>OZ034968.1:63710898-64995898 GCA_964030785.1 Siderastrea siderea
GTCCCAAGAGTGACAAGCATCTAATTTCTCTACAGGTCACGAAAATAAAAGAAATATTCACCAAAGTTAATGTGCCTTGATGTTTAACCAAATTCTCACAAGTAGTGTCATAAGAAATATATGGAGAACAATGGGGAGAACATCTGTGTTGATACAGAACAAATTGACTGCCTAATGTATAAATTCATTTTTATTGGAAACTTACACCGGATTTAAACACTCATTGTGACTCTTGTCACACAGGAAAATGCTTTGTTATAACATTTTTCACACCTTTACCTTACTGTTTCACATCCTTATCGCAATTGCATCAAATTTCAATTCGAACTTGACAATGCTGTCATGTAGACAGCGAAACGTTGTTCTTTCGCTGATTTCCGTTTTAAAAAGTGTAACCAAAACTTTGCTCCTTGTTTCGTCCACCGAGGAAAGAATGGCATGTTGTTACAGGCAAAACCTGCCCAATGAAACCGCGAGAAAGAACTTTGGCCGTCAAGGTTCCGTAACTTACATTACGGCTATTTCATACAACCAGGTCCAGTTGTCACAAATAAGCTAGAACAGGTCATTTCCGAAATGTTTTTAGCCTCTTTTTCAAAGAGGAAAACAGGTTTTGCTTGCATGGGGCACAGGGCGCAGAGGAGTCATGTTTGACCGTAATGCTAGCTCAATTCATCGCGCAAATCGATCTTGTAATTCAAAACAATGAACGTGACTGAACAGAGCTTCACGCTATCGTGTTAGGCATCTGGTGAAATTCTATCCGCAAGACAAAAGCTGTTAGTGACTTGATACGCCCACAGTAATTGCTGTCTGGGGTTTTTGTCTTGCGGATAGAATTTCACCAGACGCGTAACACGATAGCGTGAAGCTCTGTTCAGTCACGTTCATTGTTTTGAATTACAAGATCGTTACAAGATCGATTTGCGCGATGAATTGAGCTAGCATTACGGTCAAACATGACTCCTCTGCGCCCTGTGCATGGGGCAGTGAATACAAAGAAAGCTTATTTTTACCAGTCTTGAGACCTCACCTCGAAAAAGGAGCCTAAATCGTTTCAGAAATGGCCCATGGGACTATATATGTAAAGAGCGCTTTTAAAGCGAAGTTTCAGTTACACATAAATTCCAATCCAACTAAGTGAAAAACAAGCTAAGAGTAATTTTTTTTTAGAAAAATCTAAATGAATCCCCCGTTTAACACAAAAAACGTCTACGATGAAACAGAAAGCAAAATTAAAATTGATGAAACAATTTCGTGGTTTTGAATCTGGAAAAAATTTTTCTTGGAAGGTTTAAAAACAAAAAACATTAATAATGAAGTTTGAACATGTTTCGCGGAGATGTCTCATTTTATGTAAAATATCAAAGGAGACAACAATTATTCCAAGGTTATTGCACTTGTGAAGCTATGACATACCTGTTTCTATTGCATTTTTAATTCGCAAGCTGTGCGAAATAATTTGATAGACTGCGAGCAGTCCCTCTTTTGCTCTAAAATCCGTGCTGAAGCTCGCTCACGCTCGCTATTTTCGCTTCGTTCAGCACGGATTTTAGAGCAAAAGAGAGACTGCTCGCAGTCTAATAATTTGAAAGCTTTTTGTGGTTTTCTTTACTCTATTACTTATTCATTATCACAAATGTCAAAGATCATTTTTGATTTTATTTTCGGCTGAGATTGACATGAAACTGGGACTGAAAAACAAAAGTATTGAAAATGATGCAATTTTTTTTTTAGAAATTTAGTCCGGTGTTCGAAATTGCAATTAAAATAATGCAAAGCAGATGTAAATGTAAAATGTTTTTGGCATCTGGTTGTCTAATAAAAACGTTTTTTTAAACTTTAATAATTCTTTCTTAGGGATTATAATACCGCTTGAATAGTGTCTTAATTAGAATGTCCCCGACATGGATGCAATTCAAGGAAAAATATACGATCTTTGAAATAATGTCACGGATAAATTACCCTTCACAGTGAGGCCGATGTTTTCAATCGGCAGCATTGGCTGTGAATTCAACTTGTTTCGCTTTGTGTGAAATTGTTTGGTTGCACTGTTTACTTAGAACTGCGGCGAAAATGTAAATCGAGCCATCATGATATTGCTCATGGAAGCTTTGATTGTAATTTACCCGGGTTTTATATAGCGTTGATGTTTCCATTTGTTTCTAGGACAGCCAGTGAACATTCAAAATAAAAGATAAAATATTTCTGCCCCTGGAGCAAGCTGAGTAGCAACAGCGGAATTTACAAGCTCTTTGGCATGCTCACCTAGGACCAGCAACTGAACTTCTCTTTCTTTCAGCTCTCTTTCTTCATCCAATAGCGCGTCGATGTCTCTGCTTCGCTTGAACGCAGCCTTTAGCTCGCTAGGTTTAAGGTTTGAGTCAGCCCTTTGTAGTTCCTCGGCCATGCTTAGCGGCAGAGAAAAGATTTCTCACTTTCAACATTACCCGTCACAAGCTTTTGTCATCGACGTCCGACTGGCGAGGCGTAAGTTACTCGATAGCAAAAACAGTTATTAAACAATCTGCATCGGTCACCTCATAAAAACAATTACCAAAAGAGCCACTTGTTTGACAAGGAAATCGAGAAGTTGTCGAGAAACGGAGCAATATAAATAATTTGGGCTGTGTTTTGAGTTCCTTTTTCGCGTTATTAATTCATTACTTGGCCGAAAAAGCGACAAACGGTTTGGCACACAATTTGAATAACAAAGTCAGTGCGCCACAGAGTGCCAATCATATTCTAACTATAAATGGTGGGTTTTGTCTTTTTGTTGACTGGTTGAAATTCATTAACAAATGTTTACAAAGGAAGGCTGCATTTCCTTCACAGTTTCTTAAAAGCATTTTAAATGTTATATAGCGATATAAAACCGCTTCTTTGGTCAAGAGCGCGGTAATTGCCAAGACATCAAAACAGCCAAATTTTGACGAGTTCTCATCAAACAAGAGGCAATAATTCGACCACATAACGGTAACACATTTAAGATAAAGTACTGATTGGTTGCTTTTAACCTCAAAACTTTTTCACGATCGACAAAAGCACAAACATTTAAGAAAACATAACATCAAATGAGATTGGCAATGGGTGAAAGAACCGTATGATTTTGAGTCGGCAAGACAAAGAAACACAGAAAGCAATTCATCTCAACAACCGATAAGCTATGTTAACCTTTTAATCCCACCGGATAAGTTATTCAAACTCCTCCAGAGCCAGGTGACGTCGGCGAAAGCAAAGGAAAGCAGGTTAGAAAGCCCAGCTGGACACAAGTTGGAAAACTGGCAAATGCTGGCTACTTGCCTTGCATGTTTCCTGGAGTGCCTAATTTTACTATATACAGCGAGGTATAGTAAGGAGGAAGGGAGGGAGGGGGGGGGGGGGGTCCAGATCACGTTTCACTGACAATCAAACAGTCATTTCACGTACTTTCCAGTTCAATCCACGACAATTAAGACACACGGTTCTCGCTCCACGGGCCGGTAACAATCTATGGCAAATCACAGCTCACGGCTGTTTAGCAAAGCACGTTTCACGCCAAATAAATATCGCTATTCAGACTCCATTTTCGACTCACAAAAATATCCTATACCCCTTTAATATATTGGCCCCGCAGGCATGTTTGTCTCGGCTTTATTTTCGACTTACAGTTATACTCAGAAAACGAGCGACTAGCATCTTACAGACGGGGAGCTATGAAAGGTTAGACCTAGTGGTCCACCTAATGCGTTTTCTTGTGTGGTTTCGTTTTACTAAACTGAATGATAAGGTGAAAATGCCGGTTGATTTTGCCTGACGTAACCAATCGAACCAATCCGAACGAAAAATCAATCGAACTCAATCGAACTCCAATCGTTCGATTGTTTTTCGATTGGTTCGGCAATCGAACATAATCGAACAGGAACGTTTCGGTGAGTTCGATTACCGAACCCGCGAGTTCGATTTCCGAACTTAATAGAACCAATCGAACTTAATCGACGCGATTAGTTCGATTTCGTTCGGTAGTAAAACGACATAAATATCGTAAACACTGCATGTAGTATTAATAGAATCGAATTATAAAACAGAGAGCCAGGTGAGCCATGTGTTATAAACGTAAACACTTTTCAATCAGACAACTTAACCTTTATTGTTTTATTGTTACTGAGCAAACTTTAACGGCACACCAAACTAAACTGCCTTTATATCCCTGGGATTATACTGACCAGTGATTACTGTAGCTTAGAGTTGTCGCAGAAGTCCCGAACGAGTCAAATAACGGGCTTAAGACTTACACTTGGTCAAGGGCCAATGAACAGACACCATTTCGCGTTGTAAATGCCCTAGCTGACCCCGGTCGTTTTTGTCGAGTACCTTCAGAGCTGGTCCTCCATCTCCTCTTTTCCTTCTAACAACGCACTTTTGTCCAACACTGACGGCGAAAGAGTACTCGTGATAGCCTTTGACAACCACTTCGAGAATGGTAAGGTACACTTGCGACATCTTTTCCGTGTATGCCGGATGTAGGTGGTTGAAATAGAAGCTTACACAAAGTTTATTTGACTGCAACGTACTGTTTGAAACCCAATGAAACCGGTTTGGAATGACAAAGCGAAGGCCAAGGACAAAACTCTATCGGTCTAGAGTTCGATTCTGTTCGATGTAAGAAGCGTTCGATTTTAGAACGTTCGATTGTGTTCGATTGGCAAACGTCTGGGTGAGTTCGATTATGTTCGATTGCCGAACCCAATTCAAATCAATCGAACGATTGAAGTTCGTTTGAGTTCGATTACCGAACGTTCGATTGACTACGTCGGGATTTTGACAAATTCTGTGAGAAGCGAAATCCCTATTACTAGGTTAATCATAACTATAACAAAATTCTCGAATCTGATTGGCTATCACCAGCCATGATTTCAGCATTAATAGGACAGTTGGACAGTGTAATTGGACAGTGTACGCGTCATGCGTAAGTAATTGGACAGTACGCGTCAGAGCGCGCGCGCTAATGGATCAATTACACTTGAATAAGCTTTTTTTTTAAACGTATTTCGCAAATAAAACTGTTGTCTATTCCTTCTCCGGTACGTTTTCTCCTTTTTCTTTCTCGAATTTTGTTATAGATATGATTAATTGGTAACAGGACTTTGTGTCATCCAATTCAGTCTGTAATCATACTCGTGATTAAACAAATCGGACTCCCGCTACGCGGTCGTCCGATTTTGTTAATCACTCGTATGATTACAGACCGAATTGGACTCCACTCAGTCCTATTACCATTATTAATCGTTGTTTAAACTGAATCTTTCAAAACAACTCCAGGTCTTTTGGTTGAAAAGCTAAATAAGTTGACCCTGCAAGTAGTTACTTTTTTTCTTAAAAAACACATTTTTTACCGTTAAAGCGGTTTTTTGAGTGCTATGTTGCCAGATGCCACTAAACTTTGCTACGAAAGCGTTTTCCTATAATTTAGCTAGATTTTGAACCAGCTTCTAGTCTGTTGTAAATTGTACAATATTTTGCTTTCACGCATGCCCATAAGCCGAAAATTTTTTTTTTGCTGATTCATTTCCAATTTTTTTCTCGCTTCTTTTGCTTTCCTTTTTCTCTCCCTTTCTTTTCTCTTTATCTTCTACCCTTTATCCCCTTTCTATCCACTGAAAAAGTTTTGGCCTCAGCCCTTCAAAAAACCTGGAAATGGAACATTGATCAACTCGGACTTGGCCTATTTTACCACCAATTTTGCACCCAAACAGATCACACGGTTACAAGGAATGGTCACGCGTCAGATTGAATAGAAAGATGGTTGGCTATGATTCATGAATTTTAATCCGCATAGTAAGGGTACACTGGTATTTCTTGAGAGGACCATTGAACCATTGGAAAATGTCAAGAAAGAGGTTGTCGTTGTTCACACTGAGAGTCTCGATCAATAAGCTTTAGCTCCTCCCGAAGCGGATAATGGCCGGTCTCATGGGCGTGCTCAAAAACGGCGGCGGTCTGGGTACGGGCGAGTCGTATATCTTTGATTCTTTCATGTATAGATCTTCCTGTTTCCCATGTCAGCGATGTAGACTTTGCCACACTCACAGGAAATCCTGTAAACCACGCCACCTCATTTATTCGGATCAAACGTTAGAAAATGTTCCTAGAAATTTCGTCATCCGTTGTTTTAGACGCACAAGCGTTTTATTGTTCTCTAATAACAAAAAAATAGGTTCAAGTGCGATTTTGCCTTAAATTGCTTAATAACACAGAAGGTCACCTGCCGTTGCTGCCATTCTCCTGCTTCTTTTGGGTTTGCTGTGTTACATGTCGGTTTCGTCCTCTCTTTCAATCAAATCATCATCAGCGGTAAGTTCCGGTTCTTCAAAAGAGAGAACTTTGTCTTCTGATGCGCGTAACAACGCCAAGTAAATGTAATAATCATTTTCTTCAATCTCGATAGTGTCATCTGCAATCCACTTAATCGCTGACAGCGTTTTCAAAACGACCCGGTTTCAACAGTGGTCTTGATCGGCGATGTGTAAACGAAAGGCGTTACCGCATCGAAAGCAATGCGGTAACAAATGAAACCGTGTCTGTGTAAACAGTGCCTTAAATGAACATTATTTCTAAAGTAGCTTATGCTTTGTACAAAACTTGAAAAAGCTTCTCCTTTTATTTGCTTTTCTGTAAAATTACATCGCCTGTTTTTCTCAGCCTGGATTCTCTGCTAAAACACCCGGCGTAACTAATCGATAAATCGATAGCCCAATAAAATCGATATTAATCGATATTAATCGATTCTAATCAATCGATTTTTATCGGAAATCGATAAAAATCGATACCATTTTCGGTTTTGACTATCGATTTCTATTAATTAATATCGATTTCATTGGTTTTCATCTCCACTCATGTATATCGTAATTATCTGCTTTTTTTCTGTTGTCAACAAGGTGCTACTCGAGGACATTATGATGTATTAATTTATTTCAGCAATGTGAGTCAAACAAGAACATAGAACAAGTATCCAAGCCTGGTATTAATGCATTTTTTAACAACATAAAAAAAAATACCACAACGCTACCAACTATTTGTAATATTGCAGAAGTTTCATCCGTCTAGCATGGACCAGTTCACGGTAAATGCCGACATTTTGAAGTAGGTACAAACTTGGTGTGTCCAGTTATTAATGTAAATGCCACCAAAAATAATTGCTTTATTGATTTGAGCGAAGACTATGGAGGATGACATGGAAAGCCAAATACGGTATAGTTGATTTAGATAAATAAAAACACAAAAAAAGCCATATTGTAATTTATGAATAAGAAGGAATATCAACTAAGAGAAAACATCCATCAAGTTTCCTATTATACTTAATATAAATAAAATATGCAGTAAAATCAATATACGTTCTTTGTTCTTCTTGTCATAAAAATATTCCAAACTCATTAGTATTCTGTCCCCACGTCTATTGGGTTGTCCACTCTGGCATACTGATTAAAATATATTCTCAGATCGTTTAGAAGCGTGAACATTTAACGTCATTCGGTTTTTTTTCACTTTTGCTATCAGATCTGCCTTCTTTGTGTTAGCTCGGTAAGTAATATTAAGGTCATCGAGCACTTCCGTCAGTAATCATAACTATAACAAAATCTCGAATCTGATTGGCTATCGTATCACCAGCCATGATTTGAGCATCAATAGGACAGTGTAATTGGACAGTGTACGCGTCATGCCTAAGTAATTGGACAGTACGCGTCAGAGCGCGCGCTGTCATGGATCAGTTACACTTGAATAAGTTCTTTTTTTACAAATAAAGCTGTTGTCTATTCCTTCTCCGGTACATTTTCTCCTTTTTCTTACTCGAATTTTGTTATAGATATGATTAATTGGTAACAGGACTTCGTGTCGTCCAATTCGGTCTGTAATCATACTCGTGATTAAACAAATCGGACTCCCGCTACGCGGTCATCCGATTTTGTTAATCACTTGTATTATTACAGACCGAATTGGATTCCACTCAGTCCTATTCCCATTATTAATATGACACTCATTTTCATTTTCGCTGTCTCTACACGGCCGTGCACTACCGATCAAGACATGCTGGCAATTGATTACAACTCTGTAATTTGAACCGAGTCTATAGTGCTATTGGGGCCCACACTCCTCTCGTTAAAAATCGATACTGTTTGTAGTGGAAAAGTTGTGACTATCGATTTTTATCGACTACCGATATTAATCGATAGAAATCGACCGATCTGATCGATTAACATCGATTTATCGATCAGCTTTCCGATGATCGATTTTGATCGATTAGTTACGCCGGGTAAAACATTCAGTTAAAACTTTTGGTTTAAAAACTAAACTGGGTTTCTGGTTATGAGGATATTACACTACTAGTTAATACAGAAACCTGGAAAACTCACCGACAAGCTCGTTTTCTTTAGCCTTATCTTCCAACATAAAATCCTGGTATATTCTCCACTCGTCTTCTGAGCTGACAGTAATAAGTCTGCCACTAGGGAAATCCGACGGATCAGGCTTTTTATGCTTCACACCAATCGAAAAATCAAGTTTCTCGATGCCACACTCGCGCGCTTTGTCTTGAAACCCTCCGTAGCCGTCGAGAACAGAACGCTTCTTAAAATCTGAAAAGCTTCCTTCACTTATTTTCATATAAGTCAGATAAGTTGACCACTTTTCGGTTGGTTTTGGTTCACCAAGCCAGTATAACAAACAGGAAACCGGCAGAAAATCGCTTGAGCGGTCATTGTCACTCTCGGTCCGCATGCCATGTGGTGCAGAATCACCGTGTCCACGAAACATGAGTTAGCGGTCATCATAGCCACGAGATCAACAACGTCATGTACACGTCTCCATTGTCTCCTTTCATTGTGTTTTTGATTCGGATTAAGACTTTCAGCTGAACTTTATTTTTAAATAACATGAACCGGTCTAAATTCATACGTTTTGGGATGGGTAATCACAAGCTCAGGAAAGGTAGATATACTTTATACCTGAAATTAAAAAAACATGATCTACCGAATACCCATATTTCAGCTGCAATATACCGTATACCCGATTTAAAAAGCCCCTGTATACCGTATACCCAAAAACCCTGGCCGACCCTGAATGGTTCCCGACTTTAACAAAATAAAATGGGTAGAAATAAACTTGCCTGATGTCTTCTTGAATCTGCTGTAAGGCCAATATGTGGGGCGAAGTTCGTTTTGAGATGCATTTTACGCTGCTATACGCTGTGTTTTTCTTGTTATTCGTCGCTTTTCTTTCCAACGACCGTTACTGAACTTGATTTCACAATACTCTTGCGTGAATATCGCGTTTCACACTCGGTCTATTGTTACCGCTGTCACGCGGCACGTTATCGTCTCGTGTTACACTGTCGGTTATTAATTTATTAACAGTTTGAGCGATATTCAAACAGATTCAAGAAGACATCAGGCAAGTTTATTTCTACCGTTTTCATTTCGTTGCAGCCTTACAAATACCGTAAACTGCCGCTTATAAGCCCTGGGCCTATACAACTTTGTAAGGGGTTTTGGGTGGGCTTAGAAACGGAGGGGCTTATATCAGGGGAGGCTTATAAGCGAAAAAAAATAGCATTTCGAAATCAGTGTTGATCGAAATACGTTTTTAACTCGCCAGTTTTTAATTATGCTTTGAAACGTGGTATAAATCGAATTCATTTCAATTCAGTAACAATCAAAATCAAAACTATAACAACACGAACATAACCGGAACGTAACAAAACAGAAGCTCAGAGTTCATCTTCGCAGTGTTCTGTGAGAGCACTTAATAATAAGGAAACAAGGAAAACTAGAGGGGACTTATATCCGGGGGGGCTTATAACTGGATGTATTTTTTTGTTTACAGGTAGATGGACCTATAACCGGGGGGCTTATAAGTGGGGGGGGGGGCTATAAGCGGCAGTTTACGGGGAAAATACGACTCTTGATGCGAAAGAGTTAACTGAACTATCTAAAATCGTTTATCATGACAAATCCTACTCGTTTGAGACTGATATTGGTGGTTTATCAGGTTTATGAAAAAAAAACATATTTGAAACAAAATATCCTTATCTATTAAGGTTACATTACCACAATCCCTCAATTTCAACTGAAGCCTCAAGAAAATGAATGAAACGACAGCAATTACAATGGTGATAAGCAGACCTCGTATATTTTTTTATTACATATTTAATTTACAAAATTACAGTATCATCGAAGTTACATTACGTTCAGCAAACAAACAAAACATCAGTAATAGCGGTTTGAAAATAAAAAGCAAGAAACAATAAACTGAAGCAAGTAAGAAAGATTTTCGAAATTTTCCTATGTTTGTCACTGGTTCAGTAAGAGGATAACCCTAAACAATCATTTTAAACTAGTGAGCTTTTCCTGTATTAATTGCCCGTTTGCTTCGGTCTCGCGGGCCTCTGAACCCTCGACCACCGCCTCTTCTGTTAGTATATTAGAAAAAATGGGGGGTGTCTGTTGTTTTTGTAGATTTGCTACACTGATTTAGTTTGCGTACTAGGCTTATCCAGATAAAACAGACTGAAATAGGACAAAGCACTCTCTCAAGAAGTTGGAAACTAAAAAGCAACTGACAGCTTGTCTTTGATCAAAATCTAGACGAATTCCAGTGTCTTTTTTACACCAGGAAAGGTAATCAAAACATGCCAAAAGCCTTCAACGTTGTCCAAAAACAAAACCTCTTAAGGTTAGCCCTGCTGGTCTGCCGAACAAAATGGCGTTTTCAGTTCCACTGCGGTAAGCTTGATTTGGAGGCTTTTAGTGAGGACAATGCCACCTCTCTCAAATGGTCTTTGGCGTAATTCTATCCATGGGACCTCACTCTGTACAATTGTTAGGAAACTTGATTAGTGGATGCTGTTTGCCAAGTATTATGTGTTTAATCAAAAGAGTAATTTAAAGGGATTAGACTTCGAAAACTTCTTGAAGATCTTGTATAGTCACGATGCATTACGACTCATTAGGGAAAGCCAAAGAGTCAGTTGGAGTCAGCCTATATAGCTATGCTATGAACAAACGTGATGGAATATTATCAGGTAATCTATCTATCTATCTAATCCTCGAGTTCCGTTATTGGTGTAGTCATATGGTTTCCAGTATTAGTATGGCGTTCCGTTACGGCCAAAATCTTCAAGTCACAAAATAAACAAAATGAAACGCGTACAAACATTATTAAACGGTCCAAAATAAAACGAAAGTCGTCTACATAAAGTCAAAACCGTAAAAAGTGAATCGAATAGCGCAAAAATAAATCGAAACTCGTGCAAATAAATCCAACTTGCCCAAATATAAATCGAACTGCGCAAAAATAAATCGATCCGCCAAAAAGCAAATCAAACGCCTCAAAAATAAATCGAACCAAACGCAAATGAATCCAACTTGCACAAATCGCAATCGAACCAGCGAAAAATGGATCGAACTGTGCAAACAGGAACGAAACCGCACATATCAATCGAACTGCACAAAAATAAATCGAAAGAAGGTCAGCGGAACCGGAAGTATAGTTGCACCGGAAGTACTTGAGTAGCATACCCAGTAGAGCATTTCTCACCGCCAGCATTATTGTTGTTGTTGTGAATTTTTCGGTTAGAAACCAGCTCAGCGACTATGAATTATGCACTTATCAATTGAAATCCCGACCCCCCGCCCTCCCCCACCCCGGGCCAAGGTGGGGGAATGTTGGGCTTTTTATGGTATTGGAAGGCACGATTCGCCCGTGGGGGTGGGGGATTTCTCAGGCTTTGCTTTGCACATTCATCGAAGTGGGGGAGCGAGGTGGGGATTTGACTGGTGCCTAGATTCCTCACGGTAATTTCTGCACATGGTCACTGGTGTCGTTTGCTGGATTGCTCGGCCGTGCTTTGTAGTTTTCTTCCAGTTTTAGTTAAAAGGGGTTGACGGGCCAACACGGCTCCTGTACAGTTCGTATGTGGTATTTTCTAAGCCTTTATAGCTTAGCTTTAACTAGAATGTCTTTGAGAGATTTCCCTCTTCTGTACGATAAGAGAGGAGGCTCCTTGAAAATTTCTGGTACCATTTCTCTCTTGGTATATGTTTGAGACCAGATAGTGCTGGGCAGTATTGCGATACAAACGACAATATTTGAGAGGGAAGTCTTTAAAAGCTGTGATATGTTTGGAGGGTTTAAGAGACGTTCTTAGAGCCATTTAAAAACTTTGTGCCATCATGTGTGCTAGCTGGCTGGGCTCAGTTTGATTGCAAGATCTCTAGAAGCCTCTAAATAAGTGATGCTTTTCTGAAAAGATCCACGTGTACCAGAAGTATAAACGGAGCTTAAGTCAGAGCTAGAACGACTGTGATATAACATATATCAAAAGGTTTCTATACAGGAAAGCTCTTTCTTGTGGCTAGAAAATAACAAGACGCTGTGGAAAGTCATGCCCACAATAGCCTTTTGAGATTACAGATTGAGCTTGGCAAAAGTAAGGATCGAAAATCTCAACAGCCTATTGGCCAGGATACGGCCTCCCCGTGGTTGATATTAAACAACCAATAGAAAAACATGCGCGATTTTTCCATCCACTCAACCGCTGTGAGAGATATATAAACGGTCAGAACTGTATCAGCTACAGAAGGGAGTTAACACTCATCCATTCCTAGAGACTATCTTGGAGCAACTGACGAGACTCACAAAAGAGTCGAAACAGCAGTATTGCTCGAGAAATAACACAATACATTCACGAGAAGCATCCGTGAGACTTAATCAGCATTTTAATTACTGCAGACTTTATAAATGGAGGTTTAGAAAATCCAGACAGAGAAAAGTCAAACAATGTCATGACCTCTTTGAGAATTACTTAGCGCAGTTAGACTGTTTGAGATCTACATGTATCTGATATGTTGGATGCTAGTAACGCCATAAGACAATGGAGGTAACTCCAAGAATTCTACTTCTATATATTTCAACCACAACCATGAAAGTGGAGTTAAAACGACAACTCAAGAAGCCGTAGCTTTTATAAGATCAGACGAAACTGCAACAGTCACAGAATACCTTGGATCCTTTAGACTATATATGACATCCGTAATAATGCGTCGATCAATTCGAAAGTTCAACATCCTCCCCATCCTTGTCAACCCCCGGGCATTTGAACTTTTGAAGATGGGCTTGTTCAAATTCCCTCCCGTCGAGGCAAAAAAGCTGTTCAAATGCCCCACCAATTAGTAGTGAACTACCTCTCCTCAAAGACAAATTTCGTCTTCAATCAAACACTTAACACGAGAGAGATAGAGATATGCCAGAATGACACCTTCAAATTTCTTTTAAAGACCCTTTTGAAAGAGTTATTCAATAACAAAGGATCTTCTCTCTTGTAAATCCGTCAAACCCTGTAAAAACCGAAAAAAACTCACGGGCGTATTACGTCAGAACAAGAGATAAATGCGGTTCAAATTCCCCACCCTTCCAACGCAACGTTCAAATGTCCCCTCCCCCGGGCACGATGCACAGTCAAATGCCTGGGGTACGCGCGGGAAGGCGGGATGTTGAACTTTCGAATTGATCGGCACATAAAGAAATATATAGGTCTTGCAGAAAACCGCAAGCAAACATCAAATCACGTTCTTAAAAATTTAACGGATCCTTTCAGATAACATCACTTATTTAGCGGCTCCTAGAGATCTTGCATTCAAACTGAGCCCGAAAACCATACCAAGTGCCATCCAGCTAGCACACACGATGACACAAAGTTTTTTAACCGGCTCTAAGAACGTCTATTAAACCCTCCAAACATATCACAGCTTGAGACTTCCCTCTCAAATTTAAGGTCAGTACTAGGGTATAACGAAGGTTTCCCCACCTGGGTGGGGGTTTTTACCAGTCAATATGCCCCAGTAGGGTAGGGGTTTGTTAAGATTTGCAATGATGTCAAGTCAAATCCCCACCTTGGCCCGGGGTGGGGGGGGGGGGGGGGGGTCGGGATTTCAATTGATAAGTGCATTAGGAGAATTCTTTCGATCACTGCAAGACTTGTTAGCCCTTTCTCTCGACGCCAACTTATCCTTCGATTTTGCGGAATTCCTTTCCCGACGTCTCGATGGTTTCGAGAGAACTTTGAGTGTTTTGTCGTCGAGAGTACGCGTGTCCCATCCTTCCGAAAGACAACTGCTTTCTGACCTCGACATTCTCTTGCACATTGTCAGTCAACAAAGGCAGTATTGTGTGAACTTGTCGTATTTTGCTTTGCACTAGGAGGACGAACAACAGTCAACCACTAGGGTGGGTGTCAGGATTGTAAGATCAGGTGTTGGTTGCCCAAGACTCGACATTTCGGAAGACCTTTTGGAGGCACTTTATGTAACAGCTAGATTTCGCTGGCCTGCCATAGCAAGATATCTTCACGTCTCTGAAAGAACTTTGCGGAGGAGGAAGCACGAACTTGGGTTTGCTTGCGCAGCACCGTCCTTTACTGACCTAGACAATGGCTCCCTGGACGAAGTTGTTAGAGATATTTTGCAAGTTAAAAAATGTTGACGGGCCTGCACGACTGCCGCGTTCGTAGAAGAAATTCTAAAACTACTAGTAGGTCTTGAAGGGATTTCCTTTTCAATGTGAGTTGATGGGAGGCTCGTTAAAGATTTTTTTAAGCTGTGATTGGTTCTGTATAAACGGTGCCATTTTCCCACCAGAATTTTCTTTAGGTCAGGTAATGCTGGGAGGTATTGCGTGACAAAGGTCAGTATTTTGTTACGTGCAGCCTTGTTCTTCTGTTTTAGTTTAGATTTTCTCTCGGAGAAGTTTAGTTCTGAATGTTTTTTTATTACACCTGTTCGATGTCCTCTACACTTAAGGTGTGATTCAAAGTTTTTGATGTTTTCCTCAAATGTTTCCTTTGAGGAATTTGTTCTAAGGAGCCTTAAAGACTCCCCTTTGATAAATCCTTTTGTAACGCCTGGTGGCTGACACGAATAGAAATTCGTCAATTGAAAAGTCTGTGTTGGTTTGTAATGTGTTTTCACGTCAAGGATAGATTCCTTGTGAAATCTCTCACCCTTGTACACTTTCGTGACCAAGAATGTAATCTCTGTTTCAGTGTTTCTGATATTTCAGCCGTAAATATGATTGATGGGTGAAAGCTATTTGCTATTTGCCTTTCCCCTTGTGTAAGGAACGAACCGACCACTCGATCTAGCTCTGGGAAGAACTCTTCCAGGCCCAGATGATGATGCTGTTGAAACACGTGGAATGCGAAACCTATCATGAAGTTCGTGTTGGGTGTCAACATAAGAAATCCACTGCTACTAGCGCTCCCACTTTCATTTGAAGGGTTAGATGGAAGAATTCCAAAAGTACCAACCACTCTTCTGACCATGTCTGCGATGTTATCTGAAGACAACGTCTGAGGACGACTGAATCTTTCTGCCATTTTGCCAAAGCGACCGGCCGATTCCCGCGCAAAGTGTATTGACAGTCCCGGATACTGGACCCTCGCTTTCGCTTTTAAAGCACTTCCGGTAGCATGTTTCACCGCTGACCTTCTTTCGATTTATTTTTGTGCAGTTCGATTGATATGTGCGGTTTCGACATTTATGTGAGCGGTTTCGTTCCTGTTCGCACAGTTCGATACATTTTTCGCTGGTTCGATTGCGATTTGTGCAAGTTGAATTCATTTGCGCTTGTTTCTATTCATTTTTTAGGCGTTTGATTTACTTTTTGGCGGATCGATTTATTTTTGCGCGGTTCGATTTTTATTTGGGCAAGTTGGATTTATTTGCATGAGGTTCGATTTATTTTCTGACCCTTTAATAATGTTTGTACACGTTTCATTTTGCTTATTTTGCGACTTGAAGATTTTGGCCGTAACGGAACGCCATACTATGAGTGCCACTGCCAAAGCGCAGCGATTAAACCTATCCTACCAGAAAGTTTACTCATAAGGTAACACAATATCAGGTATAGGGCTTGCCCACAGCTTAACCCTTTAAGCCACAAGAGTGACAAGCATCTAATTTCTCCTTACAGTATCACTACTTGATCAAACATACAGGTCATGAGAATAAAGGAAACGATCGTCAAAGGTGAAATGTCTTGATGTTTCATCAAATTCTCCCAACAAGTACCATAAAAATTATATGGAGAACACTGAGAAGAACATGCATGTTGATATTGGAACATAAAGGGTTAATGGTGGACTGTTGCCAAGTGGGATGTTTACATAAAATGCTGACTTCCACCCAGTTCTCGCATTTTACAGGAAGCCTGAGCGAAGTGAGGAGAAAGCTTTTAAAATGCTGCGTTTGTCTTTCGCCTCGATCCTGGTTTTTGGTGTCCTGGGTGCGTTAGCAAGCGGTCAGAACATTAAATCAGCGACGGTAAGTTTGAAGTTACCTCAGCCAAGGCCATACTTCATTGCGGGCTCCTTGAAATCACAGAGCTCACTGCGTTGTTTCAAATGTCTACTGAAGTAATCGCTTGTTGGCATTGACATTATCTGTATACATTTTCCAGGCTTCGACACAGCAAAGCCATTGCGGTAGGGCTTCATCTTGTTGCGACGGTGAGGAGAAACCAATATTGATTTCCCCGGGTGGTGGTGGTGGTGGTGGTGAGAGGGGGGGGGGGGGGGGTTACTGCCTCATCTGGTCTTACCCGAGACGTGTGGCACGTGACGTGCGGGTGCCTGAACGGGTTATTGATTTCGTCACGAGCTATTGTCCTAAACGGGGTATCGTTACATGATCTTATGGCTTAAATAGGATAAGTTTATCCGGTAATTTATAGAAACTTCACAACAAGCCCTTTCTTTCCGAATTTTACCGCTTTAAACAGTTTATATTATCACTCTTTCATTCTAGTCTTAATTGGGGTGTTATTTGGGGTTAAATGTCTTAGATAGGGTCTGAAAAACATCTAACTTCTGTCTTTAACGAGATAGGAAAAACAGAGATTTGGGTCTTAAACAGGGACAGAGTTTGTGCGCCCCGGCTGTACCTCCCAAGTCGAGCGTCTATTGAGTACCACCCGGTTATTTCATTGTTGGTTGTTGTTTTTACCTTTCATTCGTGAATCTTGGGCAAGCAAATATCTACTGACGTCATTACTTTATCTTAACTTCCTTTTAGGTAGGGAAGGACGAGATGGGAAAAACGGTAAGAAAGCTACATTCACCTCTAAGGACATTTAGTGATTTACTCCGGACCTTCACGGGTGTCCTCCCGTGTCCTCTGGGAAAAAATTCGTATGCGCGCCATTTTTAAGGAAAGCACGGCAAACTATATATCGTTGGAAAGCTTAATAAAAGTAGATTTCGGGGAAAAATCCCCGACAGAATACCGGAATGACTCATGGTCATTTTCGCAGTCATTTTTGCAATTTTCCTTGTAGAATTAAAAAAACTGGCAATTCATATTTTTTCCGAAATCTATATTTATTAAGCTTTCCAACGATATATAGTTTGCCATGCTTTCCTTTAAAATGGCGCGCATACGAATTTTTTTCCCGGAGGACATGGGAGGACACCAGCGAAGGTCTGGAGTAACCTTAATTCAATTGAATGACACATAGTCATTTTCGTGGTTGTTTTAGATTTTCTTTTGCGGGATTGAAGAGACCGGCAATTTATATTTTTTCCGAAGTCTACATTTATTAAGCTTTCCAATGATATATAACTTGCCGTGTTTTTCTTTAAAATGGCACGCAAACGAGTTTGTTGTTGCCAGGACCAAACCAACTGTAGGTGTCCTTAATTCCTGGGGGGAACTCCCTATAGTGGGTACCACTGTATAGGGTCTACGGGGAGGCTATGCCCGAAAGTGGTGACTCTTTTTCGCTTGCAGTATACTAAAATGTAGGAAAATGTGTTGTTGTAGTGTCTTAGATGGTCGCCGAAATACATTAGCTTACATTCTAAAGTGAAGAGTTAGCAGCCAAGTCTAAGTACTAGTGTTATGAAGATGGCGACTGTTTATTTAGAGATTTAAGAGCTGGCCAGTTTTAACTGTGTTACTTTATGGTTTGCACCTTCGAGCTAGTCCTGTGGTACAAGGTCGTTCAAGGTCTGCGTTTGCCCGCCCATGTATTTCACAGAATGTAGCTTGTGTAGTCCATTTGATAAAGTATTTTTAGCACTGGTTTTCAACCTCAGGGCAGCAGTTGATTTAGGAATCATTCTTCATTCTCCTTAAACGCTATGGAATTGTCAGTAATAGTGAATGCGTGGAGTGTCACGAACCAGACTCCCTTGAACATACCTTCATGGAATGCATATCCTCTCTTAAACTATATGAAGACATTTTAAATTGGTTTAATGCACAACACCACACGAACATCAACCCCACTGTCGCTCAGATATTATTGAACTTCTGTCAGTTATCACCTGTGTCAAATTCACTTCTTTTCAGAAAAATCTCATTGCTCCTACAGCATGTGAAGCAATATATTTATGCAAACAAATCATTGAATAAGAATTTAGACAGGGCAGAATGCATTTCAAAACTTGAAAGAACATGGAAAATCAACAAGATAGTCTAAAACGATTTGATTGTGCTTTCCCCAGCCTTCGCTCCAATATTATTTACTTAATTATTTAGTTACATATCCTTATTGCTTTATCGTAATTAGTTATGGCACTTTGTTAAACTACTACTAATACTTTAACACCCCTATATTTTATTTTGTATCTTTTTTTGTTTGCAATAAAGTCTATTTAAAAAAAAAAAATCCTTAGTTTATTTCTGTTTACTCGCGTATTTATCACCACACTGTGCAGTACATTTCAAGTTAACTTGCTTATCGTCATAGCTTAATTTGCACATCTAGCATAAAGTTTGCCTATTTGTAATTTTCGCTCTAAGCCTCCCTCGCGAGAATCATTCTTATCTGCCTTCCCTCGTTAGCAATTGCAATCGTGAATAAATCTTCTTGAGAAGGGAGGATGATTCAAGATATTCTCCGCAAACTTTCCTTTACACAACCGGCACATAATAAACGTATTTTTCTTTTCCCTTGCAACTGATTATGTGCAATTTAAGGACGAGATGGTCGGGATGGAAGAGACGGAATTCAGGGAGTGAAGGTTGGTCGAATCCAGAAGTTTGTTTGTTGTTTGTTTTTTAGCCGGCTGGTACAACCAGCCAAAAATGTGAAAAAATCCAGGGGGGAAGATAGAAGCGAGGCCTGGGACCAAGAAACGATGTTCTCACAACTTGCAAAGCTGTCCAGTCAAAACGTGGACAGCGGTGTTCGTCATAATAAATATTGCGATCGACGATCAACTTATTTGACATAGTTTTCAAAATTTATGTGTATTTTGTCGGGGGAAAGTAAGCGGTGAGCGGCTAATCTCTCGTGGAACTTACTGTCAGTTTCGTACCAGAGAATATTCGATGGAAGCGACACCGATGAAGACTCTTCTGTTTTCGCACTGTCTTGTTTGTTGCAGTGGCGAGTGGATCAGCTGCGAGCTGTACGGCAGTCACGTTTCGCTTGTTTATACTTGGAGAACAGGTTTGCGACAAACGTTTCAAAGTTGAATGCTACAATTAGATAATTCAACGTAAATAAACTTCTCACCGAGAGAAAGCGCTTGAACTATTCAGGATTTTACTTCTTGTAGTCTGTGCTCCGCGACGTAATTTTGGTCTTTCTCTATCGCTGAACTGATGCATGTCATAAATAAAAATACTGTCAATGTTTCTTTTTACATCTCATTCTGTAACGAATTGATAGCATAAGATGAGACAGTTGTGCCTGTACTCAGTTTGCATGTTTTCCTCCAGCGTGGTCTAAATAAATTGCAACGGGAAATGTGCCATAAAACATCGATGGAAATAAATTCAATCAAAACTGCTATAATGCGCCGATCAATTCGAAAGTTCAACATCCCCCCCCCGGGCAACCCCCCGGGCATTTGAACTTTGAAGATTGGCTTGGTCAAATTCCCTCCCCTCGGGGCAAAAAAGCCGTTCAAATGCCCCACCAATTACTACTAAAATACCTCTCCTCAAAGACAAATTTCGTCTTCAATCAAACGCTTTACACGCTTTTCAGAGAGATATGCCGTAATGACACCTCCAAACTTCTTTTAAAGACCCTTTTGAAAGAGCTATTCACTGACAAAGGGGAAATTCTGTCTTGTAAATCCATCAAACCCTGAAAAAACCGAAAAACTCACGGGCGTATTACATCAGAACAAGAGATAAATCCGGTTCAAATTCCCCACCCTTCAAACGCAACGTTCAAATCCCCCCCTCCCCGGGCACGATGCACAGTCAAATGCCCGGGGTATGCCCGGGGGGGGGGGATGTTGAAGTTTCGAATTGATCGGCGCATAACCTAATGCCTGGAAACAATACCTACGCACAAAATACGACTTTTATTATCAATAATCCAGTTATGTGTTAACAAGATCATTTCACAGTTCAGTACTTTGAACCCGATCCCAGTTTTTAACGCAGCTTCAGAAAATTCTATCTGATTCTATACAGTCGATCAGCACAGACTGGATTGATCGAAGCGCTACTGTTCTACTTTGCGAATAAAAAACTCCGAGAGTAAACTTTTGTCTTCATAAGAAGCAAAATGCACGAAAACATGATAAAAGTGTAAAATACGATCAATTCGTCAATTAACTAAACGAAGAGACATAACCGAATCCGCCGCCTTTGGCCGCCATAATTTTTTCCCTTCAGCGTCCGAGTTCGTTGGAACATGCAACATCTGCGCACGCGTAGGAGGCATATCCGCTGACTAGAACCTCACAGATTGCTTTGCAAGTTGTGAGAACATCGTTTGGATTTCATTTAAGGGAATGTATGGGAAGTTGCTTTCCCCCCCGGAAAAAATCTATTCAATACAGATTTATCAGAAGTCAAACTGCCTTTTTCTTTAATCCGTGACAGTTAGATCTATTTACCATACCATTTAATTTGTCCTCTAAACGGACACTCAGGCCACCAGTGCAGACTATTCTGTCGTGACTTTGTTTCAAGTGATTACGTCAGCTTCTAGTCAACCATATGATATGAAAAAACGGTCACTCAGGAAACGCTCTGAGATACAGATATAAATAATTTTTTTTCATTGAACTTCCTTAGCTTCTCTAATTTTCGCATTATGTCGGTGGGATCAACGTAGTTCCTGTTCATCTTTTTTACTGACTTTCAGTCCGAGGAAGAATGAATTGAAAACTTAAGAATAGCGTCAATGTTTCTGTATTTTAGGGGGACAAAGGCGAACAAGGTCTCAGAGGATACAATGGGAAAAACGGTGACAAGGCAGGTCATTCTTTTCATGTTTATAACCCCGATTTTTTTGGTCAGATTGTCGAAATGCATGTAATGTTTCTATTATGGCTGCTGCTCAGATCAATTAGAACACTGCGGAGACACGTGTTTAGGATGTAAAATTTTTAAGCCGAATCTAAACCAGGCAAGGTCAGCAAGGGCTCCTGGGCTAGAGACAAGTCTAGCAATCATGTTTCAATATCTTAATGTGTCCAGAATTAAAATTCTGGTTAGTTTTCACGTTGCCAGTTTTTCCCAAAAAGTCTTTTGTAAATAGGTTTTTCCTTTTGTAAATGGGAGCACAATTATTGTAACTTCGTCAGAAAAAAGGTAACCTGTGAAGTAAACAGGAATTTGCTTTCGTTCTATTTAGCAATTTACATGGCCAGATCAAACCACTGTTTGTTTCCTTCGGTTTTAATTGTTTTAGGGTCAAAAAGGACAGCGCGGTGCACCGGGAAAACCCCCTAGTGGTGCGATCAAGTTTAGTGACACTGCTGACAACTGTACCCTTCGTATCGCCGGCACTGTTCGTTACAGTACTTCCCAGAAAGCCTTGCAACTCTGCGATGGAAGTGCTTGGTTGCCCCTCTTGACTGCTGGGAAAGGTCACGCAGCTTATAACCCAGGCCGCCACTGTTTGGATATTTTAAACTTAGGTCAGCATAGAAAGAGAGAATAATAATTAAAAGAAAAGAGTGAAGCGCTAGAAATGCAATTGTTTATTTTTAACTCATCATATCATTCCACTCCTCTCACATTAAGACGTTTTTCCTACTTATCAAACGGTTTTTTACCTTCCCTCGTAATCAGGTCAGAGCCGTGGTAGCGGACTTTACTGGATCGACCCCAACGGTGGCTCCACAGATGACTCGTTCCAAGCTTTTTGCGACATGGAAACTGAGCGTGGAGGCTGGACACTAGTTGCCACAAAGGTCTCCCCAACCTTCCCTTCGATCATCAAACCTGTGTTCTCAGCATTGGCTACGAAAACTAAAGACGCAGACGCCGCGAGTCATATCCACCCAAGCATGGGGGACTGGGAAGAGGTCATGTTCCGCTTTGCTGACGTCAGTACCATCCGGGTTATTTACAACAGAAAGGCAGGCGCTCCACAGTCAGAAAAAGAGCAATTCGAAAAGTACTTAATGGGGAATTCTTTTCAGCTGATAAAGAACGTGTATGGATTTTACAAGTACAGCCCAAAAGATCAAAAGAGAACCCCCAGCAGTGGCTTTGCCACGATATCCGGTCTTCACTTCTATTCAGACGCCGGGATCTCGGAGGTTCACGTTGGCACAGACAAGTGGCTTGACACGTGGAAATCGCCGGATCCTTCAAACAACTACATCTACACTGATGACAGCAAGGCGCAGGGTACCAAGTGTATCGCGGGCTACTGTTATTTGAACAAGCCAATCTGGGTGATGGTGCGCTAAAACAAACTTTCGAGGAAACTTAGCCTTAACTTAAACTTAGGACGCTAATCAACGAAGGGTTAGAACATATTGGTGTGCCGATAACACCATCGAAGTAGTTTTTTTTTTTTGCTAGAAACGAAGTGCGATTATTCAATTAAGACATCCTAGGATTCTGTCTTAAGTACGGATTCAAAATAAATGAGCTATTCTTTGTACTGCTAAATCGGCTTTTGCGTTTGATACTCTCGTGCTCTTAGCTTGTTGGTGTTGTAAATCTTGTTTCTTTTTTACGGATACGCACATTGTAATAATAATTACATTGTAATTGTCGCTTATTTGATAAAATATAACATATCAAAACTTGCTTAGCCCTGCCTTGATGCTAGACAACAAGCATTTTTGTTAAAGTTGATTTACTCTAGGCAAATTAAATACAACGAACAAATGTATTCGACTACCTTCGAGTTCTGTCAGTGCTCATTACTAAATTCCAGAAAGCTTTACGCAGATAGAAAAATCAGAAATTAAAGTTAGCGTCATTATCAAAGCATCAATGATATTGGTACCTTAGTTTGGACCTCAAAACTACCCCCTCCCTACTCCAGGTTCTTTAGACTGGTTACTTCGGGCAACTAGTCTGGCGACGTGCGTCCGGCGCGTGATCTTCAGTGTTCAATCAAAACCGAGTTCTTTGTCTTAAGTAAACAGTAGGGAAACAACAGCTGCCTTTATTTGTTGGTAATTAGGATTGTTTAGCAACTGAATTGAAGACAAACATTAAAGGCAAACATGTACGTTAATATAAAGGCTGGTTTTTACTAGGACATAAGCACAAGCACAAACATAAGCATAAACAAAAGCAAGTGAGAACACCGGCGACATAAGCAAAAGTGCTGGTGGACAAAACACTGACCCCCAGTCCATGGACTACCCCGATGGACTACCCAAATGGACTACCCCTAAAAAATACTATTTCGAATGAGTACTATTGAAAGAACTGCTATTAATATACTTACATTGCACGCGCTTTCTTTATTTTCGTCCGCACGGCCTCTAGCCGTCATTTTGAATAATTATACCCATGCAAAAAGTGTGGACTCAAATCCATTGAAATCGCCCTGGTGAGGAACTTAAAATCTGAGGTGGTTTCATTTTCCGCAGCTGATCCACACCAGGGCCGTAGCTAGGTTTTTTGTAGAGGAGGGGGGGAGGGCACTCTCACGAGTGCCGAAGGCCCGAGCCTTGTAGGGGGGTTGGGGTATCCTCCCCCAGAAAGTTTTCAAATTTGGAGGCTCTCAGCACTTGTCGTGAGATATGCCTCCGAAAAATCGACCTCAAATAAGTGTGAAAAGGCAGGTGTTTTCAGTGCTTACAACATTATTTCCGAGGTCCTGTTAATTTGAAACACTACCGTATATCCCAGCACTAGTACACTAAACATTTCAGAATACTGCAATAGGGTGTTTTGCTTTGTTTTGCTTACCACTTGCACACACCGTGGACCAACCGATTTCCCGGCCATGAAAATGGCAAACAACTGCAAGTCACTACAATCAAAAAACTGAGCCTAAAGAAAACAAATCCTTTGAATAATGAAAATCCTCCATCCACAGACTTGATTTGTCTGGCTCAACTGGTCTGGGGGGGCTGCCCCCCTGCCCCCCACCCCCGTTAGCTGCGGCCCTGCGCCATTTTCTTACACCCGAGCTATGGATCACAGCAAAAAGCAGATCGTAGTTCCTCCATCGATTTCAAATAAAATACAAGATCTAATTTTCGCTTTCCGAGAGTCAAAGGCACTATTTGCAGCATGTGAACTGGGCATTTTCGATCTTTTACACGACTCCAAGACTCCACAATCGGCTGAAGGAATTGCAGCAAAGATGAAGGCAGATGCAGATGCTACAGTGTGCCTTATGGAATTATCAATCATTCTTCACTTATCTGCAAAGATAGTGTAACTTGAAAAGGCATCGAAATCTGAGTGAGGCACCCAATATAAAATGGATCACAAGCTACAAGTAGCAGGGGATTTTAGGCCTTTGAAACAATATATTGGGGGGGGGGGGGGGTAAGACTGTAATAAAGAAAGCTCGTGCAATGTAAGTATATTAATAGCAGTTCTTTCAATAGTACTCATTCGAAATAGTATTTTTAGGGGGTAGTCCATTTTAGGGTAGTCCATTTGGGTAGTCCATCGCGGTAGTCCATGGACTAGGGTCAGTATTTTTTCCACCACCAGCAAAAGGCCATACGCACGCGCAGAAGCACAAGCATAAGCATAAAGACAAGCATAAGCAAGTGAGAACACCGGTCACATAAGCATAAGCCGTGAGTAGAAATGGCGCATTTCAAGAATTGTAGCTCATCTAAAGAAAAGAGCTAATTGCTTGCGCACGGGAAAACTGACGGATAAGTGTGCAACCTTGCATAATTGTTAAGACAAGGAAAGATTAGAAAGGCGTTTATTCTTGCTTGGAGAGCGAACCTTCTCCCCAAATAGCGGGCGAATAAAAATATTAACAAGGCAGAATATGAATTTCATATATTAATGTTCAAAGCAGCATCTGTAATCTCAGGTAATCTTATTGATCTTCAGTTATATAACTAAAGCTTTGGCTACCTGTGCCGCCATTAGACGGAAACAAGACCGAAAAGAAACCCTACACCGAATTTGGAAACTAGCTTCCAAATATGGTTTGTCCCTCAACTGGAGGGACCAAAAAGCACATGCTATCTCACAGGGGTGGGGTGAGGCGCGTCCTGGTAACCGCACTAGGATAAGATATGAATCTCATAATGGCAGTCGAAAGACTCACTCGGTCGTCAGTTGTTATCTGCTACCTCTCGAACTTATAACCACCCGAGCACGTACACAGAAAAAAAACACAAAAGTTTAAGTTTTGTATTTCTTTTTATCAGGCACTTTAAACTCCTCCTCTTCTTCATTGCCCCACACTACCCACCATCATTCTGTAAACATGATTCGGATGTAAAATTAAAGCTTGTTCATACTTTTATAGCCTGAATAAATTGTTCCGTGTTGAAAATTAGCTAAAGAGCATTATGGACCTCCAAGATGGACCGTTTATATATTGGTTTAATTAATTTTAAGAGGTTTGCTGAAAAACTTCAGCAGGAAAATTGAAACTACTGCTGTCCGACGTTTCGATGGTACCACCATCATTATCAAGGCAAAGTGAGTGTTTCGTCATGGTTTGAATATAAATGAGTGAAAATAATAATAGACATTTTGTTTCTTTGTGATCATGTAATAACTTAGCGTGAAAATGAAAACTGTTTAGTGTTTGGCATATAAACCTTTTCCCATTATCAATGGCCAACCTGAAGCCGTAGCAAAATGTGTACAAACGTGGCATAAAAAGTAGTTATAACGTTTTTAAACATTGCGTGTGTCCTAGAATAAGTTTGCTATATGGCATCAGTGAAATCTGAATATCTTTCCTTGCCCCTAGCTCAGTTGTTCTTAAAATGTACTGCAATATACTGGAGGAAAGCACTCTTTGCAACTGATAGCTCGAGAGGTCCACTCTGCTGTTTTAAAAACCGTTATCAGGTAGGAATTCTACTCTCGCATAGTTATCACATGGTACATGTATTAATAGCCCCCAGACAAATTCAGCTGAGAAAGCTGAACATATCACAGACAGCGTTACTTAAAGAACAACAGTTTTTAAGAAGAAGAGTAACTAAGTTTTGAAAAATGATTCGTTTGCCTTTTGCGTTGATTCTGTTGCTCAGCACGTTGGGTTTGTTTGCAAGCGTTCAGAACAATTCAGCAAAGGTAAGTTAAAAGTTGGCCTAATGAACGTTTTGTCTATTCATATTTTCTATTCATATTTTCATTTCACTCTAAATACCTTACAATTCCAGAACTTCGCAGTTGTTTTTTTTTTGAAACATTCGACTGTTGCCGACGGATTGATACACTCAATGAAAAAGAGATTTATATCACTGTACTTAGGTTTTCACAAACATGACACCGCCATACCAGTGCGGTAAACTCTTCGCAAGATGTTGTCGCAACAGTGAGAATGCAATTGTTTTGCGATTTTTGTTTCACTTTCCTTTTTGTTCGTTTTACATATCACTAGTTTCGACAAATAGCAACACTTTCTTCTTATTTTAGGTAGAGATGGCCAAAACGGTAAGAAAGAATTGCTTAGAAATTTTTGCGAGGTGAACTATTGAGCGAAAAAGAGGAATCCGCTTCAACAGAAGCGCCAAATATTGCTAATTTATTGTTTAGTGGATAATGTAGAAGTTATATTGCTTTCGATGGCGGTTGCATCCCTGACAAGGTTTCCCCTAGGCCTAATCTCTTGTTTAATTTTACTCTGAAAAGAAGCAGACTGATCTAAGAATCATACGAAACTAAAGTCGGGACGGGTCAAGAAAGAAAGTGAGACTTGGCTACGAGCAATAAACCTTTCATCTTATTCTTAAATACAGGCACAAGCACGCACCTCATACGTGCGTTTTCGTGCACGAGCGCCACTCATGCTCATCTCTCAAACGCGCACAATTCTTGCCCACCTTTCACCCGTCCCTGCACCTACTTACCTCTCATGCACGCACTCTGTTTATCTGCAATGTAGGAAGGGATGGTCGAGATAGAAGCGACAGGATTCAGGGAGTTAAGGTTAGTTTGCAAAACAAGAAAAATTTTATAGTAACCCTACAATTACAATTAAAGAAAATATGTTAGGTGAAAGCTACATTGATCTCTAATTTATATTTTACTGGAAGCCAAGTCGTGGCTTACAAGAATGAGGTGATTTCTTGCAAAGGAAATAACTCGTTTTTTCGGTGCATTGACAAACAGATCTTTGAACCCTATCACTGTGTAAAATTATCTGGGAACAATTTGGTGTAGCAAGTCCTTGTCCATCAAGTTTGACGCTACCATGACAACCACTTTTTGACAAGCAGAGTTTTCAGAATTATGTATTTCCTTCTGAAGCAAATTTTACACTTTTAGATCATTTTTGTGTCATTTTATCGATTCTGAACACTTCTTGATCAATTTTGATGGTTTTTGAAGGTTTTGGAAAAATCAAGAAACTCAAGATAGCGGATCCAAGATGGCCGCCGTTTGAGAACATGACTTTATTCTGACGTCATATGACGTTATCAGCTAATGTTACAGGCCTTCAAGGAAACATTTTTGAACGTACTATCTGTCCCCTGAGTTTGTCGTAGTTTTAATATTCTCAGAGTTAAGGAGGGCCCCCGGTTCCAGAAGGCCGAAAAAGCCCGATCTGAATTCAAGGGTTAAGGTCAAATTAATGGGGGACAAGGGGTTCAAGGAATCAGAGGAAACAATGGAAATAAGGGTGAAAAGGTTGATGTTGCTAACCCTATTTGACAACCACTCTACCTACCTTCCTGGCTGTGGGTTGTAATTTATATAATTTACTCGTTGCTGTTAAACTAGACTACGAGCATTTTCTCTTTCCGTTCAGGGAAAGTTGAGACAAAAAAACCAGCGATCGAGCGAGCGAGCGCGAAAATTACCTGCTGCGTAGAAACGTCCGGCTTACTACACTGCGTGACGTTTCTACGCAGATAGTAAGAGCTAAACTAGTCCCCGACAAGTTTAACTCCTACTAGCTAAAGCGTGAGAACAGGCTACAGGAGTTCTAGTCTGCGTAGCTGGAGGTATCGTCCACGCGCGGAAGTAATATTTTGGTGGCAGAACCTCCATGAGAGGGCCTGCCTCCCCATTCCCTTCGCAGCTTCCCCCTCAAACGTCGCCTTTGCGCAAACAATCCCGCCAGTTACGCAGGCTTCAGGAGTTCAGTTCCGCACCCCTCCCACCGTCCGACGGACTAGGGTTAACTATATAGTTAATCAACAAGGGTTGTTCGGGCCCGGACCCGAAGCAGGAGATCAACTCGACCCCCCGTGCGACTGGACTTGTAGTTAAACCACTCCCCCCTGGACATTCGCTGTGTTAATATTATGGGATGTATGAACATGTGCTTTGTCGTCGAAAACCCCGGGGGGGGTACTCTGCAAATGTTTGGGCGGGGGTGTGCCGCTGGGACTCTGAAACCCTTACCCTAAACTAGACCAAGTTGAGGTGCATTTTGCAACCCTATACTAGACTAATCACCAACAATCCGTAACCCTATCCCAGACTAGCTATTTTTGAGAAACTCCATTACTAACACAGTCCAGCGAAAACAAAATGTTATGTCACATTTTAAATAATGCTCTCAAGTTTATTTATACTTGTTCAGTTTTTGTTTCCATCAAGTCCTCAATTTCAGGTTAACCTGAGTGAATAAAGAACCGTCATGAGTGTTGTCTTTCGGATACAACAGCAAAAAACGTCGACTTTCAAAATAACTTCTACGTTTACAACAACTAAAACGCGTTTTAATTGATAGTATGTAAACCCATCTCTATTAACGCTTTCTTTGCTAGTTGCCGGTAAATTTGCCAAACTG
Organism: Siderastrea siderea; assembly: GCA_964030785.1. Classification (NCBI taxonomy): domain Eukaryota; kingdom Metazoa; phylum Cnidaria; class Anthozoa; order Scleractinia; family Rhizangiidae; genus Siderastrea; species Siderastrea siderea. Next base: position 63,740,059 of record OZ034968.1, read on the forward strand.
ATTTCTTTTTAGTGTCAATTGCCGGGAAACCTAGTCTAGACTAAATTCTCCAACCAACTGATTAGTTTCCTTGAAAATGATACCCTATTCTAGACCAAAACTCTCTGATTTCCGTACCCTATCCCAGACTAAACAGCTTGAAAACCATACCCTTCACAGCGGCACATACCCATATAGCGTGTATATGGGAGTACCCCGCCCCGGGTCGAAAACCTCTCGTAGTGAAGATTGTAATTTGTTCGCAACGTGGCGTATTAAAGGGATTGTTTACGGATAGATTTCGGAAAAGCTGATCTTTGAGTTGGAACTAAACATTATGGTCCTTCGGAGCCTGATGTTGAGGAAATTCCTGTGAAGTCAAGCGTTAAATCAAGGAGAATTGTAGACATCAAGATAAACAAGTCGAAGGGATTATGGCGGACGATGACGAGAATTTCGCACCGCTTCAGTCATCGGAGGAAATTGTGGGTGAAATGTCTTTTTCCCAAATCAAAGCTGAGTTAAAAAGAGAGGATTATCAGCGAAAGGGAGGAAAACAACTCTTACTGCGCGTCTTATCGATGTTTTCAAACAAGAAAAATCGAAACCTTCGAGTTCGCATGAAAGTGTTGAATCGACTATTGCAGTCCAAACGCAAGCCCTGTCAGCTAACAACGGGTCTGCAGAGTCAACTGGTGACCATTTATCGTCGCAGTCTTCTAGTCATCAGTTAAGTGAATCCAGTTATTAAGAAGAAAAGAAAAGATTCTCAAGATGGATATTGACGCCGTGATACAAGTCATACTCGAGACGAGCAAGACTGAGTCCCATCAACAACGCCATTAAAATGGAAAACCGTGTTCAAAAGTTGAATGGTTGCCTGGAAAGTTGCAGTGAGGTAAGAGGTGAGATTATTGCACTTATTCCTGATAATGAAATCGCTGAAGAAGCTCAAAAGTGGATTGACTATCAAACAGCAATTGATAATACTTTAGACATTGCTCAAGAGTACTTATCCAAGCTGTCAAGCCCTAAAGTAGATGAGCAAGCCACTTCAGGTTCAGCAGAGTGTAAGAGATCACACTTGAAATTACCAAAACTGGAGTTACCTAAGTTTGATGGAGATGTTTTAAAGTTCCAAAATTTTGGGGATCTATTTGAGGCTGCTGTTCATGATAATGACAATGTGCCTGATGTTCAGAAGTTCACCTACCTACGGTCAGACCTCGAAGGGGTTGCTTATCACACTATTGAGGGGTTCGAAGTCACTAGTGCTAATTATTACCACGCAGTTGATGCTCTGAAACATCGCTTTGGTAGGAAGAGAATAATTATTTCATCTCTTGTCAAGTCAATTGTACAGCTGGAAACAAGGTCAAACGAAGGGGTAGCATCTTTGCGTGATCTTCATGACACTCTCAAAAATCGAATTAGAGCTTTACAAGCTTTGGGGGAAAGGTCAATGACACATTCTTGTATCCTCCTCCTAATAATGGAAACCAAGCTTCCACCTGAGTTATCTGAGAAATGGGAGTTAGAAATAACTGACATTAAGGAAGAAAGTATCAACCTTGAACTATTCTTCAAGTTCTTGAACAAGCAAGTGATTTCCAAAGAGGCTGGAGAGAGAAATGCTAGCACAATCAGTGAAGATGTTTATCACCCTCAACTTGGTGGAATGGCCTAAGGAAATGCGGGACAGGACAAAAACGGATTAGAACTGGAGTAAAGAACACCCGAGACAAGATGTTTACAGCAGCTGCTCTACTAGTGAGTGGGACGAATCAGGGTATCAATGCAACCTGCAACCTGTGTAAGGAACAGGGACATGACACTCCAAAATGTCCAGAGCTTAAGCGACACTCGGTTGAACAACGATGGCACTCAGTTATAGAGAACCTACTGTGTTTTAACTGTTTAAAGCCTGCAAACACTTTCCACTACTCAGTTTGTCGCCAACCCAAGTGCAGTGTTGAAGGGTGTGGTCGGCGTCATCACACGATGCTTCATGGTGATGGGGACAGAAGTACAGAGGGTCAGATACACACAACCATCAGTGGATTTGTGGCTTCATGCAACTCCAAGATGCAACAGACATTATTGCAGACTGCGACGGCTGTGTTGGTTGCAGATGGTGCCCAGAGAGTACCTGTGCGGGTTTTGTTTGACTCAGGAAGCCAAAGGTCTTATATCACCAAGATGGACCCTCTGAAGTCCTTAGTGTATCCATGTTAGGAGGAGAATCCAGCCAGACGAAGAGAATGAAGAAAGTCAGCTTCTCCCTCATCTCTATACAAGCAAGCCTTGCAAGGCCAGTTAGAATGGAGGCCCTCGCCATAGACAAAATCTGCACCCCACTAGAACCAGTGGAGATCAGCTTAGAGAAATACCCTCATCTGAAGAACTTGGTGCTTGCTGACACCTATCCTCGTGGATCCGTCAACGTAGATATCTTGATAGGAGCAGACTTTTACTTCTCATTTATGAGTGGCAAATGTAAGAAAGGGGAAACCGCGAATGCGCCCACAGCAGTAGAGTCTACACTGGGATGGGTTGAAGCAGGGCCCATTGAGGGTCATCGCTCTGAAAACACTAAGTCGATGCTGTCTACTGTGTGCATTGACCCAGTAACAGACAGTCTGAAGCGGTTTTGGGAGCTTGAATCTATCGGAATTGTTGATAAAGGGGAGGTACATATGTCCTTAGAGGAGGAAGATTCCATAAGATAGTTCACTGAGGGACTGAAATTTGATGGTGACCGTTATGAAGTACCGTTGCTATGGAAAAGTGATGCTCGACAAGTGAACTCGAACTACTTCCAAGCAGTCAAGAGGCTTGAGAGTGCAGAAAGGCAGCTCGAAAGGAATCCAGAAAGAGCCAATGCCTACAAGAATGCCATCAACCAATATGTAGAAAAGGGGTACGCCGTAGAGATTAAGGAGTCAGATGAGGGTAACAAGAGAGTGAGGTACCTACCACATCATGCAATCTTCCGAGAAGACAAGAAGTCAACAAAGTGTCGAGTTGTTTTTGATGCATCAGCTTGTGATGAACATGATGTGTCGCTCAATGATTGCATTCTAACGGGGCCAGCACTTCAACCTAACCTTGTATCTGTCCTGCTTCGATTTCGAATCCGTAGAATTGCACTTGTGACTGATGTAGAAAAGATGTTCCTCCAGATCAAGGTCGATGAAAGGGATCAGGATGCTCTAAGATACCTGTGGAGGGATCTAAAGAGCGATGATCCTCCGAGAGTTTAACGGTTGCGGAGGTTGGCGTTCGGTGTAAATTGTAGTCCGTTCCTAGCTATTGCCACAGTTCAAAGCCACGCAAAGAAATGCAAGGAACAATTCCCTGATGCATCAAAAGAAGTTCGGTCTAATATGTACGTGGATGATTGTCTTACTGGTGCTGACGACGTTGGAGCTACGGTAGAGTTGCAGCAGTCCTTAGATAAGATGATGGAACAAGGTGGGTTTAATCTGACTAGGTGGGCCAGCAATTCAAAGGAAGTCCTCAGCCACATCGAAGAGCAAGAGCAATCTCAGTCCAGTACCATTGACTTCAACGCGAGTGAGCCGTTAAAGGCACTGGGAATCTGCTGGTATACGTTAAATGACTGTTTTGTCTTCTGCGTTCCACCGTATGTGCTCACTGTTAGCGATCCCGAAACGACGAGAAGCTTGTTGAGCATCGCTTCAAGGATTTTTGACCCTATGAGACTAATCACACCCTTTACGATCAGGGCGTAAATGTTATTTCAAGAGCTTTGGCAGAGGGGTTTGCAGTGGAAGGATCATTTGGATGAAGATATTGCTGTTCAGTGGAGGTCATGGAGGTCCGAACTGTCTCAGTTGAATTGCATTAACGTTCCCCGCTATTTTATGGCAAACACCGGATCAAGCTCAAGCATAGAGCTCCACGGCTTTGGTGATGTCTCGACTAAGGCATATGGTGCAGCAGTCTATATCAGATCCATGGATGAAGCTGGTTGTCTCAACTCACCTTGTCACGTCCAAGTCAAGAGTGGCTCCCACAAAGACTGTGTCGTTGCCAAGATTAGAGCTACTTGCGCCTGTTCTTAATGCAAGATTGCTGAAATTCGTTGCAGAATCCCTAACACTCAAAATAGACCGGGTAGTGTGCTGGACCGACAGCATGGTGACCCTTCAGTGGATCAGAGGTTCAAGTTGCCAGTGGAAGACATTCGTAGCGAATCGTGTTGCTGAGATTCAGTCCACATGGGACCCACATCACTGGAGACACTGTTCAGGGGAGGACAATCCCGCCGACTTGTTGACCCGTGGGTTGCCCGCAAAGGCCTTAGCTGAGAATAACTTGTGGTGGAGTGGACCAAGTTGGTTGACGCTTTCTTGCTTGCCTGATCAACGGCAACTACCCAGTGAACTGACAGAGTCTGTCGAGAAGGAGAGAAAACACAAAGAGACAAAAACATGCGCAGCGATTGCCATAGAACCAGTGATTGATCCGTCTCGATACGAGAAGTAGCTGACCCTCATTCGAGTAACAGCATATGTGCTGCGATGTGTTGCAGTTTTCAAGTCCGGGACAAGTTCAGGTTCCAAAGAAATGTCAGTTGAGGAGCTGCGGAATGCCAAGTTAAGCTGGTATCGGCAGATGCAGAGGGACATGAACCAAGTGGAGTATGAACAGCTAAAGGCCAACCATCCTCTACCAAATACCAGTGCTATACTGAAGTTGGATCCTTACTACGACAGGAAAGATCAGTTGCTGCGGGTAGGAGGGAGGCTGCAATACTCGGACTTACCAGAGGGTACTAAACATCCAATTATCCTACCGCATGGGCATCCAGTGGTTGAAAAGATCATACAGAGTGTGCACAATGAGCTGCTTCATGCTGGACGCGAGAGTACCCTTTCGGTTCTACGACAAGAGATTTGGCTAACAAAAGGACATCGGGAAGTTAAGAGAGTCCTAGAAAGGTGCCTTGTTTGCCAACGTCAACGTGTCAGCGCATGTTCACAGAAAATGGCGCCGGTGCCCTCGGAAAGGGTGTCGTTGTCTCCAGCCTTTACTCTCGTCGGGATAGACTTTGCTGGGCCGTTGTTTGTACAAGGGAGTCCCACCTCAGAGAAAGCTTACGTTTGCATCTTCACGTGCGCTTCTTCTCGCATGACTCACTTAGAGCTTACAAGTGATTTGTCAACCAACGAATTCTTCCAAGCCTTAATTCGAATGATCAGTAGAAGAGGGCTTTGTAGCACCATTTGGTCTGACAATGCTAAGACTTTCAAGTGTGCTGACCGCGAAATTCAACGGCTGTTCACGCCAGAGTCATCCACCAGTAAGCAACTGTGGGACAAAATCGATCAGGAAGAGCTTCAGGCCAAGTTGACCTCCAAGGGAATCAAATGGAAGTTTATTGTTGAGCGCTCCCCGTGGCGAGGTGGCTGGTGGGAAAGGCTGGTACGTTCTGTGAAGGAACCTCTTCGTAAAGTCCTGGGCAAAGCCTTGTTGTCCTATCAAGAGTTAGCCACAGTCCTTACCAGAATTGAAGCTGTTGTTAATTCGAGGCCGCTCACAACAGTAAGTCACGATGTTAGAGATCTGACGCCCATAACTCCACCTCATCTTGCACTCGGAAGATCACTGTTTAACTTACCCGACATTTCAGACGAAGATTCAGTGAATGAAAGCGCAACGAGGCAGCGCTATCTGTATCAGCAGAAGCTTGTTAACCACTTCTGGAAACGCTGGCGAGGAGAATACCTGCACCAGTTATCCATTCGACAGAAATGGATGGATGAACAACCAGCCCTCAAGGTCGGAGATATCGTACTGATTTCTGAAGACAATGCACCAAGAGGAAAGTGGCCGATGGGACGAGTTGTCAGATTGTTCCCCTGAAGGGATGGCCTTATCCGCACTGTAACCTTGAAGACACAGAGAGGACTTTTAAGGAGACCTGTTCAGATGCTGCATCGCCTAGAAGCAAGTAGTACTCAGTTTGCAAGTGGTGAATTCGACGACAGTGGCCCTAACGGTGGGGAGTTGTCCTCTATTAGGAAGGTCAAGAAGAAGGTGAAGAAGAAGCAAGCTTTGAAGAAACCAGCTCCGAGTCTCCAACGGTATTGGAGAGGTGGGGAGGATGTTCGGGCCCGGACCCGAAGCGGGAGATCAACTCGACCCCCCGTGCGACTGGACTTGTAGTTAAACCACTCCTCCCTGGACATTCGTTGTGTTAATATTATGGGATGTATGAACATGTGCTTTCTCGTCGAAAACCTCTCGTAGTGAAGATTGTAATTTGTTCGCAACGCGGCGTATTAAAGGGATTGTTTACGGATAGATTGCGGAAAAGCTGATCTTTGAGTTGGAACTAAACAAGGGTGGTTTGCTGCACTGTTGTTTGTTTGATTCCTTAGGGGCAAAGAGGACAGCGTGGTTTCCCAGGAAAAAGCCCGAAAGGTGCCATCGAGTTTGGTAATACTGCTGACAATTGTACGCTACGTATTGCTGGCACTGTTAGTTACAGTGCTTCCCAGAAAGCTTTGCAAATATGCAATAGAAGTGCTTGGGTGTCACTGGTGACGACTGGGAAGGGTCACGTGGCTTATAACCCAGGCCGCCATTGTTCGGATATTTTAAATCCAGGTGAGTTTGGACATCAGAGCTCATCTCCATATTACAGGGGCACCCAACGGTTCCTTTCGGGGAGTATCTGTTCGCACGGCCTAAAATCGCCTGAGATTTTCAGATTTAATTGCAGTGAAAGCTAGAGATTTCTTCTGGCGAAACATCACGTCGGACTTTCATAACAAGAGAACTTTTAGTTCCTATTGTTTTCGGAGTGACAAATATGTCGTTTAGAGTGCAAAATAAGGTCAGCTAGCATTTTCGGAGAGCCATCAGCAGCTCAGAAATTCGAAGGATAGGATTCTGTTCCCTAAAATTTTCTGCGGCCTAAATTTTCAGCTAAGAACGCCGAACAGATCAATCTGTATTAGTTCACACAAATATGCCTTTACAAAGCTCTGAACCAATCTAAGAAAGCAGAAAATGACATTTCAAGTATTTTGCTAAAATTTTCTCGTTGGGTGGCCCTGATGTTAGACTAATATTAAAGAAGAACGAGATAGGGAAAAAAGTAAATCGCAAACGTCCAAAAATTGATATTAAATGTTATTACTTTACTCTACACGCTTTGGCTTTCTAAGCAAAGCTTGGGAATCGAAACTGGCCATGTTGGCCAAAACGAAAATGAACAACGGCAACTCCAAGGACTACAGAAGTACTGCTGGCACAACGTATATGTTGTCTCTGAATACATCATTTTGGCAGGCCAGACCCTACCTTTTTTAAGAAAAGATGTATGCCTATTTATCTCACATAGGTTGAACGATTGTGTTTATCTTTTTACAAAAACGTTAATAAGCTGGAATATCACGCTGAAGATAGAACTGGGCACTACCAAATTCTCAAATTTCATTCAGCATATGCATTCAAGGAGGAAAGAAAGGTCCATCCATGATGCTTTGCGTACAATTCAATAGTTTTGTTCTTGGCAGTTTCCGAAAAGGTTGTTCTTGGCGCGTAAAATAGTAGGATTTTGCTTGGATTTTTCTCATTCTTCACGGTCGATATTGGCAAATCTTTTGTTTTGCATTTGGTTTTGGTTATTTAAAGTTCCCATAGCCGTAGAATTTCTAAATACAGTCGTGGTCTGTGCTATTTTTCCAAGCCTTTCTTTGGGAGCCATTTGGCGTGAAGACGCCATTGTTTACGTATTGTCTTTCGGCAAAGGTACACTGAGGTATGTTAAATTCCATTTCCTTTGAAATGTAATGGATACATTAGCCTTTTGAAGAGTCCAACCTCTGCTTTAAAGGTTAAAGAAAGGTAGCAATCGTAATGTACTCTAATGTACTCACGTTTTCAATGAGTAAGGACCGAATTAAAATAACTCAAAAATTGGCACCAGCCGTCATTTTACTCGACCAGTGTCACAGCACTGGATATTTTGATCCAAACCACAGCTTTGTAATTACACAGCGCTATAAACACAAATAATTATTTCTCCTACTATTCTCAACCGATTCATATGTTTAATACGCCATTTGAAAGCTAAGAGAATGTAGATTCCAGTGTGCACAATGATTTGGAGTTGAAGAGATGTAAATAACCCAAATTTTATGACGTGCTATTATATTATGATCGAGCAGCAGAAAGTCTTCCATCGATCGAGCGGAAGAAAATTTGCGATCGATTCCCCGCATCAGAGAAAACACGTTAAACCTGAGAACGGCCAGCTCGCTGGAAAAGCTGAGTTGTCCAAACACAGGACTTACTACAAGGCACGGAAGACTAAAACATAGAATTTTCTTCTTCTAAAATCGCTGACACACAAGCTTGGAACTTCACACGATGTTCATCGTGTTCAAGTCCAAATGTGAGATCACGTGAGCAACGACCGGTGATAATATAGTTGGTCGCAAAGCATTATGGGCGGACCTTTCTTTCCTCCTTGATGTGCATTTAACGTGTGTGTGTTTTTCATTCAACGTCTGCGTTTTCATTCAAGCTGTGATTACAAACAATGCACGCTTCGTTCTGTGAATACACTTAGCTCTCCACAGGTTATTGAAGGAAGAATTTTGTAAAAAAGGGAGTGATTTCAAAAAGAGATAAAAGAAGGGAAAAAGAACAAACACATAACCAGTTAGACCGCAAATGGGCACAAGAGCTCCCTGGGTTGGCAGCGGACCGTCTGGTATCCGTCTATTAACTATTAACGTGGAGTTTTAGTTTTCACTACCTTCAAATCTTAAATTTTCTCTTTTCCCCATAATTTCTTAAACTCTTTTCCTTTTTGCTTCTTTGAAAACATTCCAAAATTCATCCAAAAAATTGTCAAACATTTATTTCGACAACAACAACAATAACCTTTATTTGCATGACATATGAATTATTTACAGTATTGCAAAAGGTTCGTAAAAACAAGAACAAAAAGAAAAATAAATAACAATTATTATGATATTAATTACAGATAGTCAAGTGACATCATTCTTAGATGACAGGATACTGTCACGCAAATTATTCAATAATGAAATATAATTCGTCAATCGTAAATTAAGATAAATATCTTCGGAGTTCTTCAGTTTAATCACTAGGTCCGAGTAAGTTAGCTGCTGAAAATTATGGAGATGACTTTGTATTTGAGCGAAAAAATCATTTCTAAGTTTGAAATATTTCGGGCAATAGCAGAGGAAGTGAATTTCATCTTCAATTGCATTGGAGTCCGGCAAACTGGACATAACCTTTTGTCGTGAGGAGTTTGGTTATATCTTCCAGTTTCGATCATAAGTTTATGATTGCTTACACGTAATTTTACCAAAGCCTTTCTACTGATTATTTTTCTAGTTAGGTTTCTTGATAACTTGAAATTTCCTAAGAATGTTTCAACGTCTTATAAAACTCTAATTTCCTTGTATAATTCCAGGCATAACTAATCGATGACATCAATGAAATCAATGAGTAATCAATAGGTAATCGATAGGTAATCAGTTGATTGGTCATTGATTATTGCCGATGATCAATGAGTAATCGATGACTAATCGATAGGCCACAAAATTTTTGGTCATCGATTAGTCATCGATTGCATCGATTAGTCATTGATTGCATTGATTAGTCATGGACTGTGAAAATTCTACAAAGATTTCAAACAAGATGTTCCGTTCTCGAAAATACACCGTTCTGGACTCTTTTCGTTTCGTCCAAAATATTCCAGCAACTCCATCTTCTGAAGGCATCCTTTTACTCGATGACAAAATTCTCTCAGAAATCGAGGGCCACCGTCAGAGACTGGAGATGCAACAAAAGAAATTGAAGGAAGCGGAAGAGAAAGAAAAGAATGAAAAAATAGAACGTATGAAACAGGGGCCTGCCGAAAATATGACTCACAGTAGCGGTTCTAAAACAACTCTTAAAAGATATCGCGTTTAGCTCAAAGGCAAAAAAATCGGATCTTGTAAAAATATTTAATACTCAAGCTTGTACACGCCATAACAATGTTACATTATCATGGTTACACGTGAAAAGAGCACCAACAGTAGAAATGCTTGCAGCTGTTACGGTGCATAATGTAACTGCTTATGACGGCTGTTTCCCTAAGCCGAAGCAGTTTTACTTTACTGACAAACATCCACCGAACAAAATCTATAACCACTTAGTCGATTCTTGTCAGCGTTCTTGTTAGTTTCATTTTCAGACTGGTTAGTTACTGTTCAGTTATACATGTTTTGTTATTAATTGAAGAGTTGGGTAAAGTGAAATATTGCACAATTAAGAATAATCTGTATTTGTGATTAGCACTTCACGTCTCGACATTCTTGAGGGTTATTTGACCTTTTGTGAAGGTGTAATTTCGTCAACAGGAACGCCAGTTATAAAGAAAAATACGTCTAACACAGATAAAAAAATCACCAATGAAAAAAAAATGGTACAAGAAAGCAAGAAAAATGTGTCTTTTGTGCGCAGTATAATAGTCGATGAGTAATCGATGGGTCATCGATGAGTAATCAATAACATCAATTGGTAATCAATTACATCAATGAGTAATCGATGTCATCGATGAGTAATCGATAGGCCACAAAATTTTGGGGCTTCGATTAGTCATCGATTACTCATTGATCATCGCCAATAATCAATGACTAATCAACTGATTACCCATCGATTACTCATTGATTACCAATTGACGTCATTGATCATCGATTAGTTATGCCTGGATAATTAACTGAATACCGCCACTGAGTAATATACTTCTGTTTCATTATATCTTTATATCTTGATATTTTGGTTTTATCTAAATTGTTGGAACAAAATTCGGTAGATTATAAGATTTGGATAATTCCATAATGTTACTATAAAAACTAGTATTGCCATTAGAATGAAGATTTATAGATAAAAGTAATGCTTATTTTACAATAGAGCCTTCATCCTTCTCAAAGAGGTACATAATGTAGTTAAGAACGTTTTCATTTAATACCAACTATTAATGGAATTCTACCTAATTCACCTCTACATGCAGCGTTAGAAGCCTTATTACTTACTTCCAAGTATCGCTTATTTCGCCATAGACTATGACACTATGAGGGTATTAATGGATGCAATAAAATCTCGGCGAAATGTAAAGTTAAAACCTGAAACGTAAACGAGCGATTTGACCGTAATGCCCCCTCATAATAAAGACTTTTCTTAATGTATCAAATTTTCTTTTCCTTTTCGTTCATAATCAGGTCAGAGCCGTGGTAGCGGGCTTTACTGGATCGATCCCAGCGGTGGCTCTACAGATGACTCGTTCCAAGCTTTTTGCGACATGGAAACTGAGCGTAGAGGTTGGACCCTAGTTGCCACAAAGGTCTCCCCATCCTTCCCCTCGATCGTCAAACCTGTGTTCTCAGCACTGGCTGCCAAAACTAAGCACGCAGTCGCCGCGGGTCACATCCATCCGAGCATGGGGGACTGCGTAGAGGTAATGTTCCGCTTTAACGACGATAACCCCATCCGGGTCATTTACAACAGAAAGCGGACGCACCACAGAACGACAAGGAAGAATTCGACAAGTTCTTAATGAGAAAATCTCTAAACGTCAACCTCAAAGTATACGGAGTTTACAAGTACAACCCACAAATCACCAGAGAAGCCCCACTGGGGGTTTTGCTACTATAAACTCATTGGCTATCTACTCAAACGCCGGGATCTCGGAAACCCACGGTGGCACGGACAAGTGGCTTGACACGTGGAATACAGTTGACGGTTCAAACAACTACTTGTACACTGATGACAGCAAAGCAGTCTGCACCAAGTGTATTAGGGGCTACAGTTATCTGAAGAAGCCAATCTGGATGATGGTGCGTTAGAAACAAACTAGTCTTTCTTTTAAAACTTCATAGCTACTAACTTAATAAGAGACGACATCAAAGCCGAGTACAGTTAATAGAACCGTTAAACTGTGTTTTGCCCATTACATTTAATTTTAGCGTGTAATTGTATAGTATATACTGATGTGAGCACAAAGTATAACAAAGTTTATCATCTCTCCGATACTAATAGAGATCATATTGGGCAGGCGTAGCATTTTGTAACTGCACTAAATAAATACTGAGTAACTGGCTTGACAGTCCTTCCAAATGTGTAACTCTTTTTGCGTTCGCCGTTCTTGTCCAGTGGAAGCCGGAACCGACGGACACCCGCTTCATCCGGACATCCGCTTTTTACGGATAGAACGGCTTTTTTTTGTCCCGCCTGTAAGTTTATATGTTTTAGGTTGGTAGTGCGGACACCGTTTAAACCGTACAGTGACACTTTTCTCTGACCCGAGTGACCCCCTCCCATCTAAAGCAAACCTCGCTTTACGGACACTGGTTTAGTCCTTCTGGCTGAGCCCCAAACTTAATTCAGTTTCACGAGAGTTTTTTCATAGATCTAAAATGAAAAATTCTGAGGCCCCTTAATGGAGTCGAACTGCATCACCTTCCGCATATCAGTCAGATGCACTGAGCTACAGTTCATTAGACCGGAGTGTGGAAGGTCATCAGTCCAATTCCCAATGGGGTTTCAGATTTTTTCTTTGTGATCTCAAGGTTTTATTTTTGTTTTCCCGTGATAAACCGGTTTTTGCTGTGACATGACCTTCTCCGATTTTATAGTCTTGGCTTTGTGATTTTCTTCTTTTGAAAAGGGCATCAATTAATCCTTTCCAGTCAGAAGCCCACGACCTGTTTCTAGTTTTGTTCCTGTATTAAAAATCTCATGACCCGACCCCTCCAAAATGATGGCTAAATCCTGGTGGAGTTTAGAGGTCTTGCTGAGTCTAGTTGCTCTCAATTTTACAAGCTTGACCTGGTTCATGAAGCGATTGGAAGTACCACTACTCCCCCCTGGATGGGATGCTAGTCCCTCCCAGAGTTACCTAATATAAGGCTGGGTTAAGATTAACAATGTGGAGTATAAACGTCTTATTTGTCGGCCAGAAAACAAGACAACTTAGGGCACGGACCAGGTCTGATTCATCGATTTTACACCACGGCCGCAACTCTCAGTTGTGTGGATTGTAGAATCCTGGATAACCAGCGTTCACGCTCAGAACGCACCAATCATAAATCTCCAACAACGTCTCTAAAATGCAACGTTACCCTGCGACCAGCATCCCTTTCAAACTTCCTACTGACTTTCACCGGCTCTAACTGCCTGAGAGCGGCAGTGGAAAATAAGAGATATCTGAGTTTGCAAACTTAAATCAAATTAAGCTTAAAATAATCACTTGCTAAAACCGCCTCTAGATCTAAGATCGTCCTGCCAGGCACTGACTACCGTTGCTCATTTTAAGGATTCGAAATTGTCGTTTCGATATTACTCAAGTAGCTTTCGAGGAAGGATTTTTGTCTGCACAATTACCTATTTCTTGCACGAGTAGAACGAAGACGATGCAAGCGACTTTGTGTCGACTACGAGAATTGTAAAAATGATGTTCAGTGTTGTGGTACCCCTAGGCCCTAAGCTATATGAATAGAGCGATTACGTCACGCCACACTACGAATATTAATAGGGTTTTCGTTCTTTTAGAATCCCTTTATTTTTTGAAGAACCCAAGATGTGGGCCAGCCCACTTTTTTTGTTTTTATTTGTTGTTGTTGTTGTTGTTTTTTTTTTTAGCAAAGGGATGCATGTTTCAGGCCGCAGCTTACTAGGAACGGTACTTTGGAAAGGATAAAATAGCACAATAGCAGACACCGTCATTGTTGCACTTGTAGCGTGGTGCAGAAAACGCCCACGAAAACAATCTTCCCCTGGTGTGCTATTTACGTCAGTTAGCTTTGCAGGAGAGAATATGCTTCCGTTAATTCCGTGAACAAGCTGTTATAATTAGCATCCATAATTACCCCGTCTGGCAATCCCTACGCTTTCGGCTTTCATAACTATTAACGTGAAAAAGCACAGAGCTATTTCAAAACATAGAGAAATAGGGTGATAATTGAATAAAACAGGTCAAAATGCGGTAAGCCACTTAAAGCAACAAGAATTCGATAAATTTTTTGTTTTGTATCAAATGATCTTTACAAATGTCCTGTGCGTGAGAACTTCAGAAAGAATATGACCAAACAAATTAAGGCAAAATTCTTAGTTAAAAAAAAAAGCCCGCTGGAGATCACAGACAACGGAAAAAGACGTGGCTAAATCTTTATTGATTTTTTTTTCTGCTGTAACGACAAAAAATAGTATATCTAATTCGAGGTCCTCGTGTTAGGTTTTCAACAAGAAATTTAAAGCAATTTATCAAATCCGCAATTTATAACCACGCCTAAGAATTAAAATTTTGACAAATATCAGTTTATATACATGGTATTTGCGAACAATTTTGCGGCAACTGTCACAGCATGTATGGAGTACTTTATAAGAGTATACACGCGCAAGAACGACGTAAGTGTGACGTCAGTTCCCTTCCTGAACGGAAATTGGATGAACTTATTAGAATTAACCGTAATCGCAAAACTATTTCTCAAAAAACTTTAATGTCTCATCTATTTTTGGTAACTACCGGAACTAACGCATCATTCAGTTGTCCGAAATTGGGTTTTTGTATGTGTGGAGAGTGTTCCAAAATATAAGAAATCATTTAGGAAACTCTTGTTTTCATTGGAATGGCAAATACATTGCTTTCTTCTCAGGAGGATTTTTCTTGGTTCTTTCTTGAGTGCCCGGGAGGGGGGGGGGGCGGTACTCTCGTCAATTTAGGATAGGTATGTACCGCCAAGGTTCTCAAACCCTGACCCTATTTAAGGGTAGAAAATCGAGAATTGATACCCTTTTAAAGGCCCAAAACCAAGAAATGCAACCCTATTTAAGGGAAACAAGATAACTCATAATTGCGTAACAGAGAGGTCTTTTTATTTCTTTTCCTTTTAAAATCGCTTTGTTAAACTCTATAACGTGTATTCGGGCGTATAGTACAGTTATAACAGACCATACCTTTTTCGTTTTGCGCGTTGAGATTGATACTGCAATTTAGTGACCCTATCTAAGGAACATCTGAGGATCACAATACCAGAAAATACCAAAAAGGATACCCTATTTAAGGACCGTGAGCTGCCTATATAGCGTATATAAGGGGGGGGGGGGCGCACCCCCGGGCTTGAGTGGGGGTATTTCAGAGGGTTTATGCATTAGAAATACTCCACTACCTTTCGGGGCATTAGAACATGTTGTAGTCCCGAGAGTTGAACATTAGTCCAACTTGAAAAATGCGTTCATCATGCTAACCTCGCAAAATCTTTTTAGTAATGAATTCATCCGTAGAAAATGTTAGACAAGACAATTTGCCTCCTCCTCTTCTTCTTCTTCTTCTTCTTCTTCTTCTTCTTCTTCTTTTAACTTTATAGCATGGTGTATTTTGCAGCCCCTCAGTGGGGAATTTGTCATTTTTCCCCTCCTGGGACAAGGGCTTTCAGTGTGAAGGGGTCATGACTCTAGGCCAGTTGTGTCAATATTAAAAATCCATGCAACACAACTTTCTCGTTTCAAAGTATATGCGAGCTAGGACGTTTCACGTTTTGTGGTTCAAACGTTTGAGACTGTGGAAAAAAACCCCTGAAAACTACTGAGAAGTACTTTCCTGTCAGGCTGTACACGTTGGTTCTTACTTTTGAGTCTGTGGATGAAATCCGTAAGTGTGACCTCAGGAATGAAATAACTTTTTCGAGGCGTTGCTTAGTTTTGCTGTTTAAATTCTACCACTGACACCACCGTGCTTATAGTTTTACCACCGCTCATTTGAAAGATATAAACAGTACTTTATCGTAGTGCTTTTTATCAAGCTCTACTGAAGGTGATTCTACGTTTTGAGTACAGTCTGTGGATGTTATTCTACTGAGCGAGACCATTGAAATGAAAGCATATGTAGTACTATACGTCACTGCTGTACTATTCCGTGCGAGTTCGTTCTAACTTTTGAGACCGTGGATGAAATCTTTATTTCACTGTTGTACTGCTCATTATATTTGTACCAGGTGCTTAACTTTTGAGTTCGGATGAAAGTGCTTTTGATTTTAAAAAGTCAAATCGAAGGCAAGCGACTGTACGGTAAATTTCCGTTTATATGGATGGTTGTGCGGATTCGTTTTTAACCTCCCCAAGTTTCGTTGTTGGAACAGTGTATGCTTCCGTCACTGCATAGTTACTCGAGGGACTGGTTATGAAACCTTGCAAGTTTCAAAGGCAATAACAAAGGTGCTGCAATTTATGTTGAAAGTTCTACGAAAGTGCACAATCTTTTGTTTTACGATCTCACACTATGGCTGAATAACTTAACAGTGACATTTTTATTGGTTCGTTGCTCATGCAAAATTCAAAACCTATTGTTGTTTGTGCACCGTCAAGGCTAAAAACGGTAACAAAAACATAAAACAAAGGACTTTGCTAAGGTTCATAACCAGATTCTTTTATTAACTATGGTCACTGCAATCGTCTGAAATAAAGAGGAAAATTTCTTTAGAAACAGAGATTTTTAAAAGTTCTCGGCTTTCCATGTACCAAAGAAGTGAAAACAAACAAAGAGATTCTTTACTTTGTTTGTTTACAAGGGGCGTGCACAAAAACCATTAAGCAATTGAATATCCCAGATTCCCTCTATCAACTGACCCCAGCATGCAGGAAATGACACTATGGGCGATCTCCCCCAACCGATAATTGCTTTCGTAATCTTTCTTAGCCCTGGGATTAAGTCTCAACGGCGTCAAATGATAAATACTGTTCAAAGCACAAAAAATATCACGTCATATTGCACGAGGATGTTTACCACATAAAACAAAATGAAATTACTTATTACACGCTATTTTCTGCGCTTAATTGCTCAGCGTATTTCGTTTTTGCTACTCAATAATACGTAGAAGTGTGTTGATAGTCGTCGAAAGCAAAATACTTGTGTCATGTTTAAAGTACATTTGCGGACAGCTTACTAATTGCGGTGACTAATTGTTTTGTTAATTGATTTACCTGTGTTTTCATCTACTTTGGCAGAAAAGGGCTCACGACTCCAAGAGCTGACCGATGAAATAAAAAAAAAAAACATCTCAGTGATCATGTAAACGCATCGTATCTTAGTTCAACATAGTAAAGTTTGGAAATACAGTTATCTGGAATATTAAATACAAGAGATGTTTTTTGTGTTGAGGGTTAAAACAGGAAATTCTGGCTTTCGTCGTCCGTCTCCCGTATGTCTGCATCACTCGCAAAACAGTGTTATCGATTCCCTTGATTGCAAAATGCTATCTAAAAAAACACTAAAGATAACAGATACTAGTTTATGCAGATGCTAATATATTATACTGAGCGCATTTGACTTTTGCAAACTACACCTTTAAATAGACAGTGCTTCTTCGGGACAACGTCGTCTTCGTGTCAGACGTTTTCCATGCTGTCAATGCTGTATGTACAGTACACGAACAGTCACGGAGATCATTATGTGTAACGCAACAAAGTCTTAGAGGATTGCTTATAACGCAACAGATAACAAAATATCTTTACATCCATTTGATAACTTGAACTACTTGTGTGTTCTTGCGACGTCGACCGTCCGGCATTAATACTCGCACTGGTACGTGCTTTAATTCCTTTGTAATAATAATAATAATATAACAATAGTAACTTTTGTCTTGTTTCGAGGAATGAGTACAGTTTTCTTTGAACACTTTTATTAGTTTTCTAGTCATAATCAGTTTGTTTGTTTCTTTTCCGTTCAAACTACTAAAGACATGGCATGTTGTTGTTACTGTTGCAAACATATTTTGCGAGGGGAAATGAGCTTTTTTTGACCCAGGTTTCCGCATTTTGTAAGAAAATCTTAGAAAATCGTTTCATTCTCAACACTTACGCTGAAATAATTGCCTGGGCCGAGAGTGTAGTGAAGACTACTTTCCAGGCGGGCAATTCCAACAGGCCATCGTTCTAGCTAACTTCTGTGAGTATTCAATCTTGCTGAACAATCCATCAGACTTTCAGTCCTGTTTTGCACAAAGACAAGGTCTCAAAAGAGCAGTAAACCTACTATACGAGAGCCGGCTGGCATACTGGGGTACTCAGTGGTTTTGTTGTGACGGAACACAGTCGTATTTAGATACATTTATTTACATCCAAAAATTGCACTAGGATTTCTCTCCGGTCAAAAGTTGTTCTGTACACAAAATGACAGAAAGGCGGAAAAGCCTATGAGGTATTTTATACTGAATGTATCCTATAAATGCCATAAACGACTTTCATCTTTCGTAAGTTCTTCGCGAAAAGAAACAATCTCTTTGCTTCATCATCTTTACCTTAACTGATTTTCCAGTTCATCGGGGTACAGTTCACAAATAACAAACTGAACCAAGAAACCTGTTTTAACATCTGACTGACACACAGAAGTTTCTCTTATATTAGTTTTCGATAAGGAAGTTAAAAGCTAATTTCTTGTTTGCTAATTTGTGCAATTGTCAAGCATGGCTGTTTTTAGAAATAACAACTGAATCAAACTGCTAAAATTTCCGGTTCTCTGAGCCACTTTTTTCTTTAAAAGTGTAGCTACTGTTTCGCTTCATCTGTGCTCCGGAAAACGACTCAAGGGGAATCAAATAGCTGCGTTTCCTGAATTAGATAATGGACCACCATAATTCACAAGACCCTCGACTACTCGGCACCGAGAGGTAAACATACTAATTGTACAAGTGACAAAAAATGTTTACTAACGCATACAGCAAGCAGTTCAGTGATTTGGTAGGCGTGCTAGCTAATCGGTTTTCACCAGTTGACACCGCAACTTCACCGAGGAATGCTTTGGCTTCAGACAGCTTGTAACAAGAGAATGCAATCTTCCTCTTTAGCAGGGCGTGTCTTGAGGTATGACCGAGGAAACAACGCTAGCAAACATGTTCTCCAGCATTCGAGCAACGGAGAAAAAGTTTGACAATTAATTAAGAAAGAAAAAATCATCAGTCATTCTGAACTTTTGTATTCGTGATACACTCAGATCAAGCATAAATCAATGCAAAGAATTAGAATGTCATTGTAGGCCATGATAAAGACGTGTCGAGCTGTACTTTCTCGCACGCAACAATTTACAAGCCATTTCCCTTGTTTCACCAGCTCCTGACAACGAAAGATACATAGAGAACAAATAATGGCCATACTTTGTACATTTTGTCTTTAAATGTGTTCATTTGGATACATTTTTATGGCAACTTTACGACTGAGGTGTTTTATCTCTCACTAGAATGTTTACACGCTGAAGTTCCAATCTGACTAATTGGAGTAAAACTGGGAATCATTCGTTTAGCTAAACTGAAAGTCAGAGTAAAACTAATTTGTTTGATTGACTGCTTCGCCCTTTTTTACGTTTTCGTATATTTTAGATGAACGTTTAATATTGATACGAATTATTAGCTACGTAGAAAACTAAAACATCAATTGATATTGTGATAATTTTCGATTTCGTTTATATCTTTCCCTCATTGTTGATATGCCATCATACGTTAGCGTGTTCACTACGAAGACCAAAACATGATCGATTACAATACAGACCAGTAGCCAGCTGGAAAAAACCTCGCTTCGCGCGGATGAAACCTTGCTTCTATAGTGTGTCCTTTGATTAACGTAATAAAGTTCTAACCCTTAACTTTGGCTAATTAACTAATTGGCTTAATTTTGCGAAGTACCGAGTACACAACTGAACACGAAGTGTACCTAGTAATTTACAAGAAAATGTTGCATCGACTCCGCGGTAATCTATTAGTGAAAAATAAAAAGGTAGATTTTGTTTGCTAAATCGATTTTCAGTCCACCTAAAAGACGAAAATTTCGGATGGGTCTATTAAACGTCAGGTATAATTTGTTTTCTTCCGACAGAAAGGACCAGCTATATCAACTAAGCCACTACATTCAGAATAGTATATATGGCTCGATCAACTTCAAATACAGTGGGCTATTTCATAATTATTAATTTTGTATATATGTTTCAGGGGAGACATTAGTAGTTCGGGAACCTGTAATAATGAAACGTTAAAAAAGGAAAGAACACAAAAAAGAAAAAAAAAATGTCTCCAAATTCTTTGCAGTTGAAACATAAAACATTTAAGCATTTTAGCATTTCTGGATCTTTACCGAAAGGAAGAGGATTTAGTTTTCTTCTTCGTAGAAGTGTTACGGGTTATAAGCAATAGGCCAAACCTACTGTAAGCAACCTTTTATTCAAAACTGACACACTTTCTTCACGAATCCAGAAACCTCTCGTAACTAACTTTCTCTCTAGCTTATCAGAATGTGTATCCCGAAACTGACAGGAAAGTGAAAGAAGGCGGCCCTTTCCGTCCTGGGATCACCCATTTTGTCTGTGGATGAAATACAAAGTGTGATAGTTCATTAAATACTGTTTATTTTAAGTCTGTGGGTGAAATGTTAAAGCTTGACTATATTCAATTTTAAGCTCTCTCGCCGGTAATGAAAACCTCCTTGTGGCACAGTTTGTTGTGATCGATCTACCAATTGAGTCTGTTGATGAAATTTTAAAGGGTAACTATTCAATTCCTTGTGGTACTGTTTATTATACTGTGCAAGATGGTTCTAACTCTTAAGTCTGTTGATGGATTTTAAAAAATGTGACTACTCAACTGAAGATTGTCAAGTAGTACTTTAATTTGGTCACTTTTTTTTCATGTTGAAACGCAAGTTTTAAAAATAAAAACAAAACTGTGGATAAAATTATAGTTAGCGGTTTTGTTTGTTGTTCATAATTTCAAACATGCCACTTCGATTTTTTTCCTTAGTGCCAACTTGGGGAAGTATTGGACGCCGGAGAGAAATCATTTCGACTAGTTGTTAATGAACCCAGTGTAGGCAAGTTGCTATCCACTGTGATAAATGTGTTGACTTCTTATTTTGTTTAGTTATCTTGACCAGCTAGGCAGTATACCTAGTGACTTGGTGATTCTCGCTTCACAGCATAAACTAGTTGTGGAATCAACAAGTTCAGATATTATTTGTTTACGTTTGAGCTCAGTGGCTTCAGAATTTCTTATTAAAATTACATGTGTAAGAAGGTTGGCCAGTAAACTTAGTTATAGGAGCTACAAGTCTACCACTCGCAGGCAACCTGCACTGTGTGAATTATACCGCGCGAGAGAACACAGAAAATGCAAAGAAGCAATCAAGCTCATTAGTTCAACCAGCATTTATAAATAATTTAATAATTTTTCTACCTTATGAAAATGCTTGTAAAACTCAATAAAGAAAAGTAGAACATACAAGAAGTGTATTGCAATATGAGTTCATGGCTAGACTTTTTATTATAGCAAGGACTCTTGTTGGCGATCTGACAGAATAGGTTGCTGTATAGGCGCTCTGTGGTCGCCAACAAGGCAGCATTTCTTTATATACAAGAAAACCAATTTCTCCGCCCTATATTACAGCAACAGCTCAAATGAACACCCTTTTTAACCCCGCGTGGCTTGTTGCCCTATTTGTTTAATTTGATAAAGCCGAGGGTAGACAAATGGACGCTCGGTCCATTTACAACTGTGCCTAAAGTGAATTCCTTTACTCGCTTCCATACACCGCTTCTTACAACTGAGATAATGCGGTATTTCGGCGTGTTAAAAGATGTAAATTACGCTAAAATACCGGTAAAAGCTCTTCGCCTCCTCGGCTAAGAGAGAGCCATGACACTGAGAATGTTATCAGTTGTTTCGCATTGCGCGTTTGGTTATCCGCGGAAGGACGTCGGTTCAAAGTTAGTGGGTCATTCTGAGATTCGTTTTAGCATCTTTCAAGCGTTCCGCGCAATCTTTAATGCGGCTCGTAGTATCCCAAATTTGTAGCAAAACGCGTGCATGTGGCAGGAAGAGGTCTTACTGTATGTACTCACGGAAATCGTAGGCAATTCTTTAATCGTTCCTCAGTACCAAAAGCCGGCTGCCATAGGTTATTCCGGATACACTCTTTACCAAAAACATACTTGGCAAGCAGATAGTTACAAATGCGATACATTCAATCAAAATTTAGATCTCGGCAATATTTTGATTAACTTGCTCTATCATATGTAGTTTTATAACTGATAAAGTCATTTCTATAGTATTTATCAGAAAGGTTCATTTTGTAGATTAAGGTCGATCTAAGTTAACATTCCACTGAATTAGCGTTGAATGTGACTTATTATTCGAAAATGGCACCCTGATTTAGTGAAATCATGCAGTGATTTTCAAAAACTGCTACTTTTTTGTCACCTGGGACCGACCAGTTTCCAAAGTTATTTAGTGAATCGGAAATTTGTACCTATACAGGGTCACTTTCCTTTACTTTTTGTGCAAAAGAACTCGGTAATATGTGTATGTTTTTTACAAATAATTATACTAACAGGCTTTTAATTTCACCCTTCCTTTTAAGCATCATAAAATCCCACAATCTTGAGTTTATTTTCCGCTCATGAGGTAATTTCCTATTCATACTAAGCCTCCCTATGGAAAGCAAATGATCTTCCTAATAACTTTGAGAAAAGAAGTGATTGTTTTACAACACTGCTAGCCTCATCGGGTAATAATTTCTCTCTCATCTTGGACCTGAATAGTCTCGTGTAGTTTGTCCAGTTTGTTTGTTAAAACGAAGGGCGATTTCACTAGACTAAAACCAATTTTTTCGAACTGTTGAAAGTGTGGATATTTGAGAAACAGAAGGCAAATCTATTGGTGACTTTTCTTTTGTTTCGTGATGGCTGTTCAGTAGTTTTCCTTATAGTAACAGCAGCTGGTCGGTTTAATTGGCGAAAGCTAAACGCGTCAAAGGCCGGAAAAGCGATCAAAAAAGCGAGAACTCAAACGCGTCAAATCGTGTAATCATGTCTATTGAGAAAAGCTAAAACTCCCTAAAAATAATTTGCAAACACAAATTAGGTACAAGCTAATCAGTTGTTGATCTGCGTTTTGTTCCTATTTTTCGAAAAAAGACATTCTTAGTGTTATGTTACACAGAGCATGAGATCCCTAATTGCTTAAATGTATATCATGATTAACGTTATTTTGAATTTGGATTACCAGAAGTGAATGGGGAATGTGACAAGGGTTATCTCTGCTTCGTGTAAAATGCTTCGACCACACACGCAACATGTTTTTCACACCACTGCAAACAACTTATCCCTCCAGATCTTTATTTCTGTATAAAACACAAAGGAATGAAGCTCTTTCTGCAAGTGCTCTCGTCCTTAGTTTCAAAAACGTGCAAAGAGAATAAACATCAGACATTACAGTCATTTACAACAGAAGTGATGTGTTTAATAGTCTTTTAGACCTATTGTTGTGGATACAGGGTGGGGAAAGCGAGGAATTGATAACTAATTCAGGGTCCATTACAAAAGAGTAGAAAACCCTTTCAATTAGAGAGAAAGCGACCTCCTCGAAAAGAAAAGACCTCAATAGCTTTTCGCAATCCTACTCTAAAACACTCTTTGTGCCTTCTACAAACAGTGTAGGGCAAGGTAATTATTTTATCACATCTGATTTCGCACCTTTGTATTGAAAAAGAAAGCCTTTACAATTAATTTCAATCGCACAGTCGTTGCGTAAGAAAACAATTCGCTTAGTGTTTTTGAAAAGCAACAAAGTCGAAGCGTGCAAAGCGTGGAAGCAAGCTCGATGCGCCCTGGCAAGAGAAATCATCAGATTACGTTTATAGATTTGGTCAACTTTATCACAGTCACGAGCACCCTGTGTCGCCATAATATAAACAAATAATTTTCTATCCAGTGACACAGTAGCAATTAGGGATCGTTAATGGTCCGACAAACCATTGCGTTCGGCGACTTCCAGATTCTTTTCATTGTCACAGAACTGAAAACACAAAGCGATCTGCGGCACTATCTACCAACTCAGGGTTGTTTGAGGGTCTCACGTCTTGATAAGAAAGAAGAAAAAATTGTTTGGAACCACACATCCTGTCTATAGAGCAATTAAAACAGTAATAATGAGAGTGAAAGCGCAATTCGCTAAAAGGCTATGTCAATCTTATCATAGGAAATGTCAGAGATCAAACCAAGCAATTATCTCGCGTCATAAGGCTCTTAAAATTGCTCGAAAAACTATCCGAAGAATCTATTGTAAAAAAGAAATAAAGTTGCGTTCAGCGGCTTACAGCCTTGTCCTCTATCGTTGTTGTATTCCCCAGTCATAAAAGAAAAATACACATTCACTGAACACAACTGTCGCTTGAGTAAGTTTATTCTCAGTAAAAATGACTAATTAGAAATCAAAGCTATTACTACACTGTATTCATTTTACTGTTTGCCTCTTTGTACAGTCTTTTTCTTCTTCTTAAGAGACACGAACATGCAAAGAAATCAAACTTGAATTTGAAAGGCATAATCTCATTATATACAAAACAGGGATTTTCGCATCAGTTGTGCTTTTTTGCTGACGGCCCTCAACTTGGGCAATTAATTTTGCCCTAAAGCGTAATTTACTAACACTTCAGTACAACTTAGCAGACGAATTTACAATTATTGTGTTGCTGATTACATTTAACAGCCGACTTAAAATCATCTCACTGTCATAGCTTGAAATGAACTGCTCCACTGTCTTAATGAAAGATACTTTGTACTGGCTCAGTGACTAAGTTAGCCATTAGTGAGTTTGAACAGCAGTCATGATTCGCACTTTCATACCGTCACTGTACCTGTAGACTAAAATCTCAAACTCACACACTCAGCGGCCAGCGCGAGCAATTTCTTAACAGTTTTCTTAGTGACACGGCTTGCACAGCCTTGGGTTTGAAACGCTGTAAAACCAGCGTTTAGTAACCTTTTAAATGTCTTAATTCCTAAACATTCAACTGAACTTAACGTGTCGGACATCAGCTTCGCTTCTCCGGCGTTTCGGCCTTGACGTGTCAATGTGCGTACGATTGTCTTTTTTTTTTTACAAGCGCTAACTTACGAACAACTCTTTTCTCCCACTTTGGCCTCTTCAGTTTCTAATCTTTCCGATTTCTCGCCTTGTGATTCCTGTTTAAAGCGCCTCCATTTCGCTCTGCGGTTTTGGAACCATGTCTTCACTTGACGTTCCGTCAACCCGAGGACCTTGGATAATTGCTTGCGCTCGGGTGGCGACAAATACTTTTGGTTCTCAAAGATCTTCTCTAGCTCCATAGTTTGCTCGTTCGAGAATCGAACTTGACCACCTTTCTTCTTCTGTGGCTTGGGTAAAAACAGATTCCAGGCACCTGAAAGTAAAGAACGGACGGAAATGATTACACATGCAGTAATCTCTGCGGAATAAGTTGAGGTCCTAGTAGGGTGCTAATGCTGGAAGACATTTCCGCCAAGCTCTACTCCCTAAAATTTGTGTACTGTTTAAAATTCTAGAAGCAGAAATGCTGATGAAGACATCTAAAAGGTGGTAGTTTTCGTGTTTGGATGAACATACGACTTTCAGGAAGTATATCTGTTGATAACGTACAGCCATCAACGTCATCTGCCTCGGTTTTGTGAGAGACGACTGAAATCGCTAACTGCTAAGTTGAGTAGCCGACTGCGAAATGGTACAATAACTAGGTAGACACTGAGCAGCCAATACTGAACTGAACTCTAGTTAATGACCTAATACTCTTATCACTTACTTCACAACCGTAAGAGAGCGTTGTGGTTAAAACTGAAAGCAGCAAGAACTGTCGGGTTAATCCGTCCCTACAGAGAGTGCCATTGATCAGGACAGAGCGGAGGAATCAAGTTCTTTGACGGGAGAACACACAACTTAATAGCGCTAATCGATTGTGATATCTCGCCGAACGAAACAAATCACTTCACGTCAGTGACCTTGCAGCAGTTTACACTCACAGTTTGTTATTCAGCTATTACTCAGTAGTTTATACTTACTGTGATCATTGTAGGCTTCGTAGACGCTCGGTATGCTTGGCGCATGGAAACCAAAGCTCCTTGGGGAATGATAAGGCGTGAATGGGCTGCTGAGATTAGTGTAGGTACGTGGTGGAGGAAGGTGAAAAGCTGGTGATAGGCATGGTGGTTTAGGTACCTCGCACATAGTTGAAGTGCAGATAGACGGCTGAGGTCTCTGGGATCCCGAGCCCAGAATATCATCAATATAAAACGACGACGAGTTATACGGAGGAAAGACATTTAAGCTTCTATTCCACTCACAGTGCTGCATATTTAACAATGGCTTCGTTGGTTTCACGGTGGACGAATTCCTTGCGAGCTCTGTTCCGTACAGATTGTTCAAGCTATCTCCTCTTGACCGGATTGTGCGCTGCTATATATCTCGTCTCCAGCCCGCGTACAAACTGAAACAACTGTGTTATGTTGAAATTAGCAACTAATGACCGCAATTTAGATACCCAGCTATGATTGGCTGTTTGTCAAATTAATAGATGTTCCATTTGATAAGCAAGCGATTGACAAAGGCAAGAAATTGGCGCTCTTGGTCGGGCTGTCAGAGCAGACGACAGCGCTTGTTTCCGTACTGGTATCAATCGATAACAAAAAACATATACGTCGGGTTTACTTATAGGTTTCCTGTAGCGGGGCTTAGAACTCGAAAATTCGACACTGACACGAGACAAAACAAAAAGGATCAGTGATTGAGCTTTTGTTGGTTAAGGTGAATGGTAAATTGAAGAGTATTTGGTCGCGGTTTGATTAGTTCGTTTACGAGGTTTACAAGACAATGTTTGATAATGGACAACCTAACACCCTTCGGCGCCCCGTGGGCTTTGGTTGACAATAGAGGGTGTTATCAATTAGTGATAATTAATTAACAGACATTTTACAACATTCCATGCTTTTTATTTTTGTAATCAACATTCACAAAATTGCTTTGTTCGCCCAGGGAGGAGACACCATCAAGACAGGTGCTGCTCGTCAAATTCTAATTTCATACCCAAACAATTCAGGATAATGTCTCAGGCTCAATGCGAGAGAAAAACGACACTGTTTCTTAATAATACCCTCAAATCTTAGCGGCATTGTAAAACGAGAATAATCTATCTATCACAGCTCTGATATGTTAACAGAAGATTTGCGATCGGGGATATGATACGTGCAATCCACCAGTCAATTTGGTCAAGGTTTCTGATCTGAGGTTACTCGCTCGAGCGGCGAATTGCTAAGTGATGAAAGAAAAAAACACGATCGCGCGTGCTTTAACTGGACGTAAGCGTCAATTTTCACTTGAGAATGGGGGTTGAACGTGTTATTCTAAGCCAACAAGGAAAAGAATAAAACAAATAGTCTTGAAGGACAAAAAGTAGCACAAACAAATGTGATCTGTGAGGTTTTTTTTAATGCTAATGATCCAACAAAAATAATCCATCCAAAGGGAATCGCACATTAGTGCTAAAAGTTGCACCCTTTCAAAAGTCATTTATAGCTTTCAATGTTCCCCAAACGCACGCTTGAAATTACAGTCGAAACACAATAAGCCTATTAAGAGGTTGCCTTTTAACCCAGGTGTTTTACTCCATTATCTATACTACCAATGTCTGTGTTTTAACGTGCTTGTCGAGTGGGAAAAGATACTATGGAAAACTGCTTATCTACACTCGTGGTTTGATTTATTTTTCAGTGAATGCCATTAAAACACACGTCTCTTAAATATGTTAAGTGCTTGAATCGAGAAAGAAAAGGATCAAATTCCTAAAAGCAAAACCCATAGGAAACTGAGCTTATAAAGAGCAATTAATTTGGCGAACATTGGTTTTTGGGAATCGAAAAGTGAGTTTACTGAGTGTCAACATGCGAATGAATGATCTGAGCGATTTTATCCTGATCTGGCTTAAAAGCTTGTGAAACAAAGAAAGAGACTTTTCTCCAGCAAAGCTGTCTCTTTAACATGAGGTCAGATGAAAAGTGTGATAACTTTGCTCATTAAATATGGCAATTTCACGGCTCTCAAGAACATCTAAAGGCCTAGTATCTTATTTCAAACTTAAGCAAACAGCCAATCTTTGCCTTTTATTACAACCTGTCCAAAGACCACCTGCCGCATATGACGTCACTCGACTACGCCTCAACGCGATCGAAAAACACGAGATCCATCTATTAATGTGTGCAATGCAACAGACCTGTTCTGAATTAAGCGTCTTAGAGAGACGGGGCCTGTTAGTTTTCGCCATTTTCATATTGTGGCTCCATCCTCTTGAAAATAATTGGCTTACCGACTTCTTCCTCGTTCATTGTATACACCCAATGATAAATCTAATTTTGTTCAAGGTGGAAGCAATTCATTTGTGGCGTAACATCTGAGCTTCTTAAAAAAAAAAAAGAAAGGCAAGAAAACAACATTTTCAAAAATTCTGTAGTTTTTTAAAAGTAATTAGCAGTTGTGCTTGTGGCGTGACGGAATGAATTCAGTACCTACGAAGAATAATGTTTATCGGTTGTCGTACGTCATGTCCTATTCATTAAATTTACAAATTGTCCCTGAAGGGTGGAGAAGTTATTCAAGGTATGAGAATTAGTGTTTGACATAAGTAATTTATAACGCTTTCAAACCTTCTGCGGAAGAACGCTTATTTTATCGCAGAAAAACGCACAATATGTCGAGTGTATTTTGTTTGAAAAACTGAAAAGAATGCATTGCTGACGTAACGAAAAAGTGGTTTTTTTTTCAGGCAAATGTGTATATTCAATGGAGTTGCTACTGCAGAAATATATGGGTGTAGCTCGGCTGATGATGGTTATTTCCGCGGTCAAATATTTTTAAGGCCGAGTCACCCTGTAGTGCAATTATCAAAACTGATCTAAATTAGGAATTTTACAATAAACAGAGATGTGGACTAAATATTATTGCAATACATGAGGGATCGATTTTTCTCATCTTGTGAATTGGATTACGCCATTTGTATAAGGTGGTGTGTCGAAAGGCAGCATGAATTCATCTGAAATGACAAAATTGTGATGTTTTCTTCCACCAGCAAAACACTATGCCAGAAGTGTATAATATCCATAAGTTTAAAGCCTGAGTTTGTCATATTTTAAATAACATTTTATTAAGATTTGCGTCTGTTTTCTTTTCTGCTATCTCCTATCATCGGATGTGGCTTGAGTTAGAATGAATTTTTCGCTCTCAGAGCCAGGGGAAAGAATAGAAAATATCGAGATTTATCCTGTCTGCAAACCTAAATATAAAGGGGGATAATGGGCGATATAAGCAGATCGTTTTAATCCGTGCACATGGCAAAGTTCAAAGCCTCACAGGAGAAAATAACTCACGTATCTCAAGGTATGTGTTCAATTTACCTGCACTGACAAATACACGTGTCTTATGGTTTCCGAGGCAAAAGGCCAGAGAAGTGGATCATGCATTTACTCAGGTATTCACCACACAATAAGTTCTCGGTCACAGAATGTTCTCTTATCATCATATTGTGTTACTGATAAGGCAGTCGTTGGCCTATTTATCACTTGCCTGAGGTTAAGGTCTGTAGAATATCATCACGAACTGTTCTATCCGAGGTCAAGTGATATCCGTGCTTGTATCGTCGCATGGCTACATGTTTCAGTGGTCTGTTTGGTCATGCTGAGTAGTTCGGCAAAACTTGCACGGAGAGACATGTTCCGCAGCGAATTGATTATTATGTATTGTTTCCAGTTTTAAAAAAACTGAGTCAAAACAAAATCACCATGATTGTTTCAAGTTCTTCATGGAGATTGCTTGAACAGATTAAAACGAAGTTGTATTGATAAACGAATATCTTAACCCCGTTCCTAGAGTACACATTTATATATTATTAAATTCCCACACTTGGAAAAACTGAAAACAAATAATAGTCCCACAGGAAAGTAATGCTTATTCTTTTTTTTTTTTGGGTTTGATCACGCTCCTTAAATTTAAAATGTTAGGAACACATTGACTGATTAAGCTTTCCATTTGAGAAAGAAAAGGGTGAAAATTAACAGACAGGTCGATATAGGTCAATATGCGATTTAAAGACCTCTGGTAATCCGGGTTGAATTCGTGAGCACTTCTTTTCAGTATTTGGACGCGGATTATCCAGGTTTAGGATAAACTAAAGAAATGATTTCTCCGTTCAGCACATGCAATCAAGTGATAACTATATATACCTTCAACCATTTGAGCACTCGCCAGCGTTCAAGATTTCAAAATTAAAATTCTTTCTCACGGATGATGCATACATTTATCTCAGTTTTGATTAGTTCTGCAAATTGAAGAGAATACTGATAGAATAGTTTTTCTGTCCCCGGTACCTGAAGGCTGATAGAGACAATAGAAAACAGTACAGTAATTTACTACTTATCATCTCAGCCAACTTTTCTGGGAGTCTTCCTTGTGCTGTATTGATTTTACCAGGCAGTTTGCCATATCCGGTTTGTCCTTAGTTAATGGTGAATATCTTTTCTATTCTATTGACGTATTTTGGGTTCATTTTCATTCCGAAGAAATCAGTGATTTCATGTCCGTTTCTAGATGTTGAAATAGTTGTCAGTTGAATGAAAGAACTATTCCATTTAGACCTGCCAATGCGAGGAATCAGCTCTGATGGATTTTTAATAGAGATAAAGTAAGCGATAACCAAGTCATTCTAAAAATGTGCAGAGTTGTTTACAGCAATTCACTTCTCGTGATAACGAGCACAAAAATTCGCATTTTTGCTACGAGATTTTCACAGCGATAAAAGTGCACTTAAGGGGAACAACCCTAATGTTTCAAATGTTGGACACAAATGAGAACGAAAATAGGGGAAAGCTAGCTAATTTTCAATATTTTGTGGAGATGGTACTTTTAAGCAGTAGGTTTTTGGGAGAAGATTGTGGTGAGACCACAACAACGCAACAGCTTCCGATGCATGTTAGAAGAGTCTGGAGTTTATCAGCCTCGGGGTTTGTTAATATTGCAAAATTGAGCTTGTTGTGTGGAAACCACTCCACCTCCGATTGCCCATTGAAAACTCATTGAGGGTGCTCACGTAAATTGCTTTACAGATCAAGCAAAACACCATAAAATCTGAAAATTTTAAACCTTCAGGCAAGTGCACACGCTCAACCATACTTTTTTGTAACTCGTGATGTTCCCGGCCTTGACATTGAGGAACATAAGTGAACTGTTATTTTCACTGTTTGTCTGGTTAACATAAGCTGATAAGAAAAACTTCGCTTTGAGCACGTTATGTTCGGCTGTGGTGGATTCCTGCTCGTCTCTTAGGTTTAGTTCACGTTCTATACTAAATTACATAACTCGGCTTAGGCCTATTTTAAACACATCTACGCGATTCTGGTGAGTAGTTTATTTCGTTGGCCGAAACTGTAGTGTCTTAATAAAGTCGAACTTTTATCCAGGTGATTTGCAGATTTTCTTGGTGGCGCAAAGCTCAAAATTGATCTAAGAGAACCCCTCCCCCAAACTTATTCACTTAAATCACGTGCACCATGAAAATCAAACTAGCGAAATATCATCTCGAAACAATCGTTTCTTAAAAAAACCCCGAATCAATTCTACTACTGTGTATATACTTGTGAATATATCATATGATGCGCAAACCTTCTAAGGACTGACATAAGAGTTGCTTAGTGGGTTTATGTGCCACGAAAAAAGTTAAGCCTTGTTTATTTTTCAAAGTAGCCACTGTGACACCAAGTCTACATGTCTTAAGAAAGCAAAGAAGACCGAAAACACTCACACTATCGTCTGGCTTCAAACATTTTTAAGGCCAAAACCGGCACCTCCTTCCTCCCCGGCCCCCAGCCCTGAGTTACTCTTATGCAAAACTATGTCACTTAGGCGCAGTATCAGTCAGTGCATGGATCTAAAATTCCGGGGACAGAGATAATCAGTTTTTCTTTCGAAAGTTGTAAAATTTGAATAAGGCTCGAAAAACCTTACTCGTTGATCAATGCGATGTGACAAACAATGCTCCACACAAGATAGAGGTAATAAGGGTTTTCAATCCCTTTTGTTACTGGCAGAGTTTTTAAAACCCAAACGATCAGCTCACTGTGTGGGTGTGGTGCTGAAGGGCCGAGGAGGTTTTTGAACCCTTTTTATCTCACTATTGCCCGGGCTTTGTAGAAGATTTAGGTCGCAACAGACTAGTTTTGTGCAAATTAGACTCAGTTTTTCCACATTCGTCGTCTGAATCAACCGTCAGCGACACCAACAGAAGTGAAACAGCGCAGTCTTCGTCTATCTGAGCCTTAGTTCTGAGGCGTTAAAGATGGGTGGCTTGGACTGAGTGGCAAAAAAGACAAAAAAAAAAAAAAAAAAAAACGTCGGAGCCGGATGACGCGTTCTGGCCGGACTAAAACTAACCTACGGGCATTGGAGGGAGTTATTAATTTAATGTTGGCTATTTCGTGGGAGCGTGGTTAGCGGTCAGTTGGTTGGTTAGTGGTGATGTAGTGGTCAGTCCCTGCCATCGTGTTGTTTCCTTGTAAAATAAACTTTACCATTCTCTCCCCACCCAGGTGTCATAAATGGTAACATACTGGGGTGATCCTGCTATGGACTAACATCCCATCCAGGGGCGGGGGGGGGGGGGGGGGGAGTTAACACTCTCAGTTAAAGAAACCGGGATAAGCTCTGGCCGTGTGGGCCTGCTACTTTACCAATGTTGGCTATTCTGGGCTTTTGCCCTACCAGCCTAGTCAGTCCCTTCGCGTTCTCTCTTTCCCCGTCGTCCGCGCGAAGTCTGAGAGGAGTCTCTCTCAGTGACGTCACGTCACGGCTCACGGTCCAGGTTTGACCGAGTCGAGAACGGCTTGGGACTAGGCTGGGTTTTTTCTGATTTTTCGATTATTGCAACGATGGACGTTTTCCCGGTTCCCTCCCCCAATTGAAGAACTTCAAAACCAAATTGGAGTCTAACTAAATGACGTCCCCACGTGAGTAGAATTGTGGGTTCGAATCCTTTAGACAAGCTTGTCAGCGGTCGTTCTTTGAGCAGGTCCCGAATCAAAATGGCGGTGATGGCTGTCTGGGCGATATTTTTGTGTTGTTACCTAGCTTTTATCGTGCTTTTCATGGTCATTCCTGCGTCATTGGGACTTTCGTTTGGAATTAGGAACCTTTATTTAGCCACCCTTTATAAAGTGTTTGAGGTAAGTGCATGTGTGTTCGTTTATCGGGATAAAACAATTGTTCAGAGACTCACATGTACCGTCTTGGTGTACAATAAGTTTGTTGACCGCGCATATAAAGACCTGTTCCTTTTATCACTCGTAAGCTTTATTGCCGCAATCTTAACCCTATTTCGAATAATGACCGTGTTCTTTAATCACCTGAGGGTTTGATTGTAAAATAATTCAATTTAGGATGCTGTTTTTCTGCCAATTGTTTTCCAGTTGAGTACTGCTCAAGTATTGTTACTGAGCTGAAATCTAGCGTTGTGTGCATGTGTCTGA
This sequence comes from Siderastrea siderea, assembly GCA_964030785.1. Lineage (NCBI taxonomy): Eukaryota > Metazoa > Cnidaria > Anthozoa > Scleractinia > Rhizangiidae > Siderastrea > Siderastrea siderea. Next base: position 63,773,462 of record OZ034968.1, read on the forward strand.
TATTTTGTACTTATTTAAAATTGTTTATTGTCCTTTTTATTCTTAGTTTGGGAGGATAACTATTCAATCAAAGCAAGGCATCAGATCAAGTGGTAAAGTCCCTTTCAACTAGATGATGTAATTTTATTGTCTCACTTTGAACCCATTCTAAAGTACAATGTCTTCAGTGGGAAGTCTGTTTTCTAGTCATTCTGTGAAGCTACTGCTTGGCATCATTATTATCTTCTTTGTTTTTTCGTAGTCTTTGACTTTGTTTTGGTACAAACATAACTACTTTTCATATACAAATCATTGGGATCTTACACTAACAAGTTTCTGATCATCATCTTTTAAAAATGAAAAGTAGAAGGGTTTGTAACAGGACAAAGTCAACTCCAGCCTTATAAAAATTATTAATTCCATTCAAAGGCACACGACTGTAAAATGGGCTTAGGACACTATCTGATCCCATCCCTGAACAAGCTGAAAAAATAATCATGGTACATCCATCTGCAAAAGTTTTAAACCTGGGATGTGTGGATAGTGAGTTGTGTATCCATTGAGCCATAATAAGTGCTAGATTGTTATAAGCGAAAATTTCAAAGTATATATGCTTTAACAGAGTCAATATCAAGTATGTTTGGATATGGATGGTCAGGATGGATGTGGGTTCCATCCACCTTGAAAAAGTCAAGACATTTGCCAACTTTTTCAAGCTGTTCCCTTTTGTATTAGATTTCCCTTTTGTATTAGATAAAATCACTGAAAGCTGATTGTGGTTCATCTACCTTTTTCCTTTTAAATTCAGTTAACATATAAGTAATCTCCTTGACAGTCTAGAAGCGATTAGTGTACTTTATGTGCAGGGAACAGGTACACAACGTAGCAAAAGGAAACTCCCCATGTCATTGCCCCTTTAAGTCACACACAGAAGCAGCATAATAATGCAAGTACTTCTTATTCAAGCACTTGGCATATCTGCGATTAGAGCAGAGCAATCACTCTAGTGGATTAATCAGCTCAATGTATCTTGTGGGGTCCAGCAGAAGATTTTTACTGATATTTACCATTTGACACATATTAAAAATACCTATGTGTAGTAAGGTACTTTTTGCACCAGTAGTGGACTTCAGAATTTCTGGGTCTTCATGGTCCAAAATTAAATTGAAGTATTGGAGGGTTACTAGGTGCTATAAAGGTAGCAAGCGAGGAGGGAAAAAATCGACTCAGCAGCAAGGTGATCCCCAGGGCAATCTGGCCACAGCCCACCACCAGGCACCTGTCAACACAACACTACTATCAAAATCACGAGGGGGGTAAAAAGACCATTGGGAATTTGAACTGGCAGCGGGTCAATTCTTATCATGTGGCTTTAAAAAAAAATTGGTCACATGGTCTAAAAAAATTGTCATGTGATTTGTATTGAGAGACCCGCTGATCGGAAACATCGTTTGCAAAGTGTTCATTAACTTTGCTTTTGTAAGAACACTCTGGTTAAGAAAAAGTTTTTGTTCCCTCTGAACCCCATTAGCATTGAAATGCACTTTCAGTTGGAAATCGGGATCCATGTTTTGGTTGTTTTTCGTTAGAAATGATGAAAGTGACTCTGAAAGGAATGGAAGCACATGGTGTAGAGCTTTACGCCACGTGGTGCTTCTCATTGTGATCATGAGACATTTTTTAAAACCATGTGATAAGAATTGAGCCACGGACAGTTAAAATTCCCAATGGTGTTTTTACCACTCTAGTGATTTTGATAGTAAATCATGCTGTGGAAGTTATACTTCCCCTAAGATACTAATACTTGGGGTGGGGTAAGGGGGAGGGAAAGCAAATGTGCTTAAGGTTACTCTGGACCTTCGTGGGTTTCCTCGGGGAAACCATTCGTGTGCGCACCATTTTAAAGGAAAATACGGCAAACTATATATCGTTGGAAAGCTTAATAAATGTAGATTTTGGAAAAAAATATAAATTGCCAGTTTCTTCAATTCCGCAAAAGAAAAACGCAGACAACCATGAAAATGACCATGTGTCATTCAATTGAATTAATAGGGTATCAAATCCAAGCGCATTGGCAAAATAACTGCACAGTGTTAATCACAAAGGATCAATCATCAAAAACATTTTTCGATATTCTGACTGGTTATTTTTTAAGAGACTCTGACTGTAAATATCGAGAATCGGCGGACAAGCTCAAAAAATCGAAAATCCTGATAACTTGCCAGAAGAACACTTTTGGGGAGCTATCTTCGAAAATATTACTTAAACCTCCTGGAATTCTATTGTTTTCGGGAAATTCGGAAAAACGGTTTTGCTTAATTTATTACGCAATAATCAGGCTTAAAATTAAACAAATTGAAAACGCTTGCTTTAAAACCGTTTGCAACGCCAGAAAATAATTTTAATTTTAAATGATAGCAATACCCTTATACTTTCTATCAATGGGAATTGCATGAAGTTTTGCGTTATTTATGTGGTTTGGTGGTTCTTTGAAACAAAGGCATTTTGCGCACTTCGGAAAAAGGCAAAAATTGGTAAACTACAGAGGCTTAAAATGGGTCTTAGTATGTCTAATATCGAATTGAAATAAACACTGTGATAAAGTTTGGCCCTACTTCTATTATGATATGAAATAAAAAATCTGGGCAATTCAGGCTCGCGCTGACAAAAACAAAAATTCGCAAACCAGTGTTGCCAAAATTTGCATAATGAAATGAATGAAATGAAAAGTAGTAGTTTGGGTGAGCTTAATTCAGAGGATTTTATTCACTGAAGACATACAAAGAATAGACTAAAACATTTCTTTAATCTGTTCTTGCATTGTTTTGGGCTTGTACTATTTCTACGTAAAACTAAAGAGAAGGAAAAGAAGTTTTAAAAGTTCTACACAAGCTGTTGCGTGACCCGTGTCACGTGAATATTTTTGTCAATTTGTCAACCTACTTATGGCAGTTTTTGAATGCGATCTTCTACACTGGCCGCTGTTTTATGCATGGCTAGTTCTCCAGCGAATACCGTACGCATCCCTGTGTTTGGGGCATACTGTCATGTGCAGTTGATATTCTACTGGGACGAAAATTCCGACAGGCAAGTCTAGAATTAGTTTCATATACATATGACACCTTTCTCTTCGAGAGAAGAAAACTGCGACATAGTATGTTGTTGTGTACGTGACTCGATCGCTCTTTTCAAACGGCTACTAAGATTTTGGGCGACTTTTTGAAATGATACTATTTTGGCCAGGAAGCAAAAGTGGATCATTATCATTATGATTTATACGTATTTGTCAAAACATGTGCTGTTTCCATCAATATTATTACACTTGTATAAATATGTTTAAAATTAAACGCAAACCACGGACGGGATCGGTATTTATGAGTTTTTAATGCGGCTGTATATCTAAGAGATATCAATACACAGTTTGTTTGGTTTTACTTTGCAAGATCGCTGAGAACTCTTTCACAGTTTTGGAGGAAAAGATTTTCATTGAAGAATATTTTCACGTTTGCATGAACGTGCAGTGATCGGTTACGTGACTTGATTATTTTGAGTGGTACTTTGTGTTCCTTACCTTACACAGCCATTTTAGCTCTCAATTTATACGTGTACGTCAACTTTAATGATTAATAAAAGAAACCGTTTGCACTTTCGAGAACATTAGTATTTTCCCAAAGAAACTGCAAATAACAAAGAAAGGCCACTGGTGCTACAGAGTAAAGACCTCTGACAAAATATAACAACCCACTACACTCTTAAGTGTCACCAACAATTTTCCCAATATGTTCGTAATTCTTCAGAAAGATAAATGAAGATACCAGCGAATGCATCATCTAGTAGAAAGACCATCTGAAAATAGTTACGGTAAACGATTTGTCATATTTCAAGTCGTCCTTCCATTACAGTTTTTTTCCTATTATCCAAATCATGCAAATGTTGGCAACACTGGTTCGCGAATTTTTATTTTTGTCAGCGCGAGCCTGAATTGCCCAGATTTTTTATTTCATATCATAATAGAAGTAGCGCCAAACCTTATCACAGTGTTTATTTCAATTCGATATTAGACATACCAAGACCTATCGTAAGCCTCTGAAGTTTACTAATTTTTGCCTTTTTCTGAAGTGCACAAAATGCCTTTGTTTCAAAGAACCACCAAACCGCATAAATAAAGCAAAACTCCATGCAATTCCCATTGATAGAAAGTAGAAGAGTATTGCTATCATTTAAAATTAAAATTGTTTTCTGGCGTGGCAAGTTGTTTACAAACAAGCGCATTCAATTTGTTTAATTTTAAACCCGATTTTTGCATAATTAATTAGGCAAAACCGTTTTTCCGAATTTCTCGAAAACAATAGAATCCCAGAAGGTTTAAGTAATATTTTCGAAAATAGCTCCCCAAAGGTGTTCTTCTGGCAAGTTATCAGGATTTTCGATTTTTCGAGCTTGTCCAACGATTCTCGATATTTACAGTCAGAGCCTCTTAATTAATCTGTCAAGTTCGAGCAGCAAAGAATGCGTGATGGGCATTGCGTTGAAGATTGCCACCGGTGAAATATTATAAATTTAAAAAATCCCCGACACACTTTTATTTTACAACATCTAAGGAATGTTCAGGTCAAATTTCACAGAAATCTGCCGAATTTTGGTACCTTATTAATTCATTTGTTTGATTAAATGTCGCATGGTCATTTTCATGGTCATTTTTGCAATTTTCTTTTGTGGAATTAAAAAAAATGGCAATTCATATTTTTTTTCCAAAATCTACATTTATTGAGCTTTCCATCAATATCTAGTTTGCTGTGCTTTCCTTTAAAATGGCACGCATACGAATTTTTTCCCAGAGGAAACGGGAGGACACCCGTGAAGGTCCGGAGTAACCTTAAGCCAGAGCAAAACACACCAAAGCAGAAAGCACAATCATGTAAGTCCCCCAGGCACCCCCCTTCCCGCATATTAGGAACACCACTGACTAGCATAAGCTAGATTTCATATTTAGTTTGTTTTATGAGATGTAAGTAAGTTTTCTTTGCATTTTAGTCATTGACAAAAAACCAGCAAAACCAACGAAAGCTAACTTGCCCAGGAACAGGTCATTTGGAACATTACAGCGAGAATTCCACATGGGTGACACTATTGAGTTCTGTGTTAATGGTGTCGAGGTAGGTGAATATATATTGTGTTGTTCTAGAACATACATGTATCCATACCTCCCCCATGGATTTGTCAACCTGCCCACCCCTCCAGAAATTCCAATTTAGCTTCATATTTTCCTTTAAAAATGTTGGCAGTTTGAGACAGTAAGGACATTTTCTGAAACCACACATTACTGAGGGTAATTAATATCAGCTTCTTTTAGTCCATTTCCTTTTTCTTTGTCTTATCCATTTTCCATCTGAACCAGTATGTTTTTCTCTATTAGCTGATTTGAAGCTTATACTGGAAGTGAGGTCATCTCTTTAGTTGTAGTTGAGCATCATTAAAACTGTTCTTTTTTTAATGATGAACAGCTCACACCTTGAAATCTGACATTTTGTTATCAATCTTGGCTTTGTGACCAATGCTATTATTTTCATTCTCTGTTTATACTTGTCTGCTAGATTACTGAATTTTAGACACATTACTTTTTTGTTATTTTTTCTAAAACTGAGAGAGAGGAAAATAAACAAAACAAGAAAAGCCCCAGGGGCACTGGACCCCACTGCTTTCCCCCCTCCCCTTGCCGTGCAAAGTACACTATGGTCACTCAAGATATGAGCCCAAGTGGTGTAAATTTTTGAAGTTGGTGATTTATCTTACCATTGACGTGTGTGCTGCCATCCAGCCCCCCACCCCCGACGCACCTCTTCTCTGCACCCTCCTGCTTGTGATAACATGAAACCCTAGTAGTATGAACACCTTTCCTATCCCTCATTCCTTGGTCATCCACCTGTTCTGGCACTTGCGAAGAAGAACGTGACAAAATAGTTTTGACCATAGCGTGACTCAGTTACGTCACGTTTTTTTTAAAAACTGACATCTCAACGTAATTCTAAATAACAAGGGCAGGGAAATTTAAATAGATTTATTGATAAAGAAAAAATTATCGTACATGTAAAAGGGAATGGCTATCTACTGGAAAAGGAAACATAAAAGTCTACTTTTAGGCCATGATTCGATGAATGCTTTAGTAAAAACAAGGAAATTCCCTGAATTGGCTTCTGTCTTTCAATGACGTAATGTTTACGTGTTACGGCATGCCAGCATAAATTGCTGGCTGTCAAAGCTCGCTAGCATCTTCCCCCTTGCTCTCATCGAAGAGAAGTTAACTCCATTAAATTCCTTGTACTTTTTTACACAAATTTTCCTACAGATTTTGGCGAAGCAAAGCATCACTGTCAAAAAATGCTTGCATTTCACTGTTGAATACTTAACCTCGTTTGGCTTACCAACAAGAATATAAACAACACCGAATCGGTGACTTTCAAAGCTTGCTAGCATCTTCGTCCTTGCTCTCGTTGAAGGGATTTTTATGCCATTACATCCCTAATAATTTTCTACACCGACTTTCCTGAAAATTTTGGCAAATTGATGGTAAACGACCGAACGATGCTTATATTTAGCAGGAGTTTGCAACCAATATCTGTTTAGCTGAGCGAAAACCGGGAGCCTGGGGCAAGTGATGACCAAAAAAAAAGAAAAAACTACAGAATAAAAAGGGGGTATTACTAGACCCCGTCCTCATGGCGGGGTAATAAACAAAAACAAAAACAAAAACAAATAAACAAAAGTGAGGTAAAAAGAACTGTCAATTTGTCTTTTTTTTCTAGGCCATCATAGATGATGAAGTAACCAAGCGCTTTACTGCAGAAGGTAAATGTGTATATATTTTTTACCACCATATGGGTTGTAAGCCATGACTTTCGTTGTAATGCTTTTTTTGAAATTTATATTCATTTGTCCTTCATTGCTCAAAAGAAAATTTCACCATTTGGATACATGTAAATCGTCTTGAAGAAAAAGTCAGTTGTGCATGTACCCATATTCACTTTCAACCACCTGGAATATCAAGCTTTCTAATAGGTAGTCACCCATGGGAGGTACATGTACTAGGTGGTCACCAACTTATGAGAGGTCTGAGACCACAGGGGGTGTAGATTTTGAGCTATTAGCCTGTGTTAGTTTCTGGGGATTAATCCATACGTCATACATAAGGGCATTTAATTTTTGTGTGACCAATCATACACAAACTTATCTTTTTAGAAGTCAGAAAAATTTTCAAACTTTCTAACATTACATGTATACAGCAGGGGTTTCAATAAAATTTGAAGTAGGCAGCTGGTTTGAGTAGAGTAACCGACTGTATCAACAGTAAGGTTTGAAGGAATCTTTCTTTAATTACTTTGATTTAGGGAAAAAGTAGCCGATTTCTCTGAGCGAAGTAGCCGACGCTTTTTGTCGGCCGTCGGTGCTTATTGAAAGCACTGATACAGCAATAATTTCAAAATGATTGCTTAACTGAATAGTCTGCCTTTTGAATTTTCTGACACAGGCTATGGGACAGGTTCCTGGTATCTAAAAATGTTTGTTACCTGAGCTTCTGATGTCTATCCACTAGGGTTTAAAACAGTCAGTTAATCACAAGAACTGACAAGGACTGGTTTGCCAACTGTGAATATTAAAATTCTTTATCAATTGTTGATTTACAATCATGTAAGAGTTTGAAACACTTGGTCACAACATGACTTCTTTGGGGGACCTACAGTTTAGAAAACTTCAAATGATCATTCCTAAGTGGTTGACTGGCATGGTCACTTACAAGAGATAGTTAGCTGCTTGCAAGAGGTTCCAATTAGTGTAGTGATCTGACTTGGAAAATTTTGGTATTTCTTGAATGGAATTAACAAAATAAAAACTCAGTTTAGTCAGTTTACCCCATACCCGGGTAGAAATCCTATACAGGATCCTACAGGATTTTCTAGGATCTTATATTATCCTCCAGGATCCTGTAAGTTCACACAGGATCCTACTCAGGATCCTAAATGGCACCATGTTTTAAAGGATCCTTCTCATAATTATATCATATCAGACATGGCTGAAACATTTGTTTACATTACTTGCAGCACGAAGTTCACTGATATTTCATTTCGTTTGACATGAATTTTCATTGACGTTTGGTTTGTTCAAAAATTTGTTTCCCTGATTTGTCAACTGGCTTTGCGAAGTTTTGCTTGACCTGGCAAATTGCTGCAGAAATTTCTATGAACTGTCGTTCTATTCATTACCTGAATAGAAAGATTAATTTCACATTCACAGAACAAGAGTGCGAATCGCTTAGAAGATTCTTGCCAATAGTGTACCCCATACTTGTATTGTTTTACTGACACATGCACCTAATGAGCTTGTCTCCAATCTCCGCTAGAAAATCTACTTGCACTTTCAGAAAATTTGCATTTGATTTTTTTTGCACACGTTTTGCATCTGTGAATTGCATGCAATATGGCGTCTTTACACACATGAAATGTGCATGTAATGCTGCAATACTCCTGCCTGTACTGTGATTCCTTATAAGAAAGGCCATTTCTGAGTTAGTCACATAGGGAAGTTCACTGTGTTGTAATTCTTTAACACTTTTGATCTACAGAGTTAGAATCTTGGAATCTTCTCACCAGAACAAATGAAAACTACCATTACGTCAGGTATAACATTAATTTTGATTTATTTTGAAGTTTGCCTGCCTATACATTGAATATTTGTGTGCAAGTTTACTCATGTGGTTGTGGGCATTTTTGTTTTGCAGTGTCAAATTAACAATTATGTGGTTAATAGGATGTTTTGTTAGATACGTCATCTTGTTTCCTATGAGGTAGGTTTAAATGCAGTTAAATGAATATTTAACTAAGTTAATGACCATGATCTAAAAAGTCCCTTCCAGTCAGAGATTTTAAATCTCAGCAGTCAGTGGTCCAGCTCAGTAGCACAGGCTCGGCTGGCATGTCACCAATACATTGCAGCATGGTGCTTTCGTCCTCAAGTGTTTTAGCATAGTTTAGAAGTTTTGTACTGATGTCTAGTGTTTTTCAGCAGAATTTCTTCCCCCTCCCACCCCTCCCCTCTTTTTTGTTACGTGTATCGTTCCACTGATGCCATAAGTGGATACCTGGAATGGGGACTCTTGACTGAGGTGTGGGGATTTGCCAGCCTTGAGGGCAGCTTTCTATCGAGGGGCTGGCTGGCCACAATAGGCGCCCCTGGATGTTCCAAGCGACCACCCATCTTCCTTATAAGTGAGGCAGTTGGATAACCCAAATTTTAAAACTGAAAAAAAAAAAGCTACGTAATCATTGGTAGCACTACAGGAATGGTGCTCCCCAGTAGGTTTTGTCATCAAAATGTCACATGACATTGACGCAAATGTGAAAGGTTGCATTTACACCTAATGCATACACCTGCCAACCGTCCCGATTTAATTGGAATTGTCCCGATTTTTCAGTTTCAAAACCTAAAAAAAATCGAGACATTCCAATATTCAAGAGGAAAAAAAATTGTAAAAATTTGGAAATGGGTTGTTAAAGATTGGTCTTGACTCTGCTAAATCCTATTGTTTTGTGCAATACATGTAGTGCTTGAGCCCATTAAACAACACCAGAGAATTCTAATGCCAAAACAGTACAGTACAGGCAACATTTTTAAAAATTGATGCAAAAATCCTGGAGCATCCTGGACCCTGCTCAGTTCTGGGGGCAGGACACTACCCCAGGACTGGGGTGGGGGGGAGGGGGGGGGGGTGGTCCCTATTTCTGATTTACAAGGTTGGCAGGAATGCTAATTTAATGTAGGGAGTAATTGCATGACTACAAAGTTAAGGTTCTTCAAGTGTGAAAGGAGGATTAGAATTGAAAAATCTATACATTGGAAAACTGTATCAATTACTGTATTGTCTGGATGTTTTGGATTACTAAGCTACGGTATAAAGGAAAAAGAAAGAGTGCAAATTGTTCATAGCAGGTATAAAAGGGATTTAACAACAGGGTAAGAGAAGAGTTTCAAGTACCATTTGTGAAAATTAATGTAGGCAATCAACATCTTACGGCGATATAGATCCTTTTCAGTTCGTGCACCAAGGCTTTGGAATTCGCTGTCTTTTATATAAAATCTAGTCCTTCAGTAGATGTCTTCAAGAAGAGACTTCAGATGTATCTTTTATCGAACATTTATTTTTAGTGACTGTGAACTTGTATTCCTTTTTTAAGATGTGACAACATGTAAAGCACTTTTGGATACCTTCAGAAAAGGCACTATATAAATTATTGTATATAATGTATTTTTTTATTAAGAGAAAGCTTGGGATGTAACAGTCTGGCTTGTGATAGTGTGGGTCTTTTGATGGTTTTTCTTCTCTTTCCTTATTAGGTTTATTGTGCTACTTATTGGAATGGCAATATTGATCACATCAAGAGTATTTATTGCACAGCTCCCTAAATCCAGGTACATTGTGTTAAGGGCAAGTCACAAGAGTATTAATAGAAATGGCAATTCTCCTTCTTGATAACTAAATAAAGGACTTGGTGCTAGAAAGTGGATTATGATATTAAAAATTATTGACAGCCAAGTAGTCACAAAATAAAAAGAGCTGATAAATGCCAAACTTGCTCTGTTTTGCTTGCACTGCATCAATATATCTGTGCATTTAAGTTACAAAATCTGCAGTACTTGGGAAAACTGGCAAGCTTGAGGCATTTTTTTTTTTGCCAAAACATCACTGTCTTGTACCTTTAATATATTCATGACTTTCAATAATTGTTGTGTAAGTTTTAAGACTGGTTAAACTTTCTTTAACAATCACATTCTTTACTCTCATCACCTGATTTCTCAAGGTGAGAGTCCAAATATAATTTTACATATAGGAGAAACTTCACTACTAGTATTTGGTGGTACAAATCATATCCCTAAAGATGATGGACTTACACAATTATTAACCTGCATGGCAAGTATTTCCATAAGCTATTCTGCATGTTACAAGCATTTCTGCTTCTTTGCAGTGCAAAATGCTTTGAAGTGGTGAGGCAAAAGCTACGGAAATGGTTGCTATACAGGCTATTTCATTTGCACATTGTCTGTTTGATTGTGACCTCCTGAAGGTCATGTATGACCAGCTTTTAGCCTACAATAATTATTTTTGTCATTCATTGACAATCTGAATTATTGTATTAATATATGCCAAACCAGTGGGTTAAGTGTGCTTTGTGTGCTCTGATTGGCTAGTCAAACCCAGGATAGTATGTGCTATTCACCTCCCAGCATGGTTCTGGACTTCACGCAAGAGTTTTCCCCTTATTTCTCAGAAAAAAGGAATTATTTTGTGCTGGTTATCCACTGGTTTGGCGTATACTAAAACAATTATTCACCTCAGTGTCGGTGAACAGTGATAGATATTTACACTGTACATCAGCACTTCGTGACTCAGTAATTATCCACCACTATTATCACCTCCACTTAGGTGAATAATATTGTTAATTGTACATTTGAAGAGGAAATTATATGTTAATGTTCATCATTCTTGTGTGGATCAAAATTATATACATGTATGTATAATTTATTAATTACATTGTTGATACTCACAGATGTGCTGTTGTTGCTTTTTAGCTTTAGAAACTGGCTAGATACCAAATGCATGTTGGTTTCATTCAGAATATTTGCAAGGTCTGTGTCTGCGGTAATCACATTTCACAACAAGTAAGTCAATTTTCTTCTTTCTTCAGGTCTACTTACAGGCACTTGAGCATGATAGGTGTCTATGGTTCTTTTTATTTTTCTTTCTTAAATAAAGTTAGTTTTCCAGGAATCTTACAACACAACAAACAGCAAAGAAAAAGCTTTAGTTAGCATCCAGGCAAGTGGAAGTCGTGGAACTGGACTGGACTTTTATTTGAGAGTTTATGGAAATATTTCATTTCCAGATAAGAAGAAAAGCTACATAAATAAGTCAGAGATATGCCCACCCCTCACTGGGAATGAAAATTTCAGATAGAAAAGTGTGACTTATTACTTGTTTTATTCAAGACTACGTCAACAAGCATGACCTGCGTCATGGCTGAAGAAACGAGAATACGACCTTGTGTATTTTTTACCCATAATTCTTTTCTCTTAAAATTTTGTCACAGAGGGTGCAGGCACATGACTTTGTACATTGTAGCATCTTTTGTTGTCGAACTTCATACTTTCAAAGTATGTTTTCATGTGTTTTTGTTCTCACCCTTACTGTCTTTAGGAGGAAAAAAGAGCTTCTTGTAGTCTGAGTTACCGTAGGTCATTTACTCAAAATGTGGTGGTACATGTAATTGCCCAGTACAGCAAATTAATTTGCTAGGTTGCCAAAATATTTTGGGGGAATTCCAACCATCTGCAACGTGACAGTCGCACATTTATATAGCAGTATGCTGAAATAATTAGGCTCTGCGTACTTGTTTTTTGTGCATTTATGGCGACAATCTTCAAACAAATGTTACAGGATCTTTTTGTTTTGTCTGCAGGGAAAATATGGCCCGTGGTGGTGGAATTTGTGTAGCAAATCACACCACTCCCATTGATGTCCTGATTTTAATGTGTGGCCGCTGCTATTCTCTCGTAAGATAACAAATTTTATTATCCAACTGTATTAGTTATTGTACAGAAAGCCCGCAAAACGAGTAAAAACATCCCACGATATTGTACAGTTGGTTATTGTACAGTACCGTGCGCAGGCTCATCCTGTCACACGTGTAGTTTTCTTTCAAGTTTTTGAAAAAGGTTGAAAAAGGGTAAAAGGGTAATAAATCTCTTAGTAGATGTTTCGGTGTGAAGTATTGCTGTATATTTCTACTCGTTGTTTGTATTTTGACCCGCCCTCGCTCGTCAAAATACAGCACAACTCGTAAAAATATACGGCGATACTTAACACCGAAACATCTAATAAGATATATTTATGCTGGGGTTCTAGGTTCAAATTCTTTCCAACTCACTTCATCATCAACTTCACTTGTTTTTAGTCCTTCTTTGAAGAGTTAAACGACATATTGGAATAAAGGAGACCCAATAATGGCTGCCCCTTATTCCTTTAAAATTACTTTTCTGAAACTATAAGTGAGTCTTTTACCGTGGCTTGCCAGGGTAATAGTGGATTGTAACTCTTAAAGAATAGGGCAATTTTTCTTTTTTTTTGAGAAAATCACTTAATGGTCTTCCTCTTAGAGTTCTGTAGCTTGAGTGTGACTTCCTTTTAGTTTTCGTGAGTACTTTCAGCAGTTTTCACCCAAAAACCAATGACAGCCCCTAGTTGGTCAGTTACCTATCAGAGCTCAAGACACATTTTAAACTTGCCCAAATTAACTCTGGTTTACCATGTAGATCTTGGGTTTCCACTAACCAGTTGAGATTTGTTAAATGCGTTTTTGTTCATTACTATCTTAATTTGCCTCATAGTGCCTTCAATTAGCATTGTTGTGCCAACAATTTGATGCCAAAATGAAGTGACTTTGACGTTCAGTGTTACAAAATTAATGTTTTTTGGGATTGGTGTTAGGTTGGCCAGCGGCAGCCTGGGTTGTTTGGTTTCCTGGAGAGGACTCTTGCAAAGACCCAAGACCATATTTGGTTTGAGAGAACGGAAATGAAGGACAGATTGATTGTTACGAGAAGGTACATGTAACAGGTCCAAGAGACACTATTATTTACATGTATATTTAGTATCATTTTCAAAAGCTAAAAAAAAAACACATTTGCATTAGAGAAGCCAAGAAGTACATGTAGTTGTCCTGGACAACTACTTGCAAAATGAAGCTAGGAATGACTTGTTCGACAGTTCTGTTAAAACTGGCTATTCTGGTGCACAAAAATAATTAAGCTTTTTTTCTTTTGATCGCAACGACGGATTGAATTCCAAATTAAAAAGGTCGGGCCGACGTTTTCAAGTTTTTGTCTTCTATTGAAATATGTCAACAAGAAGTTGACGCTGGCTAAAATTTCAACTAAAGGGTGTTTCAGTAACTTACTTCGGCCTGCTTTGTCTGAAGATTAAAAATAAACGGCCTTCTTCTGTAAAACTGGTAGATACGGATTGTAGCTCATAATCTCTCTTTTAAATCCTCTTGACATGGTCCCTTTGGTAACGCTAGACTGCAACACAGTCGTATTTTTTGCGTTGGTCCGTGGAACGTGTGGTCTTTGAGCGAAAGGTCTGGAGCGAGCGTAAAATAGACAAGTGAGATTGATGAAAGCGTGTGAGGCTCGTGTCCGCTCCTCGCCTCGCGAGTTAGCGCTTTTCTGCTTCCGCATGCTTCTCTCGGGGTCTTAAGAGAGGGAAAAAAACGACTGTATTGCAGTCTTTGGTAACGCTGTTTCTATACCTCCTCAGGTTAAGAGAACATGTGGAAGATTCTAGTAAAAACCCAATATTGATATTTCCAGAAGGTAGGTGGAGTTTTGTTCGTTTAGTGTTAGGGCTGCTATCATTTTGTAGGTAGATCCCCGCTATTTTAAATCCTGGCTATCTCAACCCCCTACAATCTTGTACCCCTGCTATCTCAAACCCCGGCTATCTTGAACCCCCGCTATCTCAAACCCCAGCTGTCTCAAACCGCGGCTATCTGATCTTGAACCCCCGCTATCTCAAACCCCGGCTGTCTCAAATCACCCGCTATCTCTAACCTCAGCTACTCGAATGCCCCGCTATTTCAAACCCTGGCTATCTAGAATCCCCTGCTATCACAAACTCCGGCTATCTTGAATCCCCCGCTATCTCTAACCTCAGATATCTCGAATGCCCCACTATTTCAAACCCTGGCTATCTAGAATCCCCCACTATCTCTAACTTCGGCTAGCTTGAATCCCCCGCTATCTCAAACCCAGTCTATCATGAATCCCCCGGTATCTCTAACCTCAGCTACTCAAGTGCCCCGCTATTTCAAACCCTGGCTATCTACATGTAGAATCCCCCGCTATCACAAACCCCAGCTATCTAGAATCCCCTGCTTTCTCTAACTTCGGCTAGCTCGAATGCCCCGCTATTTCAAACCCCGGCTATCAAGAGTCCTCCACTATCTCTAACCTCGGCTATCTTGAATGCCCCGCTATTTCAAACCCGGCTATCTAGAATCCCCGCTATCTCTAATTTCGGCTATCTCGAATGCCCCGCTATTTCAAACCCCAGCTATCTAGAATCCCCCGCTATCTCATACCCCGGCTATCTCAAATCCCCCGCTAACTTGAACCCAATTCTCTTAAATCCCCCGCCATCTTGGAGCCCGGCTATCTTGAATCTCCTGCTATCTCAAACCCCGGCTATCTCGAATCCCCCACTATCTCAAACCCCGGCTATCTCAAAGCCCGGCTATCTCAAATCCCCGGCTATCTCAAATCCCCGGCTATCTCAAACCCCGGCTATCTCGAATCCCCCGCTATCTCAAACCCCAGCTATCTCAAATCCCCGGCTATCTCAAATCCCCAGCTATCTTGAACTAACGCCTGTTTCCCTTGGTTACTGTTTCTCAGTTACCGTATTTCTATGCTCAGTGGTGTTACCTCGAGAAGAAATGTGTTGCTGATCTCTGTTGCAGCAGGATTCTCTATTTTCTTACTTGTACACTGTATTTTACCCTAGGAACATGTATTAACAACACGTCTGTGATGATGTTTAAGAAAGGCAGTTTTGAGATTGGTGGGGACATTTATCCTGTTGCAATAAAGGCAAGGCTTTTAATTATCTTTAATTATTTTGCTTTTCCTAGTGTAGCGTTGAAACTGAAATTTACACCTTCCCACTCGGAAATCTCCTAACAGAATAAGGGGTGGGCGGGTTTGATTTCCATGTTCCTTCGGGAAAGTTTAGGCGTCCCAAGTGGATGGGGGAAGGAAGAGTCTTTGGAGCCATGAAACCCCAACGTTATAGCTCGGAGCTTGAAGAGCTTGAAGAGGTCCACAAGGACACAGCTGGTTCTGTCCCTCGTGCGCTGGTACAAAGGGACAGAACAAAACGCTAAACAATAAACTAGGCGGATACAATACCTGAGACAACAACAACAACTACAACAACAACTATAGATATACTGGACTTAACTTGGCTATAGATATACGTACTTTTAGAATATTTCACTTTTCACACAACTTTTTATAGCAATAACTTCATGCAGTTTCATTTCTAGTTTTAGTAATTATTCAGTTTTTTAATAGTTTATGACCAATAGAATTGAACTGTATTGTTTAATTTAATTGTTGTAATGCGCATTTGAAAACTTCATGTTGATATTTGTGTAACATATATTAATAAATTAAATTAAACAGCAACAACATAACAAACAAAGAAACATACAATGTCGAGTCCCTGGTGTTCCTGTACACGAGAACACAGAATACCAGGGAGGAAAGTGCAAGATGTGCCGGCGTAAGGCCATTCATACGTCTATGGTCGTGTTCTATTGATATCAACCGTTTTTGGTTGGTTGAGTTGGTTGGGTTTTTCGTGTTCTATTGGGGAAAAACCGTTTTCGGTTGGTTTGGTTGATCAACTTTTTCAACCAGCTCTGAGCTTGGTTGAAACGGTTGAAAACGATGGGTAGCGTCCGCTGACATGTTAGCAAGCATCGATTTTCAGGCATTGCGTCATTATTTTTGCGCGTAATCACACCTAAACTCCTCGCGTGCGCGTGTCGTCACGGTCAAATTGTCAACAAACAACAATGGCGGAGTTGGCGGTATTTTTAAACCACGATTTTGGGACACTAGATATGGGCGAGGTTTCTCAGTTACTGCAGTCGTCTGACACAGAATCTGCTACACATTCATCGCGGGCCGAGGAGTCTTTTATGCGCTGGACTGAAGAAAGCGTAAAGCTGCTAATTTCCTTGTATCACGAACGCGAACACAAATTTGCCGATGTCAACTACAAAAACAAAAGCGTGTGGGAAGAGATAGCCAAAGGTATGAAGGAAAAAAATTATCACCCATTGAACAAGCACGCAGTGCTCAAATAAGTGGAAACAGCTAAAGAAGAGCTTCGTAGAGGTGGACGATAACAAGAGGGCAACGGGCCGTGGCACAAAAACATGCAAGTATTATCAAGAACTAGGAACCATCCTTGGTTTCAAACCCGGCGTGAACCCCGTGGCGACAGCCTCAAGTTCCGGCAAAGGGGAAATCAAGCAGAATACCCCGAATACCGGTAAAGATCAGCATAAGGAAGAAGATACCGAATTGGTAAACGAAACACCACGGAAGAGAAGAAGGAGTGACAGCGACCACTCGAGATCACGAAGCGATGAAATACTGAAGCTGTTACAGGAGGCCAAAGAAGAAAGGAAGGAAAGAGAGGAGAGAAATTTTGAGGCCATGCAGAAGATGCATGATGACAAGATGAAAGTTCTTTCTGCATTTCTAGAAATTTTAAAGAAGTGACTTTTTTCTATACCTTTCCCCGCTTTGGGACATGCACAATTTTTTGCTTGTTATTGTAATGCCGCGCTGGCCTCAAAGAAATTATGTCAATTTATAATATTATATTGTGTTAACCGTGAACGGATATTGTCGTGAAATTTGCTTTAACGATTTTCTTTGAATGTCATTGAAATTCACAGATTTTTGAACCCACCATTTAAAGAAGAAAGTTTTAATAAAATAGAAATTTCTTGTTGAAGAAAAATTATAAACTTTCGCATGCTTTTTATAGTATCGATCGCGGAACAATTTTTCACATTTCAAACACAAAATCATCGAAAAACTGTGAACTTCACCTCTGCACGAGTCTTTGGAATTGATATTTGGCTTATATTCGGCCTGTTTACTCTTTTGTATCGAATATTTATTTCCAATATCTTGCACGTTTTAAAAACACCGAAGGAAAAAAACCCTTGGGAAACCATTGTTTCCTATGCGGTCCGCATGTTATTGGCAAATGAAATTTTCTAGGACGATGGACTAGGATTCCGATGATAAAAAAGGTCCAAAAAAGGTATATATCTCATCTCTACCCTGAAATCGAACCCCCCATCCATCGACATGGAATAAAAGTTTAACATTTGTTTTTTGAATTGAACTGAAAGGATCCATGAATCGTCTGACACTTGTATGCTTCAGACAAAAATAAAGCTGTTTGGATGTATATTTGTATATACTTGAAAAGAGTATTTTTAGTTCCTCTGGTAATTTTTCTATGTCTTAACATACAAACCGTGCACAGCGGATAACTCGTCTACACAGAAAATCTGTCTGTTTGCCCTTACCGCAGGATTAATTTATACATAGACTGGACGGCTTATCAGTATCTGTAGTGCTTAAAAATATTCCACCCAATTGTTTCTATCATTTTTGAGCAAGTGCTGTTGGATAAGGACACCTAGATTGCCTTATTGAAAGAAGGCTTTTCAAATAAAGGATTTGTCGTGAAGCTTGATAAACCCTTAACAGGAACTGACTGAGGCTTGTATTCAGTTTGAATCCAATTATTTATTTTGGAGAAACACCTTATAGCAAATGCATAAATATTTCAAAGCTGTGAACACACAAGTAACTGTTCATCCACACTGTTTTTTTTTCTTTTTGTTTGTGCACCTATTTCTCAGTTTGTTTAAAATGTTTAACACCACAATAAATGCACAATTACAAAAACTTGTAAAAAATAAAGTATTATTTCAACAGGAATTGAAAGATTTGGCAATGTCAATGTCAAAATTTAAAAACAAATTGCCAAATAATCAAACTAGGTTGTCCCTAATGGTGTCCCTTGTTATAGCTGCATTTGTGTCTCTACGGCCAGTGTCCTGGAAGTTGTTCACCTCCTCCTCAAGCTCAAAACTCTCTTCAAATTCATCATCCTTCATCAAGCAAATGTTGTGTAGGGTACAAGCTACAATGACAATTTTGGCAATATCTTCTAAGCTGTCCATTTCAATAAAATTCAGCCGTCGAAATCTCCCTTTCAGGATACCAAATGCCCTTTCAATTACCATTCTTGTGCTAGAATGTATGAAATTGTACTGGCGCTCTGCAAGGGTAAGATGGCCATTATCGCAATAAGGTGTCAGCAGCCAATCTTTTAGGGGATATGCTGAATCACCAAGAATGTGCCTGTCATTTGGAAAGAGTTGGTTGGAGTTTCGGGAGGCTTCCAAGAAAAGGGGAGAATTCTTGAGAACTCTTGCATCATGGACACTCCCTGGCCATCCAGCATAACAATCAATAAACTTCAGATCATAGCTACAGACTGCCTGTAAATTTATGGAGTGCCAGCCTTTCCTGTTGATGTAATTTTCTGGGCAGAACCGGGGGGCACTAATGGGTATGTGACTACCATCAATTGCTCCAAGAACACCAGGGAACCCTCTCATATCCTTGAATACAGCTTCACATGCCTCCATTTCGTCTGGTTTTGGCCAGCAAATAATTTGTGGAGTAAGGTGGTCTGTAATGGCTGAACAAACTCGATGGAAACATCGGTGTGTGCATGATTCAGTGAGGTTGTATTTCTCTGAAACTATCCTGAAGCATAACATGAATGACTTGATAAAAGTGGATGTGCAAAAAGGAGCAGATACAAAAGAGATGTTAAAAACAGAATGTACGATTGGATAAAGATTGAATGAAAAGATTGAATGAGCAATAAATGAACAGTCAACAACCATTCTACTAAGACTCGTCTTTGATTTACAAAAAGGTTCATCAAATGAGAAACTAGGAGAGTATACTAGGAGAAATGCTATCAGATTTTCATGATGTTCAGTTTGGCATCTATATGTGAAAATAAAAAGCCGTATTCCACAACCAAACAAAATCACAGCTAGATCTTACTAAATCTGGATGTTTAATCATTAGAAGCCGACAAAACCTTCAACAACTCGTCCCCTGTTTTGGGAGCGGACTACTTTTGTCAGTGTTCAAATTTGAAATTGAATGTTATAAGTTGAAAGTCAGAGTGGTAATTTGCAAAAAAAATATCTACCTGAAAGAAATTTGATTTCCAAGAAGTTCCAGGGTCAGCAACACTTGTTTCTCAAGAGGAACTGCAGCCCTTCCTCCGCTTCCTATGTTTCCTGGGATTAATTCGCGGCATTCTGCTAAAGATTCTGTCAGCCACGTAGACGTATTTCTTCTCATTCGAAATTTTTTTTTAAACGTGCTGTCCGATATATTAGGGACGACATTCTCAAAATACCCTGTAATGCGAGTGGCAGGTGTCCTCTCCGTTTCCAGAAACAACATTGCTAGATATTCCAACTCATCGTCCGATTCACAACGCGGTGGAACCAATTCTTCCAACAGATCTTGAAGAACAAGCGATACTATGAGTGGGGCTTCCGCCATCTTGCCAACCTTGGCAAAAAAAGTTGAGGAAACCTGGATATGACTATGTCCAGTCACAACCGCGTGTCAACCAAGAACGGTTGAAAATGTGTTCTTTTGGAAACCTCAACCGTTTCAACCAAAACCGGTTTCGGTTGAAACGGTTGATCCCAATAGAACACGACCTATAAAATTTCAACATTGAGTGACCTACTGGCCAATCACAACAGGCGTAAGCAACCCAATGCCCAATCAGAACTCAAAGCAAATGCGTGGCGAAAGATTTTTTAACCAATCACAGAGTGAAGTAAAGCAAGACCAAAACAGACGTAAATTAACTTGGACACTCAATTGAAAACCGCTCTAGAACCCTCGATTTACAGTTTGTGCTTAGTTTAACGTGCCCTTCCTAGCAGTATCAGTGTTTTTTGCTTATTCGTCTTTTACTATGTTTTGTTCCTATAGTATGATCCCACATTTGGAAATGCATTTTGGAACTCTAGCTCCGAAGGGTTTGCAACGTACCTCTTCCTTCTTTTGACAAACTGGGCACTAGTCTGTGATGTTTGGTATCTTCCACGAACGACACGTCAGGTTAGTCTTACATGACGTAATTAGGTAGAAAGGCGTTATTCAACTTTTTGAACAAACGAGGACAGAGCTCTGTCTGTTTGCTGTATCAGATGTTATTATTCACGTTTTATTTTTTACCAAGAAGCATGAAGTTTTTGCTGGAGTGCTATTTTACGTATTGTTGTTGCTATGGGCCTTTTTTTTTGTTTTTGTTTTGTTTTGTTTTAAGGAGAGACGGGGTCTCTTTTGGGAAATATATATAAAAAGAGTTGTATATGTGCCTGCTACATAGTACGTTAGACCTCTGTGACGTTTTTGGTAACCAACCTGAACTAAATCTTCGTGATCTATTTTGTAGGAGAATGAGACTGCCGCCCAGTTTGCAAATCGCGTCAAGACGGAAATTGCCCGACAAGGAGGACTTGTTGACCTTATATGGTATGGCCAGCTCTTCTTCACTATAGTAACCTGGTGGTGGCGTAATTTATTTTCATATTATGGTCAGGGTATTTGGCTTTTCAATGAATTTAATCACATTTTTCACTTGCGTTCTCAAGGCATAGGCGATAGAATTTCGTCTGTGATGCTCGTGAACCCTTTCACTTTTGCTAAGTAACGTCCTTTGTTGCTGAAAATATAAATTCCCTTTCTGGTTTAGGTTGATTTCTTTTTAATAGGAATTCTTTTGAGAGTTTATGCCAAAATCAAGATGATATCACGAAGCCCACACTTGTACTCTTCTTGTGCTGTTTTGTTCTAGAAGTAAGGTCTTCAAAAACCGAACTTGTGTTGTTTAGTAAGGTGGAGAAAACAGTGTTTGAAACCAGGGATTTGTCTTTTCCAATTTAACAAACTTGAAAGAGGTTTATTGTTGTTACGTTTCAATGTGAACACAGCTGAGGCGAAACTCGTGTATAAGTATACTTATCAGTATGGTCCATGGAAGAAAGGTCGACGCGTGAAGCAAGCGGAAAGCGTGATTGAAGGGTAATGGAGGCGTACTATTGAATCTTGAAGGAGGCGTGTTTAAAGCATGATTGAGGCATGACGGAGACGTGATAAAAGATTAAAGTGTAAAAAGGGTAAATGAAGCGCTATGGTAGGGTAATTGATTGATTAGAGCGTAACTGAGGCGCGATAAAAGAGCTATTCAAGTTTGATGGAAGCTTAAATGAAGCTTGATTGAGGCGTGGTTAATGCATTATGGAGACGTGATGGAAGCTTGATGGAGACGTGATTGAACCATGATGGAGGCGTGATGGAGCTGTGAGAGAACCGTGATGGAGGTGTGATCGTACCGTGATACATGGAGCAGTGACTGAACCGTGATGGGGTCCTGATAAAGCCGTGATTGAACCGCGATGGAGGCTTTATGGAGCCGTGTTTGGGACGTGATGCTGGCCTAACAGAGCCGTGGTTGTACGGTGATGCATGGATCCGTGATTGAATCGTGATGAAGGCCTGATAGAGCAGTGATGGAGCCGTGATTGAACCGTGATGGATGCGTGATTAAACAGTGATGAAGCCGTGGTTGAACCGTGATAGAGGTGTGATTGAACAGTGATGGAGCCGTGAACATTATTCGGACAATGTTCAATCGAAAACTTCTGTCTTTAGCGTATAACTGCTACCATCGCCAGTCACCTGCGGCTCTACAATCTTTATTTACCAAAAGCAGTCCTGTGTATAATTTTAGAAGAAAAATGATCTTCTCTTTGCCTAAACCAAGATCAGACATTTTAAAGAAATCAATCTCTTATCAGGCTGCTGCCTTGTGGAACTCCTTAGACAATAGCACAAGAGCTGCTGACAGTTAACCTAGTTTTAAGAAACTTCTCAGGAATTGAAAGTGAAATTTTATGGTACAATTGATAAGAAGTATTTTAATGTTTTTTTCTTTCTACACACGACCACATCAGCTCTGCTGCAATTAGTTTTCATCGTGTATAAATAAATGGTTATTATTATTATTATTATTATTATTATTATTATTGAACCATGATTAAACAGTGGTGAAGGCGTGATAGAGCCGTGATTGAACCGTGATGGAGGCGTGATTGAACCGTGATGAAGGCGTGATAGAGCCGTGATTGAACCGTGATGAAGGACCACATCAGCTCTGCTGCAATTAGTTTTCATCGTGTATAAATAAATGGGTATTATTATTATTATTATTATTATTATTATTGAACCATGATAAAACAGTGGTGAAGGCGTGATAGAGCCGTGATTGAACCGTGATGGAGGCGTGATTGAACCGTGATGAAGGCGTGATAGAGCCGTGATTGAACCGTGATGAAGGCGTGATAGAGCCGTGATGGAACCGTGATGGAGGCGTGATTGAACAGTGATGGAGCAGTGATTGAACCGTGATGAAGGCATGATACAGCCATGATTGAACAGTGATGGAGGTGTGACTGAACCGTTATGGAGGCGTTATTGGACCGTGATTGAACCATGATTGAACCGTGATGAAGGCATGATAGAGGCTTGATTGAACCGTGATGGAGGCGTGATTGAACAGTGATGGAGCCGTGATTAAACCGTGATTGAGCCGTGATGTAGGCGTGATAGAGCCGTGATTGAACTGAGATGAAGGCGTGATAGAGCCGTGATTGAACCATGATGAAGTCGTGATAGAGCCGTGATTGAAGCGTGATAGAGGCGTGATTGAACAGTGATGGAGCCGTAATTGAACTGTGATGGAGCTGCGATTGAACCGTGATTGAACCATGATTGAACCGTGATGAAACATGATAGAGCCGTGATTGAACCGTGATGAAGGCGTGATTGAACAGTGATGGAGCAGTGATTGAACCGTGATTTGAACCGTGATGGAGGCGTGATAGAGCCGTGATTGAAACGTGATAGAGGCGTGATTGAATAGCGATGGAGCCGTAATTGAACTGTGATGGACCTGTGATTGAACCGTGATTGAACCATGATTGAACCGTGATGAAAGGTGATAGAGCCGTGATTGAACCGTGATGGAGGCGTGATTGAACAGTGATGGAGCAGTGATTGAACCGTGATTGGACCGTGATGAAGGCGTGATAGAGCCATGATTGAACAGTGATGGAGGTGTGACTGAACCGTTATGGAGGCGTGATTCAACCGTGATTGAACCATGATTGAACCGTGATGAAGGCGTGATAGAGGCTTGATTGAACCGTGATGGAGCAGTGATTGGACCATGATTGAACCGTGATGAAGGCGTGATAGAGCCGTGATTGAACAGTGATGGAGGTGTGACTGAACTGTGATGAAGGCGTGATAGAGGCTTGATTGAACAGTGATGAAGCAGTGATTGGACCATGATTGAACCGTGATGAAGGCGTGATAGAGCCGTGATTGAACAGTGATGGAGGTGTGACTGAACCGTGATGAAGGCGTGATAGAGGCTTGATTGAACCGTGATGGAGCAGTGATTGGACCATGATTGAACCGTGATGAAGGCGTGATAGAGGCTTGATTGAACCGTGATGGAGCAGTGATTGGACCATGATTGAACCGTGATGAAGGCGTGATAGAGCCGTGATTGGATCGTGATGAAGGCACGATAGAGCTTTGATTGAACCGTGATGAAGGCACGATAGAGCCGTGATTGAACCGTGATGGAGGCGTAACTGAAGCTTTATGGCAGCGTGTGTGAAGCGTGATAAAGGCGTCATTGAACCGTGATGGAGGCGTGATGGAAACTATGTGATGGAGACGTGATTGAACTGTGATGGAGGCCTGATTGAACTGTGATGCATGGCGTGATATTGACGCAAAATACGTTACCGCTCATTCCTACTTGTAACTGTTAAGTGACAATTTTTTTTATTTCCTAGGGATGGGCAACTGAAGCGAACCAAAGTAAAACCTGAGTTCAGACAACAGAGGCAGGAAGACTATGCTAGCACTCTGAAGATTGATTAGTCATTCAAACGCCACAAAAATCCCCTAAGATGAAGCAGAGAAGGTGAATACTCTGTGTGTCCTTCTTAGTCTATTGATAACTCTGTGATCACGCTAAGAATGAGAAAAAACTGAAAAACAAACCAAACCTTCTGAAAATCTCTGGTAGTTTTCATTTGAATGGTCGCACTTTCAGGGCCGATTATTTAAACATGCTCTAAATTAAACCTGGTTTAATTTCTTAATCTTCTCATAAGAAAAATCTGTGTTACACGCCTTCTAAAAGTTCTTAGCGGTAATCGACGGTAACACGTTCTGGTTGAGCAGTTAAATTTCAAGTGAAACCAGGCTTTTGTGAAACGCTGTTTAAATA
Source organism: Siderastrea siderea (assembly GCA_964030785.1). Lineage (NCBI taxonomy): Eukaryota > Metazoa > Cnidaria > Anthozoa > Scleractinia > Rhizangiidae > Siderastrea > Siderastrea siderea. The sequence goes on from OZ034968.1 coordinate 63,798,567, forward strand.
ATCGGCCATTTAGAGTTTAATCTAGAGTTGTTTATGAGACTGAACAAAAGTGTCCCCTTTCTTACCAAAGCCAAGGCCAAGATCTTGTCATCATATACAACGTTCAGATTGAACTATTGGGATGTGTAATTAGGAATGTCTTGCTTCAATGGTAGGCTTGAATTGTTAGCTTTGTAGTTAAACAACTGTGAAACTCTTGAGAAACAATCGTGTTCGGAAAAAAGCCATTCAAATGCCACACCTTTTTCATGGCCTCTTTGTGAGGCTTCCTTGGCTAAATTTTGGTCGCGCTCTTGTGCAAGTTTTTGGGGCAAATATATTTTTGACTGCAATGCCCCATTCTAGAATAACCGTGGACTCACTTTACGAATTCATGTACTACATGTATGCATACTCAGATGTTAGAACAACCTTTAACAACGTAGTCTCACTTCGGGTTTTTATCCACAATGAGAACGAAGGGTTTATATTTTTCTGTCCGGCTATCAAAAACTGCGGAAAATCAGAAGTTAATTGAGGTAAATAGGGTTCAATGAATCAATGAGTGAATGCTTTGGGTCATAAAACATGGAACGAAAATTTGTTTTGTGTTTAGGCTAACGTTCACACGTAAATGACCTAATTTCTAAAGAGAGTTATTTACTTAATGTGGTTTGGGTTGATACCTTTTGCCTAGGTGGACAGAATCGAAAGAAACTAGTTTTGTAGTAGATATTTTGAAAATCCGATCCGCGAAAACCTACGTAATCTTTCGTGCTACTCAAATGAATTTAAAATCTATTTTGTAAAGTGGAAGTTTCGGTTATATGCTGTGACGTTTTCAAAGATATTAGCCTGTATACAGGCTTAAAGATATGAAAGAAACGAATTATTTGTAAAACAAAACCCTATGATAAAATTTTGACTTGCATTTAAATTGTGATCAGCTTAATTAACTCTGATCTCTGTGGGGCTGTTGACAGCGGTAACTTTTGATAAATCAAGCCACAAACATTAATATATTTAACGAATACAGAGAAAAATGCTCAAAATGTGCTTGAGTCATCAGTGGAATAATGTGCAAATTGACCGGCAATGTGCTGTAGTTATGTGTAAATTGAAGCTGTTTGCCAACCATAGATATCTTGTGCAGCAATTTATTAGGCACGTGATCTGTCTTCTTGTGGACGTGAATTAGGAAAACTGGTGGAGAGGTGGGGTAGTTGATAAAGAAAACCTAGGGAGTGGGCGTTTGCGAATCGAAGGTGGCGGCTACAAATAAGACCAAACTTTTAAAATTCAGCGAAAAAGAGCCTGCGGGATTAACTATGTGACAGAGTGCCTGTTTGTAAACCGTTTTCATGTTCAAAATATGTCACAATTTGTATGAAAAAAAAAGAGCGATAGTGTCCACTACCTTCTATTCCATTACAAACAAGCGTTGTAAAACGACCGAAAGGTTGGCAGTCTAACTTCTTTGTGATACTCTTTCCATATCTTCTGTTAGTGTATAGTTCAACGTCAAATTTTGGTTGATTAATTGATGCAAGATGACCATTGTACAAAAAGAAATTAAAGGATAAAGTAAAAAATCGTGTTAAATTTTGTCGCTTCATTTTTGTGTAGTTGTGATATGTGTGGGTTTCTTGCTAGACGTTTCTGAGGGGTGACAGGGTAGAAGCTGTAAATGCAAATTAAAAAAAAATCATGATAACTAACAGGAAACAAATAAAATTGTACTTTAAATCTGCGATAGTCTTGTGGTAATTTCTATGTCGAGTTTTTTGTTTTTGTTTTTCATCCAGAGGTTTGGCATTGCCTGATTTCATATCGTGTTTGTATTGTGCAATACGATGTATTGCTGGGGCTTCGGTCCCTGGTAGGGCAGACTTGCCATACTGGGCGGGGGTGAAACCTGACAGAGGACAGCCTGGCCCTCCAGGTTGGGGATGGGCGTTTCTACTGATGAAAGAAACTTCCTAAAGGGACCTACGAACCAGATTGCTCATTTTATATGGAAGATACAGAATACTGATGCTTTTTTTTTCAATCAGAATGCTGATTCTTTGTGTTCGCCTAATCGGCTGATACAAACAATCCAAAGAGCTTGGGAGAACTGTCTAAATAAAATAAATAAATTGTCTCGCTAATCGCCCTCGCAAGTATAGAAAGGACGCAGCTCGACAAGGTCGGACCGAAAGCATATATAGGCGCCGCAGGCAGCCGCTGTACGGTCCATGCATGACCTTGTTGCACAGCCAACAGCCAGCTCGAAGAAGCTGCGTGTCGGTTTTTGCTGAGGGAGGAAAACTGGAGTACCCGGAGAAAAACCCCCGGAACAGGGTCGAGAACAACACAAACTCAGTCTACATTGCACCGAGGTACGACTACTTCTGTTCCTTGCAAATGGAAAAACTCTGAGCTGACATCGGTTGTGCGTAGATGGATTGAATCACGTAGAATTCTAACACCACTAAACTTGCCTTAAGTCGCTTAATTTAGTTGATTTAACTTTCTGGTAGACGAGCTAGAAATCCCAAGTGTTGATCACTCAGGTAATTATATTAATCGTGTTGTCATGGAAGAAGCTGTTTCAAAGTTTTATTGGTTGTCGTCTCTCAACGGAACACTTTTCCAGACGTTTTTGTTTTAAATGTTGATTTTTATCGATAAAATGTATAGTTGAACTAGAATACACCTTCTCAAACTCATTAATAATTCATGAGCTTATGACCCAATCAGGTTGCATCAATTAGGTCAGGTGCATGAATGTTGACGCCCAATGAACATACCGATCAAGACACGTTCGATTAGTTCAAAAACTGATCAAGAAACTTGAATTTTAATCAGTCTTTATGCTAATTACCGCATATCTGCGCATATTTCCTGCTTGACTCATCAGTTGCAACAACAACACAGCAACATGTTACTTCTTCTCAGACACCGTTACATTGGTTGTGCAGTTTTTGAATTTTCCTTTCTGGAAAACAAAGTCCTTTACGCGTATCAATTTATCTTTAATCCCAGCATTGAACAGGAAGAAAACACAAGTAACACACGTGCTATGAGCAGTTTTGCGATGAAAGCCTGCCCCCACGCACATTTCAGTTAAAACCTTATTGAAGCTGTTGATGCCTACGGGCAGTTTATCGAACGCGAACTTACCAGAACTTTATACCCTCTCTTAACCTCGGCCATTCGTCAAAAAAAGTTCACAGCCCACTCGTTGCTGTACTTAGTTGAAACTGGAACGCGTCATTCACCGAAACCTTTTCCTCAGAAGGTGTTTTGGGAACGCGAAATCGTCCTGATCCGGACTCGAACTCCACCACGTGCGGTTATGTAAATTTCTTTAAAAAAATTCTTCCTTTACACACCAGCATCGCCGCATATTAAATATTCATTTCATTTACCAATTGAATACCAAACAAACAATCGCCCACTGAGCGCGCCTTTATAACCTACTATTGTTCTCAAACAGTTCTACTTAATTCCCACACAAGTTTGGGAAGCCACATATCAAAAACTCGGGCCTCGTTTTTCATCAGGGGTTCCAAACACCTCGATACAATAAAAGCACTCCGCCTACGGCGTCGTGCTTTCATCTCTTTCTCGGTGTTTGGAACCCCTGATGAAAAACTCGCACTCGTTTCTGATCTATTACATGCAACTTAACAAAAATCACACATTTGCATTAAAACCCTTTACTCCCAAAGTCAAAACTTGAAATAGAAATTTAATTCACAGCTTGAAGTCTGTGGATGATTTTTATTGAGCTGAACTTTGCTGTGATACGTTTCGTTGTGCTATAAGGTGGTTCTAAGTTTTGAGTCCGTGGATGAAATCCTAAAGCGTGACAGTTCGAATGAACGCTTTTGAGCTGTACTTTCGTGTGAGTCTATTTATTTTTCTACGTTTTACAAGACTGAACCGGATTTTTTTCTTGAGGTTTGAATTCGGTGCACCGGAAAGCGAAACGATTACACTTGCTCCACGGTGGCCCGAGGCTACACAAAGATAACACAAATGTGGCTAACAGCGCAATTACGCCCGCAAAAGTAGTTGAACTTATACTGCTATTTACAATTACCACCTTGGAACTAATGCTCATTATTACAATGCCATGTAAAGTTGGAACATTATTCGCCTCAAGGGAAGTTAAAATCTGTCACTTGGAGGGCGAGTCTGCCTCGAAGTTAACAGAATGACAGTTTTTACGCAATTTTTCAACTGAATTCTTAAAACAGCACTCGCCCCTCGCCTACAAGCATGCTCGCTCGTGAGGGTCTCGCGCGATTGTTTTACTCGAGTGGTGAAGCCGCAAGTATTAAACGAGACGTTCGTAACTCGTGGCCTCGCGACTCGCATGAGGAACTCTCGCGAGACCTAAACAAGAGAGCATGCTCGCAGACTACCCTTTCCTAAGTGGCGCTAAGCTTTCACATCTGCTTTATATTGTTAGGATATTTTTCAAAACGGTAATATGTTGAATATGACATCAGGATTTGATCCATTATATATCATTTTGTATTTTATATATTAGTAATGCAAGGGGACTAGTGCAGTGCTCTTAGAGAACTGCTACCCTAAAACAACCAATATAGAGCCGTTTTGTAGCCTGAGAAAACAGTCGACGTTTCGCGAGGTCGCCACCTGAGCCCTCGCAAAACGACGTCTGAGTAGCGAGCGCAGAAATTCCATACTGATGACGTTCACTACCCAGATCTTGGTAGTGCTTCTGATTTGTTGAAAGAAAATCCCAACGAATCAGAAGCACCCAGACCAAGAACTGGGTAGTGAACGTCATCAGTGTGGAATTTCTGCGCTCGTTAATCAGACGTCGTTTTGCGAGGGCTCAAGTGGCGACCTCGCGAAACGTCGGCTGTTTTCTCAGGCTACTGTTTTTGCAACTTAATTTTCTCTTCCGGAATGGTGTTATGTCTCTGAATCATTCCCGCATAGACGGCCCAACCAACTCCAAGGAAGCTTAGATCGAGCTATAGGCTATTCAAGATTAATACCCTTATTCATGTAAAAATTAAGGTGCTGAGGTCAGAATTTGAACTAAAATTGTTCCGCTCTCTCTAACAGGCCCTTAAAGTATAAGGGCCTGCAAGGGTGTACACATTCGGAATACGAGAAAAGTTCTAGATTACACAAACTCCAGCGGCTGTAACGCGCCTGCCACTTGTCTTTGAGTTAAAATTATTCAAAAATTGCCTTTTCACCAATAATAGTTTTTCTAATCCTTGTTCATTATTGATGTTGTGAGATCTCCATGTCTTCCTTGTGCAAAAAGCTGATGCCTAGTTCTTGATGCTAACCGTCTCTGAAAGTGCTCGGCAACTACAGTCTGTCTCATACATCTGAAGTTCTAATCTCACTTTCGACAACTTTTACTCCATCAACGATTAAATATGTTTGATTTCTCTCTCTGTCGTGATAAGTGGAGAAATGTCCTTCAAATGGAAAACAATTTTCGACGTCTGCGTTTTTCTTTTCTGGTTCCTTTTCACCGCAAACTTTGACCTCTTCCAAAAACGATACATTTCGTTCTTTCGGTTTCATGCATGGTTCTGTCGAGCCCACGGTAAAATCATCCATGAATACGTTATCACTGGAACCAGTTTTTAACGCATTACTTTCAGAGGTGTTTTGTAACTGATAAAAGTCATCATATGATGGCGGAGGAGTTGAAGGGCAGAATTGATCGGTTACAGAGCGTTTGTCTTCAGGAGTTTCAATGCCTCTCTCGACGCTGCCATCATCACTAATGGACTCGTGAGGAACAGTTCCATTCATCTTCGTTTCTTCTTGATTCAAAAGAGGCTTTTTCTGAGACACGGGGACGCCATTTGGCACATTTTCTATTTTACTCTTTCCACTGATGTCTCTCCTTAAAGAGGTGTTGTAATTTGCGTCACGTCGACTGCGAAGTGACATGAACGAGGTTTCTGAGTCTGGTGAATGAACGGTGTCTTTTCCGCACATTCGTCTTATTATGTTCCTAAAAGCCAACTTGAAAGTAGGATTGAGAAAAGCGTAGATAATGGGATTCAAACAACTGTTTAGGTAGTGCAACCATTTTACAGCCGATGTTATGGCTGGGATGCTATCAATGTCTTTACTACAGGATTCACAATAATGATACGGAAGGGAAGTCAGAAAAAAAGGAAGCCAACAAACTATGAATGCCCCTGTGACTACACTTAAGCTCTTGGCTGTTTTGAACTCATTGGCAAGGCGTCTTCCATGACGGTTTGCAAATCGAGATCTTGTAAATACTACCGAAAGGATTCCTCCGTAGCAAAATAGTATTATCAGAAGTGGGACTACAAAGCCAAATAAGAAGATCACGAGGTACTTCCATTTCTGCTGAATCAGGAAGAGGCACGACGTACCGACGGCATGCAGCCAGGTAGCCAGAATGATCCACTTACACGTGTCTGTAGTCATCTTGGTGTGATGCATCAGTGGGTGTTTGATGGCAAAGTAGCGATCGATTGAAATAAACATCAAGTTGGAAATGGAGGCAATGGCACAGACGATGTCTATCATTGTCCAAACCAACGCAAATGTTATCACATCGATTTCTGGCGGGTACATCCAGGTGGTGATCTCGCCAGCCAGCCAAATGGGCTCCGTGATGAACGCCACCATCATGTCGCTCACAGCTAAGCTGAGTATAAACCAGTTCGTTACGCTCTTCCGGATTCTTTTGAACATGTAGAAAGCGGTTATGACCAGGCCATTGCCGAACAGTGTTAGAATGATTAGAATCAGAATTGCTATTGAAGATATGACTTTATGGGATAAGCTGTTCTCCGGATACGCAGCAGGTTGGGGAACAGGCGCAGTGCTGGAAATGTTCAGACTGCTGTTGCTAACATTCATGATGAACCAAAACTGGACGTGTCTTTGTTGTTGTTCTTGTTGTACAACGTCGGGATTCCTAGAAGAGTTGGAAACAAAAACTGTTGATTAAAACTAAATTCCATGTAGTATTCACTGGAGTATAATAAAAACAGTTTTCATTCAAGAAACAAAGACATTGAAAATACAGCATAATGCACCTCTTGTTCAAAGAGCAGACTGATGACACTTACAGAACGGATAAACTACTATATTAAACTGATAAAACATAGTAGTTCGGGAACTTTGGACACATCTTGCCTTGGGTGGGGGCAATCCACAGGATGAAGTTATGAAACTTGTTTGAACTGATCAGGACCATTTTTACAATCGAACAGAATATCAGCTAGAAAGAGCCTGGAAAGAGACGTAACGCTTCTAGTCTCCCACGTAGCCGTTTTCCAGTCCGTCCCCCCCGCCCTCCCCCCCCCCCCCCCCCGACAAAGCACATGATTCTATTTGTTTGAGATGTGTTACTCCAAGAAGGATTGCGTGCGACGTGTTTTTTGCATGGGTCATTAGTTATAATGTCAGTAATTAATGAAACTGTGCCAATTAACCTCAGGGCTCGAAAAATTGCAATTTAGTGTTTTTCCATCTTGAAGCCCGAAAATGCACTTGAAAGAACATTGTTTTAACATTTTACGTGGCTTCAGTACAGTTACTCCATTTAGTTTACAGTATTGGTAGTGTTACCTAATAACACAGGACGAAAACCGTTTCTTTTATAATTACGCGTGTCACGTTTGATACAGATCGTTGAAAAAGAAAAAGTGCATTGAAACCGATTGAGCGCTTGTTCCTGACAGAAAATTGGTCAAAACTCTTTGTGTAACATTGAATAATACATGTACATGGTTGTCGAGCTTACTATTATTTCCCACCATTCTGACCTATCAGAAGTCTGCCGAAAACGCCAATCAAATTCAATTGGTATACTATACAGTTGCAAGCAAAAAAGGTCCTCATAAATAAAGCCTATTTGAGTTGACTTCCCGGGGGCGGTACGAACAATTGTAGCAAAATCAGGCTCTACATGTACAACTGCGTAAATACAATTTTAAGCTCCGACCAAATGGATTTTCATTCAACACCCTCCATTTGGTGTTGAACGCGTTTGAACACCGTGTGTTGAAGGATGTACGATGGTGCTGGACAAGTTTGATTGCCGGCAACCATTCGTACACCAAAGTTGTATCCAGCAATGTTGGACGATGTTGAATCTGTTTGATTGAAACCATACGAGTTTTGAAGTTTTCGAAGATGCTGTAACTTACGCTGAGCAGTCAAGACATCATTCCTTCCAAACTGAATGTGGCTTTAAACTGTTAAATGGGGTGACAAGTGGTCGGTTTCCGGTTTTAACTACGTCGGACATTTTCGGATGCCCACACATCTGTAGCGCTCCAACTGAATGTATCACCTTTTTTCTTGACAATTTCCAAACATGTTATTGCAAATGCAAAATTCAGTCCTTTAGCAAGCAGTCGTCTTTAGTCCCTTTTTGATGCAAAGCCCACCTTTCAAGAATATTCAAGATAAACCCTTTAGCTCTTGACAATAACTTGGCTATTAAACATTTCCGTTTTATACACTGAACGTGTGAGAGGAACCATTGTCTTAGGGGCCCCCTGTCTTCATATAATCACAGTAGGGAATACCACCTATTTCGGAAGTGTTAGTTCACAATAGAATTGAGTTGCATTTATTTTAGATGTTCAACAGCGGCCCAGCAGGTGGGATATCTGTTGTTATAACCCTAATGGAATTGTGATAAGTTTAGATAACGGGAGTCCATAACAACACACCTACTAAAGCGTGACATAGTGCCAAGGCCACAGAACTACTAGTGTACGCTAAAACGAGTGTTTTGTCAAGGCCCGCACCATTGAAGATCCAACTAAATTAAAAAGCAAACGAAAATAAGTAACAGCTTTTTTGTTTAGAGGCTCTCTTTTCGATAAAAATGGCGCATTCGAGTCGTTCCATTTTCAAGAACGTTTATGAACTGAAGACGTAAATGTTGTATTGTTTTGCACTGGACTTTACCCGCTGGATAGAAATTTACTCGGTGGATAAAGTTATCAGACCTTTGAACTGAACTGGGTGCTGATCGCTACAATGCTCTTACTTGTTATCGTATAGAGTTAGGCTACCGATAAGGAATGTGTTTGACTCTATATAAAGAAAGTCATAAATGTAAGCAATTATAACATAGGCTATGATAAACTTAAAATTTTGTTCACATAAAAAAGAACAATAATTGACATTCCAAAAAAGCCGTGCGTTTTGTTAAAGTGTTGCATATGTTTAGACATCATTAAAACAAATAGATAATTGCTCATATTTCATATTTCTGCTTATTTTGTCGGAGGGCAGTTATTAATCATGTTACATACAAATGAAACCAATCCGGTTTCCAGTGCATTTACTTCACAATCAAACTGCTTCAGTGTGTCCCTAGAATGTGGTTCTAGCATTTGACTCTTGAACTGTTGAAAGACTAGTGTAAAATCATGCGTTTACGCTCAATTTAATATGCTGTACAATTTGGTTCTAACTTCTAATTCTGTAGGAATCCTTAGGTGTGATAATTGTCATTCTTACTATTTTACCCGCCTGAATTTTCCCATCGTTGGGTGCCTTTCGTAACGATTCTTTGGAAGGACAACTGGGATTTTCTAATCCATGATACTCACTTAAATAATCCATTAGACGCTTTTTAAGCAGAAAGTTCCATTTATGGTCCTAAAGCATGGGAAAACAGAAAAAAAAGTGTTTTGTCTAAATTTTGCTGTTGGATGCATGTCCTTGCAATTTCACTGATTCATTTGCAGGTTAGACTTGTGGTCTTCTTTCATCTTTATGACGATGTAATAAGTTTCTTCGTAAATTTAAAAGTCAAAATAGTAGACTACTCTACAAAATTTTCAACGGAACCGATGAATTTAAATTAGTGTAAATGTTGTAAGAAACTAAACCAACATTTACTGGTGCTTCGACGCATGAGCAAATCGGACGAAAAACGTGAGAAATTACCATACAAAGGAGCACCGCAATGTTACAGAGAAGACAAACACGCATATTTAGTGCAGTTTTTAATTGTCTGTGAAAAATAATTACGTTTTTGCTTTGATTGATTTGTGTTTGATAATCCAAGTGTGATTGGTCAAATACTCGTATAACAAAATCCTTTGCCAACGAGATAATGCAGAATGCTCTATGGACAATGAAGTATCGAAAATCTAACTAACTCGTAATTTATGCTTGTCCTACACTAACGAGGTCAATAATTCCTTACAAGAAATTTACCTTTCCTTACAAGAAGTTATCACCTGAAACGTATTCTCTTTGTACATTAAAAATGTTTTCAAATTACTGATTTCGCCTGAAGGCGGTGCAGTTTCCCACTAATACTATTATCTTTATTCAAAATAAATTCGACAACAACCCGTTTTTCTGTCTATACATCACAGCAGAAGCTATTCCATAAACTGTTTTGTCTTCCAAAAATCTTTTTCCATTGTTTCCGTTTGCGTGTTGAGTGGCTGTTTCGTGATCCTATTGAATCTTAACAGTTAGCAAACTTTTTGCAATCCAAGACTGTGCTAGCAAGCGGAAACCCTGATCAAGAAGGATCGATAAAGACAATTATGCAATTACGTTCTCTGGTGCTTTGTTGGAGAAGCCAATATTTTTCCTATTTTCCCTCTCCGATGATTAATAGCCCGCTCAGCATGCTAGTGACTGAAGGGTGTTCTCGAAATAAAGACAAACATATTTTTAGAAGTGTATCGTTGTTTTGACGGTGATTTCTTACGAGCCGCCACTTTGCTAACGCAACCCACATTAACCCTGATATGTGCTTAAGTTTAAGAAAAGGTCAAAGATAGACATAGGAAATGTTAGTAAAAACAGCTGGTAAATTTTTCTCTTTTCAGAAGAATTGAATCAAAAAAGAGATACGTGACAATTTAATCTCCACCGTAGTTCCTTTAAGAAGTGATCACTCAATCGCAGGAATATGACAGCAGAACAAAAAGCCAGCGAATATATATTGGAATGATACAAATTGCCTGCTGCATCGAATGACACCCGGAGGCAATCTTATAACTTCATCAAGAGCTGTACAACACTTTAAACTTGCCAACTCTACCTGTCTTTATATAAAGAACTTCTGTTCATCGCATCTGGAATAACTTATTTCCTAATAGTGAGGATAATGGCAATGCCTTGGCTGAAGTGGCAGTGAGGACAACCTCAAATCGATGCATAACTTAATGAAAGTTAATTGGAATTTCCAAATCAATTCATAGATTTCGCTTGACCCCCACTTGATGTGTGTTTTTGCTTCAAGTACTAAACTGCTGAGAGATAAATATCCGTTTCCTTCCAAGAAGCGACAAAGATATTGTAAACAATCTCTTGACCTAACCTCTTTTCCAAAACTGAAAACACTTGTTTAAACTGGTCCTAGCTGACTACTACCTTCAAGTACTTTCTAAACAAGCTTAATCTAAACAAGACGATTTCAATTCTTGTTGTGGCCATATTGTGTGTTTTCGGTGATGCAAAATCAACAAACAAGCGACAGCACGGAGTAGGTGATGTGAGACAAGATGTGTCTTCCAAACCCAAGTTTTGGAAGTTTGGAAACTTACCTTCTGTAGGAGAACTGTTAAGGTTTGATCTTCTTTCACAGTTTCAATCGTTTATAAAACGTGAAGTAACGCGAAAGCTTAATTGCACCACGCCAGAACCAAAGATGACCCTCTCAGCTTGAGACATCAAGACTCGTCTATGAAAATGTTTGCATATCTCGATGTACCCTCTGTGTCCAAATTCAAAGAGAAACCTTGCTGTCTCTTGGAAATGTGTTGCCTTACAACTTACGGATGGAAGCCACGGTTAACTTGGATCTATTGAAGATAACAACGTGTCTTGTTTCTAGCAAATGAAAGTACTGTTCCTTTGCCAAATTAGAGACCTATGGAAGCGCATCCAAGTACAAAAACGAAAGACATAGACGTCATCTGCAATTTAGATAAACAATACATTCGCCTAGGGCGGAATAAAATGACCTCTTCTCTCTTCTCCTTAGCTTTCCCGCTCTGTTGAACAAAAAAGTTTGACGAAACTTGAAAAACAATGCTCGTCGCCGCACCAAGAAAATACCTCAACAATTAAACCTGAAACAACCTCACACAAGGAATCCACGAGACCAGTTTAGACGTTGCTGACGGAAAAGCCAAAAATGAGCGTTTTAGCACACAAGCAGAAGGTCGACTTTCTCTGGTTTCAACGAAAGATCTCTGGCTGTGTTCAAAAAATAGACTCCAGCTTGGAACAAACAGCTATTAATAATATAGTCACTGAATAATACAAAGAAACTTGTTTCCTTCATGAGGCTTACTGAATTGCTTCTGTCAAAACGTCGAGGCAATTTGGATGGCATCAAAGAAGAGCTGCAAATTGGACCTTCTGGGTTCTTATCAATTTGTGAAGATATTTCTGGTATTCGAACGAAATTTTCAAAAAGGAAAAACAATATCATTTGTAATCCGCTTTAGAAGCTAGCATGAAATCTCGTGTTAGCTTTGTTAAGTAAAAACAACAAAAGTGAGCTGTTATTGTTTATCCAACTTCACCATGATATCATAGTAAGTAGATTTTCTAGAATGAAACCGTTTTTCTTGTAGACGGAGAATTAGTAATCTAAACAATGGCTGCCCGTGGGCATGGATCGAGATAAAAGAAGCAATAACTTTGAAGATGTGTTTCACCGTGAAAATGTAAAGGTCAAGAAAAACAATGAAGAACGGGAAACGAAAATGAAAAGTAAGACTGCAAATGGATGACAGACTTAATTGTGTTCGTTTTTGCGTGTTGACCGCCTGAACATGTGGTTTTGGAAGCTGTAAGGTTGTGTACAACGGTTACAGTTTTATAATGATGGGAGTGGTTTATCTGAAGTTGAATCAACACCTGCGAAGTGGCCTAGAAACTACCTTAATTTCTGTCCGTTTAAGGTAAAGGACACCAATCTCGTGACTAAAAGCGCGGGGTGTGTGCGAAACAGGGTCTTAAAGTGGGATCGGAAATATTGTCACCTTTCCACGAAACTGATAAGGCTTAAGCCTTTTAGAAATTTTCACGAAAGTTTAACCTTTTCTCCCGCCATTGAGCCGTGTGGCCGAAGTATGCCACCGATAATTAACTACAAATCTGTCGTTTTGTAACAAGATAGAAAATCTTATTTCTTGCTGTAGTCAGGTTGAAAACACGGATTTTACTAAGAGGTTTAAAACACGGCAAGTTATGGCTCACGCAACTAGGAAATATCACGCATCGAACATACAACAACAAAGAAGTAGTTCAATTAATTTAAAAAGTAGGTGGTTTTATTGGTTCTTCATCGGTCACCATCCAGTTTCTATTCAGTTTGAACTCTCAATTAAATGTCCTATTGCATCTTCTTCGGCGCACCCACTTGCTACTATTTCGAACCCTTTTATGAGTAAATTACTTTTTAAGTGTCCCTTTTTGACAGAGTTACGTTTAAACGGTACCCATGTGTCTTCGTTTATAAATGCATGTCCACTTTCTTGATTCCATTCATTTTATCTCGGAATTTCTTTAGTTAATTGGTCGAATGGGGAAAGAAATTAATAACCTTAACATTGACAACGTCTTAACATGAATTGATATCTAAATGAATCACATATGTTCCACATATAACTGAGCTAAGATGAACTCGTTCTCCAAGCTAGAATTTCAGTCCTGTCTAATTGAATAAATTCCTTCTTTATCTTTGGTAAGAGATACACGTAAATACATTTAAAGGCCGAAACACATACCCAGCATTATCCAAAGCATTTTATATTGGACTACACATCTTACAGTTTGCAAGCGGAAAAAAGTGCAACTGAGCCACAAATTGACACGTAAACCAATATTCCTGTTACCTTTGAACCCTTCTGAAGGAATTGTGCTAGAGTTTGAAAGCAATGCAGGAGCCGTGCAAGGTGTGGAATAATTAGACTTTTGTATGTCAACAATAATTACCAAAACGCAGCTGAAGGCGCTTGAAGTTTTACACTGAGGCAGATTTTTTTCTGTGATAATGAATAGATAGTTGGTGCGGTTTACGTTTAAACGAGATCGTCTAAACTAAGGGGATCAGTAGAACAGTGGACCGCAGAGTTCTCTGAGAAACAAATACTGGAAACTCAAATATTTAGAAATAATAACTGAAAAAGAATTCAGTGATGCAATCAGTTTAGTAGTGGAATAGCCCAAAAATGGAATGTGATGAAATCGTTCAAAAACTGAATCGGTGGCATTCTAACTCAGTTCAATTGAAATGTTCAGGTTAAAATATCGATTTAGATGAGCTACAGTTTTTGTCTATGGGATATTAAATGCAAGCCTAAAAACGATCAAATCCTGAGGTAGAAGATTATTTTCCCGATTCTCATAGGAATCAGTATTGGTTCGACCGCACCGGCAGTTTGTCATAATTCCTAGCAAATTTATTAGTCTTGTCTTTCAATCGACCGTGTCTGGGGCGCAAAACATGTGATAAAAGGATTAAACTAAAGGAAAATTATTAGTAATTAAAGTCGTGATGGGAGTGAGAAAACATTGTCTTGTTCTGTTCGATTGTATCTTTTGATCTTTTAAGCCAAAACCAACTAATAGAAGCTCCCCACTTGACATTGAAACGGAAAATGTACAAAGTTGCCTGGGGTGTGCCATTTTAAATTTTTTTTAACGGCTTAATAGAATTTTATATTTATCAACGGCTTAACACGTTGAAGTATGAAAGACGGCTTGCAGCCATTTCCTTACCGGCGCCTTTACCATAAAGGCTATCTGCAGACCAACCATTTGGTCATGAAGTTAAAGAGATGAATTCCTCTTTAATCTTAATCGTTCTTAATATTGCCCTAAACTATAATGAACAAAATTAAAAGCTTTACTAGAAAACTGTATTCTGATAAACCGGGAACCGAGGTATTTAAAATTATCTTGCCTTGGCTTTGATTGTGAAATTGGCCAAATTTTTTAAGCTGTAAAATTTGATTGCTGTGGCTAGGTAGTTAAATTATTTCTTTAGTGTGGTCAAATAAAAATGATATCCCCACGTACTGAGGTCAATTGCATAACTAACAAAATACGTAAAAAACATAAAAAGGGAGGGGTTCTTATTCTTACTCTTAGGCTTCACCTTTTGAAAAGGCAATTGTCTTCGAGCTCCCGAGGGTTATTAGGGATAAAGTACCCATTCTTTGATTAAAAAGAAAATCAAAAATGCCGGAACGTTCAATTTCTCGTCAAAAACATTTGGCAAACAAAAGCAATTTCTGATTTATTAATCGATTGTTAATACATCTCTCACTTGTAAAAATTTCGTCGTCTGAATTGGATATTCAATAAACCACATATACCGACCATCGATAAGTTATTACTGACACCAATATAATCTTAATAGGTTTATTGCACCTTATGGAAAAACGATTAGGAACGGTGAGAAAATGGTTAATACAACACTCAAAAACCGTCTGTGATTTAAACCCGGCTTTAAAGCGCGCGAAATGCGGAAAAAGATGATTTAATCACTATCATTGCCGCACTTAGCGAAATTGAAAGGTGACAAAGCGATAATTTAACAAGTCGAGAGTATAGCGGGAAGTCTCCTCGCCGATGGTACTTCACAACAAATGTTACCCTCTCCTCCTGGAGTTCGAGTTGCACTGAACTGATGTTTTGATTGCAGATTTCAATTTGAAGCTTTCTGTAAACGCATTGTTTGTTTTGATTCAGCGCGTCGAGAGCAGAAAGCTAATAAAAATAATAGCAAAGTAAATAAAGTGTACATCTAAAATGGCTCACTAGCTTATTCTTGTGAACCTGGCAAGAAGCTGAAATGAACACAGAACTGAATGAATTACATTTCAAATGCTAGCCCTGTTGGTAATAACAAAAGAATTTCTCCTACCTTGCTTTCCTACGCGAAAGTATTTCCTCGACCAAAAGACAGGACTTATGAAATGAGAGATCCCGCGTTCCTCCGCGTTTTTTCAGTTTGTTGCTGATTAGACCTCTGTTTCGTTAGATATGACCAAGAACCCTTGACCTAAAACAAGAACGCATAACTGACTATCATCAACTGAACTTACAAATATCGTAGCACAACTGGAATTCGTTTGGGACGTGACTTAACGTTACAGTACTGCGGCAAACCTCACCGACAGTGATCATGGGTTATACGAAATACGATGAGCGATGAATTTCACATGGAAATTACGACCATCTGTTTTCGATCCTACAGAGTGCTTTTCAAGAACTTGTTTTCTTCATCAAAATCTTCGGAACTTGTCTGATTAGTGACTTTGGTTATCTTCAGGAATGGTGTCAGTTTTCGAGTGATCAGATGCTTCGGTTTTGCTCTTTTGATAACGCTTTTTTTGTGGTCTTTTATCGCATTTTCAGCCAATCAAAAAATCGGAAAGGGAGTTAGCGTTGTCATTTTTCTGTCAATAACAAGAACGCATTTGACTGAAGCAGAAGATAAAATCAACCTGTCTACACAGATCTGAACGATGATCTTTTATACAACAGTAGAGCGTTATCAGTTTCATGGCGCTTTTTTGACAGAATCTGCGCAGTGACATATCTAAATAAGTGACAGTTCAGCTAAAGGACCGACCATTAGAAAAGTCATGGAGGGGGGGGGGGGGGGAAAGCGAAGTACAAAAAAAATGCATGCAAGGGAAGATTGAATGGAAAAAAATTCATGCACAGCGAGTAGTCCAGAAAAAAGTTCGTGCATACGGAAAAAAAAATCCCTTCAGGGAAGAAAAATTCATGCAGCTCGAAAATTATTCACCCCACCCCCCCTCCCCATAACGTTTCTAATGGTCGGTCACTAAGTTTCCTGGGGGCGACTGTGGGAAGTGTTCTGCGTTTTACCAAGGGAGAGCAAGGCAGCTGGCCAGGAAGACCAACTTCATTTAACTTTCCTATTTAAAAACAATTATCGGATTGAAACAGACACAATGTGAAAATCTGTTGATACCTTAACAAATTTACGGTACTTAAGATATCTTTCAGTCCAGCTTTTCTATTTTGGATCCAATAATTGGCTTTACACCATCATCACCATTGCTACCGACATTTCGTGCCCGCATTAGCTTTCTTCTGTACTTTAAGCAATCAGGACTTTTTACCACAGGCTTCACAACATGAGAATAAAACAGTGAGTTGACTGCAATTGAAGGAAATAACAGTAGCGCGCTATTTTAATGGGTGGCATTCCTGAAGCTTTTTACATACACACACAGCTGGTTTCCTTCCCGGAGGGTGTACTTCCTAGTAATAGGCTAATGGGGATGTGCCGCTGGATGGGGTCGCATTTTCACGACTGGATTGACTATAATGGGGTTGCATTTTCATTAGGTGCTAATAGAGTTACTAGAATGGGGTCGCACATTTGCGGGATTTCAGGGGTAAGTAAATTCCGGCAAGTAGGGATTTGGGGTATATTTGCCCAAAAGTGACTAACATGGGGTCTATAATTGGCTACAGAATAGTACTATAATGGGGTAAGGGTCCGGAGAGGCCAGCGGCACATACCCAGCAAAAATTAACCCAAGTACCCCCTCCTGGGGTTTCCTTGTCCGTTGTATTCCCCAGAGCCGCCTCTTCCTCGTAGCCTGTGGGGCCTATGCATGAGGCGGCGCTAACTCGTGACCAGAATGGACCTTGCCTCGAAATCTAACCAAACTAAAGACCCAAAAAAAGTAAAAGGGGTATAGAAAACAGGGCTGAGGGGACAATCAAGTCAGAACAGAGATTCTCGGAAATGGAACAGGAAATCTGAGATACAGGGATATACAATAAATACGGGATATAAGGTATAATGGTACGGAAAATGCAGATTCAACAGAGACTCAATCGTGACCCTCAAATAGCCCTTTTCACAGTTACTTTTTCTCATTTGCATTAGAATGTTTTTGAACGTGGATGTGAGGCAATTTCGGGCATAAACTACAAAATTGCCCGAAATTGCCTCACATCCACGTTCAAAAACATTCTAATGCAAATGAGAAAAGGTAACTGTGAAAAGGGCTATTGCAAACAAATCACTCTTACAACGTCTCTTTTGAAGCTGAAGAAATGCATCAGTGACACGTCTCACTTCTGATCTTAAAACCAAGCCAACTTTTCACGGAGAATTTTACAGTCTACGCCGACAACGTCATATCTAACTATAAAAAGACAGTTGACCTAAGTTTGCAGCCGGAAGTTAAGTTCAGGGCAGGAGGACCGAGCTCCTTCAAAATGTTATCGGATTGTTACAAACGCAGTGTGAGAGGGTAACTAAGACCTTAACAAATTTAAGGTACTAAAGCTATCTATCAGTCCAGCTTTTCTATTTTTTTATCTGATAATTGGCTTTACACCATCATAAATGCTTAAAATTGCTCCATTTCGTGTCATTAGCTTAATTGGACTCGTTGCCTGTGGTTTATCGATTCAGGACTTTTCCGAGGTATGTAGTAAGCTTCACAACATGAAAATAAAACACTGCGTTGAGTGGAAATCAGCTGCCACGGGAAACCGTCGCTGACCTTTCCACCACTGCTACAGAGCATTGTTTTCTAAAACGTTTCGCGCACGCAAATTTTGCTTCGCAGAACAATTTGCTACAAAGAGCAAAAAAAATTTTTTGAGCTTTTTAGAACCAATTTGCGATCTCAACAAATGCTGTTCTTGCGCGAAAATGAAAAGACTTTAAGAAAAACATTGCAGTTCATGTCCCCACGTGATCGACGTTAAATTATTGCACTGCCGCAGTTGTTGCGTTGTGCTGTGGTGTGCGCTGTGCTTTGATGTGTTGTGCTGTGCTGTGCTGTATCGTGTGTTGTGTTGTGTTGCGCTGTTGTGTTGTATTGTGGTGTGCTGTGTTGTCCGTTTCCAAGTTTCCGTAGTTTGGGAGGTTGTTTTGGAATGTTACTTTTCTCTGCCACGACTTTAACTAAGGTATTTCAAGAGAAAAGTGTTCCGAACTCAAAAGCTCACCCGTGTAACACTTAGCACTATATACTTAAAGAGATAAAAGGATTAGAGCTTTAAATCATTATGAAGTCTTCAAAGGCTTTTAATCATTTTTAAGTCTTCAGTATTCTAGAATTAGAATTTTCTAGTTCCAACAAGTTACGCAACGCATATAGTAATAAACAGTTCTTTTTAAAACCCTCCCCATAAGTTTTACTCATAGCATCTATCTATACGTTCCATTCTAAACTGGAGATTAAATCCGTTTCTTAGCGTTGTAATTCAACAGTGTAACCAAACTCAAAATAAAGGACGCAAGAGTCAGAAGTAAAAACGATTATTTAGACTAGACGTGTTCCCCTGTTGCAAAACCCTCCCCCCCCGCCTCCCACCCACAAACACCCAGGTAAGAGCTGTAAAATACAACCCTCCTATAAGCTTTTGATGTTAGCCCTACAGGATCAACCTGTTTAGCAAGCGTTTCTGTTGGAGCGCGCTCGATTTGGCAAAAAGCGGGAGGAGGGCGAAGGGGAATTTCTCGGCCCCCAATTTTCGCGCCACCAAAAAACGAAAAATAGGGACTTTAAGATACGGTGACTACGGACTACGGACTACGGGCGGAAGGCACTTTAGGACTGGGACAAGACATATGTGTTCTGTTGTCCCCTGCGTAGTGGAAGGATTTCACATAGTGCAGCGTGGTGTAGTATGAGGAACTGAAGATGGTATGAAAAAGTAGTCTAAAGTTAGAAAATTGAGGTGTTCTTGTACTGTAACGCTTGAACTACAAACTAATACGCATTTGGAACAATTTCAAGTGCTTGTGAACTCAGAACAGCGAAAAATGTACGGCTTATGCATCAGTCAATTCCAGCTACGCCCATGCCCCCCCCCCAGGCTAACCCCCGGGCATTAGCATTTTTTTTCTCTTGGATGGCGAATTCCCCGGGGGTGGGGACACTTAAGCTACCAAATGCCCCGCGGTGGGGACGAAGGAAGAGGGCAAATGCCCCGCCCCGGGGTCGTATGTCCCCAATCAACACTGCAGCAGTTTTCATTCATTGCACAATAATGCCACTTTCAGCATTAAATGTGTGATTTTTTGTTTCTGTAGGCCTGCCTCACCGTCTTCTATTGTTTGTAATGGCACTATCCGATGTTAATAAACTTAATAAAGCCAAACATGGTATTTTAATACTTCACAGACAACACTACATGATAGTTCACTGTTACTTAAATGTTTGAAAACAGTTCGCTAGTAAACAAAAATCTTGACATTATAAAAGTCACCTGTTGTGAATAATATGCGATCGATCATTATAGTTTAAGAGTCATCGCGACTAAATTTTATTTAAATCCTTGAACAAAGAACCATGCGTACGTCGATTCACGTTGATCGTTCCCAATCTCGCTGTATATATAGTGATAGCTCAAGTTGTGCCTTGATAAGCAATGAAGAAATGCATAAAATGGAGAAAATCTCCACTAGTTTGTCCAGTCCGTGACGGTCGATCCAACTGATCTGCGACGAATTGCTGGTCCTTTGCGATAAAATCCTCCATGTTTGGATTTCGAGTCGGAAACCACGAGTGTGTCAAAACCCCGGGGGTAGCCCCGGGGGTAGCCCCGGGGTAGGCAAATGCCCGACCCCCGGGCCGTGCCAAATTTGCTAATGCGCCACTCCCGGAACTGATAGGGTGCGCAAATGCCCCGCAGTTGCCCGGGGGGGATGGGTGCAGCTGGAATTGACTGATGCATTACTTCGTTTACTGATTTTGACCGCGGCGTTGTTTTCCAGAATGAAATTAAATTTGATGCTTTGAATATAGCTTGTAATATCAACTCTTCTCTTTGCTCTTTCTAGACACAAATGGCTTCCCTTCAAGTTGAGAAGTAATTAATTTAGTAAAGAATGTCAAATTTGCTTCTGAAGTAGTTTTGCAAGCGAAGTAATTTGAAAAGCGAGCCCTGAAAATTTGATTAAGCTTGCACGCAAGCCTCACGTGCAATTACATTTTGAATTGCAGTGCGACGATTACAAGTCAAAAGCAGAGCATCTCGAATCTTTTTAATGTCTGTTTAGTGTAGAGTTGACCTTCGCTCTTCGTTCGTAGTCTGTTGTCTGTAGTCTGCGGTCTTAACTTCACATTTTCGCGCCACTCGCTGTGTACTCGGCCCAGTGTTTCAGCCAAAGAAAAACGCGCGTCCAACCGTAGTCCGTAGTCCGTAGTCACCATATCTTAAAGTCCCTAATGCCTCGAACGGGCGGAAAAAGCCTACGTAAACGCTTGCTATGCAGGCTAAGCAAGATCATTTCATTTCATATCTGGTACAAGACAATCTCGTACCCAGAGTCCACTGGCTTTTTGGTCAGCGGGAGGGCGCCAGTAGAGACTCTGGGATAATGGAAAAAATCTATTTTTTTGATTGGCTGATCATAAAACAAAGGGAACGGCGGAAATTTCACTGAACCGGAAACCTAAGGAAAAATATAATTTTTTTGATTGGCTGATTGAGTACCTTGTAGCCAACAAACCAGAAGCTTGCGACCAACCCAGTTTCATTGAAAGTTTGATGGTAACTAAAGCATTTTTCGGACGGGCACCAGTCTGAATAACTTTAGCCGTTTTTGTGCGGTAATTTGCTATGCAGTGCTGTCGTCTGACGGTGAATCACCGTGAAAATACAAGCAGCTTCGATGGAAGATCATTGCCGCGGCCGTTCTGCTCATAGCTCAGTGACTCGATCGACGGAACACGACATTGACGTTTTACTGGTTTGTAGCAACTCCAATTTGCCGATCCTGTCATCGAATAAAGGGGATAATTGAAAAGGTCGACACTTTTAACAATATCTGCAATAACAAAGAAAGGGAAAAGAGGAAAAGTAGCTTTATGTACAATGACTGAAAGTTAAAACTACAAAAGAACCATCGCGGATCGAAGTCCTTTGCACAGCTTAAAACGGAGGAAAATTGAAAACGAGCACAGAGCAAGAACGAGGGTCTCTCTGTTCTTAACCAATCTTTCTCAGCCTCTACAAAAGCCTACAGACGCGGAAGATAGTTATGAGAAAGTGGAGGTAAATCTATCCAGACATGTAATAAATATTATATTGCAAATTTTTTAAATCAATTTTATTGCAAAAGAAAAGTTTTCCCAGTCCAATATAATAAAGATCAAGCTCTTTTGGAGTACTTAAAGTTAATATAAGCTGCATTTTTTTATGACGGAACTAAATCTTTCGTCGTCGAAACATTTTAAACAAATCTTACTTTTGTCAAGATTTATTATAATTAAACAGTTGTCTGTTATTATTTGAATGTTCAACACACGTTCTTAATGCAAAAGGATAGTGACCCTGTATGCAACTATAAAGTCTTTGAGAGACCCGAGTGTCGAAATACTAGATTCTTCCAAATACTTTTTCATTCAACATGTTAACTGCGGGAACAAATTAAAGGTGAAGATGTCACTGAGTGTGTAAAAAGAAACAAGGAAAACATGGCCCCTCAGTTGTGCACATTTTCAGAAAAGAAACAAAACCACCGTCACTGAACTTCACTGGGTCAGTATCATGCATAAACTTATAATTGAGGACATGAAAAAGAGAGCTCAGGACTGTAGTTCTTGATTTCCTTGCCACAATTGTGTTCCAGTTGTCAAAAAGAAGAAAAAGATGAAATCATAAATCATAGCATATGGAGATGTGGAAGGGAGCTCAGCCTTATCCAAAAGGTCATGACCTTTATCCATGGAACTGAACACCTTAATAGTAAGTTTAATCTATCTGACATATTGATGTTTTGTTTAAGTAAGTTCCAGTTACAATCAAGCTAAAGGGCCCATGTATTATGCAAGCTATTTTGTTAATCATAATTTAAGATGTGAAAATAATATGTGACCAGGACTATCAACCTGTAACCTTTTTGATTTTCACTGGTACTTTGAAGTGAGTATTTTTGTGAATCTTTAAAAAGCAGAGCTTCAAAATTATAATAAAAAGAAAATTGTCCATGTCCCTCCACAGCTAGCCTTACAACCGCTGCAAAACATACAACCACTACAAAACAAATCTGAATATAAATGATTTTTTGTAAATATAATGTTTGTTAGCAGTGGAGCTGATCTGGCAATCTCCTATTTTTTCTGTGGTTCTGATTATTTGTCAAGAATTTCCTTTGAAATATTAACATTACAAGGATGTATATAGCTATAACTTACATAACGTTTTTACCTCTACATCGTAAAATTGTGTGGATCCAGGAAATACCATACCCCTCTCAAGGAAGGTTTTTGCATCAGTTTGGACTCCCTCATGCCTCTGGAAATTCCAATTTAGCTTCAAAGTCTAAAGGTATACAGCCTATTTTTTTTCCAGATTGGCTAAAAAAACCCAAACCCTTTATGGGAAAGTACTCCTTCCCTCCCCTCCCCCCCCCCCCCACACAGACACTGACAGCTTCCAATTGCAGGGGGCTTAAATTTGCGTGTCTCTATGTCATATCTGCTTAGATGCCT
This sequence comes from Siderastrea siderea, assembly GCA_964030785.1. NCBI lineage: Eukaryota > Metazoa > Cnidaria > Anthozoa > Scleractinia > Rhizangiidae > Siderastrea > Siderastrea siderea. The sequence goes on from OZ034968.1 coordinate 63,822,041, forward strand.
GTGTTGTCCTGGAAATAAATTGAACCTATACTCTGACTAGCAATAACTGTTAGGTAATAAATGTTGTGAATGTGTTGTGCAAATGAGACACATACTCATGTATTTCTCATTTTAAGGCTGGGCCCTGAATAAACACTGGGATCCTGAAGTGGAAAGTTAAATAAATTAGAAAATGCAGTATTTGCATTGCCATAGGACACATATCATTGAAATCTTTTCATTTGCTGTTCTGGCAGCCAGTATTCAACTTCAAGATCACTGGATGTTTTGGATGACAATGTTTGGTCATACTTTTAAGAATATCTGATACCTTCAAAGCTTATAACCTACATGAATTTGAATTATATTATTGAAATACAATGTTTTCTGGGGGGAGGAGGCACTCCCTTACTGTGTCACTTAACAGGGTATGGTTTTCAGGGTCTTGTGTCTAACCTTTTAAGCCCCAATAATGATCAGCATCAAATTTTTCCTCATCATATCAGTGTATTATAACACATACAGGTCATAAGAATTTGGCAAATGATCACCAAACATGAACTGTCTTGGTCTTTACACAGGTTCTCCCAATAAGTAATCAGTAAAATCTATGGAGACCAGTAAGGAGAATTTGTATAATTTTTCACTATTTAGCACTATTTAGCAAGAAGAAATAAAGCTTATGTATGTATGTATGTATTTCTGGACTGAAAGCGTTGAACAGGGTGTGAACATTGGCAGTGAGCGGTCTACATGTGTGGTGCCAACAATTTTTTAAATCTAATTCTGTGATGTCATTTACCTAAACAAATACTTTCTGAAATAAATTTTTTCTGGTCACAAAAGAAGGTCTCTTGTCTTAAACAGGGTAGCAAAATGAATGGATTTTGCCTTAAAGAAGGCCAGGGTTTGAAGGCCTTGGTAGCACACCCCCACCCAAACTTCCCTTCAAGTGCCCCCCCCCCCCCCCCCCCCCGTCGGAATGTTTACCACACAAAAAAGAAACATTTATTACAACTGACTACACTGGTTTCACCAATCGTGATCGATAAAATTGCAGCCCATTGAAATTGTCGTACTTGGGGGACTTGGGCTAATTTACATAAAGTTAAGCACATACTTTGCAGAAGATGTTTATTGAAACTGGACATTCATTTTTTAATTCTATATAACAATAATTATTAATGTTACTATCAAAAGTAAACCAGACTGTCATTATGTACACTCTTCAAGAACCATGACAGTGGGTGATACACATCAGCTACAGAACAAAATAAAAATAATAAATGAATCTGTATTATTCCGTCTTCATATAATTATGTTACTTTATTTTATATCTTTTTGTCAATGACAATGTTTTTATTTTTTACTCCCCACTGGCAAAGTTTCAAATAACAGTTGGTAATCGGACAATGACCATGCAAAAAATTTGCTAGTGTACATGTCCCAACTTAGAAATCCCAATTGTGGTTGGAAATAACCTCCACACAAATGTTGAAATGTTGGCAGCACATTATAGCAGTGGGGAAAGTTCTTCACAAAGATTTTAAGTCAAGCTGAGAAACCTAGAATACATCTTCCTCAGGGTTTTGGGGGCAGGGGGGTTTCTACCCCATTTCCAGCATACAGATATGGGCTGCTCATGATGGGTTCCTATTTTTGGCCTTCTTATTAAGTCAGTAAAGTAGTTCCAATTTTGGCCCTTTAGTCTGAGATGGGGTAAACTTTTCTGCTTATTTGAAATTCATATAAACACTGTTGACAGTTCCTTTCTTTAATTTGCCCGATTTAGATGTTTTCTAGCCTTCCTTTCTAATTTATGTTGTTACAAAATGTGTGAAATAATACATTCTGAATAACAGAGAATAAAATTTAACTCATTAGTCTAATATGAGATCAGAATATAGAACATTTTTGGTCTGAGATGGGGTAGGGTTTCCAAGTAAGCCCAGGACATTTTAATGTCCTTGGTAAAAACAGATTCCAGCTTTGATTGGTAAGTGTTTATGGCTGCCTATAGAAAATGGCCAAGCCTGTTAGAACAGTTGCATCTTCCTGGAGCTGATTCAGTGAAATTGCCAGTCCTCCAGAGGCTTCAGAACCGCTACTTTCCCCAGTCAATGATCTCTTAACTGATGACCAGGAAAACAAGATCTTCAATCACGGACTGCAAGGTCTTTAGCTGAGTGTCTTCGTCATGCAATATAATAGATGACACTGGAAGAGAAGGAGGAGGAGAGCGCATGATGAAATATTGGAATGCCCTTTTCAATAGAGGAACAAAAGAGGCCAAAAAAGCATTTGAAGCAAATATGCATCTCACAGCAAATTGTTGTGAAAAACGATAATAATTTGTTACTTATTTTTATGTGCAAGAAAATGGTCAAACGAATATTCGAATTCCATACTAAAATCTAGAAAAAAATAGAACTCTACAATGGTAATACGAAAATCTGATGTAAAGCCTAAAATACTTCGATGACCAAAGTAACGGCCAACGATTTTACTATCCATACATATTGGGATTGTAAATAAGATATGAAAGATTTGGAAGATAAAGCAGGATAATTAAGATGTGGAACTCAATGCGTATTTATAATTTTCTGATAAGCTTACCAAAGTATTAAAGAAAGACACTCACCGAAGGCTCCAGAGACGTTACCAGAGACGGCGCCAGACGCTCTATCTTTCAGTCTACTCCTCTTATTCAAAAATTTCAACTGCCTTCAATCGTGTGTAAGAATCAACTGTGCCTAGAGCTGCCTTCTGGTGTACGGATTATATGGCTGCCATTTTGGGACATTTGACTTCCGTTTTGAACTTAAGCATGCGCACTAACACCGGAATCCCACGTTTTCTCAATCTCGTTCCCAGCGGCTGCATTCCTTTTGGTCAGCACCAAGGATGCAAGACCTCTGGGATAATCAATGTCAAAATGCTGGCGAATCGAAATCTGATTGGCTACTAAAATTTACCGGAAGTCTACAAGTAAGAACTTTCAAAACAGGAAACGAAAATGTCTTGCGATGATTTTGCTGGCCGTTTTCGATCACGTCAGAGACGGACAATGGGAAAGAAATCTGAAAATGGGCGATGCAAACTAACAAAGAATCGAAATACAGTCAAATTCAAATTCATGTTAGAGAAGACGCAAAAAGCTAACTGGTGTCGATCACATGATTAAAACGAAAAAGGCGCCAAAACCTTGTGATATGTTGCAGCGGTTCTTGAGAAAGCTGAATGAATACCTGCTGCAAGATAAACGACGCGACGGTTGAAGAAGGAGTACAATTTTTGGATTAATTCCTCTAATGTCCAGCTCTAAAGTATGGTTCATGGACACTGATGGCTTGAAAATTGTTCTCAACATTATCTAAAGAGGATGGAAGCTGGCAGTCTTTCCAGTGCAGCTGTACTGAGAAGTTAAAATAAGCGGCTTTGTTTTAAAAATCCGTTCACTCCGCGGAGCCATGTGCAAGTTTGATGGAACAGAAGACAGAATTTAAGCTTAAGCTTATTTTGTTGAACTGGAGCCGATAATCTCACTGTAGCTGAAAAGTGAATGGTAGCTTGGATTCTTGAATTAAGTCGTGCAAAAACTGTTGCAGCGACCGGACAGAATGACAAAAACAACGAGAACAGCGATCCTGTTTATTTTTGCAGGACATCGTAGCTGTCGTATTTGTAAGCTTTGACAGTTTGCAGCTGGCAAGACTGATAAACCTCGTCGAGTGTAGGTAAAAGGTCTTTCCCTAGTATTAAGATTAAATTGTTTTCACTCTCAACTTTGATTGTCTGTGTAAGAAATCGTCCATCCTTGATTGTGATAGATTTTTAATGTTTCTAGCTGTACTAAAAAGTGGCTGTTCAGTTTGCCTTGATTCATTAAGTTGAATTATTTATAGACCTGTGATACTCGTTAATAAATTGTACCTAAGTCATTTTTTTGTGTTCATTCTATGTAGTGTTTTAGTATTTCGGCAAACGAGCTTTCCGTACAAAACTTATACCGTAGTAAAATATTTACCGACGTCGTGGTGCAGAAAACACAACACCAGCACAGTCGAAAGGCGAACATAACACAACGCCTGCTCAGGCACGTTTCATAAATAAATGACCGCTCTACTTTGTCCAAGACCGTTTAATAGCATCAGTACAGTTGATTTGCTCTGTGTCTTCCTTAATAAATAAGCAGTCGTACTCTGTAAAAAAATTTAAGCTAATTTTTACGCGTATATGCCGCGCGCTAAAAACAAGGTCAAGTTTTTTTAAGGTTGATTTCTTGCTCAATTAGACTTTTCAAATTAGTAAGCTTACACACTATTCGACTGCTAAAGAACTTCGTCCATGACTGTCGTTTTCTTTCAAGATGTCGCTGAAAATTTGTTAATTTTGTAAAGGGCCGTAAGATGTGAAATAAAATTTGCCGCGGCACTTCAAACTCCTCGACAATGGCTACGTTTTCAGTACCCTTGAAAACGTTCATGCTTGATATTTGTTCTTCTATCAAAAAGTTTAATGAGGATACGGCTACAATAAAAGAGTTAATTTTCTCTTCACCACTGTTGTTTAAAAAACACACACAGTCAGTCACAAACGTATGGAGGCAGCCAGTCACTGAGAGATCTTCCATATTCACGTGGCAATACACAAATGGTATCTTTACCATCAACAACAACAGTCTTCAGCGCCTCGTATTGGCGTTCTTTGCATTAGAGGTCTGGTCTCCTTTCTGAACTGAATTTTCTAACGCGAAGTGAAATAAATTTATAGAAACCGGTGCGGCCATCTTCGCGAGACTGCGAGCGGGGATAATTTTCATTTTCACGCGAGTCTCGCGTGAATGTCAATGGCGCCAAAAACAAGGGGACACCGTAATATTTCGCGCCCTTTTTGTCTTTACACGACCCATAACGCATGCTCAGTTCGCAAACTGTTGAGCATGCGCTTTAAAAAACCGGAAGCCTAAAAAGTGGCATCCGGTTTTTGATTATCCCAGAGCCCGTGGACAGAGCTGAATAACGCACTGCGCATGTTCGTTACGTCACTGCTCTCCTCCTCTCTCGTCCCCAGAGCTGCGATCCTTACGGTCAGCGCCACGGATCGCAGCTCTAGGTTGTGGAATGTGAATGAGTTACTGAATGAGTCAGTTTCTTGTTAATTGTGTTCGAAAAGGACAATAAATTGTGGAATATTTTGTTCTTAATGCCTATTTAGTGCTGGGAAATGTTAAAAGAAGAATTCGGTGTCTTTGGCGATATCATTAAGGTAAGTAAAGTTTTCGTTCAATAGAAATTGTGGTTGAAAAGCTTTCTATTTTTAAAAGCTGTATTGCGGCAAGTCGAAGCGTCGTAAAGTGGCTGTGTCACTGTTCATAAAGATACCTTATTCTCTTACAACAAACTTTTAAAATTTTGTAATTGGAAATTTTTAAACTTGTAATGAAGCAAGTCGAAAGTTACACTAAAGCAGACATGTACTTTATTTTAATTCAATTAACACCGACCATAGTTTTTGTTCAATGGCGGTGTTGCTCCGTAGAAACCAAAATCTTAATTTAAGACGTTTCTATTGAACGAAAGCTTTACTTACCTCAGTGATAATAATGTCATTGGAATTTTTGACAGTTTACTCTTGTCTGAAGCGGTGCCATGCTTTTGATAGGAACACCTGTTGTTGTCTTTCTCGAGTTGTTTTCTGTGGCTTTGACAAGCGAGCGATTCAGCATTCACTTGACCAACACGACAAAGTTTAGCCTGAGTATCAGGCTTTCTGGGAGAAAGTCGTTATAAATCGCCTTGGAATTCACTTGCCCGTAGACTTCCACATTTAAAGCAATTTTCCTGGGCCGACTCGAAAACAGAGGAAAAAATAAAAGTCCCACAACCAATAAAGCACCACTTGCAACTTTCGCGATACAATAAAGCGACTGGGACATGTAAGCACAATTCGTAAAATCTCGTTTAAGCCAAAATTTCACCATTTTAACGATGAAAGCAAAATTTTTTCAAACTGAAATAAGATACAATATGGTATTGGCTGTCCAAAAACACACAGACTTTTCTTAACCACGCAACACTGTGCTTAACCAACGGAGTTGTTTACCGTACGGGAAAAATCCCACAAATACCGGCCATTTTAAATAGCCCGCCAGGCCTGCCCAGTCGCCAAGTCGGGTCGCCCGCGTTTCGCACCGCTGACCGTTCAGCGTTATTCAGCTCTGTCGAGCCCGTGGCATTTCGATCCCGCTGACCGTAAATGCGCGCGGGCTCTGGGGACGAGATTGACGTTTTCTGGGATAAAAAATACCATTATCCCAGAGTCTCTACTGGCGCCCTCCCGCTGACCAAAAAGCCAGTGGACTCTGGGTACGAGATTGGGTACAAGATATCTGGTACTAACGAAGATATGGCTCCTTTAAAATTAAAGAATGATATAGTTCCTTTAGCTCTAAGAAATGAACACCCCTCAGGGAAGCCTTATCTTGAATAAGCCAAACGTTTTGCGGAGTTACATGCATTTGCCATTTTCCAGTGTTAATGGATTCGATTTGTGAAATTAGCTTAAAAAAAACTTTGAAACACAAGTAAAATTAATCTGTAACTCCACGCAAATACCCCTACTTTTAGTTAAATTGAAGACAAATCTAGATGTGGCTGAAGGAAAAAATGAGGTTATAATAGTAACACACACATGCACTCTGCAAAAAGTGTCTAAACGGGACTAAAATATATTGTCCGCACCCTAGAGGCTACGTCAGTTCATGCTCTAACAATTAGGCTTCTACAGCTCACTCTGTTAAAGTTGGTCGAAAATTAGCTGAACTAACCGGCCCTAGGGTTCGCTCAGAGTTGGAATGACTTCACAGAAAAAAAAATGTGTGTTTAAAGTTTGGTATTTTCAGATTTTGAAAGCAGATTTTTTATCACTGATTTCAAGGGAAAATTTCAAGAGCAATCTCGTTTCCATTTCAGCAGGAAACACTCGCAGGTCAAGAGAACTACATTCACTCGGAGGATTTATAAATGAGAAACCATGCATGGGCAGGTGCATGGATGACACGGCAAACCTAGTCAGCTCAGGACACCTGAAAAACACTTAGTAAACTATAAAAATTACTTTGAAAGCTGACGAATCACCCAACCTCAAACTACTACAAACTCGGCAGGAGTTAAAATGATCGATTAAAATTCTCACTCTTCGAATTACTGGGGCGCATCCAGGATTTTATGAAAGGAGGGGTTGTCAATCAGCATGAGTCCCTATAGGGGTCAGGAGACGTGCTACACCAGAAAATTTTGAAAATGTAGATTGGAAACTAGCGCATTTAGACTGCATTTCTGGCATTTTCAACTTCTTAAAGTGGGGGCTGCAACCCCTACAGCCTCCCCCGCCCCCCTTGGATCCGCCACTTAATCAGACCTCAATTCGTGAAATATATACGTCAGAGTTTTTGAAGAAATTTTAGTTTGGTTCCGTTTGCTAAAACAATTGCAAAATAAAATTGGCTTTATATATATTCTTAGCTACTGAAAATCAACTTTTGGGTGGATATTCAAAAGAGGAAAATGTCTCAATGAATTTTAATAAAGTGCTGGTCAAAAAACGTCGAAACAAAAGAAAGAAATTATTCCTCAACACTAAATGCTCGAGTGCGATTGAATAACCTTTTATGATATAACCTAAAACTCCAAAGAAAAATTAGTATTCACAAGCACTACCTTGTTTGTTCTGTGTCAGATATGTAAAATGATTTTGAAACTGCCAGAGATGTTACTGTATGAGCGAGTTTAAGTCTAGCCAGACAGATAATGGTTTTTATCTTGGCTCGCACCAAGGAAATTCAGCTTATTCTTCTTTTAGAAAAAGAAACTGCTGATCACAAGCACTGATTGATGGTACAAAACCAACAAACATGATGCGTTATTTTGCAAGAGCTAAATCATCAAAACATTGCGACTCTTCATTACCGTCAAAATCAACCCACAATCTCAGGGTTCACTTGTGCAACGTAAATTAATTAATAGAAAGCCGAAATAACCCACATTTACCTTCCTTCGTACAAACTCAAACTCAAAACTAGATGGATATTCCTTTTTCCCGGGTTTTTCTAGGCAAGCTTCCCACAGTTACGCAGTTTGAAGAACACCGTCATTAGTAAACGAGTAAAAGCGTATTTCATCTGCACTCCTTAATTTGAAACGATCTCCAACTGTTTTATGGCTTCACCTGCTAAATCGCTGCTGCTTAACAGCATGGGCGCCAATTTTAGCTTCTCACCTTATTCGAAGAATCTACATACAAACTGAAACAGAGAAGACTGTTATGCGAACAAACATGCATCTCACTAGAAGAAATTATAATTTCTAACTTTTTGGTAGTGATTTCATTACTTGCAGCTTCTAAGATTGCGTCTAGACATGTTACACACTTGTGTGTGTGTGTTTTGGAACTAGGTAATTGGAAGATGAATTGTTTTCCTTTTAAGTGAAGCAAAGTCTCTTTCATGCGACGATTATCTACTAACAAGCACGCGGCAAAAAATAAATCAAATTCTCAAGACTTTTGCGGGTGATTCTATGCCCATTTAGGGCATAGGGCATTTATTCGCTTATGACAATTGGTATAAGAAAAAATGTTGAAAAACGATACTTATAGAACAAAATCGGGAAACACCTGTTTCATGTTGTTATCTGACGGAACATTTGTATCGAATTTAACTTTTTTTTTAAAGTAACCTAAGGAAATTAATAAATGTAGTGAAAAGGAGTATAAACTGGATCCCAAAAATAGACCCGTTTTCTCAATTTTAAAATTCGACCAAGCCGGAAAAAACACACACTGATAAATCGAGAGACTTCGACTGTTGACAACTTAAAACCAAAGTCGAAACAACCAACCAGAAGACGAATAAAACACACGGAACCAGTGCCAAGCGTGAGAAAATGCACAGTAGTCCTGAATGGTTGAAAGCAGTGGAACAAATGTCACACGTTGTTTTTTTCAACCATGGAGAGCTCCCACCGATTTGGACTATACTCGAATTAGACAAACGCGATAAAGAAAACTAATTGGTAATCGTTCATTAAACTAGAACAAAAATCATCCGAAAGGCGAAAGCTTCGTTGCATTTCCCGGTGATGGGCGTATCTAGCATTATACGCTTGAAATATTCTTGGAACAAAATTTTTATATATAAAAACTGATTCGTCATTGTTTTTGATATACTTTTTCACATTGCACAGTGATCGCAGTTAAAATAGCGTAAGCTTGAATCATAAACTGTTCCTTCTCAGTAATACAACTAATTTATTACCGTAGTTCTGACTCACGACTTCCAAGCTTTCAAATCGGAGCTCAAGTCGACATAACAGTAGCCTTCGTAGCAAGCGTTTCCGTAGGTTTTGCGCGCGTTCCAAGCATCTTTCACTTCAGTTTGGCGGCGCAAAAATTGTCTTTTTTCAACAGTAACAAGGGTGGTTATAATTAAAACTTAAAATGTGACAACGCATGGTTCGATGTGAAATATTTCGATCGAGTCGTGTAGATCGGAAAAAAGTTGAGTTGGAACTAAATTTCATTGTACAGTAACTTCTTGAAAAGGATGAGTGATTTTCCGTTTAATATTTTAAACGTTTATCATGATTTTCGGCATTTTGTTAGCGCCGTATAAGAATAAAACAAATCCCGCATTGATCGTTAACAACTCTCTGAGAAAAACAAAGTAAAAGAAAATAAAGATGTAGGTCTCCTTACCCTTTCAACATGTAAATGAAATTGCTCTAGGTTTTCCTTTAGAGAACACCGCGCTATAATCCGGGGCTATAATCCGCCAATTGAAAAGATTTCAGCGAGCGAAACTGACGTAAACAAGAAAACAGCTTCATCCAATATATTTTACATACACTAGGGTACAAAAATAGTAAATTGGGATTTTTGCATGCCCTCTCATTGGCGAAAGGTGTAGTGAGCCTTAAATGCTGTTCCTACTATAAGTTTATCATGCGGATCTCGTAAATTTAAAGTACCTTTTTGAATCATCGTGTATAATTTGACTGATTGTATGAAATGTAGTATTTTACCCGTCTTTTCCTCAGCATCGTATAAAGCGTAAACTTGATGAAACAACGGCACTAAAAAATCGTGGTCATTTACTTCCATTCAGGGAATAATTTAATTACAAGGCTTGCGTTAAAGGTTATATACCCTACAGACACGAACTCTTATCAAACTTTGACGTACATTTTCACAATTAAATGTGTATTTTATTTTGCTTATCGAGAAGATTTGCTTCAAGAGGTTTAAGTTCAAAATCAGTACTTCTTTTTAACTGAAGCTTTGTTGCGTATTTTTTATGAAATCAATATTTATAGTCTTTGGAGTGTTTATATACAGAAAGTGTCGCACTCGAATTATTTTTGAAACCGAAAACCTCTCAGCAGAACACATAAAAAATTAAGTATGTTAAGTCCGCAAGACTTGAGATATTTTTAGAACTTTCATTTGAAGTGAAACCACTTTTTCTGGAAATAATTATTTATACAATTTCCTCCGCTGCATAAAAAGCCTTCAGAATTCATCGTATTTCTTATTTTAACCTGCAAGCTTGCTTTTTTCTTGAAGTTAAGGTTAATCGGATTTTAGTTTCTTGTTCGTATTTGCTTGATTTTAATATTATATATTCGCTGAAACTGGTTTGATTCAACTGACGTTGTAGGCAGGTTTTTCTATGTCTACAACCAGTTAGAACTACGTAATATTGAGTCGAAATTCTTTGTGCGTTAGATAGGTCATCACCTCACTGAAAGCATTTAGAAGACTGCCCTCTTGAAGAAAGAATACAGAAATTTCGCGCCAGGAAAAATTGATTGTCACCCGAAATAGTAGAGTCGTAAACCGAATACAATTTCTACTAAAGATTAAGTAAACTAGAGCTGTGACGGTGGTGTAAACAACGTCATGAACAAAAATTGCAGCTTAAAAAATGTTTTACTTGCTTCGATCTCCCCTGCTGAGATAATCTAGGGTATAAATTGTGTTTTCAGACAATATCTGCCTTCTACGGACTGGTTTTTAAGGTAAAATGTATACTTACCAAAGCTTGTCGGATTCTCTTGTGATGTGCAGTGTAGCTCCACCGCCGATTAAGCACCTTTTACCTTGGTACAATACCTGAAACCACTTCTACAACGCAATTAGCAAACTTGGAGGCCAACAGGGTTATTGAAAGGGGGCTCATGAATAAAACACAATTATCAATTACTTCTCCATTTAATCTTGCTAATCGTTGATTGCGAGTCGAAAGCCACTGGGACAGCACGTAGTCGGGCCCATAGAACGAAATAATACGCGCACCTACAAGTTGTCAAGGCTCTAAAGATTACTTTAGAACTACGTATGTACAAAACTGGACAACTTAAAAGAAAGATAAGATTACAATGTTTGACCTTTCGCGACTAACTGACAAATCAAATTTTAATGATTCTTACGAAAATAGGCGATATAGAATGTGGCTTGCTTTACGAGGCAAAAAACGTATTGGCACTCATTTGTTTGACGAGACGTCCGTATTAGTTAGCCATTGAATGATACATTTTTCTACGGAAATTGAGATTCATTGATAATCAATTGATCGTTTGTTGAAATTAAATGAGCGCACCATAGAGAAAGTGGGATAATAACTGTCTCCTTAGATCTTTCATTCACCCTGTCAAGACACAATTTTAAGTAAGTATTGATCTATGGAAATTAAGTCTTACTGAAAAGCCGCTCTCTTGAAAGCAACTGGTCAAGTAACACAAGCCACAATGCAGTTACCATTGAAAGTGACTCTCGTCCTTCCTGTAGAGTGGTCTTCGTGACGACCGATTTTAATTAACGAGAAAAGTTCAGCAATTACGAGCATTTCCTAGTGCCTTTTTGTTTTTAAATCTAACTTCAGCTGGAGACTGCAAATAAATGAGAAATGTTTCATGCTAATTATCCGATAAAAGGAAAAAATAATTACAGTGATCAGTTGGCACAAAGAATACTTATGCATGTATTTATGACTTGATCTCCTCTTTTCGCAAAATTTCCAAAGGAAAGCTGTAAAGTTTTTCTTCTTTGTAATGGAAATCTGCTCTGTTTTTTTGTGTAGTCTGGTTAGCAACTAAAACCTTCGCGTTGGTTTTAATTTCGCTTATTTCAAAACGGCACGTCGGAGAGATTTAATAAATAGTTCGTGGACCGGCTCTCCGCGCGTCATCTCTAAATCTCATTAACAAGTTGCCGAAGGCAAAACCGCTGCATCACACTTAACTCCCGCCTAGGTAGCGAACACCCACTGTCACGTACACCTCGCCAATTACGGAGACCCTATTATCACCGATAGCATTTGAATAACCGGTGATAATTAATTGGTTTAAACGTTTGAGTCTGTGACCGTTCAGATGAAAGATAGCGAGAATTGCTTTTTTGTGGTGCTTTTTATTATACAGTACAGCTTTTGAGTCTGTGGTGAGGACTCTAAACTTGAGCCTAACCACGCATGCACATAAAAAACTTATAATTTTCAACGGGGATAGTTGTTGTATCTCAATAGTTTGCATAGAAAAACACCATCGTCATCATCATCATCATCAGCAGCAGCAGCAGCAGCAGCAGCAGCAGCAGCAGCAGCAGCAGCAGCAGCAGCAGTAGCAGCAGCAACAGCAGCAGCAGCAGCAGCAGCAGTATCATCATTTCAGATAATTTCAGTATCATCATCATCGCCGTTTTTTTCTGTAATTTATTTTTCTGACGTTTTTTACAGCTTCCAATTTGGTTATTTCTGCAGAGGTCCCAAAATAACTCTAGAACTTCTAGGCACTCCTACGTGACGATTTTTTGCAGTGCTAGCGTTACAGTTGTATTCCATTCAAACACACTTCTCATTCTTGTCATGTAGGAGCAAGCCATAGTATGACGCACGTACGCTTTGCGGACCTATCGCTAACGATTCGCACCACCCTTCGCAACTACCCAAAAGTGGTTGTTTGCGTCAATGGTAATATTGAACCACAAGTATCAGAGACAGTAAAACAGGTAAAATAACAATAAAGAACATACTAAATGGTCGAGGCGGAGTGGTATAAATATCAGTGAATGGATGTTGTCAAAACTTTCAATGTGTTTTCGCAAAGGAATGCTGTAGAAAGAAAGCTATTAAAACCTTGATCAGTTTTCTCGGGCGATCATATAGCCTGTTCTGATTTTGAAAAGGCTAGAAAAGAAATAGCTAAGTGCGAACTAGTCATTAAAATTAAACAAAGCTTTTGTTATAACTCAGTTTATTAACAATTTCACACAGTTCTAAGCTTTGCCAGAAAACGGCTCTCATTTAAAAATATTACTAGAATATATTCGCTTTACAAAATGTGATTTAAGAATACATTAGTTGAATTAAAATTAACTATATTCCTTTAAAAATGTAAAACAAGTGCAATTAAGCTTAATGTATAATTAAGTCTTCTCGGCGTAGCAGAGTTCTAAACACATGACTTTGATGTTGGTTTGCCTAGGTATTTCCTGGAATCATTACCCAATAAAATACAAAACTACAACGTTTTCTTCCCGTTCTAACGAAACAGATAGATTAAACGTCATATTTGGAGCAAACACAACGCGCTCAAACAGAATAATAGGGTATTAAGGAAAAGCAGGAAAAAACAAGCTCAAAATTACATTATTAAGATACAATGTAGTTCTTTGGCACGTGAGATATGGGCAGTAATGCATCAGTCATTTCCAGCAGTGCCCATCCCCCCCCCCCCCGGGCCGACCCCGGGCATTAGAATTTTTTTAAAACAAAGCGGCAAATTCCCCACGGCGGGGACAAACGAGCTGTTCAAATGCCCCGTGGTACAGGGAAAAAAATAAGTTGATTTCTTAGTTTTTGGGCATACCTTCATACTAATCAAATCTAAATCAGGCCAAACTAAGTCTCAAATAAGTCTTTAGTTAGTTCTCTGTATTTCTTCAACGATCAGTCGTACTGTGGATCTACCATCTCATTTTGTCTTCTCAGACAAAATTAATCACAAATTTATCGTCCTTGCCCGATGAACTTATCACTGAAAGGAAGTGGCAGTGCTGTGACGTGAAAATCACGAAACTGTCAAATGCCCCAGGGTAGACTAATGCCCAGCCCCCGGGATGGACAATAAGGAAAAATGCCCCACTAATGCCCGGGGGGGGGGATGGGCACTGCTGGAATTGTTTTCCTTTGTCATAGCACTGCTTATTAAGGATTATTTTTCTCACTTACTTTGTCCAACTTTCTACTTTTCCCTCCATGGGTGCTTTCTGCTCTGCTGTCCATAAGCCATTCCCAGCACGGAGTTAGTTAAGAAAAGTTGTTCACCCGAAAATTAGGTCAAAATATTTGTCAAACAAAATTTGTTCAATTATTTGCCAATGAAAATGTCATACAAAATTGATCTGACATGCATGGGACTTACGACAGGGAGGAGTGCTGTATCATGACTCAGAAACTAACTGATCAGAGAAGACTACCACTACCTGATCAACTGTACATTGAATGTTTTAGGATTGAAGCAAACCATTCATTATGAACTGTTAAGTCGGTGAAGTATGATCATCTGGGTGAGAATAGCCCTGAGAACGACTGTTTGTGGTGACAATGACTGACGTTTCAACAACCTGAGCGGAAGTCATCATCAGAGTGACTCTGATGACTATTGTCTCTGAATGACTCTTGACTCTGATGATGACTAACAGTTCTCCTCAGGACTACACTGATCTGGACGATCATACTTTACTGACTTATGATATGACTCCTGGGTTCAAAACATTAATTTTACAGTGTAACTGTTAAGTACATATCCTGCTTGGTAATGGAAACTGTTACCTAGCCAACAATCACTGCTGGTTAGTATTTATGCATTTTTTCATGTTTTTTTTTTTAATCTTGTGACTAACTGATAATCTCAGTAAATTTCCAAAACTGCTTCGAAAAGAATCTGACTAGTCAAAATCTTATGGCACACTGTGCTATTTTTCACTAAAATACAAACATAACACATGTAAGTGTAAGTATGTTGACAAGAAACAAAGTCCCAGAAAGAAAATGTGAATGCAACCACGCAACGGCTAGTATGTAATACTGTACATAGCCATACCCACACAAAATATTCCATCATACAATTGAGAGAAATCTCAAAAATAAATGTTGTTAGCTGCCAGTTATTTGTTCCTTGAGTAATCCCCCCCCCCACCCACCCACCACTGTTACCACATTGTACATTATACAACAGTGGCTCCAAAGTGCACTCTTGGAATTGACATACCACACACATAACTCCACTGGTTAACTGCAGGGTCAAACACCTCTACGCTTGACAAAAACTGGCCATTAAAGCCCCCCATGGCAAAGACTCTTCCTTTCATTACTGCAACACTTGCCGCAGAACGTTTTTCGTTAAGGGGAGAAACTGGAGTGAAAGAATTTGTCTGTGGATCATAAACGTCAACATCACGAAGATAGTTGTTTCCATCAAAGCCTCCAATGACGTAAAGAAGGCCATCAAGTGTTGCCACACCAGCTACAGATCTGGGTTTATCTGTCAAAAATCAATCAATCAATCAAGATCATGACATGATCCAGAGACCAGGCATGCGTTCGTCGAAAGCCCCGAAAATTTTTGTGTCGATTTTGGGCACAATAATTTACACTGTGTCTTCTGAACAAAAACGTTTCTAAGCTAGAGACAACTTTTAAGATGTGAAGAGTGTAAAAAAATAACAGCTTTGTAGAATGAGCTCTTCACATTTTTGACAATGCCTCTTCGGGGCTGAAAACTTGTCGGGGCTTTCGAGAAATGCACCGCAGGCCTTGAACCACACTTTTCACAGACCCTCCCATCTCCCAGTCAAAGATTCCTACTGAATGTGCAATGTGCGTAACACTTCACCAAGCATGCCTGCACCAGCTACAATTTGGAAGATATTGCTGTCTTGCATTTTTTCCTCCATAATTTGATACAATTGACTTACCTTCGCCATCTCTTGATCTAGTGCCATGTCGTCTTTTTTATGAGATATCAGT
The DNA here is from genome assembly GCA_964030785.1 of Siderastrea siderea. Taxonomy (NCBI): domain Eukaryota; kingdom Metazoa; phylum Cnidaria; class Anthozoa; order Scleractinia; family Rhizangiidae; genus Siderastrea; species Siderastrea siderea. The sequence continues at coordinate 63,838,107 of OZ034968.1, forward strand.
GGTTGTTTTTGGGTTCCAATACACTTCTAGTCTCCTACGCAGGCCTTTTGGGGGAGGGGCATTGCATGATGAGCAAAAAACGGCTCCATTGGAGACTAAGACAGTTCATTACCAAACAAATGAAGACACAATCTACAGTAGAACCTGCTATCTTAACTCTTTAAGCCCTGATATAAAAATGTATATTCTCCTTGCTGTTCTCCATACATTTCTTATGAATCTAGTAAGGAGAATTTGTCTAAATATCAAGACATCTTGTCCTTGGGGATCACTTTCTTCATTCTCATCACTTGAATGTTTGAACCAGTCTCGATTATGTAAAGAGAAATTCCATTTTTGTCACTGTTAGAGCTTAAAGGGTTAAACTCTAGTTATCTCAAATCCCCCACTGTCTTGAACTGAAATTCATCTCCCTATTGGCTATCTCAAACTTCCCATCTCTCGACCAATTTTTTGTTTCCCCTGGGTGTTCAGGATAGCGAGAGCTTACTGTTATTCAAAGAAATGTAAAAAAAAAAAGTAAACAAGATAAATGGGCCTACCCATTGAAGCCACATAACTCCATTCATTTGTCTGAGGATCATAACATTCCACAGTATTCAGTCTCAAAATACCATCATGACCTCCTACAGCATACAGCAATCCACCAAGGGCTCCCACTGCTAAATACATCCTTGGACTTAACATGGGGGACACAAATGTCCACTGATTTTCATATGGGTCAAAACGTTCAACACTTTTGAGCCGACGCTGATTGTTTGAGCCTCCTAAAGCATAGACTGTACCACCAAGGCAAGTTGCACCGAAATATTTTCTAGGGACAAGCATTGGGGCTCTAATTGTCCACACATTTTCTTCAGGGTCATAAGTTTCAACAGTACTCAAGTATTTCTCACTTTCAAATCCTCCCAGACAGTAGATCTGTCCATGAAGTTGAGTAACTGCCACACCATAACGAAATGTAGGCATGTCTTCAATAGGCAACCATTCATCTGTGTACAAATTGTACCTTTCTCCTGATGCCACTGGGCTACCAAGATGGAGGCCACCAATGGCAACCAGGATATCGCCAAATCCTGAAGGGATGCGCGGGCACATCCTTGTTGCTAAAGAGCGTTTACGCTTTTCAGATGTGGGAGATGATGCGTAAGTGACAGCTTCTTCTAGCATCTGCTTGCATTCAGGATCATTTGACAGCCACTCATTGCTGACAACTTGCGAGTTCAGAAAAGAAGGCGATAGCACCGGAAGTCGGACGCAGCTAAGCACTTCCGCCGAATACTTCAAGCGATCCGCAGATTCTGAGATCCAATCCATCGCTGCGCTATAGACATCTTCCTCTGATCGAACGCAAACATTCTCGTCCAACAACAGCTGTTTGACAGCGTCTAAAGGGAGATTCTTAAACTCGTCACATTTAATAACTTGCGTGAAATGTTTCACTGCGTATTTACGAGCTTCGCTCCACAGCTCCTCGCAAGAGAAGCCGCCAGCGACGGCTGCAATACCGAGGCAGTTCGACGGATGAAGCTGCTCTTTGAGAAACTGACAACAGACATTCTTAATCTCTTTCATCTGAAACAGATCTGATGCACTTAGAATGTCGTCCACGTTGGTTTCATTCACGTCTATTGAGGAGCTATAAATAAATCGAACGATGCATCGCAGTGATTCACCAGTTACGCCCTTTAAAGTGATGGTTTCGTTCCTGCTTTCTCTTAGCTTCCCCGTGAACATGGCCCTGAAATAAGGACTGCCGACGGACAACACGTTGCGATGTGCTGAAATTGAAAGTCCATCTTCTGTTTGTAGCGTTACATCACAAAGCTCTTCGAGATCCAATAGAGATTCCAATCCTTTCAGAACGATAGCGGGATTGTTGCTTGATAAATACCGAAAAGAAGACATGATCAAGCTTTTGAATTGAACACAGGCGTGTTGTCGAATCCAGTAAGATATCAATATTGTGCGAGTTAATTATTTTCCAATTAAAAAATCACAAAGACCATTTGTCACTAAGGATCTGGAGCGAGAAGGAAAGTACGCTTGTCAAGAGTTATTTTGCCGCTGACAAGCAATCACATAAGAACAATGTTTTTTGCCCAGGAAATTTACTTTCACGTGTAGCTCTCTAAGTTCAGCAGTCGAAGACTATCTCAAGCAACTATCTTGTAAAGATGCCTTCCCAAAGCGACGAGTTCCAACAATTTCTCGATCAAAATCAGTATTCCAATAACAGCATTCTGCGCTATGAGAAGATCTTTGGACGCGGCTTTGTCAGCACCGGTGGCCTCGAAACAACCGAGGTAAGCTGTCCTGTTTTGGACTGTGTGATTTCTAGCCTGCTGTGCAGTATTTTTACTGGGGTTGCTTCCATTTCCTTGGCTTTAATTTTTTTGTATGTGCTGAGATCACGCTGTTTTTGAACCCTCGCAAGGTCTTTTTTTCTTTTTTTGTATTTTGTACATCATTTGGTTTTCGTGAAAGCTATCTTGAAGCTCATTTTTTTTTTCAGATTTTTTGCCGGCCGGTGTGAGCTCCGCGATTAGGACTTAAGCTGAAATAATTGCATTTTTCTTCTTTAACAGATCTGTTAATTTCGATCTGAAAACAGATGCAAAAATACAAAATATAGTTATAGATAATGAGCTGCACACTGAAAAATCTGTGGCATTTATACCTATAGCTTATAGATGAGATCGAAGTCTAAATTCTCAACTGCGTACATTGCATAATAAATCTTCGTCTGTTTTTATAGTTGTTATTCTCTCGTTATTTTTTTTTTCATTTGATACCTGTAGTTGAGAGAACCTATTCAGTTCAATCTGGAAAATAAAATTTCCGAATTTTTTTTTTAAGTTTTGATCTTGTGCAAGAATTACCTTTCCAGGGATTGCACAAGTGTAATTTCACATTCTTCCGTATGTCCCATGTGTAGGTGAACCGTCTGGATTATTTTGCGGCATAGATAGTTATTTTCTTATTCGTTCTTTAGGAAATTGTTGCAATGCTTAGTCTAAAACCTGGACAAAAAGTGCTTGATGTTGGTTGTGGAATTGGAGGATCTGGGTTTTACATGGTGAAGGTATGTAAGAGTAGCCAGTGTCTTGTGCAATTTTAATTGGCATCCTGTGATACACTTGGTACACTTGTGGAGAGAATAGGGGGAGGAGGGAGGACAAGGCCTGGGACCAAGGAAATAATAATGTTTTCTTAGGGGCTGTTTACATGGAGAGAGGAAGATCCTAGCACTAGGAAGATCCTAGAAGGCCGATCATCCTAGCGCCATATGTTTTGTGTAAGCAGTTTACATGCGAAATGTTGTACCTGGCCCTAGCGCTAGGATCTTCCTAGTGCTAGGATCTTCCTAGCTGAGAGATAGGAAGATCCCAGTGCTGGGAAGATCCTAGCACCATGTAAACTACCTTCGCCCAGAAGATCCTAATACTAGGGACAGAAAAACAAATATGGCGGCGGCCGGGCATTCAGCTGCTAAAGACCGACAGTTTTATTTGATTTCCAGCAACCACCCCAACCAAACTGTTTTGCATGTAAACCAAACAAAAATATGTTTCGCCTTCTAGGATCTTCCTAGTGCTAGGATCTTCCTCCCTCCAATGTAAACAGCCCTTTAACTTGCAAAGTGATCCACTCAAAACTTGGCCAGCAGTTTCCAATTCTGTTTCCAAAAATGATTTCTGGCCAATCTGTTTTAGTTTTCAGTACCAACTTCTCACAAGAAAATAAGCAATACTTTTGTCTTTGCCTTTCTCATTCTGTATGCTGCACTTGGGGGCAAGCTGTTCAACTGCCAAACTTCACTATAAGAGTACAGGTTTAGGACAAAAGTATCACAGTTGAACCCTCACATTAGATTAATTCAATAAACTCTCTCTCCTTAAAAAAAGTACCCTTGAAACTTGGCAGGATTTGATTACTTTTACTACTTGAATAGTGTTAATAATTTTTGTTCTTTTTACTGATATTTGGGGTAGGATCATATCCAAAAGATGACAGTACCAGCTGCACTGTAGTGATTTGTATGTTTTTGAATTAATTCATAGGGTATCCAAAATAACGTTAATATTAAAATCACAAATCTTACTTAACTGTGCAGTTCATTGTAGTTGTTAAGGTGTCTTCTGTTTTTGTTTTGTTTTTATTTTGTTACATTGTGAAATGTTAGTGACGTAAAATGTTTTGTTTGCACTTAAAAAAGTATTGCTGTCAGCAGTAATACTAGCAAAAACAAAAGAAATATTTCTATTTTACTCAGAACTTCAAAGTGGAAGTGCTAGGTGTGGACTTGTCAAAGAACATGATTGACATTGGAAAACAGCGAGCGAAGGAGTTTCAAGATGATAAGGTACATGTAAATGTCGAATTACTTGAGTGATGTACACAGTACATTATTGCCAAGTGACATTGGAGAAAACGTGCAATCAAGACTGATTTTTTTAAACTGCCATTAAGTTTGATCTGCGTTGATTACTGTAGATTCACCTTGCATAATAACATAATATTACAATGTAATATTAATTTTTTTAGGTAGGTAGTTAGTCACGTACACACGACCCCTCAAGCATGTATTTGCTTTAAAACAGATTATTATTATTATTATTATTATTACCTTAATTTGCCATTATCTCAACATCTTGTTCTGCAAATTCAAGTCACTTTCTTGCAAATAATTTTCTCATGATTTTGACTGTTACGGACAGAAGTTGATTACATTTTCTGTCATACAAATTAAAGCAAGTGGAATAAGGTACCAGCAAATGAAAATAGAGGTCAAAAGAAATTTCTGATAAGTACATGTTGTACACTAGTCGCTATAGATAACTGAGTGAGGGTCAAGCTATGCCAATACTGGCAAAGAGGTAGTGAGAGAGGTGGTCATGAGAGATTTTAGATCTATAGCAGGTCTGTAATTCTCTTTTTGGGTTTCCGTTGAACCTTCACCCTTCCTCGTTTTTCCAAAGATTATTTCTAGTTTGCTGGCTATGGTTCTAGGGAAATTTTGACATCCAGTGAAATTTTTCTCTTCAAGCAATTGTTGGAATTTGTATGCATTGCCAAGTGAATATTAATTGAGCATTTGAAAAAAAAACGTGTGGAAACTGCTTTTAAACTTGTCAGTTTGATACATATTTTACAGTCAACACACTTCACGCATGAATGATCATGGAGTGAAGAGTGCATTCTTCACGTGCACATTCCTTTCTTTAATTAGATAAACATATTCTTGTAGATAGATTGAAAGATAACGATTTTTTTTCGATGAACGAAATCGATTCTTCAAAAGTTCACGCGTAACATCAGAAATCATCTAAGTGCTAATCAATTACTTCAGGGATGTCATCTGTTATCAAGGATCTTTACCTCCACAAGAAAATGGTTTAGTCATCGCGTGGACTGAATAGTGTCGGACGATTTTATGAATGGCTCCTTTTGGCACTCTCATGTTCCGTGGAATTTCTGACATCCCCAGTCCAGCATTGAAAAGGTTAACGATTTCATTCCTTGCATTAGAAGGCAAAGGTTTACCAGGATCGTAAAAGCCCCCAAGTGAATTTCTTGCCATTTGGAGTTAGGAAACCTAAACTTTCATGTTCCGAATAACTATTACGATGTTACAAAAAAAAAATTTGAAATAACTAAATTAGTGTTTCGAATATAGAATCCAAGTTTCAAAGAATCGCTAAATTTTTCAAAGAATAAAATCGAAGAATGAACTAATCGACGAATATTTGAAGCTGAGCGTTCATGCGTGAAGCGCGTTGACTGTAATAATAACAATAATGATATTATTATTATTATACAAGATAGCCCCAGCAGTTTTAAAACACTGGGGGTCATAGGGGGTCCTGTAACTGAATTAATGATTTTTTTTCAAAACTGGAACTTTTGTTCTGACAATCTTTTTGTTTTCTTCCATCCAGGTTGAGTTCGTTGTTGCTGATATAACAACTGCTGACTACCCACCGGAATCATTTGATGTTGTTTATAGTAGAGACACCATTCTACACATCAAGGACAAGAAAACTCTTTTTGCAAACTTCCTTGTAAGCTAAATTATTTTCTATTTTGTTGGAAATTCTTATTCATTATTATTATACAATAGCATACATAAGACCAGTATTCTAATGCCTGTTTTATTGAGCACAGTTTTATTTTAAGCTTTTAATGTTCATTAATATGTTAACTAATGTTAATTAAGTCTTGGGTGGAGGAATGGGGAATCAAAATTAGATTTTGTGAGGGTAATTTTCCGAAATTCTGGGAAATGAAATTATACCCTCAGTGGTACCCAACCAAAGATTTTCAACTCCTCCAACTGTAAAAGAACTGTGACAATCAATATAGATTGCCTAAAATTAGTTGAAGTCTGCTGAAGATCCTCACTTAAGCCAAATGGGGCCAAAAAGCTTTGCAGGATAAGTGTTCCAGGTATTTATTGTATAAATTAATGTTTTGGGTATTCGTAATCACATTTTAAACAAAAATTGGCAGGTTGGGGTGTCAATAAAGCTCATTTTGTAGAGGGCAGCATTGTGTAGTTCCATACGTCCCCCCCCCCCCCGCCACAGAAGAATGTATGAGGCTAAATTGGAATTTCCAATGGGGTGTGGGGGGGGGGTCATAGGGCAAATCCCTTCTGTAGGGGGGTGTGGGGTATGAATATTTTCTGGATCTACACATTTTTATATTGTATACAGAATTTGTTGAAGAATTGAACTGAAGGCCTCTTGTGTGGGTAAGACGTACGTGTAAATGTAACCTCAAAGGGAGGGAAAATGTTTCCAGTTAAAAAGAGTGTCAAAGGATAATGCAATTTGATCTTCATTTAGCTAGTACAAGTAATGACCTTCTTAGAAATTTATTCTTTGTAGAAATACCTACTAAAGTTATATATTGGGTACATATTTTTTTTGTCTTACACCCACTGAGACTGACACATGCATTGTGTGATCTTGAGCATTCTAATCACATGCAGCTCCCTCAAACTGGACAAAGATTTTAACACACACTGCAAAACCCCTTTATGAATTCATTTAATTATTTAGTCCTAACCAGTATAATTATTTTGTTAGAAATGGTTAAAGCCAGGAGGTGAACTTCTTATATCAGATTACTGCAGAGGCCCAGGTGAGCTGTCTGACAAGATGAAGGCCTATGTCGCCAAACGACAGTACAACCTTCTCACTCCAAAAGACTATGGCAAGGTTTGGAATCTTAAAATGTCCTTTAATTGTGAATTAATCGTATTACTTTATTCCATATTATAATAGTGATAATAAAGTGGAAATTGGACATGCAATCAACTTTATTCCCTTATTTCGGTTGTGTTGAATGTGTTCTTATTGAATTACCTGCAAGTCTAATGTAATGATACAGTGCATGCATGTAATGAAATGTTGACTTAGATGTGAATTCTGGTTTTTTTTAATACATGATAATTATATTTGAATAAGGTTCTGTCAGGATTAGTGAATACAGCATCTAATAAACCATTACATTGTATCTCATCAGATTGTCATATTTTGTAAGCCAGTCTCATATTTTAATCATTGACTGAGATGCAAGACAGATACAGTCGCCACGCGCAAGCATTTCAGTTTGAATATTTGAAGCTTCTTTTGTGCTTTGAATTACATTCCAAGAAAATAGAATGCACTGTATAAAAGAGACCTTTTTAGTTACCAACTGAAGTTAGTGGAATGGTACCTATGGGTAAATCTTTTTTCTCTTGAAATCTCTCTACAGCTTCTTGAGGAAGTAGGTTTTATTGACGTGAAGGCAATTGATAACACCAAGAGATTTATTGAAGTTCTCAAATCAGAAAGACAGAGATTTGAAACGGAAAAGAGCACCTTCTTGAAGGTATGACATAACCATAAATCTAAGTAAATAACGTGCTTACAATTTTTTAGTTTCAGGACACTAAATTTTTGATGTAAGTCACTTTCCAAATTTGCAGTAAACACAAAAAACACAAACACACACACACACACAAAAAAAAGCCTGGGAGGGGGGGTTTAAACCCGGCCGTCATACCTCACCCGGACCTCTAGGGTTAAAAAAATATTAGCAACACTCTCAAGACATGAGCTCTTATGTCATAAACCGGATTTAAGGGCAAGAGATTGTTTGGCTGTGCAAAAACCAGAAGTTCAGGGCAAGTTCCTCATGAAACAAGAAGAGCCCTTTGGGCATTAGACCCGGCGGTCGTAACCCGCCTGGCCCCAGTTGGTGAAAAGTTGGATAGCGCTATCCAACGGATAAATCACTATCCAGTGGATAAGTGTTAGGGAAACCAATTGCGTTATCCACTGGATAGAGATTTATCCGGTGGATAGCGCCATAGTTCATAAAAGAATCTGGTTATGAAGCTCAGCTAAGTCCTTTGTTTTATGTTTTTGTTACCGTTTTTAGCCTTGACGGTGCACAAACAACAATAGCTTTTGAATTTTGCATGAGCAACTAACCAATAAGAATGTCACTGTTAAGTTATTCAGCCATAGTGTGCGAACGTAAAACAAAAGATTGTGCACTGTCGTAGTACTTTCAACATAAATTGCAGCACCTTTGTTAAGGCCTTTGAAACTTGCAAAGTTTCTTAACCAGTCCCTCGAGTAACTATGATAGCGCTATCCAACTTTTTAACAACTGGGGCCTGAACGTTAGCGTAATAAAAAATTATGAGCGTCACTCAAGACATAATCCCACGCAACGTAAAGGGTGAGAGTTTCTCTGGCCGATCGAAAACCGGAAGTTCAGGGCGAGTTGCTCATGTCAGCTAAAAAAGAAAAAAAAAACGGGTATTAATAGACTCGAGGTTAAAAATTTGCAAGAAAACAAGAAAGTTAATTGTCAAGAATATTTACTGTATCTACTGTAATTAGGTGTTATTTCATTGTCTGAAGTATAGCAATAGTGCATTTTTCTTCTTGGAACAGGATTTTAGCACAGAGGACTTTGAATACCTTGTTGAGGACTGGGAAACCAAAATTGATCGCTGTGGTCGTGGAGATCAGAAGTGGGGACTTTTCCATGCCAAGAAATCTGCATAAATTAATTTTTTTCATCATTTTTTATCCTTTTTTAATTTTTATTCGTTTCTAAACCTAATTAAGGATAAAAAAGAGATTCACATTATCGTTATTCTGTCTTAAAATCGGGTGATAGAAGTCGCTAGAATTTCTTTCTCTGAATTTCGTACGTGGATTATATCAAATTGAAAAAAGACTATTTTGTTTCCGAGCTGTTACACCGGTAGATGTCGTCAAATAAAATATTTATAACAAATATGATTCTGAGGTCAGTCTCTGATAGACCACAGGAATAGTGCAGAGTTTTTTGTGTGGGTTCTCATGTGGTAGTTACAAGCCCTGTCCTGGCAATCGGACTCGTACCACGAAGAAAAGATTACTTAGTTAGTAAATTTCTTTGTCCTTTGCAACCTCGTTGTTTGGCATTGTAAATGTTCATTAGCCTACGAAAATAATTATAGTTAACATTCCAAAAACGATTACTAATATCCCTCGATTATAAGTCCCCACACAAACTACCGAATACTGTACTTACAACGACAACGGGCTGATTTGCCACAACAGTGAACTACAAAAAAGTAAGCAAACTACATTGTATGAAACGAGATAATTTCAAGTTCAATCGACTTCTTATATTAAATAGCCATCCCCTGGCCTGGATATGAGCCAGCGCGCACACTGATTGGCTCCCTGTAGTTACTAGTAGGCTATCAGTTCAATTTTTGCGCGTGCTCAGCTTTGACGAAACGCGTCGTAGTGCAAAATCAGACGGCGGGTAACAGAGTTTACCTTATAACCTACAGATTAATTTTTGAGCGCGCTCATTGGTAGAAACACATCACGTTGTACAAATTCGGACGGCGGTTATCAGGCGATACCCGCCATCCACGGATATCCCTCGTGCGATTTCAAGGTTCAGGTCAAACTTTTTAATCTTTCGTTGAAGAAAAAGAAAATCGTTTAGCAGAAGCCAGTGACGGCGAAATCACCCACAATAACGCCATGATCGTCAGTGGCTTTATTTCTTCATTAAGTGCGTTGTGAAAATGAGCCCGTTCCTGGTTTGCTGGTATATCGGAGGACAATGCCCTTGGTTAAAAGATTGTCCTCAAACCTTCACAGTTGCCCTCGAAGCTCCGCTTCTCGGCTAACTGTTCATTTCAGTCTCGGGATTCCCCTCCGGATAAACCAGCCACCGGAAGGGTTTAATTTTCTGACTATACTTTGTCCGATTTGGTATCCCACCGTTGTCCGGTTTTAACGTCGAGAACAGAACATGAAAGGAAATCACATTTTCAGATTGTAGCTTTTTAAGTATACTGACACTAACAAAATGGAGTAAACTAACCAGTTTACCAATTTACAACTATTTCAGCGGAAAGATTGTCCACAAAATTTCACAGAAGCCTTCGAAGTTCGCTTCTCGGCCAACTGTTCATTTTTCAAACAACCTTTCAGTCTCTAGTATTAATCATCGTCGCTCCTTGTGGAGTATAGGGCGCCACCAAGGCCTTCCATCTGACCCTGTTTCCTGCTAATTTTTGGGGGGGCATCGTTACATCTATATTTCCATCCTCTGCTTTCTACGCGACTCCATGACTGCTCGAGTCTGCCCCTCTTTCTTTTCCCCTGAGGGTTCCATTTGAGACGATTACCCTATTCTACACCCTTTCCTGCGAGTTGACAAGTCGCGCGAAAAAGGAGGAAAGCGTGTTTCTTCTTTATAGAAGGTTGTTTTGGTATCTTGATTACAACTTTCGTGACCAGGGAACATGTCATAGTATAGAAGAGTTACTACAGCCTCGTCGTGCGTGAACATGGTTTGTGTGGCTTTTACTGATGATCGGTTGGCATGAACTTATGACTGGCCATGAGCTGTGTATGGTACGATTTCGCAAAGCAACTGCGACTGGCGATTGTACCAGGTATCTCCGAAGGAGGAAATGGAGGAGGAGCAGATCATATAAGGGAAGTGAGCTACACAAATCCAGCTTGGGTGTGTTTGGGTCAGTGTTGATTGCACGCATGCTTATAATCGAGGGAAATGTGAAATTCAAGGGTAGAATGGGATTTAATACAGGAAGCGGTATCTAATGACTTGTAGGCGGGCTGCCAGACTACGAGCACTCCCACTTGCTGAGGGATGGTCGAGCGAGAACGCGAGCTCGCATGAAAGTAGGCTGCCGCGTGGGAGCTTGACGCGCGTGTAGTGAGCGTCAAATTTCCACTCGAGACTAGCCCCGAGCAGGACTGAAGGACTGCTCGTAGACTGGTCTAGCGGTGTGTGGGAAATATTTAAATCTAGACTGGAGAGTGGAATGAAAAAAGGCAAAAAGTGTCAGGGTAAGCGGAATTGACAAAATATAATCTGACCCTCTAGGCACCCGATACAATTCCCCAGTCTTCAAACGTTCTTGGTTTACAGTTGTCCGCTTGAAGTCCGCCTTTGTGAACCCGCCCTTCGGAAAGTGCAACGCACATTTGACAGTAAAGTGGATACTTTGGATTCCAGTAGTTTCCTATCACTGTTCCAGTTATATCGCCAATTCCTTTCCATTTCCACTCCAGATATTTAATGTACTGACCCTCGTTGTTGCTTAAAGTCTTCAGGTATTCAGCCAGAAGTCTGGGGCTTTTGAAATCGCGAACTCTTACAACAGAGTTTTTAAGATTGCCGGGCAAAAAGTCGTCGAGTTTATCTGTGCCCATAACGACAGGCACCGAACCAGCATCAAAAGCATGAGTCAACTGATCATCGATGAAATACTCACAGTCCTGGTTAAAAAACACCAGTACAAACTTGTACGTTTTAGCCAGTTCTATTTTAAGTTGTTTAAAGTCTTTCCCGTTGGCTGAGGCATACCTAGCTACCAAATCGTTCTTGTTCTTAAGACACTCTCCATACGAGTCTACCTGCACAAATTGCATAAGCTGTCTCATATATTCTGTGCGCACTGGCTCACAGTTTGAAAACGCCGCCATGATGAACCCGGTTTTTTCATTGAAGGGAACAGGTGGTGTCATTTTAGGTACGGAATATACAGGATCAGGAAAATCAGAATCCAAGCGATAACTCTCTAACAAATTAAATTTGGACATAAACTCGTGGTTGTTCAATACCGGTGTGTATACGGGATTTTCTTGTGTCCACAAGATCCATGGTACCTTGTCTGTAGGAGGGTCCACGTCTGCATCACGTGCATGAACAATAAATCCGCTGGCCTCACTTTCTCGGGAACGGTCGCTCGTAACCTCACATTGCACAGGACACCTATTTTTATCCCACTCAATTTGCAAATGTAGCTGTTTTCCAAACACAGTCGACCAGAAAATGATGACCCATCTCGTCGTCTGATTCCCTGACCTGATAATCCCTCTTTGTTCTTTGTTAGAAAAGTAGTTTGTATTAAGTTGCCAGATTATGCACACCATCGCGAGGAATACAAGACAAAGTAAGCCCTTATAAAGAAAGGATCCTCTTTCCATTGGGGAAATAATATTTTGCTGTTCTTTCTTGCTTGACCTGTTGAAGAGATATCGTCATACATAAGTCACATGCATGTACATGGTTAACAGTTATCAGGGGCGACGTATGAAGCACACGCCGTGACCATCGACTGAATTGAAGCAAGTCGCATAGATTTACTCATTTCATATATAAGTACATTGTATGGTGCTGCATCGAAGATCCGCGCCGAGACTCCGCTGTTGTACAAGTGCCTCCCGTTGTTTTGAGTAAGGTAGGCTGTTAATCTTTGCATGATTGTTCTAAAAGTATTATTATGTTTCTGAAAAAAGATGTTGTTGTTGATCTTTTTGACAAGGTGTAGCTGCAAACTAATTGAGTCAGTAAACTTTTGAAACATCGTTTCGTTTCTTCCATGCTTTTTCTTAGCCTTGTTAAGGTTTTCAGCTTTTGGATTCAGCGCCGAAGCTTATTTTTTGTCCTCTAATGCTTTAAAACTAGTAGCTAAATGAAGTTCCTCGCCAAAATTGAATTCGCCACATGTAACAGAATCCACAGAAGTATTGGTTTCCGGATTCCAACCCTCTGAATTCCAGATGCCAGCCATATGGTTTCCAATTTTTCAACACCGTTGTTCCTGTTCATGTTAACTCGTTTTCCATAGACATAGACATACACATACTCTTTTTGTTAACGCAGGTTAGAGAGGGCAGCCAGAGGCTCATGTGAACCTCCGATATCAATTCATCACAAACTTTAAAATGAAAGCATATAAGATACCTAAAAATCTGAACATAGTACTGAATCACGGACGATGGAAGCTAGAATTGTTGCAATTAATTTGTATGTCTAGCAATATAAATTATAAAAAGAATATATATAAAAATAAATAGGCAAATAAATAAATCATACGCCTCTGTTCTCTACAGTAGCAGAGGAGCAGTAAGTCAAGATTCCTCATGATCAGCGTGAAAACCCACAAATAATCCTCTCACGGCAACAGAGCTACTACGACCATGCTCTTTATGCATGATAACGTTGACTTTATGGCTGACAACTTGCCATTACACATCTATACGTACTATTCTTTTAAGTAAGTAAGCTTTCAATGTGCGACAGTATTTTCAAGATTCTTCAGATCTAGATCACGATCTAGGATACCGGTAAAGAGGAAATAACTGTTTTTGCTTTCTGCTTGGCCAGAAGATAATTTGCCGGTGATTAACACTCACGTTAGATCTAGCTAGAGACCCATGATCTTTGTGATGGTCAGCAAAGGTTGCAAAGTTGGTATGATGGTTTCTCTTTTCCTTGGACATCCAAATCGTGTTAAAGTCACAGCCGCCGATGGAGTAATGTATCCAGTCAACCAATCATAATCCTTATTTCATGCACTTGGCGGGATCCCCCCCCCCCCCCCCCCCCTCAACTCCCACCAGCCCAATGACGCCCGCAACGAGAGCTGCATGCTTTTCTCAGCCTCGGTTTTAAGATCAGTTCACAAGAGGATTCCTGATTTCAAACTTTTTTGGATTCCGGATTCCATATCAGTGCGGATTCTGGATTCCAGTCCACTGGATTCCGGATTTCCAACAGCAAAAATTTCGTGGATTCCGGATTTTGTTACATGGGGCGATTAAAAAAACAACCGAAAACAGTGGCCTTATGTAGTAAAGGTCGCATATAGAAAAACTTTACTAAATGGTTTTGCTTCAGAAATTTCCTTTTCCTAAGTAATACGAGCAACTGACAAGGGAAATACATGTCAGTTCACTAAAAGTTTACATTAACTTAAGAACACTTAAAAACGGTCCCAGGCTCAAGCGGCCAAAAAAAAATCTAGCAACGTTGAGTTCCGGATCATGCCAAAAATGTATATACAAGTATAAATTTTTTATGTTAGCTGTTGTTAAATAAGAAAGTGTCCGGACAGTGTTTGAGCGAAGATTTATTTTGTCACATTTAGATCAATTTGCCTATTAAATACATGGCTTGCAACCGTGTCGTGCGAAGTGCAGTGATGTCCTCGTTAAATATTCGACATATGCAGCGTGATTGAAAAGACGAATAAACTATCACAATTTACTAGTATGCACCTTGCCAGCGACAGCGAAACGAAACATAGCCGGCGCAACAACAGCGTGTCTTTAGTTCTATTTCTCTTAAATTCAAGCGATAGATGTAGGTAAAAATCAAACAAATTGACCCTTAAAAAGACTACCCTTAAAACAACTAACCTTCTTTATTTATCAGGAACATTAAATTCGCCTGTCAGAAACTTCTTCGATCGCCGAAGCATCAGCTTGTTCAGTTTGTTCGTCCTTGTTATCGAGATTTAGTTGATTTTAATCGCCACCCACTTTTAGTAACTCAAAGAACGCTTTTTAACTCCAGTATTGATATTCAGGATTTTCCGTGAAAACGTGAAGATTGTGTTTTTGTCAAGGTAACTTAGTTTTTGCCCTCTGTAGAGGCGTGAATATGTAAATTATATCAGGAGTCTTTGCTTTGTTTTCATCTATGATTCAAAATTCCGGCAGGTGTTTTGTGGTGAACATTACTGACCAGTAATGTAAGAGCCCAGCAAAGGTTTTGTGAGGATAAATGCAAATCGCCAGTTAAAATTAAAAATAATGCTGTCGGAACCAAAAAGTAGTGCTGCAGTTGCTCTCCTGATAAAACAAAATGCTAAGAACTTGTCATAGGAGAGATATTTGGTAATCAATAAATACTGAAAAGATTATTTCAAGTTTGTGGATGGAAATGAATTCAAAAGTTTAATAACTGAATTTGTATGAACGACAGAAAATCCTTCAAAGGCGGGAAATTAGCAAGAAACTCGTTCAGCGGAATTGTCGAGCGGCGTTTGTCCTAGGCCAGTAATATTTAAATTATATAAATGTGAAAAGTTTTCCTTCCTAAATTTATATGTCCGGACAAAGTGTAACGTGACGCATGCGCTTACATTGCAAAGGTCAGATCAACTCTGGTAGAGCTTGGGGTATCTGTGCTTTGGGCGGGCTGAAGAATATCGTTCTTTATACCGGTGACTTCGTTATACTGAAGTGCTTCGTTATATCGGGGTTCCTCTGCACCTTTTTCTGTAACAGGTTGCTAATAAGTTGGAAACAGGAAGTAAGAAAAGTCAGCTAGCGAGGCTAGGTTAAGCAAGTTATATTTAACACCACGTCTCCCCTCCGCCCCATAGTTTGAGAGATCCTACCGCGGTCTGGGACGTTCAATTTATTCAATTCCTTAATCGCTAGAGATCATCAGGGTCCCAAATGGGGTTCCTAGGGCCTAGAACCCGACATTTTTGCCGTAGATCCCTAAGCCCGAAGCCAGGGGCCCCGAAGCGTTTGTTAATTGAAGCCCGGACATAGTGATATTCTGCCTCGTTGACGGCGCCCTGGAGAAAAGCTATGGAGTCCCAGAGCCCCAGTCTTTCTGTCTTGGAGATCTGGAGTCCTGGGTAAGTTTGTTTGAAAGTCCGTTAACGCTAACCTGGGATTAAAATTTAACCAAGGTCCCTGTTTCTCTTATTCCAAAGGAGTTTTCACAGATAATTTTAAGTGACCGTTTGAAAGCAGCCAAGGTAAAAATGTTGGGGAAAAGGATTTACAGGAATCCGTATCGTTAAGCCATAAAACTGAATTAAAAATTGACGTTAGTCCTGGCCTGGGTTAGCTTAACCGCTTTGAACAACTGGGCCAGGAGCGCTGACTGGGCCCAGTATTTTTTAGGCTGGTACCCTGGTCCCTGAAGCCCTAAACCTTCTGGGACCTTGACCTTACGTATGACTGCGCTTTCTGTGTGATACTGACGCGGACGTAAAGCGAAAATTCAACTAAATTATTATGCTTTTCTGCCCACCATATCCCACAAACCCACGGAATCCTTAGCCTGCGAACGCAGACGAATTTCCCCCGAGAGAAACGACAGCCGGAAATATATTCGTCTGCGTTCGCAGGCTACTGGGTCCTACAATGACGTCACATTTTCTCCACAGACCAGGAGGCATGGCTGCTAAGTCATCATCCAGGCTCGTCATGTGGCGGCCATTTTAAAGTTTGCTACAGTAGCTTGAAGTACAATGCAAGTTCAAGCTAGCAGCACAAGTGGCAATGGTTTGCAGAAGATTCTCAAGCAACTGAGGGGTTTTCTGCAGGGAATTTCAAGTAAGCGGAATTTGTAATAAACATTTGTGCTTAGTTGCCGTCTTTATTTACTGATAATATTTAGCGGCATGAAAGATGCAGCCGGTCACTCTGCTTATAATTCACTCATCCATTCCTCATCCTTGCTATGCCTTAAAACGTGTTCGAGAATTGTGATGTACTTGCAAACTTATACCTGTAGAATATAAGCTTAATACTGAAACTGCTTTGTTCTTCCACTTTCAACCATACCTCTAGGGACTTAGTTATGAGTATTCTTGCATCGAAAAATAAATTTAGTGAGGTGGTTTCACAAGAACTGTGCTTTGTATCAACGGCCAATGCATAAAATTGAAACTAGCTGAATGCGTGGAAAAGTGTCGGTGTTAAAACAGACAACCTCTGCCTTTCTGTTCAGGAGCCCGTTGAACACGTTGTAGCTTTGAAGGGTGTATAACAGCAGCCTCAAATTTCGCCTCAAAGATATCCTGACAACTGTTAAACAGTTGTTTGTTGAATTTAAGTGTCTTCAAGGACATGTCATTCAAGACATGACCTAATTGTGTAAAAAAATAGGAAGATCTTTTGCATCTATACCTGCCAACCAGATATGGTCTGAAATGGGTTAGATTCAATACCAGCGGTAATTGAACTAACTTAGTGCTGGATAAAGAGTGTGAACACGAACAACTCCTGCCCGTCCTTTTAGGAACACTTTTAAAATTTAGATTTGAATTTTATTGAAGTGATCATATATCAGAACTGTATTTGATGGCATTAGTCGAGATTAATTTTATTTTAGAATAATCTGTTAAAGCGGTTAATAAATTAATGCATAATTTCAAAGGTGAAACGCGATATGCTGTGATGTGATTTGAAGAAAGACATGACCTTATCGACCTTCGTGATGCCGAAAATCGTTCGAAAAAACGCTCCGGCGAAACATTACAAGAAGCAGAGGTAAATACCACTTTCTAATCATTTATGTGCTTCTCGTATGTATTCTGAGAGAAGTCAAACAGTGCGTGAACGCACGCAATAGACCTGGGAATAGCGGGTGATCATAAAATTAATCGAGTTTCGCTCGCAAAACTGCCTGAACATGAAATTCAAATTAAGGATGTAACTCAGCCACGTTCAAATGATAGCTATATTCACGGAATGACTGGTCGGCCGGCCTCCCGGGGGGGGTACTCGGAAAAATTTTGATGGGAGTGTGCCGCTGGGACTCTGAAACCTTTAACCTATACCAGACCACGTTCATGTCGTTTTTGCAACCCTATTCTAGACTAGCTGCAAAAAATCCCTACCCTATCCCAGACTAGCTATTTTCGAGCTATCCATCAGAAATATAACCACACAGTGCTTTTAATGGAAAACCATCTCTCGATCAACAATATTGTCGCGATTTCATTTATATTTTATATTTCCGAGTTTTTCAAACCCATTAATTAATTGGATATAATTTTCACACCACCCATTAGTTTCCCGGTAATTGATACCCTATCCTAGACCAAGACTCCCTGATTTCTATACCCTATCCCAGACTAAACTGCTTGAAAACCATACCCTTCACAGCGGCACATACCTATATAGGTTATATATGGGAGTACCCCCCCGGGGCCGGCCTTCGGCCGACAAGTCTTCTGGCTAAGCCGGCCGACAAGTCTTCTGGCTAAGCCGGCCGACAAGTCTTCTGGCTAAGCCGGCCGACAAGTCTTCTGGCTAAGCCGGCCGACAAGTCTTCTGGCTAAGCCGGCCGACAAGTCTTCTCGCAAAGCGTGCCGCGAGAGAACCTCTGGTACCTTGGGTACTTGAAAGCTGCGGTCGGTCACTGTTTTTAATTCAAGATAATTCCGGAATCCAATTGATCAATCGATATCAATCAAAACAACTAGTTAATTGATATCGATCGATATTGGCCAATCGATGGTCAATCGATGATCACATAAATCGTCCCTCACTAATCATCGATTTTCATCGACTACTGCGAGCGTTGTTTCTCAGAGCTTATGTAACAACCCAACAAAATGTCTGATCAAGAGGCGCATCGCGAGAGCGAAGTTACCCCCGTGATATCCTATATTGTTGTGACAGGGTTCCACAAATGCCCATTTTCTGTTGACATTGGAGGCAAATATACTGCAACAAAGAAAAGAGGAGATCGCGGCAATGCCTGTTTGAGGCTCACGGAGTTAACGCTAAATCCGTGACTCCCAAATTAAACATTGCTCATTCTGTAACGCAGGATTTAACTCATAACCTGCAAGTACTTTTTGTGGGTGTTTTTTGCTGTACACACCTTTACGGGAACGTGATTCGTACTGTAACGATTAAGCAAAGTTTAGTTCCATTTAGCTATCTTGTTAAACTCCCTGACGAAGTCGTAACGATCAGACGAAACCGGTAGGAGAAATAAAGGCAGTTAGCAAGATCAGTTGCGGTGCTGCTCGCTAGTCCATCCTTAAAAATTAAAAAATGTTTTAAAAGTAAATAATCCATAACAATCGATAGCAAATAATCGATTGATATTGGAAATCGATGAAAATCATATTATCACAAAAACATGCGTCATCGATTGTTCATCGATTTTCAATATCAATCAATTAAATGTTGTCGATTAATATTGATTGCTACCGATTGTCATCGATTATTGATTTTATTGAGTTAACGCACCGGGAGATAATTCAGGTACAAAGCAATTGATGAGCCGCCAGAACTCGCAAAAGCGGATGGGTCCATAGCAGTTCTGTTGATAGTTTTAGCATAAAAACAGGTAGTCCCACCATGTCTGAGGATGTCTTTATGTTCGGCGACTCCAGACAGTTGCCCTGTGAAGAACTAAAAGGACTCGAAACGCATATCGAACTTTTAATCTTGTTACCATGAAATTTCCCGGAGCCGACTGTCTTGCTGTGGGGTGGCCCGAGAAAGAGGTAACAATTGATGTACCTTTTCCTTCATTTCTGCTTTCATTTGAATCCCCCCCTCCACCTCCCCTTACGGTTTCTGCAGGCTAGAAGCGCGTGCGAATGATCAGGAATGGCTTGATCCAAGAAAAACCCTAGGCCGCAAGTTCGAGGCAGTAAAGTCAAACCGTCAACCGATAAAGGTTGTAAGGTTGTAAGTTTCAAGTGCCAATTGAAGTTTTAAGGGCTACGTTATGGGTTTACACGCTTTTTTGGTCAAAACTGTGCTGAGAGGATGACGTTAAGTGATTTTCTCAAAGGGAGTACAATCCGTAATTAGTTTTTAGCTAATTTCAGTGACACGGAATCCATTTCCACCCTGGCCATTCGTTGCCAAAGACACCTATTTATGGTTTTAGGAAAGGTTAGTAGAGTGTTTTTTAACAAATTAAAAACTAAACATTAATTGTGGGTATCAGTTTATTCCAATATGTCTTTTAATTTTAAAGTAATACAAAGAATAGGTGACATGGCCATTTTATCCTTCAACTAACAAACAGGGGCAATGTTTGCTATGAGCTGAGACGTTTGGCCTGAAAGTGCGGACTGGAAACTTACCCTCACTGCCAAAATGCCCTTTTGATTGTACCGTGAACTGATATTGATTAAAGACCATTTCCCCATATAAACCTCACCGTCCAATTCTGCAAACAATCCTCAGGAAATTGCATACACTGTGCATAACGAGCCGAAAGACCAGGAGTTGCTATTAACTTTTAAATTGGTGGAGATAGATAGTCATTCGATACGATCGATTTTAATCGATTACTGGCGTTGGTTGCTTTTGGCACACCAAAAGCGGGAAACCAACGGAAACGCTTTTGCACAGGACACTTTTTGAAAGGATTATTTTTTAAAACAAAATTTCACTAACTTGGTCTATATTTAAAAACATTAACAATTAGTATGCGTAATCAAATGGTGACGAGTGAAATTAGGAAATAATTTTACGCGTGTTTTGTCAAAATTCTAATAATTTCCCTCGCCTAAAGGCTCGGGAAATTATTAGAATTTTGACAAAACACAAGTGAAATTATTTCCTAATTTCACGAGTATACCATTTGATTACCTGTTAATAACATGGGTGACAAATTACGTTCACAATCGTCAGGGTTTTGACTTGTTTATCTCGTAGAGAACTCCAATCATTGAAAAGTTTAAAGCACACAGATTGGCTAAAGTTCACATTTTTCTTAGTGAAATAATGAAAAAAACTTGTGGGAAGTTTTTACCACGCTTTGACGATTTCGTGTATTTGTAACCGATAGCAAAATACACCAGACTCTGAATTTTTACTTGAAAAGTACCAAAGCAAATCGCTTGGGAAAGGTTATCCGCGTTTTATCCGGCAAATTCACTGAATCGAGCACCACGTTGCTCCATCGAGCAAGGCTCAGAAGGCTTCACAAATGCATTCAAAATACGCACAGAAAACTTGTTTTAGCGAAAGTAAACTTCGGAAGCAAATTTGTATTTAAAACTGACCTTTATTTCATTCGAAGAAGAGCCCAAATCCACTGAATTACTTCTCTGAGTTCGCGGTCAATCACTCGATCAGCAACTGGCTCGCCGTTCAAAAATTTTCGCTGTCACACTATCACAAATAATCTCTTCTTTTTGACTCGCAGTTGATTTCTGAGAAGTTCAGTCAATTAAAAGTCAAAATTTACAGATTACCGATTGAGTCCTCATTGAATATTTCCAGAATAGCTTTAGTTCTGCACAAAACATCTTCATCATTATTGCCCTCGACGCCATCGTCGCGCTGAGCTATACTGAGACCCGTTGCCATAGCAATTTTGTAATTTCACATGTGAAATTATAAATTAACGCTGAGATTTCGCGCCAAAATTAAGGAGTAATTTGTCACCCATGATATAAGCTTATTTATAACATAGAGGGCAAAATTACTGAATGCTGATTGGTTGAGACAGAGGGCATTTTTTCTTAATTTTCTTTCGGACGAGGGCAAATTACTAATCTCTGATTGGCCAAGAGCCAAAATTACTCGCATTTGATTGGCTGAGAGCGAGAGCGCGCCATTTGCATTTTGTAGGCGTCTTGAAACGAAAAACGGATTTTGAGTTGTTGAACACAAGGATCGCTTCAAAGTTTGACTTTTATAGTCCGGTCCGTTAAGGGAAAAATCGTGACAAATCACGTAAAAGCATTAAATTTGGCACACGTATTCTTGAGACCATATAAAACAAATTGAGAAGGGGTGCCACGAGATCCGAGCATCCGGGGGGCCGTGAAACGCAAATCTATTGACAAGAACTTGGTCACAGGACAACCAGGCTCACCAACAAATCACCAATAGCAAAATAGAATTGTTGTAGGGAACTTTTTGACTGATTTCATCAGCGAACAGAGCAAATGATAATAAACAGTCATTAGAGTTATTTGCCACATCAAATCCACATACGCTATGCATATTTGTCTACCAAGAGATCTGCTCATGATCCTGGGCGTCCTGTGGTTAAATAGATTACTGGCCCTGACTGGTGGACAACAAACATAAGCCGGACTAATGGGAAATAAAGCCTATCCCAAACGGGTTAAGCAGCTTATCTAAGTCTTAGCTCAAGCTTTCTTTTGACAAAGACATATCTGGGAGAGAAATTTCTTTTCTAATTAAAAAACGCTACAAATAAACCAACATATTCAATAATTCAATTTGTGATCACTCAGCCACGCATACTGTAGATCTCGAGATCGATCGTTAGAAGAGATAAAGGCCGACAAAGCATGACAACAAAAGCATCAAAAGGCATCAGTTAGTTAGAATGACGTGGCAACTTCAGAATTTTTTCACCAAACTGGAGAAGGGTATTTTTATCGGTTAATCTGTCATTCTCTCTGGTGTAAATAGGAGCCTGCGCGCATGGCAGGCATTAATTAAAAACGTCTGTTCTGCGGGTGGTGGTAGGTGTGAACTGCTAAGGCTGCTAGCTACATTCAGAGGAAAAACAAATACATGTGATGGTAAAAATAAAATAACGAAGCAATAACGTTTTTTACGTTAATCGTGAAGAACACGTAATGTTGTCAGAGAAGATTCTGGCCTATTACAATAACCATCCCCTCTGATCTACGCGTTATTCAAAAGACCAACACTGGAAACTCTAAGATGGTAATATTTACGTCCCTCGCTATTCTAGGGCGAAAGATTGAGCTCGTCGCCGTAACTAGGCCTTCTGCTCTCCGTTTATGCCTTGTATTCGGAATCTAATGGTCGCCAGTGATTTAGCGTGATTAATGTTTTACGCGTTTTTCAGACGAACGCTCGCCTGAAACATACAATAAAATCCTGTTCTACAGACCTCGGCGTCTTTTCTTAGGGGCACCCAAAGAGAAACTGTTAGCAAAATACTTAAAATATCATTTCCTGGTTTCTAAGATTGTTACCGAGCTTTTTAAGGGCATATTTGTGTGAGCTCATACGGGTTGAACTGTTCGGCGTTTTTAGCTGAAAATCGTTAAGGCGCGCTAGCTGACCTTATTTTACACTCTAAATGACATATTTGTCCTTCCGAAGATAAAAGGAATTAATCAGTCACCTTTTTAAGAAAATCGGTGAGGTGATGTTTCGCCACAGAAATCTATAGTTTTCACTGCAATTAAATCCGAATATCTAAGACGACTTCGGTCTGCCGAACAGATATTCCTCCGAAAACGAACCGTTGGGTGCCCCTGTTTTCTCAGAGGGAGGGATTAGATTAATGTTATCGGTATAAGCAATGTTAAGTACCCGATGCGGTGTACTGAATTAAGAACTGCAAGACAAAAAAGAAAGAAAAACGTACGATGCTGGAAAAAGTGGTGACTAATCGCTGGAGCTGGTTGACTACCGTGAAAGAGAGCTTAGCAAGCATGCATGCTTCTTATGGTACTCGCTGGTGACATACGACTCATGGCAGATTGAACTGAGCGTTACCAATTTCAGAATTATATGAAGATCATCGCAGTGAAGGTGTTTCAACTTAAGCAGTTGAAAAGAAGAAACCTGAAAAAATTCAGGCTTGAACGGGAATCGAACCCATAACCTCTGCGATACCGGTGCAGTGCTCTAACCAACTGTGAGCTATCAAGCCAACTGGGAGCTGGTCAATTGAGAGTATTTATCCCGTAGATGGAGAAATGAACATTAATATATGAAATAATCATAGCGCTCTAGAGCGCTGCACCGGCATCGCAGAGGTCATGGGTTCGATTCCCGTTCAAGCCTGAATTCTTTCAGGTTTCTTCTTTTCAACTGTTTAAGTTGAAACACGTTCAATGTGATGATCTTCATATAATTCTATCATTATCCGCAGTTCAGATATATGTTTATTTCATATATTAATGTTCGTTACCAATTTTGTTTCGTCAGTCATTGTACTGTGAATTTAACTGACGTTTAAAGTAAAGG
The DNA here is from genome assembly GCA_964030785.1 of Siderastrea siderea. Classification (NCBI taxonomy): domain Eukaryota; kingdom Metazoa; phylum Cnidaria; class Anthozoa; order Scleractinia; family Rhizangiidae; genus Siderastrea; species Siderastrea siderea. Next base: position 63,862,163 of record OZ034968.1, read on the forward strand.
CAGATATGTCAGTGACCTTAAAATGTCTCTCGCGATATGTTTTTCTTAACAGTACACTTAAAAAATCTGACATTTTCCAGATTTCTCGTCAACCCGACTTGCTTTTATTGTCTAGAGGAACTTAATGGGGGAGAGGTTGTAAAGAAACGTAATTCAAAACAGTTAATAACGGAAGTAAGTTCTTTATGTTATCCTTCTCCTAAATGGGTCGGCGTACATGTTCCTGAACGTATGACGAAAATAACCCAAAATAAGTAATGCTTGAATAGCAATAGCAGGCAACGGTTTCCTTTGCGATTTGAGCTGCTGATTTGGGACTGTTTGTCGACTAATTCGAACTAATAATTATTCGTTCCCTTAACAGTTATCGGAAGTGTAACGATTCAGTTTGTTAAGCCTATTTGACCACAGGAAACCCAGGCAAGCGACAAGGGAGCGGAAAATGCAAGGATATGTGGCTCGTTAAACTTAAACGGCTGTTTGTTGTCATTTTCTGTCGTTCGTTGACAAGGCCAGTGAAAGAAGCCCATCAAATCCTTTTCAGTTTGCCAGTGAGTGGGCTGTTCATGAGCGTGGGATTCCTGTGACCATGAATGAAAATTAATTTGTGTGCTGTGGCCCCCTGGATACTCGGATCACGTGGCACCCCTTGTAAATTTGTTTTATAGGCTCTCAAGGACATGTATACCAAATTTGGTGCTTTTACGCGATTTGTCACGATTTTCGTAAATTTCGACGCTAACGGACTGGACTATTAGCCGGGTTGGTTGGTAAAAATGGTATGGCAATCGGGTGTTTGCTTAAAGAGAAATTTCAAAAAGTGAACCTATATGTGTTACGGGAAACAGCAAATGGTTATTTGTTTTAAAACTACTGAAAACTTTGGAGCGACGTGGTCGATAATTTTTCCAGCGAGAGGAAGCTTCGCGACTCAGGTGAATAAAATTTACTTAGTTAATTGAGTTTAAGTGTGTTTTGTCAATGAACTAGAATTGTATTTATCTCTTAAGATGTACATAATGGTCAGTCTTTCTTGTTCTGTGCGCTGAGCAACAGTTAAACTGCTTGTTTGGTGAATTGTTTACGAGCGGGTACTTTTATTCTGAGGGCCGGCTGATTGTGTTCCAACTTGTATGGAAAGTTTCCCTAAAATTTTGTCCTCTGTGTTATAAACAAGTAATCGCATTGAGTCCTCGTACAATTAAGGATAAATTTCACATGTATTTTCAAAGTTTTCACAAATTGTCCTCGTCGCTGCGCGGGCAATTTTGTGAAAACTTTGAAAATACGCGTGAAAATTTATCCTTAATTCTATTCGGCCTCATGCGATTACATATACTAATTCTAATATGGCACGCCATCTTTCCTTAGCAATCATGTCTATCATAGACTGAGGAGACTTCAGACTTTAGACTGAGGAGTAAGCGAGTGAAGACTAATGATTATGTTAGTATACACCAAACAAGTGAATAACCAGCCCCAAATAGTGACTGGGAGCGACTTCCTAACTTAGGAATCGACCATAGTCTAAGTTCATACACTACTGTTTTATTAAAATTCAAAAAACCCGGACGCTTTGCCGTATTTTCTACCAGTTTCAAAAGTCTTTCGAGGTTTTTATGGCCCCTCAATGGATGTATGTGATAACACGGTTCCACTGTGTTTAGTCTCATAACATCTCGTTTCAAAAACAGATGAATCCTCAGTTTTAAACCAGTGCCTTTAAATTGCCTCTCTGGCTACTTAAGGGCAACTTGGCGATCGTGGTGCTACACTGTCATGCCAACTTAACTTTAGGCCTTCCATCACCAGGCGGGAATAAGTAACTAAAGAATCAACTTAAGATAGCCTTTCATAAACTACTGTTTTCTTAGAATTGAAAAAACTCAGGCCGTTTACCGGCATTTTCTACCAGTTTCAAAAGATTTTGAGTTTTGTTTTTTCGCAAAAGACTCCATAAATTTCCTTGCCCAATTTCTCAAGATTATGTTCGTTACTCAATCTTAGTTGTACTCCTAGACGATCTCAATCTGGTACCAGTGAATTTCCGATTCAATTCACCCGTTTAAAATACCTTGCAGTCATAAAACAGGTCATTGTAATGTTAGAAAAGGTATCACACCGACCCAGTAATTAAATGTGTTCTTAATTTTCAAAGGTTTCCTTTTCTTCAGCTTTGTCTGTGTTCCCCCCCCCCCCCGTAGTTTTTGCCGGAATGTCAGTGAGTGAAGCAAAGTGTTATCGGTAAACCTCTTAACAACGCTGTTTGCACCTCGCTCAAAGATTGCAACCCACTTTCATCCCGAGACCGCAACCATGACACATTTTCAAAGCGTAGATTCCCACATTGAGTTGAGGATCGAACAGAGTTGAGATCGACCGTCAACAGCGTTGAGATCGAACGTCAATATTTTAATTTGGTGCATGTATACATGTTCTACATCACCCAACCTAAGACTGAATGTAAGTAGTTTAGAGCACATCACTGGGGACTAATCCCCAGTTTCTTCTCCTCCCTTCCTCCTTAGCCTTACCGCGCTGCCCATCCTCTTCACTTCACGTCCCTTTCACGACCTCTTTGTCTGCCCCATCCCTTAGATATTCCGCCTGCTTTCCTTCTCTTTAGTCCCACTCGTTTCCTGCCACCCGGAAAATTCTGTTTCTCAGCCTCTGTCTTCTCGTCTTTCCCTCCAACTTCTCTTCCCTTCCCTTCTCTCCTTTTTTAGAAGGTGCCGTCCAGTTTCCAGTCTCGCGGTAGATCCCGCTTCCTGGTTTGTGTTTTCCTGCCCCGTTAGTCTTTCCTCCCACTTTCCCTTCCCTTTAATCCTCTCTGCCGCCCTTTTGTGTGATAATCCCGTCCCGTTTCCTGCATCCCGGGTCATCCTGTCTCCCTATTATTAGTTTAACGGTCTTGGCCTTACCTGTATCCGCCCCTTCTCCCCATTTAACTGTATAATGTTATCACAGTGGGCCGGGGGTGGGGGGGGAAAGGGGTGTTTAACCTCCCGCTTCCCGTACCCCTTGATCCCGGTTCCCGCCCTGTATTTGTTTGTTCCCGCCTCTTTGCATTTTTTCGATTGCGAAATATTCCGCAATGTTTCGTAATTTTCTCCATCTCCCACTTCCTGCCCCCTGTTCTTCCTCCTCCCGTACAGCTCCTGCCCCCTTTTCACGCGCTTTCCCGCCCCCCTGCCCCCCTCCACCACAGAAAATCCACGCTTTACGAGCACCCCGTTAGTACTACCGCCTTGTTATTATGGCCACTTTTCTTCAGTTCCTTGACCTGAACAAAAGCTCATGTAGTCATTTTCTTATCTGAAAAACTAGTTCCAGTATCAACATGCGCGTTCTCCTCACAGGTTTTTCATTCATTTCTTATGGTTCTAGTTGGGAGAATTTGCTTAAACATCGAGACATTTAGTTTTGGTGATTATTTCTTTTATTCTCAAGACCTAGACGCTTGACACTATTGACACTTAAAGGGTTAACACGGCCACATTGTTACGGCCTGACGGAAAACGTATTAACGGGCTTCAACTGAAGCAATAGAAGATATTTAAATCCCAAGTTCATGTCATAACTGCCTGTCTTTTGAGTTCCCCCAATTTATCATACTTCATTAAATCACATTAACTACATTTCTTTAAAGTTTTCTTAGTGTCATCGTAAATGATGTTGAAGATTAAGACAAATTTCCTGCTCAACACATTTCAAGTTTGTTAAATGCAATCAAGAACTCATCAAGTGTGATCAAAGTTTAGCCCCAATCAAGATAAGTAACGATCAATATGATCTTTAGATTCTGCAATCTGTTAAGTACATTTGGTGTTAAAATTTAAATGCACATATGTCACCTCGCACGTTGTAATGACGTTTTGGGGCATGGCCCGATGTATTAAATCACAAATGTTACACATTACTGACAAAGATAATTTCGCATTGTTACAGCAATCACTTTCTCTGCGTGCGATTACTGAAAAGAAGGCCAGAAATCGGTCTCGACAATATCACTTCTCCGTCAGCAATTGAGCGTTAAATTGAAGAAAACAAACATGGCGAGCTTTGTAATTCTTAGTCTTCATAATCAGACTACTCATTTGGCGAGAAATTGGAAATCATTAGTTGATGTATTTTGTGTGGATGGGATCGAATTATCAGAACTTATAGCATTCAGAGAAATAGAGACACTTTAGTTTCAAGCTGCAAGCTATGAAAGGATTAATACTTCATGTTTGCTGATTCTTCATGTCACTCAAAGTCAGATTAAAACAAGAAATTAAATAAAATCCCACTGGAAATAACTGTAATCCTTTATTAAAGTTACAGGGTTGTAAGGAAAAGCTACAAAACAATGTTTACCGAGAATATCGAGATATTTATTTTTCCTCTTTGCCAAAGTGTGTGGTTTTGAACTAAAGTTTGTTTGTATCAATGTTCTAGGCACCTTGGCTTAATTCTTTTGTTTAACGCCTTCTAAGCATAAGAATAGCACTTAAGCAGGCTTTGACACTTTTAGATCTTTTGTCGCCTCTATCGTCACCCATTCAACACGGCGATTAATTTCTCTCAAGCGATGTTGGCTTTTGCTTATCGGTAGCTGGGCGGAGCGAGCGAAGTGGTCTGCGTCCTGTTATGTTTTATTTGAAAGTCTGATTTTCACTGAGGCTTGACGCAGTACACAAGATTAAAACTACATCAACCTTTCTTTCTCAAGGGCACGCAGGTTCGAAACGATTGAGGACGCGGCTCAAGAATTTGATCTTGAGAAATATTTTTCAAGAAAAAGCGCCACATAAACGTCCTGTTGAGGGGCTTTCCTTTGGATGATCTCGGGATGGCCGAACCCACAGCCGCCTTACACAGCATGAAGCACAGCACAGCAGAGGAGTACCGTTAACAGTGAATGAACACACGTTATGTGTTAAGCGTAGCAACATGACGTTTCCACACACGTTTAAGTTTATTTACAAATTCACAAAAATACATAAATTATTTTAAGACGTAAGTTACAAGAGAAACTCTAAATTGATTCTCAGGAGTCCAAAACTTGCTTGTTAATTTTCAATATGTGTAAAGCTCTTGGCGCGGCTATGACATATCTTGTTTTCTTTATTATTTATCTGTTTAATTTTAGGTATGACCAGTTCCTTTTATTACGGATTTCTGGACCATCGAAAGCTGCTTTGACAATAAAGAAAGACGTTTAGGGAGCTTGCTTTTCTATTTAAAATCCACAAGGATTAAGATGAATGTAGTACGTGATGAGTCGTTAGCTGCCTAATAGCGCCAGAAACACACACGGAACTCCTAATTGCCTTGACATTGTTCTGTTAACGTTCTTAATGGAACCTTAATCGTATATTCATTGAAAGTATAACTTGGTTGAAAGAACACTGTAAACAAAAAAACTCTCACGACAATGCGTGTTAAAAAGCAAAGTAGAAAAACCCACAGATATCACTTTATGGCTCTTCTTTTAGCATGAAAACGCCAATATGGCTTGTTATAATATAAAGTTATATCTACCGCATGGCCGGGATGTATTCATGGTATTGCCTCGGGGGTCTTTTTAAGCTCTAAACTAAGGCCCACGAAACAAAGGCGAAGACAAAAAGATCTCAATAAAGCTTGCTGAGCGCTAATTGCTTTCCTTTTCAGGCTTCAATGTTGACGAAATTTGACTTTATATGTTAGGTAATTTGAATACTTTCTTTGTTTTCCAATTTAAAATGACCATAAACAAAATAAACTTTCTTTTGGCTTCGAATTTGTTGACTTGTTCGCCGTTTCGTGCCATTTCCCGATTGCGTGAATCTTAGCAGCTGAAAGGTCCAAGAAGTTTTACTTCTTTACAAATTAACATCTTCTAAAATATTAATATCTTGAAAGGCTTTCAACAATACTTGTCAAAACAAGCCCTCTAGGCATCAGGTCGCTTTGCTACCGTTTTGACTTCAAAGAATTTCTGTATCATCAAAGGTTATTGTAATATGGATGAATTATGGCTGACGCTGATTCATTTGAGCCAAAAGGTTCTTGTAGTTTGTTCTCCGAAATCGTCGGGATTAAGAATACACTTGCTGTAGATTGCTATTAATTGAAGAGGTTAGTCAATTGTAGAAGAGCTGAAGCGAACGATTGGTTCCGTAACTAAGAAATGACACGTTTTCCCGCAGAAGCACGCCGACTTCGAGAGTTTGCATCGCTGAAGCGTAAAAGAAACCAATTCTCTTACTCTTTGTTGCCAGTTGAAAAATTGCCCAGCAATCAAGACATCTATATAGGCTTCGCTCTATTATAATTTCATCGAAACAAAGCATTTTATTTTAGTTTAGACATATCTGGGGTGGAGCACTGTGTAATATCAAAGGATAGCATTTTAAATGCGAATCGATAAAACCAATGTTGTTATCTTTTGTGCGTTGTAGAAAGTTTGGCGCCTGGGCTCTCTGAGTAATGACGGCTGATTTGCAATAAAACTATTCGAAATGATAAAAAATGTGTCAGAGTCATTAATCATAATATCCTTAGTCATTAACATGTGTCATTGCGTCGAGTAGGAACAACAACTTGTGTTTTGGCCTCGTTGAAAAGTTTGCTATACAAAATACAACAATTTTCTTCGACTTAAAATATGCAGCAGATGAAGTTATGCCATTTTATGCTAACTAAGACTTGACCTTCTGTGTTGAGATTTTATTGTTGAGAAGGAGACAAATTTATTTCCGTTTAAAATTCATTTTTTTGTGTTAAATTTGACCACAAAATTGAAAACTTTTATCTCTTTCTAGTCTGAAACATTTGACAACCTTCTGGCGAAATATGACACACTAAAACCACCGGTTAACTAGATGACTGGTTCCCCTTGGGTGCTAAAACGAAATAATTTCGACAAACATCGTATGAACAATATCTGCGTGGTTCATTTACATTTAATTGCTGTAAAAGCCCACAAAAGCGTTGTAAACTGACCGTAAAACCAACCGTTTACTGTGTCTTGTCTAGGCCACTAAAAATCTATTAACTGATGTATTTGTTGATATCAATTTGGACTCCTCCTTCGGTAAATAAATTTTTCGATAGTCCAAATAGACAGAGATGCGTCACGAATTCAAAAACATCTATTCTTCTCCACTGTCTTCCCCAAGGCAGACAATTTATTGGCATTCTCGAATCTTTTGGGCAAATTTGTTCTAGCAAATTGTTCCCACAATGTCAATTTACGGGCTTTTTGAAAGAAATTGTTCTCGAAAGCTTAAATCGATTTACTTCTAATGGCTCATGGATTTAAGAGGCAGGAAAACGTAAAATGTTGGCATTCAAGTCCTCAGAAATTGGATTTGCTTGTCTAGACGGATTTTCTGAGGACAATTGTTGCGCCATAAATTTCCCTTCTTCTGCGGTCGCGTTATGGTTTTATCAAAGACCATTTGGCACAAATGTTATAAATGACCCATGAATTTGCAAATAGCTTGCAAGCTAAGAGTGCTCCTGATTGTGCGTTAAAAGATTCTAAGACAAAGCAAAGATGAATTTTGACTGATCCACTAAGCTCACTAGGGCAAAATCTGAGAGTTCCACGGCTATAAAATGTCATAGATAACTACTCCATGTCTCGCTATAAATGGTCTTGAGATGATTTTCTTTGTTTGCCTTTCCATTTATTTGTAAAAAGGAAGGAATTACTGGATGATATTGGATCACTTCTATGGCGTGGATCAGGTTTTATTAGTCAAATACATTAAAAGGATTCTCGCTTCTTCCTTTCGCTATTAGAACTATTAGTTTTTTTTCTTTCGAGCCTCAATAAAAGGATTAAGGCTTTGCAGTAAAACAGTGTAAATGACTTTAAGCCATCGTTTGGCTATAAAAGACTTTTTCAGGCGTTTTTTATGTTTTTCTTAAGACAGGTAAGTGTATTGATTAGCGTCAGTTTTCAATTGGTGTTTGAGATCTCAAATTCTAAATTCATCAATCATGTCACTTCTTCTGTCAAGTAATAATGACTTAATATCTCTTAGGCGAAGTAAGTTGGTCCGAATGCAATCACCCAATTGCTTTGGGCCTCATTAGCATCTCATGAAATTTTACAGCTGTGGTCACTTAGGCCAATAATCAAGTCATCAGATTCGTTTGAGTGGAAACAACCTCAAATGGCAGAAAACCATTAGCAATACTTCAAAATACTTCACAGCCCGACGCTCTTTATCACCTCCTTTTCGCGTGGCACTCTCTTATCGCCTCTAACTCTCTTTAAAAGCCCCCTGATGCTCTTAATTATTTCATGCCTTATCGTTCGCATCTTTTCAACAGAACGTGTTATGTAAATTTAAACTGCCAAGCCGCACGTTTACGTATTATTACCAAGCAAAACTTCTCACATGGCCTCTTGCGGCCTTCCTAAGTGGTTTTGTGTGGCGATGATTTGATTTTTACGTTTTCTAAAACATGTGATACATCGTATTTGGGACGTGTTGAATGTTTGTTTTAAGGAGGCGTGAGCCCAATCAAACTCTTAACCGCACGACTAAGCGTTCCGTTTATGTCATGCACCGACAAATGGTCCACTTTAGCTAAGAATACCTTCTAACAGAAAAGCTTTTCACGATTGTAGTTCGACACCAAGGGGGTAATTGTCGAATTGTTATCCCTCAGCCAATTGAAAAAGACAAAACATGAACACTTTTAGAATGACAACGTGTCTCGGTCTAATTGATAGCAACCAAAAGCCAATCAGAAACAACGCTTATCAGTTATCCTGGGTTTTTGTATAGGAGTGGGAGGAGAAGATTATTTCTGCTTTCTCGTGGTTCCATTAGTCGTCATCTTGGGCCAATCACAGAAGCGCATTTGCATGTCAGCCGTTTAACAAGTTTGACATTTTTATTCTTGATCATTATCACGGGCTTAAATTGTCGCCTCGCATGCCCCAATGCATTCAAGCGAACACAAACGATCTTTGTTTGCCTTTTCTTAAGCTACAGAAATTACTACTTTAATTTCACAGTATATTTGCTGAAATTCACTCGCGCGGTAAAACATGGAAGAGAAAACTCGATCAAATCCGTTCTCGATCTCTAATATTCTAAACAATGCCAGCTCAAGGGAACATGGCAGAAAGGAGTCCGATAACACAAGCGAGGTTGCAGAGGCTTACGACAGACAGCGCTCAGAGTTTACAAGAACGCAAAATTTCGAAATTCGTCAACATGATGAAAGCCCAACGGAACACGACAGACGAATGTCATACGACTTCGATGACTGGAGTAGAACGTCCGTTGAAGGTTTGTAACTCTCATCACTAAGTTGTGAGCTTCCGGTTACTGAGTGTAAATGAGATTATAGTACACTGAGTCGCCCTATTTAGTGCGAGCCAAGACAGCCGTAAGTTTGCGTTCATCAAGCGGCAAAAAATAACTGTAGCTTATCACTTATTTTCTTACAGATCCATCGGAAAAAGATGATCACTCGTCAGAGGGGGACAAGAAAGATAGCATCAAGAGGCGTAGGAAGAAGAAGACGCGGACAGTGTTCTCTCGAAGCCAGGTCTATCAACTAGAGTCAACTTTCGATTTGAAGCGGTATCTTTCCTCCTCTGAGCGTGCTGGGCTGGCCGCCCAACTACACCTCACAGAAACACAGGTTAAGATATGGTTTCAAAATCGACGGAACAAGTGGAAGAGGCAACTGGCTGCCGAGATGGAAGCTGCCAGTTTAGCCCAAGCAAGTCACCAGCGAATGGTACGGGTTCCGATACTCTACCGAGACCAGGGTCGTACTAGTGAACTAGCGGGTCACCCAGCTCCTTACTCGTTTTACCACCCATCGTCTTACCCTGGCATGCAGTATCCTCAGCACTATTCGCAATTCCTGCCTCCTCATTTAAGACCGTCTCCAATGTCATCGCTGCTATAACAAGTTGGTTACTTGAACAGGGAACAAGAACCCAGCCACGGACTGACATCTTGCTTCCATAAAATAAACACTAGATTTGCGTGGAAGTGAACTCAACGGTCTCCCTACAAACTGAACGTTTTAGAGTTTTAGTACAAAATAGAGACAACTTTAAACATCTAATGGTCCACTTGTCTGATTGAGGCGTAATATCTATCTTAATTCGAAGATGACTAGTAGGGATGTCTTCACTGTAGAAAAATGTCTCAGACCAAATTTGCGTAGAGTTGGCGATAATTTTCTGGCCAACTTTATTTCCTGTTTCCAGACCCGGGTTTTCGTTAGTGTTAAAAGCTGAGACTTTATGAAACTAGAGGGTGTAGCTAGTGGAAGATCGTGTGGTGTTTACAGTTGTTATTTACACCTATTTATACAACACGGGAGCGATTAGAGTTAAGAGATGGACCACTTTATTTGTTGCACGGAATATTTAACGCTAAGTTACGATCGAACGACGTCGAGTTTCCTCTTAAACCGTTGGTGTAAACTTTGCGTTTTACGCAGTGAATCGCTTGGACTGAAGTTTTTCACATTCAAAGTTTCAAACCTCGACACTACAAATAACACGCTAGAAGAGGAGGAAAACCAGAAGGAGGAATGACTCAGGCCTTAATGAAAAGGCTTGTATGGTTGATTATTTCAAACTCATTGGGACAAAAAATGGGTAAAAAATATAGAGTTTATGGGTCCAAATTGTAAAATATGTGTTAAATTGTAGTCAAATATTTACAATAAAAGAAAGACTTTGTAAATTACGCATCACAAGCAAGTATGCTGCCTTTCAAATGCTGCCAATTTGGGGCGTATATCATGGTCGTCCAAGGTTTTGTTTTCCCCAGAAGATATCATTTCACAATAAATTAATCATACGAAAGCGTGCTACTTTTAAAGAGGCTAAAAAGATTGAAGAAGCCTTACGACGATGGATTCTTTAGTCAAATACAGCAGGAACTATTGCCGAATGACATCGACGCATCGAAAGTGTTAATGAATTACTTCACCCCTAGTAAAACTTAATTATTCCTTTTATTGAGCTTTCGAAAGGTGAGAAAATGGTGTCGACAAACAATTCACAAAGGAGTTACGGATTTAACATAACAAAGACCGGAGTACTGATTCCTAATCGTTATCAGTAATTTGTGAAAAGACCAAGAGAGCTTTCGCCCATTACTGCTTTATCTTCAGATAAAGGTGAACCCTTTTCAAGAATAGCTAAAGAGTGAGCGAAATTTTAACGACAGTATATCTTCGCATAACAACACAGTTATAATTTTTCCGATTAAAATAAATAATAGAGTTTATTCACTTTTAGACAAGTAGGAAAAAGGTTTCCTGAAGCAAGAAAAGATTTTGTTATAACTTGATTCCCGTTGCGCGCACCTTATTGAGCTCGATGAATCTTGTTTTGTAGGGACGTTTTGCAATATTGGCGTCAGTGAGTTTGCTGTTTAGAAGCGATTTTCTTTAATTTGGAACCGCATGGCATTTCAAACAGGTGAAGAGTGAGCTAGGAGAAAGTCACGGGTACCTGAAGGAGTCAGTAGTCACGGAAAAAAGGAAGAATAAAGGCTCGTTACAATAGGACTTGAAACAGATAAGCATCGGAAATGGGAAATCATAAGGCTGATCCTGGTTTAAAACTGGTTAAACTTTCTTAGAAAAGGTTAAGACGGAATAGAGAAAAACAAGGAAATTCATCCAGCAGACAATCTTATGGTATAAACAAATTTGATGAAATATTCATGGCCACTGATGTTTAAGACAAATTTTAATGGTATCATTATTGACTTGGGAAAGGTCCAACACTACAATATCAGGATAAAAGAGTTAAATAAACACCTCTCTGGGTGTCCTATACATAAAATAACGCCAGAGATGGTGAAGCGGTGGAAGCTTTCAAGCAGTAATGTTTATTCGTTTTGTATAATAATTCAAGTGTTTCACGCGAGGTGAATATTGGACGATATTGGGCTATTTGCACTCAATGGCAACCATGAATAAATAAAAACCGCAATTTGACATTGAACTGTTCGCTTATCACTCATAAAACAGGAAATTTTAGGTAAATGGAAAGCATTTCCATGTGCCAAGAGATATTTTTAAGCGGATGGAGTACTCTTTTGAGTGTTAGATTATTTTTTACGATTAGACGCTTACCCGCTGCTGTCGGAAAGCAAATTGCTTCTCGGGGAGCGGTCTTTTTTGTAATGGCGATAGAATATACTTAAATATGAGGATGTCTCTGTGTGCTTATCCATAACAAACACCATTAGCCTGCTTTTGAAAGCTAACAGCAACCAGTAAAGAAGACGACTACATGCGGTCATTAAAAGTGAAAAGAACAACCAACAATAGAAGTGGCGCATCGAATAAAAACCTTAAATTTGTTGACTTAAAAATCATTTTGGGACGTCAACAAAGCCATTGAGCTGCGTGCTGCCAAACGTATACCAACAGTTATTAAATGTAGCTGGTTTAGTTTACCAAAGCGTCAGTTTGAATTATTTTTTCTATCAACGTCAAGCGACTGACAGCGGGATTGTGATAAAGGAATTGGAGGCGTTTTAAAGTCAACCGTGGTTGTTTTAAACTTATTACTTTGCGTTGCCAGCTGCAAGCTATTCATTCATTACTCGGTCGACTTTTGCGAAAACTAATTCATTGACGTGTTAAATATAAAACGTTGCCAATTTTCAGACCAATTCATTTTACTGTTTCTGGAAGTTTAACGGAAAGTAGCCCAGAAATAAACTATGACTTGAGACGGGAGAAGTAATATCTAATTATTAGATTAAATGGCCACGTTTCTAGGCATTTAATGGTAATATCTTGGCTTAACTTTTCGCCTATCACGACCGCCGCTATTGTTTTAATTATCCTTTTCTTAATTTAATGTGTTATCAGCAGCATTTTCGAATTCACTGTTGTTTATATGACTCATCACGAAAGTTATTAGCTTTCCATTTTTAATCAAGGAAAGCTTACATTTTCAGCCAAATTGGCAATAGTTTCAGTAACTTGATGCTATGAATACACTTTAAGTTACAAGAAAGAAGAAATGACAATTTTTATTGAATTTAAATTATCCATTAATTTTTGTGTGGTCATTTGCCAGCAGGAAATGTGAGATAATCTTGCGATATTGGGGCACGTTCATGGGAAATCTAATGGTTGCTTAGCAAAACTGAAATCGTTAACTGTTCAGTAACCAACACGCGCCCGAAAGGAACTGACATTTGTTCATAAATCAAATAAGACCATGCTGTGACTTTGAATATTCTTTAGTTACCTGTTCGGCATTAACTTTTTTCTTTTCTTCGTATTAAGTAAAACTAGAAAAATGAGGGTTTTAATGATAAGCGATTGTATTCAAAACAAGGCGTTCATGGTGTGGAGAAATTGATGAAATCGGAAGCCGGCAAAAATTTGTTGGGAATAAAAAGGTGGGAAATACTTATTCAACTTCAGCGTTTCGTCCCTTTTTCTACCTTTCTTTAATTATAAAACCGGGCAACACGGGGTTATCTTACAAGGAAACTTTAGGACTTCCTTCTCTCAATTTCCGGGTTAAGCGGGCTTATGTGTGGGGATAAACGCCCTAAATTAAAGTGCTCACAAAGTGTGTATAACGTCACCCTTTTTAACAACCGCAAAAATTGGGAATATAGGGAGTCTTACTTTAATAGCACTTATACTATTGGCGTGAACACCAACTTACTAAAAATATTGGCAGATTTGAGCTTTCATCAGACGTGTATCTTGTTGTTGAGAACACTAGAGTTATTGCACATATCAAAATTAGCCTAGCACTCTTCTTTTCCATGCGATTATGGTGCGTATGTCATGAAATACCTTCCATTTTGTTGGATGCTTAGATATAAGATAATTGCATCTCACACTTAGCAGTTAGTATTCAAAACAACGTGCCTTCCAGCTGAGGTCTGATTAAAACAATTTCCAATTATCTTATCTCAGGTCGTTTTGTCTGGTCTCGGTGAAGATGTCGTCAATTGATAGCTACTAATGACAACGAATAATATTGATCGCTTGTTTTAGATTGATGTATGCAGTAATCAAAGATGGCTAACTGAACGCTGTCTGAGGCCAAAACTGAAAACAAAATGTAATTGGTTTCAACTTTCTTATTAATAGGAACAAACCGAGCATATGTCCGACTTACTGTGTTTCTTTTCACTTTGTAAACGCCCTTGCGTCAGCCATTCTGAAGCTTAGTGTTGTGATCGGGTGATACAAATTTAAAACCTTGCTAGGGCCTCTTTCACAGACCATATATTTGCTCAAAACAGCGTTACAATCACGGAGACATCTAGTTTGCTCAACAGCTGAATGGTGCCATTTCTTCGGGATTTCTTCAAAGAGCTAAGACGTTAGGGCTGGTCGGCAGCATAGTAAACAGCACCACATGTAGGTACTGTTCAATAGCTTTCTAGGATTTCGTCCAGAGACTTAAAAGTTAGAAGTAATACGTACAGCTTAATAAACATTAACACACCAAAGTTCTGCTCAGTACTCAAGAGCTGTCAACTCAATGGTCGCAATTTATTGATTAATTTGTGATCATCAACGGATTAAAAATTCAGTGTGCCATCGTGTACAGCATAATAAGTAGTACAAAATGTTCTGCCCTGTAGCTTTTTGTTTTTTCATTAGTGGTCACAAATTGATTTTATCCACGCTCAACTTTTGAAGTCATGCACATTAGGCAGGTTATTGTTCAGAAGCGGAAAAATGTCTTCTTTTTCATCATCAAAGAAAACGGAAATTTTGCTCTGATGTCGTGGTGATTTTCTCAAATGTAGCTATGTTCAATCAAACCATCACTATCGAAAGCATTTCTATTAATCTGTTCATTTCCAATTGTTATGCAAAGGGTGAATTCAAGCGTCAGCATAACAATATAGACGTGATATACGTTTAGTCTTGTTATTTATACCCGTTCTCTTCAATTTCCCTAGCTAGTGCTTGTCCCGTCTCCTTTTCCAAAAAGCAACAGAGCCCTTCTGCCCACGACTTTGCTTCATGCACGTGCTTTCTTTCCCTAAGAAGTAAAAGTTTGTGCCCTGGATTAACAATACGGGGGATGAAATCGAGCAGCAGCAGCATAATAATACAAAGACGTGATATACGTTTAGTCTTATTATTTATCCCCGGTGTCTTCAATTTCCCTAATTCATGTCCTATCTCCTTTTCCAAGAAACAACCGAACTCGCGACTTTGCCCCACGTGCCTCTTTCCCTTAGAAGCAGCCTTTGAGTCACACGCTGCCCACGCCAACAGAGCAAAACCCGGTTTCGAAGCAACTAGTCCATCACAAGGTAACCCCCATTATCATGTTGTTAGTTTTTCTTAGCGGTTAGCCTTCACCATTTTGTGCACCTGGGAGGAGAAAGAATTTGGAGTTTCGTGTCTGTCTGAGGATACAACACCAGGGCAAAGACCAAGAGATCGAACCACCGACATGTACGATGCTCTGACCGCTACATATTGGGTAATCAGCTGTTTTGTAGGAGGTTAAAGCTCTGTATAAACACCATGTAACGCTGTATAAAGACCATGAATACGCACATTGTAATAAAAAAAGGCTCCATCTTGCATTCTACAACTTTATTTTTGTCCAAGACTGGCCAAGTGAATTCCAACTTCATTGGAGGACCGTCTTGCGATTACCCGCGATAACAATATCATCTCGTTATTAAAACACTTTTTCTTGCTTGAAAGCTGACTTGTACAGTCATTGTGTTTTCTGACGCAAAACCCCGTTCACCCCGTTAGCAGGACCGGATATTTATGTTGTGTTGGTTCCACTGTACAATGCTTTGAGCGGTGGTCTTAAATTGAACATTTTACCAGTAAGTCGATTGTGCCCACTTGCTTTTTATCACAATATGTGTACTAAATCACCTGCTAAGAGCAGGCTCAACTATACAATCGAGACTGAATCAACTGAAAATCTCTAGCACGCCTTCAGACAGACAGGCGTGCGTCGATGGACGCCCATAGAACAAATTCAAGGCTTTTACAATTTTGTAAAATACTGAATATAATGAAAATACTGAAATCTAATATTTTAATGCAGCAAGCATTCATATGATGATAACAAACTTCCTGGGTTTAAAACTAAAGATACACACTTTTTTTTCTTACAAGAACGTCCAATTTTTTTTGTACCTATTTTGTGGGTGGATTGAGCCTAATAAAGCTCTTACTATGTTCTTAAGTAACAGAGTGTAGTATTTCAGACACTACCAGAAGGTCAGAATGGAGAAAGAAGTACAAAAAGAAACTCTATATATAATTAATAAAACAATAGTAACGCGAAAATATCTATTCATGTGTTTTGGGCTACCACGAATTGATGAAATTTCAAAATGTTTTATTTCTTAAACAAACCAATATATCGACATAAAATTTTCCTCGAAGATTTGTCCCACCAGCGTATAAAATACACCTAATTGAAAAAAACGTTGTCGGGTAAAAAGCATAATCCATGAACTATATGACTTAAGGGTTTCCGGGAAGCGGATGAGCCTTCTTTGATTCTTCGACACCGTGCACATCCTAATGACACGGACAAAATAAAACTGATAGATGTACTCCAAAATCTCTCCATGAATGAAAAACACAAAAACACAAAACAAAAAACCAAAACAAAACAAAGTAAAACAAAAACCCTTGAATATCAATAAACGGAACGGAGTAACAAGCTTGCCGTGCTGTTTTCCCAGAATGCCATTAAGCCGCGGCTACACTAGCGGTTTTTTGCTTGCGATAGTGATGCGATCTTTTTGGAAAATTGTCGCGTCGCCAGCGCGCGGTGAAAATCGCATGTGTAGCCACCCTCGCACAGGTGATGCGACAGATGAAAAAATCGCAGAAAAAAATCGCGAGAAATTCAATGAGTTGAATTTTTTGCGACAAAATCACGGTCTTTGTCAGAGGGTGGCTACACTTGCGATTATCGCCGCGCGCTGGCGACGCGACAATTTGAATAAAATCGCATCACCATCGCAAGCAAAAAATCGCTCGTGTAGCCGCGGTTTTATGTCGCACGTTCATGGTTTGCTTTTAACCAGACAACGTTGTTTCAATCAGGTGTTTAGAGCAGCTTTATGGTGGCCTTAGTTTAGCTTTTTATGACTTCAAATGAAAACCAGTAATTGGATTCGGAAAACGGAATAGGACCATATTAAGCCTACGGCGATATGATCGCCGCGCATCCTAAATTTTTCAAACGGCCAGCTAATTGATCATGAGAGTAAAAGGATCACTTCATAAGACGTTTTGGAGGAGATACTAGTACGAATTTTATAGGTACTGCATGTGAGTTCTGAATATCGAGACTACTTCCTAATCTGTCCGAACAGTGAATTCTCGACTCGAAGATTCGTCCCACCAGCGTATAAAATATATTAAAAGAGGAGCTTTATGGTGGCCTTAGTTTAAGCTTGTAGAATTATAAATGACATCAAATGAAAACCAGTAATTGGATTCGGAAAACGGAACAGAAAGATATTAAGTCTACGGCGATATGATTACCACGCATCCTAAATTTTTTAAACGGCTAGCTAATTGATCATGAAATTAAAAGGATCACGTCAAAAGACGTTTTGGAGGAGATACTAGTACGAATTGTTTAGGTACACTGTGAGTTCTGAATATCGAGACTACTTCCTAATCTATCCAAACAGTGAATTCTCGCCTACATTCAGACCGACAGAGGTCAAAGTATTCTTCTCTTCATTCTTTCGTGATTCCGCCTCCTAACTTTCGCGGACATTGCACTTCATTTCGAGAAATAGAAGAAGCGGCATTCCGCGAGACTTTTTGGGGACATCAAGAAAAAGAAGGGCTCAAAATCTTCAAAACATTGCCAAAATATGACCTTTATTTTTCTTTCGCGATAATCAATTCTCGCGAAAATAAATGGTGAGGTAATTCCTCACTCAGGGTTTCACTGACCAGGATCTTTGCGCGTTTCCATTTTTTATTTTGTTTTCTTTTAGAACCTTTTCTTAAACAATGTTGAGGCTGATACTGGCCAAAGTTTTAAGAACATGCTAATAACATACCCAGCCAGGAGTTTAGCTAGAGCGTCTTAATTTTGTCCACGTTTTCCACAAAAGCCCAAATTCAGGTTTAAATATCAATAAAATTAAAGGTAACAGTTTGGTCTGAGTAATTTAACAGTGTTTCTGCGCCCCAAATACTAGAACCATACACATTGTATGAAAAGAATTTTAAAATGTGATCTCAATAATTCTGAAGAGAAACTTGGAACATTGATGGTTTTATTATCTGCTCTATTTCTTGTACTTACTTTTATGGTTGCCAAGAGGGCCACCAACATCGACATAGCAAACGCAGACTGTCTCATTTGTAATTTTAGGAAAGCTGTTTCTCCATAACTTTGTTCTGAAGGGTACTTTAGAGCCAGAAATTGCTCTACTTGTTTTTTTTTTTTTACGTACTGCTTAATTCGTTTCTTTGTGAATCTTGTTGATGCAAACAAACTCATTGTATGAAATTGATGAAGACCAAGCACGAAAATTGACGACAAGTTTTCTCCACTTTGCGTAACTTTTTGTACCTCATTCGATGTTAGTTTTTGTGCAGTGAGCTTGGCCATGCAGCAGGGACCTCAGCGAAGAGACGAGCAGGGTGTGCATCGAATTATATCATGCGTCTCCGTTTTATTTCAAGAGCAACACTCTGGCTGCCAATTCTGATCTCCTGTAGAGTTCCCCGTCAGAGATTGTTTCGCAGGCCAGAATATGCGCAGACTTTGAAAATAACCAGCTTTACTCGTGTCAGACTTTTCAACGCGCCATTATTCAGAGCCGTGCAATAGGAGAGATTTGACAATATTGTTATGTGGTAGTCTAGTGACTTTAGAAGATTTTTTGTCATATTACTGTGCGTTCTTTTTCCGGAATACAACAATAGCACGCACTCTTTAGTTTAAAGACAATTCAAAACAAATACTATTTTTTTCGGCTTTGAATACTGCGTCTAGAACTGAAATAAGCGATTTGGGGTTGATCAGTCAGTCGTTTCGCTTAACTCCACTACAACGAAGCTAGTTTCCTCAGAGATATGAGCATTCTAACGTTGATGAATTTTATTTTTTCTTTACAGTAATTTTCACCTCGAGAAATCGTAATATTATGGGAAAATAACGTTTTGTATTTTTCGGGGGGATTGCAAATATGTTTGGTACAAAAACGTTTCTTTCTGGCTTCAACATGCCGTCGAACCTCTTAATAGGGACACCGAAGGGTCAGGCAGAGTGTTATGTAGGGGTCCATCTTACATAGGTAGAGTTTGAATGAATCGAATGTTGGTGGCTTTCAAACCAACCGAACTGTGGGTAATATAGACGTGTCCATATTGTAGAGAAAGCAGAAATGTCTGAAAGCAGAGGTTCAACTGCCGGCTAACCATCTCGCTGAAAGTGAACTTTCAGATGACAAATTCGAGAAATAAAATGCCATTAGCCAAATTCAACATGGAACTAAACAACTGGAAGACTTCAAGCACAACAGTCAATTGTCTTTCACGTTATTGAAGTTTAAAAGAATATAGTTAAAAATGTATCCAATTAATTTCTGCTTCTTGCTTTTCCCTCAGGCTCGTAGGTGTTTCTAGCACAAGCTAATTAACAAAAGAAAAGAAACCTATCAAGTAAACAGTCTCGTGGGAAGTTGGAGCTGTATGTCTTGCCACCGTGAATGTGCATTTCTAGATTCTGGTCGAGGTAAAAAAAAACATTAGGCGACGAAATTTTAGCCAACGCGCAATTACTCATTGCACTACAATAATTATGTTGCAGTAAAAAAGTAACTGAAAGTACTCCAGACATGAGAGCATTAGTTTGAAAAAAGAGGGTGAAATATGATGAAAAGTCTGTTAGTATATATGGTGTTGTAGCGCAAAAATCAAAATGTGGGTGCATTTATTTAAATAATCGGTTTCTGTAAACTCCATTTCTTGTTTCCATGTCACAAGGCAGAGTAAACAAAAAACGTACGACAGAAGCATGTGTAGCAAGTGTGATATTTTAAATCACAGCTGAAAAAATATAATTCCATATCAGGTTATTTTAACAAATAAACAAAAAGACGAAGGGTTAAAATGTAAATGGCTTTGAATATCCTTAGGGTCAATTCTTTCTCTAAGTTACGTAGTTTTACGTCAGGCTTAATATCAAAGTGAACACAGCTGAGTGAACCGAACGAATCGACTTTATCTTTATCATGCAATTGTCACTATAGGTTTAAATTAAACGCTCAGTAGCCTGGATTACTGAGTTCGTGAAAACAGACCTATAATAATCACATCGGCCAATCAAAACACTTGGAAGTGCTCCGCTGACCAGGCAGAGCTCGGAGAAAAAACATGCAATCATTACTGAGCACGCGTGACAAAATCGCGTGTGCTGAATCAATCCATGATGGGTGTTTGTTTTAGTTTGATTGGCTGAAACTGATCAGCTGCAATGTCTAAATTGAGTCAGTCCCAAATAGTAAGTAAGATAAACGGCTTTTCTGAACCCAAAAAAATAATGTAAAGTAGATACTCCACAGAACTTAGTATTTCTTTGGTAATTCACTTCTCTGAAAATACACAAAGTTCCCTCAGGAATGAGTTATGTTTTATCTTGTATTAATTACTATTTTATTTTAGAGCTGTTGCTTCATAGTAACGTTGAGTAGGCGGATGTTTATTATCCCTTAATATTTACACGATACAACATAAGTTAGTACTAGGTCAACAAAGGTGGTTTATTTATGATTGGGTTCTATTTCTGGTCATAGCTTTTTTGGGGAGTGAGCCAATACTAAGATTTAATAGTGATCACGCAACGCAACTTTCAAACGAAGGTCTAATTGGTCTTCATGATATGATGTTTCTGTAGACAAAGAAGTAACATTCTGCACTCTTACGCAGTTTTAAGTCTGCGTTCAATATCAAGGTGAACACATCTAAGAGTATCGGTTTTATCATGTATGACTCTGCAATTCTTGCTGTAGGTTCAAACGTTCAATGGCCTCAGTTACTTCAGCTTAAAACAGATTGATGCTGACGTTCGTAAACTAAGACCTAAAATTATTGCATCAGCCATGCGATTACGACACTCAAACTTGTAATCGTTACGGAGAATGTGCGAGAGATTCAGCCGGCATGTCCTGAATTAACATTGGTGTTTGTGTTTATTTGATTGGCTGAAAAGTGTATTTCAAAATCTTCGATTTACTTGGACTTAGACGTAACGTAAGTTTAGCGATGTTACTGGATCCAACAAAAGCAACACCAAATACTACAGAAATTAATATTTACTTTGGAAGCTTACGTCCCTGCCTGGAAATCCCACTAAGTTTCAGTGCACAGCAAGGCTGTGAGGGCGGTTCAAGGAATTTTGAAATACAGTTTAATTTTATCTCATATAAAATAATAGCTCATAGTGCTAAGTTTAGCGTCTAAGTGGCTACCGTCCAAAGGAAATACGAAACCAAATTTTAGTACATCTACAATACTTGACAGTATACTGTAAGGTAAAAGTCTTGCGTCCATTCCGTTGAATTAAACGAGCCAGGTGGTTTACCTTGAAGGTCGAGCTTAGATCTGGTTTCTGTAACATAAAGTGACTAGGAGCATTACTACTCTCCCCTGGACGGGATGCTAGTACATCACAGGATACCCAGCATAAAGTGACTAGGAGTATTACTACTCCCCCTGGATGGGATGCTAGTCCATCACAGGATACCCAGCATAAAGTGACTAGGAGTACCACTACTCCCTCTTGGATGGGATGCTAGTACATCACAGGATACCCAGAATAAAGTGACTAGGAGTACCACTACTCCCTCTTGGATGGGATGCTAGTAGATCACAGCATACCCAGCATAAAGTGACTAGGAGCATTAGTACTCCCCCCTGGATGGGATGCTAGTCTATCACAGGATCCCCAGCATAAAGTGACTAGGAACATTAGTACTCCCCCCTGGATGGGATGCTAGTCCGTCACAGGATACCCAGCATAAAGTGACTAGGAGCATTAGTGCTCCCCCTGGATGGTCACAGGATACCCAGCATTAAGTGACTAGAAGCATTACTACTCTCCCCTGAATGGGATGCTAGTTTACTGGGATCAAAGTCGTTGTGGACTAAAAGTGAATTAAAAATTGAGTCGACAACACAACACGATGCAGAGAACAAGTCTTGAACTACCGACCCTGCGACCTCCCGATCAAAAGTCCAACGCGCTAAACGCAACACTACCGCGTCTCCCAACAGTAAAACGTAACCGTGGCCACGTAATTACAGTAAATGTAGACATCTAACTTGGATCTGATAAACTTAAATATTATGGACAGCCAAAAAGACGACGGGTGATTTCTTCAATCTTGAAATTGTCTAAAGTAAACCACTTGTTCCTTTCGTAGGTAAACTTCTCCTCCTCGAAAGTGCTCTTTTTAATTGTTGGCTAACTGAAATTAAACATAAAATACGGCTTGTTATCCTTTGATTCATGTTAGCGAAGCCTTGCAGTATGTCAGGTGCATTCGCACTTGAAACGTAGCAGCCCACAGAGAAACTCTATTGCAGAGAAACTGTACGATTTGCCGGCACTGGTTGCAAGTCAGTTGTTGTTTTGACATGTTTGAAGTTGCCATTTTGATGTAACGGCGCACACACCTTGCTCGGCTTGGCGTGGTTATTTTTCTCGTCCAAGTCCTCTCCGGCCTTTCATTTGGCCTGTTTCTTAACCCAGCTCCACACTGCTTTTTTTTGCTTAACCATTCACATGAAAAGCTCATAAGACTGTAGGTAAAAGTAACTAAACAGTAATCGTGGTTGCTCCCAAGGTCATGATGTTCTTAAAACCTAAGTTTTGAATTAATTCGCGTTCTCGGAGACTACGAACTTGCAAATGACCTTGCCCGACACGAGTCTCCCAGTCGGCTCATGATCAGTGGTTAGAGCATCTGCCGACGGGGGTCGGAAATTCCCGCGGGCACTCAGACTTTTCTTCTGTTTGTAGTCACATGTTCGTGACATGCTGAACACAAGAATTCACTTGTTAGGAACTGACAAATTTTCCATTGACTTTATATTTGTCTCTGTTTTTTGTACGGTTAATTATGGCCGGCTCTAGGGTGACTGCAATAATGGCCGCCAAGCGACAGTTTCATTCCAGCCTCCAAAGAAGGGTGACAAGTGCTACTGTAAAAAAAAACACACACACACACACACACGCACAAATAAAACAAAAAATTAAAAAAAAAACCAAGAAGAAGCTTTCGGACTAGATTATGACGGAAAACTGGAAACCAACGAAATAGGCAGCACTCTGCATGTGCATTTCGCTTTAAGTCTCATTCAGTTATGCTCACTGGATTATGGGAACGGTTCTCATTCAGTTATACTTACTGGATTATGGGAACGTCTCTTTGCTAATTCTTGTGCTTTCTCTTGTGCTTATTTGACAGGCAACATCGAGAAATCTATGAGTTCGTGTTGACTTCGAGTTCCTGACGAGTTAATTCTTGGAACGATGGTAAGCATTGACCCTGTCCCTAGCTAGAAAGTTTACCAATAAAATTCGCCTTACCCTAAATGCAGTTGACTATTGATAACTCAAACCTTCAAGGGAAGTTAACAAAGGTTGTCGTAAGTTCGAGTTATCAAGGGTAAAATTATAAAGAAAATGACTTGAAGGGAAAAACATTCACTTTAAGTTAGCGGGAGGTTTAAGTTACCGAGGGTTTGAGTTACCGGTAGTCAACTGTACTAAACCACTTTCTACTAAAGTCATTAGTTTTTTTTTTTTTCATAACTTGAACTCCAACTCTAATGAAAGCCGCGTACGAGATCTGTACTGTAAGATAATTTTGTTGATGTCCAATTCGCGAAATCAAGCAAACGCTGATCCCTTAACTGATAGGACATACTGAGATGTTTGTTATAAGTGAAATGGTGATAGATCAGTCTAGTGCCCAGGCGTCGCCTTACTGCCTGACGTTCTGCGGTGTTTGGCGCGAACAGTGCACTTTCGATAAATCAAAATTATAACTTGAATTTCAGGCTTTGCGGACAAACTACTCTATTTGCTCGCGTTGTCCTCTGAGAATAAGGAATGCTCCCATATGTAATATATCAAACACGAGAAAGAGTGTTTCATCAGGATATCCAAACACCGATAGGTGGGTTGAAAAAACGAGGCGCAGCCGAGTTTTTTTAAACGACTTCGAGGTGTTTGGATACCTGATGAAACACTCTTTCGAGTTTTTGATATGGCTTCTCAAACCATTCATAATTCTTGGAGAAATTCAAAGCAGAAGTTCGCAAAACTTTATGCTAATTAAGATCCGGTATCCAAACCACCGTCACGGTAGGGATTTCCTTTGTTTTCTCTTTATGAATTATTAATGAGTTTGAGAAACCTTATTCCAAAATGGTGGAAATACATTACTCTTTTGTCTAATTGTTAATTGGCCCTTGTTGCCTCGATCTCACTGATCTGCAGAATTCAAAGGAATATTTGGCTTAAAACGAGGCAACAAGGGCCAATTAACGTGGAGACAAAAGAATAATGTATTTTCTGCCATTTTGGAATAATGTGTATTAGGTCATTGCTCATGGCGTAATAAATGTTTGAGAATTTTTTGACGAATTTCAAAATGTTTTTAAAGAAATTGTGGGGGGTGGGGGGGGGGCGGAGAGTAAGTAATTATGGGGAAAGAGAAAATTGAAGATTTGAAGGTGATTGAAAATTTAATTTTGAGGTTAATATTTAATAGATGGGTACCATGTACGGCAGTAATCATGTTTTTGTAGGGGTCCTTCAACCGATGTTGTTACTTGTAGGATGTACTTTTTTTCAGACCGAAATGACGGTTCTTAGAGAAATGACCCCCAAGAGATGCATGATTACAGCAAAACGTATCGGAGCTTAAGCCATCTCCAGGTAGGCTTGAAATACATACGGCACCGAAAACTCTATGATCCTTAAGTTCTAAAATAAGGTGTAGGAACGATACATCATTAACATATAATAGCAAAACCATGTAAAATGTTGTCATAAAACATGCCGGTTAATTGAGAGCACGAGAGAAATAAAGAAAGCACGAGACGGGAGATTGCTTTCTATATTTCTCAAATTCTCAAATGCCCAAAGTGTTTTATACTCCTATAAAGCGTGGCGTTTTAGCCACTCAGAGCGTTCGCAGCTTTCAATCTATATTATCTGTATTACACGTCTAAAACCATAGATATACGAAAACCATATCATGTTAGGACTAAAATAACGTACGAATTCTATACATGCACGAAGTGTGAAAATGAGCTCAAAATCATATAGTTAGGTCAGTTTTATTAAAGCAGGGTGGAGTAAAGTTTCTGTCGTAGGAAACAAGACGGCGCAGCCGGAATCAGGATACCAACCGCCGACCGCCACATCGAAAGTCTGGCTTGCAAAACGCGTGACTACTACGTCTCATACACTCTTTTTCTTTTATAAGAACCATTTTTATAAGAACCGTTGAGGCTGAGATTTGCCCCAAAATTTAAGAAAATGTATGGGCTAAAATAAGAACACCCTCAGGCTCAGCCAAATTTTACGCGTTCTTATAGAAAAAAGAGTGTGCAACCAGATTCAGTTTACTCCCTGGTTTTCTTATTTTTGTTTTTTAATTCTCCCTTATTTCCTTCACCACCCATATTTTTGTCCTATGGCACTATTACTTTCGATAACCTGTACACAGCCACCTACTCAGGCTCCTCAAGAAAAACAGGAGAAGGGCCCCCCTCTCCGAGTTTCCTCGAGGAAGTCGGGCGGCTTTTCACAGGCTAACTTTAAAGTTCCCTCTAGGGATTCACATGTCTTTGCAAGGTCGATGTCGTCTCAGAATACCCTGGCTTCAGAGCCCCGTTGTGTAAACGAAAAAGAATGGAAATCGCGCTTGTGGGTAGCCGATCTCCTCGATGATAAATCTCCAGTTTCACAGGAAAAAAAAAACCCCTTGGCACCTAGGCCACTATCCCTGGGTACTCTCAGAGAAACTCGATTAAATAACCATACTGCTGCAGGTAAGTTATGGCATTTGCAGACGGACCTCATCTTTTGGACCTTTTGCACGTGATATGTCTTAGCGCCCAGTAAAGCGAAATAGTAATAAAGTTTGCTTGCGCAACTTTGCATTTCTTTTGTGTGAAATTGCAAAGGTGGAAATAAAATTAAAACGTACCGTTTATTCTAGTAATCGCGCGCTCTGTGTAAGGAATATGCTTATAATCGGATTAGCAAGCCAGTGAGATCTTTCAGAGTTTCAATATAATATAATAATAATAATAATAACTTTATTAACGTGTCAAAACTGTAGTAGCTGAGGGGAAAAGTCCCCTCTACTAATTGTGGACACCTAACCTGCCTAACTAAAAACGTAATTAATATATATAAAATGGAAAATATTTATATACATTTAAAAAGCCTTATTACAACAATTAACTAAGCTAAAAAACTGTAAAAATATATTAAAATTCTGTTTCTTCAACTATATTAAAACATAAAAATAAAAATTATGTTAAAAATAAAAATTATGTTATGTAATGTTGGCGGCCAGTCATTCTTGGCATAGGTTGCAGCCTCGACAATCACTGACATTTGCAGCCAGCGCAGTGAGGTCTCGATCACGTATAACGTTCTTAAATTGCTTCAAAGAGGGTAAATTTCTTAGTGTAGGAGTGAGATCATTCCAAAGTTTGGGCCCTAGGTAACGAAGTGAGTGTTTTCCATATGTTAGTAATCCAAAAGTTATTTTCGCGGTGTCAGTGTCCTGCTATCGGAGTTTTCCTCGTGTGAGCAATTCACAGTACTCTCAAGGCTATTAGCTATACCGTTTTCTCAAATAGAGTTATAAATTTCAACCTCAAAAACTAAAGTTAGATTCCTTTTCTTGAAAACACGTTCCATATATTTCTTCCCAAATGAATATTGAAAATATATTAGGCTATTTTATTCTAAAAATTTGTTTAATTCAACGGAATTAGTACCTAATCGCATAATGGATTTTATCATTCAACGTTTTTAAGCGTAAAACTGAGGCGGTGTAACTTTTATCGTAGTTTTAAGAGTCAAGGTTCATCGTCAACATTGTATTATCTTTGAAACAACCTCTCTCATAGTTGGCATAAAGTTTTTGGTTCCAAAACAGATTGCCACTTTCTCTATTTAAGTCAAGTTTTTCTGGAAGTTTTTCGACTGAGATGTGATGGCTAATGAAAAGTTCTCACATTTTCACAAGCCTGTGTCATTGCTGCGGAATTGCCTCTAAATGTTCACAGGGGTGTGTCAACCGCAGCACAGCGCTGTTCTGTGGTATTTGCAGAAATTGGTTGGCACACTTGCATTATTATTCAAAAAGGAAAGGGTTTTAACATATGCTTATTTTTGCGCTGTCCTAGCTAAGATTGAATTAGGCCGGCCTAAATCTCCTCTTTAAACTTTCATGAACATTTTAAATCACACTCGGAAGAAAAATTAAGAAACCTCAATTAAAATTTGCATACATACTTTATTTATTTATCCACGGTAAAATCTTGCGGAAGACGGGATAGTCTCCAATGCAGCTACAGCCGTTCTTTGGTTGGGAAGTGGGATGGAGGGGGATTGAATAGCGGCTGCATACACTCCCACTACAGGAGACACGGTTTACATAAGTTGTGAGATCTTCTTTTGGTTTGGTTTTAAAGTTAATATTGAATTAATCTCTCGAACGTTGGAAACAAAATTATTGTTGCTGCTAGTGTGCGTAGAGTCTTGTTGCATTAGATGGAAGCGAATACAGAGATAAATTCATTTCGATGGCTTTTACTAATTTCCTCTCTCTTGCATATTGATATTCAGAGATGAGGAGCAGTAAGAACATTTTTTCCTCGATCTGGTTGAAGATCGCTGCGGCAAAAGAGGAGATGAAAGTGGGGGGGGGGGGGGACAGGGGGGTTTAAACCTCCTGCTTCCCGTACCCTTTAATCCCGGTTCCCGCCCTGTAATTTTTGGCTCCCGCCTCTTTGCATTTTTTCGATTGCGAAATATTGCGCAATGTTGCGTAATTTTCCCTTTTTCTCCCCCTTCCCGCCACCTTGGGAATCCCGTTTCCCGCCCCCTCTTCTCCCACCTCCCGTACACTTCCCGCCCCGTTTTCTCCCGGCTTCCCGCCCCCCTGGTCCCCCCCCCCCCCCCACATGAAACCAAAACCGTTTATTTTACTAATTGCACTGTAAGGAATATGCAGATAATCGGATTGCCAAGTCAGTGAGGTCTTTCAGCGTTTCAAATATCCAGTTTCCTTCTCTCGGAAAGGGGTGATGATTTTTCCTTGTGTGAGTAAATTGTCATTATTGTTACACTATCCAATGTTTTCAGTAGAGTCAGTTCTTTACAAAGAAAGGAAGGAAGTCAAGTTTCCTTTCTTGTAAACCTTAATTTCTATACATCCTTCTCAGTGAAGATGACGAAGTGGGAAATCCATTTTGTTCTAAAAATTGCCTTTTTTCACCTTTTGCCAGGGTTATTGCCCATGCCGCGCTCTCAAATGGGGTTTTAATTTCAACGCAAGAAATGAGATCAACTTTCTTTTTTCGAATCGAAGCTGGAAAATGCATTAAGTTAGATTTCTACAAAACTTCTTTGATTTAAAAGCATTAGTAGCTAATCACGTAAATGATGGCATCATTTAACCTTTTTGAGGGGGTCTAATTTGTGTTGTTATTTTGTTGACCATGTTGACAAGTTGCAAAGTTCTGCGACGTTGTTTCGCCTGGGGATCCAAAGGCTTTTTTAAAAAATGACAGTACTCAGGGACATTTGAATAGTGTTATAATCCACCTCATTGCAAACCTGAGAAGTCTACAGGTCTCGTTTCGCAGGGGTGGCTCCTCTAAATAAAGCAGTTGTTTGTAACCGGTAAATACAACGTCAAGTGTTCATATGTAACATTATTTTATTGTAACTGTTCATGCTATAATATACGGTTGCATTGTCAATAAATGAAAAAAAAATAAAATAAAATAAAAAATAAATAAAGCAGCTGGACAGCGATTCTTGTAGGACAAATAGCTCTTTGAAGAACGATCGGAAATTTGGCATTTCCACTCTCGAGAATAAATAAATTAATTCATGCCCAACTGAACTTATTCGAGACATAAGCTCCTGTATAACTGATTACCAAGAAGCGGTATTTGACCGTACTTGACTCACGTTATAGGTCCTATCAGGTTGGTGAATTTGCGTAAAAATCACGCCTCTCGTTTGCTTTTCTTTTTCCGGCATTTTCCAACAAAAGGCCAGTCGAATACATCCTTAGTTCCAAAAAGAAAAACTGAGCTAACACATTACAACGGTTGCAAGATAACAATCATGCAATCTGCGGAAATGTGGAAGAGAGACAGTCGTGTCTTTCATCCTTTGACCGCGTCGGAGTATAACCCTCTAGAGTATACATACACTTTTTGAGCTGAAGCTGAGCCGAAACTGTGTATTTTTGTTATTTTATATATATATTTTTGGAGATTTTAGCCTAGAAACATTCTTATTATGTTCTTATCTTTAATAGTTTAGTTTCTGAGGTCTAACCAAGAAACCAAAATGGAGAAATATGTGAAGAAGGAAAGTACACTACTTGCATTCTAGTGTTACTACACATGCATTCTAGTATTTGGGGCTAAATTGGACTTTATTTTTCTCAGACCAAACTGTGAACTTTACTTTTATTGTTATTTAAAGAGTATTTAGAGATCTTGCGTTCTTACTAACTTTCAGCCTGGGTGCGTTCGTAGCATTTTCTTAAAAATTTGGCCAATCTCAACTCAGCCTCAATGGTCTCATAAAAAGGTTCTTATAGAAGAAAACGTGTATCAGTTTACGGGGAGTTAGATTCGTCAGACGTGCGTCTTCTCTCAGTGCGTTATCCCCCCTTCATATGTTATACTTCGCCAAACCGGATACACCGAGTAGGTCTTTGTCTCTCTTCACAGCTGTTGGTGTAGTTTGTAGGTCGTTACGATAAAAAAAATCTACGGAAAATAAATCATCACCTAATCTGTGAATCAAATAAAATCGAGAAAACAGTTTCACTAATTTTTAGTTTCAATAATCGCTCAAAGTACTTGGCCCGACCGTCTTTGACTGGAAACTTCTTCATTCAAATCCATATTGAAAACTACTCGAGACGTTTTCACCCTACGAAAAAAGAAAAGATCCTAGTTGTTTAAAGCAATTTGTTAAAGTTCAAATATAAAATTGTGTTCCTTATACGTTAGCTCATAATATGTTGTAAAATCAATCAATGCAATTTCGGTACATTTGCAATTGAACTGTACAGCTGATAGACAGGTCATTAAATGCAACTGTATCCCAGCCCGCCTCATCACCAGCCATTTTTCTAAGAGAGAAAGAGGGCAAAATCGTTAAAAATGGACATAAATTTTATGCAAGAAGGATTTATGTCAATTGTGGATGAAGTATAACAACTTCCCTTTTTCTGGAATTGTGACAAATTCAAAAAACTTTAATCCAATATGAACACTTGTCTTAAATGGCCCCCGCAAACGGAAATATTCCCCAACTGTTTTCCCATGCGAACACAAGAAAAATTCCTTCTGAAAACAATGGTTTCTTCCTTTTTTGCACAGGTATTATTTCCCTGCCATTCCTAAGAATGGACGATTCCTACGATTCCCAAATAGAAAAAAAAAATTTCAAAATTGTGTCAGTTGCAAAATATTGAGAGAGAAACTGTAATACCGATAAAAAACAATAGCTTTATTTTGAACAGGAACAAAGGTTTCTTATCCCCTGGCTCAAAAGTTAGAAACAGTATAATTAAGGCATAACTGGAAAGAGGCTACCATTTTCAACTTTCCCATGGGTGCACTTCTCATAGCGAGGTAACTGTTTGCATGTGCAATAAAGAAAAACGCCAAATGTAACAAAGTTGAATGTTTTGGGCCTTCATCACTTCCAGGGCATTATGATCGCGGCCATTAAATACTTTGCTAATTACGGTTAAGCCGGAGTCATTAATTTGTTCTTTATCCCTCTGACGGTGCGCAGACCGCGCAGATAAGAAGAAATGCTTTAAGTCTTGCTGTAGTTCTAGATTGGTTGGTTAGTAAGGTGTTTGTATGTGGTGGAAATAAATGGCGATGCAACAGTACAGAAAGCAAAATGGCATGCACGTATTTCATGGTCAAAGGTGAGTTTAAAAGACCCTTTCAGTGAAAGCATATGGTGACTTGTATTAAAAATGTTGCCGCAAAAGTGGTATGTGGGAAGGTGTATGTTCAACGGAGCGCTTCAATAAGTTTTAGTACTGTGATCAATAGGGCATGCACGCATTTCGTGGTTGAGCCATATCGCCAAAGAGTGCAGTCGCAACGCAAAATACATTGTTTGCATGCGGAAAAGCTCGAATGTGTTGTTAAGTAATTTCCTTAAAAATTTGAACTACTTAGGATTGTGGGCAGACAATTTACTCTCAAATTATGTCAGTAAGCTGTGCTAGAAAGCGTGGATTTCATTTGTTCTGTAAAACCCTGTTTCCCCTTCAATCAGTTGGCAGGTTGGTCGGTCGGGAGATACTTGTTTTTGTTTACTTTTTCAAATAACGGGTAAGTCGGACGATGGTGAACGAGCAAAACATACCATTTTGTCGGACAGGCTTTATTGCCTACACAAACTCTTCATTTGACGCCATGTTTTTACCTCTGAGGGACGTATGATGAAAACCCTCGAAAATGTCTACTTTCACATGTCATGCTAGCCGTTATCGTCCCGTCGTATTAACCAATAGCGGGAGAGACTTCTATCAAATGTGAAGCAAATAAAGGAGTTATCTCTGGAATGCTAATTTAACCGCGGCAGATTTTAACTACCCTGCCAAAGCAGTCGAGATGTGCGTGCCCAATAGCACAATCCCTTGATTGAAACACCCAGTTAAATTAGGCATCGGCAAATTCGAGGAAACGGCATCAGCGCAGAAATATGTACGAGTCTTCCACAGAATTTGCTGCCCGTACGCGTGCCTGGAAAGAGACGAACTGAACATTTTGGAAAACAGTCAGACTCAGTAGCAATGACTCTTCGTTACGTGCAGGGCTTGGGCTTTGTTGTTTGAACACTTTTCCTACCTGTCATGTTACAAGTTGTCTCTGACTGATGAAATCCTTAAGTATAACCATTCAATTGAAGCCTTTGAATTTTTTTTAATTTTATTTTTTAATGAATTTTTTAATGGTATTTTATTATGGAGATGCCCGTTTGCTGCACAAGGTGCCCAAAAGCTTTCACATCTTTGGATAAAATCCATTTTAACCAGAGAGCATGATCATTCAAGTAAACACTATTAAGCAGTACCTTCTTATGGTATTATTGCTCGTTTTGAAATTTTTTCTAGTAAAATTATAGTTCTTTGTTCAAAAAAACAAGGATAGAGGAACAGCAAAAGTTGATTCGAGCTTAAGTTTGACGGCTTGCTGTGAGAAAAAAAAAAAGATGACACGAAAATAATTTTCACAGCCGCCGTTAAACTTAATACGTGTTATTTTCCCCCATTCTTAATTCTCGTTGATTGAACCATCTGATTAGGTCTATTACCATGTTAAAGTACTGTCATTCAATGACGATGTTTTCTCGTTAAATCGGCCTTTCTTTGGCGGTTTCCTGAAATTGACCATAGAGCACAACCAATTGATTTGATGAAAGACAATATTCAATCGCTTAGGCACTGCAGAACATCACGATGCTTTGCCGACAAAAGCTTAAATCAGTAAAGGATCGTCTACGAACAAATGAATTTTATTAAAACCTATCAATGCTGTTTAAAGATGGCCTGGAATCAAACTTAAAGAAAATCCATTTAATTCGTAAAAAATGTGACAACAAAAGGCACTACATAAAATGCTGCCCTAGTAGCAGCTTTGATTTGAATGATGACATTTCAGTATTTCAACCCTGACAGACCCAAAAGTTAAAACTATCTTTTATTGCATTATGTGAACCGCAACGCCACAGGAAAGCGATGCTCAATGGCTTTCACTTAAAGGGGCAATATTATGGAGTTCTTCTTGGTTTCGCGGTCAAAAATTATATGTGAGTACCATGCCTATACATGAATTGATTCTTGACCATCGGAGACTATGTCAAGGGGATTGTCAGTGTTTACCGATTTTAGAGATAACACAAGGAAAGAACTTGAAAACTTTAAATGGTGCATTTAAAACTATAAAGGGTACATTTGAGACTTTCCTCCTTAGACTTTGCATTATTCAAGTCTTGTCTCGGACGGGTGCCCCAGCTAAACGTTATCAAACGTAACTGCAAATTTTCGTCGGCCAAAATTGGATGGAAACGGGTAAATACTCCATCTAACAATGTTTAACACGATTTTGAAAGAAAATATTATCTGGACTATGTTTTTTTTCCCCTGAACTTTCGTAGTTAGATGTGCAGGAGTAAGCTATAGCAGTCACAGAAACTAGCTTTCGTTGAAATGGTCACACCTAAAAATTTCTATCAATTTACAGACGCGGCATACCCGCATGCCGTCAACCTTACCAACCTTACCTTGCCATACCAACCTTATACAGTATAATACAGCAGAATGGCCGCAAATTCAAAACTTAATACCGAATTGCACGATCCACAACCTGACCCTAAAAGTTCCAAGTTAAGGCCTTAAACTTTTGTAAATTACTGTTTAAATTTCTGTGAGTTATGGGGTTAATTTTTTTTTCTTGATCATAACAAACCTATAGATAGAAAAGTCACTCTTACCAAAGGCCAAAAGGTAGCGTTTTTGGAACCGGCTAATACGATTTCACAGTTTTCGGCACATTTTTATGTACAAATGTCATGTCATTTGCTTAAAAACTGCTGAAAATTGTCTTAGTGATCATTATTTAAACAACATCTGCAGTTGCAATGATGAATCATTCTCCTTCAAAAGTGATAGTCAATGACGTAGGCTTAAAAATTGTCCCCCTGAGTAAATCACATAGAAGATTACCCTGTCCTTAATATTTGACTCTGCTTACCGCTGATTGTCCTTAGTGTCGGCCGATAAATATTTCACTGGACGCTAAAACGACGGTTCTATAGAGTCTGCCTGACGTATATGAGCCGATATTACCCGACGGATATTTAGTGATATTGGATAAATGCTCTGTAATGACATGAAAATTGCAAACGTTTGCAGTTTGTGACAATCAAAGCTGAATTGGACAGCTGTGGTTCTGTTCCAAAGTGCGCAAACTCATTTATTCATTTTGTTCACTCGTTGTTTAATTCTGCTCAGTTCAGCTGAATGACTGTCATTTGAAATATTTGAAAGCTCATCATCTTCACCCGGAAATCCAGTGTCCTTAATGATGTGGTTATCAAGGAAGTCCTCTTTAAAAAAGTACAATCGCACGACATTTTGATGGCAATTTCAAATCTTATTTGACAGTTCCATTAAAGTGCGATCACTTCAAAAATATGCTCGCAAATGATAAAGCCGATAATCAAACAAAACACATACGTTGATGATGCTCAATTTTGCCCTCAGGTGTAAGCTAAAGATTTTGCAATTTTTCGTTCAGCACTGGAAAAGAATATTGAACTCCATCTTGAATTTGGAACCAACGAAATGCGATCCCGAGGGCAGCTTCCAAACCGCCTTCAACCCGGTAATCGAACACTCCAAATTGCCTTTTATCACCTTTGAATAGCGGCAAATATATAAATTAAAAATTGTTTTCGTAAGATTATATTAAAGCATGTATTCATGCGTTAACAAAGTCTTTTGATTGAAATAAAAGGCAGCAAATTATTATCCTTAAAACAATGCTTTTCTCAAGAAAATCAGAGCAGATTTGTGAATGGTAAAAGCAAGCGAGAAATGCCTACAAGGGTTATAGAGGTAGAAGCAAGTTGATAAAAATCGGTAACACACGGCTTCGCTCAAAGATCTGCAGCTGATATGCTTGCTTATCAAACTGAATTTTCACAATAACCCAGTTAAAATCATCGGTGATAATTTATCTCAGTTTTGACATGTTTCTACATGCTTCCGGCTCATAAATGGAATTGTGTTTTAATGCTTTTCTGTGCCCATTGTATTTCTCTCTCGCTTTCGACGTGATGTCGGCTATAGTTGCCAGTTGGCGCTTCGACTTCCCGCCTTTGTTTTCTAGTAGCACGTATACTTTTAACCTCGGCCTTGAATTAATACGGCTAAAATGATTTCTACTCGCCCTGTAAATTGAATAAGCGTTTCCTTAATTTGTGCATTTTTAATATTCTCAGCGTTAAAATTCAATGGGGACGGTGTGCAAACATTATTCTCTGTTTTTATTTACAAGAGAATTTTTAAAAGCACATGTTTTAATAGAGAAAATATTGACTCTTAATTCAAAGAAATCTCAGCGTGAATTGAAAGTTTGCTTGATCATAAGTTAATCACTTCTTCTGAACAAAAGCGTTTAAAAATCACCTTCGGAAATAACTTCTTTAATATCCTCTGATGCATGACTAAACTGCTGGATGTCCGCGGGTTTTTTAACATGAAAATAAACAGCTTTTTCTTCAACTGAAGCCTAAATAAAAAGGGAAAAAATCTAATAACTTTATCTGAACAAGGCAATTTAAGACTGCATCTTTTTCAATTTACAATTAACTTAGTGGAGTTCCGGTCCATACAGTAAATTAAATGAACTGATAAGTAAATCGAAATTTCTATTGTAATTGAGATGGGCATTCAGAAAAATTCAGAGAAGTCAGTTCAATGGTTTGACTTGAGATGTACAAAGCAAATTTCGTTAAAACGAAGAAAATCCAATTAGCAGTGAGCTTATGGGGTGTGATGATGAACATGTATTCACTATGATTGAATTAACTTCTTTGTAATATCAACTAAATTTTTCTTATGTATTATTTAATGCAGAGCAACTAATCTACGTTATGCAGTTCAGGAGAAAAAAAAAACTATGAGGAGTTGAATCTGTCACGGAATTGTAAGATGCGGTCAACATGTAAAATCGACAATTATCTATCATTTAGAATTATTTGAAGTGCTTTTTAACTATCTTAACGTTTATTCGCACGCGCCAATAACCTCTTTTAATCCTTTTGAGAAGATTGCTCATTGTACGGGTCTGAGCTGTTAATTAAAGTTGTACTATTCGCAGCCAGTCAGTTTGTCTGCTTACCTTAAAAAAACAGCCTCCGATCCTTCATAAATATATTTGATAAGTTTCGCTTGGTTAAATTCAGTTCAATGTTTCATATGTACGAGGACAAGTTTTGTGAAAGTCAACCGGATAGTTCCCCGGGGAGAAATCTCCGGCTTGTCAGCGAGTCCGGCGAAGTTCTAATGATGGAAAATGATTTCAATTTTGAAGTAGAGAAAATTAAAACAAAGTTATAAAAGATTAATCATTTGCACTGATCTTTGTGCTAGAAGTAATTGTAACTGCTAATTGAACCCCTTAGTTCATTTATGGAAGCGAAAAGTATGATTTTACCGCAAAAAACGTTTTTTTACTACTAAAATTTATTAGGAGATGTTCATTGGCGAACGATATGAATCAGATGAGATCAAGGTCAAATTCTTCTTTATGAATGGCTTAACCGAAAGTTATTCAGGGCTCTTACTCATATTTCAGTGTATGTATTCGAAGAGCGGGCTAAAGAAACTACTTATTCGTTATCATTTGACAAAGTCGGCAGGCTGCTGGCGTTGTTCCGCTTAACAGGTGAAAATTGACGCTGCAAACTTTCGTCCGGTCCCCGGTAGAGTAAATCTTCTGAGGAACAACTTGCCCGCCTGCTTTTTGCCGTAAGTTCAGCTGTTAAACTTCACAACGGCGTTTAGTCTTCCTTATCACCACCGCTTATAACAAGCCATGTACATTTTCTTTTTAGTTATCCTTTTGCGGTTAACATCGACGACTAAACATCCAAATACCAATTGTTCTGTCTGGCATTCTGCTCTCAATACGCACGGCCGGGTCAAATTGCCGCAATTTCTGAGCTAGAATTTGTCTCAATTGCTTCAGTCGACGGTCAATTGCTTCATTCACCATCAATAATACGGTGTGTCTGGGAGAGAAATGGTCCATTAAGCGCAGAAAATGCTTCCTAGATCACTAACCGTCAGCCCGCATACCGTACTTAAATTTCTTACCATGGAGGAATTTAAGTTTCAGGAAGGTCACTCTATTTCGCGATAGCTAGCTGCTTAGTATAATAAGTAAGATTTCAAAATGCATATTTCGTAGAGCCCTTAAGGTATACTTACAACCAAGAATAAGATGAAATTATCGATTCATAATTACCAGTTTTAAATTTAACCAAAGGCTTCTTTAAGATGTTTAAAATGTTCTCTGGCAAGAGCTCTTCCACTGAATCCCGGAAATTAAAATCTGCCGACAAGGAATGGAAATGTTTTTGCCTGAAATGAATTCAAAACTTAACGAAAAGAAGACAGGACGTACTCACACTTATGGAAAAAGTTTGATAATTTTTTTCCCACTAACCTCAGCGGATCATTTTAGCGGCCTTACCCTTCCACGCTTCTTTTAACAGACTAGACTTGAAAAAAAAAAGTGAAATAAAAAAAGGAAAAAGGAAAATAATCTGTAGGATTGAAAACAAATGCATTGACAAAACAATAGCAAAAAACTGTCAGCATGAAAAAAAGGGAAACTATCATTAGAAATGAAAACAAATGAACGCAAAAAAAAAATGAGAGAAAGGTTTTACAGTCACAATTATCTGAAAAGCTAAAACCAGAGATGTTTATCGCATTTGTGTCGAAAGAGGTGGGCTAAACGAAGCTAAGGACATAGAGAAAATGCGTAAACATTAAGAACTCTTATTGTCTTAAAGGCAGAGTAAAGTCTTCTACAAATTTCTTTTAAAAACCTTACGTGATTGCACTATCCCATTTAGTCCATAGCTGAGTAGGAAAAAACAAATTGCTGACTTGAAAAAAAGAGAGAGTGATCACATGAAAGGTAACAAGTTTACCTTTTATGTTTTTCCATTGCTCTAGGAACGGAAAAGCTTAAAGGTTGGTGAAAATAATTATGTTTATTGCTAAGGATAAATATCATGTAGAAATGTTCTTTTTACCTTAAGTAGAAGCAAAGCTATATGTCTTGAATGAAAATATTTTAATCTACCTTCTTTCGTCTTTGTCACGTCTACTCAACTCGACGATATCATTTTAGGAATACTAGATACGTTGCGTTCATCAAACGAGGAAAAAAATGTTTTGGCAACAGATATTAAAATCATGGACTTGCTTTTGCCTGAGCTATATTTAGAATATATGTCCAAAAAAGTGCTCTAGCGGCTAGCCGCATCTTGAGTTTTCTTTTTCCGAATCTTGCGAAAAGAGCAGCAGAAAGTTAAAGGGAACTCTTAATTAGCAAAAAGCTGATTCAAACAAAAAAATAAGCCCGATGATAGTTTAAGATTATTTGCTCTATTTTACTCAAATGTTAATATTGTTCGCCCGCTTTGATCTTGATTAGAAAAAAAGTTTATTATTTAATAAGTATGACAACTATAAAATTTGCTCACATTACGTGCAATCTTTCAAAGTCTCTTTTTGCAGGGTGTTAAATCCATCTGTGAAGGAAGAGTGAACAAAAGTGTCAAAGAAGTCAATCTATATATGACG
This sequence comes from Siderastrea siderea, assembly GCA_964030785.1. Classification (NCBI taxonomy): domain Eukaryota; kingdom Metazoa; phylum Cnidaria; class Anthozoa; order Scleractinia; family Rhizangiidae; genus Siderastrea; species Siderastrea siderea. The sequence continues at coordinate 63,900,865 of OZ034968.1, forward strand.
TTGCTAAAATGCCAGGAGAGATAGAATTTTAAGTTACTAATGTACTACATCTGTACGAAACAAGTCCATTTAATTTAAAAATGTTTGCTGATTTAATTTGTATGTTATTGTTCACTTTAAGTAAATTTGTTGTTATCTTCCCTTACAAAAACTTAAGATGCCCGAAAGGAAAAAGGGTGGCAATAATTGGTCTTAGCTGTACAATTTTTGACCATTTTCGCTTTTCTTCCTGTTTCAGTTCTAGTTCTAGTAGCAGATTTGTATTAAGTTCTTGACTTAACTTTCAAGTTTAGTCGACACCTTCATTTTTAATCGATTTAGTAATCGTTCAATTCACAGTTTGAGGCGATAAAGTTCTTTAAAGTGCAAGTCGTGCCAGAAGTAGGGAATGTCTACGCTCTAAAGGAAATCGATTAAGATTTCGCTGATTTTGGTTCAATAATCTATCCATTTGTTGACATTGAAGCCAACACCCACGATTTAATATCTGAACTAACACACTTGAGTAAACTTCGCTACTTCGTGTTTTGTATTTTGATTCATTTTTGCAATATATTTCTCGAGCAGACTCTGTTTTTTTTTTGTTGAATCTGAAAGTTATGCTTAATTGCACGTTGTAAACGTTGGAGAGCAAATGTTCTCTGATCTAAAAGAATCGAATTTAAGATAATTTTAGCCTGATGTAAAAAAATATCGCCGGTTTATATTTTGTGGATGATAAACAAATTGAGCTTGGTTTTAATGGCAGATGGAAAAGGCTTTTAGCAGCTTAACGGACTCTACCATTATCTAATATAAGTCACGATTCACTACAATAAACAAAACAAGCCGAATCCACGCAAAAAGGGGCACATTTAAAAACGTCGAGTTATCAATAAAATCTAAGACTGAAGAATCGCCTTTGACAAAGGGCACACCCCATATAGTTATATCTGTACACTATTATATCTATTACTTCTCTCGTCAAAATTTCATGAATTTAACCGACAAAGGATTATTAAAGCAGTTGTGAATTCCTAAATGAAAGTCTTAAAGTGCTGCCAGCCAAAGCTATGAAAATTTCCGTTTGGCGGAGCTTAACTTTTGTTAGAATCTTAGTTAGAGTGGAGTAGTAATCATGACTTATAATGATTCATTACTGCAGAAAGGAAAACTAAACATGAGAGTTTCATTTAAGAGGATATGTGATTACGACTTTAACATCACTGTGTTTTGAGAAGCTGTTATTGAACTACAATAAACATTCAATATATGAAAGGTAAACAACGAGCAATATCAATGGATTTGAGCTTTGCATAAAAGTTATAAAGGAAGCTTACGTGCACGATAAATGAAATTAAAGGTACCGGAATTCAAAATAACGGCGGGTTAGATGTACTTCTATTGAGTAATTGAATTTTCTTTAAGGGAACATTTGTCTAAATAAGGATATGATAATGAAAAGCTTTTTGTGTGTTATTGACAATGTAATAAGCTTGGTGCGGGTCGAACACTCTGTGATATGGATTATTAAGTGTGTTATCGACTTGCCTATATTAACCACCACTCGGCGGCAACCTTTTCAAAAAGCACTAAAAACAAAACTAGGAAATAGAACCAAGTTCCGAGTGGGACAGTGGGCCTTTGATTGCAAAGTAACAATACGTATAATAGTATATAATAAGGAAACAACTTTGTGGGAGTCAAAAAATTAAGACGTTAACACAACGTAAAGTCGAAGCCCAATCTTCTAGAATCAATCAAGCTGGCGAAAATCACGAACAACACAACGTTGGAAAATCCCGTTTCCAAAGAAAGCATGGATCCTTTGAGGTAACTCTGGGTTTTTGCCTTGGCCTTTTTTGCAGTCATCTTAAAAAAGAGCGACTACACTTAATTATAAATTGACTTCTTGACGTAATGATTTTAGGCGTTGTTAATAATTTTAACTGCTGTTGAGACTAATCAAACTGCGAACGAAGCAAATTAATTTTTTTTCAAATTTGCTACTGTTCAGCTGAGGTCTCTTTTGCTTAGGTTGTGTTGAATGCTTTTTCGTCAACTAAAAGTTTTTTAATGATGCGGTATAACTGAGCGATCAGCACACAACTCAAATTTATCTTACTTTCATTAGACAACTACAAAATCCGTCCAACGATCAATATTTAAAGTGCGATAAAAGCTATGTTTGTTGTGTTAGTGCCACGCGCGTGCCAAGAGATAAGCGTTGTTTTTTTCGCTCTCTTTCAAAGCTTGAAAAATCCTATGAAACCGCTAAACCTGAAAAAAGAAAACCTTGTTTTGATAAGAAAGGTGTTTTAATTGTTTCAAGGTGTGGTTGCTTAAGCCGGTGTAATTTTCTTGCTTAAGAGTGCGAAAATCAAATTAAACGAATTCTCTGAAGAGAACAAGTTATTGTAATTCTGTCATCGTCAATTCACAGATCCAGTTGAAACATTACACTGTACTATATTAATGCAACTTAAATCGTTTTCTGTGTGTGGTGTGTCTTTATTTCCTAGTTTTGCTTAGTTGAACATTCGCGACACTTTCCCTCAAAAATAACTCTCTTGTACCTCGATTATAAAATTCACTTATGAAGCTGTTTGTTACCGTGTATCTAAAGCTCTTTTGGCAGCGGTTATTCTTAATTCGCAAGATTTTCTAAAGAAGAAAAGGTATAATAAAACAGTTACAAGTTTGTCGCTTTTTGATTGAGTATTAAACCTTATGGCTATATCATATACCGCTACTCGTTAGCGACTTTTCAGCCATTCAAATGTCATCTTGTATTTCTGCAGTTTAAGTTCTAAGTGATATATGTATTTTGCGATATCAACTGGCGTTTGACCTCAGTCAATTCGGACGGCTAATCAGCTAAGACATAATCCGCCCTTTTAGTGCAAACACGAATTGTTTGAAGTTCCCGTTTCTTCGTCCTGTAAAGTTCCTATCGTTCCAGCTTCCTATCGAGCATCACTTACCCGGACAGAGTATTCAGTTCGTCCGTTTTTCAACTCATTTCAGTTTTCCAGCTATCTCCTTAAGTGTAAGCGAAGTTTATACCGTTCTCGGTTTTTTTAAAGGCTAACCATCTACTGACAGTTGATACACCTGGTCACACCGAGATATACACTAACTGACCACACCTTAAATTTCTCCGCGTTTAGCTCTTGAAGCTTTTCGCTCATATTTATTCAGACTCTCACGTGAAAAAAAAGATGTGGAAAAAGCTGTTATTTGGAACATTGTTAACGTCGAACTTTTGCGTGCAGATAAACTCATCTTATTCACAGTGGCATCCCTCAAGTCGTACATAGAGGGCAGCCTAATTAGCTAAACGCTGATTTTGACAGTTTTATTTCAACCAATGAAACCTATATCCTATTAAATCGGGGAGTTTTTGATTACGGCAGTGCTTGTTAAATCCGGGGATAAACTTCCACGCGAAAATTGCATGGCCATTTGCATGAAACCTTCTGAGCAGTTCTCTCATCAGGAGACTTACAAGATGAATTTTACCATCTTCTATTTTAATTTTGACCCTGACCAAAGACAGTACTAAACATCCAGAGCTTGAATCAGTGGCTACTCAGAGTGCTTGTTGCAGTCTGTGAATGAAATTTCTCTAAGCACGTATAGTGCTTTAAGCTTGAAAGCTACTTTGCAATACTTTCATTAGAAGTTTTCTTTTTCATGAATTTTTAAGATTAAAATTTTGCTTAAGTAGTACCAGACCTCTGGCCCTTAAATGACAGTTCTGCGACACTGTTGAGTCCAGTCCGTTGGAGTGTCTCTACTTAAATAATACAAAATTATGCAAGACATGCAGGAGTTCATGAATGTCCAGGACATGCAAGGAGTCACGTCCATTTAAATTTTGCTTTTAGCAGCAGCTTCATCAGAAGTGTTTGTTTTCATGATTCAGTTCCCTCAAATTACTGCTCTGCCATGTTATTCTTTTATCAATTTATCATGACTATATCTGAACGCAAACGATACAATTCAGTGTAATTTAGCTGGTAACGGGAAATCTTTAGAGTTTCTGTCCATGTTAATCCATCTGTTGAAGACAAAGCAAACATGTGTACCAGAACAATTAAACTTTTTGCGGAAAAAAGCTTAATTAAAAGTACACTAGTATTACTCTACAACAAATATCCCTTCTGTAAGGAAACATTTTTTGTTAAGAGTATTTGTTTACACTAAATGAAAAGAGTAATTAATGTTTTGGGTCGTTCTTCATGTGTTTTCCTAAACTGTCCAGTCAGTGACTCTAGATTCCGAGCTTGCTGTTAAACACGTATCCCAAAACTCTGCTTTTTATTTTATCTTCCCAATTCGTGTGTGTCATAACATCAACATTTCGTGTGTGTCATAACATCCGCATTATGCCCACCAGCTTCTTCTTTTCTTATTTCACACGAATTTGTTTACCTTAATCAATCTCCAGCTGCCAATGTTTGGTTTGGTTTTCAATTCTTGATTTTGACGATGAATTGGGCAAGACTTTTTTGTTCTTTCAATGACTTAAACAAATAACTCGTTGGATACTTGCATTTTCTCGTTATTTATTTCACTTGTTTCATTTTTTGTTCATTCGTTTAAAACGAGGCTTAAAGTAAGAGCTGCGACTTTCGGTTTATTCAGTTTCAATATTTTTTGAAATCGTTGTTGAACTAGCGAAGGATGTTTAATTTCCCTCGGGCTTGGACAGTGTCTACGCTCCGAAGCTTTCTATGCTAATGATTTAATTTCCTGTGCTTGTCTTCGGACAATAACTCCTTTACAAGTGCCTCTTTTGTCGAGAACAATGTGAAGCACTGAACGGTTTGTAGTCACATGGATGATCAAAAAAAATAGTAGAAACCTTAACTAAGACAGCTTTCGAATCCCCCAGCATCAGAAAAGCTTTATCTTTTTCTAATAACTATTTACAATACGATCAGTTTACTCAATGAAACACTATCCCTAAGGAAACGTTTAAAGCCGTCTTCATGTCAACCACGCATCCAGATTTCCGAAGCGCTTAAAGTTGCCCTCTAGAAAACCACAATGGCGGTATATTCATAATATTTGAATTGTATAATGCTTCATTGTTTAAAAAGCATTGAACTCTTGTGCGGTTTTAGTCACAGGTACCGCCATAAGCAGACTCATTAACGTCAAATATCTAAAACTAACACCACTGTTGTAGGGAGTGCGACATAGGGGAAGGAAATTTTTGAGATATTATCTCCACTGAGGTTAGCAGATTGTTCCTAATTGCCTGGGTTATTAACATTGTTGTTAACTCGGTAAAACGTTTACCGCCTTATCGCGAACCAAAGCTTTCGGCAAATGGCAAACCTTAAAGGTTATTTCAAAGGACAGTCCACCGATAAGGTTTTGATACGTGGTAATTATGTAAAAAAGCGCCGGTACATAAACAGCGGCACGTCGCATTCGCTCGTATTAAACAATATGACGAAAAGATGGACATTCGAAAGGGAAAAATGCTCATTTTTTTGTTTGAGTATTTCTTCTGGAGTGTTAGTTGATACATTTCTTTCATTGCCGTTATTGGATTTCTTTTAAACCGATTCCACAAGATATACTTGTTAACGAAACAAATCATGCCAGAAGATACTTTACGTAGCCATTTGTTGATTGAATTACAATTAAGAAATTAGTGTGTTTTTGGCAGTCAAAGTTCCCAACACCCAACTAAAAGTGAAGTTTATCTTTCGCTAACAGCAGGCTATTTATAACGCGACTCGGCTGAAAAATACTCAACCTTATCCGTCTATTCTGTCTGTAATGATAAACAAGAGAAAATATTTGGGTGTCAATCTGTACAATATTTTACCTTTGGGGAAAACTCAGCGTTTTTGAAAATTCGTGTTTTTACAAACAAACCACACAAACACCTAGGGCGGTTATTATTATGGATAAAATGCACGGTCAGCATTTTATGGTAAATGTTTTACAGGCACGGAAATCTAAAGATTTCTTTGGTGCCTCAATTTGTCGGCAAGATCACAGCAGCACCGCTTGCGCGTCAGTCAAATAAACTCCGACCAATGACTGTTGGGCTGCTCGAGATGTGTGCTTTGTTCATTCGACCCCTCCTTAAGCCAAGCTTTAAGATGCTTTTCGACTCATGATTTTTTTTTCTCGATTCCGATCGTCACACATAACTCCATACACAGAAAGCGGTTTCATCTTTCACCAGAGCAATTATTCCAAAGTGGGTCTTTTCCCCTAAGTGCGCATTAGGTGCTAATCACTATCACAACTCATCGCCACTTGAGGCTGTCAAATCATTCAATTAATTTGGATGACAATTATGCGTGCACGCAGCAATCAAAACAAGCTCGTCGACCGACGGTGACTTCTATTGTACCGCCACACATCAGTTTAGTATTGACACCGAATTTAATCCACCCCCAATAGGGCTACCAAAGGTTTTGTAACTCCGTACGCGTTTTGGTCGAAACGGCGTTCACCGACGCGCCACACACTACAAAGACACTGAGCAGTAGATAACAGAATGCAAAGCAGTGACCGGTTTTCCATAAACTCTCTTATTGATAACAGGAGTCGAGGTAGTCTGAGCAGCGATGCGGAGGACGCACAAGAACTTTCTGCTCCTGAAGAGGAATCTGTTCAGGAGGCCAGACACGCAGTGACATCTTTTACTGTCAAAGATATTTTGGACCCACATAAGTTCAATAATCCCAAGAGGCGACCCAGTGAAAGCGACTCGGACACTGAAAGCCTTGATAGAGAGGAAGCAAGAAATAATTCTTCATGGCATCCATGGATGGCGGCAACACGATTTAACCGCGCACCAAAAACAAATGGTAAGAGCTTCGTATCGGTTCCTAAAACAGCCCTTTTTATCGCTCAGGTTTGATTAACCTTAAACTTCAATTTGTTAGGCTATAGAACCTGCATTTCCTTCTCTTTGTTGGAACAGTTTATACTTGATGGTTCTCACTATGTAACACGCCTAAAAGCGATTAAGAGGAAACTAAGTTCTGTCCTGTACAGTTCCACGAATTTATTCCCAGCTCTGGACAAATCGCATTAGCAGCCGCTTAGCTTAAATGTTCTAAAACACTAACAATTAATTCATCATAAAATGTCTTTAAACTGAATTGTTTCTAGTTTCACACGCCGCTTCCACCGTTTAACCAACTAATTTGCTGTTGATAATTTGTCTTTTCTCAAGGCGGCGCAGCGGTGTCTCCTCAAACACGATCATTTAACCTGTTCATTAAAATGTCTGCGTTAATCTAAAATACAGAGGATCGGTTTTCTGACGCCCATTAAATAAGAGCTTTTAAATTCTTTTACACAGAATCTGAAAAGTGCACGGAAAAAGAGAAGAGCACTCAGGAATCGCCTAACCTTCAGGAAAGTGAAGAAACGAAATCGACGACAACGTCGAAATCAAAGAGAAAGCGAAGCGGCTCGGAACGTTCAAAAGAAGGCAAGCCAAGACGTGCACGAACTGCGTTCACATACGAGCAACTCGTTGCCCTAGAAAATAAGTTTAAGAGCACAAGATACCTATCTGTTTGTGAAAGACTCAACTTGGCTCTCTCGCTTAGTCTGACGGAGACGCAAGTGAAAATTTGGTTCCAAAACCGACGCACAAAATGGAAGAAGCAAAATCCTGGAGTTGATGTCACTGCTCCTCCACGACCGACTTCTTTGCCGCACGCACCTTCGCTGGCCGGTTACGGAACAGGGATTCTGTGCACTTCACAATGTCCCACACAAATACACCACTTTTCACATTATCCAAGTCACACGTCAGCTCATACGCTACCGTGTATTATCAGACCACATCCAACATATGGACATTTGTAGATGAACTGAAGCATAAGACATCAAAGTTACCTTGATATGAACAAAGACAAGAGAACTCCAGATGAACTTTGTACAGAGATGAGACGTATTTATGTCTAAAGTCATGCACAATTATATCGAAATGGAAGTTCCACGCAACTGTGGTTAGTGTGCCACGCTTCCTTCCCGGCTCCATCCATTATGAACGCTTTCTTCTCCAATGGAGTGAAGAAAATGATTTACGCTTTGGGAAAGATAAGGATTTATTAAGTCAGACGAACAGGAAAGTTTTAATGCATTTCGTTAACTACAAAAGGGCTTTTTAATATTTCTCTGTAATTTATAACCATTAATTTTAATAATTCAATATCCTTGCTATGGAACTTAGTTCGACATTTTTTTTAGTCTTGGTGGTAAAGCCAAAATTTCAGCGATCTTTAGTTGAGTTTACACAACAATGTTTTCCTCAAATAACTCGCGCCAGTTGCCTCGCACCGGAAACGCGAAAAAGGGAGCTATTGAAATACTGATATTTCTCGGATTTCTGAAGTGTAAATACTGTATAAAACCACATGTACGATAATGTCGGTCTCGAGGAGGCTTATCACTGTAATAAGAATGAATCTTGACTTTTACAGGGGGCGGAGTGTATGTAAACAGAAAAAAAAAGCAAAATTAACTCTTCCTATGTAGATTTTTCCAAAAAATGACCCAAAAAAGGAAAATATTCTGTCAATATCTGTTTAGAAATTTTGTCTCAGCACATTAAAAGGTCATTTTAATTCGGAATAATGCTTGTATTTGGGAGTGGAAAGCTGCAATAACATAACGCAAGCTTCGTTTATACTGTGTAGTTACGATCTCTAAACTTGAAAAGGGAACTGTATTTTTAGGCTTTATTATTATGGTTGAGCCTAACAAAGTCTTGGTTGGGTTGCCCGAAAATTTGTTTTGCTAATTGGCAAGAAATTTCTCTTTGAATAGAGCGCAGTACCGCCTTCTTTGTAGATCCATTACGCCCCATTTAAAAACTCAGTTGGTAAACTAGCGAAATCATCGGGCCTAATTTTCTTGTTTTCTTCGCACAAAAAGACTTTATTTCTTAACAAATATTGAAATTTACCACTTCCTGAAGTCGGCGTTGTTTGATCCAGTTGTGGAGCGGAAAAACCCACACTATGTAGTATGGTCTACGTGAAGACACCTGGTCGCTTGTTACACAAAATATCCTTCATTTTCAAAAGCAAGACCTTGACTTTTAAGCGTTGCCTCATTACGATATTTTCAAAACATGTTCTATGAAGGCGTTTAGGGAATACTTGTTTTCAAATGTTACATTCATTTTGTGGACGTCTTCTATTCATACGCTGTCATTCATGACTTTCGCTTCTCATAAGAATCACAGATAAGCTATTAAATCTCTTCAAGTTTATTAAACTAACCATTCAATGCGTATCGGTTTAAGTGAGCAAAATAGCCTCACTCATTATCATTGATCATTCTGTTAAATATAACTGCTGGCATAAAAATAGAAGTAGGCTTTTACAAATAATGCCTAAATGTGTAAAAATTAAAATGCCAGTCAAGATTCGCCCTTGGCAAATTGCATTTATTATGAATTGGGCTGGATAACGTAAGCAACATCCTTATTGCTTGTTTAGAAATTTCTCGATTTGCTTTTTTCCGGACTTTGAAAGGTATGTTCGAGTGAAAAGCACATGGACTGACAACGATTCTTTGTTCCACTGCATGAAAATGGTGGCTTGTCATACTGTAGTTTGTAAATCAGTGAACCTCAAAAATGATATGTCAAAAGAAAATTCAGTGAAAGTCATTGAATATTAGGTGCTTCAAGTAACTGTAAAACGATGTTATTTCACTGATGTATTTCATGAGCAAAATACGGGAACTGATCGAGGAACTGACCCTCGTTGCCACCAGTTTCGCCTACGAACCAAGCTAACTATATAGCTAAGTGTGTACTTTAAAACACCCGTTAGTGCGGTTTAAGCCTTTACTGTTTTTTCCTTACTTGAACTTAAACCTTTGTGGATATATCAAAGATATTTCTAATAAATTCGCTGGTAACTAAACAAGGAAAGCCGATTTCAAAAGACAAGTTGGAAACAAATAAGCAAGATGTTATCTTATTCTAAAGCCTGAAGCAAAGACGCTCACTTTGCGGTCCAAACGGTTGGTTGTGGTGGCGCCGAGGGAGGAGATGTTAGCCTTTTTTTAATGACTTCTTACCTAAAGGAAAGGTATTCTTGTTTTTTTCTCGTGTCGTTTAGAAAATATCCCTTAAGAGCCATGAACTATTGGCATGTATTTGGGAAGGACAAGGGCGGAAACGTGACCAAAGGACTTTACACTGGTGGAACTGTAAGCAGAACTCAAAGGGTAATTTTGTCATCATGAAGGCAAACAAATGAAGTCCCATGACGCGCTATTCACTTCAAAGGAGAATAGCCGCTTTATAAATGAAAGTACTGTCTGCAAATTCAAACATTTGAAACTGAAAGGGAGAGATCGTTCTAGGCTTACAGCTGACCTGTGATGCTGTAGATGAGGCGATGTTGAAAAGATCGAGAGAGTGTGTTTCAGTTTTAAAGGTAACGGATCGAAATATGGTTTTGAGGATCAACATAACTAAACAGGCTATGTAAGTGTAAGAGTGTTGACTTTTTCTGAAACTTAATTCTTGTATAGAATGCTAAACCGGTAATCAGTTACAGTAACCGAAAGACCTTAAACTGAACTTCGAGTACACCTCCTTGATGTTTGTTTCTTTCACTCGATTAAAGAGTGATCAAAGCGGGTAAAGACATGTTGTAGATTCTGGTAGCTTCACTGATGTCTGTTTTGAACTGCCTGTTCTCTGTTCATGATTGAAAAAGCTTTAGTTCAACAATTTCTCAACATGTATACTGCTGTCAAAATTACATGTTACCCCGAGAAAACGTCCTTGTTATTGACCATGCACACGATATGATATGACGAGAAAAACGAAAACGATAATTTATCACTGAGCTTGCTGTATTTAATTAGTTAGGGCATTTAGGAAAGACGGGCTTTCTCTATTAGCGCAACTGTGAGCCAGATTTTCGACTCGACGAGTTCACCTGCAAATTGTACAGGAACGCACAAACCCCGGCTACCATAGCTTAAGTGCGGCCACTTAATTGTTTATTATTTTGAGTGATGCAAAAATTCTCCTGCAGATATGGATGGCACAAATTATTTTAGTGGCTGCATGAGACGGAAGTCAGTTTTTCTCTGAAATAAAGGTTAAAATTGAGCGAGAGAGTGTCGCACTTCGTTTTTTGTGTTTTGAGGACCACATTCAAGCACTACTCGTCACATTTTCACCCTTCAGACCGAACAAGTACTTAAAACTACCTTGTAACATCATAGTCAATGGTAACCCAGGAAACTGCTATTCGGTAGCTTTTACATTTAGAGTTTTATCCGACTTACAAGACCTCAAGGTACTGTACGTGAAAATTTAAGAATAGTTATCTGAAGTGGTAGAAACAAAATGTCTGGCTCACTTGTAAAACTTGTAAGTCTTAGGGGCAAAGTTTCAAGGATTTTATTTCCATTATTCTATTTAACCTTGTTATCTCGTCACAGTAAACTTTGATTTAGGTTACATTGCGTTAAGTTGTTGCAAACTCTGCAAAAGTGGTTGTAATGAAAACTAAAATACCGGATTAAAAGGAAAAACATAGTTTTTATTCTCTCTTGCTCTAACTTTATACAAAGATTACCTCTGACAGAAGCCGATAAAGCGGCTTATTATTAAGTTAAGGAATACACTGAGAAACTGGAACATCCATCTTTTAGACTTTATAAAACCTCAAGACGTTGGTCTATGAGTAAGTGACGTGGTTCATTTTGTCTGCATGGTTGAACAAACAAACAAAGTATTTATGGAATATAACTAATGGTATGATTACCCGAGGAAAACTCTCTTAACATGAAAATTTAAACATTTTTATCCTAACTGTACAATACTGAGCATACCAAGAGACCATTTGAAAATGTTTGCATGTTGTTGTACGTGTCCTCCTACTACATTGTGATGCATGAACTCAACATGCCATCTTGAAGACCACCTGCTCAACTACTACAACGTCTCGCGCGTGCTATGAGAAGAATATGGCCTCAGAGAAGCCTCGGTCAGTCTTTGTCTTCAGTGACAAGGTGATTGATCGTTTACTCTGTTGTTAGCTATAAACAAAAATCTTAGAGCATTAAAATTTAATTAAAAGGGTTGTTTTTTTTTATGGTCATCCTCGTTGTCTCTAAACATAAGCGTGACGCGTGTTCTGGCACATGGGCATCGCTTTTGCTTCTGCTTGGGAGACAAGCCCACTCAAGTGTGATTATGTGTTCTCTGAATTAGAAAAATTACCAAGGACACGATACTTACGATTACTAATTCAAACACTTCGGTGGCCAAGATCGAAAAAATAATAAATTCCATTTTGCAAACGATTCAAAAACGGACAGCTTGGTAGCGTTCACTTGAATGGTAACGCTATCAAGTCCCCTCCAGAGATTAAAACGCTCGAAGAACCGCGCTACGTTAGCAGTGGTTTGACTGAAAACATGTCTCAAAGATTTTCACAATACTAAATAAGTAATAGCAGTATCAATTTGCTAGTTCAAACCTTTATCGGGTGTTTGGGAACAAGTTGGTTTTCTTCGACGAAATTGCTCTTTGTTTGACCCAGTTTGAGCGTACCATGGTACGCCGCGGACGGCATGGCTGCATCCTTGAAAGGCGACGTTTTCCTGTTTGGCTTCGCGTAAGCAATCTCGCATGAGAAAAACGAGCAAATGCATACCTCTTGGTTACCCGACAAAGGTATATGTTTTCGCGTAATTGGGAATGCATGTGTGTACCACGAAGCTGTATTAGAATTCGGTATCTGTGTCAATCTCCCACTGAATCTCGATTTTTCAGTTATTCTGATTAGACTATCAAGTGTCGCAGAGGCAACTTAAAATGCTAGTTGTACCTTTTTGTCTAAATTGCATTGACTGTTGTAATTATGTGGGGCAAATGTCCATCTTTAAGGACATATTTGCACTTAAAATTTCTTGTTTTCATATGTCTATTTTATAGTTATCAACGAGAATTCTAAAAATTCCTTAGGCGGTCAGCTTAAGTCCTAAAATTGTTTGAATAACTTTAAGGATTTTTACTGAGTGGAATTCGTGTACCGTCGGAAAAAAAAACTTTCTTTTGGCCTGATGTAGTCATTACTTTGTCGGCAAACATTAAAGGTGAAATTGGCCATTATTTACTGGCTCTCAAGTGATTTGTTTATTCCTTAAGTCGGTCATCATTGAAGACAGGTATTAGCCGTGGCGAACAGTTTAATTAAATAAGTCTTTGAATGGCTAAGTAAATACAGTTAATGAGAAAGCACACAAAGGGTTAGAATAATTTAGGCGCTTAACTTGTTGTCTATTAACAACACTCGGTCCTTGAGTGTGATTGTTTGCAAAAGCTCACAAAGGCTTTCCGTTCTAGTCTCGACAAGGTTTTGAATCTGCCCGGCTGGGGGCAATTTATAACATTTCCACTCATATTTAGAACTATAATAGCAGTTGTCAATTGAGGCATTCACCAAATTCTTTAAGTACACATACTTTCTATAAATTATGAGCACTTCTTGTGTGTTTTATAGGTTGATTAATAGTTTGCAGCTGCATGTTAAACAAACTGTTTGTCTCAGTTTTATTCAAGTGCCATTTTACATGGGAGAGGCAGTCTGAGAAAACCTGACTGAAACTCAACTATTACTAACACCTCGTGTCTCTTTGAATGCTCTAATCTTCAAGGAAGGTCCTCGTTTTCCTTTACAATCAAAATTGTCCACGCCAGTGCCGTCAGGGATTCTACAGAAAAATTCAGCTGCTATCTCAAAGAATGGTTTTGTTCGAGCAGGTTAACACGTGTGTGTACATTTTCTCTTCCTGGTTAAATGTGAACAATTATTTAAAAGTTTGCTCTATATTCCCATGGTTACAAATTTCTAAATAACGGTTAAAGCTATTTACTTCTAATGTCTTTTGAACATGGGGAGCTTTGAAGAGCTCAGGAATTCACAGCGTGAATTAATTTAAGGCGTGATGTGCGGTTAATCTATCGATGATCTTGCGGTTAGTTCGATTCCACGGGTGGTATAGTAAATTGACATTCTACTGTAACATGTCAATTTACACATCAAACATACGCCTTTGTAATCACTGTCGTTAATTACATCGGTAGTATAAATGATTTCCATGTGCGCGCGTGGATTTCGTGTCTCGCGCTTCGTGTTCAAAAAAGCTCTGGAGTTGATCCACGAATAGCCTGAGCAAACAACCGACGTTTCACGAGGTCTCCAGTTGAGCCTCGTGAAACGTTGGCTGTTACGCATTTTCCACGATGAAGAGTGGATACAACGGAACCACGGTTAAATTTGGAGAGGGTCAAATGAAATGGACACTCGCATACATCTCTGTTTCTGATAAAATATTCTTTTTCGATTCATTTCTTAAAACTCAGCATTTTGTGACTGTACGCCAGATCGCGATCGCCAGGCCGATTTTAATCACAGGCAGCCCAGACGCGTTGTAAGTGGAGTTCATTTAAAAATAGAAAAGGGTGAAAATATATGTAATAGCACGAAATAAATCTTTAATTCACGAAATAAATCTTGTTTACTTCTGCTTATTTTGTCCTGTTTAATTAATTTCCGGTTAATCTTGCAGTGCTCTCCTAAATTACGCAATCGCTTGTTAGCGTCGCTGCTTATATAACCCGTTAAGCCTAAGGTTTGCAGAGATTTATTACAGACTAACCGGTGATAAAAGAATCGAGATATCTTGAAATAAATCGTACCTACCTTCAGCTCAATGTTCCCCTGTTCGTCCTGGCTGGTTTAAATGACATTTTGTGGCTTTTTTCAATCGGAGGTAGCTTCCACTAAAGAAGAATTAATTCTTCTTTAGTGGAAGCTACCTCCGATTGAAAAAAGCCACAAAATGTCATTTAAACCAGACAGGACGAACAGGGGAACATTGAGCTGAAGGTAGGCACGATTTATTTCAAGATATCTCGATTCTTTTATCACCGGTTAGTCTGTTATTAATCTCTGCAAACCTTAGGCTTAACGGGTTATATAAGCAGCGACGCTAACAAGCGATTGCGTATTTTAGGAGAGCGCTGCAAGATTAACCGGAAATTAATTAAACAGGACAAAATAAGCAGAAGTAAACAAGAATTATTTCGTGAATTAAAGATTTATTTCGTGCTATTACATATATTTTCACCCTTTTCTATTTTTAAATGAACTCCACTTACAACGCGTCTGGGCTGCCTGTGTGTTAATCTTTCCTTTGATGACGTCCCCTTATAGGATCCAGACCTCCCGACCACAATCGATTGTTTACTGTGCAAAATGTACAAAGTTTTCTCAATGAAAAAACTCCATTCGTCGATCTGATCGCTGTTTAACACTAATAAGTTAAAAGATTACAAAATCAGTAATGTTTTACTTGAGCGGGAATTTCAAATTACAATATAGAAAGGACAATGAGTTTGGTTTTCTGTCATTTGGCGCTATCATCATGGAGTTGGACGTCGATCGCTCGTCCTCCGATTCTCATCCTTGGTCGCTTTCCAGAGTCATCGGCCGTACCCTTGACCCAGGAAAGAACTGGTACGTCGTCACCAAAGGACTGTGCGGATTAAGGCCCAAAGAATTTGCCAAGAGCGAAGTTTTTCGTCATTTTCCGGACGAAATACAAACTGTGGCGCCGAATGATCTCAAGCCCGCCACGCGAGGTTGTGACTTCAATCGACAACCAAGCCATCTTTTCGTTGTCTCGTCCTTTGGACTTTGTGCCGGATTGCTTCGGCAGCGAGAGTTTGCGAATGACGGGTTGATTCGCTCTTCCAAATTTGCCCCTGTTGTGGAAGCGGTAAATAGAATTGTTTTAGACCGTGAATCGCCGTGCAGTTTTGGCGGGAAAACCGACGAGTTAGATCACAGCGCCCAACAAATGGAGTTATTGAAGTCAAGGATTGCAGAACTGGAGTCGCAGATAAAGGAACTAGATCAGAATAATGCTCTGAATTCTTTTCTTCCTTTTTCCTCGCCTTTAGCGACGTCTTCTCCATCACATAGTTCAAGCAATGCAAGTACGAGCAGTTGCAGTGACAGCAGTAGTGCAAGCAGCTTTATCGAAGAAACATTGAATGGCCCTTTGGGGCACATCACCAAGAAAAGGAGAGTCGCCGGTCAGTGCAAAAAATTTATCATAGATCTGGACGGTGTATGCGAGAAGTACCATGAAACCTTGGCCGGTGTTCTGGGTAACAGCTTTGTGTATGGAGCTGAAGAGGAAAGAGTGAGGGTATCAGAAACTATTTCAGAGATAGTAAATCTTGTAATGGATGCCAAGGGATCGAGGAAAGGATTGTCAGAGCTTCTCTTGCCTCAAACTTATCAACGCATTTTAGAAAGTTTGCGAGTACCAGACTGGGTCCTCCTTTACTTCAAGCTTCAAGTACGACTTCCTGATGCTGCTTGGCAAACTCTTCTTAATCTTACCCAGCTTGGAAGAAGTGGGGTAGGTTATGTATCCTTAGCTGAAGGTGACGATTAGTGCAAAATTGCTTAACTAATAAATTGACTCTTAATTCCATTCTATTAACTTTTTTGTTTGCCCCTAACATGCTGTAGCAAAATGATGTCTGGCAAACCGAAATTCATTAGACCTCAAAATGGTTGGACCTGATTTAATACATGCACAAGCCATGTTATACTGTCATCACCTGTCTCCTAAAATATATATTACACTATGGGGCAAAATGTAAAAGTATCTGATAAGAATGTGCTGCCAATCATTTTTGACCCTTAAGGGCCCCCCCCCATCCCCATGCCTACCCATGGGCATTTGACTATTTCCTGGGGAGTGGCACTTAGGGAGTGTGATGTGAAAGCCCTTCCTTGATAGTTGTCAAATAAAAATTAATGAATAATAAACTGTATGCTAATGCCAACAAGTTTGGCTTCAAATTATGACAAAACAAAAACAAAATGAGATAGAATCTGTAAAACCTCTGACAACAGTCGGAAATTTTAAATGTTATTACCAAGTGAACAGAGCAAACTTGGACTTTTTGGAATAAGTGTTCCGGCCGTGATCGAACACGACTTGAATCACTGCTGTCACCTTGACATGATTTCTCGAAATCTGGCTCAGAAACACATCTTGTTGTGATACGTGGGAAATATAACAAGTGCTTGGAAAGCATGTACTTTGGCTGGTTTACCAAACTTACATAAAACAAAGCATGAAATTACCCACTTCAGGTCGAGAGTGAAGTACAGATAAAGGTTCAACTAACATTAGATAAAGCCTGAAATTACTCGGTCACATTACTCACATGCTGCACGTGCTAAACAGCTAGCTAAGGCATTTTCCTCAGTCTTATCAACTCAATTACGGCTGTCATTACAGCAGAATCACTAACCAGCCAAACCTTTTGGTGATGCATATAAGTAAGAAATGGGACAAATAAAATAATTCAAAACAATCCCAATGAAAGGTATTACCTTGCCTGAGTGAGGTCACAAGGAGGGTAGATACAAACAATATGTTAAAATAGTGTTTTCTTTTAGCGTTCCAGTGATACTGCTGTCCTTTTAACGAAAAACGAGATAAAGGCAGTAAAGAAACTTGTGTTTAAAGTGGTACGGAAAACAATGTCAGTTGAAAGAATGAAGACAGATTTCCCTTCCTATGGTGTTGACCTTTCATCTGTGTTGGCATGGGCCATCAGAGAACAACGTCTCCATTCTTCAGACACAGACAACATGGAATTTAATGTTAAATTAGACGGACGACCTCTAGGAGGTATGTAGTCAATGCTGAGATCCACATGAGTGTCAATAGGATCACCAGTATTGAAATCTAGCACCCTGAAACCCCCACCCTATTTGGTCAAAATGGTATAATTGGTTCAAAAGAGACTTGAGGGGGAAATATGAGACAGTCAGAAAGCACTTATGGGTAACACTGACACAGCATGTAATTCAACATTAGTTTTCAGACTCAATTTAATGGTAAAGTTAATGCACAAACCAGAATTTTTGACAGGTACCGGTATTTTATGAGAATACATTCATCGTGATTTGTTTACTGTACCTTGATGCACCATCTTGAGACATTAAAACAGTGCTGGTTAAAAAACATGTTTAAGTGTACCAGTCCAAATCGTAGCTGGTAAATATTGGCTTTTGCAGTTGAATGTGTGATTTCATTATACATTTTGGATGAACTGGATATATTATTTACAATATATTATTTACAATATTACAACTTAACTCCTCCTTTTTTGTTGACGTAATGTACTCCAACATTTAATGAATTTGTTAATATTTATTTTGTAACTCAGGTAGAAATCAAGTTGCTGTTGGGCTTGTTCCCATCAACTTTGCGTACAAAAGTTCAGAGAGTGCCCTCTCTGTATACCCTGTTGCCATTGCAAACTGTAAAGAGAAAAGGTTAGTTTTATAAATTGACTGAATGTAGAAAAATGATGTCCTTCTTCAAAAACTCCTACCTAATTCAGGGGTTAAAATTTATTGATTGGTACCACTAAATGGGGTGCCTACATCTAATATGGCCAGTCTGTAAGAGTTATAGAAGCATTACTTAAAGGAGCAGAGTGTGTCACAAAATTTAAACAACTTCAGCCACTAGGACCTGGCCACCACAACTTTTTACCATGTTAACTGAGTGTCTGTGCTGGGTGATCTTTCCCTTTCATCAGTTTTATCTTTCATTTCTTTTCAGAGAACAACTTGTCCAGCTGATTAAAAATTTGAATGAACAGAAAAGGCAAATAAAGAGAAATGGAATCATTGTTGATGGCAAGAAGTACCAGATAAAATTTACAGGTATTTGTTGCAGTGGCTGAACATTGTAAGATCAGGCTAAGACATGTATATTCAAAAACTGAACTATGAAACTTCATCCTACAACTTGACATTGTTCAACTCACCTGGCTGCTAGGTTCAGTTCTGTTGTCATAACAAGTAACATCTTAATCCAACCAAGAATGTGTCATGCGAAGGTGGTTGTGTTAACAATGTGACTATTTTGTTGCAACAGTCACTGAACTGGTGAAAAACTATTCAAACTTACTTGCTATCCAGCTACCAAAGAGACTTTTTGTCTGCTTCACAGGGTGACAGATATATAGCTTCACAGGGTGACTGATATATATATATATATATATATATATATATATATATATATATATATATAAAGATAATGAATTGAAGGCTTCATCAGCTATCAGCTATTAAAGTGCTCAATAGATAAACTAGAGCAATGTGTAGATTTGCAGAGTTGGATTATTTGGTCGAAGACATTTATTGCTACTCAGAGTTTCTGATGCTTCTTGCGAAGCAATCATCAGGCAACTGCCAAAAATAACGGATACATGAGAATATATACAAAATTTGAAAATACAGAACAATGCCTAGTGGCTGATGTAGACGGATATGATTGGCTAATCTAAGAGAGCACAGTCTTTAACAGGAATTTTTTGGAATGTCTGCATGTAGATATCAGTTCGCTTCTATTGTTTAGAGTTGACATTTCGGGTTTACATATAACAAAATATTTTCCCCATAAACACAAATTACATCTCTTGCTTACATTTGAATATGAACGGGCCTGCTTCACGTTACGCCATTTGATGTTGTACATAATATTCCTATCTTTTAGGCTCCAAATATATTTACTTAATTCGGTTGCGTGTTTATATCGCTCGTTCCTAAATGAGCATACATGGTTTCTGTATCTTAACTTGAAAGTTGTGAAAGTTGTATATACACAACTTGAAAGTTGTGTATATACGTGAGGGAAATTTTTATAATATTTATAGTGACTGGCTGATTAAAATAGTTTGGTGCTCTTTCAAGGAATTTCTATTTGAATTAATTTTTTTGCAGTTACTCTTGATTATAAAGCACTGCTGCTCTTACTAAATAAACCTGATGATGAAGACTTTGTTCTTGGTGGTAAGGGGTATGACACAGAATTCTGTGCCTTTTGTGATGCCATAAGGGTGAGTAAATTAATTTTGTAATATCACCTCTATTAAGTCATGCAATTATTTTATTTTGTTCTCTTTATAGCCAGTGTTATATTAATCTATATAAACCCCATTACTCTTTTCAATTATTTCCCCCTCTTTCTAGAGTACTAGTCCTAACTTATGGCATGCAAGAATGCCAAACTGATGTGTGTTTAATAATGAAATATGGTGAATTCTGGATTTTTCGCAGGCATGCACATGTCATGGAGTTGATCCTGACGAAACTTGTGTGGACTGCTTGAGATCTAAGGTTAACATTGGAAGGTAAAGACACATTTCATCGACCAATTCTTAAAAGAGAGGTTTGATGACAAGTACATTAATTATGAAAATTTTAAAAGGCATTGGATGATAATTAATGTTCATCAGCCCTAAATATTGTTATCACATTCTGACAAAAAAAATGTCATTTGAAGCAATTTCGCAGCACTACAGGGAACATTTTTGTTTTATAATGTGATCAGTCACATCAGTTTAGAGTCACAGAATGCCATCTTATGTTTTGAATATCACTTTAGGTATGGAATGCATTGATTAAAACAGAGAAGTTCAATTACTGATAAATGTTTACTTACTCAGGTAGGTAAATGATAAAACTTATTTTTGTTGTGTACATTAAGATCTGCAGGCCTCCGTGATGACCTTCAGTTTCTTCTTGAAGAAGATCTTACAAACATTACTCTTTGTTCTTTGCACTGCGAGATGCGCAACTGTGAACAGCTTTTAGGTTCTTTGGGCTTATTTGCTTATCGTGTGGGCTCTCTCGATGAACTTAACAAAGCACTTTCTGACCATGGACCTGAAAGCTGCAAAGACCTTGCACGAGTTACTGTTAAGCCGCGGCTACACGAGTGATTTTTTGCTTGCGATGGTGATGCGATTTTTTTTCAAAACTGTCGCGTCACCAGCGCGCGGAGAAAATCGCATGTGTAGCCACCCTCGCACAGGTGATGCGACAGATGAAAAAATCGCAGAAAAAAAATCGCGAGAAATTCAATGTGTTGAATTTTTTGCGACAAAATCACGGACTTTGTCAGAGGGTGGCTACACAGGCGATTTTCGCCGCGCGCTGGCGACGCGACAATTTCAAAAAAATCGCATCACCATCGCAAGCAAAAAATCGCTCGTGTAGCCGCGGCTTTAAACAGCGACCTGGGCAGCAGACAGCAGTAGAGAGGAACAACATTAAAGTGGCATCCTTTTCAGGTTTGTCAATTGTTTGTTATGTTAATAACTTCTGCTATTTATTGCTACCTTTCAGTTGATACACACTTGCAAAAAATTGTATAAGGATATGTGGTAAAATAAAATTATCAGGTCTGCTGATTGTTAATTTTATAATAATTACAGTTCATGCAATCTCTGTACAAGTCATGTATTTGTAGTTTGCCCATTAATTATACTCATTTGACTAATGACGATTGTACTTATTAAGTATTAATATGATTGTTTTAAACAGGATCATTTGAGAGGGAAGTTTTGAAGAACTTTGACAGCATTGTGGAGAGATCCCTGCCCCTTGCAAAAGTCATGGATTACTATAAGCAGTGCCCAGGCACAGCGAAGCAAGTTGTATTGGACTATATTACATTTTTTGAAGAGAGAAAAATGGTTAGTGATTTCTTATTAGCAAAACAAATTCTGCTTTCCTAAATGCAATCATATTGCAGTCTCAAGTAACCACTGAAGCATAACTTTTTGCTGGAAAAGTAATATTGTTTTGCGTGGCTCCTTTAATTAATGCCAAGTACATGTACCTGGTAATCTGGCATCTTGTCTTATCAATTGCTCTGTTCTTTCATTCAGGGGATGCTACAATTATTTATTGTATAGTTCACGCATGATTTCCGTTCCTTTCAATTTTGAAAAAACACAAAATGGGCACCAATATCTTATTTTTTGTAAGTTTAATAGTTTCTTTAAGTAGACTGCTAGTGGTCAAAATCTTAATACATCGATCCAGATGTAATTGACAGGAGTGCCTCTGTTTTTTTTTTGTTTTTTTTTTGTTATTTTAGTATATCTCTGACTTGTTGGAATGTGGGGAAATAACAAGGGACTATGGAAAGAGACAGGAAGCAGTCGAAATTGAACAAGCTGGTGGTAAGAGGCAAATTGTACATGTAATACATGTAAGTTATTTACAACAAAATTACACAAGTTGTCGTAGCTGGAGCTGACTACACTCAACTTATCAACCTCCACTCTGCATGTAGCTCATACTTTAATTGTTCTGTGTTAAAATTTGGACATTGGAAATTCAAAAGGTGCAGTGGTCTTCCCTGTTAACTTGCCATTTGCAATTCTGTGTGGCCTGCTTGTTTAATTACTTGACTTATCCTAACAGATCCTAACTTACAACATAATTTGTTCTCCTGGTTAGTCACTAACCAATCATTCATGGATTTTTCAGATTTTGAAAATTTTCTTAAAAGGCTCAAAGAAGAATGGGAAGCCAAGCAGAAGAGTGTTGAGGCCAAATTTCTAGAACTCAGTGACTTCTCAGACCAGCTGTCTACAGTTCTTGATGAGCCGAAAAAGAAGAAAAGAAAAGCTAAGAAATCAAGATCAGTTGAGCATCAACAACAAGATCCCTTTTCAAGCTATGCAGCTCAACTTCAAGTTGAGTTTTTCAAAAAGGTACAAAATAAGTAATATTTTACTATATGGTGGATAATGATCTACAAGAAAGGTAGGATGTCTCTAATCAGGCAATCCAAGACAAAAGGCAAGAGGCCCAATAAGTAAGTAAGTCAATATACTATTGAAGTTAATCTTTTATTAATCCCAAGGTTTGCTGTGACTGGAGAGACATTGCACTGACCATCCGTGACAGAGTCTTTGAAGATGACGAGGAGCAGCTTATTGATATACATGATGTAAAGGTATGGCGATGCCAGTTTGTTTTGACCTGACAGTGTCACTCTAGGGATTGTTTTTTTTTTTGTTTGTTTGTTTTTACATCTGCCAGTTTTAACCTCATCTTACCCTTAACTCCAGTAAACTGAAATGCTTGGAACTAGGTTCAAAAGTACCACTTTTCATTTCATTTAAAAATGTGCAAAACAATCAGTTTTAATCAAAAGTTGTGTTTATTATTATCATAATTATTATTTTGATATCTTAGTGCAAAGAGTGGGGTTTCCTCTTGAAGAAGCTGTTTGGTCAACACCTTGGAACAGGTGATTATGGGCATCTTGTGATTGACCATAGTGCCATGCTGCTTCGCCAGTTTCGTTCTTTTTATAAGTACTCTGGTCAAGGCTTCGAGGCATCCCATAAATTACATCGTCAGCTGTACTCCAGAGCAACGAACCATGATTGTTCTGAACCGGGGCAATCAAGTAAGTTCATGCAACTGAAAATCAATTGCTTCATTGTAAATACGAATATTTAATATCTTCTGGAAATGAAAAGCTATTTTTCATCCTCTCCAAGAATCAGTTCATGTATTTATCAGAATTTGCTTATTTAAAAAATGCCAAATAATCAGTTTTAAGCAATTTGAAAAGCAGAAAATTAACAATTGATTCTCTAATTTTGACACTGCATGCTTTACATAATGCAACTGTGACAGTCAGTGTAGTTTGCAAAGTTTGTAACTATGCAACAGATGTTAGCGTAAGAAATGCTATACAGAGATCAGAGTTTTTGTAAGGGCTGTCCTTAAACAACTTGACCCGGTGGTCTTTCTATAGGCATCCCTTCAATGCACTCATGAGTCTGCCTTAAACACATGTCACAATACATCAGATTATGACTGGTAATTGGTTGTTTTCAAAAATTTCAGTGGATCAGATTCTTACCCACTGGTACGCCACATTACTTCTTGCTCTGAGATATGCTTTTCGTCAAGCTAGAGACTGTATCATCTTTGGTGAGTAGAATAATAATTTTGTGTTGAGATGATGATTACTATATTTGTGACTGTTAAATGTTGAAGAATTTTTGCTTGAATTCTTTCCACTGTATTTGCCTAAAATGGTTTTCCCATCAATACCCTCCTTGCCCAAAGTGAAAATAATGATAAAATTCTGAGATATGGCACTTCTTTGGTTTGTAAGCAACATTTAAGAAACTTCAAAAAATTACCTTTCTTGACTGCATCATTTTTATCTGATAATCACACAGGAAAGAAAAAGTTTTCTTTCCGTGGTTGCGGCTGGAAATCGGTCAATGTCAGTACATGGACTGAGGAAAAACAAGAGTGGATTTTGACTATCGACAAGTTGTTTTCTGACATTTTTGGCAACGACTATTTGTCATATCAGTATGACAAAGATAAGGGGACAAGTGTGGATGGACACACCGTCTCACAGCTTTTGGAGTATGACCATGAAGCATGGGAGAAGAGTTACTTGGAAGGAAGAAACGTAGAGGAGGACTTTGATCCATGCCACAGCGGGAACCAAAATGGCTGCCCTAAGAACAAAAACGCCATAGTGATGCATGCTCCAAAACAGCACTGTTCTTCGAAAAAACTAGCCTTTGATGGTACGCAATCTACCAATGCACCAGTACTCACCTTAAGTAACAAGCCTTCAAGTAATGTTGTGTCACCTGTCCCTAACCCACCGGCAGCGGTTGTTGTTATCCCAGATGAGGAATGTGAAGAACAAATGCAGACAAGCAGTCACGCTGATGCTAGCTCATACCAGGGTTCACAGCTGTCTTCTGCCATGTCAACTGCCACAACCAGGGCTGATCTAGCAGCACTGGACACTTTGATACCTCCAGTGGAGGCTATCCATAGTACTGTGGTTTCCTTGCAAGCAGAAGTCACATTTGATTGCACGATCTACAGTAATCCATACTGCCTCATTCAGCGCCCTTGTGAAGCCAGTGTTAAGACAGCAGAAAAAATCCTCAATGACGAAAAGAAAACAGGGCGTAATCCATCAGGTGTTAGGATTAAAGACATAGGCCACTTCTCAGAACAGGGTTTGTCAGTTCTGAATAAGTTCTCTGTCATATCTGAGACAAAACGAAAAGTAGATTCAGAAGCTAAATGGCTTCCGCAAATTACTTCCTCACTAGGAGAGCTAGCCATTCTTCAAGACGTTCTTTGGAACAAACCAAGCTCCTCTCCAGTCCTGCACTGTAACCAGAAAGCCCTTGATGTCATTTCCTTTAGTGATCTTTGTGAGGAAAGATACATCGACAGTTTTGTTGTTGATGTGTGTATTGGCAAATACATTGAAGAGGCTGCTCTTACTCATGGACAGGATGATACACTGTACCTGCCCACCGAATTTTATCAGTGGATGGAAATGGATGACAAAGCATTCAAACTGAGGCAGTTGGCAGCAAAGGCTTCCCAAATAGCAAGGTTTCAATACCTGAAACAAATCCTTGTGCCGGTTTTCATGGGGAACCACTGGGGCCTGGTTTATGCAGACCTGGTCAATCAGCAGTTGTATTTTGACGATGGGCTAGCCTCTGTTGTTCCCTCAACAACTCTCCCCTGTGTAAAAGAGGCATTGGATCTTCTCCTTGAGCTTTACCCCTATCATCCTTGCCTCCAATCAAAGTTTTGGCACTCTTGCAAGAGCTTCAGTCGTTTTGGAATGCCATCACAGGTGCCGACTGATAGAAAGATGATTGGCGTTGGCAGCTGTGGGATTGGCATTATTATGGCTGCCAGGGACTTCATTATGAATGGTGCTGCAAGTGTAAATAATATCCTGTGGAGGTATTGCAATATGGATAAATACAGGAAAGAACTGATGGTGCAGATTCTGAAATGGGGTGGACATGAGATATAAACTGTTTATCATGTTTCTATTGTGGAATTTTCCCATGAGGGAAATTAAACTGAGTTGTGTCCTTTTAGGTAGCACATACCCAAGGGCACTGGTAATTTTACCATCTCAACACTCTACTCTGTGTCCTTTTAGGTAGTACATACCCAAGGGCACAGGTAATTTTCCCATTACACTGCTCTGTGCCCTTTTAGGTAGCACATACCCAAGGGCACAGGTAATTTTGCCATCACACTGCTCTGTGTCCTTTTAGGTAGCACATACCCAAGGGCACTGGTAATTTTTCCATGGCATTTTTCTACCCTGAACCCTTTTAGGTAGCACATACCCAAGGGTACAGTTGAAATTTTCCTCTCCGATGAGACTGTCACCTTGTCGTGGTGGAGGGGCTTGAGTGTCTCTGTGACCCTAAGACCTGTCTTGGCATATGTGAAATTCTGGTAGGGTTCCATTTGCTAGAAAGGTCAAAGGGGAGAGTCCAAACAAAGAACAGTCTCCTACATGTAATGCCCCAGGCTTTGGTCAGACATTGGGGTTTGTTATCATGGTTGATAGAATTGTGAAGTAAGTAAGTAGGTAAGTAAGTAAAATCTTTATTAGGACAAGTGAGCAAAATTCAGTTAACTGAAATAACATGGAGATAATTAAAGCAAACATAAAGGCCACCTGTGGGTAATCAATTTTAATTACATGAATTGCAGATATTGAATATAGGATTATGAGTACATAGCACAAACAATTTTGCCATTTTATTTAAATCTGCTCTATTTCCTTTTAGGTAGCACATACCCAAAGAGTACACACAGGTAATTTTGCCATCACAGTAATCTGCTCTGCGTCCTTTTAGGTAGCACATACCCAAGGGCACAGGTAATTTTGCTGTTACATTAATCTGCTCTGTGTCCTTTTAGGTAGCACATACCCAAGGGCACAGGTAATTTTGCTGTTACATTAATCTGCTCTGTGTCCTTTCAGGTAGCACATACCCAAGGGCACAGGTAATTTTGCTGTTACATTAATCTGCTCTGTGTCCTTTTAGGTAGCACATACCCAAGGGCACAGGTAATTTTGCTGTTACATTAATCTGCTCTGTGTCCTTTTAGGTAGCACATACCCAAGGGCACAGGTAATTTTGCTGTTACATTAATCTGCTCTGTGTCCTTTCAGGTAGCACATACCCAAGGGCACAGGTAATTTTGCTGTTACATTAATCTGCTCTGTGTCCTTTTAGGTAGCACATACCCAAGGGCACAGGTAATTTTGCTGTTACATTAATCTGCTCTGTGTCCTTTTAGGTAGCACATACCCAAGGGCACAGGTAATTTTGCTGTTACATTAATCTGCTCTGTGTCCTTTTAGGTAGCACATACCCAAGGGCACAGGTAATTTTGCTGTTACATTAATCTGCTCTGTGTCCTTTTAGGTAGCACATACCCAAGGGCACAGGTAATTTTGCTGTTACATTAATCTGCTCTGTGTCCTTTCAGGTAGCACATACCCAAGGGCACAGGTAATTTTGCTGTTACATTAATCTGCTCTGTGTCCTTTTAGGTAGCACATACCCAAGGGCACAGGTAATTTTTTCTTTGCATTAATCTGCTCTGTGTTCTTTTAGGTAGCACATACCCAAGGACACAAGTAATTTTGCCTTTGCGTTATTCCGCTGTGTACCCTTTTAGTTAGCACATACCCAAGGGCACAGGTAATTTTGCTGTTACATAAATCTGCTCTGTGTCCTTTTAGGTAGCACATACCCAAGGGCACAGGTAATTTTGCTATCACGTTAATCTGCTCTGTGACCTTTTAGGTAGCACATACCCAAGGGCACATGTAATTTTGCTGTTACATTAATCTATTTCTGTGTCCTTTTACGTAGCCCATACCCAAGGGCACTAGTAATTTGTTTGTTACATTATCCTGCTCTGTGTCATTTGGTGTGCAAATACTTATTTTCTGCAAACAAAGGTACAAGATATAACAATACTTGATATATTATTTAATTTTAAGTCAATGTCTTTGTTCCTGCTACAGAATACAACATGTGTGAAGCTTACAGATGGCACAATTCAACAAAACGTCCCTCCATTAATAGTCCTGAGTTTCGAGTTCACCAAGAGCACTGGATAAAAAGACAAAAGATGCATTGATTTATATAGGGTTAGTCTCAGTCTGAATTAGAATATTCACAAATGCCAGAAGGAATGTGCTGAATTTTTTAATAAAACAATACACAGAGTTGTGAATAGTTCATCTTCTCTTTGGAATTCTGTATAAATGCGTCTTTTGTCTTTGAGTCCAGCGGTCTTAGTGAACTGGAAACTGAACTATTACTTTGTGCATGTTTGGACAGGTTCATCATTTTTCCTTACAGTACGACCCGATTTACGTAAAATCTGATGGCCAGTTTCCCCAGACCTACAGTGTTGTACAGATTTGGCCACCAAATCACATCCAGCTCACGGGTAGCTCGGCCATCTCCACCCCCAACCACCAAGTTACTTTGACAAGTAATTCTGCTTGCTGAGCCTTGGCCATGAGCCTTGCGTTTTGCAGCAGCAATAGCCTCTTTGGGATCAATTGCAGCTGTAGTTTCTGAAAGTTCGAGGTTCCCTCTCCAAAGAACTTGTTCTTTTAAGGACACAGTGTTCTGTTTCTCTAATGCAGCTTTAAATTTTGTCAAGTCGAATAGACGGTAGGTAACCTTCCTTGTAGAGGCTTTCAAAATTGGTGGCCGCCAGTGGTTCACGTTTCTCACGGCATTAGGCTGTGGATCACCAAGGTCTTTAAGTAGTTGTTGAAAAAACTTATATGGAACTAAGTTCAGTTCTATAGTCTGCCAGTTTCCTATAAGAGAACAATAAACTAAATCAAGTTTTGTTTCCATTTTGATAACTAGAGCCCAGTAGGAGTTATGCTTAATCCTTCTGCTGTTTATTTGTTTGTTTGCTTGCTTGTTTTTTTGGGGGGGAGGGGGGGGGGGGGGCGGAATCTAAGGTAAGGATTATGTGTGTCTCCATGTGTGTCTCGCGTGAAACGTGGTGAACGCGTGACTTGTCAAATACGCTGCAATTTTGGCTAACAATGTTCGGCTGTCCTTCAAAGGGGAAGGATATATGGGCCAAGCCCAGTACAGGTGCTATAACACACGTTGGAACCGGCATTTTATTTTTTCTGTTGGTTTAGAGTTTATCCGACTCACAGAGTGAGCGAAAACGCGCGCGCGTGACGGAAATAGTTCGGAATGTATGCGGACACTATTCGATATTTTTAATAGGCATTTTCTTTCGCTTTGGCTTCAGGTTTACTCCCGATCTCAATTGCCCCTGGGTTAAGGAATTGCCCATGAATTTTTATCTAGAACTTACTTTTATGCCTTTGATGATGAACTCCATTGACCCTCTCAGTCACACCAACCAGCCATAGTTTATACTCTGCTAGAACAGGGGAAGATCTTATCGCTTGGGGCTCCAACTTCTTGATCTCTTGATCACCCTCCATAAAGGCTGCCCGCCTCGGCAGTGGCTTATTTATATGCCGCTGAGCAAAGTGCTTCAGAAGTGCTTGAAACGTTTTTAACGTTTTGCCACACTCGTCACAACATAAAATTGGAGTAGCCATGTTTTTTGCCGTTAGGTGAGGTTGCATTTGACACCAATCAGACCACCACGAAAATAAGATCCCATGTGTCATGTTGCTTCTTTTGTTCGTCAAACCAATCAGGTCTGATGATTTGTTACTTTTTTATAGCACCTTTCAAAGTCGAATGTCACGTACACTATTCACTCCCACGGACCTTGGGGGGGGGGGGGTTGAAGGGGAATACTCGAGGTGAGGAGTCATTTTCTAGGTTTGCCTTGGCGATCGGGGACTTTTCCGGGGGGTGAGAAATTTACTAGTGAACCTATTTTGGGTCCGGGAGGACGTTTTTGGTGTAGGTAGGATTGTGCGTACCTACATGTTCGTAATCTTATGTCAAACAATCGGAAAACTTTTTGTTCCAGTGTTGACCTACTTGGACTTTTTTGTGTCAAAAATTAGCCTCATTCGCACCTCCCCGTCACTAATATAGCTGGGTACCCCCACCTCCCAGGCCCACATACGACTGCTTGGGAAGCTAAGAATGGGCTGCACCAAATCCGAATTACCAAACAACCTCTTTTGTCGGAAGTATGTAATGTAAATGTAACTAACAGTTACGGTCAATGGACCGTCTTATAACTACGCTATTCTGGAAAGCCTCTATAGTGCCATGATAATTCTTGTGATCGGTCACCCTCAGAGAAAAAAATTTGGCTGTTTGCCGGCTTGAACAATTGTTTTATGGACCAATCAAGTGTCACGGTTTAGTTTCCAGCCAGGTGAGATGCCTGGTCGGTTTCCTTTTAGGTTTTAAAAAAGCGTTCAGATTTCTCTTTTTCTTTTGACGGTTCCTTCGCTTCTTTCGAGTCCTGAACTGAGATCAATGGAATCTAAGAAAAAACTTAAACGTTTAGCGAAACAGCCAGAGGAGGGAAGAGACAAATACTACAAAAAGTTGAGGCGAGAGCAGTTCAAAAGAAGGCAGCAGCGGAAGAAAGGTCTTGAACCACAGCGGCAGAGTGAACCATCCCTTTTGGCGAGGGCTCCGTTGAAAACTGCTGAGAAAAAAAAGGGAAAGTGTGCGGAAGAGCTGAGATTTTTACCGAGAGGCAAAATTATGGTTTCGGCCGCACTGAAAAACGCGATGGCATCGAGAAATGTGAAAAAGTCCAGGACGGAGCACTCAGTCGAATCCAAGAAAGCCCAACAAAGCCAAAAGCCCCAGAAAGCAAAGAGCAGCCACACCACCAACGATTTAAAAGAAATTGCCTTAAGCAACTTAAAGCGTGATGTGGGAAGAGGATCCATCGGGAGTGGTACCTTTGGTGCCTGCTATTTGGCAAAATACCGCGGGATTCGCGTGGTGTTTAAAGAATTCAAGGCGAGAGAGCACACCGACATGGAAAAGCTAAGAAAGGAGGCGGCGTACGAAGCACGTGTCATCCAAAGCTTGGGAGACCATCCAGGGATACCCCTTCTATTTGGCGTTATTTTGGAGCAACCCACCGTTGGTATTGTCCTACAGTTCCACGGTGATGACGAAGGCAGCATGACGGTTTACAAGGCCGCAAAAGAAGAGATTTTCAAAGAAATTGAAGTCTGGAACCAAGTGCTTTGCGAAGTTGCGGATGCATTGGAGCATGTTCATCGATGTGGGTACATCCACAACGATTTGAAAAGCAACAACGTTGTTTTGGAGACGAGGGAGGGCCGCCCAAGTCCAGTGCTTATAGATTTCGGCAAGAGTGTGCTTGCAACCAGAGCCAAAACTCCCGCGGCTAAACTTGCACACATTCGCGAACAATATAAGAACAGTTACATCGCGCCGGAACTTGTCGATGGAAAGGGAAAACCTTCTGTGACCACGGATGTGTATTCTTTAGCTTTTTTGATTAAGTGCGTTTATAAATTCTTGAAGTTGGCAGTAAATGCTACAGTGAGGGACGCTATCGAAAATGCGGCCGAGAGTAGGCCATCAATTGGCGCCTTGAAAGAATCGTTGTCACCCGCATAACTGACTTGCAAAGATACGCGATGCCGTGCAGTTTCAATATCTCGTAAAAATCATTCATGTTGACATTTTTTTCTTTTGCTTTTAGACTCTAAGGCATTATAGGATAATAATGTTTCTGTTAATAATAATAAGGTTTTTTGTACCTGCAATTGTACATATCAGTTCCTGTTTCTTGTTTTAAAATGGCGTGTACAAGGGGACATATTAGTAGCAACCTTTCGTGAATGTGTAAGATTTATTACGACATTTGCAGGGGACAAATCGATTATTAAAGAAAAAAAGACTGAAAAACAAAACACTGTGAGAGCAGCGGAAATAATCAATGCATTAGGTAATTAATCCTCCTTTGTTAGCTTTTGTTGTGTGCCCAGGTTCAAGAGAAGCGAAGCCCTTCTAAGATGCTCGGTCGCGTAAACAAGGTCGAATAAGCAGTGGCCGAGGAGATTGCGGGGGATTTATATTTCGCTAGCAAGCAGGCTCTCTCTTTGGCTTTCGCACGAATGCCCTGTGCAAACCGCAAAAATTACCAGAAGCGGAAGTCGCACTAACAAGTAACGAATTCCATGTGGAGTTAAAATGATTTGCAACACAGTTACTATTACGGCATCTAGTATATAAAATGTGATAATATAGCAAAGGTTAGCTAGTTGACACAACCAGGTCAAAATTTTCAGCGCTCTCGTTTTCATCAGTCATGCAAACGACCGGACAAAAAAGAAATTCTATGAATCCTAGGAAATTCTAGCGAACACGAGTGCGACGGCAGCCCAAAGCTACTGGAAAAAGAGCGTAGCGAAAGGGTTGAAGCGAACAAGTTCCCGCAGGAAACGTAGAAAAGAAAACAATTTTTAGCGGACTACCAATTAAGACAAAATAGAGTGCTGCTAAAGGATTAAATATGGCATTTGAAAACGTGACCTACGAGTAGACTCACTTAGTGTGTTATTCGCGCGAGCCGCCAAGATACTCGCGCGAATAACGCACTACATGAGCCTGCCTACAGTTAATTTCAAAACGCCGCCCGCAATTATCGTTTTGTTTTCGGTTTCTTTTCCCTTTTGTGTTTGTCAACAAGTCTTATTGAATTTTAATATCTGTCAACATTGCCATAATTTGCAGGAAAGGACTAACACCTCGATTCATTCTTATGAATCCTCAAGGTGAGAAACCATGGCGTTAAGTTACCTGTTAATATTAACTGAGGGGGGATTGAATCCCCCTTCAGCTAATTTGCATAACAAATCCTGAAGCGAGAAAAGCTCATCATGTCTTAACGCAATGGAAAAAATCACGCCAAGCCCCATCCCTCTTCCCGCTAGAGCTGGGTGTGTTTGCCATGCATGAGCTCTCCTGTCAGTCCTGTACACCCAGCGCTATCGATTAAAAGGTGTATTTATACAACACTCCTAAAGAGAAAAGTAAATAGACCCCAGTGACGTATTTGCTTGAATCACTAGTTCCAAACACTGTAAGCCTTTGTGGTTAGCTGTTTGTCTAAACGGTCCTTTCAATTCGTGCCGAGATAATTAATTCTAAGATGATTATACTTTTATTGTGTGGTGACTTCTGCCGCGCGCGAAACCGGCTAAAAACTGAAGCATGAAATGTGTAGCTGCTAACAACATCACGTCAAGACATGACGCCGTTTAGGAGAAAACTCATTTAACAAACATGAAACGGATGTGTGCCAGGAAACGCTTTAACGAAAGAACAATTTTTTTCAAGCGGCTTTTCTATTAAGTGGCTTCTCCCTAGAGAGATAAGTGACTTAAATAAACCTAATGTGACCCGCGGTTTCTATGAATGGAGCTTAAATCAAGCCCCATTGTATCTCAGTGTAATAAATAGGTATAAATTGCCTTTAATCAATTTGATCTATTAATTGTGACTCTCAATCGCGACCCGACGACCTTTGAGAACAATTAGTAGCTGCTTATTGTGCCGTGTTTACAATATCCCAGTGTTTGATAGCCCCGGGTCCTTGTGTTTAATTGCTCATTGTGCGTAATCTCTTTCATCCTGCCGCTAAACTAATAAAGTTTTATGAAAAGCAAACAGTCAATAGCGCGTGACATAGATGGTTCATTGTTTCTTTTATCGTCAGTGAGAACTGGCATCCTTTCTTTACACACTTAACCAACAATACCTTATCTCGACCTGTTGGCACAGAATTAACGATTCTGGAAGCTCGAAATGAAATAAATACGCACTTCGCAGGTATCTCAGAAAAAAGTATTTTGCGCGCACTCTTTTTAGATTACAATAAAACCTTTGAACCATGTCACGAGAAAGCCATGACAAAGAATATATTTTAAATATATTTTACCATTAAGCTCACTTTAAAAATGCGGAATTCGAAACAAAAATATAAATTGCAGTAAAATGTCTTCCGCTAGCGGAAAGAGCCATTGAGTTTGTAGGACTATTAGGGTGTATATTTAGATTTTGGTCATTGCAGCTGTTTGTCCAAAACATACGTAATTTTGTTAAATCAGCGCGTGCGCAATTTTTATTTTCAAAATAACGGTCGGACTCGCTCAGAAGTAGAGCGAGTCCGACCGTTATCTTAAAAACAACGTTTTAAAAGGCCTAAAGGCCTAAGTCTTGCTATTTGATAATTTTAAACTGATACAGCCTTTAGAAATGCACAGCCCACCACACAAACAGAGGATGGTAGGCCTGTGGTGCCTTTCTTCCACACGTATAAAATGATCTAAAAAGATCAAAAACGAAAACAGAGATTTTTAAAAACGCCGTTGAAAGGAGACATTTTAAAAATTCCAGACATTTTTCAATACCGTTTTTGAACGACCAAAACGGGGATTTTTCTGTACCGATTGGCCGCTTCTTACATTTTACAAGTAAAATTTGAAAACGGCATAGGGCTTTCTTGAACACCATGAGGTAGTAGCATAGACATAAGTCACTAAACATAGTGTTTACGATCGTTTTTACAAAGCTTGGTTTCAAATAAAACAAAGGAAATTGTATGCGAGTGGACTGGGCTTCAGATCTCATCTAACTCCGGAGCGACGTCACATCTTTATAAAACATAGGCCCGCAATGCGTGCAGAGCCGATGAAGTGTTGGTTCGTCTCGAAAACAAAGCAAGCAAAGCGTGCGTAACTGCACGTTTCATGAGAAGAACAAGTAGCCCTGAGGGCTGCATAACTGTGCCGTCTGGTCCCCGTCAGTGGTGTGGCGGTCGCGAACAAAGTCTCACGCTGGAAAGGAAGGGCTACCGAATTATCACGCTATCCTCACCAAGCATAGCTTCATATACTATGCTCACTGCCTCATTCTTCACTCATGATCATTTTTCGCTGTCTTTTGGTTTGTCTTCCTCAAAAACATGAACAAAGAACCATCACAACTCTTAAAACAGAAGCTTTTCAATAAATCGGCAATAAAATTCCCAATAAAGTAACCACATCCTTACGATTGATCAGCATAGGTATCTTAACAGCCGCGAACAAGCCAAAAGAATTTAACTCCTTCCCATGCCTGGGAACCACGCTTTGCGCTCAGTTCCCCTAAATCATGTCAAAGCCTCCTTTGAGCCAACTTGTGAATGCAACTAGGAAATAAACCATTGCTTGGTGATCAGGTGCATTTTCCCACGAAACCAAGCCTTCGAGCGGAAACCATAGGTTCTCTTTAATGTAGTTTCGCCTATCTCGTGCAGGTTACAAGAAAGCGCATTATGGTCATTTAAACCAGCCGTTTTGACCCACTCCACCTCCGACAAATGTTAGTGCGACTCAACTGGATATGGATCCGTGTGGTCCTGTCCCAATATTTTTACTGGGCTTAACGTACTAACCGGATTGACGTAACTTATTACAATATTTTGAGTTTTGCGTTACTGGCTGACGTGATGTTTCAAGAGTCTGATGACTCAGCGCATCTGTCTTATCGCTTTGAATACTGAATTTTGTTGAACCTGGAAAATTAAACTGAAAAGTTGGATGCCGATATAAATTTGTCAACAACTGAACATGATTATACCGAGAGTTGTGAATATGTATATATATGTATATACCGTTGTGAATCTAGCACTGAAATCAAAACATGGTTCTCGATAAAGACAAACACACCGTCAGAATCCGGAGAAATAAGTAAAAAGCGAAGTCGTCGCTCCACGCTCAAACACGTTAAAGCATGTCCTATGACGTAATCGTCAAATCCGGTTCGCTTTTGGGGGAATTCCCTGTAAAAGTTAACAAGTTGTCTCGAATTCTTAAATCGAACAAATCGGTTCAAAAAGCAAGGAGTAACGCAGAAAAATTAAAGACTAACTGGTATATGCTTCTGTGCCGCTTATACTATCCAAGAGGATCGATCCATCGATCGAGTAACAGAATTCCAGCCAACATCATGAGTCCACTCATTTCGCTTCATGTATTTACGAGTTGTAGCTAGCGTTCACATGATCCTATCATCTCGTACAGTACAACGCTAAATTTTGGCGTGCTCCCATTGGTCGAAATCGATCACGTGACGCGATTGTGTCTCTCCTCAGCGGGCGCCTCTCAGCGCATAGTGCCCCTTTTTGGCAATTTTCGCTTAAAATTTAGCGTTGTACAATAAAAACAATGGAGTCCTATCTCAGGCCCTATGCGTGATAGGTTCCCTAGGAAATTTGATGGTCAAACTTCACATAAGCCCTCGAACTACGTTCTCGAGCAAATATTTGTGTGAACATCAAATTTTCTCGCGGGCAACCTATCACACCAATAGTGCCTTCAACAGAAGAACTCTATTGTTTTATCATTAGTTCCCAGTCACTGACTTCCGCCATTTTCGACTCCGGAGCCTTTGGTCGGTTTTTTTTTGGCAGCGCGGGACA
Source organism: Siderastrea siderea (assembly GCA_964030785.1). Taxonomy (NCBI): domain Eukaryota; kingdom Metazoa; phylum Cnidaria; class Anthozoa; order Scleractinia; family Rhizangiidae; genus Siderastrea; species Siderastrea siderea. The sequence goes on from OZ034968.1 coordinate 63,937,065, forward strand.
AAAACTACAAGAGCAGTGGCGTGCAGGTGGGACATCCACGTTCCGTACTTCTCGTACCAGTCCTACTCTGAGAACCGACGTCTTTTCCGTTTTCCCTCCCTACATAATCCGCTGCACCGGTATCGCAGAGGTCATGGCATCGATTCCCGTTCAAGCCTGAATTTTTTCAGGTTTCTTCTTTTCAACCGCTTAGGTTGAAAAACCTTCACTGCGATGATCTACATATAATTCTATCTTTATCCGCAGTTCAAATATATGAATTTCATATATTAATATTCATAATCCGACTTCGTTGGTTAAAAATGTAATATGCTGTATACTAAAACCATGCTGACCGCTTCCTCCGTTACATAACCTCATGCAAATCAAACTCGAGAGGGAGTTTGGGAGACTGATATTCAACCTCGTCTGTTGCTCCTGAGCTTACATGAAATCCCCCATTCCCTCAAACTCAATGTGCTCACTCCCTTAATCATTCTATACATTGGTAACGATTTGTAGCGCCATGGTACGAAGCACTTTGAGCATTGTTAATGTTGGCGTCCCGGACGCCACGCGTGGGTCACCGGAAGTGCGTTTTTTCTACTTTTCGGACTACATACGGTAAATCCACAGAAGTCATAACAAGCGTGTTTCTATCCATGAGGCGGAGCAAAACTCTGCCAGAAAGGAGAACGAAAGACCTCCAGTTGACTTCGTAAAACGAGTGTCAACGTTGGCTTTGACTTAAAAAACTATTTTGAAAATTACTGGGATAGCCCGATTTTTTTTTTTGGAGTATGTTCGTGTTACATTTTCAGTTTTCTGACAAGATAAAAATTATGTCCAAGATAAAGACAGAGCACTTTGAATGAACTGTATTGTGATAGAGTTTAATTAAAATAACACGGTCTGTATCCTATCGGCTTCCCAAGCACAATCCAAATCTCTAATGGCTGATGAGGATAAGAATGAAAATAAACAGTCTTACAAATGACGAAAACGTTGTGCCCGCAACTCTGGTTATACAACTGTGAAATCATATAATTAACCCTTTAGCCCTAACAGTGGCGAAAATGAAATTTCTCCTTACATTATCACCACTTGTTCAAACATTCAAGTGATGAGAATAAAGGAAGTTATCACTAAGGATAAGACGTCTTGATAATTAGACAAATTCTCCTTACTAGTTCCATACGAAATGTATGGAGGACAGCAAGGAGAATATGCATTTCTACATCAGGGCTTAAAGGGTTAATTTTGCAGTGTAAATTGAGTTCTGAAATGAACCCATATATTTCTTACTAAGCACTACCCAAGTAACAAAATGACGACCACATTTCGTGGATCCTAATCCAATAAAGGCTAAAGGAATTTTTCGTTTTTCTCGTGTGCTCCTCATTTCCTCACTAGAAGATAGCAAAGATCGACGGGGAGATGAGAAACAACAATTCCACAAGCTGAGCCGAGACTACGGAATGTAGATAACGAGATCGTTTACTCTCTCTTACACGAAAGTTGATCCCTGAACCTTGGAGCGTTAAGCGGCATTCAAATGGAAAATGGCCGAGAAGAATAAGTGACTGAACTACGAGCAGTCACTCTAGTTTTATTTTTAAATAAATAGTCGTACATTATTTTTCACAATTAAAGAAAGTGAAAACAATCGGTTTTCAGCGTTTCATGCCTAGTCAAAAGAGGGGGGGGGACTCCCGCCTCCCGTACACCTCCCGCCCCCTTTTCTCCCGGTCTCCCGCCCCCCTGTCCCCCCCCCCCCCACTCCCTAGGACTAATTGCAAGTCCACAGGATAGTCCTGTGAACTTGTTGCGGAAACCCATCTAAAAAAAGCAATTCGAAGCTAAGCACCAAAAGTAACGACAATAAATTATTTACTTCCACCAACTTTATTTAGTACCAAACTCAGAGATAACTACAAGAAATGAATGAAAATCAACGGTGTACACTGTTGAGATTCTTAGATGGGGTGTTCATAGCAACGAGCTGACAACTACCTTATTGGCCACATGGCAACGAGCTGACAACTAACTGATTGGCCACATGGCAACGAGCTGACAACTAACTGATTGGCCACGTGGCAACGAGCTGACATCTAACTGATTGGCCACATGGCCCAATCTCCATTGATACTGTGGTTAGATTCCAGTTTCCAGCGTCCTACCATCTGGACCCCCATCACTTCACCATCATAGAGCACTCTGTGCCTAGCGTACTGCTTTACAAACTGCACCCTGTTACCTGTGGAGGGATCAGTTCAAAAGTACATTTTTAAAGGACGTATACGTTACAGTTAGTGGGTCTTGAAAAAGTACATTTTTTGTTTGTTTTTCAAGTTGCACATTGACCCGTCTCAATACAGAGAATAAACATCACGTTTCAGCCCCAGCCAGAGGCTCGTACGCAAGAACGTATTTTCGAGTTCTTTTTAAGTCCCTCTTGTGTTTGTAACAGGTTAGGGAAGCTAACTTAAGTCAACCAAATGTTACGTGTTCTCTAGCCCGTGTTATCATATCCTCATATAAAACCGCTACGCAACCAATTAGAGCGCGCTTAATATCAGCAGTCTTGTAAGTAATTATAGTGGTAACGCATTTATAAAATTCCATATAAAATGTTCAAATGCGCTTCACAATTCAACAGAGAAGTGACATCGGTCGTCAGCATTCTTGATCCTGCCTATATATATCCAATCCGTGAATGAATGTGAATAGCTAGAAGTCTACACCACAACAATAGAGACTACGCCCCTTTCTTCTAGGATAGTAAATGTTCCATTCTATTTTTGCGTGAAAAAGTGTATGCCATGAAGAAGGTCCTTAGCTTCACCGCCCAATGACACGATTTTCTGAACTGAGGTAGACAAGTGTTCAACACAGCTAGCAAGTTAAAACCTACAGCCTCAGCCACAATTCTTGGGACACTTGACGCCTTGTGGGCGGCTACCCCTCTCTCCATTCAATGTTGAAAAAAATCCACCGTTTCACGCAGAAAATACCAAATTTTATAGTCTTTTCAACACTGCAAAGGGGAGAAGAGGGAGAAGACGGTAAGGTGTCCCAAGATTATTGGTTGCTGGTTGCTGGTCCTGTCAGGAATTGAACCCGTGACCACCAGCTCTATTAGAATTTCTCGCCTTGTCGACAGAGTGTTCTCAACATAGCGTATTCTTCTAAGGTTTCCATATGGTTCTCTGCTCGTGAAATGACAGAGAGTTCATAATATCCTGACTATTTATTCACCTGAGGTCTTCCCATTTGTGAAAGTGAAGGGACCAACGTCGTCTTTTCCTTTTCCTGTAAATTGATTACTGCTTTGAAAGGTTATGTTGACATCAATGAGCCACTTGCTCCCTGAGGCATGTCCTCTAAGTGCTCGCTTGTCAACGAAGTAACCTTGCCAATTTCCTGAAAAAAATAAGTAACAAATGCAAGCGTAATCAGTTAAATTATCCCCCACCCACTTCATCTGTCTATTTCTTAACATTCAATTCGCTTTTGATGTTGTCCCTTCATTGTCTTTGTCTGTCTGTCTGTCTGTCTGTCTGTCTGTCTGTCTATCTGTCTGTCTTTCTGTCTGTCTGTCTGTCTGTGCACACAATTGTCCATCGTTTGGTCTATGGTTACGTTCTACTGTTTTTCCGTTCTGTGCCCTTCACAGCCAGGTTCCCCAGACTCGAAGTATTAGCACCCGTGTTATGTAGCATGGAGTCGCAAGGCAACGTTTTGTATGAAGCAAGGAATAGAAAAGGCCTGCAGTGCTGGTCTGCCCGTTCGTCGGTCTTTCCCCCTATAGGTCTGTCTGTCTGTATGTATGTCGTTTCGTCTTCCTTTCTGCGACCTGTCAGTATTGGTCAGTTCGTCTTTCTGTCGTCTGTCTGTCTGTCATTTTCAGTCTGATTGTTTTTCCTTCTGTTTGGCTGTCATGCCCAGTCTGACGTCTGTCTGTCTGTCTGTCTGTCTATCTGACTGTCTGCCTATCTGACAAGACGTACCTGATGGCAGTGTTTGTGGACCCTTTGTTGTAAGAGATTTTCTTACAATGGACAATTCCTTCGACTCCGACGCTGACAGTTTTGCTGGTTTAGGTGCTGGCTTAGTGGCCTGAGCCGCTGCTGGTGCTGCAGCCTTGACGGGAACGACCCCTTTCAACTTCTCCATTACTGCTTTAAACATTTGATCTTCATTTGGGCACTAAAAGAGGAAACAAAGGCTTCATGATGATTAAAAATATCAACAGCACCTAATTTTTTTACCTACCATAAGGTTGGAATTTCACCTACTGCGCGAGCACAACCCGACCTGGAATCCCAGGATTATCCCTCAAAACATTTCGCTAAATTGCCCAAATTTACAGTTTCCTTTGGACGAGCTTTACAACAAAGAATATGGGCTGGATTAGCGCATCACATTTTCGTGGAAAGCAAAGTTAACGACGCAGACTATTCAGAAAAGTGAAGCAATAACTGTACTATCCTAAGTACATATGAAACGCTTTCACTGGATATGAGCAATGGCGCGCTCTGCTGTGAGCTATCACCTCATATTCAACTCGATGGAAAGGAACCCCATCAAACGATCAAACAGCGGAAATAATTGAACATGCATATTTTCTAAAAGAGGTTGCCCTGGACTAGCAAAAAAAGCTTTTTTATAATCCAGAAGATTTTTATCTAATAGCGACAACTGTTTCTCGCAATCTTGGCGTGCCATAAACCCTTAGCCTGCCTTAATGTTGGTTCATATGAAGAAGAAACTACGCGCCTCGTTGGCTCGCGAGCGGACATGCACGTCTAAAAGTGGTGTTTTTTTATTGTTACTATTACTTTCAATGCGATATCAAACTTTTTGAGCCTTACATCGCTTAAGAACACTCCCTGAAAATTGGCGAGCAGAGCATCCACATGGGCATACTTCTCCAAGTCGAATCTCTCGGTGACAATAGGCATAATGACTGGGGTACTTTTAACCAGATTCTTGCGCTGTGGCGAGGTAAAATGACAAAATAATAATAATAACTTCCTTTCTCAAAACATCAAGAAGATTATAATGTAACATGGTAAGCAATCACACACGTTCCAAATAACTTTCGTTCAAGACAAAAAGATGAGTTTTTTATGGCAATCAAAGAAAAATAATGATCGAATCGAAATTCTGCAAGGTTCGTATACAGGCCAACATAGTCGACTAATTAAAGGAAGAAAGATCTTCACGGTAATGCAAAAACAAAAAAGCAACTTAAGCAGTGGCTGATAGAAGCCTTAGGTTAGGTAAGAAAACGTGGACAAAACTTCATAACCTTCATAACCCTCTATAAGCCAGTCAGATTGTTACAGTAGTCATTTGCGTTTCTAGCGATGATTTGTTTGCAAGCGCAAATGTGATTCCCTCGAAGCCAGAGTGCACTGATGGACATACCAACCTCTCTTGGCCGGCTTGCTGTAGAATTAAAACTTTTTTACCAGTAACATATTGAAATCTCTTTCATACACTCGATAAAATCGTTCATTTCGTTAGAAAAATCTTGCCGGAATTCCGCCGGAGCGCAATTTAACGGCTTTACTTTCATTGATACCCATTCAAACTCAACCTTTTTGTCTCAAATAAAAGGACCGGTTCCTGGGAAGAGCGTTGAGTGTACAGCTGAGTGTAACCAGCAAATACAAGTCAACTTGTTTTAGAATTTCATGACAATGAATTTTTTCAAGTGAGCGACGATCGTACTGAAAGTGTATCTCACCATGGCATAGTTGCACTCAAAGGTACATTCCTGTGATTTTGCCCACTTTTCGTTGAGAAATATCAAGAACACTTTTGCATCCCGGACGTTTGCCAAAATTTCCTCTCGAAAACTATCGCCTCCATCAATGTCTGTACACATCCAAGTAGAGATGCCATGCCTAAAGGAAAAACGAAAAGAGTATGATGGGGAAAACTTGCTGACGTTTTAAACATGCATCACGAGGGAGTGGGTTTATCCCATTGTCACTAGCAGAGCAATAGCTGTTTATGTGTTCCAAGGAAACAGGAAAGTACCCGTTACTGACAAGATCAGAGAATGCATCTGATTTCATAACTGACTTGAAGAAATGATTTAAAGACTTCTTTGGATGCGGTCTTGAACGATACAGTATGTTGCCCAGTGCCCGACCACTTTAGATTGAAAAGGCTCTATCTCCCTTTGCTCGGGAAAAAGAGTTCGGAGATTTGGCCCTCACACAACAAATTTAGTTGCTAATATAACGTTAAAATTTTGACGTTTTCAGTTTAGTATCCGTTGCACAATTTAAATTTTTTAAAAGCTCATTCGTTGCCCAGTAACCGTACACCGGGCCCAGTATCCGACCATGGCTATATAAGTTTGTTATCCATGGAACATTTCAAAACCCAAGCGACATGTGCTTATCTTTTAAGATCATTCGAGTAGTTATATTAGGTGTTCGAATCGAAAAAAAGGATTGAGTTTGTAGGGTTTTAATACCTGATGCAAGCGTCAGGATAAATACTTGTTTCTCACTTTATCAAACTCTCTTCCCATACAGATAACCATTTGCGCAGATTCAACCATTTCAGCCAAAGAAACGTTAAGACAATTTTTTAAAGCTAAGCGAAAGTCATTTAGATAGGAATAAGTAAGACTCTAGTCTAAATTGAGAGACTAAAGGGATAAAGAGTGCATATCTATGATTTGGACTCAAAAAATTCCACAACTTAAACAAGAACGAAAGGTCACGCAACGTAAAAAACACGTAGAATAAATATTTTCAGTCAACTCGGAAATAGCTTACAGTAAGGCTGACTCATAACGAATAACCAACTTTCTCATCGCCATTATGAACTGATTTTCGGCTATAAATGCCTTCAATTTTCGGGTCTATGCCTATTTTAGACATCTTATCCTCGGCTGGGACTCAACCCGAACAGGCAATGAAAGGTAAAGATACTATCGGGAAAAATGCAAACTTCTCAGTCGCAAGACCTTCCTGCAAATTTTTACAAATTGCAATAAATTTCCCATCAAACTGCACCAAATTTAACGAAGATTTCGAAAACGATGGGGATTTTAGCATCGGAACGTCCTTGGATGACGAGGCAATTTGAATGATTTTGGAGTGCTCCGAATTGTCTGACGTGACGCGAATCAGATTTTCGTGACCTTATGTTAAACGTAACTGTGACTTTCCGATCGTGTCTAAAAGTACACAAGAGTGACCACGAGTGACCACGAGTGAGACTGCATCAAAATATTTTGCTGATGTCTTGATGACGTCATCATTACATCATTTTACCAAATAATCACTATTTCATCGCAAACTGACCGTTTCTTGAGACCTTAATACCTGGATTCGACATTTCTGCCATTTCTGCCTGAATGGGGGAGGGGCTAGGGGACGGACAGGGAGGGGGGATGGGGGGTACAAACTTCCTGCTACCCACACCCTTTGATCTCGGTTCCCGCCACTTTTCTTAACTTTTTCTTTTCGCCTTTTTTTCCACATCCCGTACACCTCCCTCCCTCTTTTCTACCCAGAGTCCCAATTCTGTCCACCTCCATCCCTACCCCCTACCCCCTCCCTCGAAGGCTACCAGTGACCAAGGGCGAAAAACTAAAGAAAGAAAGTGAAAAAAGCAAATATAAAAATTAACCAAGAGGTTTTCTGTGAAAGTACGTGATTTAAGGAAATATTTTAACCAGAACTTTTCCACTAAAAACTTAGCCTGGAGAAAAAAGCGCAGAATTGACAGGTAGTGAATGACAATTTCAACAATCTTTAATGCTTTATGATTCTTATATGTGAGATCCCAGTTTCCCCTGTAATATGACATAATTCTTTTAATTGTTAAACGATTATAGTGGAGTTTACGCTATCAATTTCTCATATCAGCAAAATAATACAATCAAACCACTTTGTTAACTACAACAGTCTAGAAAGAGGAAATCAAAGTAATAATTTATTTATTTTTAATTGTTTATTTATTTATCTTTTTCACAGGCAATAATGTAGCTGTGAGTACGTCCAAATCGTTTGCAAGTCTCGCAAATCCTGCAGGACGCTAAACACATACTGATAGAATAACAAATGTAAACAACTAGGCCGCCGATGAGATTATCCCGCCTATAGTTAACTGGAAACTAGCAAATTTATTAAAGTGAACTACTTTTAAGAGAATTTGGGACTCCAGGTAGAAAAGAGGGAGGGAGGTGTAAGGGAGGCGGAAAAAGGGCGGGAAGAAAAAGTTAAGAAAAGTGGCGGGAACCGAGAGGGTGCGGGTGGCGGGAAGTTTGTACCCCATCCCCCCTCCCTGTCCGTCTCCTAGCCCCTCCCCCATGCAGGCAGAATTTTTTTTTTCAGTTAACACTTTATTGTAACAGTTCACATTTACACAGGTTCACATGACTGAAACATAAATAAATAAATAAATAAATAAATAAAAAGATAAATAAATAAAATTTCAGGCAGAAATGGCAGAAATGTCGAATCCAGGTATTAAGGTCTCAAGAAACTGTCAGTTTGCCGTGAAATAGTGATTATTTGATAAAATGATGTAATGATGACGTCATCATGACATCAGCAAAATATTTTGATGCAATCTCACTCGTGGTCACTCGTAGTCACTCGTGGTCACTCGTGGTCTACTCGTAGTCTACCCGTGGTCACTCGTGGTCATTAGTAGTACATTGCGCTAGTTTGGCACAAATGCTGGCTTCTGATTGGTTGTTGGGTTGCCTAGTAACAGCAGTCGGAAACCGCTGACCAGTGTGAAAAAAGGATCGTGGGCTCATGGGAACCGGAAGTCACGTGATTTAGAATGGGAAACCGCTGACCAGTGGGAAAAAGGGATCGTGGGCTCATGCAACCGGAAGTCACGTGATTTGGAAAGGGAAACCGCTGACCAGTTGGAAAAAGGGATCGTGGGCTCAAGGGGAAGTAAACCCGCTGAGAAAACGCGGGCTCAAAGTCCAAAGTCCAATTTGGGGAACGTGGGTAACCCATATATGGCCCAGATATGGATTTGATATGGGTTTGATATGGCACAAGCCCAATTCAAGCATCGGGGGTGGTCCTTGACCCATATATGGTCCATATATGGATTTGATATGGTTTTGATATGGCACATCAAGCAAAAGGCATTTATAAGTTGGAAAGAAAATATTTTAATGTAAATGATATAATCCATGGCTTGCAGATGATGAGAGTTCCATGTCACAAGGGAAGCAGAAGCATTTGGTTCTGTGGAAAGATTTCCTTTCAATAAAGTCTCCTCCAAACCACTGATGTTTATATGAGTGTTCCTATTAATGAGTTCCTTTTGATGAGTATTCCTTTGAGTTCCTATGTTCCTTAATGTTCAATAGAGGGTCGACGATTTTGTTGGGGCTTTCACTGGTAGCCATAGGGGTACGTCTTGAAGGTGTTGGGATCAATGACTCTTTTGTTGCAGACTAACTGATAGAACTTGCTGCTTGGTTGGGTGTACAGTTGGTAGTTGTTTGGATTGCGTACAATTTGGTGGGAGTTGATAACCTGGTTTTGGCGAGGGTTGGGAAGGGGTTTCTGGATTTCGTCCTTGACATTCTGACGCATGATGTCAAAATTCAACTGGGTGTGTCCTTCGCTGTTGAGTCGGAAGCCTCTGACCTTGCATTCCACTTTTCCTTCATTCGTAGTATACCCATAGTTCTTGGGTCCTCCACTGACAAATTCTTGAATGTATTCATCCTTAGCTAATTCGGAGGCGAAGTCCCCAAGATAGGAACCCAAGACAGGTTGGAATTGAGTGGGTGTTTCCTCCAGGTAGATGACGGAGTCGGTGTCAAAGTAGAGGACTCTTTCCCCTAAGGCTTGCAGGGCGTCATACAATTTAAGGCGGGCGTGGCAGGTAGTGAAGCAGGCCACAAAAATGTTGAGGTTGGGTGAGCCGCGGATGTCCTCTTTTTGGTTCTGGTAGTGTACCTCCACCATTTGGTCGGTGACGACGGACACGTGACGTACGTCTAACGCATCGCTATCCAAGAAACAGTGGAAGGCATGAGGGTCATCGAAGGCTTGAATTTGGGGCTTGTTGAGGCGTTGTCCAAACTTACCCCACATGGAGTTGAGCATGAGCTTAGCTAGGGTACGCAGGCCCGGGTTGTATTCGATCTTGTCGTATTCTAACTGGATGCCTTCATGCAGAAAGTATTGTTCGATGTAACGTTGCTTTTCTTCTTCTGTCGTGACATCCTTAGGCCACCCACTAGCTTCTTGTTTGATTTTCAACCAGGTGTTAACATAATCGGCGAAGAGGCCCTCACAGGTCTCTTCAAAATGCCAAGCTTCGTAGATGTATTGGACTTGGTACCCGAATTCCACGGCTTTATACAACTCTGGGGTGCACCAGGTACTGGTGAGGGCACGTTGTTCGTCGGTGTGAGGACAATGATAAGATCTGTCCAAAAGAGGTTTGTCCATTTCTTCTTCCACACAACGGGCACAGAGTGGAAAGAGCAGTTTGTTGTCATGACGGTAAGGCAGCACGGGATGGTACAATTCACGGGGAGGCAGGACTTTGCATTGAATGAGTCCAAAGTACTGGTGTATGTCCGTGTGACCCGGGGTGAAGATGATTTTCGGATGCCCTTTGGGGTACACAGACTTCTTGTTGACCCACGGGTACAAGGAGGTGACATCGATGTAGTGAATTTTTTGGCCAGGGGTGATATGATGGTACAGTTTGATGGCATTGGTGCGACCTCCACAGAAAGCATCCCGAGGTTCAAGAGGTTGGATAAAGTTGAGTTCCCGGACGAAGGAGTCGATCTCTGGGTGGGTGTCTCGGAGGTGGTCCCATTGACATCCCCACATTTGAATGACGTTGTACCCTTGGTCGGTAAGCTTTTGGACTTTGTTTTGGGTGACGTCATAGAGGTCATGCATCGTCCGATCATAGTTGCGGGGATGTTTTTCGTGGCGATGGGGATAACAGGTAGGGCATCCGTGGGTGAAACAGCCTTGAAATTCGTAGACGGTGTGGGTGTCGGGGCAATAACCATCCACATGGATGTTGGTCCCGGGGATCTTATACTCGCCTTCATTTCGGACATGTTGAATGTACTGAGGCTTTGGATTGGCACTGGCCAGTAGATCGTTGGGGTTGAGATCTTGGAGGGCGCGTTGACGTAGTTGGTGATCGCACCAGGTTAACCAGTGAAGGGCTGGGAGGGACTGGTTGATGTTGTTAGTTCTCCACCCGTTCTGACCGGCGGGTTCGCTGGCAATACTGTTGGGGATCATCCGGTTCATACGTAAATCTCGATTACAAGCGGAGGCAATGGTGACGTGATCGAAGGGATTGAAGCCTGTTAAGTCTTCAAACATGCGTTTGAAAGTCAGACATCCTTGTTTGAGGAGTCGTACATCGGAACTGCAATAGGCCAATAACTCTTGTTGAAAATGAAACACCACACCCTGGTCGCGTTGTTGTTGATGCCAGGTTTCAAAGGCTTGTCTTCCTTCGAGTGTCATGCTCTCAGGCATGTAGTAATCGCGTGAGGGGAGGATGCCCACGTAGTTTTGATACTCATCACCGGGTATGTTGAACTTGTGGGGGAAATAGCCTTTGCAGAGTTCTGTCAAACCAAAGGTTTTGGGAAACGCGGAGAGGGGCATCTGGAAGAAACTCATGGAATCAATGAACCGGATGCGGTCATGTTTGATCTCTAACAGTTTACATCCGTTGCGGAGTTGTTGGACGATGCGGTTCTCCCCATAGTATTCTTGGATGATAAAGTACCCATCGTACCCTTGAAAATTATGAGCGATGACGTTGACTTGACGGGTATCGTGGAGAGTCAAGGCATCCAACCATTCCAGAAAGTCACGGATACAAGTGGAACCTGGGAAAGGCTTGGGTTCATCGTTGTCTTCGGTTTCGGCCACGACGAGATTGGCAATGTGTTTTCCGTGGGGTTGCATGGCTTCGATATCAAAGAAGACGTGTAAGGGAGGCAGGTCTTCCTCGTCCTCGTCCTCGGAGGAGGCAGGGGGTTCCGCGGCGGCACCTCGTTTGGCGCCAGGACCTTTTTGACGGGTCCTCTTTCTCTTCTTTTGGTCTTGAGGTTTGGGGGCTCTTTGTATAAAACAACGGTGTTTGTCGGCGTGCACGTACTGATGACAAGACGGGCAATCCACGTGCCAACAAAGGTGACGTTGAATGCGGGACAAGCCCACATTTTGTTGATAGCATTCATCGCATCGGTGTCGTTGAGAGCACACGGAGGTCTGGAGGCCCGTGACGGGTTTGCCCGCATGGGTCTTGCTGGAATGGGCTTCGTAACACGTGGGTCCAAAAAAGTCCCGATGACACGAGTCGCAACGTTGAGTGGCTTTCAGGTGTCGGGGGTAAGCATATTGAAAGTCTGGACAATCTTTCTGGCGACAGGCTCCACACACCTTGGTCTTGGTGCATCGATGCATCCCCTCATGGTCATAGGGTTTCCAACAATCCGCACACACATAACTGGACCCAAAAAATCCTGGCAATTTGGTGATGACATCATAATGGTCTTGGTTGTGTAACAGGATCAGTTGTTTGTCAGAAAGGGGTCCAAACGTGGTGATGTGGAACGATCGCTGTGCATCCACCAGGATGATCTGGTAACCGGTGAGGGAGGGGGCTTGACTGAATTGGGTCAAGGCATCATAGCTGCAAGGACCGAGGGGTACCTGGGCTTCATTCTGGAGGTCCAGAGCGAGGGTTCTTTGCAGGGGTCTTCCTTGGCGGATGCTGTTGTATTTCGGGTGCTGGTCCACGCGAGCTTTGGCGACCACGAGAGCTCTGGCACAACAGAGCTCATCATCATTTTGGATGCGGATGACCGATTTTTTGTTGGCCGTTAACATGGTCATGGTAGGATGGCCGGGTTTCCCACGACGGGGGATGCCGGTGCCTTGAGGAGCATGATGAACTTGAGTGATGGAGACTTGAAAGGAATCATCCATTTCAAATTGTTCGTTGCTGTTGAGGGCTTGGGCTAAACGTTGGAACAGCGCTTCCACCCGTTCTGTGTCTCGACGCCATTCACCGGCACGTAATCCCCACCCCTGAAAATTATTGTGCAAGCGATCGGATGCTATGGTAAAGTAGAGTCGATCTTGATCGTGGAGGTCGGGGGTGGTGGTTAACACTTGATCGACGGCTCGACGTAATCCATCTTGCAGAGCTTGGGTTATATTTTGACCTGGCATCAAGTTCCCCCTTTGTCGTAACTGGGTCTTGAAATGACGTTCTTGTACCCCCATGCGATCACTCTTCCGATTGACAAAAGGTTCGAGTTCAAAGTCGAAGGTAACGTGTTCAGAGGGATCCAATCCACCCCCACTTTGTTCCCATTGGTTCAAGGCCTCTTCACAAATGTCGTCGTCACTGTCCGCCATGTTTTCGGTAGAAATCAAAGGTCCCACACAGGAATTGGTGTCATCGTCCGAATCAGAGATGTCCAAACCGAGCATGGCTAAAACCTCATGGTGGGCGAGGCCACTTGGCCCCGCCACATCGTCTTCTTGAGAGGACATGATCAGATGAACTGACTGGAGATCGGGGCTCTGTTTTTATAGAGAACCAAAAGGTCACGTGGGAGGGGAAGGAGCCAATCACTAAACAGGGTGCCCCCCTGAGAGGGAGGGGTGGGACGAGGTGGGGGGACCCCCCTCCCCCCTCTCTAGTTAGGGTCCATGGGGCATGACGGGAACGAATGAGAGACTATAAAACAGATCGGCCCTCGAGGTGAGTCATCTCAAAATGGACGCTGGTCATGAGAAGCTATTAGAAACCTTTGAAGACTTTGAAGTAGATTTGGAAGTCGAAGAGATCTTGGAGTTTGATTTGGATTCGGGGGGCGTGCAAGTTGCGGACTCCCCTGATTGGGAGAATGTTTCGTATTTGCAGGAGTTATTGAAAGACATGTCACCCGATGATTGGCAGCAGGTCATGAACGATGTCGAGGATTTTGATGTGGAGACATTGTTACCCCCTGAAGACCTCGTTCATGACATGTCATCCGACGAGGGCGTGGATTTATTGTTTGATTTAATGTCTTAACCCCCCTCGTCTCTGGCAGAACATCCGTCTCAGTATTTGTGAGAGAACAAATGAACTTGACAACTCATCAATCAAAATGACACAAGTGACATTGTTTTTATTTTATCTGGATTGTCTACACCACAATGGGTTTTGTCTCGCCAATCCTGCTTGAGACTCAACACGAACTACAGAAGACTACCGAACTGCAGAATAACAATGTAACATTTTTTGACTCAACATGTTAATTAAATGTTTACAATTTTAAACGTTTCTTGGCTTGCATGATTTTCTTGACCACCCGTTCCGTCTTGTTTTTCTTGCCGGGTAATCGATCAATGGCTTGGATCATCTTGGTATCGGCTTTCCATTTATCTTGCAAATTCTTAGCACGGCTGTAATCAATGTCGTGTTGCTTAGCAATTTGGTCCAAACGATTGATCCCGGGATCCCCACGTTTCAGACGTTTAGCCAAATGGGTGCCAGGGCCCATGTACTGATAACCGGGCCAATGAAATTCCTTCCCCGTTTTCGCAATCCATTTTTGGACATCCAAGGCCCCTCCTCGTTGGGGGCGTCCCCTTCTCCTCCTCTTGGTGGGCATGTTTTAGTCACTGTCGTCGTAATCCAATCGACGTCGTAACTTTTTACCTTGGGCCCAATCTTCCCAACCGGGTAAAGGTTTCAATCGTTCCACTTCACGAGCGGGTCCTTTGCCTTTGCGACTCTCGGCTAACTTTTTTTCCAAGGCCTTGCGTTGTTCTCGAATGACTTCTAAACGTGACCGGCTATCCCCTCGACTGGTGGATGGGCTCCCTTTCTTAACAATGGGAATCTTACTGGTAGTGGCTGCTCCTTTGCCTTTCTTGGTTGCAGGCGTAATGGGTGGTTTGGGGGTCGACGGGCTGCCTTTTATCATGCGCTTCAACCATTGTTCGACGGGTCCCGTCACCAAATCCCCGGCTTCTTCTTCTTCTTCGCCTGGTGGACCACCCGGGGCACCCGCGGCACCAACCCCCACCCCACCAGGAAATTGACGAATGCGTTTGGTTAACTTGATTAATTCTTGACTCAACGGTTTGGTTTGAGCATTGACCAAGGCTGGGGGTAATTGAGGGTTGGCTAATAACACATGTTTTTGGGCGGCGAGCGTTGCGGCTTTGTTCAACAAGGCATTTTCGGTGAGTTCTCCTTTGTAATATTGAATGAGTTGTTCCAAGTCCTTTTGGGGAATCATGTACACCTCGTCCATGTTCGTTGACTACAGTCGGAGCAAAGTTCCCCGTCTTCCTGGTCACGGCAACTCTTACAAAGACGGGCCCTCAAGATGTGTTGGTACTCTCGATACAACAGGTGATATTTATGCTTCCAATAATGACACTCGTCTTTCCACTGGTCGGTGGCCCGATTGGCGTCTTGTAATAGAGTCATCCACGTAGGGGGCGTTAACGAAGACATTGACATAGCACCTCGTGAAGTCCTTGAAACAACCCTTGTCCTTTTTGTTGGACTAACCACTGACGACGTTTTTTGACGGAATGTCGACGACGTCCCAAATCACGTAGTACCTTTTTATAGGGTTGAAGTTTAGCCAGCATGGGTGGGGTGACAGGAATCTTGTTTTTTAAAAAGTTCAAGACCAATTCACTCACAGCATTGATTTGATCGGCATTGGCATGTTGTAACAACTCTTGACGTTTGGAACCATTGGCTTCTTGTAACATGGACCGTAAAAACGGGAATTGACGTCGAAGACGTTGCATCCTTTATCGGTGACGACGACGATACCGTTGATTGGCTTTTTGAATCGTGCGTTTTATACGTTTATCCGTTTCCAAGGCCACGGCTTTCCCCAATCCTACCATAGCGGGGACCAATAGATTTAAAAAACCGCCTCGTTGACGACGGCGTCGTCTTCTCCTCCTCACCATGGTCGACCCGTCAATAGCCGTTGAAGGGCTTTGTCTTGTTTGATCACGTCTCGCGTCTCTTTATAACCTTGACGGGTATTGCGTTTGAAATCTTGCCACCAACCCCCACCTCGTTGTCGTCGTCGGACATGTTGTACATTATCGGTAATGCCTTTCAAGGCTTGACCACCTAATTTGCCTAAAGCCAGTCCAAACCCAGGGGCGGGACCTGATAGAAACATACTCATGCCATGGGCAATTTTATCCACCAAACGGGGTTTGCGACGCATTAAAGCCCCTCCTCGTTGTTTCCTTTTTCTGCGTTGACGTCGAAGACGTTTCATTGGATACAACACTTGTTAGGTTTTTTGGCATAGCCTTTGTCGATCAACCAACTGTTGTACCCTTTGGTACCCCCTCGTCTTTTATACGCTTGATATTGTTGTTTGTACCCCGAGACCATCTTTCTCCCTTCGGCAGCACTCATTTGTGGTTTTTTCAAGGCTTTGACCAAATCACTTGTGACGTCATACCCCTTTTTCACGTCGACGAACCAAGGTATGCCTTCTCCTTGCTGGGTTCTTCTTTTTGTCCGTCTTCTTCTTCGGGGGGCCATGGTTCTAAGAGTGTGGGACTGGGAGGGAGCGGCTTTTTATGGATCCAATACTCTTTAGGTCTCAAGGGACGAGGACATCCATCTACATAGCATAGGGCTTCCAAGGGTTGGTACACAAAATGACCATGGTAATCTTGGAGACATCGTTTGGGTAATGGAGGGGTGAAATCCACAATGGTATCATCCAAGGTTTGCATCTTGATTAAAAATCGTTCCAGATCCTCCAAGGGAATACCCCGCACATGGGTTTTCAATTCGGTCAAGGCTTTGGCATAGGTGGTAAACGCAAATCGACTCATGGTCACTTTAAATCGGTATTGTTTAAAATCATTCCATCCTTTGACCACGGTGCCCACGGCCGCCAAACACGCTACCAACGTACTGTTTTCCAAAAGGGGACCCGCAATCATACCGGCAGCCATCAGGAGTAAGGCCATGCCATTGAACAAGGCATTGATACACCTGTAATGATTCAACATTTTTCGATAACACCACCATTGTTGATGATAAAAGGCATACAAGGAATCCATGCGTTGTAATAATTCCGGGGGGAAGGGAAGACCATGTTGTTTGGATCCATTCAATAACGACACGACGGTTTTCATCTTTACGGCGAAACACGGGACGACGAGGTTTGTACGCTCGGTGCTCCTCCCTGTTTATAACTGGTCACAATGCTATTGGTCATGGTGACATTAGCAATTTCACGTCCTTGGGCCAACTGTTCTTGATCTTGTAACAGCATGCGTAAACGTCGTTGTAAATCCGCTTGACGCAAGGTACGAGGCTGTCGGCCAGAACTCCCAGATGTCCAAGATCCTCGAGGGGTAGCTGGATTGGAGGCAGGTGTCAAAGGGGAAGTGGGGGTATTTCGTCGTCGTCCTCGTATTCGTCTCGGTCGTCGTCCACGACGACCCCCACCACCACCACCACCCCCACCACCACCACCACCACCACCACCACCACCACCACCACCACCACCACCTCCACCACCACCACCTCCACCAGCACCACCAGCACCACCACCACCACCACCACCACGTCCACCACCACCACCACCACCACCACCGCGTCCACGTCCAGCACCACCACCACCACGTCCACTACGTCCACCACCACGCCCATTACCCCCAGCACCCGCTGCTGTTCGAGCACCCGCTGCCAAGGGTACGCTAGGAGGACTCGCAGGGGTTCGAGCACCAGAAGACAACGGGATGGTCTGGGGGCTTTGGAATGATTGATTTCCTGGACTTCCTACCCCTGCTGGGGAAGAGGCCTGGGCAGGGGGCACACCATCTCTACCGGTAATGGGGAGAGCTTCCATAAACTGAAAGAGGGGCTCGGCTTCCATTTCCTCCATGGCCACGTCGAGAAGGCCTTAGTCTCCCGTGAAATACAAATCTTGCCAGGCGCTTGGGGACATTTGATTGCCGCTGGCCGCCCCCACCCCCGCCGGGGACACGGTATCGTACGATTGCGGAGGTTGACGGTCATCATCATCGGCCATGGTTTGCTTTTCTCTTTTTACCTGTTCCAAAGGGCTCCCTTTATAGACGTTTTTGATAGGTGCGAGTCCATCCTTCGTCTTTTAACAGGTGACTCAACACACGTTGTTGATCGGAGGAGGCCGGATGTAAATCCAAGACCAAATACCCATACGGTCGTGTCGTGGCTTGATGAAACGTCTCCAACGTGTCTTTCCACGTGGTCGGAAACGATTGAAGCATGACATTGCGTACCCCTAATTGATCTCGGGGGTTCTTGAACGCCACAATGTAATGGGCATTGCGGGATATACTTTTCGCATAGCGACCCACGGGAAACATGTCTTGGCACAAGTAGAGCACCGTCACCCCTTGATGATGCGAATGTTTGGTGAATAAATCCAACACGCGTTTATCGTGACTCCCTTCGTCCATTAAATCATCCAAGACCAGGACCCCCTGTCCTTGAGGAAACCATTGCACTAAGGCCTCATGATCGGGAATCCCTTCGTGAAACACCACCCCTTGATCTTGCATGCCTTGAAATCGATCTTGCCAGGCCCCATAACAATAATGCAATTGGGTCGGTGGGGTGTCAAACAACTCCGGGTTGTCTACCAAGAGTTTTTCCGTAAACGCGGTTTTACCACATCCCGAAGGACCCACCACCAAGATAGAGGAAGGCGTATGAAAACGAAACGGTTTCCCCGTTTGCATGATGATGACGAACTACCCTTAGAAAAAAAAAAAGGCACCTTTTTATTGGAATCGGTGGGACTCGAACCCACGCACGACCCTCCTCATGTATTCGAGGGGATCCAAAGGCTCTACCCACTGAGCTACGACTCCGACACCAGTTTTTTCCAACAAATTTTATTTAATGATTACATTGATGATACGGATGACAACAGAGTTGATACCATCTGGCTTCTTGGCCTACAATCAATTGTTGAAGGCGTTGACCGGCTTGATGGTCATTACTAACATAATCATGATCCGAAAACTCATTTAAAAACGCTTGCAAGGTCCGTCCACGGGCTTTGGCTTTCAAGTACAACAAGGCGTAATCACCACAACTCTTGCTTGTAATGGCTTGGAGGGACTTGCCATTGGTCACTACATACTTCCAATGTTGGACAATCCAATCTCGTAACGGGGTCGCTTGCACGTACGTATCCAATGGCAAAGCATAACTGTCCAGGACTTCACACACCTTTCCATCCGTCCACACCGCTAACCAATGTTGTCCCGGTTGATCGTGTGGGTCGGTATTCACAATGTACCCTTGAGGGGTAGTCTTGACAGGACTCTTGGGTAAACGATCACAGGCCACCGTCCCGTAAAAGACCGGGTTCAATTGGGGGTCGTCTCGGGCTAAATAATCCAACTGCACATTATTCAAGGCCACATGTTCCATCTTTAGTGTTGGTAAATGTTATACAACACGGCTCCGTTCCTGTCAATCTCCAGCAAATTCTCAAATTCTCCATACACGAGTACGGTTATATTGACACCGGGGGCAGCTCCAAATTCCAAGACCAGTTGTAAATCACCTGTTTGCTTGGGGTTGAGGTTTTGACTGTCAGCACATCCATTGGCCACATTGTCAAACATGAACAAGGTACAATTTTTAGCTTGGCCCCAATCCAGCAGTTCTACCATATTGCCTTTCTTTTTACACCAGGCACCACTGGCTTGCAGAAAACGGAAGTAGCCTAGATTATCTCGGGTGCCATTGTTGTGCACTAACTGGAGGGTTTCATAAGGGTACTCTTCTCCTCTGACAATCTGTTTAATGGACGTCAGACCAAATTTCTGGAAACAGAACGGATCTCGGGTCACATCTCCATTGAAGGCACGGCTGTCCAGTAACCCCACAATCAATCGGTCAGGTATTCTGTTTTGAAACAGGTTCGGGATATCAAAGCGGACCAGGTTGTTTTGCATGCTGAAGGTCCGGATTTCACTGCGGACGGTCGGGTAAGCCGCCACTTGGCCTTCATTGTGTCTTTTTTCAGATATGCTCTGGTAGATGGCGTCATTCAAACGCAGTTGACAGAGATGAAACCGTAGTTTCACATCCCCTTCCATCAATCGGCCAGCTAGAGCCACTCCATTCAAAAACAAGTTGGGGCCATTGAAATGAAATTTCATCTTGATTTCAATACCAGGCACCAACAGTTTGCCAGTGTGAAAGACTTCCAAGTGGGGGGTAAACACTAGACTGTGGGTGACACCTGCAGCATACTTCTCCACTTCGGCCGCAGAGGTATTGAAGGCCGCTTGATGATTAGGAGGCAGATCTTGCCAATGTTGATGGTTTCCTGCTTTGTCTGTGTTGGTGGCAGTCCATTCGGGTGGGAAATCCACTTGATTGTACCATCCTTGGGGTCCTAACACGGTCTTGCCATCTTCTCGGTCATAATTCAGCAAGGTTTCCAGGTAAGCTTTGTAATGATACGTGTCGGATTGTGGACTGATCAACGTGCCATTCAGCTGCAAGTCAATTTGTTTGATGATGGAATGGGCCAAATTATTGACGGGCCACAATTTCTCCGCGGCCACCAAGTTCGCACCATTCGCCTTTTTCAAACTCAATTCCATGGTAAAGTAACTGCGTCCCAAATCCACAAAATCGTCCAACCCTGGAATGATGAATTCCATGGGATTGATACCCGTGGTGGTGGGTTGGATGGTGACCATGCGATAGGCATTGATGCTAATGTCGGTCGGTGGCACCTTGAAAATCCGTAAGGCAGGGTTGACGGTCCCTTCGGAACGCTCGTGAGCCGGGGCGGTTTGCGTACTCACGTCAGGCATGTTTAACGTCGTCGAGTGGTACCCCGTCGTCGTCGTGAGGGGTTTTTATAGCGTCGTCGTGCTAAACGTTGTCTCAAATCAAACCCGGGGACTCTCATCACCTCGGGACTCAACCAGCCACCACGTTGTCGTCGTCGTGGCATGAGTTTCCAAAACGGATACAGTCCACCCCATTGAGACAACCCTCGATTACTACGAATCCGTCGAGGTCGTGAATGCACGGGTTCCATTAGACTCCCAAAATATCACGTGCACGTTTGGTTTGTTTGGGAAATAAGGCAGTGGCTACACGCACGGCGTCTTTCACGTTCTTATGACTCAACGCTTTCTTGGCTTGTTTGGTGATTTCTTTTTTAAGGACGTCTTCGGCTTTGCGTTTGATACCTCGTGTTAACCCTGCATTCAATCCTCTCTTGATATTACTAGGTAGTTTTAAAGGATTTCGCGTGCTTTTAAGGCCTTGGAACCCACCACGCATCAGATCCGTCACCAACCCTTTGCCACTTTGACCATGTTGATCATACCACTCGTCGGTTCGAAATCGTGTCAAACTTCCCCCACGCATGGTGCCTTCTTCACCAGGGATAAACGTTTTGTTTAGGCTTTATGGGACTCCCCTTTTTATACCGTCATCATCGTCGTCGTTTTTTCCGAAAAGCGGCTTCCAACCCTTTTTTAGCCCCGTAACTCGCGGCACCACTTGCGGCACCCAACGCCACAGCTTTTCCTCCAGCGATCAAGGCTGGAATGAGGGCCGCCAGGGGCAAGAGACCCCCTCGTTGCCTTCTTCTTCTTCTCCTTCGACGCACTCTTGTCTTGGGCATCTTTGTTTGTTTTCACAACTCTTGTTTTCTTTTTATACTCACATGACGTTGCACGTAAACGATTCCCCCGCCCACCGTTTGCGTTTCCCACTTCGCATTTCTTCCATACGTTTCTTCGTTGATCTTAGGTAATTCTTTTTGGCTAACTTTTCTACCCCTTTGGTGATGGACCAAGCGGCCTTAGGAATCCCGGCAATCACCGCGTTGACCCCTTCCCCCGCTTGTGGACGCTGTAGTCGGCGTCGTCGTCGTCGTCGTCGTCTTTTCGGAGGCATGATTGATTTGGGTTCCCTTCTCGTCTCTCTTTTTTATGTCTTTTTGAAGTGTAACGTGACAATGGTATGGCCTTCACCAAACTTGACCAAGTCTCCTCCGGCACCAATCGTTTCAGCCACTTGAACGTGAATGATTTCCACCACTTCGTTACGAAGAGGTAGGTATTGAATGTGCAACGGTTCAAAGTACAGGGTGCCTCTGCCTTGTCGCTTGTACTGGATTTCACGCAACAAATCAGTCACGCGATTGCCCACCACACTGCTGCCTGCCACGTCGGAGTACACGTGCAACGTTCGTGTAGGGTCACCCACCACCGTACGAAACGCTACATTCAAATTGGTGAAACGCCAATTCACGCTGAAACTCAACCAAATCCACGTGGTCCCAGCACCATCCACGCTCACTTGATAATACTCCGGGTCGTCCTTGCTATTTCTTAATTCAATGTCACTATTGTTGGGTACCTTGTCATCACGGAATTCCATGTTCAAGTTGGGTCCCAACTCATAGTTTCCTCCATCGTTTTTTTTAAACCATCCCATTTTTTCGGCCATGAGATGATGAATGGCAAAGTGAGGGACGAACATCGTCGTGTTGTCTTTGTATGGAAGCACGTACTTGTACCGCATGATATTGCGATTGTTCATGATCAAATCCTCGCCGTCCCACTCAAAGGTGGTACACGTCTTCTTTCCCCGCTCCGCATACGGTGCGCCATAGTAGCCCATGTAAGCATAGTTCATACGTTGCCTCACCCAATGGAAAAAGGCTTTCATGAAGGTCACGCCATCCACAATGGAATCATCATGTTTCAAATCGTCCATTTTCATATTGAAGCTAAAGACCTTACGTCCCGCGGAGGACGTCATTCGATAACAAGAGGTACCAAACACGAACTGATCCGATGGCAGCAGATTAAAAATGTTGACCCCCGTGTCCGGTAAGGAAATGGCACTCAACCCCACTTGCCATCCACCTCCCGTGAGCTGTAACGGTTGAGGTAAACGAATCTTGAAGGAATTGGCTTGGTTGTTGGGAAATTCACGTCGGTTGGCATGACTGGGTAACGTCACGTAGAACGACATGTTGTCTTCTTCTTCACACCGTCACTTCCCTTTTAAAGTGGAGGGTCAGGAGGGTACGCCCTTCACCAAATTTCACCAGATCCCCATTGGTTTCGGCCATCTGGGTTTCGACGATTTCCACCACTTCGTTGCGTACTGGGATATATTGAATATGTCGAGGTTCAAAGTGCGTGGTATTTTGAGGCTGGTACTTGATTTCTCGTAAGAGATCGGTGATGCGGCCCCCTACCATACTGCTGGTCCCTACATCACAATACACGTGCAAAGGACGCGTGGAGGGAAATTCCAACGAGGGACGAAAGGTCTGGTTCACATTCACAAACCGCCAATTACACGTCATACTCAAGTTCAGATAATCCCCATCCACTTTCCAAAAGGCGGGCTTGTTGCTGCCATCCAGGACATCGGACGGGGTGGGAATGGAGTCCGTATGAAATTCTTGCAAGAGATTGGGCCCCAATCGATACTGCCCGGGGGACACTTGTTCAATCCATCCCATTCTCAGCGCCAAGGTTCTGCCCCATAACACGCGTGCCACTTGTCGTTTGTAATCCACATTGACGGTATTCAACACCAAATCCCCTTCGGAGGTCCATTCAAACGTCGGGTACAATTTGACGCCATTGTCCTCGGCCCATTTGTTTTTGGGTTCGGTTTGTTTGGCACGGGCTTGCACGTAACGGTACACCAGTTGATGAAAAAAGTGCGATCCCGTCGACGAGGCCAATTCCTTTCTCATATCTCGACCGTAGACAGTGAGTTCGCGACGTTGATGCCACCATCGATCGTTGCCTTGATCGTCTTGGGCATACACCCGTTCGTGCCATCGTACATACAACAGAGGATGGGAATCACCCACGCCTCCTTCTTCCGCTATCACGGGAATGGTGGGTAAGGATAAACTCACCATACCCACCATCCATCCTCGTCCCACAAATCGGATGGGTTTAGGCAATCGGTTTCTGAAATGATGACTCTTGTTCCCAGGAAACTCTTTGGTACTCGCATGACTCATCAACGTCACGTAAAACGAAGAATTGGGCACCAACGTCATTGTTTTAGTCGCGTCGTCTTTTGGGTGGGCTTGTCTCTTTAGTCTTCAGTTGTCGTTTGGGTGGGCTTTTCCTCTGGGGTGGTTGGAGAGACGTGACGTCTTGACTACGAATCCAACTATTGTACTTGTCGGGCCACCCTTTCCACTTGACCAACCAACGATCTTTTTGTCGCTTAAGTACCTTCTCAATCCGAAACACCTCGGACACATGGACTTTTTGTAAATCCTCTTCATAAAACGTGCCTTGGACGGGGGTATCATCCCATTCGCGAATCTTATACGTGGGGACAGGGCCAGGGATCACACGATGCACCACAAACACTTCTTCGGTCCAACCGGGTAAATACCCTTTTTCAAAGGTACGATGAATCTTATTGAGACGGACACGATCTCCGACTTTGAATTTAGGTTTTTTCTGGTCTTTCAACCGTTGGGCATACAATCGTTTCCACACGGCTTCTTCGTTGTCCCATGTCACGTCTTGAGGGGCCATACCAATACTTCGATGACGGGTGGCATTATAGCCTTGCACCAACTCGGGTAAGACATCGTCAAACTGTAAGGTGTTGGCCGCGGTGAAATAACGGTACAACCGTTCTTTCAAGGTGCGGTTAAATCGTTCCACCACACTGGCTTTCGCATCCCCTTCGGTCGAAAAATGTTGAATGCCTTGCTCCTCCAGCCATCGTTGAAACGTCCGATTATAAAATTCTTTCCCTCGATCCGTTTGCAATCGATTCGGGTGACGTCCTTTCAAAATCTTGTCAAAGGCATGAACCAAGGCCACCCCGGTTTTGTCTTTCAACGGTTGGACCCACGCGTACTTGGACAACACATCCAAGACCGTCAACAAGTAGCGTATACCCTGATTATACTTGGCCAAGGGTTGCACTTCCACTAAATCCGCGACCCATTGATCATCTAATCCTCCTACAATGACGGGGACGGTGGGAAAACGACGACGTCGTGGTTTATGTAACGTATAGGCCAAATCCCGTTCCAAGACCCGTTGAGCTTTTTTCAAAGGGATACGATGGGCTTTAGCAAATCGTTGCACCCCACCTAAACTGCCGGGGGCTCGAGGATCGTGGTACTGACTCAACCATGATGGGGAGACCTTTTTCTTTCGAGGGGCCATACGTTCTGGCATTCATCCCATAAGGTCGATATGGTGGGGACCGTGTGGGGATGCTGCTTTTGAATGATTCGATACCATCGCCATGCCTCTGGGTGAGCTTTTAACCATAAGACAAACACCACCCATCGATACAGGTTGTGGTCCACATGGGTTTCTTCAAAGAGGTGGAGAGGATGCGTGTCCTCGGGACAACGGGGTATGGGGATTTGGGTGCCGGGTTGATGATCATATAAGACTTGACAAAGGGTTTGATGACATTGCCATTGCCCCAGGGACAAGATAGACTCCCACGCATCACACACAGACTCCATGGTGACATTGATAAAAAATTTTATTCGTTCTCTCATTTTAAAAGAGACCTAGACGGCCATAACTGACGGTCTCTAGACCTTTCTGCCAGTTCTCCACACTGTCACTGTACTTGGGGGGTGGTGGAGCTGGGGCTACCATCATTTCTTGACGGTTCTTGAGCTCTTGAATCTCTCGTAACAATTGTTTCTCATAGTCTGTCAGGGGTCGTTCTCGTTCGACGTCCTCTTTCCTTCTGACTGGAGGACCAGGGATGTCATAGCCCCTCTTGGGATATCCTTGAGCATCACGGGTGGGTGGTTCAGCTTGTTGGTCGGCTTTTTTGGGAGGGTTGTCATGAAACCAACTCCAGTACTTGGGACCCAAGGGTTGATCAGCCCATCGGAAGAAGCCACACGTTTTCTTAGAACAAGTCAGAAACAACCGATCGGGGTTCTGGGTCGAATGACTCTGTTGAAGCGTGGCGGGTTCACGGCAAAAGCATTGCAAACCACCCCACATGTCCAACACTTCTACATGAGGTTGACTATACACGGCTTTCATATACTCCAGAACTTGATCTTGACCACAAAACAGCAAACACGGTTGCATGGGACATTTCACATACTTCCATCCCTTTTGAGATTCTCGGGCCTCCAAACGCACCTCATGGTAAGGACATACCATAGTGTCCACTGAACTGGGAGGATCATACACGGTCGTCAAGGTGAATTGAGGTGCTGGGGATGATTGCTCCACCATGTCATTCAATTCTTTCATCATATCTTCCACAGCAGCTCGGGTGTCTTCCACTACGTCGCACACCACAGGATCACAGTCCACGGGCGTCATATGTTGAATGCTCTTCTTCTTCTTCTTCCCCTCTGGGGGATGGGTTGATTTTCTCTTCCGATCGACAGACATCGTACTCAAAGGTTGATGTCACCCCTACCGACCATGCCTTTTTATACCTTAGACCCTTGACTGTCATTGGTCAGCTTATCCTACCCATATAAGGACTTGTTATCTTCCCATTGGTCAGCTTGTTCAATCCAACTAAGGACCTCTTGTCTTCCCATTGGTCAACTGTCCCTATTTAAGGAGCTCCCTTGGTCACTAGATCTTCATTCTCAAAAGCCATGCCCCCAGACATTGACATGATCGGAGAACAAGATCTCGGTGCCTTGGAACTGCAAGTGGGTCATGGCCATGTGGTCTACACCGGGGGAGCCAAAGGTACGGATGCCCTCGTGGAAGAACAGGCCAAACACTTTGGGATGCAACTAGAAGTCCTGGTCCCCCCGAACCATCCTCGAGCCACTTTCATCACCCCTTCTACGGTGGAAGTCCTGATGCTGGCCAACCCCCATCTTCACCAGGCAGCGGAGAAACTAGGCAAAAAAATGCCCAGTCATTTTTACACCCTGCAATTGCTGCAACGCAATTATCAATTGGCCAAAAAAGCCCATACCATCTATGCCTTTGGCATCTTGGAACCGGATCATAAACGCGTGAAAGGAGGCACTGGTTGGACTGTGCAATTGGCTATGGATCAAGGCAAACCCGTCTACCTGTTTGACATACCCAGTCAATCATGGTACCGCTCGGACCATTACTACCAAGTCAATGAGAATGCCGCCACCCTGGTCACTGGCAGTCAATTTGTCCCTTGGGGACCTAAAAAGCCCACCCTACATCAAAGCAGTGCTATTGTGGGATCCCGGGATGTGGACGAGAAAACCCGAGCCGAAATTCAAGCCTTGTTCAACCGCACCTTCTGTCTACCCGAGAACATTGATCAATTACGCATGGAACTGGAAGACTTTCATTTGTAATTTCTTAGTTTTTACTTTTGGAATTGTACATAGCTTTCTTTTTTTAATTTTTTTACTTTTTATTTTTTCAAATTGTAGATAGCTTTTTTCAATTGTACATAGGAGCGCCCCACCCGCGTGGCAAAGAAGACCAACCACCCTTTGTAACATCAACTCTTTTTTTAATTAAAAAATTTTAAAAAATGACATCACTGGTTTTGCACGTTCATCATAAATAGTTGGTCTTGACGCACAGTAGCCTTGACTCACAATAAAATGGGAGATCCACTTCAAATTCTTCAAACTCTTGGAGTAAGTCGTCTTGACAGACTTCATGCTCGTGATCACAACCACCACCACCACCACGAAATCCTGGATTTGTGGCAGATCAAATCATCCTCGTCACTGTCCACCATCTCTTGCAGGCCCTTGCACGTGGATTATAAATAATTTGTCTTGACTCACAGTAGCCTTGACTCACAATAAAATGGGAGATCCGCTTCAAATTCTTCAAACTCTTGGAGTAAGTCGTCTTGACAGACTTCATGCTCGTGATCACCACCACCACTACCACGAAATCCTGGATTTGTGGCACCCTGTGCCCTGGTTGGTGATTGGTTCATCACCCCTCCCACGTGACCTTTTTTTCTCTATAAAAAACCGCCTCCACTCCCCGTTTTCACTCCCAAGCCAGCAAGCAGTCAAGCAAGCAAGCAAACAAGCAAGAATGTCAAGTAAACGGGATAGCGGTAAGTCATTTTATTCCTCATCTCTTTTCAACAAACCAATCTAAGTAGTTAGCCTGTTCTGGAGCTAACCGGGCTAGGTCCCACGTGCTCCAGGATTTAATTAATGATTCGCTTTCTCTATAAAAAAACAACCACGTCATGTCCGTTGACTTTTTCTGGAGAGTTGAGATGAAACTATTTTTTTTTTTTGTCGCCTCAAAAAAAAAATTTGAAAACCGAAGCGGTTCTGTTTAGCTCGCAATGTTTTCCCATTCCCCGCGTTGTTGTGAAACTCTGCTTCTGATCGGCTGATACTTTGACCATGGCCTTGGACCTTGACCATGGCCTGACTGGGACTGACCAATCACAACCAAATGACGTCACACTGTTTAGCTATATAAGCAGCAAAATTACCTCCGAACTTTCTTTTTTTCAAGATGGAGGAAGGTCAGGGAGACTTACGACAGTTTTTTCACAGATTTATTCATCGCTTTACCCCAGCAACCCTCGGCTTTACAAACAAAACGATGACAGCTAAGATTTCAGCGAAAAATGTGGGAGATTTTTATCTGTAGAAGCCGCCGAATGGATGTTTTGAAAACAGCGAAAGCTTAACACGAGGTAAGTGTTGTGTTTTGCTGCCGGCTAAAAATATTGAAGTGTTTAGCCTGTTTTTCCCACAACGACGAACTTTTCGATTAAAAAACAGTGTGTCTTATAATACTCGTTTACTAGTTTTGTTTTTCGAAATGAAACTAATTTTTTGTCGCCTCGAAAAAAATTGAAAACCGAAGCGGTTCTGTTTAGCTCGCAATGTTTTCCCATTTCCCGCGTTGTTGTGAAAAAATCCTTTTCTACCCGAAAGACTATTTGATTTATTTTTACTCACTCTCTGTATTTCTTTTTTCCACAGTCCAACGATGTGCTGACTGTAACGCGGTGAGACAAACGAGATGACAACTCGTATTTTCGCCGAGAAGAAAGCGAGCGGCTTGTTGAAAACAACAAGCAAACCTCCACGCAAAGTAAGCATCATTTTTTTTTCTGACTGTCAGCTAAAAAAAAATATATAGATTTAGCCAAGCCTAAAAGCGGAACTCCATATCTACCGGTTACCATCGGTCGCCTATAAATTAGGTACTTGACCTCGTTAATTACTGTATAGTTTTATTAAGCGTATCATTTTAGTATAAACTTAGAGTTATAATTCTGTTTCGTGATTCAAGCAAATCTAGTTTATCTATTTGTGCTTTCACTTTAAGTTCGCTAGGCAAATTCATTTAATCGTTGATCGGCATTTTTTCGTTTGTTTTGATTGCTGTTATTTTATTTGTCGCTTTGTATTTTGTAATTGGAGACGCGTGTTCGCTTCGAAACTACTAGAAATTCTCTTTTGGTTTTGTTTACAGATTATTGCACAGTGTTGCACACATTTGACACATTTTGTCGTAAATTCAATCTGTTTACTGTGAATAAATTTAATTCTGTTTTACAACTGTCAATTGGAAAGCTATGTTCTTCTAATTCTGTTTGGCAAACGGATACGCTTCATTCGTTTTAAAATACAAAGGTCATGCTTTAGGTCAGAATTATTTGTTCGCAAATTATTACTTTTCTGATCAACTTATACTCTTTCCCAGGGCGCGTGTTCCTTCCCAGGACATTGAACTTTGGACTCCGTGCCGCTGCCTGGCTTGCATAGTTCGTCATTGTGCCCTCGTCCTCTACCAGGGGGCCTCTCTTCATGGAATCATGCCTCCAGACATCGTCGCAAGCCACCATATCCAGTTTAGACTTTGGACTCATTTTTGTTTTCTCTCACTTGTTGTGAAAAAAGTTTGACAATAAATTATTTGTTAAAATTTTTTGTGTTGTTTTTTGGAGTCAAGGACCACCCCCGTTCCCCAAATTGGACTTTGGACTTTGAGCCCGCGTTTTCTCAGCGGTTTTACTTCCTCTTGAGCCCACGATCCCTTTTTCACACTCGCCAGCGGTTTCCCATTCTAAATCACGTGACTTCCGGTTCCCATGAGCCCACGATCCCTTTTTCCCACTGGTCAGCGGTTTCCCATTCTAAATCACGTGACTTCCGGTTCCCATGAGCCCACCATCCCTTTTTCACATTGCTCAGCGGTTTCCCATTCTAAAACACGTGACTTCCGGTTCCCATGAGCCCACGATCCTTTTTTCACACTGGTCAGCGGTTTCCGACTGCTGTTACTAGGCAACCCAACAACCAATCAGAAGCCAGCATTTGTGCCAAACTAGCGCAATGTACTACTGTCATTCGTGGTCATTCGTGGTCATTCGTGGTCACTCGTGGTCACTCGTGTGTACTTTTAGACACGATCTGACTTTCCTAGCTGAAAACCACACGGAAAGTGGTTTGCCTCGAATAATAACTGAAGCCACTCTTTACAGACTTTCCTGTGGCTAGCCATTTTTATAATAGTTTTGAGATCAGTTGAAGTACCGAAATTAATTTTGTTTAAAACTTATAAAATAATTTTGGACATCAACAAAAAACTGGTCGGAAACTGGGCTCACTAGCTCGAAACTTAGTGAATGCTAATAAGGCTCTGAACACAAGTTGATCTCTTCAATTCTAATAGAGTGAATTCGTATAACCCGTTTCTTATATGCTAATGAGGTGCATAATATTCTAATGACCGGTTTGGGTACGCACGAGCGAATCACGATTGAAATGCGTACCTGTGTTCAGCATACGCCAAAGAAAATAAGTATTTTGAAAAAGATACGGAGTACAACTGCAGAAAAATAATAATTGGTACACTAGGTTTCAAGTTGTCATTTCAAAAAGGACGCTACAAACTCCACATGGCAGCTCGCTTTCAACATTCTGAACATGCAACAGTGAACTAAGGGTGTGTTCCTTTGCGACGATCCGGATCAGGGTTTCTGATCCGTCGCGTTCCTTTGAGCGAATCCATTTTGAGATCAGTGATCTATCGAATCCACTCTGGACAAGGATTCATCCGATCACTGATCTGAGCGATCCGAAAACGGATCATCGGATTCGTGATCCAGCGCGTTCCTTTGGATAAAGTATCCGAAATTTATCACGGTGCACAGTGGCTTTCGCTGTGAATGGTGCATTTCCCGCTCGGAGATATTCGACATTCGTGGTAAGTAGACATCAAAATATCGTAATTTAGCCCTGTTTCTACCCGCACCCATTTACATTCGTCACGAAATGGACGAAGTACAAAATATTGAAGTAGCTTGTACAAAAACTGTCGGTTTTACCACGAAATTGCCATTAAGGTGACTGCAGTTCTTGAGATCCAAAATGACTTCGAAAATCCGATAAACTAGGCAGTGGGGTAACTGAATTCATGTAAGTGTCATAAATATTAACTTTTCATACCTCAATTATTTCTTTCACAGGAAAGTGAAAAAAGCACATCATCGGAAGAACTGGTAAGCAAAATGGTGTGGGACAATGCATTCGAAGTAGCTGTTAATGCGGATAAGGTGTTTCCTCTCCTTACTGTTGATCATCAGGAGAAACAGGAATTCATCATCATCACAACTGGTTGTTTCTAGGATCGCTGAATCATCAGCAAGTTCGTTTAATAGCACAACTGCTGCACTACGCGCGGCGGCCACATGTTGTTTACGTTTCCAATAGTTGGCGCCTTTTCAGTGGGTTTCCGCTCACGTGCGCTGCGATTTCGTGCCTGATGTCATGGTAACTGATCCTACATATAAAACCTCGTTCCTTTGATGCACCATGATCCGGGTGATCTGGGATCACTGATCCTGGTCTGGATCATCCCAAAGGAAAGCACCCTTTAATTTCAATTCAACGCTTCCCACGCGTAACCCACATGGAGCCCTGCGTTAAATTAAAAGACTGACTTTCTGACGCCTGTGGCAGAGAACACGATCGTGCCGGTTCTTTCTCACGCTGGTATGCAAACAGTGGAAGAAAAGAATAGCTCATTTTAAGCCCAAAATGGGGTGTCTGTAAAACCCGGAACACACCCGGAACACCCCGGAACACCCCGGAACACCCCGGAACACCCCCGGAACACCCCGGAACACCCCCGGAACACCACCGGAACAGCCCGGAACAGCCCGGAACAACCCCGGAACACCCCTGGAACATCCCATAATACCCCCGAACATCCCATAATGCCCCGGAATACCCTCAATACAGCCAGGAACACTCTTGAACACCAAAAATTCTGGTCAGCGGTCAGACCGCTCACGCATACACTGACCCGAGGACCTCCGAAGATTAACGAAGATTTCCGAATTTTTCCGAAGACCTTTGCAGATCACCCGATGACAAATGGCAAAAATAAAATAAAAAATAACATTGGTGTCCTTTAGATCGACAAAGATTTGATTTTGAATATTTCAATTCAATTATTGAAGTTGTTGTAACTCATGTGAGATTTGCATTATAACTCTCGACAAACCGATGTGACGTCTGTAAGTAAAATTCTGGGGGTGGGCATCCCGAATAATAATTCAATTCACCATATAACACGTCACGGTCGCGAGAACTTACTCTTGGGCATTGCGTGACAGATTATGCACGCAAAACAAAACAGATTTTGCAGGCTGTTAAACGTCTATAGGATTTAATTTTTTCCCGTAAAGCCTGTTCCTTTTCAATTTATGTAGCTAGTACTACCGCATTTTCTCAATAAGTGCCCCACTTGCTGTTACTGTACGAACTGGGCAAAGAAACACCGCCGCTCCTTCTAAAGACCAATTAGGAAAATGTTTGAATAGTTTTGAGAAGTAAGTTGTAACTCAAGGTTTAGCGCAACGTATAAAGTTGGCTTATTGAAGGAGTACACGAACTTTGCAAAGTTCAAGGAAATCTGATAGTACTCTTATCGTTGATATTTTCCTTTTTTCGTTTACTGAATTTTTCTCTTTAAGTCGAACTAGATCTTGTGAAAGTAAATAAAATACTTGTTCCTTTTCTCGCTATAAGAGTGTAAACTCGTTCGATCCTTTTGCTCCCAGGTTACGTTGTGACATCCTACATTACAGACATTATAAGCCCTCGGATACCTCTACAAAATTATAGTGAGTACTTTTTTGCAGGCGCACATTTCTCCCACTCATTTATCTTCCAAGCTACGCTCTTTTGTTAACCAAAAATATATGCAGGCCTAACTGCAAAAACGTTGTCATCCAAATATGACAAGAGAAAGCTGCAAGATGGGAATTTATTAGACATGGAAAAACGTTCTCGGATTTTAACATTCCTGAAACACTCATGCACTACGGTATGATACTTCAAATTAATATGAACTGAGGTTTTTTTTAAATGAGGTGTATATATTCACTGTATATTAGCGTAACGAACCGGCGGCCAAACATTTCCATGCACCTGTGGAAATAAAACGATGACGATCGTGTGACCTCGGAATAATGACCTTATAGCATTGCGTGACACTGTATCATTTGGCTTTGTTATGTTCTTGAGGTCACACCTGTTTTTTGAACGTGATAATGCAAACCTCGCACGAGAAAAATCAATGCAGAATTAACAGTTCAACTGTCACATTTTCATATCACTGAAAATCGTAAGTTATTGATATGAAGGTCACGTGAATGATATATTTTTCCCATTAATTAATGGTTTTTTCGCTGTTCTTAAAAGCTTCGAAAATATTCCAAGCATTCTTGAAATGCTCGGAAATCTCAGGGTGATCCGCAAAAGTCTTATGAAGAATTGGGAATTTTTAGAGGTCTTCGGCTTAGTCAATTCGTGAGCAGTCTGACCGCTGACCACTATTTTTGGTGTTCCGGGGATGTTCCTTGCTGTTTCGAGGGTGTTCCGGGGTATTATGGGATGTTCCAGGGGTGTTCCGGGGTTGTTCCGGGCTGTTCCGGGGTGTTCCGGGGGTGTTCCGGGGATGTTTCGGGGTGTTCCGGGGGTGTTCCGGGGTGTTCCGGGGTGTTCCGGGGTGTTCCGGGGTGTTCCGGGTTTTACAGACACCCTAAGGCTTGTTATTTTCAAATGTTCACAATTAAGAATTTGAAGCAATGGTTTCAGTTGTGCGTGCTCAGTTTTTTTATTGTTCTTCTCGTTAGCATTTGGTGATTCTCATTAGCATATAAGAAATGGGTTATACGAATTCACTCTGATAACACCAAATCTCTTGATTTTTCCTTGAAAATATCGCATGTAACAGACCCTCATTTGAACAACAGTAATTACACTGTGTAGTAAAAAAACGTCAAATTTACCCCTTGACGTTTTACTCGTCTAAAAACAGAAGGGCGCCTTCTACAAGTCTCCGTTACAATCGGAAGCTCAGTGAAATAATACACTTTTTTTAGAATACTTAGTTTTTCGCCAATTTCTAAGTGCGAAACGAAAATTTAAGTTGAAGTTTTATTAGTCGGATACTTGTACCGGTCGGATACTGGGCAACATACTGTAGTCCACTAAACCTGCTTATCAAATGTTTGAACTTTCGCGACTAAGGGGCCGATTACATGAGGCGGGCTGGTCCGGTTAACCGGGCTGGCTCGATTTGCCGGGATCTCGGCACGGCTGTGAAACAAACTAAAAATCAACTTTGCGATTACATGGAAAAATCTCAGCCCGGCTAGCTGGGATCCCGGTATCGCGATGCCGGGATCCCGGCTAACCGGGCTGAAAATTTACCATGTAATCGCGGTTGCCGGGCCAACACTTTTTGTCGCTAATTTCGCTCACCAGAAGATCGATATTTCTCTTTCTATATAACACATAATGGTTTACCAGACCATAAAGCTACGTAAAACTGAAAATAATACACCAAAATAATGGATTAGCGAAAGTAAAAGCACTCGATTCATGCTCTATGATGCAGCCATCTTTTCACGCGACAGCTTCTAAATTTAGCCGCAGGCGGGCTGGCCCGCCTCATGTAATACCGGGCTGAACAGTCATCTCGGCAGACAGAGCTAGCCCTTCTACCGAGCCAGCCCGGCTCATGTAATTGGCCCCTAAAGCTGGACATAAACCGTCTATTAAAATGTTCAGTGGCAAGGAACTGCCTAATACAAAGTAATATTTGTCTCACCTGTGAAATACATCCCTTGCTTTGTCTACAAGCTGCTTCGATGAGGCAACGTTCAAACTCAAAAAGTAATCAGCCATCTTCCTGCGAGAAATTGACGACCAGTTTTTTTGAGTATACAAAGGCGTTTTCGACTGTTTGTCGAACTTGTGAAGAATGAAACTGCTGACCAATAAAACATGCACTTACTCAAAATATTTGACAAGTCAAGACCTAGACTTGTAAACGGTGTTTACAAGTAGTGTCAACGCGGTAACATTTACGCTCTGCTGACTTGGTCTGTGTTCAACCGATGTTCGGGAGAAAAATGCCTACACTCCTAGATTTATCGAATGCACTTCCCCACGCAAACTGAGATTGGAGTGGCCATATGTACCCAGTCGTTATTTACTTGATTTTGCTGTGAGAAAAGCTTGGAACTGAGTGAAGCGAGGTACTCGTTTGCCCCTCCCTTCCCAGAACGCCACCTCGCGCCACGTAATTTTTCCTGTTCCAGACTCTCTCGATAAAAATCGTCTGACCACAATACGCGTAATTTGGACATTTGTGAGGCAAGGTAGTAAATTAAAGAGATGTTGCATGATGCAAATGCAAAATAAGCTACTGTAGTCGTTGTATTCACACTGCCAAATTAAAACAAACTGCATTGGTAACCTTTACTCTAGGCATTTTTGTCATGTCTTTTTTTTAACCTTGCTTTATTAAATTAAAAATGCACCATTTGCTTAATTTGTTTCGCAATGGTCTAAACACAATTCTGCGAGATGACACGAATTACTGTCTCCAACGCCGTTTTAACTGAAGGCAGTCCAAGCTCACGACAGAAAATCGCGCAAGAAACGTGTCTCTTGTCTTAGTGCGTGGAAGTGCCGTGTTGTCTGAATCAAGTTTTGAATTATAGACGTTTGTAGGTATCTGATGAACGGGAACTCGACGGATTCGAGCTTCAGAATAAGTTAATTTCAACTGAACTGAACTGAACTGAATGAATTATAGTAACACGCTAATCGACCAAAATACATAAAAGAAAACAAAAGCTTTCCATGTTAATCCTTTCACGGTATACATAACATCAGTCAATACGCTATAATCAATTTTTTTTTCCTTTCTGATAGCTAAAAGACATTTCAAGGTAAAAAGGTTCCCTTTGTGAGAAATCATTCAATCGGATAAATATATAGACGCTGAAGTCCTGGGAGTGCCCAGGACAATTAATTACACAATGTGGTAATGATATTCAGAGTAAATTACTGCTAGTATAAGCGTTGACGTCCGAAGCAAACAGACAATGGATTTTTCGTTGGCAAGTAAATTTCAAAAGATACAAAATAATGAGTTCATGATGCTGGAATCACGAAAAGATTCAGAAGTTGTTGAACTTGAAAATAATTGTCATGTTTTTAGGAAAGCGAGTTTTCTTATTGTTTGTTTATCAACTTACTAAAACTCACGAGGAATAGATCAAAGATAAATTATGCAAGGAAGTTCTCTAACTGTTAAGTTATTTATGAAGTTTCGCTCGCGTCGATTACAAGGTAAATAAATTAACGAGTGTTGATTTAAACTACCTTGTTTAAACGAGAGTGCGTACTCTCATGTTGCCAAAGAGTCCAAGACCTTTCAACATAGTTTTTGGTATTGAGGGTGCAATTTAACATTACATTCCACGGTCAACAAACATATGTATGAGCATGAGATCAACTCCCTGCATAACAACCCCCTTACAAGATGTATCCAATAGTTTACTGCATTCTACTAAAACCTGAAGTATTGTATTCGCTTTGCAGTAACACCTACCCAGTAAAATCCACGAAAAAAGAATTGCGCAAGAGGTTTCAAACCGAATTCAACTTGTTAAAGGTACCCACCTCAATTTGCATAAACAAATTGATACAAGTATCAGTCACTAACTATCTGAACTATTTCCAATTCGTTTGCCTATCTAACGAATTTTCTGGAGCGAAATAACTTTTCACGGTGTCAGAAAATACAAACTTGAAGTCTTACCTTAAAAGAAGCGAAAGCTACAGTGTTATTTCAAAGTTAAGATCAGTTGTTTTGCAGCTGAACGTCCGCAATGAAGCAAACAACAAGGAAAAAATTATGCGTGACCACCTATTGGCCGGCTGGGGCTATGGACACGCAACGCTTTGAGCATGACAATTAGCAGGTCTAGAGCGCATCGAAAAGCGTGACAGTTACGGCTGCCAAAAGGGTAACGCGGGCTCTGGAAGGACACGTTGGTTAGTCGATGCATATTTTAAAAGAATCCTCCTTGAAAGACTACGACAAGTGACTTTATTACAGTATAGACTTGCGCTCTACATGATATGATCCTTGCTTAGTTTTACTTCAGTACAAGCAGTTTGGTGGTGGGCGCAGTGGTGTAGGGGCTAGCGCGTTGGACTTCAGATCTGAAGGTCGGTGGTTTGAGGCCCAATCCCTGCCATCCTGTCATTTCCTTAAACAAGAAACTTTACCCCATATTGTCTCTCTCCACCCAGGTGTATAAATGGGTACCGGCGACATACTGCTGGGGGTAACCCTGCGATGGACTAGCATCCCATCCAGGGGGGAGTAGCAATACTCTCGGTTGCTTCATGCTACAGAAACGGTCGTGTGGGCCTCCTTGGCTCATGTGCGACTTTACCTTTACCTTGCAAGCAGTTTGACAGGAAAGGGCTATATTAATATTCTATAATTTGTATTTAGTCTCTATTTTACATTTACATTTACGTATCTACACCTTTGCTACTTTAGGGCTATGAATTGTCTTAGGCTAAAACACAAGGAAGCGACAAGTGACCTTCAAAATAGATCACCTTGTTTCACGAGGGTAGTACACTAATAAAAAAATGTTACAGTTCATATGATGCTGATCTAATTAAGATGCCTATTAATCGCTAAGACCCAGTGTGGCTTCTACGTTTCTACGTGTCTATTGTACGTGACGTACACTGTAGGGTAGATTTATTTGCAGCATAAGCGTATAGCCGCCGCTTTGTGGCGTGCGATTTCTTTATTGCTTTTTAGCTGAAAACGAAAAATCCGCACCTGTTAAAGCGACAGCTATACGCGTATGCTGCAAATAAATCCACCCTTAGGGGCCGATGACATGGCAAATTTCAGCCCGCCCACCGAGCTGAAACTTTGTTGCGATTACATGGCGAATTTCAGCCCAGGTGCAATGTTTAAAATTGGGCGGGAAAGTTTGCAGGAAAGCGTTTTACATGCGTTTTTTGTGCACAACTAAAGAGGTGCACATGCCCAAGTTTATATTTCAGCCCGGGCTGAAATTTGAATGCGATTACATGAGGTTTTTCAGCCCCTTTGAGCGAGCTGAAATTCAGCCTGGGCTGAAACTCTCTTCATGTAATCGCAAACGTTTTTTAAAGAGATTTGTTCAGGAAGACGAGCTGAAATCTCAGCCAGGCTAACCGGGCTGAGATTTGTCATGTAATCGGCCCGTTAGGTAGGGAAGTTCTGTCAAGCTAGACGAATGTAACACTGATTCGAACGTTTTACTAAACAAATCACGTTATATCATCATACAAGATAAACTGCATACACCAACTCCCAGCCGTTACGCTTCGGCTAGGACAGGAAGACAATTCTGATGAATACTGGTTGAGAGGACACTGAAGTTGCACACATTGCTAATTTCGGTTTAATATCTTACCTAGAAGGGAAGGTATAGTTCAGATAATTTTGGATTTCTTTGCACATGTATGGTGGTACACATACCACCTACACAAGAAACTACTTCATTCTTACAAACGTCTGTCAAATTTTCACTGAAGTCCCTGAAATAAATCTTCATATAAGAGCTCCATAGAGCTCGTAGGTGCTACTTTTCATGTGGCATGAAGAGTAGCACCTACGAGCTCAATGGTTTTTCTTTTTAACTAAGAGTCGAAATTCACAATTTCGAAACACTAGGAGTGGTGAAAGAAGCACTACTTGTCGACCCAAAAATGGGGCTCGCACATTTCCATTCAAAATCATCTAACGCTGTTGAATTCATCATGTTGAACGTGTTTGGCCACCGTGTTTAATGATGTTGATTCAACTTCTTTTTTTTCTTGGCTCTCAGGTGTGAACAACAATGTTGAATTCGTTTGACCACACCTCGTTCAACAAAGTTGTATTGAACAATGTTGAATGATGTTGACCAAGGCCTAATGAAAGAAGAGATGGGGGGGGGGGGGGGATCTTTTCCTTTGGGTTACTTTCTTGGATCGTTCATCTTTAGTATACCACCTTGGATTTCTCATCTGTTATTTCTCTTCTCCAAGCGTTGGAGCTTTGCTAGATTTTGTCTCAAAGTGTCGTTATCTGGATCCAACTTAGCTGCACTTTCGTAATGAAATCGTGCTTCTGCGTAATTACCCTGTGAAAAACATAAGAACAGAAGGTGATTGTTTGATCTCATCTTACAGCGAAATGTTTATTCTAGATGTGGAATTGCAGGACTACCTCAGTTAAAATATATTGGCGTATAAAATTGGCACTAGCGGATCAAATGAGGCGCATACACCTGATTTTGTTAGGGAAACCTATGTACCAATATGTCTGACATTTGTTTGAAATCGGTTTGCAGCTGTTGCACTGCATACTCGCACGTTCGCACGTGACAAGTACAAATTTGATCTACTACAGACCATCTATCACCATAGTATCGGGTATCTCGAACAGAAACCTGGTTCTGTAAATAGTTTAATCCAGGAGTCATATCATAAGTCGGTAAATTATGATCGTCCGGATGAGTGTAGTCCTGAGAAGGACTGTTTGTGATGATTAGGGCTTCAACGACACATTTCCCACCGAGACGATACATATATCGAAACAAGGGCCATGATGCGATACACGATACGATGCACCACTGTGCGCGAGAAAACTACTTACCAACAACTTAGACCATTACTTTCATTTATTTTCATAATAACAAATTTAACATATTAATAACACAAAATCAAATCGCCTTACAATGGCTAAAATGCAGAGCTTGGAAAAGGACTATAAAATACAGTGATTTCACAAATTTGCTGATGTAGCATATTTTATTGTATCGTAATATCGCGATATTTCGTTCAAGTATCGATATTCGTATCGTGGGAAAAATATCACGATTCACCGATGCATCCGTGTATCGTTGCAGCCCTATTTCCCTTGCAATTCCGATATAAAGGAAGTCGACTGTACCATTGAGCACAGTCCTCCTACGCTCACTAACCTCGAGATGAAATATAACGCCGAGGTTCATATGAGCACTGAAGTGGTCTGGGTCCAGCTGCAAAGCCATCTTGTAACTCTAAGTAGCAAACAACAACAGTCATTACTGGGTTTTAAATAAAGGATGAGGTAGAATTGGACGAGAAGGATAAGACAAAGGAAATGAAGGCAATTACTAATTGAACCCTTTTTCGTAAATAAAATTTAGTGATAATTTAATTTACCGATTTAATTTCCACGGCAATGTCTCAATTAGTTTCGTCACTTTTACAACTTTTAAGCTTTGCGAGAACTAAGTTAGCTAATTTTCAAGAAATAGCTATTTTCACAAAAATTAATCGCTAGCACTTCAAAGCTATGGCCCTCGGATGAAAGATCAAATAAGAAATGTTGGTTTTTTATGGAGACAGGTGAGCCGGAGAACTTGGAGAAAAAACTCTCCAGCCAAAGAAAAGAAACAGAAAAGAAAATAAATCAGCTCACACGCATCGAACCCGGGATACCACTGGCGGAAAATCAAAGCGACTGATCTCATCACTGCCAATGCAAAATAGCCTTTGCGTGTTGTGTATGTTGTAGTTCAATTTTATCCTTGCTTCAATTTTTTTTCTTCTGTTTTATATTCATTGTTATATAGTTACGTGAAAGAAAACAAAGGAAAATAAAAATTGAACCACGGATAAAAATTGAACTACAACATGTACATGGTTGTATATATATATATATACATATATATATACATATATATATATATATATATATATATATATATATATATATATATATATATATAAATTTAAAAAAAAACATTTCTTTCTAAGTAACATGGCTCGGTGTACCTTCACAGCGGTCAAACGCAAAAAGCTACGTCAGTTCAGACTTTTACGAGCGCGAAGTTCGTATGAAAACGATGCATAAAATGTCCCGATAAAGCAAATTTCGTGCCGATAAAACTTGTGGACGCCAGTTAATTCATTCTGAACACATGCTTGAAGTAAAAAGCTTAAGTTTTCAGAAACGGCGTTAAGTTTTGCGGTTAAAGTGAAACTTTCGATATTTGTCTGTATTTTCCTTTCAAAAAATATGGCGGGAACTGCGCACGCGTCCTGCGTTTGACCGCTGTGTGCGGTGTACCTGTTTGGCCTGTTGCATGTTGTTTAAATCTTTGTAAATATTTCCTTGATTAAAATATAGATCTGCATCTCCACTATGAAGATTAAGAGCGTTTGTAAGAACTTGTAAAGCCTGTAAAAGACAAAAGTAAAGGAAATTTACCATGAGAATAAGCAGAATCAACTTAATACAAAGTTTACATGTAGCCAACTTTTGTAAGGATGAGTTTTCTATTCTTAACGATAATCGTTTGTATTCTTTGAATTAGAGTAGAATGGTGTTTGGTCTACAAGTAGTCTGCGGTGCTCGTAACTAAATTCAACCGCTCAGGCCAAAGAACTTTAACATGTAATTTTTCGTCGTTTGGCCGATGCCAATTTCCACATTAAAATTATTACTTGTAAGAGTGAACAAACAGGCGCCCTAAATGTTAGCAATTTAGCGTTACAACAGTATGCGCTATCTTAACTATAAGCTCCTTACATCCTTCAGTTGTCTGTTCTGAGCATACATTCCAGCCAGCGTTTTATGATGTCCGAGGTTGTGGGGATCATCTAGCACCAGTCCCTTCAAAATGCTCACAGCCTCATTGAGCCGGTTTGTGCGACCGAGAAGAATGGCCTGGAAATATTAAAATGAAAGTCGTCACACACGCAGCAGGAGTGCCAAGAACAAGAAGCGGGTGGGCGTGAAGACATAATGCTCGTACATTTACACAAGCTGTTAACCTTCTGTAAAGATGTATGTTTGGTGAGCTACTGCTGAACATTCCTTCGTGATTGTAGGCCGAATCAGGACAATCTTCCTCCATCTTCCCAATCCAAGATAGTGGCTTAACCTATGAAGGAGTCCACCAAAACTCGCTACTCTGCAAGCTCACACGAGGAGACGTTTACAATTGCATTTTCATTTATTTTCCCTCGCACCTTTGGAGCAATTCAAACCGAGTTAATCCGAGAAAGTTTGTCTACGTCTCGCCTCAGGAGTTTCCCCCCGTAACTGATCATTTACACGAA
This sequence comes from Siderastrea siderea, assembly GCA_964030785.1. NCBI lineage: Eukaryota > Metazoa > Cnidaria > Anthozoa > Scleractinia > Rhizangiidae > Siderastrea > Siderastrea siderea. Next base: position 63,979,579 of record OZ034968.1, read on the forward strand.
GAATTTATCCCAAGCACGTGTCGTCACTTCATCTACAGTAAAACGTCAGTCGCTCGCATTGTTTAGTGACAAAGTACACGTAGGGACATACACAGGTATAGCAAACCAGTGAATGATAGGGGGCCTTTAGATTGGATTACGAGTGCGAGATTAAGTACGAGTTTTGAATTTCAAACCAGTCAAGTTCCCAGACCCTTCACTCTTCCCTCCCGCTGACCAGTAGAGAAGAAGGCTCTAGGAATAAGATCGGTGCGTGTGCAACCACACTAGGTTTGAAACGCCGTATTCGTAAAAAAAAGCTTGTACGTGCATTCAAATCTAAAATTCCCTCACAAAGACATTGAGCACACCCCAACAACTGAGGGCAGGGTTGACAACAACCACACCCAGGAAAACATGATTTTTGTAAGCGTAAAGATGTACAAAGGACAGAATATCACCGGAAATGTACTCACATAATTTGACCGGGTCTCGGCATTTGATGGCTCCAGTTGAAGCGCTTCTTTCCAAGCTAACTCAGCTTCCTTCAATTGATTGTTGTGGTAATATAATACTCCGAGAAGCTGTAACGTACTTGGTTCCCTTTTTATTGATAAAGCTCTGTGGTGGAATGGGATAAGAAAAGTGTGTTAAACAAACATTTTGAAAATATTTCATTTCCAAAATAAGTTTACTACTCTAATTGAAGGCAGGGGAAAAATAAAAGTAACATAATAACCATTTTCCACAGTAAATTATCGAAACTTTTCAAGTAATCTCTCTGTGAAATCAGAATGAGTTACTCCAAAACCGTCTCGAGAATCTTTTCAAACTGAAATTTACGTCTTCCGACTTCGCGCCGTTTGCAAATTTACACCTACAATGAACTGCAGTTTATATCGAAAGTTTCTATAGTAAATGCATATCGTATAGGCGACAAGCAAAAAAATCTAGCTCGCAAAAATACCCAGCCGTGGCGTATTTTACAGCTTTCTTTTCTTCTTTTTAACATGCGAGGAACTGGTCAAATTCCCTTGGTTGATCACAAAGGTTTAGTATCGCCTCTGATAACCTAGAGGCTACTGGATACTTCATTTGGGAACTTGGTGCATATCAGCGAATGGTCCTTCATCTAGAATTTTTTGTGTGAACTTAGTTGAATCATGTGATGCAGGAATCCAGTCTTTCCTACAGACCTTTGATAAGCCTGTTCTGCCTCGCGAATTTTCCCGGATGTACGTAGCTGTCGAGCCATGTTCACTAAAGCCACTGAGTGACTGGGATTCAGTTTTAACGCTGTGTTGTATTTCTCCTGGGCTTCCTTTGTTCGACCTGTATAATAAAATGAATTATGTTCGTTATCGTTCATCATTCCTCCTAAAAGTCTGATCCCTGATCCTTAAGAATTACGCATCCTGATCCCTAATGTAGGGCTGCAAATAATTTTTCTTTCTTGAAAGGACACATGTCCGACCAAGTCTCCATTTTGGTCGGACAAAACGGAACTGTGGTCGGCCGTTTTTTTTTTTAATTATTATTTTAAGTGGAAGCCTTTTTGAAATAATTATTTCTTATCATTATTTACTCATTATTTGGTAAAACAAATTTGTCCGCACACAATGTCCGACCAAAGTTAAGATTTCGTCGGACATGGGCAGATTTTAGCCGGACATTGTCGGATGACCGACAGTTATTTGCAGCTCTGCTAATGACTTTAAAAAATGCTCCTTTCCCGTGGTTTGCATTCGCACATCCAACTCTGAGATCCCTGATCCCCTCCCCCTACCCCCCCCCCCCCCCCCCCTTGATCCTTGATGACACCGAATTGGTCCTGTACACCTCATTACAAAGTAAACGAGGTACATATAGCGTGGCTTAATGGTTTGAGAGCTGGACTTGTAACCCGTAGGTCCTTAAGCGGTAAATTTCTTCTCTCTCTCACTGTTAGCAGGATTTGTAACACGGCGGTTCAGAGTTGAGCTTTTAGGCCAAGTTTTGTTAATTAGTCTTCTACGTTTTACAAACAACACAGACGTCTTTAGTTCTCCCCCCCCCCCCCCAACCCCCGCTCTGCTCACGAATTCCCTTCAGGACAACGATTGCGGAGGAGGCGACCTCCCACCAGTCGGAAAATATTTACTTTGATCCGATGATTTCTTTTATTTTTCGTTTTCTTTCAGTTACTACATGCACGTCTGCATTGCAGCACACTTTTTATCTATATTTCGTTAATCGATTTACGGACAAGCATGATCCCCCTTTCCCTGCTAGCAGAGGCCCCTTTTCCTTTGTATTCGCTGAGCTGACGGACGGGACAAAAAGGGACCTCTGCCATGGGTCGAAATGAACTGTGTTGAGCATACGCCACGGTTACTTAGCGACCGAAACGTCACGTGATGCTTTTAGCACGTGATCAGCTGACGACTCCCACCTTTCTCAACTAGCACGCCAAAAAACACCTGCACAGTTTTGTTGTCGTGAATGGCGAGTTCACCAAAACCCTAAAAAAAGTAGACAGTTCGTCTAGAGATAGTTGTTGTCTAATCTACGGTATTAATTTCAAGTTATCTGGACAAGGAAGCTTTTTTAACATGACCACAACTCCAGGAATCAAAGAGAATTTAACCCATTGAAGGCTGCGTGTTTTATGATCGCTTCACTAAATTAGCAGTTGGTAATAAACAACCCATGTGCAGTACGAAAGGACAATTTATAGGTTCGAAAAAACAACACTCACTTGATCTAGAATAGTTAAAATTTCTTACTTTCAAATAAAATACACCAGCTGTCAATTAAGAATTAGCCAAAAATACAATCTCAAAGTCAAAATTTTGAAAACTTCCGCAAGAGATTTCTCATGTTGTCTCGCGCGTGAAATCAATCCACAACAGAGCATTTGTGTCTGTTTAGGTCAGATTACTACTTTTCGAAATTTTATGAATGAAGGTACACAGAAGAAGAGACAGTAAGCTTTTCTAAATAATACATCTATTAAAACACGCCTTTCCTTGTTTCTGAAGACCAAACGCGTACAATTCTTTCTTCGAGGGAAGCTACACGCAAGCGATTTCGCTCGATGTGCAAGTTATTTTGAAGAGCATTTGGTGATGCGAACTGTGCACGTTTTTCAAAACTTTTACGAAAACTGTAAGGAATATGAAGAATCCCTGAATTAAAAAGCGATTTCGATAAAAATTTACAATCAAATGTGTACTTTACTCTACCGTAGACTCGTAGAAGTGCTAGAGCATTTCACAGAAAGTCCCGAGCTCGAAAAATCTTTGGAGGTGGAATTTTGTCCTTCGCCTTGGCAGATGTTTTCTTCGCTCTAAATTCCATTCCTTAACTTGTCGAGTGTTTCTTAGAGCTTCTTCTTTCGATTGTTTATCTTTTCGTCGTCCATGTTAACAAAAACGAGAGAAAGTAAACGTTGTAACTCTTCACGAGTTTAGTTCTCTTTCCGGGACGGCATGTTACTATGCGGGCTCACTAAATGACAGCGGAATAACTGTAAAGGAATGCGCGAGATACAGTGGGCTCAAGTCACGGTCAGCAAACAATACAGGGAGCATGCGTTTCGGAAACCGCCGTCCACGACCATGGACGGTGGTTGAATCAAAGGGAGTTTCGACCCATGGCAGAGGTCCCTTTTCGTTCCGTCCGTCAGCTCAGAGAATACAAAGGAAAAGGGGCCTCTGCTAGCAGGGAAGATCCCCCTAAAACAGCACTGAACATTTGATAACGTTTTTAAGCTCACCAGTTTTCGCCAAGAACACAGCGTAATTGTTGTATGCATCAGCGTTTCTTGGCTCCAAGCTCAGCGCTTTTTTATAAAACTTTTCAGCTTCATCCGATCTGCCTTGATCACTAAGGACACCAGCTATATTCATCACCGCGTCTAAATACGTTGGATTTAATCTGAGAAAGAAACGATTCACAGTCAGCGCAGAGAGATACGTTGTCTATCCTTTACAGTAAATTTAAGTTGACATTTCTGTTAGATTAAATATCCCCATATGGTTAACAAGGTCAAAAAGCAGAGAGTACGTCCGTACCCCTTAAATTTTTTCCCCAAAAATATCAAAAGACTGAGCATTCTGATTGTGCACGTTGGACAATACAAATGTGTTATAGGTTCAAACATGCACCTCAGTGTGTCTATATTTTCATATACTTCACTAGCTGTACGTACGTTCCTATCTCTTGTAGGACTTACAGGCTTACATTAGATTGCGGGTTTCAGTCAAGATTATACCACATGGTAAATATACCACTTAAGGATGTGTTTTAGATACCAAAAACAAGAATTTTTAAACTAGAGAAACCCTTTTCTTATAACAGCATACAACTTGCAACTTTCTCTATCAAATTGTTTCTATATCAAATTCTATGTCAAACTGTTGTCAAGCCAAAAAGAACAGTGCTTCCATAACTTAAGAGTTTTTTAGAAGCTCGATCTCACTTATACGCAACTGAAATGTGACCATGGAAGATCTGGGTACGAGATTAAAAATACAAAGTTCTTAAGTGCTGACTTTTTAAATAGCAAAGTTTTTTTTAACTGTTTTACCTGAGCGCCTCTTTCAGCATGGTTTCAGCTTCAGACAACCGCTTTAAAGCCCTGAGAAATAATACCGGAGATCAAACATTGTGATTACATGATCAGGTCAAACCCAGTGTACCGCAATACCTCTATTAAGCCCCTTTCCTCAATAAAGTCCTTTTTTTAAATTCGTTTTATTAATTTTGAGAACAAGAAAAAATCACATGTATTGGGGCACAAAAGTACATAGTTGAATTACAAGACAAATGAATTAATGATATTTACAAGATTAATTTATTACACAGTCACAATAAATTAGCTGCAAAGTACTTTACTTAGAAATCATAGAGAGAAATAAATATGGTGGAAGAGGAGCACCTTTTCACGAATTAAAAAAGGATGGCGCTATGGAAATATACGAAACGACACCTGAAAGTAAGAAGGAGACATCAGCTTCCTAGCTTCTCAATACGGTATCTAAATACTATCTTGTTAATAAAGTCGGGAAGGGACAATACTTCGTAAGAAAATATACGAAATATACGATTCGAAGCCTGAAAGTAAACTGGAGACATCAGCTTCCTGGCTTCTCAATACGATATTTAAATACTATCTTGTTAATAAAATCGTGGAGGGACAATACTTCTTTATTTAATTTCTTCTTATAACGAAAAGGTGGAAGAAAAGCAAGGTGAATAGCTGAACTTGGGGTGGTTACAAATTCCAAACAGCTGCTCTTGTGTAAAGTCCTTTTTAATACACCACCTTGAAGTATCTGAAAACGAACAATACCCTTTCTTCTATTAAGCCTTCTCCCTAATCTCTCAGATTTTTATCGCCTAAATAAGTAAACACAATACCCTACTGTCACAGCACCGTGGCTTATTTTCTCATATAGAACTGATTTTATTATGAGATACTTACGCTAATCGTGTCCCAAGATTGAAGTAGGAGTTGGCGTGGTAAGGGTCATGCTTTATGGCCTGAGAGAAATGCTTCATGGCTTCCTAAATGACACAAAAACCAGTCTGAGGCAATATTTACTTGATCTATGAGTGTAAAAACGTGGGGTGAGATTCACAAAGACCTCGTAAGTTAAGATGCATCCTAAGTGTTGTTTCTTGACAATAGCCTATTGTTATTCCAGCAATAGGCTATTGTTACGAAACAATACTTAGGATAGCTCTTAACTTAGGAAGGCTTTGTGAATCCAGCCCCTAGTCGTTTCTCTGGTCATGATTGCCAATAGTGAACGTATTGTCCTTGTGAACTTTGTAAATTTTAATGCAACCTATCAAAGTGAACCGGCCCCTAAGTGGGATTAGTATAAATCTACTAGCGTTCTATCACTAATGCTGTTCTCTGATTGGCTACGCCACTCACTATCTATTCTATTATAGATAGTGAGTAGAGTGTTTTCCGCGCGCGGTGTGACCTATTTATATCATTTTTGAATAAAAACATGTAGTGTCTGCTCTTAAGTTTTGAACGTCTAGTAGATTTATACTAAAACAATTACATTATGAGCTCGAGATTTCTATCGTGTGATAGTTGGCCGAATCAACTATCACGCATAGAAATAGAGCGAGGGAAAAATTGACGAGCAGTGACAGCCGATTTCCGTTTGCGCCCCCTTCTTCAAAAGGAGCCTGTTCATAGGGGATAGATGCAAACACTTTCGAAAGTAATGTTATTATAACTTATAACGTTTTGTCTGATAGATAAGACGATCGACATTGAACTGATCTCAGTGCTGATCAGTGTTACAATTAATGCCACTGACCTCAATATTACAACTCTTTTAGAGAACAGTTAAAAAAAACAATGATTTAATTGTACATTTTTTATCTCGTTTGTCAGGAGTTCATGAGGATGGCTTGGTCCATAACAGAATACGTTTTACGAACCCGAAAGCAACCTGCTCGCAGCCTAACACGAAAGCGGCAACCCTCTGAACTAAACTCAAAAGAAAGGGTCATCTTGTTCCTTTAGGACTTAAAATCAACGAAAAGGTTATCAACACAATAAATGCATGGCCTTAAAAATTCAAAATTGACCCTATGTACATGTACTCTATTGCCGGTACCACGATCTGCCACCATATGGCTGAGTTATGAAGCTTGCTTTCACATTCTGAGTGGAGCAAGTTAATTGCGAGTTCATATACACCCATGATAGGAACGAATGTTACAGTGAATAAAACAAATGAAATTATGAAAAATGATGAAAAGTTCTTCCAGGGCATGAACGCAATAAATGCAGGACTCAACAGTACCTCGTTGTTTTCCAACAGAGTACCAAGATTATTGTGAGCGCTGACATGATCTGGAGCCAACCTAAACAAATAAGGCGAAGATTTACAACAAATTGATTAAAATACTTGTTTTTTTGGTCGGTCGGTCGGTCGGTTGGTGAATTGGTTGGCTGGTGGGTGGGTCGGGCCGGGCTAATTTTCTTTTTACGCCCACTTTAAGATCGCGGACATTTGCGTTTTTTAGTATCTTAAACTATTACATTTTCAAGTTCATAAAGCGTCAAACATATAAAATTAAGCACTGCTTTTCTCTTGGCTTCAGCAATAGGTCGCACTTTATGTTTAGACAAATATTTGGTTGATTGTTATTGGTAAACGTCAATTGTTCGCATAATACCAAGATGTCACGATGTACACGTTAAAAAGGCTACCTTGAGAAACTACTGAACATTTTGGTAGCGTAAATTTAAAGAAGCAGCGGAGAATTGGTTTGAATCCAACCAATTTTTGAATTGCCTTAACATTTCTTTTCTTTTTTCTTCTAAAAACGTTAATTGGTCGCCATCTTGAAGTAGGAGTAAAAAGAAAAATTAGCTCAAGCCGGTTGGAAAGCCGGCTGGCAGATCAATAATACTATAGAACTATATAAACATGCGAGAAAGCATTGTCAACATTTAGTTGGACTATTATTTTCCTTGGGGGCCGTTGGATGGATCGTTACCTCAGTAAGAAACTACTAAATGATAATTTCATCCGCAGTCCACCTACATGATTATTTCATATATTCACTATCAGTTGTGTCACCATCTGATCTACGGGATCAATACGAATTCGCAAATGACCAGCTCCCAGTTGGCGTGATAGCTCAATTGTTGTAGAGTGTCGCACCCGTATCGCAGAGGTCGTGGGTTCGCCTTCCCTCTCAAGCCTGAATTTTTTCAAGTTGTTCTTTTATCAACTGCTTAAGTTGATATCTTTAACTGCGAGGGTTATCATCATTTCTTAAAACTAATAAAAACGTCCCACTCTTACCATCAGTGGTGAATTGTATTAAACGTAACGCCGGCCGCAACGTCTAACGTCAGACGTTAACATATATAGTGACTTTAACTGGAGTGAACGTCTGACGTTAGCCGGTACGCCCGACGTTAAGTTTTATGCAACTCGCCCCAGAATTCTACTGTAAATAGTATGCAGAAATGAGCGACTGATGTGACCGCTCTCATTGGATACTCACTGCAAGGCTCTTTCATAATGAAAAATGGCTTCTTCGCTTCTACCAACATCTTTCAGAAAATTGGCAAAGTTGTAATGAGCTTTAGCATTGTGAGGAAGAGTTTCAACTCCAGATCTATAAAAATTGGAACGTAAACTACTAATTAAGTAAAAGTAAAAGTTAAGCAATACATTAAATAAACTTAATACTGATTTATCTGGGTGTATGTTTACTGTATGTGAACGTAAACTGCTATTAGTTTCTTAGTTTCATTGTGGGTGTGTGAAAAATTGGTAGACAAAGTTATGATGAATAAATCGCTCAATCGCCATTGTTAACTGTTATACAATGACTGTTTTATTCTTTTCCAAGCAATCTCAGGGATCAAGAGAGTCGTCCGAATTAAAACAGAAAAATGATAAAATTTTACCTCTTTAATTGATTATTACCTAAATAACGTCTCCCTGTTGGTCCACACACGATTGCGTACAACGACTTTCCAGCAAAATAATCCAGTTAGCACAAAAAATGCCAACATCAAAACATTTTGCAGTATAGATATTTTAGCCTTGAATGGTGCATTTGAACATGTTGAAGATTTTGTTTCATTTCCGTTGTTGCTATCCACATCTGTGTCTTTCCGTTTTCTAAAATCTGTTCTGTTGCATCCTGCTGCTGAGGCCAATTTGTTGAACCCTAAAACAACCAGCATACAAAATCCCATGCTGCAAAAGGAAAGCAATTTTTAGTTGGTAATAAGGATCGCATTTTACTTGGGTCTCAGCCTCGTCGCCAGGCCTTTATCCGCTATCGAGTGACTGAGGGAGGTTTGGAACCGAGCACGATAGCGCGAGGCGTCCTAGGCGAATTTTCTCGCAGAGCTCTTCGGGTGACGTCACATTTAATTACGCGCCGAGGACGACTGGGAACGAGGCTGAGGCTGCCTGGGTCTTAGAAAGTTAGAAGGACTCGGCTTATAGTGCGACCACATAAACCGATACCAACCAAGCAAAATGTTGAGACAAACTTTTTAATTAGCCAATCAAAACTTGAGATCAAGGCAATGAAATGGCCACAGATGTTTCAAGAATCTTTGATATCCCTAAAAAATAATCTCAAAAGTGGCCTTGATTTACGTGGTTGCACTGTAAATTTTTGCAGAACTCTACAAAAAATTGAAGCAGAGAGCTCCTTGGACTGTCTTGTTTTAAAACCTGCCCCTAGCACTGTTTGGCCACTAGTTAGGAATTCCAAAAAAATATCATGACCTGTGAATTGGACTAACATCATCCCATCCAGGGGGAGGTGTTATAATCTCTGGCTTCAAAAGGGTTTACAATCTTGTGGTATGACACGATTTGGTGGAATATTTGCTATATAACTGTATGTTAGCTAACTCCCCTGGTAAACTTACCTCGGAACATACAAAATTCTTTCTGCAACAACGAAGCCTACTCTGAGGAAAAGGTTGGATGCTGGGATGAAAGGAATAACCAACAGCGCCAGAGAAAGAACAAGAATGTCTTGTTCATTGGGCTGAAAAAAAAAACCAAGACTGCAGAAGCACAGTTGGTATGATCTATCACGCAACTGAGTTTGAGTTGTCACGTTAAAAACAATTTAAAAAACCCACATTGATTAACGAAGTCTCCCATCAAATGCCAATGAATAAGTATTCATTGTAACTTTCCATGGGTCCTTACATGGAAAACAAGTCCAATCCTCAAGCAATGGATTCAGCCACACACCCAACAGAGGAAACTGGCATCTGGGTCATGTATGTTGCTTTTAATGGAGGAATGAAAACCAGATAGCAAAGAAGACCCCTCCCTCCAAGAACAAGAACCAGCAAGGAAGACATTAAACTACCGACAAAAGATAAAGAGTCCAGGATTGAATCCCAGGCCACACTGTTGGAAGGTGGGTGATCTAACCACCATGCCATCCCTTTAACCCCTCAGTGTTGTTGAACAATAAATAGAAACGTTAAAAATCTATTTTAATTAAGATTTAAGATTAATCACTAAAGATTGGTCATAAATACTTACAATTAAAAATTAAATTAGCTTAACGATACTAAATACTTACATCAATCTTGTTGGATAGCAAGGCAGAGTAAGCCAAAAGTGCAGCTATGATGATGAACATCAATGTTGCTAAGTTGCGTGAATCCAAGAGTGATTCCACAAGTGGTATACTGCCCATCTGCCAGTCATAGCTCAATACACTTGGTGACAGTAACAGCCAGGAGTTAAAGGCTATTAGATACCAATACGTCATGATGCGAGTGGCAAGAGAGTCTGAGAATGAAGCAGGATTGTCTTGTTTTGTGAAATATGGAAGATTACCACCGAGCATCCATATTCTGAAAGCCATAAGAGAAGTTACCTGTTGGAAGGATTTACAATCAATAGAAATGTCACATAATTTGTCAAGTAATACAAATAATAAAAGCCTGTTACAGGTGCTCGTATTGTATGGTTCAAGAAAATATCCATACCCCCACCTCAGAGGGTCATTGGAAATTCTGAGGGGGAGGAGGGTCTTAAAGGCCAAAATTTTCAAAGGAATGTATGAGCCTAAACTGGAATTTCCAGAGGGGTGGAGTGGTTCAAACCAAAAAACCCTCCATGGGTGGAGTATGGATATTTTCTTGTTGCCTTAAATCTTATAAAACTCTGAGGGAAATTTGTACATTGGCCTCTTTTAGCCCCTGCCAACTATTTTAAACATTTTCCTCCACCTGCAATTGCTGTTAACTGGCCTTTTAGGGAGAATAGTAGGGGTACCAGAAGTTACTCATGTGGCATTGGAGCAAACTGGTTCAAATCCTCCTCCCTCTGAACTGACTTCTGGTTTGATTTCTTTAATAGATAGTCATGTTATATTAAGGTTATTTTAAAATTTGCACAGCCTGCTAGCTTAATTTCTTTTTCTACCCTTCCCTTGTATTTACCATTAAGAGCAGGGTGGATCCAGGGAGGGGGGGGATTGGGTGGCTAGCCACCCCACTCCTTGGGGTCATTTAAGAAATTATGCCGGAAACAAAACTATCACTGATAGAGGCGCTTTTGTCTCCGATTGTTCCAATATCATTCTGTCAGGTCATACAGCCACCCTCCCTTCAAAAATCCTGGATCCGCCACTGAAGAGTAAAAGTTGTATAGATGTATTGAGGTACTTACTGACACAGAGAGAATTAATATTCTGAGCAAAAGAGGTCTAACTGGTTCTCTTTCAACGGACAGTGCTCTCCTTTTCTTTACAAACCTGCAGGCAGAAAAATCATTCATTTTATCACCTTTCACAATGTGACTTCTGAGGAGTGCTACCAAAACACATGCACTGATCCATTTCCTGGTAGTGCAGCTTATAAAACTGTGTAAGAGAATTTTGGGAAAGTTCAGTCTTTTGTGAAATTACATGTAGGTCCTTTGATACTTAACAGTTTTATAAATTCATTCACATAGAACATTTTGGAAATAATTGATTTAAAAATTGCAGCATATTAAATTTCATGTCTCTCTCAATTTACAGTCAAATTTCTTTGAAAATCAAAAGAATCAATTGCATTTGTCATGTAAGTGCATTCAAAATGAGCCTAAAATATTTGTCAATAGTATTTATAGTGAGCTTTTCTACTCTGTAAAGCCAACAGCAAAATATTTCTCACCCCCATGTTAATGTCTTGTTGACTACAAGACAATCATAGATCATGCAAACACCAAATACAGTTATGCCATGTTCCTTTACAAGCATTGCCATGGAACCAAACATCACACAAAGAATTATGTAGAGGATGTTGTTACGACCCTTGTTTTCTGTTGACCTACATCACAAAAAGAGTAGCTATAGATACATGTATTTAAGAACCATCGGTAAAGATTAACCTAGACAACTAAAAATTAAAATTAAATACATGTCATTAACATTAATTACACCACAAATTTAACCCTTTAAGCTTCAACGGTGATCAGCATCAAATTTCTCCTCTTCATATCTGTGCACCATAACACATACAGGTCATGAGAATTTAGGAAATGATCACAAGAGATGAATTGTGTAGATGTTTAAACAAGTTCTCCCAATTAGTACTCAATGAAATGTATGGAGACCAGTAAGGAGAATTTGTATAATGATGTCAGGCTTAAAGGGTTAAGTTGTAAATGACCTCACACAGACATACAGGTAGCCGACAAAGCATTCAGCACCATGTTGATTATGAGGTCATGTAAGATAAGAATGTGTAAAACGGTTGTTTCACATTGACAATCCCACATTAAGCAGGGCTTCTGATATTATGCGATGGTGCGATTTCGCACAATAATTATTGATTTTGAATCGCATCCAATCGCATAATCCATGAGAAATCTTACAATATTGATAAAAAATGCATCAGCTGGACAAAATAACAAACATAAAATGCTAATTTAAGGCTATTTAGCATTGGAAACATCATGCAGAGCCTCTGAAATCTTCAATGTTGCTGTGAATCTAATGACAGTGCGTGTTCTATGTGAAATCTTCTCCAGAGAAATCGCATAATTTGCCGCATAATAGACCTTTTCTGCCGCATAATGTGACCTCCTGGAAATTCCGCATAATTTTCCAATATTTTTCACACACTATCAGAAGGCCTGATTAAGGGAAATATTACCATTTAAGAAAGTTTTCTGTTGAAGGAGGCATTGTTTTTTTTGCCACCTCTCATGGGACATTCATTGCAGGATATTCATTCCGTGAACAGACCCCTTCCATGATGTAGTCCTTGTATATTGGAGCCGATAATCTACAATGCTGAAAGATTAGCCAAGAACATTCATTGAACAGATGCCTTCCATGATGTAGTCCTGGTATACTGGAGCCGATAATCTACAATGCTGAAAGATTAGCCAAGATAAACAATACCCTTCAGGGAAAGTGAACTTGTGACGACAATCTTTCAGCCAAGGTTGTTACCTTCCAGTATAACAGCAAGCCAAAAGGGTTTTATCCATTTATTTATGCTCAATTTCTTTCTACAACACACACACTTTTTTATGGTAGAAAAGGACCGGTCAGTGACAGTCACAACATATTATTTGCAGCTAAGTTAACGCAAGACGATTATTCTATTACATTTTATTATACTGTGATTAGATCTGAAAATTTAAGCCCTGAAAATGTGACTTCCTTTCTTTTTCTTTTTCTCGTTCATAAAATCAGATGATGGATTTCAAATGGATTTCAAGGGGCTGTATACCGGTACATGGAGGGAGGAAGATCCTGGCAATAGGAAGATCCTAGAAGGCAGATCATCCTAGCACCATGTTTTCTGTATTCAGTTTACATGCAAAATGTTGTACTTGGCCCCAGCTCTAGGATCTTTCTAGTACTAGGATCTTTCTATCTAAGAGATAGGAAGATCCTAGCACCAAGTAAACTACCTTCGCTCAGAAGATCCTAGCATGAGGGACAGAAAAACAAACATGGCGGCAGAAATTTCTGCAACAAAATTTCTGCAAATGGAGATTTCTGGAAATTTCTGCATGTAAGCCAAATGAAAAGTTATTTCACCTTCTAGGATCCTCCTAGTGCAAGGATCTTCCTCCCTCCATGTAAACAGCCCTTAAACCCTGGTAGAAATCCTATACAGGATCCTACAGGATTTTCTAGGATCCTATAGGATCCTACAGGATCCTACAGGATCCTGTAAGTTCACACAGGATCCTACCCAGGATCCTAAATGGCACCATGTTGTTTAGGATCCTACTCAGGATCCTGTAAAGTCTTTCAGGATCCTGCTTAAGATTGTCCAGGATCCTGTTTAGGATCCTGTAGGATCTTGTTTAGGATCCTGTAGGATCCTACAGGATCCTATAGGATCCTGCTTAGGATCCTAACAGGATCCTAACAGGATCCTGTAGGATCTTAACTAGGATCCTGATAAGATCCTATATAAGATCCTGTAGGATCCTGTAGGATCCTATAGGATCTTAAACAGGATCCTATAGGATCCTATAGGATCCTAACAGGATCCTATAGGATCCTACAGGATCCTACAGGATCTTATATAGGATCTTATCAGGATCCTGGTTAAGATCCTACAGGATCCTGTTAGGATCCTATTAAGATCTTATTAGGATCCTGGGCAGAATTTTTACCAGGGAAGTTCTGCGTGGTAGAGAAAACACTAATTTTAATATAGTCTTCAACTAATGTGGTCCAGGTTTAATTCACAAAAACATATACATGTAAAATAAGTTATCACAGACCTTACAAATGAAAGTAATATTATAATCACCTTACAAATGCCAGGAATGAAAGTAGAATGAGGAAACACCCCAACACATCAGCACGTCCTACAACTCCTGTCACCTAAGGGGACCCAAAAGTAGCACAATAAAAGTTTAAGGAACTGGATGGGGCTAACCACAGGCTGCCCAAGCACACTATAAGAGAACTACATCATTAGCCCGTTCCAGGTTTAAAGATAGAGGGGAAAGGACAAATTGAGAAAAAGTGTGCAAAAAAACCTGTGCGAAACTCCCCAGGTTCCCATGTTCCCTTTCTGTTTGTTTTTTCCCTTTATTTTTAGCGTTCCCTTTCTGTTTGTACTGACCCTACTATCTGAGAGCCTGGAACAGGCTACTACGTTATCAATTTGCTTAGAAAGAACTAAGATCACAAGCTGACATAGCACACTATGGGCCATTCCATTTAATGTCTGCACCCCCCCTATTGAGGGTCAGGGAAATCCTAGGGAGAGGGAGGGGGTTTTTAAAGTCATTTCTCAGGGGGTAGCTATGTCGGTACCTTTGATCTCTCGAAAACATCTGCCTTTTTCTGAAGGGGGGAATGCGTCGGCACTTTGATCTTTTTTTTCCTAAGGGGTAAAATTTATAATTAACCCTCAATAGGGGGGGTACGGACATTAAATGGAATGGCCCTATAAAAGAACTATGTACTACATGGTGCTCGAGTCCACTTATGTTCAAGAACTAGTCAAAGACTACAAGCAGTCTCTATGATTCCAACGCCGCAGTTTGCCATTATCATTGGTCTCTTTGAAAGATAATCCGACAGTCCATTTATGGATCTCGAAGGAGAAGCGGCGGGAGTGGGGGGGGATACAGAAATTTTTGGGAACGTAATAATAAACCAATGCAACAACAACTATTAAAGAAACAGTGTCTAATGCAACTTACAGCTTCTGTGTGGACAGGATGCGTAGAAAACAGAAGTCCTGCGAGAACGGCAAGCATAAATGACTTGAAAGCTACCATATCACACATGAAAGTATACAACAAGCAGACCATACAATGCAAAATAACATTAACTGCGTGATAACCAAATGGTTTTAGTCCATGAGCTACATAATTCATTCGAAACGTTAGCGTGCAAAGTGGTCTGTACGACTTATGGCTTGTGTTACTCAACATCGGCTTTCCCCAGAAATCATTCCGAAGTAAATCTCGTAGCGGAGTTTCTGGGCGAACGTCCAAGTTCTCTTTGATCGCGAACACATCGTCGTGGACCAAATCGTATTCCAGGCTGTTCAAATAACACGCTATAGAGGTAGCGGCAATTACTCCATATCCCAAACGTTTTGGTAAATTACAAAAAGGAATTTTGCAGAGATCCCAGGCGTAGTCGTGGTCAAAATGTCCTCTTGTTTTCTGATCTCGTAACTT
Source organism: Siderastrea siderea (assembly GCA_964030785.1). NCBI lineage: Eukaryota > Metazoa > Cnidaria > Anthozoa > Scleractinia > Rhizangiidae > Siderastrea > Siderastrea siderea. Next base: position 63,995,244 of record OZ034968.1, read on the forward strand.
CAAATTCGCCGCCATATTGAAACTGATGATCCCAGATCACATTTCGGGCGGAAATTATATAAGAACCCATCATGCACCGTTGCCCTAGAGATTTATGACCGCGCGCGCTCTTGACGCGAGCTTTACTAAACTGCGCGCGAGTTTTCAACCCACTGTTTTACTCGCTTGACGAAGTTTCAGAGATGATCAGTGAGTTCTGTGTCAAATGCCCAGTAAAGAAATTTGCCTGTTCTGAATTTTATGTGAGCTCAAATAGCGATCTTGGCGAGTCCTGAACCCCGGCTGCGACTGCGCTGACAAAAAGTAGCAAGATGTTTAATTATAGTATAGCATGCCAAAGTTATTTCCGCCGTCACTTTAATTTGGTAATTTCTAACCCTCTAAAATCCAAGATCTTGGCTATTTAGTGGATATTTTGGATGGCGTCACAGGTCCCTTAGCAGCGTCACAACCCAGAAGTTTTGCCTCTTCCTAAAGGGCACTTCAGACTATCTGTTTAAGGTAAAATCTTTTCAAAATAGTATAAACATAACAAAATGCCTAAGGGGTTTATTAATCCCCCTTGTACCACGATGGGGGAATGAGTTTATAAGTCGAGTTCCGTGAAGGGTTAAAACCTTCTCCCCTTCTCTGTATGAAGTGGTATATGAGTTTAATTAATGGCTGGAATGTTCAAAGAGAAATGAGAACAAGATAACTACTTCAAAACTCGGAATGGCAGGTGGTCAAAACATCAGACATGATTTTTATCGACGTAAATCGTAAATCTGAAGTTTCAGACGGTTAACGTCTAATTTAAATTCAGTTTTGAAGCTTAGGGCGGCTTTCAATTGAGTGTCGAAAGTAATTTGGTTTTGCTTTGACTTTGCTTTTCTACGCTCTATGAATGAACAAAAGAATTCGCACCTTTCAGTTTGTCGACTCGACCAAACAGAAATGAAACCCAAACTAACTGCGACTTGTACGCACGCGTTTTCCGACAGTCAATTGAAAACCGTTCTAACGACAGAACCAGAAACCTCGGTTAACTTTTTAACCCGACTAGTAAGCAATGATGGGCATTCGAGAAAGGCTACGGTTAGTGGTTAGAATTCTGAAAGGTTAGCTGTGTGGCAGAATCTTTTATTCAAACTCCTGATTCGGAATACTTGACGATTAGTATTAAACATCGATAAAAATTGTTATCGGAAACCGATCGCTAAATCGAGAACTATCGATATCAATTACGTAAACGTTATCGATTGTATCGATCAATCGATAAAAATCGATACTCACAACTCTTCTGGTAATTTCTGTTTTTGATGTTATCGATTTTATCGATGGATGTCGATCGTACATGTCTTTAATTTCTGGCGTTGATTTTGTTTTTAAAAGAGTTGTAATCGCAGTAAAATGATTGCGGTGTCTTCAAACTCCTGATTCGGAATACTTGACGATTAGTATTAAACATCGATAAAAATTGTTATCGGAAACCGATCGCTAAATCGAGAACTATCTATATCAAACATCGATTGATGGGCATTCGTTCCAAGTTTAACCCTCCTGAATTGGAATATTATTATTTGTTCACAAGTAGAACTGTATTTAAATTTCGGTAAATGTGGTTTATTAAGCTGACAGGATAACTGTGCTGTATCGACTCGACATGTATCTGCGAAAGTCACATCTGGGCTATCTGCCCGATGATTCTAAGCAAGCGCCAGGGAAAACATTTTGAGTGGAAGCGCCGGTGTCCCAGCAGATTTGGACCCCCCCAAATCTGGACCCCCCGGTCCAAATTCGCTAGCGGATTTGGACCCCCCGGTCCAAATCCGCTAGCGAATATGGACCCCCGGGGGACCCAATGCGCTAGCGGATTTGGACCCCCTTCGCGGATTTGGACCCCCTATGTAATTGTAAAAACCCACGCTGTTATTCGCATATAAAGTACCGAAATAATTTCACTTTTCAATCTTGGCGAAGAAACGTTTCGTTTGGGTTTCAAAATACTGCAAACCTATTCATAATAGAGGTAGAGTCAGACTTTAGGTCAAGTAAATTGACCGTTCGTTTTAGGCACATAGCCAGACCTCTCAACGTTCCAGTTAAAGCACGCGCCGCGGTATTTCTTGCAGAAGATACGATTTTAAAATCTCGTTTTCTTTCATAGCGTTGTTATTACTTTTCCAGGATACTGAATTTAACATAGTTTGAATGGGCGGTTTAACAAAGGAGGTTTTAAAGTAACACCTCTTGGTTGAGAATCGCATTGTGCACCCTGCAAAAAAAGTTTGCTTGATTACACAACTTCACAGGATGTTTTTTTTCAGAAACTTTTCCAATCATGATATTTTGAATTTGTATAAGTCATGAGGACACCAAGAAAAACATCAAGACTTTGCTGCAACAAAATTCAAAAATTCGAGCAAATTTCAACAGTGCGTCTTTGAAGAAAAAATTAGATCAGTTAATTTTTCAAAAAGCGTGCTTACGTACACGCGCTAGGAAAAGTGATTTCTCTTGTTCATTTTAATGAAAAATAGCAGAGTCATGCTTAAGGGTTCTTAAGGTTCAGTAAACTGGAGTGCTACCACAAAGCCACAAAACTTTTAAAAGTGTCTGAAACACGCGCTGCGGTATTTCTTACAGGCGGTGCGATTTTCAAATCTCTTTTTTTTCTTTTACTCCCGTTGTTAATATTTATTCTAAAAAAATTAATTTGAGGTGAGAAAAAGGTGAGAAGAAAAGCTACTTTTTAAAGTACGCTTGCTACTCCGTCCCTCCAATTACCGCGGCAAGCTGATGTCAAATACTATAAAAATTGTTTTTCTTAGCGCGGCTTTATAAACTCGCTTTAAGTCAGTTATGTTAGAAAATATTGTAAGATATCTTCAAGAAAGTTTAGTTTTTAAAATTTATCGATACAAACTAGCGTTGTAGGATCTCTTTTACCCTAAGTATTAAAGATTATTTGAAAAGAAAAAGTGCTCCAATATTTTCTATTTTGCCTCTTTAACAGCTCCAAAAAACAATTTTACCAATTTTACTCAATAGAACGCTTGATTTCAGGGGGGTCCAAATCCGCGAGAGGGGGTCCATATCCGCTAGCGGATTTGGACCGGGGGGTCCAAATCCGCTAGCGGATCTGGACCGGGGGGTCCAAATCCGCGGGGGGGTCCAAATCCGCTGTGACACCGGCAATCGTTAGCTTAACCCGATATTAGAGCTTACAGTGATTTAGTAGAAACAAAAAGGAAAACATAGACAAGGTTGCTACATGCTCAAAACCACAGTTTATTTCAATTAAAATCAGTTCGTGGGTCCTTCGTTTTTGACATTGTTCCATTGCAACGTTAGTCTGCCATCAGTTCTTTAAGTGTTGTTTTATCAGTTGAAAAGATATAGAAGTTTTAATCTTATAGCAATGATTGAGAAAACTGGATATAGAAGTTGTCATTATTACTAAAGCTCACATATTTCGACACAAGTGTTACCGAAAAAATCGAAAATTTTCGATAAAATCGATAAATAAGAATCTCTCACAACAAATCTGTTTATCATTTTTTATCGATTTCAGATACAATCAACTCATTTCAGTATCGAATGTCATCGATTAGTAATGGAAAATTTTAATTGGACTGAGTGGAGTACAATTCAGGGAGTAATCGGGCGAGTAATTTTAAACCAGCCGAGCGCGTAGCGCGAGGACGATTTGAAATTACGAGCACGATTACCCCTGAATTGTACGACACGAAGTCCAGTTACCAATTAATCGTATCTACAAGAAAATGCGAGATTAGAAAATATACATGCCCTTCGTCAGGGGGATGTATCTTTAATTATCAGGTTTGCAAGGGGTGGAGAAACAGCTATAAAAAAAACCCATTTCAGTGCACCTGATTGACGCGCGCGCGGCGTAGTTGTCCGATTGCAGCTATCCAATTACAAAAAGTTCAAATTGGACAGCTGTAATTCGACCCCCACGAGATCACCATCCAATTACGTATCTTATAACATAGAGGGCAAAATTTCTGATTGCTGATTGGTTGAGACAGGGGGGCATTTTTTCTTAATTTTCTTTCCAACGAGGGCAAAATTACTGACTCCTGATTGGGCAAGCGCCAAAAATACTCGTATTTGATTGGCTAAGCGCGAGAGCGCGCCATTTGCATTTTGTAAGCGTCTTGAAACGAAAGCAGATTTTGAATTGGATTTTGAGTTGTTCAACACAAGAATATAGTTTCAGAGTTTAAATTTAACCGAGTTGGTTGGTAAAAATGGTATGGGAATCGGGTGATAGTTCGAAGAGAAATTCCAGAAGGTGAACCTGAACGTTTTCAAGTTCCAAGCTTAAGGCTGATCCCTTTTCGTCCACCGGTTCGCTCTCCCAACTGCTTGCTGAGGTGCTTGGCTGGGCCTGCTGCCTGCTGGATTTGGCGCGTTCGCAAGGCCAAGTCGGGGCTGCTGAACATCAAGCTTGTGAAGGTTCGCCTGTCGTTGACTAACTGGACTGTCCAGTTGATACTTGAGCTCCGCCTCCTTTGCTGTAAAGGTTTTTGCCGGTTTTCGTTCTTGATTAGTCTTAGCATCTATAGCTGTAAATGATTCCAGCTTTTCTTGCTTTTCCAACTCCATCAAAACTGCTGACAAGCTGGGGAAATTGTCGATGTCGATTGAAACACCTCTAGATTTTTTCTTCACCGTGAAGGTTGACGGCTCGCTCGTGAGACGAACTAGAGCCAGGCCTTCATCGAGCTTTTGAGCGATCGCTAGTTCCATGGCTGCGACAGATTTTGATTTTCTTATAAATTTTGGCGGCCTTTAGTTCTGTGATTTTCAGTAACTCTGGCTTTTCTTGTTTTTCTAATTATATCAACTGCTGCCTACTAGTCCGAGAACGAGTTGACTCGGAGGAGACTGGATAAGCCCTCGCCAGTTTGCTAGTCAACTTTCAACTTAAAACAAAAAGGAACACATTTGTTGCTTCTCTAATCTCAAAGTACTTCAAATTCGTTTGCGTACTTTTACACCCCCTGACGTCACTGTATGGGTCCACGAAATATCAGGTTTCAAAATCGATTGCGTAGTTTTACACCACTTGCCATCACTGTCTCACAATTACGTAGTTTTGCACCTAATTGCGTTAATAATAATAACAATAATAATAAAAATGCATTTCGTTATGGAAATAATATCATCTGCTGTGCATTACAATGCTAAAAATACAAAAAAACCAGATCGACCTTAAAAAGTTCATAATTCTACAAAAAAAAACGCTACAAGTAAGCTTCTTTGAATAAATGAATTTTCGGTCGGACGCTTAAATGTTTTCTGACGGCTTGCGGCAAACTTCGTTTTGTAACTTAGTAGGTAGCCGCAGTTCAGGCACGGTAATCAAGTGTCGGGTTAATAGTAATCGTAAAACTCGCAAGTAGATTTTTTTGTTGGAATGCAACGAATAAACAGACTCTCCTTTACGCTCAGTAGCTCTGATATACTGTATTTCAAACTGCCATGAATTGAAAATGCTGTGAATTGCTTTGAATAGTCTATAATGAGGGCAACTTAAAAAATTATTCGGGAGTGGCCAGCCAATGTTGTTTTGATAAAACAGGTGTTACAGAAATAGATCAGGTGCCGGTTGTTTAACACCTGACTGTAATTAAAAAGTATTCAGGTATTAAAATTTCTGACGTCAATGAACTATTAATATATATTCACAGTTAAAACAAGTATTTGAAACCTAAAATTACATTGATCATCAGGCAGGAAGTGCTGAACTACGGCAACTGATTTTTGTAAGTTGTAAATTTCACGGCGCCAAAAGGCAGGGGAAAAGGAATTAAGCAACCGGCAAAAGATTTAATACCTGGTATTACATTGACGTCAGGAGGTACCAAACTACGCAATAGATTTTATAGTTGGTAATAAATTGATGTCAGAAGGTCCTAAGCTTTGAAATAGATTTGAATACTTGGGATGATTTTGACGTCAGAAGGGGTTAAACTATGTAATAGATTTTAATACCTGGTATTACACTGACGTCAGGAGGTGCCAAACTTCGGAATAGATTTGAATTCTTGGTGTTGTATTGGTGTCGGAAGCTGTTTAACAACCAGCAATAGATACTACTATAGTACAACACTAAATTTTGGCGTGCTCCAATTGGTCGAAATCGATCACGTGACGCGATAGTGTCTCTCCTCAGCGGGCGCCACAGTGCTTGTTTTTGGCAGTTTTCGCTCAACATTTAGCGTTGTACAATAAAAACAATAATAGAGTCCTTCTGTCTCAGGCCCTATTTGTGATAGGTTCCCTCGGAAATTTGATTTTCAAACTTCATATTAGCCCTCGAACTACTTTCTCGGGCTAATATTTGTTGTGAACATCAAATTTCCTCGGGCAACCTATCAAACTACAGTGCAGTTCGACAGAAAAAACTTTATTGTTTAAATAGTGCCTTCGACAGGAGAACTCTATTGTTTAAATAGTACATTGTCGTCAGGAGGTGCACAGCCGGCAACAGATTTAATACCTGGTATAACATTGACGTCACTAAGTGCTAAACTATGCAACAGATTTAATACCTGGTATTAATGCCTGGTATTACACTAGCCTGTGAACAGGCTCCACAGCGGCGAAAAAGTGCGAAAATAAATCAGCAGAGAGCCTTTTCACAGGCTAGTATTACACTGACGCCAGGAGGTGTAAAGTTACGGCAATAGATTTTATATTTGGTATTACATTGACGTCAGAAGGTCCTAAACTTCGAAATAGATTTGAATGCTTGGCATGATATTGACGTCAAACTATATAACAGATTTTAATACCTGGTATTACATTGACGTCTGGAGGTGCTAAACTTCGAAATAGATTTGAATACTTGGTATTATATTGACGTCAGAAGGTTCTAAACTTAGCAAAGTAGATTTGAATACTTGGAATCGTATTGATGTCGGAAGTTGTAAAACAGCCAGCAACAGATACTAACAGTACATTGTCGCCAGGAGTTGTCGAACAACCAATGTATTTTAAAACTTGGTATTATTACATTGACGTTAGTCTTTATACAAAACTACCAGCGGTTTTCAATGGCTGTTTGGGACTATAAAAACTATTACTGCCAATTTATCTTTCAGTTCCATGGTAATCAGGACTAGCCAAGGAATATCTTTTACATTAAAATTTTCAGTACCAACAGAAGTTTCCAGCCATGAGTGTTTCAATTGACATCGAAAAATTCCCTAACTTGTCATCAGTTCTTATGGAATTAGAAAAGCAAGAAATGGTGGCGTCACTGACAGTCATGGAAAACAAGACTGCCAAACCTTATAAACAAGAAAAAAAATCAAAATCTCTCTCAGCCATGGAGTTAGGGCCACTGCACAAGCTGGAAGGTTCGGCCAGAAGACACCTGGAAGGAATCAGCAGTCACAAACTTGGTGAGGAGCTGCTCCGTATTCGCCTTTCAAGTGCGCCTTGTCCCAAATCGTTTGATATTACTAAATTGCAAAAAGACCTCGACTCACTGAAGCTGCCAAAAAACTGAACATCGAGAAACTCGCCTTGTTGTACGAGGACATTTTCAAGCCTTTTGGATTTTTATTCCATGCTTCATGAAAGACGAAGACAAGTGGTAGAACTTTAAAAACTGTGCGAGGCAAAGCGTTAGAAGCGAAACTGTGCTGTCATTCTTTAAAGTTGACTGTACAACAAATAAAATACCCATCTCGAATAAACGCCGGTACCTCAAATAAACACCGGGGGGCGTTTATTTTAAACTCGGCCCTGTAGACCGGGCGTTTATTCGGGGACCGGCGTTTAATCGAGAAAATACGGTACATGATTAAGAGATTATGTGTTTAAATTTTCTTTTAAGTTAGTTGTGACAGGTGATAAAATTCGAATAAACTGTATTACAAAATATAACATGTTACCACAAGCCGGTTTCGGTTAGATTTTGTCGCGAAAAGAAAACAAGGGTCGTGAGTTTTCAGTGTACAACTCCAGCTACATTATAAAGATCGTTGAAACCCTAGAATTCTAAAAATTAAGTGGTTGACGTCATTGCCATCGAAGTTGCCTTTCTGCGTTTGAAATTAATGACGAGACTGCGATCCAGGATTAAGTACCAGGTCATCGAGTTGAATAAATAACAAGCAAAAAATATTTGAATCACATTCACGATTTAAGAGTACGATTTGGGTAAAAAATTAATGTACAAAAAACGATTTGCATAGAAAATAAGCTGCCAGGTTTGTAGTCTATATATAGACAACAGTCACTGCTCATAAATCAGATCAACATTCATAGCTGTTAACAAAACCCGAGAGATTCTTTGGTGAACTGACTTTCCAACCTCATCCAAATCAGTGGCTGTGATATCAGTTACGCAGACTATCTCTCGCTCCTCCTTCCGCGTTTGTTCCAGGCTGGAATTGTTCCCCATATTGCATAACAGTCATTAACAGTAACACGAGAGTCCAAATGTGGCATATCTTAAAACGTGTCAAAAAGGGGTGAAGAGGGTCATGAGGGCGGTTCACGTTTACTCGTCAAACGGTCTCAAATTTTCATTTTCAAAGATTCAGAAGCTCCCAATTGCTGTCACATAATCTTTGTTTTTAAATAGTCAACCAGTGAGAACAATGTGAAAAATCACAATAACTAAGTTTAAGTTGACGTCGGTGATAACTTTAATTTAAGGCTTTTGTAGAGTGTAACGGGGAAATTTTCAAAGGAATAATATAAGAACTCTCCGAAGAAAAATAACCTCCAAGACACTATTAACGTTAAACGCTGGGTTGAAATCGTCGAGTTTTCTCTTAATAACCGTCAAAATATTAACAGCGGTATGTGCTCTGCTCTTCGCCTTCTTGCCTATAGCCTCAGAAAGCAGCGTGGAAAAGATGGCAAAAAACACACGTTTCTCTTGAAATAAAATCGTCCTTGGTAAGTCAATTAGGTAAGTTAAGAACATTTTTCATTACCTAATGCTGTGTTGACTAAAAAATACACGGTGACTGAGAACAGAAGCAAGATTTTAAGCTTCTTATAATACCATTACATCATATTGGCTATGGTTTATGCTTTTGACCAGACAAAGGTTTTTCAACTGAGCGCATAATTATAGAGGAGCCCAAAATTAAAAGAACTGAAGCTATCACAGTCCGCAAAGCGGACGGCGGTCAAACGCACGCTCGGTTCACGCCAAAATTTGGTCGGGAAAAAAAAGTAGAAACGGACAGGAAAATTTTTAGTTCGAGGTCAAAGCGTTCGTACGTATACGGATATGATGAAGCCTGGTGCTAAATGTTTTCCCGTCGGACATCACATGACGAAATCAGAATTGCCTCTACTTAATTGTTGATTAGGATAGTGTGATTCTGACAACTAGCACCGGGCTTTCGAAGAAACAGTCGCTTTTATTACTTTGTTTGTTTTCATTATGTACATGTACATAAAGAGATCGCTTACGTGATATTTCGATCATAAGGCCATTAGTCCCAAATTAGGACAACTGAGGTGTAACGAGGAATATTTGATTTCCGCCCGCAAAAAACTGGATTTCCTTTTGACTGATTCATATAAGGAAGCACAGAGTCACATGTTGCATTTTGTGAAAGTAAATTATGACTAACCCACCCATCCTTTAACATTTCCCGTCCGATATACCACGCAAGTAAGTGGTGCTTTAACAGGCACTCTGGCTGGCTATTCAAACTCCGTATATATCCTTTGCTATTCATCTCCAAATAAAACAAAATGGCCTCCCGCGATCGCCTCTCGCAAGCTTTTGCGCATTTGACAGACAATATTTGGGGGTGGGTATTCATGTATTGGTAAATGTCCACCCGCCAGAATCCTCTGCACTTCGGTGAAAGGGACAAAGAATAGACGTTCACGCGGCTTGCGTTAGTTTTATTCATTTGACAATTTTGCCTTCTTTCTCGCGTTAATTTCCTTTACCGTAATCAATTTTTGCGCTCAATTCGCGTTCATACAAAGACCTTAATAAACACAAGCGTTAATTGCCTATATCTAAGTTAATATTTCGGGCGATGGTTGCGCCAACTAAACAAAGATCCCATATAATCATTGTTGGAATAGAGAAGAGGACATAGTTCCCGGTATTGTGGTCTATCGGCCTATTCCCATCACAAACATTAGTTCGAATAGTGTCTGGTAAGATCGTGAGTGGAATAAGTCACGTTCAGTGCTATGGATGCCTTTCCATGCCGAAGTCTGATCTCAACTCCCAATCAAAATATAAGGCGCATTTCAGCATTTTCAGTATAAATTTTCCTCCGCGTATTTCTTGAATTCTGGAGGAAACGGATGTAGTTAAGCGAATATGCTTTAGTTGTTACTTGTGGTGGAATCTTCCGATATATAATGACACCGGAACTTTTTAAGTATATGTAAGAAAACGAAATTTAATTTCTGAATTCTGCGCCTGATCCACTGGGAAGTTGAAGAGTCAGTTACATCAGTATTTCCTATTAACAGAAGTTGCTCTTTTTAAAAGAAAAAAAAACGAGATACTTTTTATAAAGTGAGTATTTTAAGAGATTACCGACGAGTTCAAGCGAATTCACGAAAAATCGCTTATCGGTACGACACTTATTTAAATTTGTTTTCTAAACTGTAAGAAACTGTTAAAAACAGCCGCTAGTCCTATTTAATTTTATGCAAAATATGGAATCGAAATGCCAATATTAGAAAGATGGCAGGATTGTTATATTTTCGCACCCAAGACTGTGTACCGTGCGTACGGGGCAAACTTGCATTAGCCAAGGTCATTGCAAACCCATATTTGAGTGTATTATGCAACGATTTGTCGATCTGAGTCAAGTTTTTGTTAGTTTAGCGTTTAAAACCTTAGAATTCCGGTAGACTGACCTGCGCCAGCCACGATCGGTTGAGGGATTCCCTAATGTACAAAACCTTATTCGACAGTTTCTAAACGGGGATTTTAAAACGGTCACATTTCCTTTGATTTATAATTCGGGGATGACCTCGATAGGCCTTTGCATATTCCCAGGTATCAGTTAACACGTTCCACCATAACTCCACTCACCTTGCATTACAGTTCATAAAAATCTTTTTCCAAGCTGAAAATAATTATTATGATTGTCCCGTTTCCAGTTCGTCATACTCCATTCTTGACACGCTCATACATGTATACAAGTTTCGATCGTAAATTAAAGTACGAGTTTAATGCAACTTCTCCAAGCAGAAAAAACAGTTACTCATAAGCTTGTTTATCAGACTGACCATGGCTAAGACATGATCTCAAAACATCTTTTGCCTTATATTTAATCAAACCCTCACCTTCGAATAAGCAACGTCTGGCGCTAAAAACCTTTACAATACAGCTGACAATGTTTCAAGTTGGGACACTTGACAATTTTATAATCCCCAACATGCCATTACCCTTCCGATTTAAGAAACCACGCTTTTCATACTGAATAGAACATGTAGCTTTTCAAATTTTCCAGCCTTTCTCAGAAATGGAAAACCACGTCGACCAAGTGTCCCAAACAAGCTCGTCCAATCTTGGACGATATGTAGTTATCGGCTCTCTTGCAACAAAGATACACTGACCATTTGTGACAGATGACGTCACAACTGAAAGATCGGCATGTTCGGGTAACACTTTATTTTTATACCTTTTTCTCGGAAAAGCGGAAATCTTAACCGATGTTCAAGTACAACCTAAATGACCTTTATACTATTCTCCTTGTATTGTAGGAGTGCTTCTGTTGAGTATGGTGGGGGAAAACGGTCCTTGAAAACTCGATTTAGCCGCTGTCTTCACCTGTAATTGAACGTGAACAATGCAGATTGAGTTAACTTAAGGCTAATTTACACGCTGCGATTTGTCAGGCCGATTTGTTGGCCGCGACAAGTCGGGGAGCGAATCGGTGCGTGTGAATGGCGATCCGATGCACGCGCGACTCCAATCCGACAAGTCGGCCGATGCAGAAAAATCTATGACCGACTTCACAGATTTTCGCGTGTCGGGCCCGATTCTAAGGACGGAAACGCAACCTGCCAAAGAATTGGCGCAAAACAAATTACATCTGCGGTATTTGAGCTGAAAACAAACTATCTAACTATCACCTACCATTTGTTTTCCAAACCATTTTTATAAAAAAAAGTTTTGACTCTAAAAAATGCATGTGCAGTGCTTGCACTGTACATAAACCGATTTGCTTCGATTTATCGAGGCCGACAAATCGGGCCGACAAATCGCAGCTTGTAAATCAGCCTTTACAATACATCTCAACTGAACACTTAGGCTACTTAAGTTCAGGAAAGTCATCCTCCACTCAAAGTTTGACCTTTTAATGCGGTATATGCGGCGTGGCGATAAAGATTTGACAGCTGTTGATCCGGAGAAATATTTAAAGTGAAAAGTAATTATAAGGGTGTAAGAAATGAGAACAGCAGTCCAGTTGTGAGACTCTGTAGAATGGTAGGGTGTGTTCGATTAGACTAAGCCGGAATAACAATACAAAGAAAATCAAAATTTCAGCTGTCTCACCTTGGGAAATTAAAGGCACTAAAACTCAAAATATATTTTGAATTCAGTCATGTTAAGGCGAGCGTTGTTATTAAAGCTCAGGACCTTTTATTTTTTTTTTATTCTCGACTGATACTAAACGACCAATCGAACGCTACTTTAGTACAGGGCGTTACTCTTCTCGGATAATGAAACTTGTGAAAGGATGTTTGAAAGGAAGAATCGCAAGATTTTCAAGGTGTAAGGAATAATAGAAGAAGCTTTCATTTCAGGGAAAAAGTAAAAAATAATATTTTATTATTCCCCTCAATTTCACACGAAAAGAAAAGCGAATGCCTTTCAACCTTCGCCGACCTTCACCTCAGTGGCTTGAGACACAGGAAAATACAACTATTTCCAAATATGTCCGTCAACGAATTTTTCATACCAGGAAAGGCAATTCAACGCCTTAATTTTAGTTCCTTATTTTGTATCCCTTTAGTTGGGCTGACAAGAAACAAAGGTTGGTCGGAACTGTTAGGGACTGAAGGAAATAATAGTTAAGGATGTATAAATGCGTCAAACTACGTCGGACTTTGTTTTCGAGTCTATCTACCTCGGTCCACCCAAAGGACTTTGGAATTTGTTCCCCTTTTTTCGATGAAAGTGAAGGATAAATCTGTCCAATTACTAGAGCCATAAACACATGTTTCCTGCCTGTTGCGTAACACGGGGGCTCTCCCAAACTAGAAACCGTTTCGCTGCATTATTATAGATTATAGTGTTGAGCTTCCTCTACTACACCTGAGGACTTCTTACTTTAAATATCCCATGCAATCATAACTCCCAAACAGAAGGGGAATAATTAAAGGAAGGAGGTCATAATGCTAAAATGATACCCGGGATTGAAGCAATAAATACCCGTCACAATGCGTGCACTTTCAGTACAGCAGAAAGCAAGTTGCAAGGTGTTGGTCAGTCGCAAATTATCCTCTGTCTTGATTATTTCTCACCTAACTCCGAGGATTTCACCATGGGTAAATATCCAGTTAACAGTTGTTTTTTTACGGTTGCTTCAACCATAAACCCAAATAACAGAGGTTAAGAGACTTCACTTAGGGCTTAGTTTTTTCATAATATACAGCTACTGTGTTTTCCATCCAAGACATCTTAAGTATTTTTTTTTTCAGTGTAAGAAATTAAAGTGTTGAATGCGTTGCTCTATTAGACCGCTGTTCCTTAACGTCATTGCATGTGCACCTAATTTCGTTAGATCGAAGTTGTGCTGTACGTAACTTTTTTACGCGTTTTCTTGTTAATAAACGCTTAATGTTACACTACTCCTTTTTCAGGATTAACAGATATTTTTCGAGAAATTTACTTGAGAAGACTTTCGTTCCTTTGTCTCACTTATTTCATCGTGCTCTGTTACGCTGCGCCGGCGAAACAAGTACGAGACCGTGAAGTTCAGAGCTGGCTGGAAGACTGGACCATGAAACTTGGGGAAAGCGCACTACAGGCATTTAACAAATATGTAAGTAACGGGAGCCTTGTCACAGACTAGATGTTTCAATGACTGTGTGATGGATGACTGACTGACTGACTGACTGACTGACTGACTGACTGACTGACTGACTGACTGACTGACTGACAGGCTTTACTTAGGGCGCGTTTTTTTATCCACAATTCTGGAATAAGAATGGCTGGTACGGAATGCTAGGAATAATTCGGATTGTCTGCATAAAAAAAACGCCCGTCGAGATGCGCGATCCTGGTCCTGCCTTTTTCTTGTACGAAACATCACTGAAAAAAACCTCGTACGTTTGGTACAATGAAATTAGAAGCAATGTTTCATTGTGTCCAAAAGTGTAACCTGATTTTTTCTCCGGTAGAGACGTATTTGAATCCGCAGCGCTCATCTCGCCGTCCTCCATCTTGGATTTTCATTCGCAACATTCTGTTCATTCTGCCCCTGGGAGCAGAATGGATGGAATGGCGTTCTGTTCATTCCGGAATAGGAATGCGGAATAGAAAAACGCGCGTATTTTACATTCTGGCCATTCTCATTCCAGAATTGTGAATAAAAAAACGCGCCCTTAGACTACTAACTGACTAGTATAAGTCAGCCAGCTAGCTAGCTGACTGACTCACACTGACTGATTGAGTGACGGACGGACAAAAGAAAGCGAGGAACTGACTTACTGACCCTAACTTACTGGCTTATTAACTCTAAATTTCTGTGCTATCTCATCTGACTTTTCACTCTTAAAAGTGTTAAGGCATCATAAACTGCAATTTTGATTAAAATGTGTAATGCTGTTTTTCTTCCGTTGCAGAATGATGTCCACTTCAGTGACAGAGTTAACAACATGCCTTTTCTGCAGCTAGGCATTATAAACCGAAAGCTCATATCAAGGAACAAGGTGAGAAATTAATAAAAAAGAAAGAATGAGAAAAAAGCTCAATTGTAAGTTTCGTTCGCTGGTCGCAGATATTTTTGGCTTATTTGCTTTTTTGTTACTGGTGTTATAATCAGTAAAGTTAAAATCCTTAGCCCTGGAAGGTCAATTAACGTTCAATTCTGAGTCACCTAACCACATCAGCTACTGCCAGCTCACAGTCACTAGGCAAAGGCTACAACGCTACAGAAACAAAACTGTTCCTTAAACAGGCAAACGAAGACCATTTTACTGGATTTTTTCGATACATCGATCACTTGCTCCCAGTAATTCGCGTTCGACCTATCAAAATTCTAACTAAAGATAACTCTGTGTTGTTTTGGAGAAAACTGCAAATATATAAGTTCAAGTCTCCTTTAATTCCTTGAACACAAAGCAATACTTGAGCACAAAGCAAACTAAATAATTGAATATATTAATATAGATGTTTGTCCACAAACCTAAAGAGTAAATCATTTATATTTTTACTCGTGACCCCTGGCTCTGTTACACTAAAGTTATACCATTTCACTTAAACTTACCCCTACTCTTAAGTAAATTAATTAACTTTCACTATAAATATTTTTTCTTCTATGAGGGACCAAAACGTGAAGGGATACGATTTGGGCTTTAAATCGACGTGGGATGTGGGATGCCGCGAGACGCGGGAACAGCGGGGAGATAATAACATGTACTTGCTTTTGTAGGCGGCATGGGGGAAATTAAGTAATGAAATCAATGCCAGCAAGTAGTATATTGCGAGTTAGGGATGAAAATTAGCCTGTTGCAGTGAGAAAACAGTTACAGTTTCAGCAAGTGATAAAAATTGCTTTTGTTATCATTCACAGCGTAAGAACGTCTTGCATGGAATTTGTCGCCAGTTGATGGAATTTATGACTCCAGTGTACTTGGCTTACTACGACGAGAGCCAACGTTTGAATTCCAATGCTGAGCTGACCAAAGTACTGCTGAATGTATCTGCTATCCTCAACTCCACAACTGAGATGGCTAGATATCTGGTAAGACATTATTAACAATTTGTCACCTTTCAACTACATAGTCCGTGCGTGAGTCCGAGTGGTATGAAAAAAAAGGAAAAGATTTTTATAAGCATTTAGTATTATAGGAACTGTGTCACGAGATTGAGCCAAATTCAGCCACTAGGACCTGGCTACCAAATGAATCTAAACATGAAAACAACCGCTTAAAACAGTGGCGAAAGGTTTAAATAACATATATAGCAAATACAAAAGAAGGCAACCGATGAGCCAAATTGAAGAAGATTAACATGGATTGCAATTGGGGTTTTTGAAAAACTGTTAGGCTGACCAGTTTTCAAAGTTTATCTCAGTTGTTTGTAAATTTAAATATAACGTTCGGGATACACTTTTGTTTGTCACAAAGCTGTAATTTCGACATTTACAAGTCATTTCTTTGCTAACGTCAAGTTCCATAGGAAGTAAGGGCGAGTTATTGGAAAAACTAAAGAAACTGGACTAGACTGCTGTGACAAAGCCCCTTTTACTGAAGCATTGATCATGTTTTAGGCACTAGTGTAAGAGTGAAAGGAATGATTTTGGGATATTTAGTCCTTCCTAGCCAAAGAACTGACCATTGTTTAATGCGGTTAGGCTGGCATTTATATTTTCAAATAAAAAAAAATAAAAATATATATATGAAAACGCCCAAACGCTGACAATCTCGGTATTTAGTGCAGGACACGAAGAATTTTTAAAAGATCTGGTTTCATATAACATTGGCTGGAATATTTGGTACCAAAAGATAAATTCATTTTCGTTGCATTTTCATTGAAATTCGACTCTTTAGGTTGTTTACCATTTACCGAGAGGAAAACCAGTTGGTCTACAGTTTGTGCAAATGTAATTGTAAGCAAAACCTACCATTTATACAATTCACTATAATTTACAAAGAATCTGGAATTTTGGCGCAGGACCTGTAACTGGTAGAAAAAGGAAATGGGACACGATTTTCCGCTTGGATATTCTGGTCGGGGATTTTGGACTTCCTCTCAAGACGTTCCGTTTATTTTGGAAATTTTTCCGTCGGGCAAACCAAAATAGCCTTACCATTTACAGTTCATCCGAAATTTCAGGATTTTTATTGTAAATCGTATTAAAACACTCTTAATTCTAACTGGTCTCGACCTCACAAAACTAGTAATCCCCCTTTCTTAGTTAGACAATGACTATTGCTGTATTTTTCCCGCTCTATTTCAGCATTTCCTGTATTTTCGGCGACATTAACCTTTTTGTTACTGTTTCATTTCATAGCACGTTCGGAAATTCCCTGATACAAACCAACCTCAAGTTGTTAAGGCTTGGTCCAGAAATGTAATGTACGCGAACGTGTCAAGCTACAAGGCAGCCTCTTACAAGGTATCAGTTACGCATTAATTATTATTGGCATGGCTTAGGGACTGACTATCATTGACATCAATTACAGCTCTTTAATTATTATTATTATTATTTTATATTTTTTTTGTTGATTGGTATGTGCAACCCGAAATAATGCCAACATTTCTCTGTATTTTCACAATCGCCTGATTCATAAACAACCCAGACCTTGATTTCAGACTCTCAAAAGTGACTGCTCTCGAAACGCCATCACGATTAGAGGGCTAGCAGTCCCCAGTCTGGATAGTCGCGAGGGCACGCGAAATAGCTGAGAGCGCGAGCCATCATTAGCGCGCGGCTATTTCCCGCGCCCTCTCGACTATCCAGAAAGAGGCTGCTTGCAGTCTACATCACGATCAATCATTAGCTGATTATAGGCACTGAGAACCCACGCCTTTTGGTGCACCTAACCGTGCTATAAAGAATACAAAATCATAGAAAAACTTGCAACATAATCGGAAAATACTTCGAGTATTCGCGCCCTCTCGACCATCCAGAAAGAGACTGCTTGCAGTCTACATCAAGATCAATCATAAGATGATTATAGGCACTGAGAACCCACGCCTTTTGGTGCGCCTAACCGTGCTATAAAGAATACAAAATCATAGAAAAACTTGCAACATAATCGTAAACTACTTCGAGTAACACAATGGCAGTCGTTTATTTACTATATTCTAATCCTTCGCTATGTTTGATTTTGCCAGGCTGGATTCCCAGATCCAAGCAGTATCAACGAACTCCGCAGCTGGGCCACTTTATCTGACCTAATAATCCTCCCATCCAACCTGATTCGCCTCTTCAAACACATCTAATTTGTTGTACGTGCTGTGCATGGCTTATAATGTTCCTTTATGATAAAGGTCACAAAAAGAAAATATATATTACTTTGTATCTTTTGATATGCGATTGAACAAAAACACTGATACAATAACAGAAAAATATATTTATATTTGTGTCTTTGTAGACATGTGAACAAGCATGAATGTAGTTAAAGACTAAGCAACTTAAATGAAGCGTTTTATATTAAAACTCAGTATTTACTGTAAAAGTCGTTTAATTTACTGAAATTATATAATGCCGTTAAAAAACAGAATGCGAAAAAAATTACAAAAAAGGGATATGGGAGTTCTTCGAACTTATGAAATGATATTCATTTTTTAGTGCAAAACTGTATTTAAGTTCATTATATTTTATGGAAAAGAAAATAATAATAAAGTTAACATAAAAAGAAAAATCCTTGGGTTTCAGTCTTCTTGCACCCTAATGTCTGATCCTCGACTGAGCTATGCCAACAAAAATTGTTGTCCCGGCCTAAGAGATTCGCTCAAACCAGTCATATTGGTCAGAGGAACAGAGACCTCGTGACCAAGAGCTGCCCCCAACGCGTAAAGTAGCAACCTCCCCACAGCCCATAACCCTCAGGCGAAGGGGGGGGGGGGGGGGGGAATTCCCAGTCCCATATATATTGACGGAGAAACTTATTAGGCAGCCTCCATAGCTGGTGGGATTGTTTGCAGCTTGAACTGAAAGGTACCAGAATCTTGTTTGCAAGATGTGTGCTCAGTTTCTCTTAGCCTTAAATTTGATCCCGTTTTATCCCACATGGTCTAGTTTCGTTTGCATGCATATGGTTTAGTTTCGTATGCAATGGCTCAGCATGCAGCAAAACTCCGACGACAAACCGGGGAGTGGCATGGTGTACCAGATTTATGGCAAAACTCTGGATCAGCACAAATATTAGAGCAGAAGAAAAATAAAACTGCAATTGGATCCTTACGGTAGAACATTGCCACAGGCAATATCAAATATTAATTGTGCCCACCACCTGTCATCCGCTTGAAGCACAAACCTTCATCGGAAGCTATAACATAAAAGCAAATATATGCATGAAGATCGTCGGAAGTAAAAGGTACAAACATAAAAATAGCTCAAATCAAATTTTTTTAACTTTCTTTAAAATTGCAATATATGATACTCAATAGGCTCAATAACCAGCCGCTGCAGTCGTAGTCTCCTATGCAGCCGTTTTTAGTGGCGAGCGTTGCGTGACGCCACTAAAAACGGCTGCGTAGGAGACTACTGCAGTCGGGAAAATGAGTTCCGAGCCAAAGAGAGCGGCGGAAATGAAGCCTACTTACTCAACCGCATGCCATTTAAATTTATGCATTAAAAAATGGGGTCGCTGTTATCTTTTGGAAGAAAACGACCTTTTATTTTTCGGAACAGAAAACGGTACCAATTTCTAAACGTGCGCGCGCTCTTGCACGCACTCTTGCACGCGCTGATGACGCAACAAGTATGCACAGAAAGGATGCACAATGCACTTGAATGGAATTACCTACTTAGAACAACGACAACTCATCCCCTGGATGTTCCTATGTTACCAAATTTCTTTCTCTCGCTTAGGAAGATTGGATCGAAATTAGGATTTGCATTGGTCGTAAGAATTTTGTAAGGGGTGAGAAACAACTATCCGTACATCCCCTCCCTCATAACAAATAATTAACAAATCATTACTATGGCAACGCTGACTGCTCAAGTTATGTCCAAGATGGCGGGCGAAGAGACGCTGGAAAGACGGCCTTTCTCTTGCCCTGTTGGACCTCTTACTGATCGCAAGTTAAGCGCTGAAAGACTTCCTAACACAAGACCGCTTTCCATGGGTGCAGTAGAAGAAACACACGAGGATGAAATATCAGAAGAGCTTCTAGAAGAAATGTTAGTTAAGCGTGCAAGTGGCGGAGATAATCTTGCCAAGTTTCAGCTGGGACAGTTCTATTTTGAGCGGGAAATGTATGATAAGGCTTTGATTGCATTCGAAAGAATCAAAAGCACAGATTTTCAAGCCAAATACCAGCTTGGAGTGATGTACTATGATGGTATCGGGACAAAATCGAACCCGGTGAGATTTTCATATATTAGAAGTACATGTGCATGTTCATAGATTTAAAGATTTGAATAGTCCATTTTGCTATGAGGAAAAAGTAAGGAAGTGTGTCTGTTGTATAATTAACACGTCTTGACGTGTTAACACGCTGAACGTTTCGAGGGTACAAACGTTCAGCGTGTTAATTTGTATGGTTAACTTACCGCACAGCCTGGCAACCATTAATTTATATGTAATAATTATTTATGTTAACTCTCAGCCATATATTATATAGTAAGGATGTCTGGGAGTTTACATAAGAGGACTGCAAGGGAAATAGAATGGTCCCAAATATTAGCTTGCATCTCGGTATTTTTCAGCCAAGTCTCGAAATATGAGCTTTTTAAACATGAGTCTCAGAATCTCAGTGAATTTTGAAATTCGAGATTCAAAAACTGCCATCTTGAAGTCTCGGAGATTATGGTGTTGGTGATATTAGCTCAGGCAAATGTTCACTGGTACTATACCCACTATACCCAAACTGAGCCGATCTTGGGCAGGAATATTAGAGATATGGCTATTGGGACTGGTTCACCATTAGCCTCCCATGTGGTCATAATTTTTTAGGAGAGTCGTATTACACACCTCCTCAGGAGTATAATATGACTCTCCTAAAAGCGACAGCATGGGAGGCAAGTTTACCATTTGCTTACAGGGACTTCCCTCATAAAGAGTACACATAAGGGGACAATTCCCCATGGCTATTGGGACTGGTTCACCATTAGCCTCCCATGTGGTCATAATTTTTTAGGAGAGTCGTATTACACACCTCCTCGGGAGTATAATATGACTCTCCTAAAAGCGACAGCATGGGAGGCAAGTTTACCATTTGCTTACAGGGACTTCCCTCATAAAGAGTACACATAAGGGGACAATTCCCCATGGCTATTGGGACTGGTTCACCATTAGCCTCCCATGTGGTCATAATTTTTTAGGAGAGTCGTATTACACACCTCCTCGGGAGTATAATATGACTCTCCTAAAAGCGACAGCATGGGAGGCAAGTTTACCATTTGCTTGCAGGGACTTCTCTCATAAACAGTACACATAAGGGGACAATTCCCCATGACTGTTATCCTCTGGGGTAAGGGGCCAGGACTTGTGGAGGGGGACATGGTAATTGGATCCAGGAGAAAAGGGGACAGGACGTGTACAAGGAGCAGAAAAACGGGGGAAGAATGCAAGATTAGCAAGGTGGCAGCAAGTTGGAGAAACAGGAAAAAATTACCCAACATTGCATAATATTTTGCAATCAAAAAAGTACGGGAAATTTGGGATGTCCAAATTTCCTGCCTTGACCCTGTCCTCTGTACATGTGCAGACCTCAGTTTACTCATATCCTACTTAATGTTGTTTTGCATGGGTTTGAATTTGTTATTTTTGGACATTTTTGCACATTATTAATGGACAAAAAGGTCATTTAAAAGGATTGCTTCTATTTATTAGGTAATTTGTAGGTACTAAAGACTTTATAATTTTAAAAAGGGTAAGACTTGATAGACAAGTGTATCTAAAACCAAATGTGTACATCTTTATTCCCTAATTTCAAATCCAGTCCAGGGGTTTCAATAAAGTTTGAAGAAGGCAGCTGGTTTGAGTAGAGAAACCGACTGTATGAACAAGGGTTTGAAACAATCTTCCTTTAATTTCTTTAATTTAGGGCAAAAGGTAGCCGGCTTTTCTGAGCGAAATAGCCGACACATTTTAGTTGGCCATCGGTGCTCGTTGAAAGCACTGCAGTCCATAAAAAAATGAATTTTATGACTCACAAATAAAGTCCCTCACCATGAAGACATGATATTACTTTCCAATTTTGATCCCCAGGAGAAAGGATTTCAACTTCTCAAAGAGGTTGCTGAATCAACTAATCCTGATGCAGCTCATCTGATACCTAATGCCCAGTATAATGTTGGCAGGGCCTATTATGAGGGCTTTGGAGTCAAACAGTCTGATGCGGAGGCAGAAAGGTGGTTCCTGGCAGCAGCTCAAGATGGAGAACCCAGCGGTAGCATCAAGGCACAGACTGTCCTGGGTCTTTTCTACTCACGGCCAGGCGAGGATTCCTTTGATTTAGAAAAGGTTAGCTTTTCTGTGTAAAGTAGAGGGTAAGATCCATGAGAGCCACAGGCATACCAGTTTCTGTAGCATGAAGCAACTAACTATTGTAACCCCTTATGAAGCAGCTAGCTGCTGCTAGTCTGCCCCCCTCACCCCAGATGGGTTGCTAGTCCATTACAAGTTTATCCTCAGGATGAGAGAGGCTGGGTCTTTGGGATGTAATCACTTTCCCTTGTGAGTTTCATGAGGTACCATACCAAAACGAAACTACTCCTGAAAGCTTGGACTTGACTTCCAAATTTTGGGCTTGGGAGTCCAGGACACCCTTTGAATCAAAATCCTAGATACACAACATTGGGCCCAGAGCAGAACATTTTAGTGCTACTGCTACCCCTGTACAGGATACAAACTTATGCAACATGAACACACAGGGTGGCCACTAGTATTTTTGACATAAAAAGCATTTTAGGCCGTTTAACATATTACTTATTAACTACATCTCTGTGAAGGTTTTTTGTGTATTAAATCTTCTACCCACAGTTTAGATAGGATATATTCATATTATGTTTCACTCCAGTCCAGTTCATCTTTCACCGGCATATTGTGAACTCACTTATAATAATATTAATAAGGATCAGCGTCCTGTAAGCTTGAATTTTAATTAGCTCATTTGGTAGAGCACTCATGCACTGGTAATTGCAGGGTCATGGGCTTAAATGCTTTTTTTACCTGTCCAAGCCTGAATTTTTTAGGCTTTCTGTTGGCAACTGCTTTAGTTGTGTGCATATTTGCGAGAAACTGCCATGTGTGAACTTTTTCATCTGCAGCTCATGTACAGATATTTTGTATGTTTCAATTCCAAAAGCATTTTTGTAACATGTGTAACAATTTCTTCAGGCTTATTTTTGGCATCAGGAAGCTACAGGAAATGGTAGTCTTGAGTCCCAAGGTATGTGAAAAAAATAGCATACATCACAAGTTGGGGCTGCAAATAACTGGCAGACATCAGGCAATGGCAAACTAAAGTTTTCCCATGTCTGACAAAGTGCCAGCTGTTATTGGACATTATGTAGCCTGGGACAAATGTCTTTTTTTTTTAGTTGGACATAATCCTTTCCAAAAGAAAGCAGCCTAGATGGAGTAAATATTAAATGAATTGTGCTTAACACTTTGCCTTGAAATGATAAGTATTTATAATCTGTTACATGTATGTTCAAAACTCACAGGACATCTTATAAAACAAAATTGACAACTTTTCATTCAACAAATGCAAAACATAAATGCAGGTGAATCAACCAGTCAATCAATCAATCAATCAATCAATCAATCAATGTATTTAGCCATCAAAGTATTTAGCACTTCAGTGGTAATTGTGGACACTGTAAACCTCTAAAAAGCTGAGAACATTTTAAAACTCTCAACTATTGGGAGGCTGAGTTGGTAATTTACGTAGTGTGACCCTGCATTTGAACTTGAGACTGCCATCAGTGAAACTACTTCCAAATGATCAGAGAGGAAGACCTGAACCTGTGACCTCTGGATTAAAAACTCCTAGCCCTAGAGCAAACCACCTCCCTTCTGTAATTGATCCATTTTGCCTTTTTCTGGTTTTCAGAGGTCTGTTATCTGTGATGATTGTAACTGAAGGGCCGAGAGCATAACGGCCTTATCTCAGTTGAGTTTAGGCCATTTGCCTGAATCTTTGCATGGAACCTTTAGTTCATTTTCTCTAAATTGGGCCAAGTAGAGTAAGTGGGATCCATCAGGCATTGCAAGAGTTCTGCATGTAAGCAAAGTCAAATTAGAAAAAAAACTTTGGGCAGTGTTCTCTGAGTGAACTGAATGTCTCATACATAAATTCCACCAAGAAAAATAATTAAAAACGGCCTGCAATTGGCATAAGACTGTTATGCTTGCAGCTCTTCAATTATTTTGATGGGTAGCAGCATAAAACACAATAAAGATAAATTGTTGTTAGTTTGACTTTGAACAATATAATACGCTTGATTAAAAAAATAGTGACAACCTTGATATGTGGAGATCAAGATACCTTACACTATTTGGGAAGGTACTGATAATTAAATCCTTGGGATTGTCACAATTAATTTATTTGGCCTCAATTCTTAATGTTCCCGAGGAAGTCGCACGCACAGTGAAAACAAAGCTTTTTAGTTTCTTATGGAAAAACAAAACGGATAAAATTAAACAAACTGGGCTCTACCAGGATCTGGAAAGAGGCGGAATACGTATGGTAGACATCGACATAATGTTTAAAGCTCTAAAATTAGCCTGGATTCCAAGATTACTGATCCCAGGGAACCAAAATTGGAAAACGGTTCCTGATTATTACCTAAGAAAATTCGGAGGCTTGAACTTACTGAGGTGTATAACTACGATGCGAAATATAAAATCAATTCCATTGTTTTACCGAAATATTCTAGTATACTTCAATGAATTGAAAACTCTCTATAGCTTTGATCAAGCACAGGATATGAATTTTATTCAACAACAAAGAAATGCTTGTTGACAGTAAAACCCTTTTCATCAGGGAATGGTTCAAAAAAGGTATCCTGTCAATACAAGATCTCTTGGACAATAACGGTCAACCAGTGTCCTACCAAGAATTTACGAATAAGTACTCCTGCAAAACTAATTTCTCCAGTATTGTCAAGTTATTAGTGCTATTCCGAAGCATTTATTAGCCAAAGCAAAATCAGTGAAGCCAATTAATAAAGAGTTATATTCTGATAGTAACCTTAGTCTACAACTGAATGAATCGATGAATCTATATTTGAATAAAATCAAAACTAGCGACTTCTATAGGTTATTATGTACAAAGACCCACACAACAGTTCATTCTGGGCCAAAGAGGTGGAGCAAGGATCTTTCCTTGGATGAAGATACGTGGGAAAAAATATTTACCTCCCTAAAAACCGTCTGTAGAGAGATCAAACTAAAGGAATTTCAATATAAATTAATTCACCGAATTGTAGTCACCAAAAAGGAACTTTACCGCTATGGAATTAAGGAAGATGGTGAATGCATATATTGTGGTGAAAAGGACTCTATTGACCATACTTTTTAGATTGTCATTTTGTCAAGATTTTCATTCAACGGGTTATCAACTGGTTTAATATAGATCAAGCTCAATCCATCTAGTGAAGAAAGACTGTTCGATATCATTTCGGACTTACATGAAAAGGTACTAGTAAAGAAATTCAATTATACCATGTTATTTATGAGGTACTACAGTTTACACCAACAAACTACACAGCAAACCAATTCTCCTCCAAGACTTCGTTGATAAAATGATAATTAAATACAGAATCGAAAATGCCATAAAGTAGACATGAAAAATGACTCCTCTAACTCTAGTCAAGTTGATCAATGGAACTAATATCCCCTCTTACGTAATTTCTTTATCTCGTCATTTTTTTTTTCTTTGTTTGTTTGTTTTGTTGTGTGAGGGGATGGGGACGGGGGGGAGGGAAGTAAGAAGGGTGGAAATGGGGTGTGTGAAAGTTAAAGAAATGTTTTGGGTTGAGTAGGGCTGGGTGGGGAGGTTGTTGCAAGAGTTTGTAAACACGATATGTAATATCAGTGAATGAATAAATAAAGAATTAAAAAAATGGTGATCACAATATTCCTTCTTATAGGTGCTCTAGGTGTGATGTTTGAGTATGGTATTGGCGTTCGCCGTGACGGTGAAGCAGCATTCAAGTGTCTCAAAGAAGCTGCAGCCAGAGGCAATGTTTACGCTCAAGGAAACTTAGCTGTTCATTATTTCAGAAGAAAACTGTTGAACAAGGCTGCAGATGTTGCCAAAAGGTATAAGATCTCAAAAAGCCTGGAAAATTGCAGACAGTTTTAATAGTATCGTATTTTAACTTACATCATACTTTCACCCGTAATTGTTTGTTAAACTTTGCCTGTTTTTAGCATTTCCTTTCAGTTGAAAATTGTATGAAAAGTTGAATCAGGGCCAAAAAAATTTAATGACTTGCAGGATACAAACTTATACTGGTTTTTATTCATGTACGAGTCTCATCAGCCAAGCTAGTCAGTTAGCATGAGTTAGACTTTGAATGGAAAAAAAAGGATTTTAATAATTTCTGTTACCTGTGTCAGATTTGTTCATTGAATCTTTTTGTTTGATACATCTAGCGTTGGAGAACAAGAAGACATAGAAGGCCTAGCACTTGAAACTGACTGTCTACCACAGTATGTGGCTAAAGGTATCGCTCTGGGCTGTTTTGTCTATGGTCGGTGTCTGCATCATGGGTTAGGAGTGGATCAAAATAGAGACCAAGCAAAATATTGGTACTCGAGGGTATGTCAACAATTTTTTTTTCGAGACAAAATGAGCAGAACCTCGGAGACCTATAATTTAGCCCGCGATATCACCAAAAACTGAATTACATACTACAGTAGTTTACAATGAGCAAAAAAAGTACTCGAGACATTTTCTACAAAAGACTCCCAGTTTGTGCTATTTAACTTTTTTCTGGTCGGAAAAGATTTCCTAACACCAACCCCCTTCCTCCTATCCAATGTTGTACCGGAATAAATGCTGAATCTCACATAGCAAGTTCAACACACTTTTGACGCTCATTGTAGCTTGTGTTCGAGTTCTCCTATCCGGCCAACATTTCACGTTGAAGGGGCCATGTCACCTTTTAAGCATCACTTTAAAAAGTTAAAAGACATTGAAATCAAAGGAAATCCAACAATGGTTCTTTTTTGTTGAGAATTACTCTACCAGTTTTCTGAAACTATAAATAAGTGTCCTTCTGTGGAGATGGCTAGGATGCAAAAGGATTGCAAATGGACTGCAACTTGAAAAAAAAACTGTGGCAGTTTTTTTTTTCAAGTTCTTCCCATTTGTCATCCAAAAAATCGCGCAATCAAGGCTCACACGGCCAAGGAAAGGTCATGGAAAGTCCTTGAATTTGAAATTTGCATTCCAGACGTGGAAAAGTCATGGAAATTAGAAAATTTTTTTTAGGTCATGGAAAAGTCATTGAATTTCAGATTTTTCCCAAAATTGCTTTTTGCTGATGGTTTAAAAGTAAAGAAATTTGGAAGCTTTGTGTCAAGCATCAAAACGTTCAGCCAGTGGGGCATTTCACTCATTCTTTTCACTAGTCCTGTTGTCAATTTTGAGGTCTTGGAATTGGATTAAAAGTCATGGAAAAGTCATGAAATTTTCTTTCCCAGTTCCTGTGTGAACCTTGTCAATATCTTCCTGTTGACGTTCTAGCATTTCGTTTAGGACAAAAGGTGTTTAGTTTTCACTTTAGTAGATTTGACCGAGAAATCTCCACGCCTTAGCCCCTTTAAATTTCATTTGTGATGTTTCTCTTTTGTTGCAGGCTGCCTCCTTTGATCTTGAAGTGGTTGCTAGACTCCAGGATGATATGACATATGGTTACATCTGATATTTCGCCGCAATGCTGGTTCATTAGCTGGATTTATTTATTCGTCTTTTAGGACTGATAGAAACAATGTTCGGTGAAGAGGAGAAATCGAAGGGAGGAGAGATTGGTCCCTCTTAAAGCCTGTTTAACAGGAACACTTGAGACTATTATTTCGAAGGATCTGCGACTAGTTTTACATCCAGCACTACAATAGACTGCTTACACGCGCACTTATACTTGATCTTATTCAATTTAGCTGTCTTCTACGGTTAGTGGGGCAAGTATCATTTGTCAAGTTTCTTTAGAACTTTGTTCGTTTTGCTCTCTTTCCCATGACGTTTTTCTGGATTCCCGACCAGTGGTGAAAGTGGATAATTTATTTAATATTAAAAATTATCGGAAACTTCTTAAACGACTCTGAAAGAACTGCCGTGTTGAATTGTAGGTATCTATGTAGAATCCGGTTTTACATTCCAGCAGACTTGACCGTTTGATTTTTTTGTCTCAATTAGAGTCACTTGCGATATACGGCAGTCCAGTTTTCCAGTCGCTTTGATCGAAAACCTTAACCACATGTAAATATTTTAACTTAAAGGTTGTAAATTTTTGAGTTGAAGACTTTGTAAATAAGTTAAGTATGAGAGTGAGAGAATATTTTGGCAAGTTCATTAAAGGAACGTTACAAAATTTGTGGATCGTCGACATCAGCAGACCTCAGCAGTAGTCCCCACACAGCCGTTCCTAGGGTCGTCACCCAACGCTCCTGCGCGGAGGAGCGTTGCGTGACGACCCTACGAACGGCTGCGTTGGAGACTACATCAGCAGTCACGTGCAAAGAGTTAGGCTTCGGTCAAACGGATTCGACATCATCCAAGACTGCTGAATGGAACTTTGTTGTACGAAGGGTTGATGGCAGCCAAACTTGGTTCAACATCATTCAAAACCCTTTACAATAATTCAATCGTTCAACAGGGCGCCCAAACGCGTTTAACGTGCGGAAATGATCTAAGAATTGAACGGCTTCAACTTCTTAGTTTCTCAAGCGCGTTGGAAACTACAGCAGTTTAAAAATTTGGATCGCAATCGTAGATTTTTCTGGGGACCTCTTTAAATTGTTGGTTTTCTTGAGACTCCATAAACAATCAGGTTACTAAGCAACAGATAATGAATCGAAGCACTTGCAAAATACCCTCCCCCACCCCTCCCTGCCATGAAAAACTGTCACGACTGTCGTATTCATTCATTGAGACTTCTTGAAAGCAAACAACAATCTACACGTAAAAAAATGCTAAATGTTGTAGTGGTACCGTCAGCATTAATTGCCAGTACTTTATATCTACTGGGCATGTTAATTTTTCGCATGAAATTCTTGTGTTAAGGTGTTTAAGGAATAGCATGACTTCATACATTGAGAGTTTTCTCTTGGAAATGTACTTGAATTGCCTTATCTAATAGTTAGCGTAGTTTTTATTTGGCAAAAAATGTGTTGAGAGCACCAGCAACACTTGAATACACAGACCTATTGATTCAATTTAGGCGTGAAGCCAATACAGAAAATTTGCGTAAGCAACTTTGCATTAAAACAAAGGTGCAATACTTAATTGTTCTGAGCGAATACCATAATGATAAAAAAGAAATAAAGCTCACCAACAAGAACAATACAAAATATTTAATATGTTTGAATGTTTTTTTTTAATTACTCACCATGTACATTTATAAATGTACGCAAATCGCCTAGTCTAATTTCTAGCGCAGCTTGATTTTTTCGGGAAAAAAAAAACAGTGCCCGGAGGGCAACAAAACACTCCTAAAAACAGAGACCTTATATATATATATATATATATATATATATATATATATATATATATATATATATATATATATATATACAGGTTAATGTAATTCAAGCGCGCGTGAGAACGATAGTGACCAAAATAGATAATTTGCGTAAGCAACTTTGCTTTAAAACAAAGGATCCATACTTTGTTTTTAGCAAATATCGGATAATGACAAAAAACAAGTGAAAGTTCAACTGACAGGAACAGGAAAAAATATTTCACATTTTTGAATGCTTTAAGTTTAATCATCATGTTATAGAATGTAGCAACACTACAGTTTGTCCGCAGTTTCCTTAAAAATACCTTCCAGTTAGATCTTAATCATTTGAAATCAAGACTGTGCTCAATCCTTCAAATTTTAGAAATCATAATCACCAAAGTAACACTTTCTCACTCTTTAATTAGTTTTCTGTTTCTTGTATTTGTCAAGAGATCTATTGCTTTACAAGGAATGTTTCTCTCCGAAATTATTTTTATGACGTATGTAAACCACGTTTTTATAAAGCAAATTTTTACCTGAGCCCATTGACATAAGGACGGGGTGGAGTCATATTTTTACACGTTTATATAATTCAGGAATTAGACCAATACAGATTAATTGCTTATAATAAGTAACTTTGCATTAAAACAAAGGAGCAATACTTAATTGTTCTGAGTGAATACCAGAATGACAAAAAAAAATCAAAGTTTACATACAAGAACCATTAAGAATATTTAATTTTCTTTTATGTTTTAAGTTTAATCATCATGTTTTAGAATGCAGCAACAACAGAGAGCAACGCACGGGTTCGCTTTCTTGTAAACAATATCTTACTTCCAATTAGATTTTGAGTCTTGAATCTTAAAAGTTATGAAATTCGAGAATGTTAAGTCCTTGAGATCAAGTCAAGGTGAACAAAGTGGCGAAGTTGCAGTTTCTCACTAATTTTTTAATCTATTGTTGTTTTTTATTTGTCAAGACTTCTACTGCCTTAAAAGGGAATTATTCTCTGCTTTTTTTCCTGACGTATGTAAGTAAATGTTTAGAAAATTTGTACTCCGAACCCATTGAAATAATAATGCTTCCAATAAAAGGTTATTTTTTAACTCAAAAGGGCGGACATCTGGAAAAAGGGAGAATACAACGTGTTTTATAATTTAAATCTGCTAACGACGTCAAACTGGAGTACGCTTACGTTGTTACCGAGGTACGTCTTGAGAAAGCGGAATTTTTTAACTATAAAATGAACAACAATTATCTAATTTTCCTTTGTATCAAAAGCACGCGGAAAAAATTCCCTAAAACCATAAGGACATTCAAAGTCATCATTTATACAGAAAGCACTTGGCTTTGAATAAGTGAACTAAACTTCTTTTGTTTAAATACAAGACACTCGTAATAAGACCTATCTATGGCCTTTCAAATGGAGTCACGTTCCAAATTGTTTTCAAATGGGTTCTTACGACTTGAAAGGGTATAAAAGCAAGCTCCGTGCCAGTGATTTGAAAAGAGGGTGGTCCCTGGTCGAGGTGGAAGTTTCAAAGGCGCTTTGGTCAGCTACCCAAGACTTCTCTTTCCAAAGTAATAGAGGTACGTTGATGGAAACAATCGTTAATATCTCCTGCTTTGATCAAAATCACAAAAAAAAAGTCATTTTCCGAAGTTTTACTGTTTTAAAAGGACTGAAATTTACGGAAAAATGCCGGATGATCTATTTTGTCCATCATTCTCAGTTCAGTTATGTTACTTTATGTTAAGGTGTGTTGATTCAGTTATTAAGAGTAGTTAAACAAGGCCATTTTTTGTCCACTTTTGAGCCAGTAGGAAATTTAAAGATGTCAGCTTTCTTTTTCTTTTACGAGGGCTTAGAAAAAAGAAATGTACTCGAAGCTCCAATGAGTTAGATTTTTTAAAATGAAATTTAGAAAGTTTAGAAACTACTGTGTATGGCTATGTAGAAGCAAATACTCCTTTTTTTTTTTTTCGAGAACCGCTCGGTTTGCTTCGGTTTTCATTCCTTTCGTACATAAGCCTTCCTCCACTTTAGAATACAGCAAGAAAAAAATGTCGCTAAATTATGTGAAAAATTCAAATCGAAAGAAGTGTAACTAGCATTTGCCTGTCTTCGTACGTTTCATAAAATTTTGAATTCTTCTTCCAGATGGGAGAAAGTTGTTGTTTTAGCCTTTTTGTCGGTTATTTACTCGCATCAATGTAATTCGCGTAGCAACAAATTGCAACAATTGCGTCAATATGCTTTTGCTCACGAACTTGTTTATTAACTCAAAGCACGAATGCAACGCTTCTTGAATTTTCCGTGTCCAGAAACAATGGATTGATTGATTTGGGGATAATGGTGAGACCCTAATCTTAAAGATAGCTAACTTATGTATCACAGCACCTGGTGAAACAGTAAACGGCCGGTAGAACAGTGAGACATTTTCAAAAGATGTGGCAAATGAAGTACATTTTCGTGTTCTTGTTCAATGTTATTGTTTGTTCGTTCGTTTGTGTATTCACTTATTCATCTCTTAATGCTTTTTGGTTCATTTCTTCTTTTTCTAGTTAAATCATTTTTTCACTCGTCCATCCAATCATTCACCCATTCTTTCTTTCGTTAGCAGATAAGTACTAGGGACAACAGGCTCGAACTCACGATATCGTTCATGAACGACAGCACGAATTCAACGCTTCATAAATTTTCCGGGTTCCAATTAATATATTGAAAATTCAATCAATTAGTTCATTAAGTTACTTTTTAATTCATTCATTCTCTCATTCGCTCATTCATTAGCAGATAAGTAGAGACAACATGCTCGAATTCACGATATTGTTCATGAGCGACAGCACGAATGCCACGCTTCGTAAATTTTCTTGGTTGCAATTATCCCATCAATTAACTTTGGATTTAACAGAGCCAATATAAATATCAAAGAAATCATCCCTTTAACATAAATGAGACTATTTCAGCTCTGTAACTTCCCAGATGGATTGAATAATTGGTCATTTGTAACCCAGTTCCCAAGTGCAAATCAAGCGTACTTAATCACAGCGTTGAAATTTTGTAGCGGTTTGAAATACAGCGTGGAAAGTATTTTCGCGTTTGCTTGGTTTTCTTTTACGACGCTTTGTTATTGGTTTAAAAAAATCGCGGGACGTAATCAGTTGCAGCCAATTAGCAACAAAACCAAACCAATCATAATCACTTGCTTTCGTTTTCCCGCGCTTGGCGGCCATTACGCGTACTCAGTCTCCGTGTCCATATTAGTTAGCTGAATTGTTTGTGTTTCTCGTGCAGTGATTGGCTAGCTTACATAAAGCTCTGACGCCTTCTACTTGCAGCTTGTCTCAATCAACTCCACTTTGCATCATGGGATGCATAAGAGCGCTGTTGACAGCGATCCTTGTTGCCATGACAATGGAGGTAACCAAGGGTTTCCTTCCCTACGATGTGCAATCTACAATAATAGACTTGATGGAAGAGAGAGATTTTACTGGATTGCAGAAAGCTAGGTTCAGCGATGACAATGTCCGTCCGATATACCGTAAGGATATGGACATGAAAAAGGTAAGAGGCTACAAAAATCCGGATTTTTTTCGGGATTTTTAGAGCTTCACGGGATTTTAGAAAACTCTAGGATTTTTAGAGATTTGGAGGGATTTTTAGAGATTTTGATGAATATTTTCAAGGTTTTTTTGTTTATTTGTTACAAAAGAGCTTGAAGCTTGGAAAAGTTTCTTCACAAGCGATCCTGAAGCCTTTGTTTGCAATGTTTTGATGCCCCCTCACAGTATCGGTCCGCGGCTTTACCCATAATCCAGCAATACTTGCTGTCAGTGAGTTCAAGATGGCGGGCTCAGCAGAGCTTGTTGATTTGGCTGAGACTGAGAGCGCTAGCAGAAAGCCTACCAAAGCCATCGAATTTTCACCACAGGTCCCCCAGTTTTTTAATATTATTGGATTTCTAGAGATTTTTGGGAGTTTTTATGGGTCTTTTAGAGGTGAAACCGGAGATTTTTAGAACATTTTGGAGAAATTCAGGAAATTTTTCGTGATTTTCGTAGCTAGGCCTAAGGTAACACGACTGCAAAGTGTATACCCATTCTCATTCAAGTCCCGCCCTTATCACCCCATCGCTTTTCACCCACTACACACTCGCAACATACATGATGTACACCTTTGCACCTGTGAATTTCACAGACAACTATAATAACGTTGGTGGGTTATCTTAAATGTGATGTTAAGTACACAAAAAATTATTGTCTCTTGCATCAAAGTTTGGCTACTTTTCAATTTCTTCCCACAGCCTGCTTACTATGAAATCTCCGCTGGAGACCACTATAACGTGTTCTCCGCTGGCCGTAGAACGGGTGATCACAGGCTCGTAGAAAGTGGCAACGGCACTCGCCCGACAGATTTGCTAAAGAACCGCGCCTTAATTCAAGGAGAGAGATGCGCGAAGTACTTTCGCATCACTGGAATGTCAGGGCTTTACACCTGTGAAAACTCCCAGAACCTTTTAGTGGCGTCTACGTACGACTTTGTGTCCGACTCTCCGGTGAGTACATGCGTCTGTCTCTACGTTCCTAGCCCTACGATGTGTGCACAGTTTCCGCCCTAATTTTGCAGGGAAAAATACAGACAAAAGTGCAAACGTTCAGTTTGACCGCAAAACTTAACGCTGTTTCTGAAACTTAAACCTTTTCGTTGAGAGTGTATTCAAAATGAGATAACTGTCATCCAGAAGTTTTAATCGCGTGAAATTCGGTTTGCCGGGTCGTTTTCTTGTATCACTTTCATACAACGTTGCCCTCGTTAAAGTTTGAATTGATTAAGATTCAGGGGGGAGTGGAAGGGAAGGGGAGGGGGGAAAGGGGTATTATCTAGAACGATCACACTTCTCTACGAATCATAATGCTTACAAATTCCTAAAAAAAAAAACAATTTATTTGAAGGAATTTATCTCAAATACCTCGCTTACTCATGGTCCAAAACCTCTGTTAGTACAGTCAATAAATACCATTCGCATTTTGCGGCTTCTCATGGATCTTTGTCGTAATAATCATCTGATATATATATGTGTTTTTTTCCTTTATAGGAGGACTGTGTAAACCTGGAAAACAGAAAATACTGGTACCACCTTCACTCGAATCTGCGTAAAAACTTGTCAGAGTTTAACAAGGAATGGCAAGATCTGTACAGGGAAACCAAGGACCTCGCTGAGTGGACCACAGAACAAGTAGTATCCGAAGATCAGAAAGACGCAAACATCACCAGATACGCTGAAGAAGCTTTACGTCCGGGATCTTCGGTAAAGGTTGCCCTTGGAGACAGGTACATGGACGTGTCCATCCAAGTTACAGGAACAGGGAGGAATCAAAATAGGGATGAGCCCTTACGCGAGTGGCAGAAACGGCTGTGTCAAGTGCTGGGCGACGTTTGTCTGGATGGAACCAAACGGGTTAACGAGCAGATCGTCCAGAAAGCTCCTAATGGCATCCATTATATAAGGTAAGGGTTGCCAAGTTGAAAGTACCTCCGAGTATGTTGGCTGCTCGTCAATAAAGTGCGCGCTAAGAGAGATAAGATCAGCTATATTTAGTAATGAAAGTTGCAGGAGTTATGAAGGGCGCGACTTAATGAACGTACGAAAGGAGAGGTTTCTTCCCCAGATTTTCAATCCGTCAGTTGTATCAGGCGCCAAGGCATTCCCCTTTTTAATCGAGTTGCACAACAGTATTAGCAGCTTCCCCTTGATAAGTTGCCAAGCTTGCCAATCTATACCAGGGTTATCACCAACATTTTACGAGATCTTCTTGAAGAGCGGACACACAGTGCAACATTGCAGGCTAAGAAATTGCTTGTGGGTTTCCACGATTCTTCATCATCCAACTTAGGAATTGTGCAGGTTACATCCAGTAATTTTTAGGTGGAAACATAGTGCAATTTACAAATTGTGCACAAAATGGCGCTCGTTTTTGTGCACAATTATACGCGAGATGTTGCGAGCAATTTTGTCAGCAAAGGTGCGCACTAATTGCTACGTACGCTACATAGAGAGCAATGTTAGTGTAATGTTGTGGTGTTGCACGTAATGTTGCGAGCATAGTTGCTTGTAATGTCACGCTATGTTGCGAGCAATGTTACGTGTTATGACGCGTAATGTGGCGAGCATAGTTGCGCGCAACCTTACACTATGTTCCGAACATACTAGGTTGTGCCCAGTGTTAAGTTATGTTGCGAGTAATGTTGCGGGCAATGCTACCCGGTGTGCCAGTAATGCTACAAGCCTTATTGCTTTACAAAGTTACGCTATGTTGCGAGCAATTTTGCGCGCAATGTAACACGATGCTCCGAATAATGTTGCGAGCATGGTTCTGCAAAATATTGAGTGCATTGTTGCATGCATTGTTTCGTGCGATGATGGGCGAAATGTTGAGAACAATGTTGCGTGCAATGTTACGCACGATGTTGGGCGTACTTTGTGACACTTTGTGCAAGAGTCGTCCCAACGTTAAGCAAAATAAGTGGCTGTCACATCTAAGGATATACCATGCAGACAGAGATACTGAAAAAAAAACTGCGTTTAGTGCATTTACAATTTTCATTTATTTGCAGATTATCAGTCTCAGAAAACAAGGAAAGCGTCAGAAAAATACTACAAGACTCAGAAGTGCAGTTTATGATTGAATTCCGAATACTGGACATGGAGGAGAGGCGATACATGTTGGTAAGGAAGAGATACGCCATCGACCTGAGCCCATGCCGGAAGCGCCGCTGGAGCTCTTGGATTTACTCCTCAGTTCCGCAAGAATGGAGGTTCCCGGATTACAACCAGCACACATGCTGCGGCTGTTGGAGCGGTTGCGGTCCGGTTGCTTGGGCACAAATTTTTGGCTACTATGACAGGTAAGATGCAACCAGAAGCCTTATTCATGGGAGAATATCATCCTCGCTTTGTAAGTCTGAATCAAGTTTTTCGGCATTCTTTTTTTTTCGGGGGGGGGGGGGGGGATGGGTGCCTTACGAAGGCAGGCTTCCCCGAAAGTCAATTTCATTTTTAAAAAAAGCTTATGTCAAACGTATTTAGCTTACTTCTTCGCATATTTTTAAACATCCATACCCGATTTCTATCTTCTTTAAACTTGTAAACTTGCGTTCAAATGATTTCAAATGCTGTAATCCGTCTTCTCTGACAGATTTCGTACGTATCAGATAGCTTGTCTCGTCCTTGGTTCACTATTTCAAAAGAAAAAGTTACCTGTCTTTTTTGCTTTCAGCCACTCGTATGTTTAAAGGCAGGACCACCTCTTGCAGACTACTGTCATAATACAAAACTTAGATGAGATTTTACCCAAGGAGCGTTAGACTACAAAAGAACGATCCTAGAGAAAACTACCTGGTGCCTTTCGGCGCTGATCGTTATCTGAACGGGAAAGTGGTAAAAGTAGAAGACTAACTGTAACGTGTACATATTTTAGAATGGGCAAGGATAAGACATCGTTTATAAGTAGGACTTGTGACTATCCTAGCATCATCACAGTTTGAACCCTACGTTTTATCTTAAGATAGATCTTGCTTGGCATTCCATGAGCACACAGTTTAATAAGACAAATGTTTCATTTGTCCGCAGACTTGCACATGCCTCGTCGAGTTTTGGATACAGCAAACATCTTTACCGCTGTACAAGCGGTATCTGGGGCTCCTCATCTTGCGTGGCGCCATCTTGGACAACAACAACAGTGAGAAGTTATGTTGAGTACATCCGCAGCCGAGTCGACACCTTCTGTTTGTTTGGAGGAGGAGCCACCACTCACTGGTATGTCCTGTATATCCTAACAGCGCTAATATCGGGGAGGGTGAATTATTCAATTTAAGTTCGCGAAAAAGGGGGGACGTCAGGAGCTCTTACAGTTGATCCACGTCACGCGTGAACGGAAACCTCAACACGTGATCCGAGTCTTCAAATAAACAAGCTACTTTCAGTGACGTAACGGAGATCACAAGGGAAATATTGAAGATCTCATTGAAATTTCCGAAAATGGCTTCTATCTTTGTAGAAGCAAGGGGTTGTGACGGGACAAATCTTTGTTTTATCGAGAGACCGCGTTATTTTCTGGGTTCGCTTCTCGTCAGTGGTTCAAAAACGTTTTAGACGACTAGAAGGAGGTGAAATTATGTCAATTATTTTGCTGCCGCGTGATTCCTGTTTCAACCGAACGAGAACAAACCTTGGAGCTGAACGCTTGTGTAAGAACGGTAGCTCCGAAGGAAGTGGACGAAAACCAAGATACATTTGCCGTGTCAAGCAATTACTGATGACAGTTTTTCCTAGTTACGAGGTTGATTAAAGACAAAGCCGACGCTTCGTCCACAGTTAACCAAAGCGTAATGTGAGTTGTTTGTAAGGAGCTGAAATTCGATCCAAAATGTAAATGGCCAGTTTTCCGTGCAAAATACCTAAAAAGCGAAATAGAGTTTGAAGACCATTACCTGCTGTGTGTTTGCTGTGTTTTTGCCACTTTTCCGAGCTTCTGGAGGCCGTTTCTCATATTTAATACGCTTTGGTGACCATTGCATAACCTACTGCTCAACAATCTTTTGCAATTTTCCCATCCATATATCCTAGGTTTCGCTAGTTTGAACAATTCAATAGATTCTACATGCGATGTCGTCTGAAAGTTTAGAAGGATAACTTCGTCCCCCTTGACTGAACACCTCACATGTACTGAACGTTTCATGATGTCGAATGATACAATAAACAGCGCCAGGAGTTGCACGAGCTGCTGTGGAGATCGCTTTCGGTCCCCCTCCAGTCAAATAACGATCAATTATTCGTCTTCTCGTTTCCTTGTGGAGAGGCCTACATGGCCTGTTCTTCCGACCTAAGGCATTAACATAACCAGGTCTGAACATTTCGAAAAATCTGTGACAGATTCGAAATCGCCTTTCGATTTTCGAAATCCCTCTCTGAATCTCAAGAAACACAAGGCGAATGCCCAAATATGGAGAACGTGACTCGTCACGTTGTTTTGAATTTTAGAGTTTCCGTTCATGCACGCGTGACGTGGATCAACTGTAATAGAGAGGGAAGGGATGGGAGCTTATTCCGAATTATGGGCTTTGAGAAAACTTAAACTTATCTCAGTTTTGCAAAATCCGTTTTCACCACTAACTAAAACATACCACAAAACACGGGTTGTGTATCAAAAAAACGATGTTATTTATATTTGCCCTAACTCAATAATAATTACAGGGGAGTTGAACTGGGGATTCATATATTTTAAGGATAGTTTCACGGCAATGCCCAAATGTAGAAAGCTGGGGATAGGTTGTAATAACTCTAGCTGAAATTGACTAGCTAAGCGTAGCACTGATTAGAACAGAAACTGCTTCTGGTTGAGGTTCATATGACGTTGGGTTTGGGGCGCAAATTGAAAGCAAGTGATTTAAAATACAGGTCCTGGCCTAAGATGAGGGCTCTATACACCCGGGTCCGTGCGTTCCAGGGAATTTTCTTGCGCCCTTTCAACGTTTCTAGCAGTTAGTCGGCCTTCAGCCAACACTGTACGGATGCGCCCAGTACCCTGCGCCCGTTTTAAAAAACAGGTGTTTCATATAATCGAGCCCTGATACAAAGTATGCGTCAGGGCTTATCGCTCTACGCGATGCTGGTGTGAAGTTTATTCAAACATCACTGCAACAGGTCCTGGCCTAAGATGAGGGCTCTATACACCCGGGTCCGTGCGTTCCAGGGAACTTTCTTGCGCCCTTTCAATGTCTCTAGTTAGTCGGCCTTCAGCCAACTCTGTACGGATGCGCCCAGTATCCTGCGTCCGCTTTAAAAAACAGGTGTTTCATATAATCGAGCCCTGATACAAAGTATGCGTCAGAGCTTATCGCTCTACGCGATGCTGCTGTGAAGTTTATTCAATCATCACTGCATTTTTTTAATTTGCAACTTCGTTCTACCATGCTAACATAAATTTGTGTCTGTGTGCAGGGACATGACAGACTCCAAGCTGAAGTCGTTTTACAGTGCTCGTCAAAGTGGTGGTACCATTCATGGTTACACCAGCTGGTGGTCTTCTCTTCCTGGAATCTACCGCTCCTGGATCAGAGACCGAGCCATTCAAGCCGTCAGGCAGGGCTACCCAGCTATCGTGGGATTCTGGTCTGGCTCCTCCCAGCACTATGCTGTGGCTACCAAGTATCGCTACCGGTGGGTGTTCACATAAATGTCATAATTAACAACTTAGATAAAAGGAAATCTACGGAAGCCGAAAAGGGACAACCCAAAAATATTTTGCAAATCCCAAAAAATGTTTCAAATCGTAATGTTTTTTTCAAAAATCACTGTTCAAGAGTTTGTCAAACCTAAAAAACTATTGCAAATCCATAAATACTATTTTAAATCGCAATTTTTGTACAAATCATTATTGAAGAGTCTGTCAAATCTAAAAAGCTATTGCAAATCCTAAGAAACTTATTGGATCCGCAAATAACTTTTTAAAAAATGCGAAAATAGTTTACAATCCAAGAATCGTCGTGAAATCCAGAAAATATTTTTAAAATCGGAAAATATGTTTTGTCACATGCTGCTTGCGCCAGCAGTCAGCCAGCGTTAGTTTTGTTGTTTTAGTAGTATCATATTTTATACCCTTTGTTCAATTGTAACGTTTTTGCCCTTAGAGTCATTCTCTGTAAGACCCTGAAGAAGAAAGGCTGTGCCTTTTGAAACATTGGAAAAATATATACGGTTTCCCTACCGTTGAATCAGCATTGCTTTTTTATCGTATTTGGTTCTTTATTTTTTGCTGATTAGATCCTTTACTACAGGATCCGGTACTTTTATTTTGTTACGGTGGTCCGTGCAAAGTTTATTGTTTCCGATAGCGGGGATTCGCAAGTTCTTCGCGCTCGACTATCCCTGAGTGGATTGAGGGAATACTCGTAGTTTATATTTGGGTACAATGCTAACAGAAAATTACACGAGTACTTCGCTACTTTCTAACTGACATTGGTTAGTGCTCCCTTTTTCTCCTTGTTTTAGTGTCCGGTGACGGTTGCATTATGGGCATGTTTGCGTCTAAATGCTTCAACAGGACAAATACTCAAATTCCGGTTGCCGCCCGTGGCTCTCAAACATATGTGCTAAAGTGTTTACCCATTCCTAAGTTACTCCTGACTCTGTATGCTTTTTCAAGTTTCCTTAGCCCCCCCCCCCCCCCCTGCCCCACACCCCCCTCCTCCATACAGGAGGCATCACAGAAAAATTGACTCTCTTGTTTGTTTGTAGTTACCGTAGGTACCGCAATTGTTGGTGGTTCTTTGGCTGGCACTGTGGTCCATGGAAGTACGAATATGACCGTGAGCTGTACTATCACATGGGGTGGGGTGGCTCGAGTAACGGATGGCGCAAAGCAAAGGCTTTCTCCGCATTCGCTGCTAGGAAATAAGTGTCACGAGTGACCTGGGTTGCCTGGCCTTCTATATTTGGCCTCCGCCTGAGAGCTTGGCAAACAATGCAACTGCATAATGAAATACACTTGAGATATTTTTCACCAGATAAATATAAACATCACGTGCATCGCAATATTCTATATATCATGTATATCAAGGCTTGGTTGGTTTGATAGGTCTTGTTCTCTTTTTCCTTCAACTCACGACGTCGCT
The DNA here is from genome assembly GCA_964030785.1 of Siderastrea siderea. Lineage (NCBI taxonomy): Eukaryota > Metazoa > Cnidaria > Anthozoa > Scleractinia > Rhizangiidae > Siderastrea > Siderastrea siderea. Next base: position 64,036,479 of record OZ034968.1, read on the forward strand.
TTCCTACAGTTTACTCTTATTAGCGGAGCCAGCGCGCTAGCGCGTCAGCGGAGCTCCATTGCTAAGGAAATTTGGTAAACTATCAAGCCAAGAAATTTTGGTAGTGACGTAATAGTCACGTGACCGTCCGTCCGTACTTACGTACGTACGTCCGTCCGTCCGTCCGCACCACAGGGTCACCACAGGGTTACACTGGATATACCCCTCTGTTGAATCCCGTGTGTTTTTGGCCCGAAATCGCATGTTGACCCGCGTTGTAGCAAAACAAGTAAAGACAACAAAAGTCAAAAACAAATTTGTTAATAGAAAAAAAAGTTCAAAAGAATACTCAGTTGTCTTTTTGGTGAAAGGGGAAAAGTTTAATTTAGGCGAAAAAAAATTGGGCGATAAAGTTCAGGCAAAAAGTTCAAATTTGCCTTGCGGGTTCTGTTCGAACTCGGTCGGCACACTGCTTGAGTTCGCAGCTTTTCGCAAGCGGTTTCGGCGCCAAATATAGCAGAACTAGTGCTTTTTGGTTTTTTCTGTTCACAACCATGGTTTTTACGGCGTTCCGAACACATTTTGCCAGGAAAAACACCAGCATTTTCATGCTGATAGGCAGCTTGTCACGAAGAAAGAAATAAGTGTTAAAATGATTACGTGACAACAAGCGCTCGTGGCCAAGTGGACTTATGTTCGGCTTCATACGCTGACGACCCGGGTTCGGCTCTCAGCGAGGGCAAGAATTTTTTTCTTTTGTTTTTTCTTTTCTTTTTTCTTGTTTTTTTTTATTTTTTATTTAACGACTTGAATGAGAGTATTTTCACAAATTAATAACTGCCAGCAAAAAAACAAACAAACAAAACAAAAAGGGAGGCTCCGCTTTTAGGCTTGGCTAAATCTATATATTAGTGTTTATTACTTTGGAAACAGAAAACGGATGTTACTAAAACGAGGAATGGGGAATGGGGAATGGGGAATGGGGAATGGGGAATGGGGAATGAGAAATAGTGGTCAGCGGTAATACCTAAAAAATTAAGTTGGAGTCTGCGCAGTACGGCAAAGAAACGAGGATTGCACGTGGAGAGCGAAAGATGGAAGGTAAGAATATTTATCTGTCAGTTTTTCCCGAGTTTTTGGGATTATTGAGTTTCTGTTTATTAAAATTAACCAAAAATATTGATTTGCAGGTAATGAGAGTAACGATGATGTTTAGGATCACGAGGTTATCGTTATCGACAGGTTGGAATAAGAAGATTCGTATCACTTTGAGTACAGTCGCTTCGAGTGTTACAGTGCAGTGAAACCCATTACACCATGAACGCCTAAATTATTTCTGGAATGTTTATTGTTCTGCGACCAATCAGATTCGAGACGTAACCGCAACAAACCGCAAGAGTAATTAGCTGAAAGGTTTCGATCACGAAACGAGTCGGTGGCTTTTGCGTCCACGATAAATTCTCAGTTTCACCGCCGATTAACAAACACTCTTCCCTGCTAGCAGAGGCCCCTTTTCCTTTGTATTCGCTGAGCTGACGGGCGGGACGAAAAGCGACCTCTGCCATGGGTCGAAACTCCCTTTGATTCAACCGCCGTCCATGGTCGTGGACGGCGGTTTCCAAAACGCATGCTCCCTGTATTGTTTGCTGACCGTGACTTGAGCCCACTGTATCTCGCGCATTCCTTTACAATTATTCCGCTGTCATTTAGTGAGCCCGCATAGTAACATGCCGTCCTGGAAAGACATCAAAACTCGTGAAGAGTTACAAAGTCTACTTTCTCTCGTTTTTGTTAACATGGACGACGGAAAGATAAACAATCGAAAGAAGAAGCTCTAAGAAACGCTCGACAAGTTAAGGAATGGAATTTAGAGCGAAGAAAACATCTGTCAAGGCGAAGGACAACCTTCCACCTCCAAAGATTTTTCGAGCTACGGACTTTCTGTGAAATGCTCCAGCACTTCTACGAGTCTACGGTAGAGTAAATTACACATTTGATTGTAAACTTGTATCGAAATCGCTTTTTAATTGAGGGATTCTTCATATTCCTTACAGTTTTCGTAAAAGTTTTGAAAAACGTGCACAGTTCGCATCACCAAATGCTCTTCAAAATAACTTGCACATCGAGCGATCGCTTGCGCGTAGCTACCCTCGAAGAAAGAATTGAACGCGTTTGGTCTTCAGAAACAAGTGAAGGCGTGTTTTAATAAATGTATTATTTAGAAAAGCTTACTGTCTCTTCTTCTGTGTACCTTCATTCAAAACATTTCGAAGAGTAGTAATCTGACCTAAACAGACACAAATGCTCTGTTGTGGTTTGATTTCACGCGCGAGACAACATGAGAAATCTCTTGCGGAAATTTTCAAAATTTTGACTTTGAGATTGTATTTTTGGATAATTCTTAATTGACAACTGGTGTATTTTATTTAAAAGTGAGAAAATTTAACTATTCTAGATCAAGTGAGGGTTGTTTTTTCGAACCTATAAATTGTCCTTTCGTACTGCACGTGGGTTGTTTATTACCAACTGCTAATTTAGTGAAGCGGTCATAAAACACGCAGCCTTCAATGAGTTAAATTCTCTTTGATTCCTGGAGTTGTGGTCATGTTAAAAAAGCTTCCTTGTCCAGATAACTTGAGATTAATACCGTAGATTAGACAACAACTATCTCTAGACGAACTGTGCAGGTGTTTTTTGGCGCGCAAGTTGAGAAAGGTGCGAGTCGTCAGCTGATCACGTGCTAAAAGAATCACGTGACGTTTCGGTCGCTAAGTAACCGTGGCGCATGCTCAACACAGTTCATTTCGACCCATGGCAGAGGTCGCTTTTCGTCCCGTCCGTCAGCTCAGCGAATACAAAGGAAAAGGGGCCTCTGCTAGCAGGGAACAAACACTCTGAAATTGTTTTTTTTTTTTTCTATTTCAGAGTTTATGCATAAACAAAGAATAACTATAAACGATATTTTACTGAAAAGAGATAAATAATCGAACAGACACGGCTAGGAGCGCGTCTGGGAGCAGAATCGAGAGCAGAATAATTGTATTCAGTTTTTGATTTTTTTAAAAAACGGCCTCTCCGGTGGTGTCAGTCATAATCATTTGTAGGTTTCAGCCTTTTCCCTGTTTGACCAAAACAGTTTACTGAATAACTTTGCAAAAGTTTTCCTTTACCCTACTATGGTGAGGAGATCAGTGTATCAAGCTCATTCACGGCAAAACTCTTCCGTCCAAGATGTCACGCAAGCCGTTAGCCGAACATTTTACGTTATGGACATGAAACAACGAGCTGGATTTTTCTTCCACGATTCTCAATTTTTTTATAGCCTTTGGAAATACTGCAGCTGTTATTCTTTTCTATTTCAGATAGCTTCTGTATGAGCGAAGGATAGACGGCACAAGTGAACAAATGTCCAGTTCTAGTAGAAGCGATTCGTGCGTTTAGTATATTTTAAAAAAGATACGTTTCCTTCGGTGTTTGCATAAACATCCCATTTATCACTTCTTTGGTTTTGCCTCAAAACGTGCTTGTTTTTGGCCCTCATTTGATGTTTTCGATTCCGTCAGTCCAAAGTAACACAACTACCGAACTGAGACCTAAATAGCAATCAAAAGCGAGTGTAATTTTCGAAATTATTGCAACGGTACGCAAGTTGCACGCATGTTTGTATCTGCAACGGCAGGCGTGTTTGTGTTTGCCGTGAAAACTCGGGTCTAACAGAAACTACAGTAATTATTGCTCTACTGCAATAATCGGCGGTGAAACTGCGTGACATCTTGGACGGAAGAGTTTTGCCGTGAATGAGCTTGATACACTGTTCTCCTCACCATAGTAGGGTAAAGGGAAACTTTTGCAAAGTTTATTCAGTAAACTGTTTTGGTCAAACAGGGAAAAGGCTGAAACCTACAAATGATTATAACTGACAACACCGGAGAGGCCGTTTTTTAAAAAATCAAAAACTGAATACAATTATTCTGCTCTCGATTCTGCTCTCGATTCTGCTCCCAGACGCGCTCCTAGCCGTGTCTGTTCGATTATTTATCTCGTTTCAGTAAAATATCGTTTATAGTTATTCTTTGCTTATGCATAAACTCTGAAATAGAAAAAAAATAACAATTTCAAAGTGTTTGTTAATCGGCGGTGAAACTGAGAATTTATCGTGGACGCAAAAGCCACCGACTCATTTCGTGATCGAAACCTTTCAGCTAATTACTCTTGCGGTTTGTTGCGGTTACGTCTCGAATCTGATTGGTCGCAGAACAATAAACATTCCAGAAATAATTTTAGGCGTTCATGGTTTAATGGGTTTCACTGTAACACTCGAAGCGACTGTACTCAAAGTGATACGAATCTTTTTATTCCAACCTGTCGATAACGATAACCTCGTGATCCTAAATATCATCGTTACTCTCATTACCTGCAAATCAATATTTTTGGTTAATTTTAATAAACAGAAACTCAATAATCCCAAAAACTCGGGAAAAACTGACAGATAAATATTCTTACCTTCCATCTTTCGCTCTCCACGTGCAATCCTCGTTTCTCTGCCGTACTGCGCAGACTCCAACTTAATTTTTTAGGTATTACCGCTGACCACTATTCCCCATTCCCCATTCCCCATTCCCCATTCCTCATTCCCCGTTCACCATTTCCCATTTCCCATTCCCCATTCCCCATTCCCCATTCCCCATTCCCCATTCCGCATTCCCCATTCCCCGTTTTAGTAACATCCAACAGAAAACTGCAACTCACAGTTGATGTAATCCGACAAGTATCTTCTCAGTATTTGAGGGATTGTTATCACTTATATAAATGCACACTATGTGAGAAAAAAATGAAACAGCTTGTAATACCATAATCGACATAATAATCAAGGAATTTTTTCTTTAAAAATTAGGCCATTTATTTGTATTCCAGGCGTGTTATCATTTACAAATATGTGTACTATCGAGAAAAAATAAAATGACTTGTAATAACCGATCATCGACTTTATAACTAGGTATTTTTCCAAGAAATTAGGGCCATTTATTTGTATTCGAGGCTTGTCACCACTTGCACTATCGAGAAAAAATAAAACAGGTTGTATTACCATTATCGACTTTATTATTAAAAGCAGGGCAGTTTGTTGCACCATCATGCTTTGCTTTTGTCTCAGGATTTGTTTTCTTTCACAATTTAATTAGTTTGATTCTTTGGCGAAGTCTATTTCTTCATAAACATCACGGAAAAGAAGTCTGCACGATCACATTTGTAATGAAGATAACCAAAACACATGTACAGTCGCCATTTGTTACGGTAATGCTCCCAGAGGGACCTGGTCCCAGAGGTTTTTCTTTCTTCTTCTCAAACGAAATCGACAGCGGCGACAACGAACTCGGGGTTCCAGTTTCGAGTTTTTGTTTTTTGTTTTTTGAGATATTCAGTGCTACATTTATTTCCGTCCGAGCTTACTCGCTTATTACACAGGTTGTTTTGCGTAGTCCGATCAAATTCTGAACAATCTACGGCCTGAAGTTAAGTTGAAACAAAACTCTTTAATGAACAACGCATTCCCGGGCAATCCTTAGTGGCAAAACTGTTGTACTCCTCAATTAGTCAACAAACTTTCCTATTAGAAAAAGAAAAAATATCGCAAACATTTTGACCATATCAAATAGATTTTAGTGGATTTCTTCAAACTTCTACAAGCGCAGACATATTTCCGGCTGTCTTTTCTCTCATTTTCCCCCTGGCCTACAGCCGGTAGTCTTCAATCTGCATTTTACCCCCAGTCTGCGGTCTTCATCCTGCATTTTACCCCTAGCCTGCATTTTGCCCTTAGTCTGCAGTCTGTATTTTACCCTCAGTCTGCATTTTACCCCTGGTCCGCAGTCTGCAGTCCACAGTCCGCAGTCTGCGTCATACACTGACCGATTTTTAAATAAGTGTAGTGTCATGTCAGGGTGTCTTGGAAGCGGTAAAACCTGGTAAAACACGGCGTAAGTTACCTTTTTCTATCAAAACAGTTCACAAATCGATTAATGGTTTGCAACTTAACTCCAAAGACTGGAACAACAATGGCGAGGCGTTTATGTTGCGTGACAAGTGAACAAAAGGAACTCCGAAGCAGTATGGCGGCCGTGACGTAACGGGAATAGCATTGTCGCGTGATATTAAATCAGGTTCGGCGGACGGGTAACATTACTTTGCATAAAATTCACAGCCACAGTATTCTGAAACGGTTCGAATATTATTCTGCTTGGAGCAATCAAGGGCAGGTAAGATCTGTATGTATTTTCTGTCTTGAACCTGAAAGTACTTCAAATGATCCCTTTGGACTACTGGCTCAAATTGTTTATTCGCACGAAGAAACGACCGAATTTGCATTTTTTTTTCAAGAGTGCTGTTTGTTTGTCTGTTCAGTGTTTGATACATCGATCCCACCGCCTATTTACGTTTATGTTCACTTTTTTAGCCTTTTTCACCCTGCGTAAGCCGAAAAATCATGACGGAGTCAAATCAAAACACTAAAACTCATATCTTCAAATCAAGAGCTTATGCAGAGTTTACAATTGACTGAGGTCAAGTTACTAAACCATGGTACATTCGAACGTGGTTTATACTGGCTCAAATAACCTAAGTTTTTTGCGCTGCGTTGTGGCTGCTTTCTTGCGAGTATGCAGGCGTTGCGCTGTGTACAGACAAATCTGATGGAGGACGTACAACAAAGGAAGACTGCATAGCCTGCAAGCCATAGAACTGTGGCAGGAATTCGTGCCTTGCAGGTTGAGGTTGGAAGTATGGATAGGAGTATGCTAGGGCCATTCGTGAATACTCATCTTCCCTTGAAAGAAATAACATCAAGAATAAAATACCCGGGAATAAATAATCGACAAGTTTAACCCCAAAATATCGTACGAGTTAACTGAGGTAAAAGCAGAAAAAAAATGGTCGCTTACCTTTCGGACTGCCAACCGTAAAGATTATAGGAATTATCACTATTTTTGTTCCATCTTTCTCGAAGAAAACACAGCGAAAACGTGAAACGTGACGAAGTAAGGCTGAACTCCGAAGGAAATCTAATACATGTAACATGACACAGCAACCAGATCACCGCGACCGGATATATCTGTCATTTTGACCTGGGTTTACCGAGCTATAAAATCATGCCAAATCACTGCACAGTTTAATATTGCATTTACCTTGGTCAAATTTCTTTTGTCTTCTGCGGCATTTACTGAGGTATTAATTGTTGTTTACACTCACGAAAAATTTACCCAGGTAAGTAAACTCTGTTACTGCAGTAAAAAGCTCAAGTGTAAACACGGCATTAGTTGAGAAATACATGTGCATTTGATAAGTTTTTAAAAAGCTCTATCACAGATGTTAAATGTAAGATCGGGTGAGGTGAATGAAATGAACTTGACATTCATAGTTCGTTGGGCGTCCGGTGTTAAATCGGCAGTGGACTACGGACTACGGACTACGGACTACGGACTACGGACTACGGACTACGGACTACGGACTACGGACTACGGACTACGGACTACGGACTACGGACTACGGACTACGGACTACGGACTACGGACTACGGACTACGGACTACGGACTACGGACTACGGACTACGGACTACGGACTACGGACTACGGACTACGGACTACGGACTACGGACTACGGACTGTGTGTAAAACGGGGCCTGGGTAGCTCAAATAATTTGTTAAATTTCTAGCGAGGTGTAAAAACCGGGATTGTGTTTGGTCTGAGGAAACAAGAACTTCCAAACATGAAATCTGCTGTATTTGTCGTTACGTGACTAAATCTAAATACTGTAGCCCCATATCGAAATGTCGGCATCTCACCAATAAAACCGTTTTTTGCCAAAAAAAAAATGTTTTGTGCAGGATATGGCGGCAAAATTTCCTTTGTCAATGCAAATTTACAGACCAAAAGAAGCTGGTTAATAACGAAAGATGGTAAACCTTAAGCTCGGTGAGTGAACTGATAAAAGAGATTTTATCAGTTCACTCACCAACGGGAATCGAATTCATGACCTCCCGTACATCGGTCTGGCGCTCTAACCACTGAGCCACTGGGAGCTACTGACGATCTAGGAGTCGTGAGGGGTAGGGAGGGAGGGATGGCGGCTTAGGATGAGGGGTGGAGTAGGGAGTGAGGCGTGCGGGTGAGGGGTGAGAAGAAAGTTCAAAGTTCGTTACTTGGCATGGCAGCGTCTTCGTTATCTGTTTTTGCTCCTGACAGGAGAGCTCTGGAACTTTTCACGGCTTTTGCTTGATTTTTTTTTTCATTTCTGGTTCTGGTTCTTGTGTCACGTTACAGGATTCAGTACTCGGACCATCCTGCCCTATGAGCGTTTTTTTCAGTTTGGTTTGGGGGATCACTCCAGAAATCTTTCGAGTGTTGACCCGTGTTGCGTTGCATCTTGTTTGTAAGGTGGCCCCATGTCACTAAATATCTGTAGGCTCCATCCTGATGAAGGACCACCATGAAATTGTGATCCTCTGATTGCCTCCCTAATCCTGTAGCTGACGTCACATAGGAGCAATTAATGTACCAGTCAAATTGAAACTTCAACATCCCCCCGGGCATTTTAACTCCCCTCGGGGAAAAAAGCCGTTCAAATACCCCACCAATTAATACTGAAATACTTTTCCTCAAAGGCAAATTTCGTCTTCAATCAAACACTGTTCAAGCTTTTCAGAGAGAGATATGCCGTAATGACACCTTCAAACGTCTTTTAAAGACCCTTTTGAAAGAGTTATTCACTAACAAAGGCGAAATTCTATCTTGGAAATCCGTCACACCCTGCAAAAACCCAAAAAACTCACGGGCATATTACGCTAAGACAAGAGAAAAATCTGGTTAAAATGCCGCACCCTTTCAAGGCAACGTTCGAATTCCCCCCTCCCCGGGCACGATGCGCAGTCAAATGCCCGGGGGTGACGTTAAAGCCTCAATTTGACCGGTACATAAATGGGACCAATGGACACTGCTGTTGATCCTGCCAGCTGATCTGCGGTCTCTTTGTTCCAGATACCCGAATGACCTTGGAATGTATTTTGTGTGGAAATTGACTTTGATGTTGGTAATAATTTTTGACCAAGACTCTTGCATGGTCACACCTCTTTCTCATGAGCATAAGTGAATGAGTAATTGGTAGGTAAGACTACACTGTCTTCCTTTGTGCTGTTCCTCTGCCATCTACAGCAGGCCGTCTTCATGAAGTGAAGGTTCAGTCCTGAAAGAGTTGGTTCTCTCTTGCTTTGCCGCACACCATTCAAATTGTTTTATGTTGTCTCAATAAATTCGAGCTCGAACGTACTGACAAAGTGGTAGGAAACGTGCTATAAAGCCCTGTGCAACAAGGAGCGCTCGAAAGTTATAATCTGATCTGTCTTTTGACTGTTTATATGTTTGGTTTTGTCCTGTCAAGATTTCGTAAAACAAGTGCCCGAGTCAATACGTGCATCCACTACTTTGCCCAGTATTTCAACCAAGGCATGTGGAAAAAACAAACAACTTAGCATTGCTCCCCACTTGTTCAAATCATTGGGTGTAAAAATGGATTTCAGTTACACTCTTTTTTCATAAGAACCTTTTTTATAACAACGTCGAGGCTGGGGTTGGCCAAGAACATGCTAAGAACATACCCAGGCTGAGATTTCGTTAAGAACGCCTTTACCTTGTCTTCATATTTGTAGAGTAAACTATGTGAGAATAAAAAAAAGTGTAATAATTTGAGTGTGTGTGTGTGTGTGTGTGTGTGTGTGTGTGTGTGTGTGTGTGTTTGTGTCCACAAAACAAACTCTGGTACCCGCTCCGTCGCGAGTGAGCTGTCGGAAAGCAAACTATTTATTTTGCTTTCTTGTCTTTTTTCAGGCACAATGAGCCAAGAATTTCCTGTCGGGTTTGTTGTATTTGGTTTGGGTCGTGCCGGTTACATCCATGCCAGTAATATCATTAGAAACCCCCAAGCAAGGCTGAAATATATTGTAGATATCGACGAAGGAAAAGCCAAGGAGTTCGTCACATCAAATTACCTGGACACCAAAGTTGTCATGCCATCTGACTTGGAGACTGTGTTGCGTGACCCAAATGTCAATGCTGCAGTGATTACTACTCCAACCCATCTCCATGAAGAATTGGTCGTGAACTGCTTAAAGGCGGGAAAAGCTGTGTTCTGTGAAAAACCAATTGCTCCCACTGTGGAGGCTATAGGTGAGTATTGAATTTTAACGATAAATTATCAAGGAATCCTCATAGGGAATAGAGTGAGGTGGCGGGGTAAAGGAACCTGGGAACGAAGTTTCACGGGTGGTGCTAAACAGGCCGAATGGCTGGGAACATCCAACAAAAGGGCGTAACCACAACCGCAGGACAAAAGCATAACATAAAAAGTGCCCCTTATAGTGTAAACAACAGTAACGCAAGCATAAGCATGAACATAGAAGGAACGAACATGTTTTCTGTCATTCTTCGTATCTGTCATTCACTAGCTAGGAATTACTGGGACATTAGCTAATAAAGGGAAAAGGATTTTTTTTTTTTCATTTTTATTCTTGCGTTTGTGCTTCCGCTTATATTGATGCTTTATTCCCGCGTCGAGCCCGTTTTCATCGTCAACATAAGGGTAGTTATGTTTGTGCTTGTGTTGCCACTGAAAATCAGGTTTAAAACAGCAGCAAGTCCTGGGATGAGATGCTGGAAGGCTTCCTAGTCCTGCCTGTTGCCTGTCTCCCTCATCCCCTACTATTTATTTGATTGATGAAACGTGACGATTCTATTCTTGGGGCTTTTGTTCATTAACAGAGCGTTGTTACAAGGATGCCGAAAGCCATAATATTCCATTACTTTGCGCCTTCAACCGACGATTCGAACCAACAATTTGCTCTGTAGCCGACAGGGTAAAAAACGGCGACATTGGTAAAGTTCAAATCATCAAGACCACAAGCCGTGACTCCCCCCTGCCAAGCATTGATTTCCTTAAGATTTCTGGGGGGATTTTCCACGACTGCTGTGTGCATGATGTAGATGTAATATGTTGGATTCTGGGAGAGTCCCCCCATACAGTGTTTTGTCTGGCCCACGCCTTCCATTCAGAAATAGGGGCACTCAATGATGTGGATACAGTCGGAGTGGTAATGAAGTTCCCTAGTGGTATTATTGGCCAGATAGATCTTTCACGCCATGCCGTATATGGTTACGACCAACGCATCAAGGTGTTTGGAGCGGGTGGTATGATAACGAGTGAAAATGTCCCGTCCCTCTCCTCTCAGCTTTTCACTACTGGTGGAAGTTCGCAGCCTCCTCTGAAGCATTCATTTCCTCAGAGATACGCAGAAGGCTATATTTCAGAGTTGAATCATTTTATTAATGCGATCAAAAGAAAGGAAAATTTACGCATCACCAAAGATGATGTGCTTCGGTCGTGGCATGTGGTTGATGCCATCGAGAAGTCATTCCGTAGTGGAAAGCCAGTCACTTTAAAGTAGTACGTCTCCAGCCTGCAAGCAGACGTTTGAACGCAGGCTATACCTCTCTCGGGTCTGGTCTGGATGGTAGTGGGTTTAATAGAATATATACTTCTTTAAAAATACAAAACATACCAAAATACAAAATGCCTTATTGTTACAAAGTTTTTGGATCAGAAGTTTCGTTTTTATTTTTGCAAATGTCAAAGCTTTGACACCTTATTTAAAGTATCGAGGAATTTATTGTTTATCCATGTAGGATCAAAAACAAGGGGAATAAATTTACACAAGTATTTAATTTATCAACAACTTTACAGATCTGATAACTGTAGCGAATCAGCAAATCCGTTGTCAGCACCGTCTGCATAAAAAATTTCAATTTCAGTTTCAAAAATTGACCGAGGAAGCAATACTAGGACCGTCTCTTTACAATTGCATCGTAACGGATAGTCTCTGCAGTCTCTAGGTACTGGCGAGACCATCCCCTGCTAAAGAGCAAAGAAAAGTTGACTGTGTGTTTCTCTCAACACCACCGCGTGTTGTTTCTTTGTTTGCGCGAAAACAACATCGCGAACACTACCGAACCAAAAACTCGCTTTAAATGGCAACGAATTCGCCACCCAAATACAGAATACACAAAGACAACCCCATGAAGTTTGTTTTCTCATTCATGGCTATATTTTAGCATTCAAGTGATTTCCCATACAAAGTCTATAGAGAATACCGCTTATGAATAGGAGTCAACGGTTCGTGCTAGCAGCAAGCGCTTTCCCGCAGGTTTGAAGCTTTTTTCGCCGCTTTTTGGGCCGCCGAAAATTGGGGAGAGCGCAAAAAAGTTTTGCGCTTGCCTTTATATGCGCGGCCAAAAAGCGAAAAATGCCTCGAACGGGCGGAAAAAGCCTACGGATGTGCCGTTCATACGGAAACGCTTGCTACGTAGGCTAGACCTTGGGCTTTCCTGTGTTTTAGTCTGAAAATGTGTACGGACATCCGTCCCCGATTATTGCTCCTGATTTTAACCCTTTTGGCCTATGGTCAGGTATGGATCTAACAGAATTTATTACATCCCTCACAAATTGGATTCCTAGAGGGATTTCGAACAACAGCACAGGGCGCAGAGGAGTCATGTTTGACCGTAATGCTAGCTCAATTCATCGCGCAAATCGATCTTGTAATTCAAAACAATGAACGTGACTGAACAGAGCTTCACGCTATCGTGTTACGCGTCTGGTGAAATTCTATCCGCAAGACAAAAACCGCATACAGCAATTACTAAATAAATAAAATAAATAAATCACTTTATTTAGGTGTCAACGGTATCTAGCAAAGAATGCTAATTGGGGACACCTCCAAGATCGAATTGGAATTTGGATGTGTTGGTTTTTGAGGAGAGGGGAAAACCGGAGCACCCGGAGAAAAACCTCTCGGAGCAAGGACGAGAACCAACAACAAACTCAACCCACATATGTCACCGGGACCGGGAGTCGAACCCGGGCCACATTGGTGGGAGGCGAGCGCTCTCACCACTGCGCCATCCCTGCTCCCCATCAAGGGCGTATCAAGTCACTAACAGCAAGCTCTGTTCCATTACAAGATCGATTTGCGCGATGAATTGAGCTAGCATTACGGTCAAACATGACTCCTCTGCGCCCTGTGACAACAGGTCATATTTTCTCTTTACGTACCCTATTTGATAAGTATGTTACCAACGCTAACAAAGGAAAACTGTTTTGCTGTTTCATAGATTTTCAAAAGGCTTTTGATCCTATATGGCATGATGGCCTGCTTTCCAAGCTAATTTCTTATAAAATGGGTGGGCGCTTCTATCAATTTTTAATATCAGATCCAAATGCGCCATAAAATGCGGAAATCGAAGAACTAAATTTTTCGACTACAACAGGGGTGTAAGGCAAGGAGATATCCTCTCCCCCTTGCTATTTAATTTATATCTAAACGACATTCCTTTTCTTTTAGACAACTCATGTGATACTGATATTGATACATTACCAAACGGACTTCCACTTAACTGCTTATTATTTGCAGACGATTTAGTATTAATATTTAGAAGCGCTGCTGGTCTTCAGAATCAAATTAACCTCCTCCATAACTACTGTGAGAAATGGCTCCTGACTATTAAAATCTGAAGAAGACAAAAACCTTTATAAGACGGATTCCGCTCAACGTTCGAGCAATAAGTGCAAAAAATATCTACTAAAAAACTACGCATAGCACGGTAACATTTTAAATGCTATTTGAAACATCTCACTCTAGTTCACTTGCCCAAGTGACCCCGAGATGAAATTCTCAAGCATTCTCAAGAAAATTAATTTCAAATCTCGTAAAAGTATGCTAAAAACGGGCGCCATTTTGTTTTGAACTGACATGAAGTGTCTTTTTAATTGAAATATGGATAACTTCAAATCCAATTTTCTCTCGCGGGGTCAGCTTGGGAGCAAAGGTAACGATAGGTTCTTCTTATCTGTTCTCAAAATGTGACAGTGCTGCAAGTATTTTTTTGGTGACTTAATTTTTGCACTTACTGCTCGAACGTTGAGCGGAAATCGTCTTAATTTTTCAAAAGCAAAACCGTAAATCGATACGGGAAAAATACCACTTCTTCCTGAACGGAAACGAAATTTGTAATGCCCAAGAATACACTTATTTAGGTACAACCTTTTACTCCAATGGCAATTCTCAATACCTAAGCAAAAATTAGTAGAAAAAAGTAGGAGATCAATTTTTGCGTGTAAAAGATATCTAGACTTTAGTAAACTCCTGATATCTATGAGCAATAAGCTTTTTGATACTCTTTTCCTTCCGATACTTTTATACAGCTCAGAAGTCTGGGGAGCATACGACAATATTGACCTTAAGAAATGGGACAGAGACCCCAACGAAAAACTGCACGCTCAATTTTACAAATACTACATAGGTTTAAACAGGAGAGCTCCAAACATTGTATCCCGCAATGAAGTTGGAAGGCTTTCCCTCAAATGAAACATCTATACAGGAATACTTAAATTCTGGATTCATCTTGAAAACCTCCCATAAAATAGTATTGCAAAACAATGCCTCTAAATGTCATCTCAGTTAGCAGAGCATGAAAACCCTCCCTTATATTTTCTTTAAACGAAATTCTTCAGATATATGGTTGTACTAATCGAGAACGAATACAAGCAGTGCATTGTGTGCACAGTGCAGTGCATAGGTGTCCTCTATTAGCAGTGGGGAATCCCCTCTGCTAGATTTTTGCTTGACACGTTAATAAAGTCATTATTATTATTATTATTATTATTATTATTATTATTATTATTATTATTATTATTATTATTATTATTATTATTATTATTATTATTATTATTATTAGTGCACGATGTTGTAGACTATAATGCACAAACTATTGCAACAAACTTACCTAAAATAAAACAGAACATCATGATCGCTATGAAAAATCACCAATTTGACATGATACGGTCTAATAGGAAACTACAATTTTATTCTGACTGATCGAAGTACTTCTCCTCAATTAGAATTAATTAAAAACGTACTTCACAGACAATCAGTTGCAAAGTTAAGGTCGGGCAATCATGACTTAAGAATTGAAACTGGCTGTGTCCCGAAAATACCTGAAAACCTAAGAATTTGCCAAAATTGTTCGTCTAGTGAGGTAGAAAATGAAATTCACCTTCTTTTTTACCGCAATTCATATAAGTGTATAAGGAAAACGTTTTTAATGATATAATTTTGAAAATTAATATCCCGACTTTAACACTCTTAGTGAAGGTGACAAAATATTATTTCTCTTTAATAACATAGACCCTTTTATATGTAAGATACTAGGATATTTTATTTTCGAGGCTTTTCAGCAAAACAAAGATCTGGATTGTAATTAAATTGTTAATAATTATTTTATAAATCATTGTTGTATAATTTACTCCTATCATTCTTTTCCTTTTTCTTTATGCAATACCATCGATGTATGGAATGCAAATAAATTGTTGTTGTGTGAAAACGGTTATGGTTTTAAGAGGTGATTTTGGTCTGAAATAGGGCCAGGGTATGGCGAACCACCACCAAGATTCCGAGGAGTACCCCCTCCCTGCCCCTACCCGGTGTGGGCAACCATTAGCTAGATGCTGCCATTCCCGGGAGGGGCCGATAATTTTGCAGTCTTCGGGCTGAAGTGAGCGTTGCGTGACGGCTGCATCCTGTCAACACTAGGCTTGGATAAATTCTGCCGGCAGAACTTCGAACAGAATAAGCGATTTTACGAGCATTGCCGGCAGGCTTTACGAGCAGAATTTAAAAGCCTAACAAACAGGAACTCGCGTATTAAAATGGTAACCTGAATCACCGGTTTTGACCGGTTGGCATCCCAGATTTTCCGGTGCATTGCGTTAAAGTCATTTTAAGCGAAGGCTGTCTTCCTTTTCCAAGCTTTACCAAACTTTAGCTTTATTTTCAAGCTTACCAACGAAGAGTGCACTTCATTAAGTGTCAAAATACGCAAGGTCAGTGGCATTTTCCTTTGTGTGTTTATCTGATGTTAAGCTTTCGCAATAATAATTAAGCTTTAATAAGCATATGCAAATTTGAATAACACCCGTGTAACCATCCGTGTATAATCCGCGCGTCGCAGGCTCTTTCAAGGGTTTATTTTGAGCAAGACACGACAAATGCTAGCCCTACAAGAAACAGGGCATTACAAAAAGCAGGGTGCCTTACTAAAGAGCGATTTCTTGCATATCCGACATACTTTCACGAACTGAACTTGTTGAATAGGCCTACTACTGTAACTAAGTTAATTTAAGGTAAATATATTTTTTCCAGTCCAAGCCAAAAAACCATGAAGTATTCGAATCAAAACCTGGCTGCCACGTGTTATTGCTGGATGCGCGCCTACACGCGCGCACCATCTTGATTGGCAAGTGAAGGTCAGGGAGGGAAGGGGACAGGGAAGCTAGAACTCAAAAGTTTAGGGGCTGTTTACATGGGGGAAGGAAGATCCTTGCACTAGAAAGATCCTAGAAGGCAAAACAAATTTTCATTTGGCTTACATGCAGAAATTTCGTCCGGGGTGGTTGCTGGAAATTAAATAAAACTGGCTACCTTTAGCAGCTGAACGCCAGGCGCTGCCGTATTGGTTTTTCTGTCCCTAGAACTAGGATCTTCCGAGCGGGGGTAGTTTACATGGTGCTAGGATCTTCCTAGCGCTAGGATCTTCCTATCTCTCAGCTAGGAGGATCCTAGCGCTAGGGCCAAGTACAACATTTTTTATGTAAACTGAATACAGAAAACATATGGAGCTATGTTGATCTGCCTTCTAAGATCTTCCTCCTTCCATGTAAACAGCCCCCTAGGCATGCTACTATAACTAACGTAACATTCAAGATAATCAGTCTGAGCTGAAAATCATGACAGGGTATATCTAAAGTATGTCAATCAAAATCTATCGAAACACCTTGAAGTTAAATGAAATTTAGTACTTGAGAGCTAGTCCAGAAATATCTATAAGCTTATGTTAAGCTGCCGACAGCAGATGAAAACAAAACCAAACATGGAAATGGCTGGTTCATACCCACTTGAATAATGTAGTCCTGAACTCCACATTCACGGTTTAATTTCTTGACGATTGTGAGGCCAGAGTCCTTGCCAGGAGAGAGCAAGGGCTGCTTAACTCTTAGCCGCTAAGGCAAAGTTTTCTCTGGTCTTTCTCCTTTGCAGAGGCTCAAAGGGATTGGGGGGGGGGGGAAAGGAATCATCCTAAAGCCCCACAGAACCTCTGTGTGGATCGAAGAGAGGTACCAGGTATTTAGGTAGGGTTACCCTACTCCCAGTGGCACACTTCAGTTGTCTCCGTAAATAAAACTTGCAATGAAAAATTATTGCAGTGTCAAAACTTATTTTTTCTCTGTACAGTTCAAGTTATCAGCCTATAGAAGTTTAATTTATATTTCAATTTTAAATCAGCAAACAGTGTGAAAACAGACTTTTGAGCAAGATTCAAAGGTATGAGGTGACCAAAATAGAAAACATATCAGGTATTTTGCAACAAACATTAAAACCAAATGTTTGTTGAAATAAGCTGAAAGACATGTCCTTATCTGTATTAAAAAATACTTCTAGATTAGGAGAAGCATCAAGATTTACCCACTTTTGTGGGTATATTTATTCTGGGTGGATCCGGGTGGATGAGTTATCCCAACCTGAAGTGTTTGCAGAGGGGAAAGTTGTCCTGCCTACTTGGGCAACCCAACTTAAGCACACAAGCAAGGTAACCCTAGCTGCCCTGTAAACATGACAGGGAAACGAAGAAGAAACATGGGAGTACTACATGTAGGATATGACCATAGCAATAGCAAATGGTTATCCTACATCCTTGTAAACTTAGGCCCCCCTTAGGTACTTCCTCGCTTTTGGTGTTGGCACAGAGAAAAGATGGTATTATTAATGGTTAGAGAAATATATATATACATTTTTATTATGTGCCAATCTTGGAGTGAAAACCCAAATAAGTCAGCTTGAAGGAGTATAAACCCTTGCGTCATGTTTGGCATTCCATCCATTCCCCAAAAAATTGTATTGATAGGTAAAACACTGCAATGCAGTTACAGGGACTTTGAACATACATGGTGCCCCAATTATTTGAAATCAGAAAAAAAGTTACTCTAGGGGCTGAAAAAAGTGTCAAATTCCCCAGGGGTAGCCCCTCCCCCCCACCCTGGGGCTTAACATTGATAGGTGCATTAATTTGTGTAAGTCAAGAATATCACTGTAAAATTGGCCTGCATAGTAGGCATAGACGGGGAGGGTTAGAGGAGCAAGAAAGTGGCAGGAAAAATAGGGTAACACCACTTTCTCGTTCCCCTCCGATCCCCCCCTCTCCTAATTTATGCCTGCTACGCAGGGCACTTTAAAAAACTACTTAAAGGTAAGACACTAAACAATGTAAGTGGCGATCTACAAAATGTAGATCAAATTTCAAATTTCAGACAAATTTCGGACAAAAATTTCAGACACTGCTGAAATATGCCTAAAGTAAATTTACACCTACAAAACGTGAATTAGACTGAAGTAAGATCTGAGAAAATGATAGTTTTACTACACATCAAGGTTTTACAGATACACCGACAAGAAAATAGCACAAATTCAATCTAGCTTATGTCAGTCTCAAGCAGTGTCTCAACTAGAGTTCGGTAGAGTTCGGCAGTATCGATGCAAGAGTTGAGGATGAAAAGTATAGCAAGACTTTCTCCAGTTGCAAAGGGATGGCTTGAGATAGTCCTCCAAGCTATGTTTAAAATTGACGACAGCAAGCGATTTCTTCGTCATCTCAAAGAGCTTATTCAGTTGAAATAGCAACAGCAAAATGGAATTTAGGTATGTTTTTGTCTTTCATAAAAGAAACAAATTTTTCCTTTCCAGTCGTTAAATAAAAAGAACTACATCTGGACAAAGCCTAATTGGAATTCTAGCAATAGATCATGCACGTTGGCCTTGTGTGATGGCATCACCCAAGAAAGTACTTTAAAGTTTTATATTGTACTGTAAAAATTTCGGACGCTTAAAATTTCGGATGCTTAAAAATTTCAGAAGGTTTAATTTTCAGACACCATTTTTGTCCGAAATTAAAATTGTCCAAAATTTTTTGTAGGTAATTAATAGTTGACAAACCAGTTGTAATTATAGTGACTAGCCATAATTTATATGGATGTCATGACAAGAAACACAACTTAAAATTTAAAAATAATAAGTCAATGAAAAAATGAGCAGTCAGATTTACATGTAAACCAAAAAACAAAATTGTGTCAAGATGAAATAGAGTGCTGCCCAGTTGTCTTGTGAGTGTTTGGCTTCATTCCCATCGGGACGAAGCTAACATGTTGCAGATTTTTTCTTCTCTCTAGCAAGACTTACGGAGGACTCAGAAAGGCAGCTTCGAGCCTGGATGAGTGCAAGAGGATGCGATCAACTTTTTTGGCGATAGCTTTTTGAGAACAGCTTTATTCTTTTGATTGTAATAATAGTTACAGTGTATGTATTATGGATAAGGAATGTTCTTTGGAAAACAAACACTTCAGAGGCCTGGCTGACTTGGGCTTGCAACAAGGTGTGACTAGAAGCTTTGCAAAGAGAGAGCAGATTCTGTTAGAGTAAAGGTGCCTGAACACTGCATCATGGAAGATGCAAGTTGGTAAGGCAGTTCTCTGAACTGACAGATGTCCACAGCTAGATGATTTAACACAGTGAACATTACAAGTTACATGTCCAGCTGCAGGTCTGAGGATGATGCAAGGGTATCTAAGGCAGCAAGACTCCCTGTTCAAAAAAATTCACCCTGCAAAGGGTGTGGATCCATCAATTTTAAGAAATGCTCAGAAAATTATTAGAAAAGTTTATATGTTCCTTATCTCCAAAATGCACTGTGGAAAGCTGAAGTTAGGTTTTAAGGAGCCACCCCTCATATTCAAAATGGCTACTGCACATGTACTGTATGGCCCTCACGGAGGCCCTGGTAATTTGCAGATCAAGTGATTGACCTTGAAATCATCCAAAAGTGGTTGGTGATCAAACAAAGATATTTGGAGACTTGATTTGAACTACATGTAAGCTTGCCAGGTGGGTCTTCCACATGTTGCCATGTTGAATGTGAAGAAGGCCCTAGCTAGGCCAATAGCTGTCAACAGGGCTGTCATAGTTATGTTTTGAGTCACTGCTGATTTGATCTTCACACCTGTAACAGACATATTGTGCTTTGTGAGTAGATTAAACCTGCAGCAGTGCAATGAAGATCACACTCAACATCAATTTACCATCCATATATATATTCAGCTCTAACATTGATCCAGCCATTAATAAATTGACAGTACTGATCAGTGTATTAAATCCTAAAAAGTGTAAAGCAAAAAGGTGTTTCACAAAGCGTTGACCCTGAATTAAATTGATTTCAGATCATGTAAGTGAATTAGCAATTGTTTCAGTCTTAGCTATTTCCTCTTAATTCATAGTCTAAATAGACAGTAAGCTTCTATTTCCTTTTTCATTGTACAAGAAAAAGGAATTCTGCATGACAAAAGTCTTTTTGGCAGTAAAAAAGAAAGAAATGTTTTACAGCTGTGCGCAGTCAGTCACAGAAATTTTTGGTGGGGGTTTGCCACCTGGCTCTCAGCCAAACCCTGGCCCTATTTCAGACCAAAATGTATAATTTTCTGATACCTGTTTTCAGACCTTGGCTCTAAAGCCTGTACCCATTTTCAGACCTGGTCTGTAAAATCCATTCACATATCAGACTTAAAGACCGAGATGGGTAAAATCTGAATACCTGGTTTCAGACCTGGTCTGTAAAATCCTTACTCCTTTTCAGACTTTCAGACCATTTAATGGTTTAAATCCATACCCATTTTCAGACCAAAATGGGTCAAAACCATACCCCTTGGAGTGGTACATACCTACCGGTATATGGCTTATACAAGGGAGCAACCCCCCCCCCCCTTTTAAAGACTAGGCTAGTTGCTTCCGAGAACAACCACAACAAAAATGGGGTATTCCTAGAAGCGAGCTTAATGAAGTGGGGTTTGCAATAAAACAATGATACCTATATGTTACCTTTGCAATGATTGCATGAATTCATATGTAAGTAAAATCCTGACATCAAGTTGCATAAAGTTGAGTGTAGAATTCAGTCATCTGTGTACATTGCACAATAAGATTGAATGTAAATACCATTTAATAATTCCTAGTAAGGGTTTCTTCTGCATGATCCTTTGCAGTGTAGTAAAAATGAGGTGGTGATCAGTAGAACAAAATCGATGTCATGTGATCTTGCACGTGCACCAATTGGCAAACTTTACAACCACATGCTGACTAAAAGACGTTAAATGTGCCCTGTATCCTGCCCCCTCTCCCCATAAAAATTATGGGGGGCTGGGGAGTATGCTGCCCCTCTATAATAATTATATGGGGGCTGGGGTGGAGGGCAGGGTTCTCCTCTTGCACTGCATCCCATTCTTTTGTTACTGCCCATTTACCATGACAAAAGATCTAGATCTTTTTGTTATTGTTGATACAGTACGCCTTTATGTTGCCACATCAGCGAGACCCAACCCTGCAGTAAGTAGCTACTAAAACGCGGAACCAGCCAAAACGATCTAAAATAACCCAGTAAAAAAATTCAGACAGTATTCCTAAATTTTTAAAACAAAGGTTTGAGGTGAAGATGATCTCTATGAACTTTACAAGATAAAAAGACTTTAAAAAAAAAAGGGTTAAAAAGAGAGAAGAACTCCTTAAAAGTCTAGGTTGTCATCATCGATGTAACACTAACAGCCCGATGTTACTGAACTGGGCAAAATATTCTTCGACCATGATTCGTTGATATACTGAAAGTGACTGAAGTTGAGACAGTTGACATCACAACCATGTTTGTATTCCCAGAACCTTGCTGTGTTATCTTCTTTCAAACACAAGTTTGATGTCGAATTTCTTCTATTTGGCCCCTCCCCAAAATTCCCTCGCACCGCCATTAAGCCCCCGCACTGTTCTTCCAAATTATGCATTTTAAATGTTGGCTGCAACTTTGGCCAAACAGTTTTAGTAGTCTTTCCTTCTGCCACTGAGGAATGTGTTTGCGTTGAGGCTGAATGCTCAAGCTTCATTTTTTTTTTCGGTCATCTTGCAGTTTGTTGTCATAGCGTCTATTGTATAATGCATGAAAAGTTAGCCGGGTTGAAAGTAAATTTCAATCGGTAGTGTCCTTCATGAATGACATAAATGGTGAACACAGACCTTCGAGGTGGACAAATATAAGTCGAGGGACACGAAAAAAAAACTGGAATAAAATCATGCAGAACGAAACAAAACATTTAATTTAAAAAATGCGGTGCATAATAAGAAAAACAAAAATAATAGAGTGAAAAATTGATTTCTTCCCCACGCACCACACATGTTCTGTAGTTCGAATCTGACTTGCGCTTCTGAACTGAAGCGCAACATTTCAAAACAATTGACGAGAGCGTAACAAAGCAGCTTGCGAAGTAGTTCATTGACTAGTATTGGTCCTTGCGGGTCGTTTTGTTAATCAGAGCTGGTGGTTGTGGGTCATTTTAGGTCGTTTTGGCTGGTTCCGTGTTTTACTGACTACGCCCTGCAGTAACTTAGCGGTTTGTGATTAACATCAAGCCGAGTTTGTGCAAGATGAGGTTGAAAACACTCAGAAGACGACTACAGACGCAGGCCGAGCCGAGTTTGTCTACTACGTATTTCCTACGTAGTTCCTCCACAACACGTCGATCGCTGTCCTGTGAAGGACGAGTCTCACATTTCCCGCGCTTCTCGGCGGGTGTCGCATTTCAGTAAGTGCGACTACTGGTTGGCGTTCTTTCTCGTTTCGCCTATATATAATTATTATTATAATTGTAACGACATGTGGTCTGAGTATTTTATAGTTTGTCAACTTTTAGTTTGCAAATCTCAACTTATGATGCCTTTACCCGTTAACGTGATTTTGCCATCAATATGCTTACTCCTGGCCTGCAACGAAACGCCATGACAACGTGCGACACCTACCGGGGGTACACGAGAAGTGTTATTTGGCAGTGTGAATTTGTTATACTGAGTGTGTTCCAGTTACCCAAGCAAACTAATTTGCCTGTATCTCGCCAATATCATCACTACGAGCAGTCTCTCTTTCCGCTCAAGGATAGTCGAAAGAAACGTACAGGCGAGCGGGCGTGAACATCGCCTGCGGCATTGAAACGTGACGCGCGTGTCGAGCCGCTAGTGTAGTCCCACTACACTGGCGTCTCGACACGCGCGTCACGTTTCAACGTGGCAGGCGATTTTCGCGCCCGCTCGCTTGTTCGTCTCCCTTGACTATCCCTGAGTGGAAAGAGAGACTGCTTGTAGTCTATCATCAGCAAACCACGCCACGCTTTTAAGCCCTGTAAACACGAGCAAATTTCCTACTTCACTGGATGTAAAAATCAATTTTTTATTACTCAAACAGGCGAACTCTGGTACCCTGGCCATCGGAGAGCAAACATTTATTTTGGTTTGTTGTCTCTTTTTCAGTCACCATGAATGATGAATCTCCTGTTGGGTTTGTTTTATTTGGTTTGGGTCGCGCCGGTCATATCCATGCCAGTAGTATCATACGAAACCCCCAAGCAAGGCTGAAGTATATTGTGGATATTGATGAAGGGAAAGCCAAAGAGTTCGTCACATCAAACTACCTGGACACCAAGGTTGTCACGCCATCTGACTTGGAGACTGTGTTGCGTGACCCAAGTGTCGATGCTGCAGTGATTACTACTCCAACCCATCTCCATGAGAAATTGCTTATGAGCTGTTTGGAGGCGGGAAAAGCAGTGTTCTGTGAGAAACCTATTGCCACCACGATGGAAGCTACAGGTGAGTGTTGAATTTCCATAGTGCTAGATTGCCAAGGAATCCTTGGAGAAAGTTGCGCGAGAACCGTGTTCCTGGTGGGAAGCCTTTAGGAGGTGGCGAAAAGACCCTGGAAACGGAATTTCACAAATGGTGGGAAAGTAAACGGGACCATCCAACAGAAAAGTGGAAAGCAAAAACAGGAGTAAGGCATGGGTTTCACTAGCGATGCTCGCAAAACTTGGAAGCTAGGGCAAGAATCCTCGTGTAGTGAAAACGCGTTTGTGCTCGTGCCTACGTCGAGCTCGCTTCAGTTCTTTGACAAAAGTGCCGTTAATCACAGCGGTTCCTGCCTGCAAGTAACATGCAGGCAAATATGAAAACTTTCAATTTGAACGTGAAACGACACGCTGTTTCTGAAAGCTTAAGCTTTGTACGTTGAGTTTGGCCGGTTCAAAATGAAAGAAGTGTCAGTGATAAGTTTTGGGGGGCAATTTCACTTGACAGCAATTCCATTGTTTCTTTTGGTTCATTTTTAGAGCGTTGTTACAAGGACGCCGAAAGCCGTAACATTCCACTTTTGTGCGCCTTCAACCGACGATTCGAACCAACGATTTGCTCTGTAGCCGAGAGAGTGAAAAACGGCGACATTGGTAAAGTTCAAATCATCAAGACCACAAGCCGGGACTCCCCCCTGCCAAGCATTGATTACCTTAAGATTTCTGGGGGGATTTTTCACGACTGCTGCGTGCATGACGTAGACGTAGTATGTTGGATTCTGGGAGAGTCCCCCCATACAGTGTTTTGTCTGGCCCACGCCTTCCATTCAGAAATAGGAGCACTCCATGATGTGGATACAGTCGGAGTGGTAATGAAGTTCCCTAGTGGTATTATTGGCCAGATAGATCTTTCACGCCATGCCGCTTATGGTTACGACCAACGCATCGAGGTGTTTGGAGAGGACGGTATGATAACAAGTGAAAATGTCCCGTCCCTCTCATCTCAGCTTTTCACTACGAATGGAAGCTTGCAACCTCCTCTGAAGCATTCGTTTCCCCAGAGATACGCAGAAGGCTATATTTTGGAGATGAGCCATTTCATTGATGCCATCAAAAAGAAGGAAAGTTTACGCGTCACCAAAGATGATGTGCTTCGATCGTGGCATGTTGTTGATGCCATCGAGAGGTCATTCCATAGTGGAAAACCAGTCACTTTAGAGTGTTAACTCTCGGGCGTGGCCATCAGGGAAGTGGAATTCTAGATACAAATAAATTGTATTTATATGTATATTTTTAATTACAACTGAAATGTAGGAAACATTTTATCATTAGATATTTAATGGGTCTGAATTTCACACACACAAAAAAAATTCTGGAAAACATACGTTGAACTATGAAGTGTAGTATTTAGGTGTCCTTAGCTCTATTTAGTAGCATTTAGGCTTGCTGTAAACTAAACTACTTTCGTTATCAATGATTCGTTACTCTATTTTGAACTTCAGCGCGCTTCACTGACTCTAACTGTATTGAATGTTAGTCATGTTAGGGGCTGGCTAAACTAGAAAACATTTTTTCCTTGGGTGGCTAAACTGGGAAACATACGTTTGGGAAGCAAAATTTGCGTCCGTGAAGCAGAAATGTTGTTGACTTGATTCACAAACATTACCTTGATTCCAAGACGCAAAATTTGCTCCCGCCGCAACATTTGTTTCTCGCGCTGCTAAACTGGGAAATATTTGCGTCTGCAGCAATGTTTCCGCAACAATGTTTCCTAGTTTAGTCAGGCCCTTACGCGTTGTTGCTGGTAGCCTAATCAACAGCTTTTGGTTTACACGTTTTTATCCATAAAGGGTCAATAATCAGGAAATATATATATAACTTGAACGAACATTTTAGTTTGGTTAGTTGGTTCATGAGCACAAAGTTTTTATCAGTAATAGAAGATTTTAGAAGTTTCCTTATGTAACGGGAAAGGAGACTTTGCTAGATGTGGCTCTGCGTTTTAAACGGAGGAATAATTTGATCTTTATGACTATTTGCTATCTACACCGGCCTTATTTTTGAAATCTTTTATTTCTTGATCTTTTAATATCAGCTTAATACCGAATTAAAGGAAGAAAAATCTTGGCCCTCAGCTCAGGTTTGAGAGAAAATTCGGACACATTTGTCGGAACAAAAGAGGAAATATGATTAAGTTTCTCTAAAGGGTGGTTGCAAGATTATTGCGGACCTTTGCTGGCTTTACACCCCGCGATTACACTGGAACATTGATGATTAAATGGAAACTAAGCTTAAATAAAGTATGGTAATCCCTGCAATCGTTTGCTAACCCGGCCTGCGGATCACTTGTAGTTACGGGAAATGTACATGTCAGCACTCCAAGGGATTGAACGAGCCACGTGACTCCTCGACACTGGCACACGAGTCCAGTTTCTCACATAAGCAACGAGAAGTATTGGCTATTTTCTATTGGAAGGGTTGCTAGGACCACAGGAAAGTCCCCCCCCCCCCCCCCCCCAGCATTTTGTTGTAGGTCTCCCTAACTGTTTGCTGGTACTTGTTAATTTTATTCATCAGCTTGAGCAGAGAAAGACAACGTGGAGTAAAGTTTTTTGGCCAGCAATCGCAAGCCTGCGAGAGCAGACACCTTTTCTCGGCTTAAACAAAGCCGGGAAAAGGCGTCTGCCTTCGCAGGTTTGCAGTCGTCAGTGATCACATCAGTGGGACGGCCATCCTTTTTCAGATCGTTTTCAGAGATGTCATTGTTAGACGTATACTTTTTACAAGTGTCTGAAGCCAGACACATCAGGAAGGTTTTTCAAAGTTTATTTCGGTTTCCTTTTGTTTTTGTGGGGAGTCGGCTCATCGACAAAACATTGGAGTCCAGAGTCCATATTTCGCAGTCCAGTCCTAGAGCCAGGGGCATGCGTAGCGCAAACACTGGCCGATATTCCCGGGCCTACAACGTGTCGACACCTAGGCTCTCTTGCTTTCCCAAGCGTTATTATTTTATATTTGCAGCCTTGTAAGCTCTCACTGTACTTCATTAAGTTAACCATAAGCAAGGTAAGCCACGTTTTATTCTGTGTGTATCACCTGCTCGCCAATGCGAGTTACAATCCTTTGGGGCAAATAGATTATTTAACAATTATTCGCCAAAGGATAGATTATTCGTTCACCAGGTTTGTTGACCACGTTTTTTATTTTGAGTTTGTACCTTTTCATTACCATCTGTTTTCCAAGTGTATTAAAGTAGCGGACACTGGCAGAATCGTGGCAGTACCTTAAAATAGTGTATCCAAACTACAGCTAGAAGGAGTGTAGAAGCCAAACGAGCCAAACGAGCCACCATATAAGTATACACTCAACACTTAACGCTAAAACAATTCATTCCTCGTTCTTTTCATCCACTGCCGAGCCAAACGAGCCACTACATATATTCACTCAACACTTAACGCTAAAACAATTCATTCCTCGTTTTTTTCATCCACTGCCGAGCCAAACGAGCCACCAAATCTAAATGCCTTCAAAAATGGCCCTGTATCCTGTAGTTGCTCCTAAAGTATTAGTCAAATTTGTGAAATTAAAAATTTGGCAATACAAATAGCGTAAGTAGTTTGGACTATATTGTGCTTCCTAGGAAACAGTCACCTGTTTGGAGACAATAAAATGAAATCAGCTACATTTTCAGGGTCAATGCTTATTTTGAATGACTAAAAATAAAACTAAGAAAAGAAAGGATGCTAGCTGCTATGAAAAGGTCCTTTTTGATATGCAAGGCCTGAGTGATACTTGTCGCAAACTTTAATAGGGGAGTCCCCACATGGGCTGAAAACCCAGCACCACGTTTGTGAAATGGGTGATGATAATTGTAGTTGGTTAGGATATGTGCAAGTTCTGAATATGCAAGTTTTTCATGGCATGTGCTCTCTGCATACATGCCTATATGTAGCCTTCTGGGGCTTTGGTTTCATGTCGCAATCAAACAACGCTAACAGGATGCAATTTGAGATTTGAGAGTGCAAAGCAATGATTTTGAGAGGTCACAAATATCAAAAAGTGTCCACCCAAGGCCTTCTTTTTAGGCCTGACTGACAGAATTCCACCTTATTGCCCAAGTCTAGATTCAGTACTAGGTACCGTATTTACTGGAATAAAGACCCTTGCTATTTATTATGTACTGAGCCTCTTTGAAGGGGGGGGGGGGGTTACACCATAAATTTATCAAAAATCGAACTGAATGGTAGGAGTGAACATGTTTCCTTCCCATTAAACTCAAGGGCATTAAAATTTTGTCTGACTTGTCATTGAAGGGTGCTAATTTGGAGTGGGGGGAGGGGTTATTTTAGTAAACACAGGCATGGTGGCTTTTCCAGCAAACTGATTTAATACGTGCTTTCACCATCCTCCGCAGTGCCGTCAATCGTTGCAAAATGATGCAATAATATTTCCTAGTAAGCAAATAAGGCAAGTAGGTAAACCATTTAGTAACTTGCATTGACTGTTCATTATTTTCATTACCAAAGTTTGAATATTTGGAAATTTGACTTGTGACCCATGCCCCACTCACTCATTTCACTCATACAACAAGAGACCTCACACAAGAGGCGTCGCTTTGCAAATTGTGTTCTGGGCACGCAAGCAAATAGATTTGCCTGTATCAACAAAAAACAGTAGACAGATTTGGCAACTTCTCTATTGTTCCTGCCTTCTGTCAATGCACCTCCACATGGTGTCATGGCAGAAAAAAAACATGCAACGGCACTGCACATGATCAGCTCGTTGGGTGTAAAAATCACTTTCAGTCACACAAAACAAACCCTCGTACCTCAGTCATGTGAGTGAGCCATGTTGATGAGTAAACATTTATTTCAGTTTTTTTTTTTTTGTTTCAGTCGCAATGAGCCAAGAATGTCCTGTCAGATTTGTCTTGTTTGGTTTGGGTACCGCCGGTCATATACATGCCAATAATATCATTAGAAACCCCCAAGCTAGGCTAAAATATATTGTGGATATTGATGCAGAGAAAGCCAAGGAGTTTGTGACATCAAATATCCTGGACACCAAGGTTGTCACGCCATCTGACTTGGAAACTGTGTTGCTGGACACAACTGTCGATGCTGCAGTGATTACTACTCCAACCCATCTACATGAGGAATTGGTTGTGAGCTGTCTAAGGGCGGCAAAAGCTGTGTTCTGTGAAAAGCCAATTGCTAACACTAAGGAGGCTATAGGTTAGTACTGAATTTCTGTGCTTGTTTACCAAGGAATCCTTTGCAGGGTTCTCTTGGCGACAAGCAATTCTATTTCTTTCTTTTTGTTCATCCTCAGAGCGTTGTTACAAGACTGCTGAAAGCTGTAACATTCCATTACTTTGTGCCTTCAACCGACGATTCGAACCAACAATTTTCTCCCTTGCGGAAAGAGTGAAAAAAGGTGACATTGGTAAAGTTCAAATCATCAAGACGACAAGTCGTGACTTCCCCCAGCCAAGTATTGATTACCTTAAGATTTCTGGGGGGATCTTCCATGACTGCTGTGTGCATGATGTAGACTTGATATGTTGGATTGTGGGTGAGTCCCCTCATACAGTCTTTTGTCTGGCCCATGCTTTCAATTCAGAGATAAGAGCAATCAATGATGTGGATACAGTCGGAGTGGTAATGAAGTTTCCCAGTGGGTCAATTGGCCAGATAGATCTTTCACGCCATGCCGTATATGGTTACGACCAACGCATCGAGGTGTTTGGCACGGGTGGTATGATAACGAGTGAAAATGTCCCGGCTCTCTCCTCCCAGCTTTTCACTGCTAGTGGCAGTTCGCAACCTCCACTGAAGCACTCGTTTATTCAGAGATATGCCGAGAGCTATATTTTAGAGATGAGCCATTTTATTGATCTGATCAAAAAGAAGGAAAATTTACGCATCACCAAAGATGATGTGCTTCGATCATGGCATGTTGTTGATGCCATCGAGAGGTCATTTCATGGTGGAAAGCCAGTCACTTTAGAAAAGTGAGTCGGTTTGGGCAGAATGGTATACACAGTAAACTATCACCTTTTAGACACCTCGCTATTATGGAGATATTCTTGATGTAAATTTAAATTAGTGTCTCTGCGCTGAAGTAGAAAATGGGGGAAAATCCTCAGACGTTTCGAAACTGCTGTCTCTTCTTCAGTGAAAAATAATGCCGTTAAGCAGTAACGCGCATCAGTTAATTCTGAAAGTCAAAAAAGTATCTACGACACGCGCGCGCGCCAAAAAGTCACTATCAGAGAAATGGAAAGTCAATGTTCATTCCACTTTGTTGCAAAGTCTTGTGACGGAAGGTTAATCTTGTTTCCATGCTGCGTCGCACCATCGTTGTCATGAAACCCGCACAGATTACGGACACTAGCATATCGCTCACGCTGTGTCCTGGGGACGAAAAATGTTTGCCAACATGGGGGTCACCATTCGTGCCAACTGATCGTATGTGCTCGCGGAATCTG
Source organism: Siderastrea siderea (assembly GCA_964030785.1). NCBI lineage: Eukaryota > Metazoa > Cnidaria > Anthozoa > Scleractinia > Rhizangiidae > Siderastrea > Siderastrea siderea. The sequence goes on from OZ034968.1 coordinate 64,066,797, forward strand.
TCGCCGAGGCGTCTCCCAGTTTCCCCGATGTAGATCTTAGAACATTTGCGGCACGAAATGACGTAAATCAAATTACTGGTTGTGCAAGTGAACTTGTCCTTGAATCTCAGTTGACCGCTCGGGGTGTCGAGAGTCCGCGAAGGGTTAGTATCGATTTACATGCGCTACACAGTTTTAAAGTGCACAGATACGCCCACAGTAACTGCTGTATGCGGTTTTCGTCTTGCGGGTAGAATTTCAACAGACGCGTAACTAGATAGCATGACGCTTTGTTCACTCACGTTTATTGTTTTGAATTTGCGCGATGAATTTAGACAGCATTACAGTCAAATGTTACTCCTCTGCGCCCTGTGCACGATTCTTGTTGTAGGCATGGCGTTGGCATGGCGTAAGCATATCGCATGCGACAAAATCGTACCGTGTAAACCCAGCGGGGGTACTCCGAGTTTCAAGTGACGGGGATGATCAAATGGGGGCAAAACTCAAAACCCAAAAAAATCCCTGGACCAAAAATTAAAAAAATCCCATGCCGAATTTCCGCGCCTTAGGAATTTCCAGAGGATTAAATGATATAACACGAAAAAAAAACACACTAGAAATTAAAGGTTTGTGTTTGTTTATATTCATCATACCAGCTGATTTATCTTTTCCTCATCTGGTAGTCATTCTAACAACACTAGGGACACCAAAGAACATCTTCTGTTTCAACAATAACATTATGACTGACAATTCTAAACAAGACCACCCGGGCAAGAACAAGTTTGGTTGTACTTTATTCGCAGAACTACGCTGCCGGGACAGGCGGGCACTACCACAAATCTTCAGATTGTTTTGAATACCCAAAAAAATCCCTACTTAAATCAAACCACCCAAAAAAATACTTGCCAAATTTTTTCTTACCCAATCGAAAATTTCAAACCCAAAAAAATCCTTCGATCATCCCCGTCACTTGAAATCCAGAGTACCCCCCCCCCCCCCTACCCCGGACGTGTAAATCGGCCTAAAGATAAGAGAAGAGAACCGTTTAATAATATTGAAGTGTCACACGTTTTCAGTGATTCGCTACCAAAATCAAGCTAAATAAGCTGAATACGAAAGGAAGACATTTTCTTCGGCTACATATACTACACAAGATAACATCGTTTTACCTGCAGTCGATGTAGCTCTGTGTTCAAGCAGCTCCAAGTGTTCAAGTAAAGAGAACCTACTGCAAAATAAGTTGAATAACCGCCTTCCCAGTTGTTTGATTCATTGTTGTTTTACCACATCTCGTCCGCGGCCTCTGAGCCGAGAACCACTACGTTTTGTGCCCGTTTCAACTCTCCATCTTCAATGTTAAAATCATACAGCTTCAATCCGCTTTGGACGATGAATACAACAATTTTTCATGACATCAAACCTGTACCACATTTTAGAGCCAATAATTGGAAGACTTTTTCAAAAAATTATTCTCGGACGTTCCCTTAGGAGTAGTTTCATTGATCCATTCAGCTTTGCAAAGAAACGCTGCGACACTTCGCAAGGTAGCCTGAGAAAACAGCCGACGTTTCGCGAGGTCGCCACTTGAGTCCTCGCGCGCGTCGTTTTGCGAGGGCTCAAGTGGCGACCTCGCGAAACGTCGGCTGTTTTCTCAGGCTATTCGCAAGGTCGTTATGCCGCCTTTTACTTTTAGTCATGTGAGCGATTGTTTTGCCTTTTTTTTTCTTTCTCCTTTTTTTTCCTCTTTCTTTCGTGATTTTAATGGTAACTGTTATGGTAACCAGTGTCTGAGTTTTGAATCAACTGCGCATTCGTATTGCTCATAATTTCAAATTTCAACGGCAGCGAAATGAACTGCGGCATCCTGCCAAATCCTGCCGAAAAATATACTGTTTCAGTAAGCCCATAATCGTTCAGTTGAGTTTCACAAAATTGGGTTAGGAAACTTAAATTTATAATTTATCGAGCAATGAGCATTGCCAAGTACCGTCAACTGCCGCTTAGAAGCCCCCCCGGTTATAGGCCCATCTACCTTTACAAAAAAACACATCCAGTTATAAGACCCCCCTGGATATAAGCCACCCTCTAGTTTTCTTTGTTTCCTAGATATTAAGCACTCTCACAGAATACTGTGAAAATGAAGTCTGAGCTTTAGTTTTCAGTTGATTTTATTGTTAAAATTGAAATGAATTCGATTTATTATCACGTTTCAAAGGCAAACGAAAAACTGGTAAATTAAAAACGTGCCTCGATCAACACTGCTGTGGCTCATTTCGAAACGTTTTTTTTTTTTTTTAATTCCGCTTATAAGCCTCCCCGGATATAAGCCCCTCCGTTTATAAGCCCACCCAAAACCCCTTACAAAGTTGTATAAGCCCAGGGTTTATAAGCGGCAGTTTACGCTATGTTGCCATCTTCAGCTCATAACTCGTGCGTGGACCGGAGCAAGGCGTTTCCAACTATGGTACTTAGAAAAATGAATATTCACGAGCATTGAACGCGAGTTACATGTTTCAACTCCTTATGAGTTTCTGGTGTGTCTAAAAGCAAGGTAAGCCACATTTTATTCCGTGTGTATCTGATTTTAAACTTTCTCCATATATATAATTTATGGCAAAAATTTCTTATACATATATTCCCGGGCAAAAACTACACCATCGAACCGACACAGTTTCTTGCCAATTTTTATTTTTCTCTGTAGAGGACACTGAATCCAAAATGAATGCAAAATTTACGTTTAGTACACTACCTTTTAGCCCCATTTCTTTTTGTTGATAGCAAATGTTTCTCCGTTAATTAACGGCGACGTTTTAGCGCCATTTCTTGAGAGCGATTTTTTTTCCCCGTTAATAAAGGGGGAAGTTTTCGCCCCATTTCTATGTTAAGAGCAAATGTTACGCGCGCACTTAATAAAAGGCGAAGTTTTTGTCCCATTTCTATGTTGAAGGCAAATGTTTCGCCCGTTAATAAACGGAGAATTTTTTGTCCCATTTTCTACGTTAAGAGCAAATGTTTCGCCGTTGATAACCGGAGAAGTTTTGGCCCCATTTCTCTATTAAGAGCAAATAATTTGCCGTTAATAAACGAAGTTTTTGCCCCATTTCTTTACCGAGAGCAAATGTTTCGCCGTTAATAAACAGCGACTGGATTTTGCCCCACTTCGTTTTTTGAGAGCAAATATTTTGTCATTGATAAACGGCCAAAAGGTTTCGCTGTCATTATTTGCAGGCCAAATAGTTCGCCGTTAATTTAACGCGAAATATTTGCTCTGTATTAAACTGGAAATTCGTATTACAGGAATTTTTAAAATTTACATACAAATTACACAGTGGGAGTTCTCTATAGTTAAATACCCCTAAGGTGGCTCGAAAGAGTTTTTAATTGTTATAACCCTTTTGAAACGATGAAAGATTGCAAAAAATTATTTCTGACCATGTACGCAAACTATGAATATCTTAGCACTTCTTTTGTCTGGCAATACTTTAGGGCTGATTACGACGTGACAGTCGTTATCATAGCAACGTTAAAGGTCCATAAAAAGAATCTCCAAATTTCAGTTTTTGCCGATTATCTGAAAAACTAGTTCGGTGACCTACCCTTTTTACTACACTTTTGGAAAGCTCCCTAAATTCTTTTACTTCTGTGGCGGTATGGCAAAAAGTTATTCAGTAGAACTTAAGTTATCTCCAAAAAGCCGTTTTTTGAATTACACAAAATTCCACTGAATAACTTTCCTCCAAATGTTTCTATTTGAATTGGCCCACTTAATGCTATATGCATGCAAAAAATCAGGATGGGTCACCGAGCAAAATTTCGAGATAAAACCAAATGTTTTGTGTCATTTTTTCACTTCCGGTACTTTGCACGCGCGACTTTTACTAGAAATTTCGATTCACACAGCTGACGTGTGCATTCTCACCATGTCGTGTTTAGGCTACGCGTGCGCGCGGCTAAAAACCCTTTCGAGCCTCCTTGCTGATTTATTTATTTCATCACAAATAGGCCTATTTAGTACATTTTTGCAGGTAATATCGTTTCTTCAGGTAAAATTAGCTTCACAGAAGGATTATTGTAAGTCACATAAACCTGCATTCGTAGAAAAATTCGATCGTTTATGAGAAGAAAAGCAATAAAATTAGAACTTCTCATGCGCCGATCAATTCGAAACTTCAACATCCCCCCCCCCCGGGCATACCCCGGGCATTTGACTATGCATCGTGCCCGGGGAGAGGGGAATTTGAACGTTGTGTTGGAAGGGTGGGGAATTTGAACCGGATTAACCTCTTGTTCTGACGTAATAGGCCTGTGAATTTTTTCGGTTTTTGCGGGGTCTGACGGATTTACAAGATAGAATTTCGCCTTTGTTAGTGAATAACTCTTTGAAAAGGGTCTTTAAAAGAAGATTGAAGGTGTCATTACGGCATATGTCTCTCTGAAAGGCATGTAAAGTGCTTGATTGAAGACCAAATTTGTCTTTGAGGAGAGGCAGTTCAGTACTAATTGGTGGGGCATTTGAACGGCTTTCTTGCTCCGAGGGGAGGGAATTTGAACAAGCCAATCTTCAAAAGTTCAAATGCCCGGGGGGTTGCCCGGGGGCGGGGATGTTGAACTTTCGAATTGATCGGCGCATTACGTTCAGTTTTTTTGTTTTTTTTTTTGTTTTGGGGCAAAATGTGGTTGTTAAGGTTGAAATTGGTATTCAGCGTAAAGAAATGCCGTTAATAGATCTGTATTTGCGAAAACAAAGTTTAGTTTTCAGATTAAAGGTGAAAAATATTTGAAGACGTCATTACCTTCCTCGTAACACAATTTATTGTTTTGTTTTTTGTTTGTTTGTTTGTTTCTTTGTTTGTGTTTTTGAAAACGCGAAAATTTGGGTCGGTCGGACGACGCTAAATGGAGAAAAAAAAGGGGATGGCCTAGTAACCATAAATGCAGAGAGTATATTTCGCCGTCAATTAAATGGCAAATTTTGTTTCATTTAAGTATCTCTCTGTAGAGGACATTGAACGCAAAATTTGCATTTATCAAATTACTGGTATTTGCTGACATGCAGACCCACTAGCTAGCCTGCGTAGCAAGCGTTTCCGTGGGTTTTTCCGCGCGTTCGAGGCATTTTTCGCTTTTTGAGGAAGCGAAAATTGGGACGAGCGCAGCAAATGGAAGGAGGGGGAGGGAGAAGAGGCGAGAAAGGAAAGCGCTTGCCCGCAAACCCCATGATTTTCCTCTCCTCTCTTCCCCTCCCCCTTCTCGCACTTTTTTTAAGCTCGCCCCAATTTTCGCGCGTTCAAAAAGCGAAAATGCTTCGATCAAACCTTTGGAAAACCCTACGGCCTACGGAAACGCTTGCTACGCAAGCTTACCCACTAGCCAATGAGATTGACAATCCCTTGGTGCGAATACAGATTATCATAAACTATTCGTTCGCCTAGTTTGGTAATTTCATTTTTTTTTTTTAATTTTGAGTTTGCCTTTAGAGCTTTATCATCACCTTTTCATTACCAGCTGTGTGTTAATGAGATGAAAATCCAAAGAAGGAGTGTTGAAACCCTGGCGTGACGCACATATTCACAAAAGGAGGTCGTTTTGCATTTTGTGTTCTGGTCACGCAAGTAAATAAATTTGCCTGTATCAACAAAACAAAAAACACCACTATGCACAGATTAAAGTAAATGGCAAGTTATCTACTGTTCCCGCCTTCTGGGCAGGCACCTAAACATGTTAGACATGGAGTCGTGGCAGACAAAAAAATTGCAATTAGAGTTGCTCGGTACATGGGCTCGTTGGGTGTAAAAATCACTTTCACTTACACAAAACAAACCCTCGTACTATACCTCAGTCATGTCAGGGAGCCATGTTGATGAGTAAGCATTTATTTCAGTTCATTTTTTCTTTCAGTCGCAATGAGCCAAGAATCTCCTGTCAGATTTGTGTTGTTTGGTTTGGGTACCGCCGGTCATATACATGCCAATAATATCATTAGAAACCCCCAAGCAAGGCTAAAATATATTGTGGATATTGATGCAGAGAAAGTCAAGGAGTTTGTGACATCAAATTACCTGGACACCAAGGTTGTCACGCCATCTGACTCGGAGACTGTGTTACGTGACCCAAATGTCAATGCTGCAGTGATTACTACTCCAACCCATCTCCATTGTCACGAACAGTCACGTGTATTATATCGATCTTTGTTATGCAACATTTAGTCACGCTTTTGCGGTTTTTGTTTGTACAGGACACACCTTGATTTCCCAACTTGATTTTCCGGTTTTGTAGAATTACTTGTATATAGTTTCTGACGCTTCAAGTCTAGCTGAATAAATGGTTTAATCAACAAACGAGTGTGGTTCTTTTTACGAGTTTATTACATGGCGCCCAACGTGGGGCGGTGAATCTCGACCGATGGCAGAAAAGGAGCTAGCACGAAATCGAGCTACACGAGCGGCAAATAGAGGCGTAGTAACGAAAATAATCGAAGAGTCCGAGGAGATTTTGGAAAACGATGCGGCACTTCACGATGTTAAATCGAGGAACCGACTAAAGCGAATACAAACGATGCTCAATGAAAAAATGCAGTTACTCAAAGAGCTCGACGAAAAAATATTAGCCGCCAGTGAAATCGACGATATTGTTAAAGAAATCGAAGAAACCGAGTTTTTAAAAATGAGGATCATGGATGCCCTCGAGAACATCGCATCAAGCAGCACACCTGCCTTGCCGAAAACCACGCTGACAACCGTTGCACAAGGATCATACGTTCAACAAGATATCTCGATCGAGAACACTTCGACTCCACCCGCTCCATCGGTACATCCTTCAGTGCACAACAATTTCACTGCAGCGGGATTATCTTCTCATCAGAATGTCACCGACGACACGTTGCCTCCCGCTCCACCAACGTCTCCTCCACCTCTCATTCAGCACAATCCAGTAATTCCAACGACACAAGCACCAAAGTCACGGCTGCCAAAAATCACCTTGGCAAAATTCAGAGGCGAAGTGACACAATTCCGAACCTTCTGGGATACCTTCGAAAGCACAGTGCACGCGAATCATAGTCTTACGAAAATCGACAAGTTTAACTATTTGGTATCCCTACTCGAAGGATCTGCGTCTCGCGCTATCGCTGGATTGCCAATCACCGAAGAAAACTACGACGCGGCAATTGATATTCTGAATAAGCGATTCGGTAAACCGCAGCAACTCATCTCAGCACACATGGATGAACTCTTGAAGATTTCTTCATGTTCAACGGACAAACCATCACAACTTCGCTACCTTTACGACAAGCTTAGCGTTAACATACGAGGTCTGGAGGCACTTGGTGTGAAATCCGATCAATACGGCAGTTTATTAATTCCTATCATCATGGCCAAGCTTCCCCCCGAAATCAGAGTACACGTCGCTCGAAACACAACGCAGGATGTTTGGGATATCGAATCTATACTGAACGTAATTCAGAACGAAATCGAAGCGCGGGAAATCAGCGAGAAAGTCAAAGCCATGTCAAGTAACTCTGAAACTAAACGACCTCCGTTCCAGAAGAAAACGGATTATCCGACAGTAGGTGCATTTTTGGTGGATTCGAAACAGCAACTACAAACGCCTAAATGTGTTTACTGCTCAGGGATACATTTCTCGGCATCGTGTGAAAGTGTCACTGACATCAACGCTCGGAAAACAGTCCTGAAACGTGATAGAAGATGTTTTACATGTTTGAGAAAGGGACACAACTCGGAACAATGCGACAAGACCTGTAGAAGATGCAACAGCGGAAAACATCATCAATCAATTTGCTTCGAATTGAACACCAACTCGCCGCGTAACACGAATACGCCGACTTCGTCCACATCAGGGGATCAAAACGAGAAGGATACAGAAAACAATGGCGTTACAACAGCGACCACCAATTCAGAGAATACAAACCCGAAGCGCAAAGTTTTGTTGCAAACAGCCGTTGCCATCGCCAAAAACGACGAGGGAACTAAATCGACCACAATCCGTATATTATTTGACAATGGCAGCCAACGGTCGTACATTACAGATAATTTGCGATCGAAGTTGCAACTGAAGTCTCTACAAACGGAAAAGCTCAACCTTAACACATTTGGCGAGTCCAAGTTCAGAAAGCAGAGATGCGACGTGGTAAATTTGCGACTTCAAAAGTCGGAACACGATGACCCGATCACAATATCCGCCTTAACGTTTCCTGTTATCTGCTCGCCTTTACCCGCGAAAGTTCACACGAATTATGCGCATTTGGATGGTCTGGAATTGGCCGATGAACCGTGCAGTTCAGGTAACACCATTGATTTATTGATCGGTTCTGATTTCTATTGGGACTTTGTTACCGGTGAAACTAAACGAGGTGAAGAAGGTCCGATTGCCGTAAACAGCGCATTGGGATGGCTATTATCCGGTCCAATCAGTGGAAATGAAAATCCTTTTTCAAGAACTGTGCCTTGAAAAAACGAACTGGGACACTGAACTGAAAGGAGAATCACTACGACGATGGAAATCGTTTCTTAAAGAATTGAGTCTCGTCGATTGCTATCGCATCCCTCGTTGTTATTTTGTGCGTCAACCCGTGGATATACAGTTACATGGTTTCAGCGATGCATCCGAACGTGCTTACGCCGCGGTTGTATATGTTAGGAGCACCTACAGTGATGGTCAAGTCGAAGTGCGTCTGGTCGCTTCTAAATCGAGAGTTGCGCCGATCAAGAGACAAACAATTCCTCGTTTGGAACTGCTTGGAGCGCTCATTTTAGCCCGTCTCGTAAACAAATTGAAGTCCCTTGGCGACGAAATTCCTGTTACGTTATGGACCGATTCTATGTCAACACTTTGCTGGATCAAAAACGAGCGGATATGGAAACAATACGTCGGGCAACGTGTTGATGAGATTCGCCGCTTGACTCCTACAAATGCGTGGAGGCATTGTCCTGGAGAAATTAATCCCGCCGATCTTCCTTCTCGTGGTCTGAGATCCAAAGAACTATCGTCTTGCAAAACTTGGTGGAATGGTCCAAATTTCCTGCGCAACCCTGTCGACCAGTGGCCAGAAATGTCACAACCAGCGCAAACTGAAGAAGACGAAATTCAACGAGAGGCAATCAAGAATGAGCCAGTCATTACGCATTCAATGGTTAACACATCATCCCGCGACGCACCCGACCATGGAATTGACAAGATAATTGACATTGAGCGTTTCAGTAGCATCACGAATTTACTACGAGTGACGGCATATGTCAACAGATTTATCAATAATCTCAAGATGAAAACGCAAAGAAAGAGCCAACGAAATTTAAACGAATTGAGAGCGGACGAATTGAAGAACGCTGAAATCTTATGGATCAACGCAGTACAAAAGTCAGCATTCACCGAGGAACTTTCCTTTTTAAAACGGAATGACTCAAAGTCTACACCGCCTATTCGAGTAGCTCAGTTTGGATTATTTCTCAACGAAGATCAAACGATCAGATGCAAAGGCCGAATCGATAATGCTTCACTACCCGCTTCGAGCAAGTTTCCGATCCTCTTACCGCCGAAACATCCCTTCGTCAATCTTCTAGTTAAACAAGCTCACGATCTGGTCAAGCATTCAGGCATAAACGCAACCTTGACGACCTTGAGAGAGCGATTATGGATTTTGCGTGGACGAGAAACAGTAAAGAAGATCATACGTCGATGCGTTGTTTGCCGCCGGTACGAAACAACACCATGCAAGCCTACACACTTCGCCGATTTGCCTGACAACCGAGTTTCTGAGGACCCTCCGTTTACACACGTCGGACTTGATTTCGCAGGACCGCTGTACGTCAATGAACCCCGCACTAGTTCTGGAAACACTAGCGCTGATTCCAACAAAGTTTACGTGTGTTTGTTTACATGCGCGTCAACTCGTGCCGTTCATCTGGAATTGACTCGAGGACTGAATGTACAAGATTTCCTTTTAGCCTTCCGCAAATTTGCCAGCAGACGAGGACTGCCGGCTACAATACAATCGGACAACGCAAAAACATTCCAATCTTCTAGCAAGGAAATTCGAAAAATCGCCCGATCACAGGAAGTCTGGAGATACCTAGCCAACAACCAAATTACTTGGAACTTTATCGTGGAGAAAGCACCGTGGTGGGGTGGTTATTGGGAAAGACTCGTACGAAGCATTAAATCACCGATCAAGAAAGTCATTGGGCGATCGACGCTGAGTTATGACGAGATGAGCACCTTGCTGACGGAAGTTGAAGCAGTTATCAACGCTAGACCGCTTACGTATGTTTACGACGACCAAGAGTCAGTTTCTCATCCTCTTACCCCATCCGACTTAATTTATGGGCGACGCATCTCCACGAGCCCTAACAGTCAGTATTACGAGACCGTGAGCACCTTCAATTCCTTGACGAGGAGATTAAAGCACCATCGCCATTTGTTAGGGCAAATTACCCGCCGGTGGAGGAGTGAATACTTGACAAGTTTGCGCGAACAAGCCGCGAAAGGATCAAATGCTCGAGGTGTTAATGCGAAGCTTAAGGTCGGTGATATCGTGATTCTCAAGAACGATTCTGTCACACGAGCATTTTGGAAATTGGGAAAAGTTGAAGAATTGCTACCGGGACGAGATGGAGTTGTACGAGCAGCAGTAATCACCGTATCGCGTGGAACGAGTTCCAGCAAGCAACGTTTGAGAAGACCTATTCAACATCTCATCCCAATTGAAGTAAAGTCATAGACTTAATCAAGTTGAACATTTCCGAGGATCATTGATTCGTGTAAATAGACATTGAACATTGAACTTTGCGAAAACGAATACGCGTTTTCTATTAAAAAAAAAATTGCGAGTAGTTGATTCACAGACGTGAACAACTAGGGGGAGTGTCACGAACAGTCACGTGTATTATATCGATCTTTGTTATGCAACATTTAGTCACGCTTTTGCGGTTTTTGTTTGTACAGGACACACCTTGATTTCCCAACTTGATTTTCCGGTTTTGTAGAATTACTTGTATATAGTTTCTGACGCTTCAAGTCTAGCTGAATAAATGGTTTAATCAACAAACGAGTGTGGTTCTTTTTACGAGTTTATTACATCCATGAAGAATTGGTCATGAACTGTTTAAAGGCGGGAAAAGCTGCGTTCTGTGAAAAACCAGTTGCTAACACTAAGGAGGCTATAGGTGAGTATTGAATGTCTGTACTTGTTTGCCGAGGAATCCTTTACAGGGTGCTCTTGGTAACAAACATTTCTATTTCTTCGTTTTCTTTCGTTTGCAGAACGTTGTTACAGGACTGCCGAAAGCCATAACATTCCATTACTTTGTGCCTTCAACCGACGATTCGAACCAACAATTTCCTCCCTTGTGGAAAGGGTGAAAAAGGGTGACATTGGTAAAGTTCAAATCATCAAGACGACAAGTCGTGACTTCCCCAAGCCAAGTATTAAATACTTGAGGATTTCTGGGGGGATCTTCCATGACTGCTGTGTGCATGATGTAGACTTGATATGTTGGATTGTGGGTGAGTCCCCTCATACAGTCTTTTGTCTGGCCCATGCTTTCGATTCAGAGATAAGAGCAATCAATGATGTGGATACAGTCGGAGTGGTAATAATTTTCCCAGTGGAGTAATTGGTCAGATAGATCTTTGACGCCATGCCGTATATGGGTGCGACCAACGTATCGAGGTGTTTGACACGGGTGGTATGATTACGAGTGAGAATGTCCCGGCTCTCTCCTCCCAGCTTTTCACTGCTAGTGGCAGTTCGCAACCTCCACTGAAGCACTCGCTTATTCAGAGATATGCCGAGAGCTATATTTTAGAGATGAGCCATTTTATTGATCTGATCAAAAAGAAGGAAAATTTACGCATCACTAAAGATGATGTGCTTCGATCATGGCATGTTGTTGATGCCATCGAGAGGTCATTCCATAGTGGTAAGCTAGCCACTTTAGAAAAGTGACTCAGAATTGTGTAGAATGGTATACACCAGGGTATACACAGTAAACTATCACCTTGCAGACCTCTCGCTATAATGGATACGCCTTTATTACCAATAGAAGTTGAAGTGCCGACGGAAAAGAATTTGAAATTATGAATATATGAACTTCATATATTTGAACTGCGGAATGAAGAAATAAATGTAAAGAAGATCCTCGCAGTTATTAACGCAACTTATGCAGTTGCGAAAAGAAAGCCTGAAAAAAAATCAGGCTTGCCGGGATTCGAACCCTGACCTCTGCGAACCGGTGCAGCGCTCTAACCAATTGAGCTAACAAGCCAACTGGGAGCTGGTCATTAAATTGGTTCGTAATATACCCGGGAAAGATGAAGATGAAATTATGAATATATGAACTTCATATATTTGAACTGCGGAATGAAGAAATAAATGTAAAGAAGATCCTCGCAGTTATTAACGCAACTTATGCAGTTGCGAAAAGAAAGCCTGAAAAAAAATCAGGCTTGCCGGGATTCGAACCCTGACCTCTGCGAACCGGTGCAGCGCTCTAACCAATTGAGCTAACAAGCCAACTGGGAGCTGGTCAGATATCTCCCTCCATACGGGCTCTCGCTATTTAATAAGGTTTTGTAAGGTGTCCGTTACAAAACAGTTGATTTTACATGTTCTTTTTTTAAAATAAAATTTATACCTTAATACCTTATTGTTATACGAAGTTAAGGTATAAAACCACTGCAAAAACCGTGTACGATCAACCTGGCTCAACGTTGGATCAAAAAGATCGTGATCAGTCAAAATTATAAAAATATAAATGATTGTCAAAATGACTACTGCAGGGACTGATCAAACAACGTGAAAAGAACACAACACCACAGTCAACAAGACCCGGCATGATAAGCGCTCATGACTAGAAGGCAGATACGGACACTGCCTTCTAGTCATGAGCGCTTATCATGCCGGGTCTTGTTGACTGTGGTGTTGTGTTCTTTTCACGTTGTTTGATCAGTCCCTGCAGTCATTTTGACAATCATTTATACCTTATTGTTATATACATTTGTGGGTCTGAAGTCAGTGCTTTGTGTTTGTGCTTGCAACCTCCAGCTCCTCTGAGGCATTCATTTCCTCAGAGATACGCAGAAGGCTATATTTTAGATATGAGCTATTTCACTGATGCCATCCAAAAAGAAGGAAAGTTTACGCGTCACCAAAGTGTTGAAGAAACTTTTAAGGGGTGATTAGCTTGCTCACTTCAACAAAAGATGGACTCGATACTTCGTAGCCCATACGGGCTCTCGCTATTTAATAAGGTTTTGTAAGGTGTCCGTTACAAAGCAGTTGATTCTACATGTTCTTTTTTTAAAATAAAATTTATACCTTAATACCTTATTGTTATATACATTTGTGGGTCTGAAGTCAGTGCTTTGTGTTTGTGCTTGCAACCTCCAGCTCCTCTGAAGCATTCATTTCCTCAGAGATACGCAGAAGGCTATATTTTAGATATGAGCTATTTCACTGATGCTATCCAAAAAGAAGGAAAGTTTCCGCGTCACCAAAGTGTTGAAGAAACTTTTTAGGGGTGATTAGCTTGCTCACTTCAACAAAAGATGGACTCGATACTTCTTAGCAACAGACAACAGTTTTCCTTTGGTTTAACTTCTATATTCTGTCTCAGTAACTTTACAGTTCAACTCAATACAAGAGAATGAATGATTCTACTTCGCACGTTGCTTTTATGTTGGCTGGGAATGATTGACAAACGCTTAAAGTGCTGTCAAACTCTTAGACCTTCTCCAAGTCGATCTCTTCGATTGATATTAATTTGCCCTTTGTTTTCTAACCTGAAAAAAATTAAAGGACTTGGGAAAGTCTATCAAACTCTCATCAACTGGAGATGCACACTTACGCAATCTCTTATGTGATTGGATTTTCTGATACGTTTCCATAATTTTCTTCGGTTTATTTGACCTTAAGTCGAAACACTTTTCTTGTAAGATTGTTATCGTTTTCCTCGACATGTCCAGCCAAAACAAAACAACGGAATAAACATGAAATTTACAAAGAAGAGTTCTGTAAATTAAAACACAACATAAACAAGATTAAAGTATGCAACAATTCAACCAAAAGGTTATCATGCAACCATTACGCAAACAACAACTTGCCTTCTTTTTTAAGAAGAAGGGCCAGACTAAAGAACACGCCTATTTCCATAATTTACATTAGGTTGTTTATTACACTGCAAGATCTTAATTAAAAATATGGCACGTGCTCTCAAAACAAAAGATATTTGAACTGATTCACACTTGCAGAAACCTTTAAATTAAAACATGTTATCGCTATTCTTGCCAAAATAATTAAGGCTAAAAGTAATTTTAAGTAGGAGCATGAACTGGCATGAATTCAGAAAGAAATACGAAGGGTTTACGACAAAAACGATGCCAAACGGAAGAAGAGATCATTTCCAGGTAAATTTCAAGGAAAACTCAGCAGAAGGTCAAATCCAGAAAAACACTCAATAATCTAATGTAAGCAATCTATTGTTATCTGAGGAAAAACCAATTTAAACATATCTTTCAACTTATGACGGTTTCCATGGAAATGACAAAAGAACAAACACCTGTTTCACACCGAATTCGTAATAGGAGAAGGTTTATGTTGATCACAATTTCAAACGTCAAAGTAATGTGTACTAAAAAGTGATTCTTTCATTTCATCACTATAAAATATCCCTTAACTAGCCTATCATACAATAACCATGTAAGAATATTCCATTGATTATAAACATAAATCAAATCTAAGTAAATCTAAGTTGAGACTTTCGTTGCTTGCATTTTTATCGTTTAACGAAAGATGATGTGCTTCGATCGTGGCATGTTGTTGATGGAAAACCATAGTAGAAAACCAGTCACTTTAGAGTGTTAACTCTTAGGTTTGGCCATTAGGGAAGTGGAATTCTAGATATAAATAAAATGTATTTAAATGTATATTTTTAATTACAACTTAACATGTTTTGAACATGCTTTAAAATCCTACGACATTTTTCGTGTTGCGTGCGACTGTCGAAAGGATGTTGTAGGTTTAATTTACACGACATTATTCGTGTTGTAGGCATGGCGTTGGTATGGCGTAAGCATATCGCATGGGACAAAATCGTACCGGGTAAATCGGCCTAAAGACAACAGAAGAGAACCGTTTAATAATATTGAAGCGTCACAAGTTTTCAGTGATTCGCTACCAAAATCAAGCTAAATAAGCAGAATAAGAAAGGACGACATTTTCTTTGGCTACAATTTTGATACTCTACACAAAATAACATCGTTTAACCTGCAGTCGATGTAGCTCTGTGTTCAAGTCTTCAAGCAGCTAGCTCCAAGTATTCAAGTAAAGAGAACGTAATGCAAAATAAGTTGAATAATCGCTTTCCCAGTTGTTTGATTCATTGTTCTTTTACCACATTTCGTCCGCGGCCCGGCTGAACCGAGAACCACTACGTTTTGTGCCCGTTTCAACTTTCCATCTACAATGTTAAAATCATACAGCTTCAATCCGCTTTGGACAATGAATACAACAATTTTTCAGGAAACATCAACCTGTACCACGTTTTAGAGCTAATAACTGGAAGACTTTTCCAAAAAATTATTTTCGGACGTTCAGTTCGGAGCAGTTTCATTGATCCATTTAGCTTTGCAAAGAAACGTTGCAACACTTCGCAAGGTAGTCTGAGAAAACAGCCGACGTTTCGCGAGGTCGCTGCCACTCGAGCGCTAGCGTCGTCGGCTGTTTTCTCAGGCTATTTGCAAGGCCGTTTTGCGGCCTTTTTTTAAGTCATGTAAGCGATTATTTTTCCTTTTTTTCTCTTCCCCGTTTGTTTCTCGTTCTTTCTTTCTTGTTCTAACTGTCATGGTAACTAGTGTTTGAGTTTTGAATCAACTGCGCATTCGTATTGCTCAGTAATTTCAAATTTCAACGGCAGCGAAATGAGCTGTGGCATCCTGCCAAATCCTGCCGAAAAAAATACTATTTTAGCAAGCTCATAATCGTTCAGTTGAGTTTCACAACGTTGGGTTTGGAAACTTGAACTTATAATTTATCGAACAATGAACATTGCCAAGTATGTTGCTATCTTCAGCTCATAACTGGTGCGTGGACTGGAGCAAGGTGTTTCCAAATATGGTACTTAGAAAATGAATATTGACGAGCATTGAATGCGAGTTACACGTTTCAACTCCTTGTGAGTTCAGTTCTGGTGTGACTATAAGCATGCAAGGTAAGCCACATTTTATTCTGTGGGTGTATCTGATTTTAAACTTTCATACTGATATATATATATATTCCCGGGCAAAAACTACCCCTATAGAACAAGTGCCGGCACAGTTTCTTGCCAAGTTTTATTTTTATCTGTAGAGGACATTGAATGCAAAATTTGCATTTATCAAACTACCGTTTTTGCCCCATTTCTTTTTGTTGAGAGCAAATGTTTCTCCGTTAATTAACGGCGACGTTTTCGCCCCATTTCTTGAAAGCGACTGTTTCCCCGTTAATAGACGGCGAAGTTTTCTCCCCATATCTTTAATGACAGCAAATGTAATTACGCCCTTAATAAAAGGTAAAGGTTTTGCCCCATGTCTATTTTCAGAGCAAATAATTCGCCCTTAATAAACGGCGAAGTTTTCGCCCCATTTCTATGTTGAAAGGAAATGTAATTACGCCGTTAATAAAAGGCGAAGTTTTTGTCTATTTCCAGAGCAAATGTTTCGCCGTTAATAAACGAAGAATTTTTTTGTCACATTTTCTAAGTTAAAAGCAAATGTTTCGTCGTTAATAAACGGAGAAATTTTGGCCCCATGTCGTTATTGAGAGCAAATGATTCGCCGTTAATAAACGGCAAAGTTTTTGGCCCCATGTCGTTATTGAGAGCAAATGATTCGCCGTTAATAAACGGCGAAGTTTTTGCCCCATTTCTTTACTGAGAGCAAATGTTTCGCCGTTAATAAACAGTGAATGGATTTTGCCCCATTTCTTTCTTTGAGAGCAAATGTTTTGTCACTGATAAACGGCGAAAAGGCAACACTTTCATTATTTGCAGAGCAAATATTTCGCCGGTAATTTAGAGTGAAATATTTGCTCTGAATTAAACTGGAAATTTGTATTACAATAAAGTTCAACAATTTACATAAAAATTAGTGGAAGTTCTCTATAGTTACAAGAGAATTTTGCCATAAATTATATCTGTAGAGAAAGTTTAAAAATCAGCAATTGAATTTGTATGTAAATTTTATTTATTAATTAATTGCGAATTTTGTTTTTTTTTTTTTTGGCATAACCATAAATGCAGAGAGCGTATTTCGCCGTTAGTTAATGGCGAATTTTGTTTCATTTAAGTATTTCTCTGTAGGGGACATTGAGTGCAAAGTTTGCATACATCAAACTAACGGTATCTGGTGACAAGCAGACCCGCTAGCAGCCTGCGTAGCAAGCGTTTCCGTAGGTCTTTCCCCCCGAGGTAAGAAAACGCTTGCCCGCAAACCCCATGATTTTGAAAAAAAAAGGTATGAGGCAGGTTATCTACTGTTCTTGCCTTCTGGGCAGGCACCCAAACATGTTAGACATGGCAGACAAAAAACATGCAATTAGAATTACATCGCGCTGCACATGATCAGCTCGTTGGGTGTAAAAATCGATACCAGTTACACAAAACAAACCCTCGTACCTCAGTCATGTCAGTGACTGAATGTTGATGAGTAAACATTTATTTCAGTTTTTTTTTCTTTAAGTCACCATGAGCCAAGAATCTCCTGTCAGATTTGTGTTGTTTGGTTTGGGTACCGCCGGTCATATACATGCCAATAATATCATTAGAAACCCCCAAGCAAGGCTGAGATATATTGTGGATATTGATGCAGAGAAAGCCATGGAGTTTGTGACATCAAATTACCTGGACACCAAGGTTGTCACGCCATCTGACTCGGAGACTGTGTTGCGTGACCCAAATGTCAATGCTGCAGTGATTACTACTCCAACCCATCTCCATGAAGAATTGGTCATGAGCTGTTTAAAGGCGGGAAAAGCAGTGTTCTGTGAAAAACCAATTGCTAACACTAAGGAGGCTATAGGTGAGTATTGAATGTCTGTGCTTGTTTGCCAAGGAATCCTTTACAGGGTGCTCTTGGTGACAAACAATTCTATTTCTTCTTTTCTTTCGTTTGCAGAACGTTGTTACAGGACTGCCGAAAGCCGTAACATTCCATTACTTTGTGCCTTCAACCGACGATTCGACCCAACAATTTTCTCCGTGGCCGAAAGGGTGAAAAAGGGTGACATTGGTAAAGTTCAAATCATCAAGACGACAAGTCGTGACTTCCCCAAGCCAAGCATTGATTACTTGAGGATTTCTGGGGGGATCTTCCATGACTGCTGCGTGCATGATGTAGACTTGATATGTTGGATTGTGGGTGAGACCCCCCATACAGTCTTTTGCCTGGCCCATGCTTTCGATTCAGAGATAAGAGCAATCAATGATGTGGATACAGTCGGAGTGGTAATGAAGTTTCCCAGTGGGTCAATTGGCCAGATAGATCTTTCACGCCATGCCGTATATGGTTACGACCAACGCATCGAGGTGTTTGGCACGGGTGGTATGATAACGAGTGAAAATGTCCCGGCTCTCTCCTCCCAGCTTTTCACTGCTAGTGGAAGTTCACAACCTCCATTGAAGCACTCGTTCATTCAGAGATATGCCGAGAGCTATATTTTGGAGATGAGCCATTTTATTGATCTGATCAAAAAAAAGGAAAATGTACGCATCATTAAAGATGATGTGCTTCGATCGTGGCATGTTGTTGATGCCATCGAGAGGTCATTTCATAGTGGAAAGCCAGTCACTTTAGAAAAGTGACTCTCAGGTTTGGGCAGAATCGAGGCAGAAACGTTTACACAGTAAAGTATCAGACACTTCGCTATAATGGATACGCCTTTATTACTAACGGAAGATGAAGTGCCGAAAGAAAAGAATTTGTTTAAAGATACCTCCCTCTATACGGGCTCTCGTTATTTAATAAGGCCACCAAAGCTTGGTCCCCAAAGGTGTCCGTTTAATATAACAGGGGTTGATTTTACATGTTCTTTTCTAAAATTACAATTTATACCGTAATAACTTATTGTTACGTACTTTCGTGGGTCTGAAATTTGTGATTTCTTGAAATAGGAAAAAAAGGGGGGAATACAAAATTTGCAGTATACGTATAAGAAATGATGATGATAACTCTCACAGTTAAAGATGATTGTTTCATATATTCACTCTTTCATAATTGGTTCATATATTCACTCTCAAAATTTAGTGTTTCACACCTCAGTGTCTCTCAAATCGAAAAAATAAAGCCTCGCAAAATACGGGTCTTTCGACGTCACGAATCAATTACCCACAAAAATAAGAGAGAATAAGGTACTGGAATTTGACTGAGCTTGTGAAGGGGATTAGTTTCTAAAGAGGCTTTGGTGCTACGTCGGTGGGGAAGTGAAACACAAAACTTTGCAGCCAAAAACAACATTTTAAAGAACTTTAAATTACTCCAAAATGACAATGAAACACGTAGAATCTTTTCACAGCCCCTATTCCACTTTTCACATTTGCCGACCCGCACATGTGCCGAACCTATTCCACTTTTCACATTTTAGTATACATCCTTACGCTATTTAGTATTTGTAAGCTTACACGTATGCTGATATTTCAATAAAGATCTTTAAAGGCGACAAAAACAGGGAACTTTCTAGTTAGAAGCGTACTTAAATCTGATGTTCAACCCGGTACTTTTAAATACGCGCGCAAACGATGCAACACTTTTACATGCACCTTCGCAAATGCAATCTATTGCATAACAAGCTTCATACTGTTTAATTTCCGCGAACACGTACGAGACGTTGAAAGAAATGACAAGGACGCATCCAAACCAATAGCCCGACATTAATATTTCAATCTCTCTAATCATCCTAGCCAACACATGGCGATCTGCATGTGGCCTTTCCCTACACCAGGGTAACACGGAAAGCCGGAAAAATCTAAAACAAAAACTCATTTTTCAAATCGGCACACGTAATTCTCACGGTATCAACGAACGCTTCTCATTCAACTAATTTATTCTTGGTGTTCACGTTGTCATGTTTAATACTACCAATAGCGTAGCTCCACCACTCACCATATAAACCAAGTGACCCACAATTCCTTGATTCGCTCTGATCTGACGAAGGGCTAACTCTCGAAACGTCAGCTTTCAATCTCTTTACGGTAGTCAATTCAACAAGACCAAAATTTTGAGCTTGTGAAGACCTAGCGAGGCTTTTTTTTTCTCCAACCAGTGTAAGTGAATAACATAAAACATCCAAATGTCGCTAAACCGCATATAATCCATTGTCAGTACTTGTTTCACCCACTTTTGTACTTTTATTCCCCTTACCAGGGAGTAGTTATCAGGTATGTTACAAGTTTAATACTGTTAGTTTACACTATTTAAACAAGAGAGTTCGTCTGTCGAAGGCACTATTGTGTGATAGGATGCCCGAGGAAATTTGATATTCCCAACAAATATTACGTTCGAGGGCTTATATGAAGTTTGGACATCAAATTTCCGAGGGAACCTATCACACATAGGGCCTGAGACAGAAGGACTCTATTGTTTTTATTGTACAACGCTAAATTTTGAGCGAAAATTGCCAAAAACGGGCACTATGCGCTGACAGGCGTACGCTTAGGGAAGACACTATCGCGTCATGTGATCGATTCCGACCAATGGGAGCACGCCAAAATATAGCGTTGTACTATAATAGGTAATAGTAAAAGATTGATATCCGACATTGCTATAACTACATCGGAAGATTTAGGCCCGGTTTAAACGTCGAACTTCACATGTGCCGAACCTAACACAAATATAATGAGCATAAACAATAGCTTTTGCTCATTTGCATTAGGTTCGGCACATGTGAAGTTCGACGTTTATAAACTGGGCCTTAGGACTGAAAACTCTTTTCATTACTGCAGGTACTTATGTCGTCCTTGCGTTACAGTGTTGTAGAAAATTGAGTGCCAAAACAAATTACATTACTGGTTAGCTAATGTTTCCCAGTGAATAAAAACTAAAAGTTGAAAAATTTGGTTAGTTCTACAAATCAACTTGAAGCTTTCCATATCAAGAATCTCAAACCTAGCATTAATGAAGGACTTTTTCTAATTACCTACAATTCCAGTCATATTGCGTAATGTTAACACGCCTAATTACCGTTGCCTTCTTGTAAAAGTATCATTACATTGGTTTTTACAACGATGTCATCTCTCGGCCTTGCCTTCTTCATTTTGTGTTCCAAATTGTCAGATGGCTCTGGATTTTGATCTACAAATTAACATTTAATGCATTTTATCTATCGTTTTTAAATTAACTTTAATTTGCCGTTTAACAAATACTGTCCTATTAATGTAGTTAGAGTTACTTTTTAGAAGTAACTTCTCAAAGGCTTAATATATAAATGAAGATCTACCTGTAAAAAGCTATAAATTAGCATGGCGTACACACAGTGATGTGTTTAGTAAAGTTGCTCCTCTAAATCTCATTCATCAAACTCGTAGAAAGCTTAGACATTACAGCTCACATTAATTTCAGCGTTCGATGAGTTGATTCACAAGCACAAAGTTTTGATTTGTTATCTTAAGTTTTACTAGTTTGCATTGTAAGGCAGATAGTTTAGTGTTTAAAATTGTCTTGTGGTTCTGCGTTATCCCCAGTACCAACCCTCACCCTCAGTACTCTCGCAGCTAGCCTGGCAGCTAGTCTGCAATGGTTCATCTGCACGTGATAATTTAGTCCCTAAAGTTTAGTGTTTAATATTGCCTTGTGGTTCTACGTTATACACAAGGGAGATGTTACCTAGTACTAACCCTTCAGGCTCATTACACTGTGTGCCCACTGTGTGTGCCCGTTCTCACATTGATACAGAGTTTTTGGCCAGCGATGACCAAGCAATCGCCAGCGATCGTCAGTGGAAGCCAACCTTATGGCAGCCTTAATGGATCGTTCTCAGAGATGTCATAGTGAGGCGTGTACACTTTTCGCAAATCTCTGAAACCAGTTCCATGTCGTCCCTTTTCGTCATACAACTTGCATTCTTGGGTAACGTTGTTGTAATTAAAAGACATGCACGCCTGTCCATTTCCGAAGTATGCACATAAGCGCATACACTGTTGTGAACTTACAGACTTTTCAGATGCCAATATGTGACCATCGGGAACATGGTGACCTTTGGTAGAGGTGTACATGACGTCAGAAACGCCGGCGGGAAAATCTGTGCGGTGATACAAGCATGAAATTAATGGTGATTTAGCTTAGTCGCCTTTTCCCCGCATCCCCCTCTTCCCCAGATGTGCGTTTTTGTTAGAAAGAAGTGGAAGTTAAGGAATAACGATGTAGACGAACGAGCTGTCCAAATAAAAAATACCCCACAGTACAATAAAATCCGTCGATTTCGCGCTCATCCAATCCACAAGCTGGGTAACGAAAGTTAATTCATTGCAAACTGCAGGTAAAGAGAAATGCTACTTCCCACTACTCTTTTACTGACCTTTCTCTCTGTGAAATTAAACTCAATTTTTGGTATCTAGTAAGTATATCATAATGGCGCCCAACAGTGATGCCGCGGCCTTTTGGGCATAATGAGATTCCTTGAGCATCAGTTATAGATAACTGGGTCTAAGCACACTTAGGCTTTTGATGGATACCTGGATTATTACCATTAAAGTTACCTGGATTATTACCTGGATACCTGGATTATTACCATTACCATACAAGACAGTGTTATTAATAGCATACCTAGCGTGCTTATTGTGAAACAGTACTGTCCAGGGATAATGGGATGAACTTCTTTTAACTTGTAGACAAAGAAGTCGCGACATTTCTTTATTTGCATTGGTAATGAGTAGTAGCAGCAGTCTTTACGAAAGTTGAAGCACGCTTTGCCATGAATGATCCCGGCCTCACGCGACGGATTCGAACCACTGAACCACCCAGGAGCCTGGGCACCACACCTTTCCTCTTGGACGCAGGAAGTGGGAATAGCATAGCATTTCTCTGCCTTGAACCAGTTTTCATAGTTAAAAACACGGTCATAATTGGCGGGAAATACAGTCCAAGGGTCAGGCTTCCATTTACTTTTCCATTTGTAATCATCGACATCAAATGTGGAGCAAAGGGAGCTTGGATCTGAAATGAGATAAGATAAAATAACTTTAAAAAGGGTGTAATAGTGTAATAGTGTATAGTATAATCCTTGTTGGATAAATCATTTTAGTTTTCTTGACTTTTTTAGAACGTAAAGACAATATTCTCTCTTGTTTATAGTAGCCTTATAAGTTTTCACCAAGTCTGAGATTGGTGAATTATTGATGTTGTAAGAAAAAAACCTGAACTCTGTTTAACGAGCACTGAGAAATTAAGGAATGTAATGAACAAGGGTTGCGAGTTCTCTTTTTCCACAGGTGTCCCAAGCTCAAGCTTTGAGTCAGCTGCATCAGTGACGGCAGAATACTGAAGTACATTCTTTTTATGTACCTCTTGTAATGGCTGAAAACATTAAGGGTTGGTATGGGGATTTTAACATGCCGGCGTTATTTTCAGGAATAAAATTTAAACCAACTTGAATGTATTATAACACACTTTCAACAGCAGGCATTTGGTTCGATCACATCTTAGGAGTAATCTGTATCGTTTATCGTCAACTTGGTTGTTTAATAAGAAATGCCAGTTGATCATATTGCAGACGCTAACTTGCGTGCAACAAGTAAAAATTATTATTGTCATTATTATTATTATCATTGTTGTTGTTGTTGTTGTTGTTGTTGTTGTTGTTGTTGTTATCATTCGTCATCATCATCGTCGTCGTCGTCGTTGTTGTTGAAGTTGCTGCTGCTGCCGATAAAAAAAATACAATCACCATCAACAGCCTCTTAGGGAACTTATGCTATCATGACTACAACGCAAAGAAAAGAAATAATTTTGTTGGGAAGGCTTTCAGGTTCAGATAAAGAAAGGAAACTTCACCGTCAAGGGCCAATGTTTTCCACAAAACCCAGAATTTTGCCACATCACGTTGTTTTACAGAGGATGGCAAAGATGTGTACTAAAATGTATAATTGACGTGTAGAATCATTGTTTTGCTAGATAAACCTTAAGCTTTTCAACGTTCTAGTTTCCCGTCCCATCCGTTGTAGCTTAAGTTGCCTATTTTTGTGCCCACAGCCGTAATAGCAAAACCCTAATTAAACCCATCTAGTAACAGCTTGACACCTGTCTCGTCCGGAGGCGTCTTCATCACGCGCGAGCTGAGAGCAAGGGGTACCATCACACCTCGCGCTCCCGTGCCGCGCGCGTTATGAAGACGACAGGGCACGAGTTAGACTTGATACAATAGTTATGAGGTGATCTATTACTTGACCACAGGCGTCCCAGTCTCAAGCTCTTTCGACTGACCTTCCACTTTCAGTGTCACATCATATGACGCTTGAATCGTTCCTTTACTGTTTATTACATCACACGTGTAAATTCCTTCATCAGCTTGTTGAACCAAGTCGATCAGCAGGCTCGTACCATATCCAGCAGCCTTCGTCTGAAGAACAACGCCATCTTTACTCCAGCGTACAGTTTTGCCTTCCAAAGCGTCACATTTCAGCTCCACGCCTTCTCCAAGGTGCACAGTTTGATTGGAGATTGACCGTCCTAGGGGTATAAACAAAACTTCGAAATTAATTTTTTCACAAGAGCAATTCTGCTCCTAGGTCCAAAATTTTAGGAGTAAATTTGGTCTAACAAGGAGCAGAAAATCTATTATTATGAAAATCGTCCAAAAGTTGAAGGGGCAATTTTGCTCCTAAGTTAGTTTTTTAGGAGCAAATGTCCTCGAACCAGTCGCAAATTGCACATTTGCGATCGTAAATTTCGAACCCTAGACTATAAACAATTGCATTACAAGGCATATTTCGTAAATTATAAGCTCTTGACTTTGCATATTTCGATATATGTATATTACTTTACTTTATCTTGTCAACGTCAACAAAGATAACAAACTTGATAAAGATAACACGAAAGGCCAATGAAGGCTAAAGAGATTTTATCTGCCTCTATGTCCTCTATTATTTGCCTCTGTTAATGGAAGTATCTATTTCCTAAGGCCTGGTTCTTTATTTCTGTGATGGCCTCTAACTTTCGTTCAGTTTTTCAAACCCCGTAACTGCCGTCGTGTCGTTTCCCCGACAAAAACTTGCGGGTACACATTGTCTATCCCGGTTCCTGCGGTTCCACATTGTCTCTCCCTATATACGTGCCTAAATGGGTACCAGCGGACCGTAGCGGACACAAAATATTTGGGGTAGCCCTGCGATGGAAAAACATCACTATCCCTTCGAAGACGATTAGCAGTACTCTTAATTGTCGACTACAAGCAGTCTTTCTTTCCGTTCAGGGATAGTCAGGCAAAAATAAGAACACGCGAGCGAGATGCGAAAATCGCCTGCTGCGTGGAAACATGACGCACGAACGGTGAACCGCTCGTGTCCTCATGCTACAGAATCCAGCCGTGTTAGACACCTTTAGTACGAGTGCGACTTTACATCACTAATGTGTAGCGATAAACTTAACAGAGGGAAAGCTGTGGGAATAGAGAGCGCGTCCTCCGTAATTTAAAGGAGGGGTGGGGGGCAAGGACGATAGTTTGCTTGGCAGGAAGGCATGAAAAGGAAACTGCGAGAGCCAAGGACACGTGTAAGAAAAGAGCGCGAATGACAACGTGCTCGGGCGAAAAAAAAAACACTGACAGATCAGCAGTTGCAGTGCATGCTCACTAGTGATTTTGCTGTGTTCAGTATTGCGGGCATGCGCAACGCTAAGGATTTAAAAACAGGGATGAATCTTACCTAGTTCCTAGGCCTCTATATTTCGCCGCGGTTAATCTGTTTCGGATCGCGTGGTCCGAGCTAAAATGTTCGTCCCGGATACGTCATCGAAACGAATTTTACGTCACAACGAATTACCCGTGAAGGGCTTGGGGAAAAGCCGCACAGGAACTAGGCAAGGATGTAATCACGCCTTGACGTAAATTGGCCGTTATTCCCGTTATTCCGCTTCTTGTTTAAAAAAACTGCGTTGTGCCAGTTTTGAGCAAGGAGGCCTGTCAAGGGAAACTTTTTCGGTGCAACCAGCTTTAGCTTATCAAGGTTTGACGTGAGCCCTGTATGAGTTTAATTACCAAAGGGATAGTCGTAAAATTACGGGGGAAAAAAGTTTTACCTGCTGTGAAACACAACCATTTGGCATCCTCAATCTCAAGTTTAGTCAAGTCGCGATCATAAAGCTGGACGCATGAAATCCTGCCTTTAAAATTCCCCGCACTCCCTGAAGTGGAGCCCATTAAGACACTTTGACGGGTTGCTGTTTGCCAAGGCCAGCTGACGATTTTGTCTTTATGTTCACTTCCATTTAGCCAAATCTTTACTTCACCACTCACATAATTGTAAGTAACTCCTACGAAATGCCACGTTTGGGGTTCAAGAATGTCGCTCGACAACGATGTCAGTTTTGTGAAGTTTGACATTTGACGAATTGTAGTTTTGAAGCGGCCTTCGTTGAACAGAAATTTATTGCCAAAGCTCCCCAGTTCGGCGGCTGGATCAGCATAGTAAAATATTGGACCTTTCACTTCTTCGTGGTAAATCCACGCTAGGAATGTGAATGAATACGTTGTGTGCAGGCCTCCGTTATTTGGAAACGTAATAAAACTGGTCGAGTTTCCTGAGAACTGATATGAGCCTCCTGCACTGCCGTCAGGGCCTGGGGCTAGGTTTACGTCCTTTGATAGGCCAGGAGGATTGGACCTGAGACTAATGTCTGCTGTGTCGTATTGTCCGTTCAGAGGAAAGAAAGCAACTGGCCGCAAAGGAACTGTGATAAAAAAGAAGTCGGGAAATTAAATTACATTCTCTATGAGAATACATCACCAGAGAAACCACTCAATCAGGAGATGGAGCATTTCAATTGCTCTGCTTGGAGATTTATTATTTACGCGCGGACAAAAACTGACGTTTTTGAAGCGATGAGACAGCAAATATACATACAGTCCAAAACGTGCACTGCCTAATTTGGTTAGCCGCATTTGCAAATAAAATCAGTACAGTTACCTCTTATTGAGGAAACATAAGGACGAGTGAAAAACTATAGGTGTGGTCTAAACTCTTTCAAAAAGTGCTTATAAGACTTTGAAGAGGTAACGAATGCTCTGATTGGTTGCGTAGTTGTGTGTTTTACGTCACAAAACATTTGGCTGCTTTGTGTATAGGAGACACAGAAAAATGTCGTTTGTGCTCACTTAACTTACTGCTAACACTTGAGGGAATGTGGGAGAATTCGATGTCACTCATGTAAGCTCTTGCCTTGCGCCTTCGAATTCTCCCGTACTCCCCGTAGTGTTTTCATCAAGCTATGTTCCTTCCAAATACGTGTGCCCTTTTCTGCAAAGAAATAAGGGACTGGATTTTGAAACTACCTTGAAGGCTCGTTGGCTAAATGCCTCACTGCGCTATAGGAAGTAAGAAAAATCAAATCAAGTGAAGGCTTTGTTTGGGGAGGGCGCCTTATGGGAAAAAAGGTTATTCAACACAAAAGGTGTTCTGGAACAGTTGCATACCAACCTCTTTGACTACATATTCCTCTGACAGCATGCACTTCATTCTCTGTCAAAGCTTTGTTGTACACTTGCATACAAGATATCCTTCCCCTAAGATATCTGTTATCTCCTGTCATCACTCCCATTCTTACATTGCTTTGAGTGTCAATCTCAAACGTACCAATGCTTTGTACAACATACACCTTTCCATCGATCCAAAGTTTGTGCAAACCGGATTCGTAATCAAAGGATGTACCCACAAAATGCCACATACTACGCTCCAAAACCTTGGTTATCAAAGCAAGAGCGTAAACTCCAGCCATAGAAACAAATCGACAAAACAACTTATCCGCGGCAACCCACAAGTGAACGCCAAAGTAGTCGGTTCCGTAGTTAAAAATCGGACCATCGCCGTTTTCTGGAAACACCCATGCTAAAAGAGTCAGCGACTTCCTCGTGTCAAGTCCTCCATTGTTTGGAAACTCGATGTAGCTAGATGAACTTCCAGAGAACTGGTAAGAGCCATTTGGTTCGCCATAGGGGCCTGGAGCAAGCTGAACGTTTGAGGGAATTCCCGCAGGATTTTGTTTAGAGCTCAAGTCTCTGGTGCCAAACTTGCTGTTTAGAGGGTACAAAGCTGTTGGAACCGGAGGATCTGGAAAATCAAAAGTTTAAGGTCAAATGCTACCATTTCACCCGGGCTAGATTGCCGATCCTTTTGTTGTTTCTGGTGGTAATCAAAATCCAGGGGAGACAACGGTTGCGGTCTCACTCATTGTTTGGTCAGTGCACTTTTGCAATTCAATCCCTGTTAGTATTAACATCACCAAACAATAAAAATAAGAAAGGAAACAGGATAATTGTGTGCGACACGCGTTTTTCAACAGATTTCAGTGTTACCCGGATCGGACGAGGCAACAACGCTCGATAGCACGCTTCATCGACGGGGCACGAAAATATCTGGCGGATTAAAGTTGTGAAAGTAATAACAGTAATGATGATGGTGGTGATGATGATGATGATGATGATGATGATGATGATGATGATGATGATGATGATGATGATGATGATAATGATGATGGTGATGATGATGGTGATGGTGATGGTGGTGGTGGTGGTGGTGGTGGTTGTGGTGGTGGTGGTAGTAGTAGTGGTGGTTGTGGTGGTAATGATGATGATGACGACGACGACAACAACGACGACGACGACGACGATGATGATGATGATGATGATGATGATGATGATGATGATGATGGTGGTGGTGGTGGTGGTGGTGATGGTGATGTTTATGGTGATGACAATGACACAGACTAGTTCTGCTCAAAACCAGGTTTTCCTTGCAAGTTAGTAACCGGGTCAGAGGGGTTCCACAGTATTTCCTCACCTGGAATGCAACCATAAAAGTCCATTCTCATTGATATGTGATTATACCACGTGACAGGAAGTAAGCGAATGTAGTGAGCTGTGATCGGTGGATCAAGCACATTGGTTTTCACTGTGCTGTGATCCGTGTTGCCTGTGAATACCTGACAAGTTAATAATATAATTTGCAAAATAAATTTTACAAATTAAACTCTCTGTCAAACAATATCAATATTAGCGTTTTTAGGTTTTAGAGTTCGAATATTATTAATAAATAAGCACCGTGTCCGTATGGCTATATGCTATAAAAAGAAGTAAACAACTGTATGCGCTCTGATTGGCTGGAATTAACTTCGAGGAATTAGAAAACTATTTAATTAGAGCGTTCATTTTATAAGAGAAATAGAAAGCTTACTGTTTCAATAGTTTTAATTTTGAAATTATGAATAACCTCATTACCGTGCGTTAATCGTTAAAGGATGGAGAAAATTTAACGGTGTTACGTTCGTGCTCGTTATGACACAATAGTGGGTGTTTATACACCCCACTCTTGGCCTATAAATTTAAGTATATGTAATCGCATGAGGCCGAGTAGAATTAAGGATAAATTTTCACGCGTATTTTCAAAGTTTTCACAAAATTGCCCGAGTCGCGCAGCGACGAGGGCAATTGTGAAAACTTTGAAAATACAAGTGAAATTTATCCTTAATTCTACGAGGACTCAATGCGATTACTTGTTTATAACACAGAGGGCAAAATTTTCGGAAAACTTTCCATGCACGTTGAAACACAATCAGCTGGCCATCAGAATAATTATAAAAGTACCCGCTTGTAAACAATTCACCAAACAAGCATTTTAACTGCTGCTCAGCGCACAGAACAAGAAAGACTGACCATTATGTACATCTTAAGAGATAAATACAATTCTAGTTCATTGACAAAACACACTTATAACTCAATTAACTAAGTAAATTTTATTCACCTGAGTTGTGAAGCTTCCTCTCGCTGGAAAAACTATCGACCATGTCGCTGTAAGTTTTCAGTAGTTTTAAAACAAATAACAATTTGCTGTTTCCCGTAACACATATAGGTTCACCTTTTCGAATTCCTCTTCAAGCAAACACCCGATTTCCATACCATTTTTACCAACCTTCTCGGTTAAAAGTCAAACTATGAAGCGATCCTTGTCTTGAACAACTCAAAATGCGTTTTTCATTTCAAGACGCCTACAAAATGCAAATGGCGCGCTCTCGCGCTCAGCCAATCAAATGCGAGTAATTTTGGCGCTTGGCCAATCACGAATTAGTAATTTTGCCCTCGTCCGAGAGAAAATTAAGAAAAAATGCCCTCTGTCTCAACCAATCAGCATTCAGTAATTTTGCCCTCTATGTTATAAGATGTGTAATCAAATGGTGACGAGTGAAATTAGGAAATAATTTCACGCGCGTTTTGTCAAAATTCTAATTTTCTAATTAGAATTTTGACAAAACGCAAGTGAAATTATTTCCTAATTTCACGAGTATACCATTTGATTACCTATTAATATCATGGGTGACAAATTACGCTCACAATCGTCAGGGTTTTGACTTGTTTATCGTGTCGAGAACTCCAAAGTTCACATTTTTCTGAGTGAAATAATGAATAAATCTTGTGGGAAGTTTTTACCACGCTTTGACGATTTCGTGTAGTTGTAACCAACAGCAAAATACACCAGACTCTGAATTTTTACTTGAAAAGTACCAAAGCAAATCGCTTGGCAAAGGTTATCCGCGTTTTATCCGGCAAATTCACTGAATCGAGCACCATGTTGCTCCATCGAGCAAGGCTCAGAAGGCTTCACAAATGCATTCAAAATACGCACAGAAAACTTGTTTTAACGAAAGTAAACTTCGGAAGCAAATTTGTATTTAAAACTGACCTTTATTTCATTCGAAGAAGTGCCCAAATCCACGGAATTACTTCTCTGAGTTCGCGGTCAATCACTCGATCAGCAACTGCCTCGCCGTTCAAAAATTTTCGCTGTCACACTGTCACAAATAATCTCTTCTTTTTGACTCGCAGTTAATTTCTGAGAAGTTCAGTCAATTAAAAGTCAAAATTTACAGATTACCGATTGAGTCCTCAATGAATATTTCCAGAATAGCTTTAGTTCTGCACAAAAAAACATCTTTATCAACCTCGACGCCATCTTGGCGCTGAGCTATAGACCCGTTGCCATAGCAATTTTGTAATTTCACATGTGAAATTATAAATTAACGCTGAAATTTCGCGCCAAAATTAAGGAGTAATTTGTCACCCATGATACTAATAACTTAAAACCCTTTATTACCCTCTCTTAAATACTGTATTTAAGAGAGGGTATACGTAGTTTGGAAGAATTCAAACGGGCTGTGGAGGCACAGGATCGAAACAGGTGAAAAAGAAGCCAACTATGTCCCGCTCGTTCTACCATTAGGTTATGGAAGAAACGGAGATCACTCTCTATTTCTGAAATGGTAAAAGGAGTGCTATGCCTCACGCAACCACATGGCCGGGCTACGGCAGCGATAAAGACCAACAGCAAACACCAAAAAACCAAAAAGAGGGTATGGACGTAAGTTAACGGTTAAGCTTAAGCAAACACGACGAAGACGACATCGCGAACGGCATTGAACAAAAGATTTAATAAGTAAAACCGTTACTCTGTGTGCACGTGCATTACACAATTTGGTACATTTCTTTGCCGTCCTCTTCAAAACAACGACGTGAAATGACCAAATTTACAGTTTTGTGGAAAACGTGAACACTCGACAGTGATTTTCTCTTTTCTTTTTTAACTTAAACGTCCTCCCTGCCAATTCAGTTCTCAACAAATCAGTCACATTGTACAAGCTGAACAAGTTTACGAAGTAGCTTATGTTTTGAAGTGAAGTTCTGGTTGCCGTCGTCGTCGCGACTGCTTACGCTCCCTATTTTCCCGTTCTCTGTACAACTTCAAAGTGAAATCAGGGTCTGGAAGGGTATTCTCGGGATCCGGGATTTGACCAAAATACGGTGCGGGATTCGGGAAAACGAAAAATATCTTGACGGGATTCGGGATTTGGCTGCTACCAGGGAAGCGGGATTCACCAAAATTTGGGTACGGGATGCGGGATTTTTTTGCCTGTCTGTCGGGAATTCGGGAAATCGTCACGACCCAAAAAACCGTTATAGCGGCAAAAGCGAATCAACCGGGCGAGCGCAAAATATCAATCGAAAGGGCCAATCTGCATCTTAAATTTATTAGCTTTTGCGGAAATTATTCTTTTTTAATGTATTTTTAGGAAAGAAGAAACGAAATTCGGGATAGCGATGAAAAAAGTGCAGGATGCGGGATTCTCGTGAAAAAGGAGCGGGAATGCGGGGTCAGGACCCCCCTCCCCTTCCAGACCGTGTGAAATGACCACATTCAAAATTTATGGAGGTAGAGTAGTTAAAGCAGTTACTCCGTTTTTCCTTCTGAACTCAAACATCTTCCTCATGAACTCAGTCCCTGGACTGCGTAGCTCGGACAACCGAGTACCGTATTTACTCGAAAGAGCGCCTCCCTCGAATAAGCGCCGCCCCCGAATAAGCATCCACAATGCACGGCTGGTATTTATTTCTGTTAATGTTATTTACTTGGATGTGGAGAGGGATCTAGACCTTTGAAACTAACTTTTTTATTGCGTCCTTCCTATGCTATTGTTATGAACAAAACAAAGACTAAGGAATAATACATCTGACTGTGTTATTTACAAGTTGGCCGTTTTAAATAAGCGCCGCTCCTGAATAAGCGCCGCCCTCAAATAAGCGCCGCACCGACGAGTCGAAAAATTTAACAAACGCCGCGGCGCACTCTCAAGTAAATACGGTAAGTCACTTTAGCCATCACGTTAAACTATTTTAATTCCCTTCGCTCTTCACGGACCCAATTGTTTTTCAGTTTAGATTAAAAAAGAACGCCCGAACATGCTTTGTATGCTCTTAAAAATCACTCTCGACAGACATCTTACGAAGTCTTTAATGATCCTTTGAAGTGATAGCGGCTCGTTGCAAACTCTGTCAGTCGCGGCTAGATATAATCAAGACCTACCTGCTTAAAATTATGTTTTATTTGTTGATACTTGAGAGATATAGCATCTTGTTTACGGCAAAAAATACCATGTAACCATGCGACCTTGATTTTCCCACTTTTACAATTTGCAGTTTACAGTTTGCCGTTTCTTAAGGAAGGTGAGAAGTTTCGTGTAGGGCACAAATGCGAGAATTCCTTGGCACTATTCTCATATCTTTGTTAATTCCTACGATGAAATTTAAACGGGGATTGAAGGTTAGCCTTTGGCCATAAACATGATGCTAAATCTCTCTATAAGAGGGCGATTTCATTTAGATGAACTTAGCCCTTTTACTCCCAAGAGTGCCTAAAATCAAAAATTCAAGACAAAGTCCAAATTTCTTTTCGTAAAATACTTGAATATAAGTAGTACCGTGTGAAGGTACAGCTGAAAAGGTTTCATATGAATGGTCACACCACAGGATTTCATTCGCAGACTCAAAAGTTAGAATCACCTTAAAAGTCTCCAGAACTGACTCTGGGAGAGAAAAGGTTAAGTGAACTTCCATGCACTGAATACCAACCGTTTGTTGCTTATTAGTTTGATACTGATGGTATGTGTTGCCATCTGAGCTGTAGTTCAGAGAGTAGCTTGTCACCCATTGAGCAGTATTTCGTCGTCCTTGTGTAGCCACACGTCTAATCTTAACTCTTTGACCAAATTTCACTTGAATCCACTGAGAGGCATCATTTGTTTTTGAACACCAGCTAATGCTACCACTCCAAAATTTGTGTAACCTGCAATACATATTTATAGCATTCTGGCAAAAAAATATGAGGCACATCTTCATCTAGTATTTGAGCAGTTCGCGCGATCTTATTCGATTAAAATGGGAAAAAAAGCCCACGAAGTTCATAATTAATTAGCTCTCAGTTCTCGAATTGGACAGTTAACAAATTAAAAAACTGCTTTTCCCCATTCCCTTCGCGGCTATTCCCTTCACGCAAACAATCCTGCCAGCTACGCAGGCTACAGCTAAACAGGAGCATGCGTTGATAACCATTAGAACGTTACACGTTGAAAGTACCTCATCGATTATTTGTTCTGTGATTAAAACAATCTTCCGAGACAGGGAGTCGTGAAAAACTGTGAGCTTTAGAGAAATGATAATGTCGACCACAGAATGCTGAAAGTATCTTTGCACCGATCGCCTGGGCACACCCTTTGTTCAGTACAAGCTAATGAGGACCACAACCTCAAGGCCTTCCCTCAGCCGTTAAAAAGCTCCTGTCTGTTTCTTCATGACTGGTTCCAGCGTTGTCCCAACTACTCATGCCACGTTTACGCTACGTTACGCAAAAACCTCCAAAAGGCCAACCTTGATCCCCAAAATACTCGGGACATAGTTTTCGCGGCGGTGGCGCGTCTTACGCCTTTTGCTATGGAGTTTCCCGGAACTGATTTCTCCTCAGGGCGACTGGTTAGCCCTACTGACCCCGGCTGCGGCTCTGCTTCTTGCTGGCAAACTAGTGTATTAAAGGCTATTATTTACTCGAACAATTTTCTTGTGCTATTATTGTGTATGCTGGATCATTCTGAGCATTGGAGAAATAATAATATCGGCTAAATTCCGGAAGGCTAAGCCCGAGCTTTTTAGCTCAGAACAGTCTGTTTTATTTCGTTGAACGATCTGTTTTGGGCACAACCTGAACGTGCGGAATTCGAAGTAACTGGGATGTTGCATTGGAAATAGCTTTTTGAGTTTGGAAAGATGGTGGGTCAAATGACTAATACCATTCGCAAGAGAAAATATCTCCTTATTTGACTGGGAAGTTGGCAAGTATTACACGATCAAAAACAACCCCTGAGTAAAGGGATTATATAAAACCAGAAGGCCTTAACATCGAATACGAAGTTTGACCTTGTGTTGCAGAAGAGCCTATTTTCAGTTTGGCCTACGCCCACACTACATTAATGTTATGGGCGCAGAATATATATACCCCTTCCCCCTTTTTTATGTCGTTTCTTATGCAAAATTTTCATCACGTGTTTAACATATTCGGTCTGGAATGAATAAAGGAGACTAAAATTGGACATAAAAGCAAAAAACATACAATCACCAGAATCCCCCTAACTCAAGGTTTTCGCTATTGCATGACAAAAATGGGGATTTGAAGGGACGTGATGCCACAAGAGGTCGGTGCGGCGGGAGTTATCTAAGTCAGGAACCTATGATCTCATTATTTTGTTAACCACGTTGCGGATGTGATTTGCAAACCTGGCAAAATGTGGTGCATAACTGGAAGACCATGCTGAAGAAGCTGTAATATCAGAGTCTGGGATTTTACCAGTTTCCATTCCAAGACTATCCATGCACACAGGGTCTGGGACGGGAGTAAAACCTGTAAACATGCACAACACCAAGTAACTAAACCAGTAATATATATAAATGAATGTACAGGGTATCAAAACATAATATTTGTATGTAGATCAAATAAGGCTGATATACCAGAATCTGTATGGCTTTTCAAAAGTAAAACAACTTTCGGATGAATAAAAGCGAAACCACTGAATAAAAGATAGGAGACACGACACTGTGTTGGCTATAACCTAATAAAGCGTTTCCACGCAATTCAAGCGGTTTCTGCCTTTCTACACTATCTTGTATAATAAAAACACATGTAGAAAGGAAGGTGTCGGGATCTCCCGCCAATCGACTCTCCACGAAATTAGCTCCAGTTTTCTCCCCAACACAGATTCAGCTCAGATTCTCAATCGACGTTCTATTGAAAGGATAATGTACATTTTTCCTCTTTTGTTTGTCTGAAGATCGATGGCACAGGCCTCTTCAATTTTTGAAACTAGCTCAGCGACAAACTCACATAACACTACAAAAAAGCCGCTACTGAGTCCATGAAGATCACGATTGGCCACATTAGTGCGGTCAGCAATGGACGCCAGGCCAAATCAAACCCCGGTGGGAGGAGCATGTTATGTTTCACCACACCTATTTGTTGTAACGACCACCCAGTAAGACTTGACTCTGATGATGACGTCCTCTTAGGCTGTCGAGTGGAAATGTCACTCATTGTCATCACAAACACTCCTTCCCAGGACTACACCCACCTGGATCACCAGGACGATGATACTGCACGGACCTATGATACTGTCGCGCTGGATTTTACTTTCCACACATGGGAAACGTATATCAGCAATGTAGCCTGCAAGCAGTCTCACTTAGTGTGTTATTCGTGCGAGTATCCTGGCCTGCGAGCAAGGAATGGGGCGCAAATCGCGGTTCCACATACCTACCACCTCCCGCGAATAACACGCTAACCCTTTCCCGGGGGGTACTCCATATAAGCTGGTATGTGTGGCGCCAAAGGGTATGGTTTTTGAGTCTTTTGGGTCTGAAATAGGGTGTAGATTTTGACCATTTCGGTCTGAAATAGGGTGAGGTTTGTGCACTCTGAAATGGGATCTGGTATGGTTCTTACAAGAAGCTATCTTTTTATTAATTTTCTTCTCCAAAGAACTTAGGTTTGATTGACGTTGGTAATTTGAAGCCCCTCTCAAATGTTTACGCAAACGAAATAGGGTTCGGTTCTGGTCTGAGATAGGTTATCAAAGTTTGGGTCAAGTCTGAAATAGGGTAGGAAAAATCATATATTTTGGTCTGAAATAGGGTAAGGGTTTCCAGAAGTGCACCGCACACCCCCACCCAAATCTTCGGGAAGTACCCCCCGGACCCTTTCCAGTCAGCCTTTTTTCCTTAAAAACGCATTTTTTACCGTTTAAGCGGTTTTTTAAGTGTTATGTTGCCAAATGCTACTGAACTTTGCTATAAACTGACAAAATCGTTTTCTTACAATTTAGCTAGATTTTGAGCCAGCTTCTGTCGCAAATTGTACAATATTTGGCTTTCACGCATGCGCATAAGACAAAATTTGGCTTGTGCCAAAATCTTTGTTTGGTGATTTATTTCCAATTTTTTGTCTCGCTTCTTTTGTTTCCTTTTTGTCTCTCTTTCTATTTTCTTTATTGTCTACCCTTTATCCTCTTTCTATCCACTGGAAAAGTTTTGGCGTCAGCTCTTCAAAAAACCTGGAAATGGAACATTGAGCGACTAGGTGACTTCGCCTACTCCACCACCAATTTTGCACCAAAATTGGAAACGTTTTTTTCTGGTGCAACTCTGACAGGATTTGGTCGATATTCAAAATGAACACACGTATGGATGGATCTGTCCTTGCTGTGTTAGCTGCTTATTATCAATTCAATCTGGTGTCGTCAGAAAATGGTGACGTCACAAGTGGCTCAATTTTTCCCGACTCCAGCGTCGGAAAAATACGACTCTTGACGGGAAAGAGCTAAGCGAACCTGCTCGCAGGCTATCAGCAATGTGGAACCTCGTGTTCCTCTGGACGTGATTTTAAAGGGACAGGTACGTAAAGATATCACCTCATATAGACATGCATTTATCTCTGTGTAAAATGTTTGCAGTCAACTGTGAAGCGTGCGAGCAGCCTAACTATGTTTTCTTTATTTTATTACTTTCGCACGTAAATCCAGTTAATACACACACTTGAACACGGGGATTCGTCTACATACTGTTTCGCTACAGGAGCATCACTTTTAAATTATTATTATCATAATTTTTAATGTGAGAGAATTAAACAACGGAGCAACAATAAGGCCAAGGCCAAACGTTGAACTTTACAGGAGGCGAACCTAATGCAAATAAAGTTCGACTTTTGGCCTTGGCCTCAGCGACATATGCAAAAATTATGCATGAGTTTCCCATGAAGAATGTTTAATAAAAGATTTACCGTGTCGATGCAGATTATCTTTTGCAGCAAACTGGGGACACCGAAAATACATATTGAAAGCTAATATTTTAAAAAAGTATCGAAAGAGAAATTATTTAAAGGTGAAAATTTCATAATTTTATTTTATTAACAATCAAGTAGTCATGATAATTTGTCAATATTAAGTTCTTAAGTGGCTGTCTGCGTAAGAATCGACCACTCAATTTTGATCAAATTTTCGGTTTCCTTCAAACTTTCTGTACGAGACAAGGTTGATATAGGACTAATGAAAATACATTTCTTCTGTTGGTAATCTTCAGTATACCCGAGATTTTGAGGCAAATGTTGTTGGTACCCGGAGCCCTCAAACTCACCCTTTCGTCGAGTCGAAATTAGCCAATTTTGGGAAGTCTGCTGCCTGACCGTATATTTATCCAAAAGATCTAACTTTTTTTACCAGTATTATATACGTCATGTTACTTTAGAAAGATGGTGGAAAAAGTTCACATTATCGAGACTTGTTTAAACGAGAGAGTCTCAATCTGGTCAATGTTAACGGTATCAGCAAGAAGCGGGTCAAGTGGTACGGACAAAAACAAACGTTTCACAAAATTCTGACTTACTCTGATAAACTTAGGTGTTTTTCTAAAGAGTACTAAGATAGTGTCCTTAAACTACTTATTAATATTTCGTGGACCTCTAACATGTGAAGAGATACAGTTGCAACTATTATGGAGAAATCCGTTATTCGGCAACTGATCTGCCTGAGACCGAGTGTAGCGTACGAGCGTACAAATTTTGACTTCTTTGTCTCGTTCACGGATAAAATTGGGCAAACACTATAATTAAGGACGTTCGCGCGAAAAACTTCTACAATACAGATTTTTTTCATACTTTGGCTACAGTCAGATAATGAGTTACCTATGTCAGAAATGCAAAAAAATTGAGGGGTCACCGACTTCGTTTTCAAAATAAATCGCGTGGAAAACTACCCTAATTTCGACAAATCGGCCCTCGCAACTCGACATAGCCTCAATGCTTGTTAGTTTAAAAATATTAAAAATTATTCGCTGTAGACCCACTTTCTTAGCCAAACTTTATTTAAGTGGGTCTGTCAAGTAAACAATGTGAGCTGGTGTCATCCTTTTAGTTAAACTCATCCTCTAAGATGGACTTTTGCGAACACCGTGCAGCTACAATAATAGCATAATTCGATGATGCGAGGGCAGAAAAGTTGAAAAAAATCAAGCTTCCACAATACAGATTTTCTTTAATTTTTCTCAAAACGTAGATAATGGACAGACAAAGTGATTTATCAAAAGAAAATATGGGGTCACTGAACATTTAAGAGAGTTAAACTCGTGCATAGATACTAAAGTGCCTACTAGCGCTATATGTCTCCACATTTCTCCAACAGCGCGCGCGCGCTCAATGCATGACGTGGCAGTGAATTGCGTGCGCAGTAAGGATGCGCAGAAACAAAAAAAAATTAAAATCGTACCTTGAAAGTTGTCCAGCTTTACTTCTAGGGCTGTTTTTCAACAGCTAACCGGCTGCAAATTTTACGGTTCTGCAACGGATTCCATCGATTTCGTAGCGGAACTCCTTTGCGGCCGAAGGCCGCAAGAGTGGAGCCCCATACTCATACTAAGAGGCATGCTGGTTTTTTTTTTATGGTCATGGCAAGCGGAATGGCTCGCGGGCGTGCGCGCCGTACGACCGTCGCATTTCATGACATTCTTACATGAGGCAATTTTCGCCCAGCTTCTAGCCAATGGCGTGCCAGGAATCGCGTAAGTCTTTTGACGCGTTTTGCAAAAGTGACTCGCGTAGCGGTAAAATAACTCTTGAAAACAGTGGATAATTTTACAGTAAAATGGTATCCAACGGCCATAACATGATGAAAAACAGGATTCTACATTCAAGGATGTAAGGTTAGAGCAGAACCAAGGTTATAAGTCGAGCAGAAAAGTACTAATTTGCGAACAAATAAATCTGACCTAAAGCATGACCTTTGTATTTTAAAACGAATGAAGCGTATCCGTTTACCAAACAGAATGAGAAGAACATAGCTTTCCAATTTACAGTTGTAAAACAGAATCAAAGTTATTCACAATAAACAGATTGAATTTACGACAAAATGTGTCAAATGTGTGCAACGCTGTGCAATAATCTGTAAACAAAACCAAAAGAGAATTTCTAGTAGTTTCGAAGCGAACACGCGTCTCCTGTGAATTACAAAATACAAAGCGACAAGTAAAATAACAGCAATCAAAACAAACGAAAAATGCCGATAAACGATTGAATGAATTTGCCTAGCGAACTTAAAGTGAAAGCACAAATAGATAAACTGGATTTGCTTGAGTCACGAAACAGAATTATAACTCTAACTTTATACTAAAATAATACGCTTAATAACACTATACAGTAATTACAAGGTCAAGTACCTAGGTTAATGACAGTAAACAAGAAATTCTGAAGAATTTATATATGGAGTTCCGCTTTTAGGCTTGGCTAAATCTATATATTAGTCTTCGTTTGTTCGCTTACAGGCGGCGACCTCGTGAGCCAAAAGCCTGAAGAACTCCATTATGTTGCGTGAAGAGAGTGACTAAATTCATTGTAACAATCTTCTGGCTAAGGAACCGCTAGTGTCAAGTAAAAGAACGAAACAAATCCAGGAAATAACACCTGAAAAATACTACGCCGTCCATCTTGTTTCAAGTGTATTACCGCTGACCGCAACAGCACATTTCCTTCCTGATCGTAGCGGAAATGACACCGGAAATTTAAACCAAAAATCACTAACTTGCAAGTGACCAGTAATTCGATTGCCTTGCAAACCACTTCAATAAAATAATTGGCAATCAGAGTACAGTTTTGATTGTGTTACTATAAAAATTAATAATCTCTACAGGTACAGACAGGTACTAAAGGTCAACTCAACGTTGGAAATCCCCAGACATACAGCAGAATATATTGATATCACTGATATTTTTTAATCTGTCTTAGGCAAACGTGAGATAAGCCTGGGATCGCAGAAGTTAAAAGTTAATAGCGTTTACCATTCTGTGCGAGACAAGTCATCCGTTTGGATTTTGAACGGTTGGATTTTTAAAATGTTGTCTTATTGTGTTTTCGGCTAGACGATGTGCTTTTTAAGGGGTGGTGTTAGGCTTTAGAGCCCTCGGGTTCCTTTCTACGGGTACCACACAGCTGCTTAGACCTTCTTACTTCATTAGATCTTGTTATCTCGCAGCTCTGTTGTGTCAGGGCTTGGCAACAATACTTCTGTCAGGTTTTTTTCTCCTTGGCTTATTGTTTTCTCAGCCAATCCCGTGTGGCGTTCTAAGAGCTACTTAAAGAGGCTATGTCACGCTATTTTAGTATCTTTTTAAAAAGCTAAAAAGTGTCTTTGCATCAATTGAATTCCAAAAATAATGGTCTAGCTTTGTTATTTCAGACTATCTTACGGCACTGAAACTGTTTCCTGTCGTCTGTTGCTACTGATGGCAAGGATGGAAATGGATTGAAACTTGAAAAAATTGGGCCAATTTTTTCAAGTTTTGATGCTATGTCATCAAAAATCACCAAAAAATTATAAGGGTTAGCTCTCCCTGATAAAATTCATTTGATATCTTCCTCATAGCTTTACAGGAGCATTTTGTGTATGAGTAAAGACACTTAGTAATGATGTTAGCACATAATTGACCTAAAATAGCAAAACCCTCGTGACCTAGCCCCTTTAAGCTCGAACGACCACTTTCCTTGAATTCGATCTTCTAGGAATGAAGGGTCTCTGAAAACAAACGGTGGCTTTTTTGTGGAACAAGCGACTTGTATCACCCATAAGGTTGAACAAACCTGAAGAAACACCAGATACTACATATAAGCCTCGCTCAAATTTTAAGAAAAGTGTAGTTCTGCAAAAACCGTGTACGATCAACCTGGCTCAACGTTGGATCAGAAAGATCGTGATCAGTCAAAATTAATAAAAATATAAATGATTGTCAAAATGACTACTGCAGGGACTGATCAAACAACGTGAAAAGACGTGTGTTACAATATTTCGACTGGCCAATACCAGTCTTCATCAGGTTTATTATGGCAAATCACGAATTTACAGAAATATATATGTAGCAGAACAATGAGCGGAAGTTACATATATGACGTGGTATGGTGTGGCTTACACCAGTGTAAGTACTTGAGGTACTTGAAGTACTTACACTGCCCGAAAATTCCGGGGTTTTTTGGAATAATTCTTAAATTTGATGTCAGCGTTGTTATTACCGGTATACAGCAACCTATGCATGCCTTACGTGGTTTCATATCACCCGTTTTGTATTGGCCCCTTTTGCTGTGATTTAGTACAATTTTGAAATTCTGCATGGAGGTGAGAACGGAACGCATGCGATGTGAAAAAAACGAACTGTCAAGTTTCCGTTGGGGATCTCCAAACGCAGCTTTTTTGTGTCTACAAAAAGCACTTTTCTCCCATCTCATCAAAATCGTTATCAAATTGCCGTGATATTAACCAAAAATCGCTCGTAGCTTATACAGAGGAGTTAAACTCTCACTTAAGGCACACATATAGGGACAAGTGCGGCAAACGTGTTCCTATCTCAAGTCTCGGAAATATGTCTCTTTGTGTGAACTACCATTCCTCAGTAATTATCTCAGAAACCAAACCAGAGTACTGAGCAACAAGACAAAATGTACAGCTTGTCGAAGCTCGGCGTGTGCAATTTGCGTCAAATGAAAAAAAGACAGACTGACCCAAAAGTGCCCGTAATCGACGATTTTTTTACATTTTGTATTCTTGAAGACTACCAAACAAACGCGATACTATGATCACACTCCACAGTCTGTATAGGTTACACCAGCATTTCCAGGAACGAAGGAAAACAGGAACACGCAGCTTTTCAAGGATGCTTTGGTCAACGGTTTGGTTGCCAAGACAATAAACATGTGACCAAGTGTCCCGAAGTTTCAGACCACACCCTTTCTTACAACCACCCCCACCCCCACCCCCCCCCCCCCCACAAATAAACCTCCTCAACCCCTAGAAAACCGCCGCCCCAACAAAATTTCGACTCAGTAATGATAATTAAATTAAACCTGTATCAAACTCAAACACACACACACAAAAACAACAAAACAAAATACTAGGGAGTCAATCAGTCAGTCAGTCAAACAATCAATTTTACTTAAAAGCAACCAATGAAACAGTCCATCAGTAAGTCAATCAATCCGTCAATCGCACAGTCAGCCATTCAGTGGAAAAGGGAGTCATTCAATCAGCGCGAACGCTTTAGCGGCCGGGAGCGATGAAAGGTGCCTACAATCGCAGGCTCATGATCTCACGTTTGCCTAAGACAGATTAAAAATGCCAGGGGTATCAAGGTCGCTTACGAGCATGTTCTGCTGTATGTCTAGGAATTTTCAACTTTGAGTAGTAATTGTAATAGTTTAGTTTGTCAGGGCTCCTTTTGATAACAGAGTCAGTTTTGACTCTGACTGGATCACCCTGGCATAAAGAAATAAAGGTGTATGAGTTGACCTTTAGTACCTATCTGTACCTTTAGAGATTATTTCTTAGAGTTATTCTCGTGAGACGCAACACACCTAAAACTGTATTTTGATTAGGAATTATGTGGTTTGTAAGACAATCGAATTACTGGTCACTTGTAAGTTAGTGATTTTCGGTTTAAATTTCTGGTGTCATTTCCGCTACGATCAGGAAGGAAATGTGCTGTTGCGGTCAGCGGTAATACACTTGAAACAAGATGCACGGCGTAGTATTTTTCGGGTGTCATTTCCTGGATTTGTCTTCGTTCTTTTACTTGTCACTGGCGTTTCCTTGGCCAGAAGATTGTTACAGTGACTTTAGTCACTCTCTTCACGCAACATGATGGGGTTCTTCAGGCTTTTGGCTCCCCAGGGGGGGTATTCCGAGTTTTAAGTGACGGGGATGATCGAATAGGGGCAAAAATCAAAACCCAAAAAAATCCCTAGGGCTTCCAACAAAACCCAAAAACATCCCTGGGCCAAAAATTAACTCCCCTAAAATCCCATGCCGAATTTCCGAGCCTTAAAAATTTCCAGAAAGGATTAAATGATGTAACAAGAGAAAAAACTAGAAATTGAATGTTTTTGTTTGTTTATAGTTCATCATACCAGTTGATTTTATCTTTTCCTCATCTGGTAGTCATTCTAAAAACACTAGGGATACCCATCTTCTGTTTCAACAATAACATTATGAATGACAACTCTAAACAAGACCACCCGGGCAAGAACAAGTTTGGTCGTACTTTATTCGCAGAACTACGCGGCCAGGAAACGCGGGCATTACCACGAATCTTCAGATTGTTTCTAATACCCAAAAAAAATCCCTCCTCAAATCAAGCCACCCAAAAAAATACTTGCCAAATTTTCCTGCCCAAAAAAATCCCGGAATCAAAAATTTCAAACCCAAAAAAATCCTTCGATCATCCCCGTCACTTGAAATCCGGAATACCCACCTTGGGTTTGGCTCACGAGGTCGTCGCCTGTAAGCGAACGAAGGAAGACTATGAAATCGATGAAATCCGTTGCAGAACCGTAAAATTTGCAGCCGGTTAA
This sequence comes from Siderastrea siderea, assembly GCA_964030785.1. Lineage (NCBI taxonomy): Eukaryota > Metazoa > Cnidaria > Anthozoa > Scleractinia > Rhizangiidae > Siderastrea > Siderastrea siderea. The sequence continues at coordinate 64,111,265 of OZ034968.1, forward strand.
CTTTTGAAAAACGGCCCTAGAAGTAAAGCTGGACAACTTTCAAGGTATGATTTTAATTTTAACCCTTTTAATTATAGTGTTTGCCCATTTTTATCTGTGAACGAGACAAAGAAGTCAAAATTTGTACGCTCGTTCCCACACTCGGTCTCATTACAGTTGTTGGCGCATGACGGATTTCTCCATAATTGTTGCAACTGTATCTCTCCACATGTTAGAGGTCCACGAAATATCAATATGTAGTTCAAGGACACTATCCTAGTACTCTTTAGAAAAATACCTAAGATTATCAGAGTAAGTCAGAATTTTGTGAAACGTTTATTTTTGTCTTACCACTTGACCCGCTTCTTGCTGAAACCGTTAACATTGAACAGTTTGAGACTCTCTCGTTTAAACAAGTCTCGATAATTTGAACTTTTTCACCATCTTTCTAAAGTAACATGACGTATGTATTACTGGTATAAAAGTTAGATTTTTTGGATAAATATACGGTCGGCAGCAGACTTCCCAAAATTGGCTAATTTCGACACGACGAAAGGGTGAGTTTGAGGGCTCCGGGTACCAACAACATTTGCCTCAAAATCTCGGCTATACTGAAGATTATTATTCAACAAATTGTCACTATGCCCATATATGGTAAGGAAGCCCTCAATATCTGTCATCCGTACATGACAGATATCCTGCGATATACGTAAATGACCATATTTGGAAGTGCACTGCAGCTTTTCTTTCATTGCTTGTTTGGCGGCCATTTTGAAAAGCGAGGCAGTTTTAGCAGTGCTCTACGGAAATTTTAACTCCCTGGAAGAAACTTTCCATGATTAAATGCTCTCAAAAGGTCAACAAGTATCTGCTTCAGCTCGCAAAGATATCCAGAGGTTGACTTGGAATTTTCATAGTGAGAACTCAACCAAGAAAATGCTATTGCGAACGAAGCAGCACACTTGCTCACGGAAAGTTGTGAAGACTTAAGTTGAAAAGATTTTAATTCACAGGAAGAGGACTTATTCTCGGTAAGGTAGCAATATTTTTTTTTACTTTGTCTTGTCATTTCCAAACATGAGTTTATAAATAAGTCTTTTTAAGTGAACGGTAGTAAACTTCGATTTCTTGAAGTTCTGTTTTGATTTTTATTAAGCTTATGTGTTGCTAGCTTTTAGCATTTTCATCATAGAGCCGTAGTTTTTCTCGTTCTGAAAATGGTAGTCGATGGGAATTTGTTGAATAATAAAACAATTATCCTGCTCAATCTTGCGGAATATCCCCTGATTTAGCCAACTCGGCCTACGGCCTCGTCGGCTAAGTATCAGGTGATATTCCGCGCGATTTCGCAGGATAATTGTTAATTATCAACAAACGAAATGTATTTTCATTAGTCCTATATCAACCTTGTCTCATACAGAAAGTTTGAAGGAAAACGAAAATCTGATCAAAATTGAGTGGTCGATTCTTACGCGGACAGCCACTTAAGAAACAATTGTTTCCCTACCTTCCTTACAGCCATACAGCTCCAGCCTCATGGAAGGATGACTAATCCAAGTTAAGGGTAGAACCCTTACAAAGCGAGCGTAGATTGGTGTTGTAAGGGTGCGAAGAATAATCGTGTTTCTGTCACTATTTCCCACAAAAACCTACGATTCAAAATATACTGTTAACACCATTATGTCATTTCTATGGCAATAATGAGCAATTATTTGCACCTACTGCGGTTGTGCATGGAGCTGGTGACACAGAATGTACGCTACTGCTATTAGAATCAGAACTTCACTATTTAACGATAATTTCGATGTGTAAAATTTTTTATCTTAAAAAATAAAGGCCGTCACAATTAAAAGAGTAAACGACCCTTTGGGCGACGCTAGCAGAGGAGGGTGAAGGAGTGAAAGAAGTGGAAACGAATATAACAGAATATCTCTCTGTTGGTGCTGTTGTGTTAGAGCAGGGGCGTAGCACAGATTTTTTTCGGGTGTATACAGGACAGGAATATGCGCTCTTGGTATTTTGGTCGAGTGCCGAAGTCGTGAGCTGCTGGGGCGGGAGGGTTATATCTATAGCTAGGAGACTGAGGTTTTCTTCTTTGTCACGGTCGCGATAGGTTGAAATCTACATCTTTCTTATAAGTAATTTTTTTTCGGATAAAACTGATAAAGGTGCGAAGAATAATCGTAGTTTCCCACAAAAGCCTACGATTTACGACAAACTGCTAATCTCATTTCAATGGCAATAATGAGCAAATATTCCCAAACTACAGCGGCCCTGCATGGTGTGGGTGATACAAAAGAACCCCACCGTTTAATGAAAGTTCCGATGTGGAAAAATTTTCCATCTTAAAGGATGAAGGCCGTTTCAATTAAAAAAATAAATAAATATAATTGAACCATTCCCAAGTAACAGCACCTGATCCAGAGGTTGACAGAAGCCGTCGAGTTTCTGGCTATAACAGAGCTTGTATGACGTAACCCATTGACCCTCGTCCTGTCTACCTTGTGTCGCAATTCCAGTTACCTTGGTGATCTTTCTCAAGTTGATCTATAAGCAACAAGTAATATCTGCCATGAATCTGATTGACCTGCTATTAGTCAACCAATACAAGTGCTCTAATCTCATCAGGGTAATCTCATCAAGTGCTCTAATGTCATCTCATGAGGGGGGGACAGGGTTGTTAAACCTTCCGCTTTCCGTACCCATTAATCCCAGTTTCCGCCCTATTTTTCTCCCCCATGGCCTCTTGGCGCTTTTTCGATTGCGAAATAGTGCGCCACCCTGACAATCCTGCTTGCCACTCTCTCTTCTCCTCGCCATGTCACGGCCAACTTTCCAAAGAATCGCAAACCCTAACCCCTGAAACTAATCTTCTCAGAACCTTCCGTGAATTGAACAAGTTGAAGATGAAAATTAAGCTTCCACCACTGACGTGGTTCGCAAGTTTAGTCTTAACACTCGTACCTGTATCCACTCCCCTACAATTTTGTTTTTCGCACTCCAAGCGCCTTTGTGATAACCTGACTTCACTGTATTGAGCCTGGCCCGAGGGGCAGCGTGATAAACATCCCACTGAGAGGAGGCTGTGATGTCTGAATTTGGAATGGATCCATCTGCAAGACCCAGTGGAGAATTGCATTGTCCTTAAAAGGGAGAAAAATAAAGAAAACGTTAAATAACTGATGTTTTATCCAGCACAGTGCTGGATAATATGCGAGTTGAAGTTGATCCGAGTGACTAAAGAAGACTTTTAAAAGCCCTCAGAGGTTAACCCGAACACTTCCGAGGATTTCCAAAGTTGACCCATCATCCATCCGAAACTTCTGAAGTTTACCCGATGACGAACCGGAAGATTCCAAGGTCCTCCACTCCTGAAGAAGAAGCGAGGGTTTACCAGTCTGTTTATAACTATTGTATGTAGCTGAACCCTATCCACCAGTGCTACAAGCAAAAAATAAATTTCCACAGTGACTAGAAGGGATGGTATGCTTTTAGGGTATTTTTTCGCTTCTTAAAAACGCCGTTAAAGGGGCTACGCCGTGGGTATTTCTAGGTTTTTGGGTCAAAACTGTGCTGAAATTAACAGTGACGAAAATGAAATTTTTCTTTACATTTATCAATACTTGTTCAAACATTCAAGTGACGAGAATAAAGAAAGTGATCACCAAGGACAAGATGTCTTGATATTTAGACAAATTCTCCTTACTAGTTCTATAAAAAATGTATGGAGAACAGTAAGGAGAATGTGCATTTTTATATCAGGGCTTAAAAGGTTAAACCTAAGCACCTTTTTTCGTACACGAAATACTCCGAGAACATCAAAAGGAAGTTGTCAAATGAATTTCTCAAAGTGAAACAAACCATTATCATGCAGTTTTAGCGATTTTTCCAGGACACAAGGGAGAACTTGAAAAAGTGGCCTATTTTTTTCAGTTGCAACCATTTGCATCCTGGCCATCCGAATCCTTAGACACTTATTTTACTGTAAATGGTTTGAAACCAGGACGGGCAAAAGACAGATCGAAACGCCCCAATCACGTCTTACAGTCTCAGCAGCCAATAACGTCACAGCTTAACTGACAGACGACCAGTAACATTGCGAGTTCGTTGACCAATCAGGGCAACGACCAGAGGCTTGTAACATCTACTAACGATTCACTGTTCACTCGACTCTGATGATGACTTCTGCTCAGGTTGTCGAAACGTCAGTCAGTGTCATCACAGACAGTCCTTCTCAGGACTACACTCACCCGGACGGTCATACTTTACCGACTTATGACACTTTCTTCGCTTTTGAATTTTCTTTGATTCCAATATGTCTTTTAGCTTTTTGAATGCTGAAAAAGGCGATATAGCCCCTTTAAACGGCAAACTAAAGTTTGTAAACTCCTGGCGTCAATTATAATTACAAGTTTGCAAGTTAGAATGTTGCATGGCAAACTCTAGTGTTGAAAAGAACAAGTTTCCAACTCTTGAATATACGTGGCATTTCGTTGATCGACAGTATAGAAAAAGACGAAACAGAACGTTGTGAAAACAATTGCCAGTAAAGCGACCATCGGATTAAGGCAAAAATTTCAGTAGCCTGCGAGCAGACATCTCCTATTTTCTTTTCTTCTACACGCAGGCTACAATTTCAGGTTTGTGTAAGTTTGTTACGTGAAATTAAAAGCACAAGTGAGTGCCAGCTTTACAGGGTTTGCCAATGTAAATCCCGAGAAAAGCAGTAAATACACCACAGGAAAAATAGGGAACAAGGTCATCAGAGAAATGCTTTCAGTGGAACCCGGTGACAGATTAACAATCGGCAACGCCTCAACTGGTTCCGTCGACTATCCTGATGCGTATACCGGCGGAAGATCAGCCTGCAGCCAGAGCATACAACACGCCATAAACAGGCTTTTTATCAATACATACGTGGCAGACCTAGGAAGGGATGGTTTAAATGTGGCAGTGACCAGTGCCAGCATAAAAAACATGACTAAATCATAAGAAACGGAGTTGGTGCGGAAGACGTCGACGAAGAAGAAAGCGTCCGTGCAAGTTTTCAAACCTCAGTTGAATTTGCCGTTGCAAGTAGTTTTAACTGTGAACAAATTGACTTTTATGTTCTTCATTGATGCGCCTCAAATCGTAAAAACGTGAGGAATTGTCCCAAAGCAAATGCAATTAAGCAAAAGTTTTTTTTACGCGCGCGTTCTGCTACGCCAAACAAAAACTTACAATGCATGGTCTTAGTCTAACAATAAAGCTTTCTGTATTGTACAAAGATTGCAACCACCAGAAATGATGATTTGTACCTGTTCTATTTTTTCATATCTTTCTTTGCTCCTGTTAAAAGCTCGATCTTTACAAGAACACTTAAAATTAGCCCCTCACTGCGTCTGTATTGCAACAAGGATAATTGATTTTCGTTGTCACAGTTATTCAGGTTCTTTTCCACTCCCAGTAATGACAGTCCTGCTTACAAATTATTTGCATTTTAGTGAACCTGTATTAGGCCTTCAATATATTCTATCAGCGAGGGGCTCCGCATTGTCTAAAGGTTTGGGCGTTTTTGCAAAAAGCCATAAATATTTCAAGTTGGCCTGTTTGAAAGCCTGCTTGGAAAGAAACCACGAAAGGTCCTGGAAATGAATTAAGAGCACCTCAGTAAAACGATATTGGCGAATTTTAGTTAATAAATGTGGAATATTCAAACAAGATATTTAATGGTTCAGTGTATATCGATAGCAACTTCTTGTGTCCGTAGTTGTGCAAGATGTGAGTACCGTTATACACCTGTCTTAAATTTCAGTTCTGTACATCTTCACGTTCGCTGTATCTTCGTATTCCTTTGTAGCCGTAATGATATGTTTTCTATTCAAGCCTCGATAAGAGTTAGCTAGCCTCCCCCAAGCAAAAGTGAATCAAACTGTTTGTATTTTGTGAAACTTACCTTGAGCTTTAAAAGCGCCAAAGTATTCCTAAAGAATGAAAAAGTTTGCAAAGAAAGTCTATGATTCAAAATGTTTTGTTAAAAGTATCTTCTTAAGTAAAGACTGTTACAAACCTCATAAACAAAGAGGAACAGTAATATATGTGAAAAATTCAGTGTCATCATCTTGGGTTTAGTAAGCTACATATAGTAGCCATATTTAACTTAAAATGCATCTTTAACTGATGACATTTGTTAGTTAAAAGGCTTCATAAATGATGAATGGACTGCTTACCGTTAACAAAACAATGTTTAGCTTACATGTAATTTGTGAATTTTCAATCTTGATGGAACCTTTGTTAAAGGCAATATATATGACTATATATTTATGATTTCTTATTCTTAAACTCAATCCGTAATGCAGTTGAAGTGAGTTTCTTATGATGGAGTTAAAATATTTTTTTCCGAAAATTTAAGCCTTCATGGTGTTTGCAATAAAACATACTAAATTATTGATGGCTGGGACAATCGTCATTCAGTATTGAGACTTTCTTAAGGTTGCCCTCTGAAGGAGAGTGAAATTATGTTAATAATAACTTTGTTTACAGCAATATTGGAATATTCTAGTACAGTCATCCTAAACCTTTTCACCCTAGCCACAAAAGGCCTTTTCAAAAGGCCTTTTCACCCTAGCCACAAATTCTGTTTGTCATTTCACAGTCAATGTAAAATCCCCACTACGGTAAATGCGTCATCATTGTGTCATCGAGGATCTTAACAATTCAGGTTAAGACAAAGACTTCTTCACTGAGGAATATTGTGTTTATGACGAGTTACACTACTAGAAGCATTTAAATATAAAGAGAAGTGCATAAATAATGAGCTACAGTGGGGCCTTCAGTGACAGTCTCCTCCCATAGTTGGACACCTCTCATGAGCTAGACTTTGAGACAGTCCTTCCTTCTGCTCAGGGATTGGCGAGCGTGAAGAATACGAATGGGCGCGAAAGTCGGCCTAAGCGTGGGATCGTAACATGCGTGTTGAGTTGTGTGCGCCGAGCTCACCACACTCGTGTCAAGTTTCCCGCGGCAGCCTACTGTCGCGCGCGGTCGTATGTTGTACTTGCCTGCTATTCTCGTACCCAGATCTCCCGCAGTGATCTGAGCCTGCTCGTAGTCTACTAGTATTTTTTGTTCATTTTTTTAATATAGTTTATTTTAAACAATGCAGTAGAGTAAAGCAACAATACAATAATACCACAATTAGCCCACTTAAGGATATAACACTAAAATTTTAATACAAGGGCAGAAAAAGGAGATTACAAAAGGTGTAGAAACTGACTGAGTTACCTTAGTATATTTGTCAAAAGGACTACAAAGAAAAAAAATTTTCGAGTACCTATTATCTTTACATATATTATTCTAGAAAAGGATCCCATGTGGTATTAAAGCTTCAATATTGTTACTTTGAATTGCTATTTCTCTTTCAATTTGACAGTATGACTCGAGCTTCGCTTTATAGCTTGCACAAAGTTGGGCAAGTCATATTTAATTTACAACAATACAAGTAGTATCTCCCTACTAGTAGCACCAGGTCAATAACTTCACCTAAAGAACTTTGTTCCAATCCCATTAAAACAAAACCAGAGATTTGGATAAACTTTGGTTAATATATTCTTCTAACCCAGGTTTTAATATCTTCCCAAAATTGGCAAGTCACTGAGCACTTCAAAACTAAATGCACTAGGGTTTCAGATTCCTGTTTACAGAAAGTTCAATGATCTGTAGGGTAGATGCCCGCTTTACACAGAAACACGGTATTCGTCTGTTCAAGAAATTGAAATGGAAACATCTTAAGTTCGTTGATTTAGTGCAATTATGTGAAATAATGTAGCCTGATTTCCAATTTATTTCGGCGACTTATTCTGCCGTACAGAGATCGTTCTCCCATTTTTGCTGGCTAGTAGTCCACTAGTAAAGCGACTCTCAGTCTTCTTCCCAGCATCCCACAAACCATTCGGGGATCCAGAAGAAATAACGAAAGAACTCGAAGTGAGAAGGTTTCAAAATGCTAGTTAATTATACTTGAGCTCTTTTTTTTCCCATGGACCTCAATGCTATATTTACCACTGCAAACAATACATCAGTTACAACTATATGAACCTGCCATATTGTCATAACTAGGTACTAAATGGAAACTTAGTTGTTTCCTAAGGGTATCCACCAGGTGAGGGATATTCCTGAGTGTTTTGAGTGCATTTTTAGTGTCCCTTAAGGGGCTGTATCAAGGGGATTTGCTCGCGTTTTGCCTATGCCTAAATTATGATTTTACTGAATATCTTCGCTCACAGACAGAATGCTTCTGGAACACGAAAAGAGAGACATCAAGTGAATTTTCGCAAGGAGTGCAAACCATAATAAGTTTTTCAATGATTTTTGCAAGATGCTGGTACAGAACTTGAAGCTTTCGGTTGTAATCCATTTCCACCCTGGCCATCTGTGGCCAATGACACTTATTAATAGTTTCACTGAATTAGTATGCTGTGTGGACAAGAAATTGACCATTATTTTTAGATTCTCACTTATGCTAACGTGACTATTGGCTTTTCAAAGTGTTGCAAACGCGAGCAGACTCCCCGTGATACTGCTCCTTTGAACATCACCTAATTATAGGTTACGGTAATTTAACACACGCGCCAAAGCCACACACCACCAGAGGATCGATGACCCTGTGTTCTAAGAGCAGGGCACTAAAAAGGGATATTTCCAGGACTAAGTGAAAGATATTTTTATTTAAAAAAAAAAACAGCGATACCGAGGAGCGCACCTGACTTTTACGACGCCAATAAATCGACGGGATTACAAGTTCTTGTGCTTTTCTTAAGCCAAGGAATCATTTCGCGCTCTGCTTCACTTTGGAAATTTTTACTCTAAACGGGAGTGGGATTCGCTAAGGGTTCTATGGAAGTTCTGATGAAAACTTCGCTCACGTGTGGCCTGTTATGCTTTTAAAAGCACTCACAGAATCGACTCTCATGTGCTTGTCAAAGAGTTGAACTCTCGCCAACTCTCACGTTTGGACCGGGTAAAAATCGGAGTATCTCTAGAAGTTCAAAATCTCACTTTTGTGTGGTCTGTATTCTCACGAACTCTCATTGAGCGACCTCATGTGCTGTCAAAGAGTTTAATTTTCTCTATGATCCTCGTTCCCGTTTTTCCCGCCTTTCAATCAGCTTTGACTTCACTTCACAAAAATGTAACAAAACGCTTTTGTGTGACGTATTCCATTGTCTGGAACGTATTCTACTTCATTTCCGCATGAGTTAGTTCCGTCTTGACCTGACAAGTCTCCTCCAGTTCCAAACCCGATTCTCGAGTCACAGGAAAAACAATGGTCCTCGTCATTTGTGAGTACTCCAATCCTCGCGAGAGCATGATTAGGAAAATCGCTTCTTGGCGGATCGACATTGAACCCTTCCATCTCACAGTTGACCTGAAGAGACGAGTTATCAATCAAAGATTTCCAAGCACTTCTTCCCAGGTTTAGCTGAGTGTACCCTCCGTTGGCCAGCAGTGAATAAAGCGATGGGGCAGCATGGTTGATCATGAGCCAGTTTGTGACGCCGTTTACTTTCATTCCAACGCACAGTGTGGTAAAAGACGTGCTCCAGTAGCTTGGAAGTTTTGTCTCCACCTCATTGAATCCTGATAAGCCTCCCTGGAGATTGAATGGTTGTTTGTTGGTCCAGTACTCGGAGCTGAAGAGGAACGTGGTCTAAAAAACATACAAGTTACATCAAAACTAACCTGGTCTTTTACCACAAGTAATACTGCACAATCAGACATGCTAATGTTAAAAGTGGGATCCGGAAGAAGGTAAGGAAGTCTTGAAGGTAGATGCGAAAATGCTTTTGCCTTGCGTTTTTTCACCTTTTTCCTTTGCTGAGAACATCAGCCCTTTTGGTGTTACTTTCTTTGCCTAGGTTCTCCACTGAGTAACAGATAATTAAATTTAGATTTAATTAGCATGAAATTCTTTTTCTACCGTAGAGTAGAGGCGTAAGGTGGTGTAATGCCAATTCGAGGGTCGGTGGCTCGAGTGTGGTCTCTTTTGTGAAGTTCTTTTCCTACGACAGGAAATTTTGTTCCACATTGCCTCTCTATGCATAACAGTTCGCGTTGCGTGCTTGTAATCACCGTTTGTTCATGGCCGTTGATTTGCAATACCAGCACTTTGCGCGTTCTCGACTCTTTAAAGCCTGGGTCCACTTGTTCAAAGCACGAGTAAGCTAACCCAGGAGAAGCGTGAACTTAATTGATTCCAGTTTGATTACTAATCAATAAAGACTTTTCCAAAATATTTTTTCCCTTTAGTGTTGACTTAGAGTTTTCTTTACCTTAAGCTTAAAATTATCTTTTAAAAACATTTTCAACAAGCAAAATGAAAACTGTGGTTAACTTTTAATCCTGGATTAGCGTTAATCGGCTTTCAAACAACCGGGCCCTGGACTCCACTTTGAATGATGACGTCGTTACAATATGAATCTTGAGTGTGGCGTCATAATGCTAATATCGAGTATACCAAAAGACCATAATTACTTTCATTGATTTTACTGGTTAAACCCCTATATGCATTTGATTGTTGTCTAATGACTGAAAGTAGAGAAGAGGCAGCCGTTATGTAAAGAAAGCAGAATAAAGGCAGTGAATGCTATACCTGAAATCCACTGATTTTCATGGCAAGTGTCCATCCCTCACCACTGCATCCTGGGATTGTGGTCATGTGACAGTAGGCTTGTTGCATCCCTCCCCCCTCAGTGACCAAGTAATATGGGCCGCTTGGAGATTCCCTGAGAAAACAATCAATATACTGCTTTCAACCTCCCACTTCCAGTTGTAGCACAAACTCAGTTTCTTTATTTGCATACTTTAACACACTGACAACGTAAAAGTAGGCTCGTTGCATACCTCTTCCCTCATCGACTAAGTAATATGATAGAGATTTTTTGCGAAAAGCATTTTATTTGTAGGGAATGATCCTTGAAGTGACATCTGCTAATTTCTTTATGATCCATTGTGGAAAAATCACGAATGTTACAACAACTCTCAAACATTTCTGACGGTTAATACGGAGGAGTGAAAAATTGTCTACAACTAACAATATCAAAGTTAACAAAGTTTCAACTTACGGAGTATGAGTTAAGACCTCCTCACAGGAAACCGATAGGTTAGTGTACCAGTAGCCTTTTCTAGCTAAAGAAACAAAGCAAATTAACGTTGTCTAATTCATGAAATCAGTATTTGGTAAATGTAGCATAACTATTTCATTTTTTAATCTTCCTCGCCAATTTTTGCGTGAAGTGTGATACTATTAAAAGTGTAATTTAGATCAACCGTTTCACACCGAAGTAAATTTCTTATCGGATTGCTCCTACGAGTAGCATTTGTTTCTTTTCCCTTTAATTTTTTTACTTGCTCTTTAATATATCCCACCAGAATAGCTACATACTTTGCTAAAATTAACCGTGGGCTGCAATTTTTCTTTTTTTTTTTTCGTCTTTTCTTACGATGCTTTGGTAATGACGATGATGATGATGATGATGATGATGATGATGATGATGATGATGATGATGATGATGATGATGACGATAATGATTGAACTTCATGCCACAGATGCAGATACTGACGGGCCGATGCCAGTATCCCAAGGGTGACTTTGCCTTAATTTGAAGATTAACGTGATAATTACGTTACGCTATGTCATAACTGTGGTTACGTTGCCTCATATAAAACAACAAGTCATTTAATCAAATTAAAAGGAACAAATAAAAGACCAACCTCTGCAATTGTAGCCATCGCCGTCAAATCCCACTTTACAACTACAGTTGAAGGAGCCAATCACATTGAAGCATGTGGCGTGGAAAGAGCAATTATGGGTATTCAAGACGCATTCGTCTATGTCTGAAAATCAAAATATAAGTAGCTTGTTATCACTTCCTTTTTGATTTCAAATTTATGGATCGATATAAATTAACTAAACAGAAACCTGGCAACCAGGACCTGACAACCAAGCAGTATTTAATTAATCGAGGAAACAATATCAAACAAGCATTGGCAAACATTAGTTAAACAAACTTTACTCAGACAAAAACACACCAGTAGAAATCGAATCTAAAATTGCTTTTTAGCAAAATGTGTCTAAATTGTAGTCAAACATTTTTCAGCGCTCGACATGCACATTATGTAATTTATTATACTTTGTAGTCACTATCTGTCTTTTCATTGGCTAAGAGCCCTGGGAATCAGCGCAACCTACAGATCATTCACTAATCTGCTAGCAGATTAGTGAATGATCTGTAGGTTGCGCGCGCAATGCATGATTTCCAAGAGCAATGTGGGAGGCATCTGAAAGCGAAGTAAATTCATGGCTCGTCGATTCGCTTCTTCAGCCGAGCAAGAAATTGAAAAATTGCTGAGACAAAAAAGACTCGGAAAACAAAAGAAGGCTGACAAAAATTGGGAAGGAACTGTTCCACGAATACCTTAAGGCAAAAAGCGTTCAGAAGCGGGAAGACAAAAAAGGACACAAATGTTGAAATTGTTTGCCGTTATTTTGTTTACCAGTAAAACAATGTATGATAAAACAATTATTAGATTCGGTTTTTGCGATATCCGGAATAATCAAGGTCTCGGTAAGTGTTATCAGCCTCAGCCTCAGACCTTGATTATTCCGGATATCGCAAAAACCTCATCCAATAATTGTTTATAATTATTAGCCCATCAAATTTTAGGTAGAATGTTTGTAGTTACGTTCATGTGCATTACTTTGTTGTCTTCAGGTATGAAAGCTGTTTTCACGCCGTCAGATGAATGTTTAACAAGCCACAGCTGTACAAAAAATAAAACTTTGAAAGGTTTAATCGTACAGTTTCTTTCGCAGTGACCTTAACCAATATGGGAGGGTGTGAGCGCATGATGGTGAGCTATGAGTTAGGTGTTGCCCCTGATAAACAGACATTTCATTTGATTTACTGCGTAATATAATCAGTCTTTAAATCATCATTCTCACCATTTTCACAGTATCTTCCAGTGAATCCAGTTGGACAAATGCATTGAAAACTGTTGTCTCCCAGAAAACTTGGCTGACATGTGGCATTCTGCGAGCACAGGCTGCTACGGCACGGATTCTACCGATAGAAAATGGCTTTGAACGATAATTAATCAAGATAATCCCCAAGAAAACAGATTTAAAACCCCTCAGAGCAAAAGAGAACTGTGCGCCCCCCTGCATGTACGTCGCATGGAACCTCGCTTTACGACCAACCCGTTAAAATGATTACCCCTTTATTCCCTTTATTCCAAACGACATGAGGTCATTTGCTTATTCTAAAATACTCTAAATGCAGGGACGATTGTAGATGTAAAAGGAGCGCTTTTGACTCGTTACAATTTCCTGGTAAAGTCTAATTATAACGACATTTCCAATATCTCCATTCTGGCATACCGCCGGGGGTTCCAAATACCCAGTTCCAAACGAACTCCCCCATCCCGCCCCCAACGCCTCCACCGGACCCCTCTCCCTTCCCCTTCCCTGATTTCGTCCTTAGAATACCGCACTGTCGTTATACACTGCTGATTCCATTTTGAGTCATTTAACAGTTCATCACAGGGACATATACCCCTAAGATAGCTGATTGATTTCTTTGTTCTTTCCAGGTGTAGGCATCTAAGAGGAAATAAAATACCTTTATTTTTACACGGTTTATTCACCAAGTATGACGCAGGTAGCAGGATAAGGAGAAATTAGATGGCAAATACTTAACTAGATCTCTAAACTAAAGCTATGTATGGAAGTTCATACAAGCCAGTTTCATCCCACGATTAAATCGAAGAATACAACGTGTTGTTAGATTCTACTACCTGGTAACATTTCTGTCATATAAAACTGAGCCCAGCAAGATAGCTTAAATTGTGCATTATTTATGCTTAATGTATGCGTAAAATTCATTACCTTTGTAGCTCTGCACTTGTACCCTGTCTTACTCTTTAAACTTCCCGGATGTTGTTGCCCATCGGCATTGTTCAACTGGCACAACCACCCTTCCGCCGGAAGTAAAGGAACCACGTTGTATGATTGACAGTTATGCTCATGGTAGCAATGAATCTCGCAAGACTCCTCTTTTCTCACGGTTACGTTTTTGATCACGTGACCATCTAGTGCTTTTCCGGGAATTGCGGGTAAAAATTGTTTTACAAGGCAAACATCCGAAGTGGCTGTAAAATATGAAATAGTTATTCAAAGGACAGTCTTTAATTTTGCCTTTGTTACTAACATTCAATTTGCAAGCCTAGGCTACAAGAAATAGATTTGTTGTTAACGCTGCTGGTATTTAATCATGCAAGGATTGTGACAAGATTTCCTCTAAAGAAGAGAAACAAAACAAGGACTTTCTCTTTCTTGTCTCTAAGAGAAACGGATTCAAAATTTTGCTGATCATTAAAAAAACATCAATGATCTTTTGGCTATGAGGCTACTACATGTATTTTTAATAGGCTTAAATTTAGCAATTTGGAATATTTCATATTTAGCGAGCGACTTAATTTACCAGTTTTTTCAGCATAAGCGAAGAAAAGACAACTGAAGTCGACTCTCAGCGAAAAAGTTAGAAAATCTTAAAAGGAGAAGCACAATAGAAACGGGTCGACGCTTACAAATTTTGTTTTCTTTTACAACAATCTCATAAGGTCACTTTAGTGTTGAAGACGAGGAACAAGAGGTTGGGGATGATATCAAAGAAATTGTGGATTTCAACTAAGTGGGGGAACAAGTTCGGGAAAAGTGTAAATTAATGTTTTCAAAACATAGAAGCCAGAAGGTTTCTGGTTAGCTCAAATATTCTAAATTTTAACTTGACTTTAGGCCTTAACATTGGAAGTAATTTTCATAAACAGGTGCCACATTATGACAGTTCAAATTCTTCATTTACAATTCGGATCGACATGCATCACGCCACGCTAAATGCCAATTTTGAAGTTTCTGCTGTGGACTAGGGAATATTCAACTTTTGAAAGCAACGTTGTTGAATACCGGTGAAATTAGAAGGGAAAAAAATAAAGGCATTGCCTTCGTTTTCGCAGATCACTAGACAATCTCACATGGAGGGGCATATTTCATTTTCTATTTAATCATATTCAGTCAGTGTAACGTCTTAAGATTTTTTTTTTCCATTTCTAAACTTCCATGAAGGGGGATTTCCAGTTTAGGAAAAAGTGAAAAACAAAGCAATTATAGGACTGGTTGAGAGGCGTCTTCTCCCAACAAACGTTACTTTTATCCGGACTGATGAGATGAGTTCCTTGGCAAAGCAGTTGGAGTTTGTCGCAGTCACTATCCACATCGAATTTGAAACACCCCAAGGTACAGTAAAACGGTTACGAGTTCAGTATGAACTTTATCTGCAAATAGTTTCAAGATTAACTGTTTTTGCCGGGATTTTGTCTTTTCTACCAAATACTAAACAGGGGCACCCAACGGTTCGTTTCGGGGAATAACTGTTCAGAAGGCCTAAATCGCCTGAGATATTCGGATTTAATTACAGTGAAAACTAGAGATTTCTTTGGCGAAGAATCCCCTCAGACTTTCGATTCGTAACAAGGGGACTGATTCATTCCTATTGTTCTCGGAAGGGCAAATATGTCGTTTAAAGGGTAAAATAAGGTCAGCTAGCTTTTCAGAGAGCTATCAGTAGCTCGCAAATTCGGCGAATAGGCCGGATTGTTTCCTAAAATTTTCTGCGGCCAACATTTAAGGCTAAAAACTAAGCACGGATAAACCTGGATTAGCTTACACAAATATGCCTTTCAATCTTAGAAAGAAGAAAATGGTATTTCAAGTATTTTGCTAAAATTTTCTCGTTGGGTGCCCCTGATTAAAGAAAAAGTCAAAATGATAATCCGGACTTTATCCTCGTTGTTATGTAATTAGCTATGTGGAATGGTAGCATATAGTTTTCTGGTGCTCGTTTTATATAAAGCAAATTATATCTTACCTTCAGCCCATAAGAAAAACATCAACAGACACAGATGACACAGGACAATTCTCTCCATGTCTTGGAATTTCACGACCTCAATGAAATCGGGAAGATCCGTTCTCTCAGGGAATGTGAATAACTTAGCTTGCGTGCTAAGTCCTCGATCCGTTTATTGCCTGGAGGACTCCTGATTTAAATGTATTGTTATTAGCTATCTGGCAGGTTGCTATATTTTAGTTATTTCTCAGAAGCTGATGTTATGACAATGGGTGAATCGGTTAACTAATCAAGAAACAAAAGCAATTTTCGTACCCCTACGGAGTCAGAGACGAAGTTCTCGAAAAAGTGCACGAATCATATGTTTTTATTTACTCCATAGCAAATGAGAATATGTTGGAAGTTATGGCCAATCTTAAACTTGCCGCGTTTCTGAGTATACAATTATAGAAACAAGATACACAAATAACAGCATAAGTTTACACACTGGCGGAAGTTATCTTGTAACAAGTTTTATTTTGAAGCCAACTTTATTGGAAGATTAGACACGTTTTAACGTGTAGGAAATTGGTGAATAGTTAATGACGCCCAACGGCAAAGAAACACCTGCCATGAACTGAAGCCCCCGGTTACTCTCTATGAGACAGACGATATTTTGCGAAACCGGAGTCATTTTAATAATTGTTTTATCCGTAAGTTCAGGACCGAAGGCAAACAACTAATACACTGTCTACAAATCAACTTCTTCCGCTCCTCAAAGTTGGCTTACTTACCTGCATCCTCGATGCTAAAACATGATCGTATACTGGATGGGTGCCTCCCCTGCAACTTTCCAGGATATTCACAAATCAGGTGGATACAACGTTTTCGTCACGGAGGATTACTGTATTTATGAGCTTGAATATACCGAATATGTAATTTATAAATAAATGTTCCCCAACTATCAGCTATAAACGAACTTAGAACATTGAACAGAAATGTCGATCAGAAACTTTTCAACAAAAAAAATCGGATCAAGTGGGCAAAATAAAGAAAACAAAAGAAGAAATCATCCTCACCCAGTCACTTAACCCGCTTACAACAAGAGATGTTCATGCGAATATGTTGTTTTGCAACTTGGCCAATTTTAGAAGTGTTTGTTAACCCTTTCACTACCAGAGTCAGTTATGGAGACATTGAGGTGATTCTACCTTCTTAGTCTGTGGATGAAATCCTATGGTGTGACCATTCAAATGGAACTTCTTTAGCAGTACTTTGACATGATGCTATTTATATTTTAGTAATTTAGAAAATGAAATTTGGAATTCGTCCCAAATTTTGATTTTAGGCACTCGTGGGAGTGAAAGGTTTAAACAAAGTTTGAAAGGAGAGTTAAACCATGTGTTTGCTTATACTTGAGACGACAATGCTTTCACACCCAATGCAAAGTTCTGACCAACGCCAATTAAGCGACTAGCTCCCCATTCTCCGAGGGTGGCAGTTTAAGAGGTTTGACTGTAAATTGACACTTCCTTTTTCAACAAAAAAGAGCGCGGGTGAAGGCTAATCTCAGACTTTACTTTACAAAAATGTAACAATGTGCTTTTGTGTGACGTACACCGTTGTCTGGTGAGTGTTTAACTTCATTTCCACATGAGTTAGTTCCATCTTGTCCTGCCAGACTCCCTCCAGTTCCAAATCCGATTCTCGAGTCACAGGAAAAACAATCGTTCTCGCCGTTTGCGATGATACCAATTCTGGCAACGGCAGGATCAGAATGATAGCTTTGAGGTGAGACATTAAAACCTTCCATCCCACAGTTGACCTGAAGAGACGAGTCATCAATCAAAGATTTCCAAGCACTTCTTCCCAGGTTTAGCTGAGTGTACCCTCCGTTGGCCAGCAGTGAATAAAGGGATGGAGCAGCATGGTTGATCATGAGCCAGTTCGTGACGCCGTTTACCTTCATTCCAACGCACAGTGTGGCAAAAGACGTGCTCCAGTAGCTTGGAAGTTTGGTCTCCACCTCATCGAGTCCTGACAAACCTCCCTGGAGATTGAATGGTTGTTTGTTGGTCCAGTACTCTGAGCTGTACAGGAACGTGGCCTAAAAAAACGTACA
This sequence comes from Siderastrea siderea, assembly GCA_964030785.1. Lineage (NCBI taxonomy): Eukaryota > Metazoa > Cnidaria > Anthozoa > Scleractinia > Rhizangiidae > Siderastrea > Siderastrea siderea. The sequence goes on from OZ034968.1 coordinate 64,129,289, forward strand.
AAGTAAAATGAAACTCGTTAATCATAAATGTAACAAAATTCTCGAATCTAACTGGTTATAAGCAGCCCTGATTTGGCATTCATAAGACAGTGTACGCGATATTTCTGTATTTGCCTGGACAGTACGCTTCATTATAGGGCAGTTGCACTTCAATGTTTTTCTCCTTACATCTGGTAAAAAAAAACTTTTGTCTCTTCATTCAACACAACGTTTAAACTATCACTGTGTTTTTTCTCAAAGTTTGTTATAGTTATGATTAATTGGTGTCGTGAAATTTTGTTTCTAATTATGCTCGCTTCGCGGTTGTCCGATTTTGTTTCGTCACTCTTATGATTACAGACCAAATGGGACTCCACTCAACCCTGTTACCATGATTGATCACTTAAAGTTGAAAAGCTTGTAGAGCCGTGCCCCCATTAATGTATAAGCTGCATTTGCTGTATTTGTGCGTAGCCAGATCTGATTCCTTTTGTTTTGACTGTTCTCGGCAGGTTACCGTCGTCAAAATACATACATGCGGTTATTCATATTAGTTTAATTAGCAGCCCTGAAAAGGGATTTTCCGCCAACATAGTACAATAGTATAATAATATAAAATTAAGTATATAAATAAGTACTTAAATTAAAGAAGTAATAATAGATAACAAGAACTGAGTCATTGATTAAAAAAGGAACGAAAACTTATTTACAATTTATTATAATACAGCGGGTTTTCAAGTGAGTGTCGTAAAACGAAAACCAAAGTAAATACTGTGACCAATCACAACACTGGTACAACAAATAACACAATGAACCAATCAGAAGTCGAAAGAAATACATGTAACGGGTGCCAGGCGAGGAAATCTGCTGTACAATTGGGTGCCAATGTATTAAGGCATTTATGCCCCCATTACAGCGCTATAAACCAAAATCAAGGAGGAGGCAGTCATTAGGTGAAAACCAGCAAAAAGACCTAATTGCTTTACCTCATTTCCGCTGATTTTCATGGCTAGTGTCCATCCCGCACCACTGCATCCTGGGATTGTGGTCATGTGACAGTAGGCTTGTTGCATCCCTCCCCCCTCAGTGACCAAGTAATATGGGCCGCTTAGAGATTCCCTGAGAAAACAATCAATATACTGCTGTCAATCCCCCACTTTACAGTTGTGTCGCAAACTCAGTTTCTTTATTTGCATACTTTAATACATATGTCTCCCACTTTGCAGCCCGTGTGACCACTCAGTATTTGCATACTTACATACACCGACCGGTCCGATCAGAATTCGCCGATACCTTCAAAGAAACCAACCTATGCATCTCAAAGCAACAAATACCGTCAATCCTACTGTTTCGAGCAGTTAAAAATGCTGGAATGTTTAAAATTAAAATTCGTTGGTCATCTTAGCCAACGCGTACTGATATTACTATCCTTATTTTTTCTTCCAAGCAGTCCGGGAATTTAATTTCAGACCTTGAAGAAGTCGATTCTCGCATCGCCATATATTTCAACAACGTATATTTAAATTTGGCAGATAACTGGCTTTTGGGGAGTTTCTGGCTTTGCCCTTCCTCTCCCTACCGTCTCCAACTTACATTAAAGCTCCGTCAATGAAACTTGGAGCCTGGGATGTGTGTGTTACGTGGCCGCCATCTTGTATTATCCAGATTTCCACAATTAAAACCACACCGCTTGTTGGCTTTTGCTCGGGTATTAAAAATGTTGTTAGAGAACGTTTTAAGTCCGACGGGGCTCATATGGTCTATTTCTTGCCATTCAAGTTTCAAAACATGTAAATAGCAATTTTTTCCCAGGACCTTAGAATGTATAGTTATCATGCTATGTGTTTTTTTTTGTCAGAAACGGCAAATTTCAATCATGAAAAGATTCTTTTCGGAAACTATTTATGTACGTGGTTATCTCTGGTGGGTAACTTTTCTTTATCCGCGGTCGGTAGGGAAAAAAGGCTCAAAATGTTCGCAAAAGTTGCGCACGGTAAAATACCTTTTGTCTTTTAAAAAATAATCTTCATGTTAAGAGAATTTTAACTTACGGAGTATGAGATAGGACCTCTTCGCACGACATTGATAGGTTAGTGTACCAGTAGCCTTTTCTAGCTGAGGAGACAAAAAGGTTACAATGGCTCTAAATTAGAGCTATATTACATGGGTGGGGTGGGTGAGTGACTCAAAGCAAGCCGCAGTATAAACAATAACAACAATACCACTCATTCCAACATTATGCAGTCGGAGATGCTTATCGATCAAAACGAAGAATTTCGTAAACGCTGTCCAAAGTGAAGACTTTTGAAAACGGGGGTCTATCGCTTTGGTGTCACAGCTTTGTTCCTTAAGTGTAGAGAGTGATGTGTTGTACGCAGTGTTATGACTTACATTGGGGCTGGTAAAAGCATCAGTTTTATTGAAGCCTTTGCAATAGTACGAAAACAGGGATATTTGGTTTTCGACTATGATCCCCTCGGGCCACAACAAGCTCAATTGTATGGTTAAACCAATGTTGACTGAGTTGGTGTAAAGGGTCATTTCACAAACCATTCTCTAAGAGTGATAGCTGTTTCGAGATTATTTCAGAAAGGAGTAGACGACAAATTAATTAATGGTGTCGCTGGGCATTGATCAGAAGCCCTTGAGAGTTGCAAACGACAAGCGGAAGAGCAACTAGTAAGTCCAAAAACAGTGCAAGGCCAGGCCAACTAAGATACAAGATATGGGGGGAAATTTGACGGCCGTGCAAATTCCAAATACTTACGGTGGGAGCAATTACTTTAAACATTTCTGGTGGAAATTGTGATATTACGATTAACAGGAACTAAAAAAAATTGCAACTGTTAATTATAGCTGATAAATACAAAAAGTGTTGCAAAGTAAATGATTGAAACAATTAAGGCTAATTGTTGTTGCTTTTTCCATACCGTGTAGAGTTGTTGGTAGTACGCGTGACTGAAGATAAGTGGGCTGGGACAAGAGGTTGTTACTGCGGTAGTTATTTTTAAAAAAATGAGGCCTCCTGTTCCAAATCATTGGCCAAAATATAAACAACCTCTTGTTCCTTTTCAGTAAGCATTAAGCTGGTTTATTGAAAATAATCTGTTCAAAGCAAAGAAAGGATGCATTAAATAGTTTCTACGAATTTGGAGAAGTTGTTGCACTATTTTTTTCACCATTTTCTCGCGATTTCAAACAAAGGGAAGGAACGCAAACACTTGAAGTCGGAAAATTTTCCGTTGAATCAGGGTGCATTCTACGCCGTTGATTTAGTGCCACATACCATACTGTTAAGCCACGGCGGCAAATACGTAGGTCAACAAATGATTAACATATTCATAGAATACTACTGAAATAATAGTTGTTGATATAATGAGAAAACAAACATCATCTACTATGGCAGACGAACGTGTTGTTATGTTGTTCACCCTTATTTCTTGCTTGATTGTATGCCTGCGGATAAATGTTTCATTGGTTAATCCCGGTGTGTGAGCTTGTATAGCAAATTCCCTAACAACCAAATTCCCATAGCAACAAAAAGCTTTCCAAAAACCACTCTCGACTCCAGAGCTCTTCTGGGCGTGACTTCGGGAGGTCAGAAGCGTAAGCACTGTGGTCGAGAATGTCCAAAGACGACTGTGGTATCACGGATGTCATTGAAGCATGCGCACAAGACAGCAAAGAGGTCGGAAAAAGCCTGGGAACGCAAACCATCTTTCGTTTTTCATTCCCTAGTGTGGTCGTCAGAAAACGGTGTAAAAACGCTAGTGTGGATGCAGATCTTTTCATGCGTTTTCGAGACAAAAAACAGACGTTTTAGTGAAAAAGCATTAATGCGGATGGAGCTCCTTTTGCATAAATAAAGGTGATAATTTAAAATTATAACACGACGTCATTACTATTTTTACCTTGCCTAGTGCAAGACTGCAAGCCGTTTACCTTTGATCAGAAGAGGCCCTTAATACTCAAGGATAATTTTAAAAAGGAAAGGTAAAAACAACTTGTGCAATTATAGGCATCCAAAGCTTTAGTTACCTGTGATTTAAAATACCGGGATCTATGAAAAAAAAGAAAATTGAAACCAACCTGTGCAATTGTGGCCATCGCCATCAAATCCCAGTTTACAACTGCAGTTGAAGGAGCCAATCCTATTGAAGCATGTGGCGTGGAGAGAACAGTTGTGGGTATTTACTTCACATTCGTTCAAGTCTGGCAAAGAAAAATAGTTAGTACATTATTTTACTCTTCTTTCATGCCAATGGGATCGGTCGATCAATTAACTAAACAAAGCTTGTCGATTTATTAAAATCAGGCAAACAAAAAAGTCAACTAGCAAAGAAAAACAGTGAAACAAATATTTTGGAGACGGAAAAAACCCAATCGACCAGTAATTTGATAATAACATAATGACTGATCGATCGATCAGACAAACAACAATCAAACAGTCGACCAAAATCAAGCATTTTTTTTTCACAAAAATAATTTTAAATAAGTTAAAGTTTAATTTCCATCATTTTCTCGTAAGACCTAAGATTCCGAATTCAAAAGAGTCGTTAAGATGCATTGAAAGTGTTATTGGAAAAATACACAACTGGAAAAATCAGCATTGAGCAAAAATTGGAAAGTGTCGAAACCATATTTTGCAGCAAAACGCTATAATAGATAGCTCTCTTACTGTAATTACTAAATCTGCTAACCACCATTCTCACCATTTTCACAGTATTTTCCGGTGAAGCCAGTTGGACAAATGCATTGAAATTTGTCGTCTCCTACGAAACTTGGTTGACATGTGGCATTCTGGGAACATGGGCTGCTGCTGCATGGATTCTAACGAAAGAAAACTGGCTTTTAAACGCCTGAGAGTTCTAAAATAAAGCTTTGATTGATTTGTCCTATTTAATTTAACGAAAACAGTCAAAACCACATTCAGGAATTTTCAGCTCAGAGAAGTTTATCTTTTTGTTGTGACAGATGAACTAAATTGCAAAATGTGCTAAATTTTCAAACATTTTCAAAATTAACAAACTAACAAGCACTGCTGGAATTTTTAGATCAATCATCTTTCATGTTCAATCAAACGCAAGTACGGGTCTGTAGCCCACGTTACAGATGGTGGCAATGTATTTGTGTAGAAGCCTATTCCGTTTCTTCGCTTGAGTTCACAGTAGTAGGTTAGAACCGCAGATCCATTTTAAGCCCATGCTTCAAAGAAAATGAACGACTGACAGTATTCGTCAGCTGTAATGTATCTGCTTAACAACGTAAAGAGATATTTAGATGGCAAGTCGCCAACAAAACACAGCTTAAGATCACCAAACTAAAACTGACTGATGTATGTGTAAAATTCATTACCTTTGTAGCTCTGTACTTGTACCCCGTCTTACTCTTAAAACTTCCCGGATGTTGCTGCCCATCGGCATTGTTCAACTGGCACAACCACCCTTCCGCCGGAAGTAAAGGAACCACGTTGTATGATTGACAGTTATGCTCACGGTAGCAATGAATCTCACAAGACTCCTCTTTTTTCACGGTTACGTTTTTGATCACGTGACCATCTAGGGCTTTTCCAGGAATTACGGGTAAAAATTGTTTCACAAGGCAACCATCCGAAGCGGCTGTAAAATATGAAACAGTTATTCAAAGGACAGTCTTTAATTTTGCCTCGGTTTATAACATTCAATTTTTCATGTCTAGGCTACAAGAAATAGATTTGTTGTTAACGCTGTTGGTATTTAATCATGCAAGGATTATGACGAAAAACTTCCTCTAAAGAAGACAAACAAAACAAGGACGTTCTTTTTCTTGTCCCTGGGTGGTAAGATGGATTCAAAATTTTGCTGATCATTTAAAAAAACATCAGTGATCTTTTGGCTATGACGCTATTATTTTTAACAGGCTTAAATTTCGCAATTTGGAATATTTCATAGTTAGCGAGCAACTTAATTTATCCTTTTTATCAGCATTAGCGAAGAACTCAGACAACTGACGTCGATTCTCAGCGAGAAAGTTAAAAAAATCTTAAAAGGAGAAGCACAATAGAAACAGGTCGACGCTTACAAATTTTGTTTTCCTTTTACAACAATATCTTATAAGGTCACTTGTGTTGAAGACGTGGAACAAGAGATAGTTGGGGATGGTATCAAAGAAATTATGGATTGCAATGACGTGGGGGAACAAGTTCGGGAAAAGTGTAAATTAATGTTTTCGCAAAACATAGAAGCCAGAAGGGGTCTGGTTGAACGGCTCAAATGCTTCAAACAAACGTTTTAACTTTAGGCCTGAAAATCGGAAGTAATTTTCATAAACAGGTGCTATATCATAACATTTCAAAATTCTTCATTTACAATTCGGATTGACATGCATCACGCCACGCTAAATGCCAATTTTGAAGTTTCTGCTTTGAACTAGGAAAATTCAGCTTTTGAAAGCAACGTTGAATATAGGTGAAATTAGAAGGGAAAAAAGAATTAAGGCATTGCCTTTGCTTTCGCAGATCATTAGACAATCTCACATGGAAGGGCGCATTGCATTTTTATTTCACAGTAAATCATATTCGGTCAGTGTGACGTTTTAAAATTTTCTTTTTCCATTTCTAAACTTCCGTGAAGGGGGATTTCCAGTTTAAGGAACAAGTGAAAAACAAAGCAATTATAGGACTGGTTGAGAGGCGTCTTCTTTCAATAAACGCTACTTATATCCTGAATGAAATGAGTTCCTTGACAAAACAGTTTGAGTTTGTCGCAGGTCACTGTCCACATCAAAGTTAAAACACTTCAAGGTACAGAAAAGCGGTTACGAGTTCAGTATGTTCAGTATTTGATCTGCAACTGAATAGTTTCAAGATTAACTGTTTTTGCCAGGATTTTGTCTTTTCTACCAAATACTAAACAGGGGCACCCAACGGTTCGTTTCGTGGAATAACTGTTCAGACGGCCTGAATCGCCTGAGATATTCGGATTTAATTACAGTGAAAACTAGACATTTCTTTTGCGAAACATCCCCTCAGACTTTCGTAACAACTGGGGACTGATTAATTCCTATTGTTTTCGGAAGGGCAAATATGTGGTTTAGAGGGTAAAATAAGGCCATCTAACATTTTCGGATAGCTATTAGCAGCTCGCAAATTCGGCGGATTGGATTGCTTCCTAAAAATTGAATTTTCTGCGGCACAAATTTTCAGCTAAAAACGCCGAACAGATCAACCTGTATTAGCTTATACAAGTATGCCTTTAAAGCTCTGAAACAATCTGAGAAAGAAAAAAATGATATTTCAAGTATTTTGCTAAAAATTTTCTCGTTAAATACCCCCTGACTAAAGAAAAAGTCAAAATGATAATGTGATCCTCCTCGTTATGTAAACAGCTATGTGGTATGGTATCATGTAGTTTCCTGGTGCTCGTTTTATATAAAGCAAATTATAACTTACCTTCAGCCCATAAGAAAAACATCAACAGAAACAGATGACACAGCAAAATTCTCTCCATGTCTTGGAGTTACATGAACACCGTGAAACACACTGAACTCGCCACGACGGGAAGATGCGTTCCCTCAGGGAATGTGATATCAGATGTCGTCGATCGGTTTATTACCTGAAGGACTCCTGATGTAAATGCATTGTAATTAGCTATCTGGCAGGTTGTTATATTTCAGTTATTTTTTGAAGCTGGTGTTATGACAATGGGTGAATGAGTGAATTAATCAAGAAACAAAAACATTTTCCTACCCCTACAGAGTCAGAGACGAAGCTCTCGAAAATGTGCACGAATCATATGTTTCTATTTACTCTATAGTAAATGAGAATATGTTGGAAGTTATGGCCAATCTTAACCTTGCCGCGTTTCTGAGTATACAATTATAGAAACAAGTTACACAAATAACAGCCTAAGTTTACACACTGGTGGAAGTTATCTTGTAACAAGTTTTATTTTGAAGCCAACTTTTTTGGAAGATTAGCCACGTTTTAACGTGTAGGAAATTGGTGAATAGTTAATAACGCCCAACGGCAAAGAAACACCTGCCATTAATTCCCCGGTTACCCTCTATGAGACAGACGATATTTTGCGAAACCGGAGTCATTTTAATAATTGTTTTATCCGTAAGTTCAGGACCGAAGGCAAACAACTAATACAGCTCTTCAAATCAACCTCTTCCGCTCCTCAAAGTTGGCTCACTTACCTGCATCCTCGATGCTAAAACTTGATCGTATACTGGATGGGTGCCTCCCCTGCAACTTTCCAGTTGCAGGGATGAGTACCTTCCCTGCCAATTTCCAGGATCTTCACAAATCAGGTGGATACAACGTTTTCGTCACGCAGGATTACTGTATTTATGAGCTTGAATACACTTTAATGAGTTTAACTTTAATGAGTTTTATATTGTGCAAACATCAATGTGGCATTTTTGAATGCGCATTACAATACATTTGAAATAAAAATTAAAAAACTGGGTAAAATTACATATTAACATATCGTGTAAAAATCAGGTGAATATATGTAAGACAAATTTCAATAAAACAGCTAAGAGAAGCAACCCCCCCCCCCCCCCCTTCGAACTCCCCACCCCGTGCCCTCCTTCTATCCATAAAAATCTATATAATTTATAATTTAAAAGCTATCTTAAATAAATATGTTTTCACTTGAGTCTTAAAAATTCCAACGCTAGTGCTAATGCCTATTTGTTCGGGCAATGCGTTCCATAATTTAGGGGCAACATATATAAATGCTCTGTCTCCGAGGGTTGTGTATGACTTCGCAGGTGGGAGTGTTAGGAGCAGAGAGTTATTTGATCTTAAGTTGTAACTACCACAGTCCTTTAACCGAATATGTAATTTATAAATAAATGCTCCCCAACTATCAGCTATAAACGAACTTAGAACATTGAACAGAAATGTCGATCGGAAACTTTTCAACCAAAAAAAAATCGGATCAAGTGGGCAAAATAAAGAAAACAAAAGAACTGAGAAATCATCCTCATCCAGTCACTTAACCCACTTACAACAAGAAATGTTCATGCGAATATGTTCTTTTGCAACTTGGCCAATTTTAGAAGTGTTTGTTACTGAACCCTTTCACTACCAGAGTCAGTTATGGGGACATTGAGGTGATTCTACCTTCTTAGTCTGTGGATGAAATCCTATGGTGTGACCATTCAAATGGAACTTCTTTACCAGTACATTGACATGATGCTATTTATATCTTAGTAGTTTACAAACTGAAATTTGGGGTTCGTCTCTAATTTTGATTTTAGGCACTCGTGGGAGTGAAAGGTTTAAACAAAGTTTGAAAGGAGAGTTAAACCATGTGTTTGCTTATACTTGAGACGACAATGCTTTCACACCCAATGCAAAGTTCTGACCAACGCCAATTAAGCGACTAGTTCCCCATTCCCCGAGGGTGGCAGTTTAAGAGGTTTGACCGTAAATTGATACTTCAGTCCTTTTTCAACAAAAAAGAGCGCGGGTAAAGGCTAATCTCAGACTTTACTTTACAAAAATGTAACAATGTGCTTTTGTGTGACGTACACCGTTGTCTGGTGAGTGTTTAACTTCATTTCCACATGAGTTAGTTCCATCTTGTCCTGCCAGACTCCCTCCAGTTCCAAATCCGATTCTCGAGTCACAGGAAAAACAATCGTTCTCGCCGTTTGCGATGATACCAATTCTGGCAACGGCAGGATCAGAATGATAGCTTTGAGGTGAGACATTAAAACCTTCCATCCCACAGTTGACCTGAAGAGACGAGTCATCAATCAAAGATTTCCAAGCACTTCTTCCCAGGTTTAGCTGCGTGTATTGTCCTTTGGCCAGCAGTGAATAAAGCGATGGAGCAGCATAGTTGATCATGAGCCAGTTCGTGACGCCGTTCACCTTCATTCCAACGCACAGCGTGGTAAAAGACGTGCTCCAGTAGCTTGGAAGTTTTGTCTCCACCTCATCGAGTCCTGACAAACCTCCCTGGAGATTGAATGGTTGTTTGTTGGTCCAGTATTCTGAGCTGTACAGGAACGTGGCCTAAAAGAACGTACAAAGTAAAATGAAACTCGTTAATCATAAATGTAACAAAATTCTCGAATCTAACTGGTTATAAGCAGCCCTGATTTGGCATTCATAAGACAGTGTACGCGATATTTCTGTATTTGCCTGGACAGTACGCTTCATTATACTGAGGGCAGTTGCACTTCAATGTTTTTCTCCTTACATCTGGTAAAAAAACTTTTGTCCCTTCATTCAACACAACGTTTAAACTATCACTGTGTTTTTTCTCAAATTTTGTTGTAGTTATGATTAATTGGTGTCGTGAAATTTTGTTTCTAATTATGCTCGCTTCGCGGTTGTCCGATTTTGTTTCTTCACTCTTATGATTACAGACCAAATGGGACTCCACTCAGCCCTGTTACCATGATTGATCACTTAAAGTTGAAAAGCTTGTTGAGCCGTGACCCCATTAATGTATTAGCTGCATTTGATGTATTTGTGCGTAGCCAGATGTGATTCCTTTTGTTTTGACTGTTCTCGGCAGGTTACCGTCGTCAAAATACATACATGCGGTTATTCATATTAGTTTAATTAGCAGCCCCGAAAAGGGATTTTCTCCGCCAACATAGTACAATAGTATAATAATATAATATTAAGTATATAAATAAGTACTTAAATTAAAGAAGTAATAATAGATAACAAGAAGTGAGTTGTTGATTAAAAAAGGAACGAAAACTTATTTACAATTTATTGTAATAGAGCGGGTTTTCAACTGAGTGTCGTAAAACGAAAACCAAAGTAAATACTGTGACCAATCACAACACTGGCACAACAAATAACACAATGAACCAATCAGAAGTCGAAAGAAATACATCAGTAACGGGTGCCAGGCGAGGAAATCTGATATACAATTGGGTGCCAATGTATTGAGGCATTTATGCCCCCATTACAGCGCCATAAACCAAAATCAAGGAGGAGGCAGTCATTAGGTGAAAACCAGCAAAAAGACCTAATTGCTTTACCTCATTTCCACTGATTTTCATGGCTAGTGTCCATCCCGCACCACTGCATCCTGGGATTGTGGTCATGTGACAGTAGGCTTGTTGCATCCCTCCCCCCTCAGTGACCAAGTAATATGGGCCGCTTAGAGATTCCCTGAGAAAACAATCAATATACTGCTGTCAATCCCCCACTTTACAGTTGTGTCGCAAACTCAGTTTCTTTATTTGCATACTTTAATACATATGTCTCCCACTTTGCAGCCCGTGTGACCACTCAGTATTTGCATACTTACATACACCGACCGGTCCGATCAGAATTCGCCGATACCTTCAAAGAAACCAACTTAAACTTGGTGACTGTTACCTATGCATCTCAAAGCAACAAATACCGTCAATCCTAATGTTTCGAACAGTTAAAAATGCTGGAATGTTTAAAATTAAAATTCGTTGGTCATCTTAGCCAACGCGTACTGATATTACTATCCTTATTTTTTCTTCCAAGCAGTCTGGGAACTTAATTTCAGACCTTGAAGAAGTCGATTCTCGCATCACCATATATTTCAACAACGTATATTTAAATTTGGCAGATAACGGGCTTTTGGGGAGTTTCCAACTTTGCCTTCCTGTCCCTACCGTCTCCATTACTTCAACAACATTAAAGCTACGTCAATGAAACTTGGAGCGTGGGATGTGTGTGTTACGTCGCCACCATCTTGTATTATCCAGATTTCCACAGTTAAAACCACACCGCTTGCTGGCTTTTGCTCGGGTATTAAAAATGTTGCTAGAGAACGTTTTAAGTCCGACGGGGCTCATATGGTTTATTTCTTGCCATTCAAGTTTCAAAACATGTAAATATCAATTTTTCCCAGGACCTTAGAATGTATAGTTATCATGCTATGTGTTTTTTTTTTTGTCACAAACGGCAAATTTCAATCATGAAAAGATTCTTTTCGGGAAGTATTTATGTACGTGGTTATCTCTGGTGGGTAACTTTTCTTTATCCGCGGTCGGTAGTGAAAAAAAGGCTCAAAATGTTCGCAAAAGTTGCGCACGGTAAAATACCTTTTGTCTTTTAAAAAATAATCTTCATGTTAAGAGAATTTTAACTTACGGAGTATGAGATAGGACCTCTTCGCACGACATTGATAGGTTAGTGTACCAGTAGCCTTTTCTAGCTGAGGAGACAAAAAGGATACAATGGCTCTAAATTAGAGCTGTGAAAACATATTACACGGGTGGGGTGGGTGAATAACTCAAAGCAAGCCGCAGTATAAACAATAACAACAATACCACTCATTCCAACATTATGCAGTCGGAGATGCTTATCGATCAAAACGAAGAATTTCGTAAACGCTGTCCAAAGTGAAGACTTTTGAAAACGGGGGTCTATCGCTTTGGTGTCACAGCTTTGTTCCTTAAGTGTAGAGAGTGATGTGTTGTACGCAGTGTTATGACTTACATTGGGGCTGGTAAAAGCATCAGTTTTACTGAAGCCTTTACAATAGTACGAAAACAGGGATATTTGGTTTTCGACTATGATCCCCTCGGGCCACAACAAGCTCAATTGTATGGTTAAACCAATGTTGACTGAGTTGGGGTAGAGGGTCATTTCACAAATCATTCTCTACGAGTAATAGCTGTTTCGAGATTATTTCAGAAAGGAGTAGACGACAAATTAATTAATGGTGTCGCTGGGCATTGATCAGAAGCCCTTGAGAGTTACAAACGACAAGCGGAAGAACAACCAGTACTAAGAAGTCCAAAAATAGTGCAAGGCCAGGCCAACTAAGATACAACATATGGGGGGAAATTTGACGGCCGTGCAAATTCCAAATACGTACGGTGGGAGCAATTACTTTAAACATTTCTGGGGGAAATTGTGATATTACGATTAACAAGATCTAAAAAAATTTGCAACTGTTAATTATAGCTGATAAATGCAAAAAGTGTTGCAAAATAAATGACTGAAACAATTAGGGCTAGTTTTGTTGCTTTTTCCATACCGTGTAGAGTTGTTGGTAGTACGCGTGCCTGAAGATAAGTGGGCTGGAACAAGAGGTTGTTGGTGCGGTAGTTATTTAAAAAAATGAGGCCTCCTGTTCCAACTCATTGGCCAAAATATAAACAACCTCTTGTTCCTTTTCAGCAAGCATTGAGCTGGTTTATTGAAAATAATCTGTTCAAAACAAAGAAAGGGTGCATTAAACAGTTTCTACGAATTTGGAGAAGTTGTTGCACTATTTTTTTTCACCATTTTCACGCGATTTCGATTCAAACAAAGGGAAGGAACACAAACATTTGAAGTCGGACAATTTTCCGTTGAATAAGGGTGCATCCTACGCCGTTGATTTAGTGCCACATACCATACCGTTAAGCCACGGCGGCAAATACGTAGGTCAACAAATGATTAGCTTATTCATAGAATGCCAAATAATAGTTGTTGAGATAATGAGAAAAAACATCATCTACTATGGCAGACGAACGTGTTGTTATGTTGTTCACCCTTATCTCTTGCTTGATTGTATGCCTGCGGATAAATGTTTCATTGGTTAATCCCGGTGTGTGAGCTGGTATAGCAAATTCCCTAACAACCAAATTCCCATAGCAACAAAAAGCTTTCCAAAGACCATTCTCGACTCCAGAGCTCTTCTGGGCGTGACTTACGGGAAGTCAGAAGCGTAACCACTGTGGTCGAGAATGTCCAAAGACGACTGTGGTATCACGGATGCCATTGAAGTATGCGCACAAGACAGCAAAGAGGTCCGAAAAAGCCTGGGAACGCAAACCATCTTTCGTTTTTCATTCCCTAGTGTGGTCGTCAGAAAACGGTGTGAAAACGCTAGTGTGGATGCAGATCTTTCCATGCGTTTTCGAGACAAAAAACAGACGTTTCAGTGAAAAAGCATTAATGCGGATGGAGCTCCTTTTGCATAAATAAAGGTGATAATTTAAAATTATAACGCGACGTCATTACTATTTTTACCTTGCCTAGTGCAAGACTGCAAGCCGTTTACCTTTGATCAGAAAAGGCCCTTAATACTCAAGGATAATTTAAAAAAGGAACGGTAAAAACAACTTGTGCAATTATAGCCATCCAAAGCTTTAGTTACCTGTGATTTAAAATACCGGGATCTATATGAAAAAAAGGAATATGAAACCAACCTGTGCAATTGTGGCCATCGCCATCAAATCCAAGTTTACAACTACAGTTGAAGGAGCCAATCCTATTGACGCATGTGGCGTGGAGAGAGCAATTGTGGGTATTTACTTCACATTCGTTTAAGTCTGGCAAAGAAAAATAGTTAGTACATTATTTTACTCTTCTTTCATGCCAGTGGGTTCGGTCGATCAATTAACTAAACAAAGCTTGTCGATTTATTAAAATCAGGCAAACAAAAAAGTCAACTAGCAAAGAAAAACAGTGAAACAAATATTTTGAAGACGGAAAAAACCCAATCGACCAGTAATTTGATAATAATATAATGACTGATCGATCGATCAGACAAACAACAATCAAACAGTCGACCAAAATCAAGCATTTTCTTTTTTCACAAAAATAATTTTAAATAAGTTAAAGTTTAATTTCCATCATTTTCTCGTAAGACCTAAAATAATATAGGATGCCATTAATAAGACAAAATTAAAGATTCCGAAATCAAAAGAGTCGTTAAGATGCATTGAAAGTGTTATTTGAAAAATACACAACTGGCAAAATCAGCATTGAGCAAAAATTGGAAAGTGTCAAAACCATATTTTGCAGCAAAAACGCTATAATAGATAGCCCTCTTATGTAATTACTAAATCTGCTAACCACCATTCTCACCATTTTCACAGTACTTTCCGGTGAAGCCAGTTGGACAAATGCATTGAAATTTGTCGTCTCCTATGAAACTTGGTTGACATGTGGCATTCTGGGAACATGGGCTGCTGCTGCATGGATTCTAACGAAAGAAAACTGGCTTTTAAACTCCTGAGAGTTCTAAAATAAAGCTTTGATTGATTTTGTCCTATTTAATTTAACGAAAACAGTCAAAACCACATGCAGGAATTTTCAGCTCAGAGAAGTTTATCTTGTTGTTGTGACAGATGAACTAAATTGCAAAATGTGCTAAATTTTCACACATTTTCAAAATTAACAAACTAACCAGCACTGCTGGAATTTTTAGATCAATCATCTTTTACGTTCAATCAAACGCAAGTACGGGTCTGTAGCCCACGTTACAGATGGTGGCAATGTGTTTGTGTAGAAGCCTATTCCGTTTCTTCGCTTGAGTTCACAGTAGTAGGTTAGAACCGCAGATCCATTTTAAGCCCATGCTTCAAAGAAAATGAACAACTAACAGTATTCGTCAGCTGTAATGCATCTGCTTAACAACGTAAAGAGATATTTAGATGGCAAGTCGCCAACAAAACACAGCGTAAGATCACCAAACTAAAACTGCCTGATGTATGTGTAAAATTCATTACCTTTGTAGCTCTGTACTTGTACCCTGTCTTACTCTTTAAACTTCCCGGATGTTGCTGCTCATCGGCATTGTTCAACTGGCACAACCACCCTTCCGCCGGAAGTAAAGGGATCACGTTGTATGATTGACAGTTTTGCTCACGGTAACAATGAATCTCACAAGACCCCTCTCTTTCCACGGTTATATTTTTCAACACATGACCCTCTAGTGCTTTTCCAGGAATTGTGGGTAGAAATTGTTTCACAAGGCAAACATCCGTAACGGCTGTAAAATATGAAATGGTTATTTAATTTTGCCTTAGTGAACATTCAATTTCCAAGCCTAGGCTTTGTTGTAAGTGATTTTCATAAGCAGGTGTTTTGACAGTTCAACTCGTCCTTATTAATTGATAATTTCTATGCATACCGTTATTATTAAATGTTTCTTCATTATTCTCCACAAAGACAGTTGCAGGTTTTGAAAAATGTTGATTTAAAAAAATTTCGCATGATCTTCTTTCACTTTAGCGTCTTATCTTGTATGGTCCCATAGAAACCTTGTCTTCAATTTGGGAATTTCTATAAATGATGACGGTTGTTTCTTTAAAAAATGATAACAATGTAAATTTTTGCCTGAATATTTTGCCAAGAATCTATCTAAATTGACAAAAATATGGCCTGCTGTAATTCTGGATTGAAGGCAGAGAGTTTTCTGATACACTCAAAATAGCCTTCCAATCTGGATAGCAAGGAAAACGTAATATATTTGTTTGACAGATCGAACTGGGGTAGCTCCTACAAACGATAATTTTATCATCAAGATCAGATCTGTGACAAAACTCTTTGGGTTTGTCGCAGTCATATCCCACACTGAAATCAGATGTTTTTTAACGTTTTTATTCGAAATGAGCTTTCGAATCATATCCTAGAGTACGCCAGACATTGTTGACATGAAAGACCAAAGAACACGAATTGCAAAAGACGGTAAACAATTTAATCTTCGAGTTGTATAGCTCAAGTTGTGTAGCAACGTTGTGCTAAATTTTAATAAAGCGCGTCATATCTTACCTTCAGCCCATATGGAAAACAACACCAGAAATAGTTTACACAGCAATGTTCTCTCCATGAGTTAACAGCTGTATGACTGGTGTAATATTACGATTCTGTGCCGATCAACGTCGATGGACGATGCTTCCATAGTACTGATACGTTAATTTAACTCCTGTTTCTATTAAATTTTATGCGCTGTAGTTCAGATACTCCCTGGGTGGCGTCATGCCGCTTTTAGGTTCATTTGTTTAAATTTGATGTTCATGACAAAGATTACATTTGTTCACTGGAAAACGTTTTCCTTTTCCTCGGTGGAGTCACAGAAATAAGCTCTATTCTCGTTTATCGATACACAGGGACCGAAACAATAGAAACAATGACCTACACGAAAAAACAAGAAAAAAACAAGGAACACACCATGTTAAGACCGTTATGCATCGATGCATGCCTACAGAGCCCGGAAACACATGTTCTTCCAAACTCGGAAGATCTTTCTAGAATAAGGCTCATTTAAATCAACTGTGCCTCCCGCCGGTATAGTCAGTTATAGAAAACGGGGCCGTCGTCAAACAACAGTGTGGCTTCCCGTACTGAAGGCTATTTTCTAACACATTTTATTTTGGACAGCTTTATTCTTGGTCTTCATCAATATGGTAAAATTGGTTTGCTTAAACGACAAAGTTTCAGAAAAAAAAGGGGGGGTGTTAAACTGTAGACTGAGATTGAAAGAAACATCTAGAACAATTCTGGTTCTCGAGTATTCTTCAGAGCAAAGAAAACGAGAAATAATATGCAGAAAATTACAAGACTTGGTATGCTTCCGTCATGTTGGTTAGTGTAAAGTCCCTCTAAAGTACAAGAAATAAACCTTAACCACGTAAATGAAATTTATCAGTATTCCCAGGTTCTCTTCAAAATTGATGACAAGACATTTTTAGAACAATATTATACAACAAAATCGAAAATTAACTGGAAAATTTCATAGTTTTATGGCATTTTGGGAATTGCTGTGCTTTCGAGCTGGCACGAATTTGATAAAATTTCAAAACGTTTTATTTCTAAGGCAAAGCAAAATGCTGACGTGGGATTTTCTTTGACCGATTTGTCCCACGGCGTGTTAGAAATGAAAATCAGAGACAAAAACATGAAACATGGTATAGAGTTAATGACGAACCATTGCAAATAAATGCCTGCCAAGGACTTGTCTCTATGTCTCTATGTCAATGAATATGGATTCCGAGATTTTTTATATGCACAACCTTGGATTTTGTACCCTGGGTGCCAGAGGCTTTCTCGCAGTCATAATACGCGCCTCTTATGTTTCTTTCAAGCGTGCCGCGAGAGAGCCTCTGGTGCCAAGGGTATGGATTTTGCAATTTGGGTTGTGACAATTGATATCAAGAATATTTCTGTTGGCAATTAATCGTTGGGTTCCAAAACCGTGCCGATCTCAAAAACCCACAAGTAGAGCTCAGAATTTTTTCTTTTTTTCCTTTTTTTTTTTTCAAGGAAGCGCGATTTCGGAAGGGTGAATAACCCGAAAAACCAGAAAACCGAGCGCGAGGGCCCACCAACGGAACCGGAAATGAAAAGCGAAGAACTTTTGAGAAAATCTAAGCCACTAGTCATTCATGATCAGCGAGATATCTGTAGAAGTCACTGAAAAGTACTTTTCCTAAATAATTAACTGCAATGGGCTACTGAGAACCCCGGTTCGCATGTTAGACAAACTGTAAGATGCTTCTTATGTACATAATTAGCAGATTAGACGTTGCGGGAAAATGACCTCACGTGACTTGGAATAAGTCAATCAAGAACTCAACTAGGAAGTGCTGAGTGTGGTGTAGGGTACGGAGCATATAACGTGTGGTGAGATGATTACATAATAATTCGAGTTCCAATATCGATTGTATTGAGTCTAGATCTTTCAGATAACGAGAATTGTGGAGAACAGTTCCGAGAATAAATCGTTCAAAATGACATTTAATGAACGTCTTGCCCCTGAATCTCTCTCTGAGGTGACCTCACTAAAGGTCGTCCAAGGAGCCGCTTCAGAGCATCCTGAAACAGCTGGTCCCTGAATAGTTTCAACAACAACCCAGGCAATAAGGAGGATATAAAAACAGTCACCTTCACCTAGAGAGGCAAAAATACGGCGTATTAAAACAGAGGCATGCATGAAGGAAAATGCGTGTCCAACATGCGTGTTTTCCAGGCATGACTGAGAGGTCAACAGGCTGGTTCGCTACGGTAACTGTGGGGATGCCAGAAGTCTTTGATGACTTGTATAATGGACGAGAAACCACACAAAATATAACATTAAGCTTCGGTCCTGCTTCAAATAAGTCGTTGAGGCGACTAGGGCGGTTTTCCAGCCCCCTCCCCTCCCTCCCTGGGTGGGATGCTAGGCCATCCGTAGCGCTGTACCGAGGACGTCAACGGATTCGGAGTACAGAGGACCTGAGCAGAGAAAAACAACGTATTAATTAAAAGAGCATCGGGACTTGAACGCTCGAATTCGTTACTCGAACTACGCCTAACCCACTTGCGGCAAGGCAATTCTGTGGTCTCAAATAAAATTTATTTAATATAACTTTATGGGTCATATTATACAATCATTGAAAAACACGGTCCGAAAAGCACGTACGCTCGCACCCTAACGCCTTTTATTTTCGCCCCCTTTCCAATTTTGTTATATTTGCGCACCGCCAAACTAGGATCCCTCGAATTCTTGAAACCAACAAGAATTAATCCAAGGATCCTCAAATTTGGGGTGGTAATGTACCCTACCCATCACCGATGAAGATTTGCTTGGAGCTACACGTGTGGATTTGACGATCTATTTAATTTCTTGTACTTTCAAGCCTTGCGTTTTCCTCAGTTTTGTATGCGGCTTAACAAATACAGCTTAAATTTTACCTGCGAAAACTTAGCCGGCCAATTCAGTTTACGTAGCTTGAGGGAATTCTAAACCCCGCGAAAAAGAAGGTTATTCACATCTGTACATCAGGAAACTCGACACAAATAAAGAGTTTAGTGTTTTGTGACCATTTTAATCACTCCTCTCGGATATAACAAATCGGCACTGTCTCTAGCCACTGGGGAAACTTTCTTCTGAGTGCATGAATGACTGATTGAAAAACCACCTCAGCGAAAACGGTACTATTTTGTCAGGTGCAAGCTATTTAAAAGGATATTTGTTTATTTTGTGGACCATATGTTGTTGTAAACCTCACTGACACGATGGCTTTGTCTAAGATTAATTAAAATTCTACGCTTAAGCAATCTAATCACCGTACAGTGTCTCTCAAAGTCGCGCGCTTTTATTCATGTTTTCATCTTTGTTGCGAGGCATGCCAGGATGTGTTTCGTTCAAATTACCCATGATAAGAACGACTGCGAAAGAAACCTGTCCATGAGATTATTAGTATCAGAATAAATAAAATTCAAACAATATGTTGGCTAAACGAAAGAAAAAGACAGCATGGTTCTATGTGTGCCATTTGTGTTAACCTTTAGAAAAGAAATTTGACTCCGCTAAAGACAAAAGAAACAGCCATTTATTATTATTTGAGGGCCTTTTTTGCAATACTCTTTACAAGAATTTTACTTTTTTATTTAAGTCCCATCATCGCATTTCTCACTAGGTAGTGGAATGGCTCTCGAATCGCTCACAGTTTAAGCTATGAGCCGAGGGTGGGAAAGAATCGTGCGGAATGACTTGCCAAATTTCTTGTTCAAAAACGGTAATACTGATAAACAGAGAATAAAGATAATTGAAGGGGTCACTGGTCGAAATAATAGCCCGGCTCAACAGCTAGTTCAGTTAGTTTTTTTTAATTAATTATTACTCTGGTATTGAAACAATACGCTTATACCTCTTATACTAATAAAAATTAATTTTCCAGCTTTCTGAACTGTTTCACTGTACGTCTTTAACTGTCCTCCACCTTCGGGATTTTTGAAAAAAAAAAGGCTATTACCTGAATCGTTTTCTTTCAAAAGGTCTTTAATTCTAATTGCTTGCTCAAGGCTAAAATTAATGCCCTTAAAAACCACTTAAAATGGTTATGACACCAGAATAATTATTGTTTACATTTTAAGCTTTAAAAACATGACAAAATAATTTAAAAATCGCACTAGCAATAAAGTCTGTTTCTGTGGTAACAAAACGATTGAAAATGGCTGAATAGATAGTTGAACAAAGGGACATATTTAAGACAAAAAGGGATCGATTCACTCGAATAATTATTTTTCAAGTTGTCAAAAGCCTTTTGTGTAACAAGCGGGTAATTGCGTCAATGCCAGGGCAGATGTGTAGCATATCTGAGCCATCTTAGCGCTGTTATTATTACAGACCTAAATTACTTGAACGGGTATCTATCACGTCATATGTTAGATTTAATGGCTCGTGTAGGTTATACCGACAGGTCATAACGATGCGTAATTGCTTTCCTGTTTCCCCATTAATGTGTTATTAAGGTATAAAGTTATCTTTTCGATCTTCCACTCTTTAATAAAATCCGAGTTGTTTTTCTCATCACTCAGTGATTTCAGTTAAAGGCAGCTAGACTTAACACTCGAAACTATGGATTCGAAGGACTCTGAGCGCTACTTTCGTGGTTACATATTTCTTCCTTGCTGCACCGAAGAGTGCTGTCGGAATCAATCTCACAGTTTTCAAGCCGGTTCAAGTTTTTATCCGTCATCTTTTCCAAAGTATGAGGCTATTTTACCAGAACAGAGTCGCTCAGTCCAAGCTCACTCGTCACGGTTTAGTTCTCACACCCGAGATGCTGGTTACCGCGTACTTTTCCCCGCCGTTCAGAAAGAGAGACCGCAACCATATGAAATTTCCCGCCAAAACTTCGGCTTGGAAAGTCAGTTGCCGTCTGCACTTAGAGGTCAGTCATGATAATTAATGTTTCCCCAATAGTACCAGTAGTTGTATTTTTCTTGCGTGCACAGTTCTAAACACAGGTACAAAGATGTACTACTTTTGAAAACTTTCCTTCAAGTCAGAGAAAGTCAACTTTCACCTGGCTTAGATATTCAACAAAATTCTTTCACTTTCCGCATCCGTGCGAAAAACCTCGATTGAAATAAAGAAGAAGGTTCTTAGTTCTAGATTTTTATAGCTACTTGTAATGTGTAATAAAAGCTATTGAGCAACACCGCCTAGTAATATTAATATGCTAATTTTTTGCTGTAAATGAAAATTTACGACAGAGAAATAAACATCTTAGGCCAGATTGCGCATAATTAACGACATTGCTTAAGCTAGGAGTGCAATAAACTCATTAAAGTGCAATAAAGACCCGCGTATAAAATTTTAACCTAGTGACTTAAGAAATTGTATTTCGACTAGCTTTTACTGAGACAGAGACATCGGGCCACACCCATGTTAAACTAGTTTTCTGACCAGCATAAAGCAGTTTTCTCCCTAAAAAGGGTAATTTAAAAAAAAGTGAACCTATGTTTTCTTGTTCGACACCAATTGAAATAGATAAGAATTTTAGGATCACTTTGCAAAAATGCTGCTTCACGCCGGGCCAGCAGAGGGCACGAAGCTGCACGCTCGGAAAAACTTTTGCGTCTTTTATCCGATAGAGCTCAAACTTTGCACAATGATAGAACTTTTTATTCCAAACAATCGTATCGTTTTTGTTTTTTCATTTTAACGGTTTTTGGCGGGAAAATGACGTCACAGTGCTAAAGGCAAATTTTCAATTGTCTCTTATGGCACAAAAAGTATATGATTCTGAAAGAACTCATTGAGATAAAGTGAAATGCGAAGAAATTATTGAAAAAGCTCGATCCGTCTTGAAGATATAAAGATCTGAATTTTATAAATGTTCTAAAAATAGTAACAAAATGGCGGAAAATTCAAACTTCCGAACTTTATATCTTCAAGACGGATCGAGCTTTTTCAATAATTTCTTCGCATTTCACTTTATCTCAATGAGTTCTTTCAGAATCATATACTTTTTGTGCCATAAGAGACAATTGAAAATTTGCCTTTAGCACTGTGACGTCATTTTCCCGCCAAAAACCGTTAAAATGAAAAAACAAAAACGATACGATTGTTTGGAATAAAAAGTTCTATCATTGTGCAAAGTTTGAGCTCTATCGGATAAAAGACGCAAAAGTTTTTCCGAGCGTGCAGCTTCGTGCCCTCTGCTGGCCCGGCGTGCTTTTTATACTTGGCCGGGTTTTTACTGTTACTAAAACTAAAACTGTAAACAATCAATGTGTCCTTTTCATGGTGGATGTTTTTTTATTCTCACAGGCAATTATTTCCACTCGCAGAGGAGCTGGAAGCTTGAAGCAGGCTGCAAACCAAAGAGGAATCGTACAATCTTTACAGCAGATCAGCTGGAGAGACTAGAAAAGGAGTTTGATCGACAACAGTACATAGTGGGTACGCAAAGGTTCTACCTCGCGGCTGACCTGGGCCTCAATGAAACACAAGTGAAAGTCTGGTTCCAGAACCGAAGAATCAAATGGAGGAGACAGCATTTTGAATCTGATCTCAGAGTAGAGAGAAGCAGATTTGAGAGAAACGAAGAAGAAAGAAATCTGTAGAGACTGTTTACTTCAGGTGTTTAATGGACAAAGCCAAAAGCACGAGCGCAGTATGCGAGAAGCTCAGTCGCCTACAAACGCCTGAGTGTCACTATTAAGTGTACTGTTGTGAGTGAAGGCAAAGACTTCGTGAAACTAAGCAAAGACTGCCAAACATAGCGGTAATCAATTGGGTGTCGAAAGTACCCTAACGCTTTTTAGTTTCACGCTTTTTTTTTTTCAAGCATCGCCAAAGGATCGCAAAAATTTTATAGCCGACCAATTTTGCACGAATTTTACCAATTCTAAACCTCACAAAAGGTAACAGGGCAATTCCCGTTTTCTTTACTAGGCTTTGTGGTTGGTAACGTGAACTCACGTACAAATTGCTCAACCAAAAGGACATTTGCAGTATGGTGTCATTTGACTACATCTGACACGATTCCTTTTGTTTCTCCAATTTTGTGATCCCAGTGAGGTTTAAATAATGTACCGGTCAACTTGAAGCTTCAACATCCCCCCGGGTATTTGAACTTTTGAAGATTGGCATGTTCAAATTCCCTCCCCTCGGGGCAAAAAAGCCGTTCAAACGCCCCACCAATTGTTACTGAAATACTTCTCCTCACGCTTTTCAGGGAGAGATATGCCGTGATGACACCTTTAAACTTCTTTAAAAAGTATCCTTTTGAGAGAGTTATTC
Source organism: Siderastrea siderea (assembly GCA_964030785.1). Taxonomy (NCBI): domain Eukaryota; kingdom Metazoa; phylum Cnidaria; class Anthozoa; order Scleractinia; family Rhizangiidae; genus Siderastrea; species Siderastrea siderea. The sequence continues at coordinate 64,153,006 of OZ034968.1, forward strand.
ACTAACAAAGGCGAAACTTTATCTTGGAAATCCGTCAAACCCTGCACAAACTGAAACAAATCACGGGCATATCACGCTAGAAGAAATAAATCTGGTTCAAATTTCCCACCCTTCCAAGGCAACGTTCAAATTCCCCCCTCCCCGGGCACGATGCACAGTCAAATGCTCGGGGTTTGCCCGGGGGGATGTTGAAGCTTCAATTTGACCGGTACATAACAATGAACCTAATTTGCATCAAAAACAACAAAACTGAAGGATTCTGGTAGTTGTAGTCAAATAACGCCATAGTGTAAATGTCCCAATAGAGGTGAAAGCAAAAGCAGTAATGTTTTCCCGCACGTGACGCCATTTGCACGAGTTTGTTCCTACTCTTCATTAGTCTGAAATGTCAGTCGAGGTTTGAGTGAATAGCTGGCATTGTGTTGGTTTTGTCTATTCATGATGTGATTGGTCAAAGAGATTACCAGCTTTGACTTTGGTTTTACGACACTCAATCGAACCGCTTTAAGTACAAAGCACTGACTGTTTGTAAATACTTAGCCATGATAAGAGAAAACATTTCGTTGATTTCTACTGAAAATTTAACTTAAGGCCAGCATTATCGCAGTTGTTTCATTAATCCTTGAACCGTGAATCAAACGAAGCTACTACGGCTATATGACGACAAGAGTTTTAGAGTCAGACTTACAAAAATGATGACGGTGACTAAATAACTAGTAAGGTAAGGTAAAGTTGAACTCGAGGCATAAGGCCGGAGCTTAACCCGGTTTCTGTATCATGAAGCAGCAGTTTTCCCTATGCAAGGTGGGAGGGGACAGGGGGATTAAACCTCCCGCTTCCAGTACCCTTTAATCCCGGTTCCCGCCGTGTATTTGTTGGCTCCTGCCTCTTTGCATTTTTTCGATTGCGAAATATTGCGCAATTGTTGCGTAGTTTTTCGGTTTTTCTCCCGCTTCCCGCCCCCTCTTCTCCCATCTCCCGTCCACCTCCCGTCCCCTTTTCTCCCGATCTCCGGCTCCCCTGTTCCCCTCGACCATGTAGTCATGGCAGTTTTCCAACCTTCTCACGTTGCATCTAGCACTCTTTCAGTTCTACTGAAAGAGAGGGGCACCTTGATCTATGAGACTTGCTTCATTTAGTTGTTTATCGTTTATCTATAAAACGATCCCAGAATGCTCCACTTTTTTATGAATCTCAGTTCAATAAAATCCCAAATTCCATACATTTTTGAATGGACATAGCCAAACAAACTTTCCGAAGTTAGCAATTGCGAAAATGTCTACCTTAAATTTTAAATGTTTTTATCACATTAACAAATTTAAAAACTCCTACATTCACCGTTTTCTCTAAAATTAAGTTAAATTTTATATCCTTAAGACGCAAACGCTTAACACCATCATATCCACAAACGTCCATTACCAAGGTATTAAAATTAACTTGAGTTCTGTGTCCACAAATTCAATGACATAAACGGCTTTCTTCAGCGTTATTTCAAATGAAGTAAAACTTGATGGCTATGACTGTCGCTGTAATAATTACGAGAGCCTTGCTGTCAAGGGAGCAACACATATGACGAGGACCACCCCCACGGGGTGAAGGAGGAGAACCAGCCTCCCCTCCCTTGGCGGGAAAAACATTATTACTGAACGGTTTCTCTCCGAGATAGTTTCCAGGAGGGGAATATCGAATCACCACGATAAAACGGCCATCCTTCCTTGTTGCTTGCGCTGCTCCGATCTGTTTTGTGTTTTTCCACACAACCTAAAGTAAAATTGCGGAAACTATTATGCTTTATTTAAAACTCGAAATAATGAGATGTAGTTTGATCATGGTGTTAAAGCCGCATAGTTGTGCAACCAATTTACGCTCCGTCGCTTGAAAGTTTTAGAGCTCAGCGAAAGGTAAAACAATACACAAATAAATGGATTAATTTCCAAAGAAAGTGAGGTGCTGCCGGGGTGGCATCGGTTGAGAAGTAAAACAAGAAAATTTGGATTTATAAGCTGAGTTGATAAGGTGAATTAAAGCCAACTTACCATACACCACAGAGAAAATCAAAAGAGTTTCGAAGACCATAGTCAGAGCAATTTTTCGCTCTAGATTTAACGAGAATAGAGAATGTAAGGAAAAATTCCTTAATCCCCATGGAATCTACGAACGCTTTTAACTCTACTAATTCATTTTTGTCTCAGTTCGCGTTGCCAAGTTTTCAACCAAACAAAACAATTTATTGGTGTCAGGTGTACATGGAGGTGTAACGGACTAGACGTTGCATGGTAGTTAACGTAACGCTTCAGGCGACCGATCTGAACAGGTTGGTGACACAAGCGTGGTCTCTGTTATCTGGGGTTGTTTCCCGAAACGAAGAATGTTGCGATACAGTATTTCTCACTCTCAACTGTTACTATAACCTCACAGAAATGCTTTGCCTGGGAAACTTGTGATTAACGGATTAGGGAGAATCCGGAGCAGCTGTTTTTGCTGCGGAAACCGAGTTAAAGGAACTATGTCACGGTTCATTTTTCTGATCTGACAAAATTATTTTCTTATTGAAGAGAACCTCAAAATAATAGTTTTGTAAGGTAGAAAAACACCAAAGAAGTAATAATAAACCAAGACTAAACAAAGATTTTTACGACTGAGGGAGATTAAGACGGATTACGGAAGACAAACTTGAAAAAACTTGTCAATTTGTTCAAGATGCGTTACCCGTGACGTAGCTCCTTAAAGCACGGATCGTGTGGATCAGCTGTAGCCTTACCACGACTTTAGGTAACGATAAAGTCACATACGGGCAACAGTGAGTTTTTCTAGCATGAATCAGCTAGAATCATCAGCACTCCCCCTCGGGATGGGAAGCTCGTCTATGACACGGCAACCCCTAGCATTGTTAGGTTCTGTTAGGCCCAGTTCACTGGTATCCAATTATACATCTCGGTAGAGAAAGACCGTGAGTGTCATGGCTTTAAGTTACTTGTCTAGGGATATGAAACAACATTGCAAGATGCAGAGAACACTGAATTACGAGCCACCGATCTCCTGATCTTACAATTGAAAAAAAAAGCCTATAACCACTACGCATACAACACCGCGCCTCAATGAGTGTGACTTTCCCTTACTGTTATTATTAGTAAAACTAAAATGAATAAAAATAAATCGACTTTGTTTAACGAGGGTGACACTAAACAGTTTTTTAACTGACAAACCTGTGGCCCTCGGATTCCAGATCGAATTGGAATTTGGAAATGTTGGTTTTTGAGGAGGGAGGAAAATCTGGGGGACCCGGAGAAAAAACAAGGACGAGTACCAACAACAAACTCAACCCACATATGACACCGGGTCCGGGAATCGAACCCAGGCCACAATGGTGGGAGGCGAGTGGTGTCACCACTGCGCCATGCCCGCTCCCTAATAAACAAAATTAGAGGGTCTTAAGTATTTTACCTGGGTAAAATGTCCCGTTTTCTTTGAATATCCAGGCTTGTCAAAATCATAATATTTAACCTCTCCGTAGAACGCTTTCGTAGCCGCGGTACAAGGCTCCGTGGGTTTGTGTGATGACATGTAGAGATTCTCTCCTTCTTTTATGTTTGATTCATGTTTAAACATATTGTTAGCTGCCAAGTACTTAGCCCACTTCTCCGCTCCTTTTGCTATGGCGTCATTCCACGTGACTGGACCTACCTAAAACAATGGAAATTCTTTTTTTTAATAAAATACTAATCTAGTGCTTTAATTGCAAAGGGTATATTTGTGTAGGTAAAAATAGTCCAAGCATAGTTTTACAGCCCCTCACGCGGAGACAAATTTCCTGTAGTGTTTATACGGGAAGACTTGCCGCGAGGACAGTCTGATTTGGTTTATTTCGTCGCAGAGAATAATTCAATGAACAGTACACACGAGGGACAAGCACAATACGAAGGACAAGTCCAGGGCGAATTCGAACCAGTGTTTGAATTGAAATTGAGTCGCAAGTCGCAGGGACCAAATATCAGTCCCCTCGACTAGATTTTTTGACGAAAATGAGTAGTTAAAGTAAGGGGACTTGGTTTCCGGGACTTCCACCCAGCGGACTATTCCTCTCCCGTGTGAAGGCTTTAAGACAAAAGCGACGCACTTGCCACGCAAGGCGGGAGCCTCTGCACGGTAAAGGCTCGATAAAAGCCTCTTTCGTCGCACTTTGAAATGCAACTTCGTTCCCAGGGCCTTTCTCATCATCTTGGGTGTCCAGCGCGTCTGCCAATCGAAACCAACCTGCGATGCAGCGGATTACCGGCGGTGTAGACTGTCTGCGACGCAGGCTACATCGAAACAAGTACGATGTAGAAAAGCTGCTGCGAGACCTTCAGTTCGGAGGACAAGAAAGAGATGGGCTACGAGTACGACTTTTCAAAGCTAGTGTGCATGATATGGATCAACATGTGTCACACCACTTTCGCACATACCTAGAGCGTGAGCATCCGTTTACAATGGTAAGGAGAGAAAGACCGTCACTGGGTTGAAAGGCAAAAGTCGTACTTTCAATTTCGTATGTACCCTGATCTGAAAGTTGCTAATGAAAAAATTGGATGACAGCATTTCATGGCATATATGACGTCGATCACTTAGGAGTGTTGCCAAATTTCTGACAATTCGTTTGTTATTTACCTGGTGTTTCGTGCGAAATACGTTGTGCCATTTCACGCACTGGTTCTTGAATGGGAGAGCAGCTTCCACGACCACTGAAGGAGAAAAACCAAACTTTACATTCAGTGTGACATCCCTTTAAATTAACACAGTTTATCCTTTGAAACGTCTCTAAACAAGCAGGTTTAGAATTTACTTTCGAGCAAAAACGTACTGAACAAAGCCTGGAAGCATCGTTAAAACTGAATGAACACTGAATGAATGAATCATAACTTTATATATACACGGTTAAAATTCTCCACAACTGGTTCACATGTTTGCCGTGTGGGAGTACTGTTCAGAAAACCATCTATGAATAACGGCTTCTCTTAAAGAGATCTAAGGAATTTGTTGTGCGTACTTCTCAGGAAGATTGTTCCATAGAAGAGCGCCACTGCAACTTATAGGCAGTCAGTTCTTGGTTTCGGAAGCAATAATTTACCCTTGGCGTCGTGAAGATCAAAATATAATTCGAGATTTTCGGGGCAAACAAATTACAGAGAGGCAAAACGAAGAAAGAACGCCTGATCGCAGGTTAATTATTATGCTTTTACACTCGCTCTTTTTGTCTTTGGTCGGGTCGTTTGCCTTTTGTAATACTGAATTACTTCTCACGTCCCTCTTCACCCTTATTAGTTCGCAGTTGCTATACCAACTGAGAACTATTGGGGCTGTCCTGGCGTAAACAGTCGTGTTAGTGTGTTAACTTTTTGGCAACAAGCCCACAAAGCCATTCAAAGTAGAATCCTTCGAGGTGTAATAGACAAGTTTTGAGGGGCTTTTAACCAAGTTTTGCGCAGTCTCTATGGATGAAGAATTAATCGGAGTGTTTGGATCCTCGAAAATATCGTAGATTTTGATTTGCAAAGACAACGCAGGAAGGAATCGGAAGGAAAAGTTTACTCAGGGGCATGTTAGGACTCGCTGGTCTTCAGTTTAGGTTGGCGTTCGCCAGCGGGTTAGGAACAGCTGGACGAGGAAAGAAATTGGTTGTTAAGTTTAGTTGCTGTCGAAAAGATGGCAAAGAAGTCTTTGTGTGTTGATGTTTCTGATCTACAAGTGGAAACATTTCTTTATGCATATTTAGTTGTCTGGGGGAGATAATTGGTCATAATTAATGAAGTCCACGAAAGGCGATTGTGTACGGGTACGGGTTTAAGTTATAAACTACTAAAAAATCATCCACACCTTACAGAGTTCAAGGACTTTATTGACAGAATTTAGTTTGAGTCTTATGTGGTTTACTTTGAGCTGATATATAATGTATGTTGCTCGGAATTATCGGTCAGTCAGGATTTTCCCCGTACGTGCGTATTTAATAAATTTTAAAAATATTCCATGCATCATTGCCAGAAGAGTCCTGACTCTTTCCAGTTATTAAGCTCTCCAGAATCGACCGTTATTGAAGTTTTCTTGGTTTCTGTATTTCATGTCCGCAGTTTAGTTTCGTAGTTCCCACAGTTGAATGTATTCGTGGTTATGACATTGATGTGACGATTTACTCGTTATTCTGAACTTCCCAAATGATGTTTGTTCTTTGATGATCACCAGAAAGATTCTTGAAATCCTCGTCATTAAGCTGCAAAAATGTTTTGTGTTTTCTCTCGCTTAGCCTTTTCGTGAGGTTTTCCTGACACGAAAGCTATTTAAATTTGATGTTCATAATTCAATTAGTAGAATGTTTACACAGGTGTAATGTTGGCATGATTTTTGACACGAACGTAAAGTTTTGTCAATCACAAGTTTTTAAATAAACTCAAACAACTTATATACACGCAAAAACTAGCCCAACGTCTGTTTCTCTTTAATTATGTAAGTATTCTTCTACGTTCATTCTGTTATTACGAAAAAAAGAAAGATTTCCCAGACTTATGATAGCATACTTCTTTTCAAATGCCGGACTACGTTTTCGTGGTCTCCCCGTTATTCTTTAATTTTGAGCTCCCTGTTACCTTAATGGTGACGCTCTCTATCATGCAACCAAATCCTGCTCCTGATAACACTGATATACACTGAACAACAAAGACAGCAGAGGCAAAATAGAGGTAACATCTAAAAAACAACTGCGAACTATCCGAACGGATCCGCTCGCTATTCATTGAAATGGCCGAATAATATTTTCATAGCTTCAGCAAAAGACGAGGATGTTGATACAAGGTTTAAAACAGAAACAAAACATTACACGGTAATACTTCACTGTGGTTGATTCTCTCCTTACCTTTCTTGGATGAGATGTAAACAAATAGAAAAATCACAAGGATGAAAAACTTCTGCATCATTTTACAAGTATTTACCGTGAAAAATCCAACTTTCTTGCTGTGGATAAGTTCACGTACAGTTTATTTTTATTACTGAAAGACTGATTTTGTAATCAAATATATTGTGGCAGTCACGACCAAACGGTTCCTGTCGGCACACAAACCACGAGTGTTTCCGAGCATAATATCACTCGCAAAATGCCCTTTTTAGGAAAATGGAATTTGAAACTGGTGAATAAAAAGTGCGCTGAAAAATCGAATGCTCTCTTTGGATTCGTCACATTCTCACTGAAGATTGTTCCAATTAATGTATTTGGTTATTTATTCTTATTTAATTACATGTATTTATTTATTTATTTATTTATTTATTTATTTATTTTTAATCACCATTGACGGACTGCTGTACCTTTGTGACCTTTGTAGCTCCGGCCGCCTCGATTAGCTTCTGTTATTTGCGGGCGGACCCGATTCTTCATTTATGAGTGTTTAGTGTTTAATAATTCTTGCATTTAATAATTTGTGAATTTTGTGAAATTTGTGAATAAAGAAATACTTATTTTTATTTCAAGATTGTGCGTGATTTCCTGCGTGACGTATCATGTGACCCAGATAACTTTTGCGTGGGTTTAGTAGAACGCTTGAAGTGCCCTGCAGGATATGACATCAACGGAAATATCGAGATATTAGCAAATTACTTATTTTGGGCAGCTTATACAGTCACCGCTTTACTAGTTTATTTCCATGTTACAGTGCTTGTTTAATTCAATGTTGGTGTTGATGATGTTGTTGATCCTGTTGTTGTTGTTGTTGTCGTCGTCGTCGTCGTCGTCGTCGTCGTTGTTTGTTTCTGAAACTTGGCAAGACGAGTCTTTCCAATGCCGCTGTTCAATTCTGTGCATCCCGAAAAGCCTATCGGGTACCCGCTTAGACGGATGTCTCGCCACCTACTTTCTAACGCAATATAGCTATATTGGGGAGAGGGGGGATACTGTAGTGGCCTCACAAATGCCATCCTTCCCCCAGCTTCCGATCTCCTTTCGTCCAGGTTTCTTGTCCACTGTTTCTCCCACTATCTGCTGCTTAGCTGCTTATTATCCCATGTGACCATTAAATAAGTTCGCCAGATCAGTTCAAGTCTTTGCTCAGACTGCATTGGTCAGTGTCGATCTTCTATGAATTAGCTGTTGACGAGGATTTGTTTTGCCTACTCGTCTGATACAGTGTATAGGATTTTTGCCACTAAATTAGATACTAGTAGTAATCGCAGATTAGTGGAGTAGGTTCGACTGCAACCCTTGTCGACACCGAAATTAGGGAAAGAAAGAGTCTGTTCAACTTCCTGATCTTTCTCGACTCTTCCCCTGGGTTGTTATCGGTTGATATATTTACAATAGAAAATCGAACATTGTCAAATACGAAATACATGTAAATCTTAAATAACAAAGTTGCGTGACATATGTCATTTTTCAGGCGGACATATTTAGTTACATGACCGCTTGTATGTACTCATCCAGAGTTCACATGTAAATACAGAATTAAACTGAAATGTTACAAGTACCGTTGAACTCTTTACCTTTGATAACCTCCAAAAATATTCGCGCAATGGCCCTCTCAACCTCTTTTAGCTCGCGGCTTCGTTGATAAAAGTCGATTTCAGCAGACAACGCGATTTCTAAATTTAAAAGTGGCAACATGGACATTACACAAAACTTCGAGTGACTCACCAAGGCATTGTTCGAGAGAGAAATGATTTAAGTATCAAGTAAATTTAAATAGCGTGTTTCTTTCACGGACATAAATTTGAACGTTGTATGCCGAGTGGTTCTTCATCGAAGGCGAGAAGGTTAGAATGCCAACTGAACGGCGAACTGCAGGTTGACATATGTACCAAGGAGTCGTGCATACTTCTCTGAGACTTCGATCAAGGATTTACAATAACTCCTTGGGCGAAAGGTTGCTTTTTCGAGCCTGGAACTTCCCTCGTTCGAAACCACAGGCAGCCCAGACGCGTTGTAAGTGGAGTTCATTTAAAAATAGAAAAGGGTGAAAATATATGTAATAGCACGAAATAAATCTTTAATTCACGAAATAAATCTTGTTTACTTCTGCTTATTTTGTCCTGTTTAATTAATTTCCGGTTAATCTTGCAGCGCTCTCCTAAATTACGCAATCGCTTGTTAGCGTCGCTGCTTATATCCGTTAAGCCCAAGGTTTGCAGAGATTTATTACAGACTAACCGGTGATAAAAGAATCGAGATATCTTGAAATAAATCGTGCCTACCTTCAGCTCAATGTTCCCCTGTTCGTCCTGGCTGGTTTAAATGACATTTTGTGGCTTTTTTCAATCGGAGGTAGCTTCCACCAGGGGGGCTGGCAGCTACCTTTGATCTTGCCGCTTTTGGCCTCTACATGATTGCCCCAGTAAAGAAATCTGTCAATCATTCGAAAACTCTAACGAGCATGCGCGAAGTGCAACGAAGTCTCGCGCGAACTACTCGTGAATATGTGTCTTTTTGTTCGTGGTGACTCGATTGTGGAAAAGGAACTCGTTTTTTGTTATTGTTTATTTGCTGTTGGTATTTTTGGCGACAGTACAGCGTTTGGGCACCACATTTCTCTAAATTCTGGATCTGTGTACACTCCTGCTGTGTATTATGTCAAGAGCATGAGCGTGATGGTTGTGTTATCGAAAACATAAACGTTCGCGGTGTCAACAGCCACTTGACCTGGGAAATGGCATTAAAGTTGCAGCTTTCGACCTTCCATTTCGATCCATTTCTGTTTCTGAGACCATCAAAATCGATGGAATGAAGGACCAACTTTATTTTAGGCTAGTAGAGCGGTCAATATTGAATATGCAAGTGACAAGTTTCGGCGTGAGATTTTCCCAGTTGAGTGTTGAACAAACTACGCTCAAATTATAACGTTACTATATTCTAGCAGATGATTGTGGATTTCGTCATCTCAGGAAGATTTATAAGAATCTTTTTACTGTGGAAACTGTAGAATCTTCCAGCCAACAAAGCGAAAAGAGGAGATTTCGATTGCGAGTCTTCTTTAAGTCTGTTTCACTATGAAGACACAAAATCGAATGCGAAGGCTTAGAATGTATTAAAAATGGGCTTGAACTTTCACATGCACTTGTCTCAAGTTTTTTTGCGTCTTATTTACAGCTGTAAGCGTAATTACGTGTAAAACACCACGTTTATTTTATGGAATTCTTTTTTTGGCTTGAGTGTTTCTTGGCGGCAGTTGTTTCTGCAAATATATTGGTTGGTTGCAGTTACAAGAAAAATAACAACATTTGAGATGATAGAATTTTGCAACTGGAAAGGATAGCTTATAAAGGACAACCAACAAAAGAAGAATGCTTAACCTTACAAACAGAGCTGTCTGAGGTTTGCTTGTTTTGATAAGAGAACTTAAAGAACTGGCAAAGTAAATACACCTAGGTTTAGGAAAACTCCCTAGTTCCATATATTGTACTGACATGCTAAGTTTAATTCAATGGAAAATGCAATGAACTATCACATTTCCAAGCATTTTCCCACATTACGCATGCAACTGTCCAATGAGAAGGTTTATAAACATTTGCTAGGGTAATCTGAAAAGATTGAAGGATTTGCAATTATATGATTTTTTGTCTTTTGCCTGTAGCCTGTACAAGAAGCTTAATTCAAAGGAAAGACATTCAGGCCCATTTTTCTTAAGTGTCAGTGAAAAATTTGTAGTTTGAGTTCAGTAACACCAGGTGAACTATGCAATAATGGAGTATTAGACAATGCAAAAGTTCTAAACTGTCCCTTCTGTTAAAAGAGCAATTGACTTCTGCTCACACCCTTTCAGACATTTGTACTTCTGATGAGGAAACTGTTCCAATTGCCAAGGAGAATTCAGTTTTTTTGAAGATGGATACATATGAAATAAATCAGGTGTGAACTGCCTGATGTAACAAATGTGGCCATAAAGGGCTTGCAGTTTTTAAATGTTTTCAACTTGAGCAGTTGAAAAGGCAAATTTGATCCTGGTCGAGACTGAATTTTTTCAAGTTTGCTTTTTCAACTGCTCAAGTTGAATGCATTTAACTGAGGATCATTATTTCAGAACTGTTACTGATAAGGTAGGGGAAAACAGGTCGAAACAGTGTTGTATTGCTGGGTGTCAAAACGAGGCTAGCATGCATTCAGTAACTGTTTATATAGGAGATGTGAAATAACCCCAGAATGGCTGATCAACCATGGTTGCTCTAAGTGTGCAACAGTCCTTTTGAAGTGTTTTCAGAAAATTAAGGATTAACATAGCTGTCCATATATATGTCATCAGTCAAAGACCCTGTACAACCAAAACCTTTGCCCAAAACATATTTATCAACATGCATCTTGGATCACCAACGCCTGCCAGATCCAAAGTGATGGCGTGTTTGCCAGAGTATCTTTACTTTACAGACTGTTGGAACCTTTGCAAACTCCACCCGCAAATGATTGTTTTGCTTGCAAAAGCTGTTCAACATCAATTGCACTGTCAAGAAAAATCCAAGTCCCTTCAGAATTCAAATGCCAATTTTCCACAAACCCATTGATGGAGAAATATATGAAGCCAAGGTCACCAAGTAAATATGTGAAATGACTGGCTGAAGTATTGCTGTCAGTTGAGCAAACTGGCCCCTTTAAGTTTCAGTTCTCACCCCAGAGGTGTGATAGACAAAATCTAAATGAAAAATTATTTCACCTTTTTCTCCAAAATAATAAGCTTTATTATCAGGTATACCTACACACTGTAGGCAATATTTGTGACTCACGTGGCAAAGTCAAAGAACAAAGTGTTGTAAACATCACCTCTCAGCTTTTCACCATTTAAGGATTCTAGAGAGCTGTACATGAAAAAATCTCTTGTGGACTGTAAGGTAGTAACATAACTTGGGTAAAACAGAAAATAATTTGGATCAACAAAACCTCCACAATTAATTGTTGACTCCTCCTGGGTAGTTCCTATAAAGAAAGAAAAATCTACAGTGTATGTAAATGAAACAAGGACAAAGTCTCGAGCGACAATTCTTAGTGAAAGAGGAGAGCGAATCTGGCCGCTGTGAAATGTGTCAGAAAATGCTTCAAAACTCGTAAAATCAGTACCAGAAAAAGCAGAAAGGGCAACCAAATCAGATAGAAACAAAGGTTAAAAAAAGCGATCGAAACCTTCCCTTGAATGTTAAAACTTGGAATAACGGAAATAATGCTGAACCAACACAAACGCGCGTACACCAAATAACGGCTAATTCGGCTAATTCTCCTTCCTCGCCACCGCCATGTTTGTTTGAATAAAATTAGTACACAGTCCTACTCGGCCGAATTTCTTTACTGGGGCGATCATGTAAACTCGTTTCCAGACCTCGCTGCCAGCCCCCACGAGGTCATTTGGTTCCATGAAAGCGAGTCAAAGTATGCACCAGTTCCCGGCCGAGATTATGCCCCTGCAAAAATCTTCGGGGGGGGGGGGGGGGGGGCTAAATTGGTGTCCGTCCATCCACTACAGAGAAAATCTCGATTTCACTCCGGCCGGGATTATCTCCTATCGTCGAACGCAATGAGGAAATATTATTGGGACCACAGCCTGAAATTGGGAGTGAAAAAATATCATTGGCTGAATCAAGCTCTGAGCGCCACATCTACGTCCAAGCTACTTCCGAGGCTGGGGGTCCCGAGGACAGATTTGCTAGAGGCAGGTTTACCACGAAGGCGTAATTCCTGGCAACCCCAATCAATGGAAATCGAACATTAAAAGCCAATCGATATAATCGAAGTTCGCGATAGCCAGTGGTAAAGGGAAACAGGTTTCTGTTTGACATAGGTGGGGGAAGGAGGGGGGAATTCGAGATAGCCGGGGTACGAGATGGTGGCCAGTTCTACTGTATTTCCCCACCGTTCTGTTCTTGCTCCCTTTTGTCTGTCAAGCCGTTAATATGTTCACAAAACGTAAAGTTACTGAATTCTGAAATCGAGGATTTCTTTGATTTCTTTTTTCCCTTCCTTTGTAACAAAAAAAACCTTTTGTTTAGCGTGTGACTCATTGAAATATAATATGAAACCGCTGAATAAAACAGATAAAAAGCGATATAAATCTATGAAAGTCGATTAAAAGCGGTTATAATCGATACTTGCAGTTCCCTTAACCATCGATTCCATCGACTTCCGATACGGATATATTAATTATTATTGATTTTTATCCGATTTAAATGGACCATGTTGAATTTTGGTTTTCATCGATTGAGCACGCCGGGCATAATTTGAGAGGAAGCAAAAGCCTGTCCATCCGTTTAATTATTCTTTCGCGCAAACAATATCGGCAGCTATATAGAAGTAGAGTAGTATGCAGTTCAAATTCTTTAATTTATCCAATGGCAGATTGAGACGATCTAAGCTGCGTAGCTCGATTCGATTTAACTTCAGTTCAATCGAACGTTTATTTAATTGAAGCGATTTACCTGATTGACCATGCTTGCCTATTCGTAAGTGATAGATGTAACGTAATGATTTTGATAACCCTGAGCACTTAAAACTTGTATACTGATAACTCGAATCGCTAGAGAGAAAAACGAAAAATCTCCTACCTTGACAACTTGGAATAACGGTAACAATTGCGATGAACACGAACAACAACATGGCAGCTTTTTCTAACAAGATACCAAGTAAATATAATTCGATCACTGACAGGCACGCTGATCTATAACTAAGTATACGGTATCATCTATCGGCAGATCCCGTGATAAATAAACAGGCGGTACCTGAAACTCCCAGGGGGGGGGGGGGGGTTGCTCACTTGTGTAAGCTATATACCGTGTGGCACTAAATTTTTGCGGGAGTTTAATTTTGCGGATTGGTGATTTTTTCTGCTTTGCGGGAACTAATTTTTGCGTTGGAAAAGACTAGTTTTTCTTGCTGGGAATTAATTTTTGCGATTTTCAGGAAGTCGCGTTCAAAAGGAACCGATAACATTTTCGTTTTGATTTGACTACGTGCAATCGAAATGCAGATAGGGTGATGGGCTCCTGAGATGAAACAACATGCGAACTGGTAAAACAGATTGTAAATCAATGTCACTCTATTACAATAACATCATCCCCGGGAGTGGCTGATTGCTCTGAAGACGTTTAAAGTAAAACGGACACGATTTTTATTAGCGATTTTTGTATACAATTTCTACAGTGGAGTAAATTTTTGCGGGAAAAAATTTGCGGGAACTTTATTTTGCGGGAACTTTTTTTTTGCGGATCGCGAAAAAAACAGCAAAAATTAGAACCCGCAAAAATTTAGTCCCTCCTGGTGCCACACGGCAGGTATGTGCCGTCCTAAGGGGTATGGATTTTTAGTCATTTTGGCCTGAAAAAATGGGTGTGGATTTCAACCAGGTCTGAAAATGGGTATGGATTTTAGAGGCGAGGTCTGAAGACGGGTGTTGGAAGGCTGTCGTGTCTGTTATGTCTGTTATGATTGTAAGTTGTTATGTCTTGAGCATCAGTAGAGGTCATATTTTCAAAAGTGATGATTTCACTAATTTTTAAAAATACCTTGCCTGTCGGGCTTTAACCTTAGAACTGTACAAAAGTCATCGATTCTAATGTTGTCGATTTCGGAACATAGAGCATTGACTGCGCTGTGCCACCTGAATCAGATGCTGAACCCACAAGCCACTGCGAGTGGGAAGAAAGAAAATTCACGAGAAGGACTAGGGCGAGTGTTTCGGTATGCAAATTAGCGGAAAATTCGAAATCGTTTGGCGTTCAAATTTTACTTCTTGTGGTAAATGTAACTCTTTTACAGCCATTGAAAAGTGGAATTTTGCCGTCACGGCTTAGATAGAAATGTCAAAGAAACCCTTAATGGTTAAGACGTATGGAAGGCATAAATATCGAACGATTAAGGCCCAAACATGGCTGTCGCCCGACGAAGCGTTTCACTCGCCGTTTGGGGATCGTTTTACCCCCAAAATCGAACCCGCTGCTTCTTTCAAGCCAAAGAAATCTCAGTGGTAAGAAGTGTGTTGAGTGTAATACCTATCTTGTTTTCATCCGCTTTATGTTTTCCCTTGTGTGGTGATTGAGATCTTGACGGTCGGCTCCACAAAATTTGAAACTGGCTACAGCAAAATAAGCTTACTACGGTTATAGTAGGCTTCATACATCTGCGTCGTCTGGTTCTGTGTCAGACTTATTGCTTATCGATTGCTCAAGATATTGGCCCATTTAAGCTAAATACTTCAACTTCTCATTGTTAGTGAAGAGGCCTCTGGTTATTAGAATATGAGTCCAGCATGCATGTGAAAAAATAGATGTATGACTTAACGTAACTCAGCCAGAAATGCATCAGATACATGCATGTAAAGTATGTCTGATGGCAAAAACAAGTACATTTGTAAGTAAACAAAGTAGATTTAAATTTTCTTTACATTAGTTGAACCAAATGTTAGACAGTAAGATTGAGAAAGCCTTTCATGTTGCAAAAGTGACAGAAAAACAGAAACTTGTTGAGACAAGAGGATTTCCATTCAACATTGCTAATGTTGAAAGACGTGATCATTATTATATTTTAAAAATAGCTGTTGGTTTTTACATCAGGAGTAGAGCATCGACAAAGATGGAAAATTCACATGTAGTGTCATCCAGTGGCCAGAGTGGATTAAGGAGGTATCCAGCACAAAACTCTCCATTTGATCATTCGAATAAAGAAAATCAGCACATAAGTCTGAAAGATGATGACATATTTACTAGCAGCAATACTTCGGACCGAAGGCTGAAGAGAAAAAGACAGAACTTGTTCAGTAACTGCACTCCACTCACAGTACAAAGAGGACAAAGTTTAAATCCAACTGGCAATTCTGGATCAGACGACAGGAAATTAACTGACAAACCAGTTGTACTAGTTAATGACTCTTTAGAAAGCAGAGAAGACAGCAGCTGTTTCGTTGTAAAGGAACTTGTCCGTGTTCAGGACAGCCAAATAGATAGTTTGTCAGGTTGCAAGGAAAACAAAGAATTTAACTCGACACGTTCTTCATTTAATATTTCAAACAGTAGTTGCTGTAATCACAGCTTGGATGGGAATGTCGGGTTGCCCAATTCCTTGTTAAGTCCAAAAGACAATATTATTGCTGATGGTTTAGTAAAAGGAACTAATGCTTCCTTGGAAACTAAACCATTTAGAAGGTGTCAATCTTCTTCTCATGTGACATCAACTCCTGTACTTGATGTCAATACTCTGCCAGCAATTACTGGAAGAATGTGTAAATCAGATTCTGAACATTCTATGTTAATGGGCGGTAAAGTTGTTTTGGAGCCACTCAGAATCACTCCAATTCAATGGAAGAAATGCTTGTCTGCTTCCATTGAGAAACAAGGAAGCATAAACAGCAAAGTGGATCAAAATTCAGAAGAAATGAAATCTTCAAGTATAAGTACTGTGCATAAGAGTAATCCCTCAGTGGAGTTGAAAGAATGTGTGGTTGCACTTGAGATGCTGAGAATAACACCTTTGAAACAGAGGAGTAGATATCACTTAGGAGCCATCACTGCACCAGATGCTTGTGTTGCTATTAACAGAGGAACATCTCAGCTCTCTTTTGTGGTAAGCCTATATCCATGAGTACAAACGTAATCTAGCATACAGAATCAAATGATTTGAAATAAAATGTGACAACGAAGTTTGTAACTGTTTTGCTACATAATTTGTAATCACACTGTGACCAAAAAGTGTAATTTCATAATCATAACATTTATTTCATAAGATTTGTTATCTAATCAGGAAACCAACTCATGGCCACAAGTTGATCAGCTTGAGTTGATTTCCCTGTGGCTATATTTTCAAATTCTGATCAGATAAACGATACTGTTGGAGATACATGTTCCCTCAAAAGGGTGTAAACTGTAATAGGTAAAAAATTGTGTGCTGTAAATGTTGTCCAGAACAAAGAAAACCCAGATTTTGTGCACTGTCTATAATTATGCCCTCACTGGTGGAAGCTCTTATTGGATTAATGATTACAATTTAAAGATATGTAGGGACCTATCAGAGGTTCTACTCAAGACAAGCAAGTTGGAGCAACAAGTTTCCTGTCTGTCGTTGTTTGGATGTTTGACTTTCATGGGTGAAGAAAACACAAGTTATTTGAATGTAATATGTTTCACGCACATATAAATTATTTAATATGTAGGAAGCATTGACTCCTGTTAAGAAGAATCAGAGCACATGGAGTACTTCTGACAAGGAAGAATTGGAGCTGAGTGCTTTTGACAAGATCATGCTGGAATGTGATCAAGAAGAACCTTTAAAATTCACAGACTTCCTTGACCCAAGGTACAGTTAACTGTTAAAGCTTAAAGCTTTTATCATTGAAGTGCAAACTGAACACAAACATTTTCAATTTTAAGTCACAGGTACATGTTGATGCCTTTCACTTCATCGTTGTAACCTGCTGTGAAGATAATTGTGGAGACATCTCATCTCAACCAAGTTTTCTTTTTAAGTCAGTTTGAAACTCCTGTAGCTGGGACAGAGAAACTGTGATACTTGTCGAATGTGTCAGTCTCAGTAATAATAAGACTTGCACGAGTTGATCATAAGTGACACATGTAGTCGAATCACAGACAGTTAATACCACTGTACCAGTATATTGAATATGCACTTTTTGGTTTATTATTTATATTCCAGTTTGCTGAAGAGTTGCGTAAAAATTGGAGAGGGAGTTTATGGTGAAGTTTTTCGAGCACAGTACAAAAATGGAGAATCCATTGCACTCAAGGTACAGTACACTTGCATGCATAGGTTGTTAGAGGAACTACTGACAGATTTTTTCCTTAGTTTGTAAATGACAGAAATCTGTTATCTGCCTTTGTTGTGACATCTACGGAAATTGTGTGGTTCCAGAAAATGCCCATACCTCCCCCACGGATGGTTTTTTACTTTGAACTCCCCCATCCCTCCAGAAATTCCAGTTTAGCTTCATACTTTCCTTTAAGGACAGTGCCTCCTAATACAGATGTATTTTTGCAAAGGTTATGACTATGAAGAAAAAGTAGATCTTAGCAAGGGTTATTGGAATCCAAAAAGAAAAATGTGGGTAGCCATGCATTTTTCTGCTGAGATAATTAATCAACCATAATTCGAAAAAAGCGTTAAAATACAAAGAATGTATGGTAGTTTGTTTCCCAATTTAAGCTCAATTATCTCTGAAAAATGCTTGGTTACTGCCAATTTTCTTTTTGGATTCTGATATCCCTTGCTAAGATCTGCTTTTCCCACATAGTCTTAAACCGCGCAAAATTATTGTTGTATTAGGGGGCAAATTCCTTAAGAAAACCGAATATCCTGAGATGCGCAGAACATATGCGCAGTAACAAAAGGTGGCACCATCCTTAAAATTCTGGCCTTTGATTATAACCCCCCACCCCCTCAGAATTTCCAATGATTATCCATGGGGTGGGTATTGATATTTTCTGGAACCACACATTATAAATACATGTAGTCAAGGTTTAGCCAGTGGATGTAATGACATGACTTAAACCTGATGTGTCATATTACATAGTCCCAGACTGCTGTTGCATTATGTACATGTCACTGAAAGCTGATATTGATACAGAAATATGGGTACACTTGATGATAATACTAGTGTATGCAGGGAAAATGTTGTCCACTGTGACAGCATTATAATAAGATTTATTAGTTTAATTGATTTTTCCACTCTGTGTGTTCTATGAGTGTAATCCTTTCAAATGCAAGTAATTATTGTGTTTAAATTGCAAAAAATCCAATTACTTGACCTGTATGCTCATGTGCTGCTGGGGTAACAATTGAGTGGAAATTATCACGTGCTTTAATGATATCACCTCATTGAGCAATGACATGTCAAAAATAAGTTGAGGGGTCAACATGGGACAGGTCATGATTTAACCCTTAAAGCCCTCATATAAAATTGCATTTTATTGTCCTTACTGTTCTCCGTACATTTCTTAGGAAACTAGAAAGAACAATTTGTCTAAATATCAAGACATCTTATCATCCTTGGTGATCACTTCCTTTATTCTCACTACTTGAATGTATGAACAAGTAGTGAGAATGTAAAGAGAAATTTCATTTTTGTCACTGTAAGGGCTTAAAGGGTTAATATTGATGATATTGATGATGGGTTAATGACGATATCGTACAAGTTTATATTCCGTTTGAATCTGCAAGTGAAAATGTGCATCCTTGATGCATTCTTTGGACACCCAGGTGCTGTGCCCTTATGGCTATAAGCTTGCTGGCAAAATTATTATTATTATTATTATTATTATTATTATTATTATTATTACTATTATTATTATTATTATTGTTATTATTATTGTTATTATTAATATTATTATTATTATTATTATTACCATTATTATTATAGCAGTGCAAGACGTATATATGCTACCACCCTAAAAAGCATGCACAGGGCGCGAGCCTATGCAGCTAATTTTTCGAGGGGAAAAAAACCTATCTTCTACTAAAATGAATAAAAAGCACTAATGCCGCTAAAATGTTCAAAGTCTCTTAAATACTAAAATGCCTCAAATAAATACAAGCCTAGAAACTTAAAATAATTCCTTTTAAAAATTGTCACATTAAAATCTAAAAGATCTCTTTTACCGCACTTAAAAAAAGAATTAAAATTTGTTCTCTTGAACCACATAAAAATGTAAGACCATTCTGCACTACAACAAAATCTTAAAAGAGTAAGCAATATTTAAACTGTGCGACAGAACAACTTTCTGCATACGCTTCAGTACATGCTTAGTTTGTTCTCCTTGCTACTAACTCCTTCATCTTCGCCTCAAGATCTTCAGACCATCCACCCAGTACATCGGTAATAACATTGTATTGTTTCACCTCATATCCAGGATACTGTTGCTTAAGCTCCCATCGCAGAGCAGCGTACTTGGTAGTCTTCTTTTTGTCTTTCACCATCCTATTGTCCATCCAGGGGCAGCTCATCTCCACAGCTAATACTCTTTTCCTCTGTTTGTCAATTACTCTTGCATCAATTCTGTTTGCTCTAACTTCCGTATTCTCAGCGTAGACCGCTACATCCCAGAAGACTTTGGCTTGTTCGTTCTCATACGTGGGCTTAATTGGCTGCACTGGCGAGTACCATGGGGGTATTTCTGTTATTAAATTCTGATCTTTGAGCAGCTCAAAAAAAAAAAGTACCTTCAAAGCTGCATTGTACCTGGCAATGTACTTTGTCTTAGCCAGTGTACTACACCCTGCAAGGATATGGGGGACACTCTCAGGGCCACTGCCACACATCCTACACAACACGTCTGAGCTGGGGTTGGGTTATTATTATTATTATTATTATTATTATTATTATTATTATTATTAAAATTATGAATATATGAAATTCATATATTTGAACTACGGAATGAAGAAATCAATGTAAAGAAGATCCTCGCAGTTATTAACGCAACTTATGCAGTTGCGAAAAGAAAGCCTGAAAAAAAAAAATCCCGGCAAGCCTGATTTTTTCAGGCTTTCTTTTCGCAACTGCATAAGTTGCGTTAATAACTGCGAGGATTTTCTTTACATTCATTTGATTATTATTATTATTATTATTATTATTATTATTATATTTTATTTTTAGATTATTCCAGTTGAGGGTGATTTTGAGGTCAATGGTGAAGCTCAGAAATCATTTGAAGAGATTCTACCAGAAATTGTCATTTCCAAGTAAGATTTTTACCATACTATACAAGTCATACACTTATTTTGTTATTTCAGAAAAAAGGAGAGTACCTAGTGCAAGGTTGACAAAGCTTTCTAAGGCGATAAAATATACATGTGTAATCTATTCACTCTTTCTCTCTTTTCACTTTACAAGGGAGCTCAGCTTACTCGGAGATTGGAATAAGGATGTGAGTACTATAACACATTTGTTTTTCATTTTTTGCTGTCAAATTGAGAGCTGTCAACTAGCATACTAGCCTGCGAACATAGACGTATTTCCAGCTGTCGTTTCTCTCCACAAAACGACTGCCAGAAATACGTCTGCGTTCGCAAGCTACCAGCATACTTGAAATATTATTTTGAGCAGTTATTGAGTTATTTGCAAGTGTTCTCTCTGTCAGTTAGCTAGGCTATGACGCTGTAGAGTTAGCCATAATCAGTTTCCAAGTCTCACAGACTTTTATTTAATTGTCTAATGGACTGTAAAAAAAAAAAAAATAAATGTCCTTTATTTACACTTGGCAAGTGATTATAGCAAGGTGCTAGTGGGGCTGAGCATTTAAACCTTAGAAATAAATAATAATTATATGGAACTGTAGGGATAACAAGTTAAAAATCCCAACTGGCAGGAGGCAGACCATTTGGCTATTTACAAGCGTGGCTGAGGAGTTGAACCCAGGCCGGCCGTGAAGCAACTCCAGATAGCGGCAGGGTTCGTACAGGTCCTGGAAATCCTGGAAAGTCCTGGAATTTTATTCTGGCATTTTCCAGGACTGGAAAGTCCTGGAAAATTAATGCAGGTCCTGGAAAGTCCTGGAATTTTATTCTGGCATTTTCCAGGACTGGAAAGTCCTGGAAAATTAACGCAGGTCCTGAAAAGTCCTGGAAATCTATAAACTCTGGTAAAAAAAAGGGTTTTCTTTAAAAAAAATTGTCCGACTATTATTTTTGGCTTTCTATTACGTAAGGGTTTATTGCTCAATTATTATGCATTTGGGAGACCTGGAAAAATGTATCCTAGTCAACAAGAAGTCCTGGAAAAGTCCTGGAAAATTGTTTCTGAAAAAGGGTACGAACCCTGTAGTGGTCAGAGCAGGACTTGAACCTGGGACTTCCAGATTTCAAGTCCCGCATCCTAACCACTTGGTCACTCTGCCTCCACAATGGTAACAGTAGTCAGTCTTAAACGTCTGTCAGACAGACTATAAGACAGCTAGTCTAGCAAATGGACTATAAGTTAGGGGGTTAGCTTCTAAAGAAACTGTTGTGCTGCGTCGGTGGGGATGTGAAACACAAAATTTTGGATTTATCAACTGAGTTGATAAGGTAAATTGGCCACCGTAAAGAGATTGAAAGCTGACATTTTGAGGGTCAGCCCCTCGTCAGAGCAAATCAAGGAATTGTGGGTTGCACTTGGTTTATATGGGGAAAGGTGGAGCTACACTATTGGTGGGAACATGGCAACATGGAAAACAAGAATAAATTAATTGAATGAAAAGCGTTCGTTGATACCGTGGGGATTAAGTGTGTCGATTTGAAAAATGAATTTTTGTTGTAGATTTTTATCGCTTTCCGTGTTACCCTGGTGTAGGGAAAGGCCACAGATCGTCATATGTTGACTAGAATGATTAGGGAGACTATAAGTTAGTCTAACCTTTTGTTCAACAGACCATAAGTCTGACAGACTAAGGAATGGACTGTAAGTCATTCTCAACAGTCTGTTAAACAGACCATTGGTCTGCTGACAGATGTAACAAACTGTCCGCACGAGTTCAGTCTGTTCCTGTTACTCAACCTTCAACCTGCTTACCATTTTCTACATTTACTTGGGCCACTTGTTTCCATTTAAGAAGGATCAAACAACAGACAACATATCCACAAGCTTCATCACCGTTCACAGGTTTGACACCTTTTCTTGTTGTTTGTTCACTGAGAGTGAAATTATTCTGTTTCCTTTTGTGTAACATCCCCTAACTTCTGTTCTCTACTCAAAATAATATCTCAAAATTTCAAGACTCCTCCGGCATTCATGTTTTTCAACGTGCTCTTGGTCCTAACTCCATACTTTATATAAGATGCATGAGAAGTGCTTATCCTAAATCTAAGGTCACGTTGGCATGTCATGGGACGAGCAAGCTATCTGCCTCTTATTCCTGATATCAGACGCACAAGTTGGGCTTTAATTGGTGCAAGTCAACCGTTAAAAGCACCAGGAAGTTGTGCTTAAGATGCGTTTCCCAGGTCTTAAATAGTGCGTCAGGACAATCTTGACCGTCCGCGCATGCCGGGTAGTGAAATAAACGGTCAGGTCTGCACCATGCCTCATAGACTGTGGGGCCTCGAGGTCCCTTGGGTAAGTGTGACGCACCGTCGCCTCCACTCGGAAGTTTTCATTTCCCATTATATGTACCTGTAAGTACTCACAATTATTTGTGCGCGATGTATTTTTCAGTGTAACATGTTGTCGGGACAAATACCCAAAACATCTACTATCAGAATGGGACAAGTGGGATAAAGAACATAACTCAGAGAACGATAGACCAGGTATGATATGAGCAAACGACAACCCAGGCCTGGTGATTGCAAACAAGTATACCCAGGAGACCATCCGGATGAGTTGAAGCCACTATCTTAAAGTATCGACACCAGTCCTTGAATTATTAAAGGAATAGCCTGTGAACAGGCTCCGCGGGGAGAAAAAGCGCGAAAACCTTTCGGCGAGCGAAGCGAGCACGGCGAGTGGAGAAAGCTGAGCGTAGACTAGGAGGGAGGACAAGACGGATCCTCCGTAAGGTCCTCCGCCTCCGGCTCCCTCCCAGTCTACGCTCAGCTCGCCACAATTTTTTTGCGCTTTTTCCCCACAGGGAGCCTGTTCACAGGCTATTAAGGGAACACTTTCGCCTAGCCTTTTGCCTTGGAAATGATGATATAATAGACTACCTCCGAAGTTGTCTCTTTTTCTGGGGGGGGGGGGGGGGGTTGGAAGGCCCTACCCGTTCGTTTATACCAAAATAAAAGCTTCATCGTAGGTTATACCATACGCTGCACTTTGCATCTTCCATGTTTTATCATACACATGTTCTTTTCAGACAAGTTCCCGAGCGACCAATTCTTTATTGTGTTCGAGTTCTCCAACGGCGGCAAAGACCTGGAAAGCTTTGAGTTTGGTACTCTGTCGGAGGCCTGGAGCGTGTTGCACCAGACTGCGCTCGGTCTTGCAGTGGCTGAGAACGCGCTGGAATTTGAACATCGCGATCTCCACTGGGGCAACGTGCTGATCTCTAGAACTGAGGACGAGTTCATTGAGGGCTTTATGCTTGGGGAGACAAAAATTGTGCCAACATGTGGAGTCCGGGTCAGCTTAATAGACTTCACGCTGTCGCGGTTAACGAAAGGTAAGAAACAGTTAAAGCTATCTGAAGCGGACACCCAATGGTGGTGAGAACTCACAAGCCTTGAGAAAGCTGTTAAAATTGTTAAAATTCGTCTAAAATTTGTCTTAACACTCAGTCTAAAGAGGCAGCATTCTTATTACCCTAAATGCCTGTGAGCAAAGGGCGATGATGACAGACACTTTTTAAAGTGGCACTAAAGTAAAGATATGTATGCTCGTGGTATACCCGATCAGAAATTTTCCTGTCATTATGTCCTTATTGGTGTTGTTTTGACTACACTACTTCACTATGTTGTGTTTTGCTTTTCTTGCAGATGGTGTGACTGTCTTTTGCAATATAGCAGAGGACGAATCTCTCTTTACAGGCAAAGGGGATTACCAGTTTGACGTGTACCGCCTGATGAAAAAGGCAAACAAGTACGTTATCTTTCTTTTACCCTCTCTTAGGCCATGAGCCAGGCAAGATGATTAAATTTCCAGCCAATTGATCGATGATGTACTAGAATTTGACCAATCTTCCTCAAAAGAAGCTGCTCGTTCAGTTTACAAGTGGAAATAAAACTTTAAGAGTTTGTTCTTTCTTCGTTTCTTTTTAGGAATGACTGGGAGCCATTTGAGCCTCATACCAACTCACTCTGGCTGCACTACCTCGCTGATAAGATGCTAAAAAAGAAGAAATATCCTACCAAAGATAAAGAGATAGAGGCGAGGCTCAAAAGGTTCCTGAGGCAAGCCAAAAAGTGTTCTTCTGCCACCGAGATCGTCCAAGAGTTTTTCGACTGACAGACACTGCTGTAGTCTTTCCGTAAGAAAGGCACCTCCAGCTCAACTCCTACCGCGTAAACGAGCGATCTGGGTACGAGACTGAAGAACAACTTCAGAGAACATGGAGGGGAGGGAGGGAGATGAATTCTCGTTTATCAGTCATTGTTTCGCCTTTGGCTGCGCAAGCTACGAACCGTCCCTGTAGTCTATCTTGTGCGACTTTACACACCTTTTCCTTCCTAGCTTCCTTCAGCCTCAAACAAGCAAGTGTGTGAAAACTCATTTTCAAATGAAAGGCGTCTATCAGGCGTGGCATTTCAAAAATTGCCTGTCAAACAAACAACGTTTTCCCTTGAATTGTGTTAGTGACAAACTCTTCAACCGCAAAATAAAACAATCCTACAACATAAATTAGAAGTGATAAGTTTGCGAACACTGAGAAATATTCTGTAACTTTTAGCGTTTTTCAGTTTTCAGCACAAAATAAGCTGTGAGCGTGTAACCAGCTGGCAGTCCTCAACTGTATATAATAACTGTATATAATAATGATCAGGACGAAGATCCAGCTATAATTTTTTCCTGTTCATAAGCTATAAATTGTTCCTGTTTTTTAAAGGGGTCATGTCACGAGGATTTTGCTATTTTGGGTCAATTCTGTGCTCAATTCATTAGTTAGTGCCTTTACTCATACACAAAATACTCCTCTAAAACTGTGAGGAAGATATCAAAAGATTTTTTTCATAGAGAGCTAATCACAATAATATTTTTGGTGATTTTTGAAGACATAGTATGAAAACTTGAAAAAATTGGCCCAATTTTTTCAAGTTTCAATCCATTTCCATCCTTGCCATCGGTAGCAACAGACGACAGGAAACAGTTTCAGTGTCGTAAGATAGTCTTTAGTAACAAAGCTAGACCGTTATTTTTGGAATTCAGTTGACGCGAAGACACTTTTGAGCTTTTTAAGAAGATACTAAAATAGCGTGACATAGCCCCTTTAAGTTTTCAGCACAAAATAAGCTGTGTGCGTGTAACCAGCTCGCAATCCTCAATAATTAAAAGTAATGAGCCTGTAAACATGATAGTTAGCTGAGTATAAAAAAACATTAAAACAATATAATATCTCCTTTTGAAATTTAAGCTTCTTTTTGCTTAATGATTTGAGAACGGTGGCCCTCTTTTGTGGTAATTTTTCAAATAATCTTTTCGTTTTGTCAAATTATTCTATTTGAACGTAAGGGATCATAAGGGGTGGTCGGATCAGGTATTGAGGGTGCGTTTCTTTGGGAGAATCCGAAAACGGATTTTTGATCCCAGATCGTATGGATTCTTCGACACCAAAGAAACGCAAATTCCGAAAAAGGATTATTTTGTCATGACAAGACAGGCTGGAGGCACGCAATATATATATAAATCAGAACGATATTTCTCTCGTGCTGCCCTAGAATTCAACTAGAATGGAATACAAATAATTTATAAACAAGGACAGTATCTGCAGTAGTTCAAGTGAACTCGATATTTGCGTTCACATTTAGCAAAATCTGGCCCCTGAATTACAGAAATGGTACACAAATGAAGTTATCCTGACGTGTCAATGCTTCTGTCTGTACTTTTGGAGAAAACTTTTCAAATGTACGGAACGGAATAATCACCTGAATTTTCTTTTTCACGATCGAATGTTTTGTCACGCAAGATCGAGAGAAAATATGGCGAAACCAGTAAATTTGCATGGAATACCGCTTGACAGATGTACTATTTTCGGATCAGTCCCCCAAAGAAACGCACGGATCATGAATCCTAAAAATCCGGAGTTAGATTTGATCTGATGTGTCCACTCGGAGTGTGGATTCTTCAGATCACTAATCCCTGATTAATCCATTTTCGGATTTAGGTAAAGAAACGCAAAATCCGTCTTTGGATACAAGAATCCGGATTTGGATTTTCCCAAAGAAACGCACCCTTAGTCCATTGGTGATCCTGGTCTAGACGAAGATCCAGTTTATATAAGTGGTCGTTGCTCAGTGTACAGAAATCTTCAGAGTTTTTAAATGTATGTACCGATCATCCCCCCGAAGCGCATAAAAAGTTAGCCCGAACATTTATGATCCGACTTCCCCCTATGGTTGAAGGTTGCTGGAATACGACTTATATGAATCCGTTTTTCAAAGAAGCCGTCAAATAAACGAGAGGAGCAGGAATCCGTTTTTCAAAGGATGCTGACACAAAATGGAGGTAGAAGGAAACGTCATCATCCATAAGGGGTTGTCGGATCATAAATGGAACGTCCCATGATCACTACCTTGGTAGTATAATCGGTGGACTTGCTGAGACCCTGGGACCAAGTATGTGAATTTTAACGGTTTGCCGCTGTCCACTGACTGTTCGTTAATCGGTTTGAGGGAGGCTGGCACTAGTCTGTTGCTTAGGACAAAATTTACACAAACAATATGGCGTCTACTGTGGATACAAATCTATCTGCTTGTCTGTGAGTTTTCAGCTTAAAGCGTTTAAAATTACATCTTTCTTTCGATCACTTCAAGCTTCGATAACGAAGAAGAGAAACGGATCATTTCGGGCGCAGATTCTTGTGAAAAGTGTGTAAATTAACGTGAATGAAATCAACATGAACCATAAGCATTTGCTGAGTTGCTGTGTGGAGATTTTAGATTCTTTCAATCCAAGGATTCATGGCGTTTTGGAACACTTACATTCTTGTCTAGCGACTAGGCAGGTAAGAAAAAATTTCATCATTGAAAAATACTGGTCTGCAAATGAGCGCAGACACGATTTTGCGATTGAATTTGAATCGCCATATATATATCAACTGTGTTATCTTCACAGGGTCTTGAAGAAAGTGATGAATCGTTTGTAACAGAAGTTTTCTCGGGATGTGTGCAGTACACAAATATTATGAAGGTCTGTTTCATGTTAAAAATTGAATACCAGTTCATACGACTGTAACGAAGTCGAGTGAAGATGATTTGATTTGAATTGATATGAAAACCCAGGTAGTGTGGAAGACTGATGTTCTACAGTATCTAAATAATGCATGGTTCAATTCTACCTGTTACCATCCCCCCACCCCTGGGCATACCCCCGAGAATTTGCAATTTTTTTCTCATTTGGCGGTCTATTCCCCACCACCGGGCACGTAGAGACAATTCCCCACCCCTGGGACTCCTCATCGACCACAAATACGTTGTTTTGTGTACAAAATATAGATGGTGATATTGATTTCCATACAGTAGCAAAACCAGACGTTTTGACAAGAACTTAAATGCTTTTCTAGAGTTTATTGAACAAAGGATTCTACACGTATAATAAAATAAAAACATGAACACTATATTTGCAAAAAAACTGAAGAAAAAACTCTAACGGCATTGGTGTATGGCTGGCGAGTAAAGAAATATTCTTCGCCACGTGTTTTATTCTCAAAATAGCACATACGCACAAGAGGTCCGTGAACAAATTGATGGCAGCATTTAAAGGAGTTTTTCTTAGCTTGTTTTATAAGAACACTGGACTGAGATCTCTGTTTAATATAAGGCCGTGCATCCGTTTTTATATAGAGTTTATTTGAGTCGTCTTATTATATATATAAATACACTGAAGAAATATTTCTTTGTTTGTGACGAACGCCGATCCATTTGAATATGCATCAAACGCACATTCATTTAACAAGCTATTTAATAATTAACAAACATTCGAATACAGATTTACATTTTGGGAGGGTATTCTTCTCTAACCAGTCTGCTATTTACAAATTCTAGAGATTTTCCCTTGAAATAGGCAGTCTTGCACCATTGTGTCAACCGAGAAGTGGAACAACAAGAAGTTTATGTTTTCGATTTGCCCTGCCCCCTACCCCCGGGACAAGACCGCTTCAAACAATTCCCCACCCCTGGGCCTGAAGGGCTGGACTTGTCCCCGGGTTTGCCCGGGGGGGGGGGGGGGTGGTAACAGGTAAAATAATGAACCATGCATAAGTGCCTTAACACTACATACAAGCTTAGACAAAGTGTTCACAGCCTTGAAATTTGCACAATATATAACTAATGACATTGGCGTTAAACAAATAAAATACCCCTTCAGTTCTTAATATCCCAAAACACAGTGGAAAAATTTTATTAAACAGCAAGCCAGCTCGTAATATATTTTGTAGAAGTAAGAGAGTCTTCTAAGAAGTACACAGTTTATCACAGATCTTTGTAACTTTTCATGATGTTTTATTTTAGGTTGTTGTGGATGCTTTCTATGCTGATGCTGGTAAGACATCACTTCGTGTCGACAGAAATGTTTACACTGGTGAGTACACAGTATGTATTAACAAACAGATAGTTAATTAACACACATTTATATTCAAAGTCATTCAAACAAAAAACATGATAGAAGAATTAAGAGGCACAGTGTTCAATGTGTAGCAACAAATTGATTCCATGTATCAGCTTATTCTTCTACTGACAGACATCGCACATGAACAGATGCAAACAGTGAAGTATTATTAAGCTGTAGTTTACTTATGATCCCAGGGCTGTCCCTAACAGCCGGCAGCTGGCAGAATTAACCGGCTACTTGGGTCGTTTGTGCCGGCTACTTTTGTGATTTATATATTTTTTAAAGACAAATTATTTGTTTCTTTACTGGCGCAGATATATGAAAATGAAACTTATTTCTCATTCTAATTTATTGACTTAAAACGATTTATTTATTAGTTCACTACATTGAGTTCTGGGAATTACATGCAGTAATTCAGGGCTCGAGACTAACGGTAGCCAACTAGTCCGCAGACTAGTAGAAATTCCGTTTTGGCTAATGAAAATTTCAAAGCACTAAAGCACCGGATGGAAACTAAACTAAATATTGCTTCTGATGATTGCATCCCAAAAACAAATTGAGTGAGCAGAATTTTAAAACTTATTCCGTAGAAGGATATCATAATGTTCGTATCATACTTGTTTTGTCCTCTCAACGTTTTTCCCTACTAATTCTCGTCTCAGATGGCAACGTTTTCTCCGTCATTTCTACGTTCGAACGAAATTAGATGTCTTCAGAACGTTTCACCATACGTTTCCTTGAAAGGTTCAGTAGTGCGTTCATATGATACTTGTCCACACGTTAGTAGGTTCACACAATTCTTTAGTCTTCTGTTATCAACCTTTTTTCCATTAATTGCTACGTTCATACAATAGTTGCTCTCCCCAGCATTTCTCTCTATGTAAGGTCTTCACAACGTTTCTCCATACGTAAGTAGGTTCGTCGATTTATTAGTCTAGCCTTCTCAACGTTTCCTTGTACGTTAGCACGTTTGCACGACAATGTTCTGCACTTCCTAAGGTTTTCAGTGTGTTAGTACATTCGTACGATAAGTCGACACTGCTTAGCGTTTCTCTGTATGTTAGTATGTTCATACGATATTAGTCTTGTCTTGTCAACGTTTATCCGTACATTTGTGCGATTTTAGTTGTCTCATTTACATTTCTTCGTAATTTATTGTCCCACTGTATTAGTTCAGTCTGTCCGTTTGACGTTCTTCCATACGTCACACACGTTCCTAGTGTGTGGAATTAGTTTTGCCTGATAACTTTTCTCCGAAGTTAGTAGTTGCATATTTTGTTAGTCTCTGTATCTTGGTATGTTGGCAGCATTTCTCCCTACTGTATTGCATTTCCAACCAACGTGTTTGATATGACTTCTCAACGTTTCTCCGTACCTTTGTCTTCCCAATGTTTCTCCATACAATGACATGCTCATATAAGGTTAACTGTTCGAGTTATTCGTCATGATCTGACCAAAACAGAAAAGAGAGGCGTGAACTACATCGCGCCTGGGAATTTGCCCTGAAGGCACATAGCACATTGTATTCCGCGTGTGAGGATCTTTAGCGGTTGGAAAGAATAGTCAACAAGTTCTTCACTCTTGAGATTACATAGAGGCATGTTTACAGTACTTAACTCGGCTAAAAATTAGACATTGAACACAGTATGAGATTATGCAAAAAAAGTCTGGCTAGTGAAAATTTATTTTGGCTAGTGAAGTCAAACCTCTCACTAGCCACTTGGCTACTAAGCTGAAAAGTTAGTCTCGAGCTCTGACTGAAAACCACTGAAGGCAGAGTTTATACAAATAAAATTGAAAAGATGCGATTACTTTTGGAACTGACATTATTGGAAATTTGTGCTCAGAATCCACGAAATTCCGTTTCTGGGGACTTAAAAAATAAAATGTAAAAATTTCCTGGGGGGGGGGGGGCATGCCCCCAGACCCCCTAGAGGGAATCGCCATCAGTGCTCAATAATCACTATCCGGCTACTTAGAAATTTTTGCCAGCTATTTGAAAAGTTGTGGACAAGCCTGGATCCTGGGGATCACATGAGCAAAAATACAGTACCGCAACAAGTTAGTGCTAAATGGCTCTCATTCCCTAAAAATGGTCACACAGAAGCTCTAAAGACTAGTTAATTAAAACCACATATTCACGTAAGTCATGGTGTGATTCTTGGTACAATTATAACAAGTTACCTGTGTACTGTATTGTTTGTTTTTTAGTGCTGGTGTACTTGGCACTGTACAGACTCGATGAATTAGGCATCGCTCACTTCAGAAAGTTTGTAGTGAGCCAAGAAACAACCAAGATGCACAGAGTAAGATTAAAGCTGCACCTATTTAATGTTTATTTAATTCAATGTTTTAAATCAAGCAATATACGTACTGGTACATAGCCTTATTTTTAACACCCTCACCCCAACCCAACTTCCTCACCATGTGTTTTTCAATGTAGCCCAAGTAAAACATTTATGTGATTTATACTGTTTTTCTTTGTCATTGGCCAGTTTTTATCATTTCTGTTTAACGAAGAGAACATCACAACTTGGATGAAAGATGAGGTAAGTGTTGGTTAACATAACATGATTGTACAATATTCATGAAAAGTAGTGTAGGGTCCCTCTTCTAACTCTGTTTTGCTTTTTTGTAGTGGTGTAAACATTATGAACACAGCTATGTCCAAACAAACTTGGTATCTCCACTTTTAAGGTAAGTACAGTTTCTTAAACAATTGTGTGGATCATTTATGAAATAGTTTTGCTAAGTACTCTAATTTTACATCAATTAAGAAACAGGAAGGGGCATACATGCTTACATAAGCTGATGCAAACACACACAAGGAAGTTTGGAAGAGTACTTTTGAATTCTTCCAAACTCCCTCAAGTTTTTACAGATAGGATATGTGAACACAAAGTGGCCAAAAAGTGTTACATGATGTACATAGCCTTGTCTAAAACAGCTAGTTAAGCCCATTATAAGAGGAAAAGTTTATAATTTGCAGATTCATTTGTAAACTGGCTAATTCGTGTCTGGCTACAGTTTGTAACACTGAGTTGTGTGTTTAGGTGGTTACCAGAGTTAAATGATCTTCTAGCTGAACTTGGTGATAAACTAGCCAACAAACAGAAGCCTCGGCGACCAAAACCAGCCACAGGTATGATTGAAGGAAATCCCTGCAGTAATGTGTTTCAGTGTTTATTCTGAATGCTAAACAAAAGTAACACATCATCCTGGGGGGGGGGGGGGGGGGCACTCAGCAAAGCTTTATACAGGGAGGCTCCGCCCCGAGGTCCAACCCCTTACCCTTTTATATACCATTTTTGACAGAAAAGGTACCCCTTTCGTATACCTTCCCTTGAAAAATGGTACCCCTTTCACATACGTACTTAAGAACACTGAATCCCTTTTCTAAACCCTTGGAAGGAAGTCTCCTTGTTGTTTTCATGTAGCGTTTAATAAATTAAAAAGATACAGTCATAAGGTGCGTCTACTCGAAATACTTTAATTAAAGGCCCTTTTAAATACCTAGTAAATGACAGATTTCCCTACCCTTTCATATACTTCAGCTCGTGAAATCCCTACCCTTTCATATACCTGAAGCCTGAAAAAGGTACCCCTTTCGGGCGGAGCCTCCCCGTATAGGCCATTATAGGGAGTACCCCTCCCCCCCGTGCACATCATGGCCGATAAGGTTAAGTCTTAGGTCCAATCCGGTGGATTGAAAAAGCCAAGATGGCCTCACCAAGCTGGGTCTTGACTCTGTGGCTAGCAGCATCATCACTACTTTCCCCTAGATAGGATGCTAGCCCATTGCAGGGTTACCCCCCCCCCCCCAGCTTATCTGCTAGGATTCCCTAACAGTTAGCCAGTACCCATTTAAACACCTGGGTAGAGAGAGACAATGTGAAGTAAAGTTTCTTGTCTATATAAGGAAACAACACAATGTAATTCAGAGACCATGCCTCAAACTACTGATACTCCAATCTCCCAATTAAAAGTCTGATCAAGAGTTCTACCTCCACACAGCCAATAAGAGCACAGAGCTATGTATGTGCGTGCAAGTGCAGTCAAACCTTGATTATTTAATATTAGTATATACATGTACCAAATTATTAAACCAGTGGATAGTGTTTTTCGCACGCTCTGATTGGCTACTCAAACTCAGGATAGTATCTGCTGCTATTCACCTCCCTGCATTTTTCTGGATTTCGCGCGCGAGTTTTCCCTCATTTCACAGAAAAAAAGAACTATTTGGTGCTGGCTGCCCACTGGTTTGGTGTATACTAAAACATTTTTGTAGCTCAGCAAATATTCACCTCCACTTTGGCGAATAATAATTGTTAGCTTTCCTTTTGGCTACGATCTTTCAGGCATTTATTACCTATTTTTCATCTAAATGTTTCAGAACCAAAACCTTTTAACTTGACAAAACCCAGACCAAGAAGTGTTCCTATGCCAGAGAAGGTGAGTGTGATTTTACATCCTGGGGACAGTATGACAGATGTAATTTACAATTTCCTTTTAGTTTAAAGGTAATTGTAATTTTCATACATACATGTATTTGAAAACAAGAATGTTAATTATACAGGTTTCTTTAGACTACAGCTCTATGTTCCCTTAACCCACCCCCTTCTTTCTCCTCTCCCCTCTCTTCCAAAAAAATAACTTATCAAATAATCTGAATGCTTGAAAGTAATTTTTGTGTCTGTTGATCTCATGCTATCTTTCTTTTCTTATTTAGACTTAAATGTTCTATGTTATTTTTTTTTCAGATCCCAAAATTGAAGAAGCTTAGACCAGTAAGTGCTTTAATTTTAAATGGTTGTCAGTTATGTACTCTATACATTGTTGTAATTAATACTAGTCCCAAAGTTTTCTCAGTGGCCTTAAGACAGCAAAGATAAACATAGGACAAGTCATTTAACTTTATTTAACAAATAAAAAAGCCAAAACTGTGCTTTGTTCTGTGATAAAGCACGCAAGGAAGTGACGAGAGCACGAAAGAAGTGTAGGGTGAACACGAGCCGCAGGCGAGTGCTTCTCCCTACTTCTTGAGTGCTCTCGTCACTTCCTTGAGTGTTTTATCACAGAACAAAGCACGGTTTTGGCTTTTTTATTTGTTTTATAATATAGCTTTGCTCATATTTGTAAAGAAACTGGCTTTTAATTGCAAGAAAACAAGTTTTTTTCCATAGCTTGCAAGCACGCGCAAGAAAGGTTTTCAGCTTGCCAGCGCGCGCAGAATGGTGTCACGGGCTACTCCGTGCATCTGTACTCTGATAAAGCACGCTGTTTAAACCAATCAGAGCGCGCGTTATATCGAAACTTTATTATAATAAATAAATTGAAGGGTTGTACAACTGTGTGTTGGCTCAGTTTTGTTCTCTCAGTGGCCTTAAGACAACAAAATTAACATAGGACAAGTTATTTAACTTATTAAATAAATTGAAGGGTTGTACAACTGTGAGTTGGCTCAGTTTTGTCTTGTTTCGCTTGTTAAAAGGTTCCTCAGACAACATACTGTGCTCCTGTTGAGGGAGATGTCATCAGTCAGATACGTAAGGAAAACAGAAGAAGGGCAGAGGTAAGATACAAAATAAACAGATCAAAAATTTGTAAAATTTACTTTAGTAACTGTTACATTTAAAAAATAAATAAAAACTTAAGGGACAAATGCAAGTATGTTTACACAATGAAACTCAAGTGATTGAGTTGTTTTAAGGCTACAGGGTTGTTAGAATTTTTTCTTGGACTTTGAACATTTGTGTAGACTAAATTACATTAAAATTTATTTGAAAGAACTGAAAGATTATTACAATTTACAAATATTTTTTTAATAACAATCCATAGCAAATGAAAGTTATTTTAAACAACCACAACAACAACAACAACAAGAATTTAATAAACATCCATGTGAACAACAACAGTTATTCCACTAGAGATGTTTTTAAAGTTTGTCTCTCCACTTCTGTTGTTTTCAGGAGGAACTTATCAAGTCTTCAACCCGGCAACCAGCCTGTGCCAGTGCTGAGAAATCAGACAAGACCAAGAGAAGAATGAGGCAAATTATAGATGACGAGAACTCTAAGTGAGTAACTGAGTTTATTCAAAGCATTTTCCAGTGACTCCCCATTAAAGCCTTCCCTTCATGTACAGTTTATACATAACTTAATAGCTAATCTGGGCCTGGTTGTTCGAAAGCCAGTTAATGCTAACATGGTATTAAAATTTCACCAAGGTCCCTGTTTCTCTTGTTTAAAAGAGTTCTCCCAGCAAATTACAAGTGACCGTTTGAAAGCACCCAAGGTCAAAATGTAGGGCAAATGGGATTTTCCGGAATCCATATCGTTTGGCAATAAAACGGAATATTATTAAAAATTGACACTAACTCTTTGTTCCTGAATTTTACCAGTAAGGTTACCAACATAATTACCCTTGTTTTTCAGGTTTTGCTTCTTAGGCACAGGCCATTGTCATGGCAACAAAGCAACTAAAAGATGACAGATATTTGCCATTAATTCGTCTTTTTTCTTAAATATTTTGATTTTCCCTCGGTGAAATTTTTTTAAACTTTCCTACTTTGTGAAAATGATTCTGACTAACATTTTGCAGGGGAAAAATATGGGGTCGTTCAGACGGATTCACCGATATCACGTGATTTCTTATTTTTAACCATTAAACTGGATTGCTCTGACAGAATTTTTCCAAAAAATAATATGTGAAAGGTAGCGTTAGTATCTCAAAATGTGCAAAATTTTAAAAAAAATCACCGAAGGAAACGCGAGAAAATTTACTGTTAACTTTTCTTTTTTTGGCTATGCTGACGTCATAAAAATCAGGAAAAAAACTACGATTTTATGTGAGCGCGCGCAGATTACTACAGCTCGCATCATCAGCGCGCGCGCGGTCATAAAACTATAGGGAGCCACCTTAAGGTTTGTCTAGCAGAAAGGAAAAAAGAGTAAGGTGTACTAGTGCTTGTGTTTTCCATTATTTATAGGTTGCAATTCGATAAAGTGAAAGCACAGGAAATGCCCTCTACCATGGTAAGATATGGTGACTTGTTTCTTTTGACTTGCACGTATTAAGGTGATTCCAGTCAATTGCATTGCACATCCTTTCTGCGCATCATTTTTTGCGTGATTAGCGCGCGCACGAGCGCGCGCGTTCGGAACTTGATTGATTTTCTATGGAAGCTGAGCTGTTCAGAGAAATAAATGGTCGTTTTCTCCCAAACGAACTCGGCGACCCCACTTTTTTATTCTATTTATTTAAGGAAAATACTACTTTACTTGATATATTCAAATTTGAAGAATTTTTCATTATTCAATTTTGAAATATTCCGGTTGATTCACTGTTACAGTCAGATTTTAGGCGTTTCACTGCAACTGTGCAGACGCTCGATTTGCTTATTATTTCAAAGTAGTTTAGTTGTTACGGCAATTTTAAGACGTTTCACTGTAACGTTGTTCTTCTGTCATAAGAATAGTGCTTATATTTCATTGCTGGTTATAACTTTGTTGAAGTAATGGGTGTCTCTAGTACAAGGATAGGTTTTTTTTCATACTGCTGTCTAAAGATAGGAAAGTACCTATATACTACAGCCCCGTAGCGTGAAATCAGACACGGTGACCCCCTCTTTTTATTTTATTTTTTTAATGTACTAGGTGTAATTAGTAACTGTGCAAAGTTTCAACAAATTCTCGTTACAACTTCTTTTTCGATGGAATCACCTTAAATGCCCAATATCGACAATATCCTGGCAACTGGAGCAAAAACACGGTTTTTTACTTGTCTCTTTTACGTGCATGTAATACCCAATATCAACAACATCATGGCTATTGGAGCAAAAAACCGGTTTTTTAATTGTTTTCCTGAAGAAATAACACATCTGTTGTGATTATTCAGAGCAAGATGTATATGTTTTGCAAACCTACATGTACTGTACATGTAGAACCTGTTCACAACTGTAACCTGATTCCAATCAGAAGGATCTTTTAGTATCTTACCATAACGCGGTCCTGTCATTAAACGCCTCATATCTACAATGTCAAGTGTATTTTGTAATAAATGTCTTCTTTGTTAAACCCGCTGTATCTAACGAAAGCCCCTCAAACTGTGTTGCCCTAAAAACGGCAAAACAGTTCAAATGGTAAAACTCTAATAAATACCCTCCGCTTTCTTCTTTCGCTTTCTTCTTTCTTCTCTTCTTTCGGCAAAACAGTTCAAACGGTAAAACTCTAATAAAAACCCTCCGCTTTCTTCTTTTCAGAATGGAAACATTCCCATCAAATTGAATGCTGCTACAATAATGAGAGAAGGAGTACTTTTTCAGAAGAAAGAGGAAGAAGAACTAAAAAGGTATTTTTTTTTCAACTGGATTTATTTGTTGGAAAAATGATATTCATTTGCAGACTTTTCCGGTATTACCTGAAACCACAAACACATGTAGGAAATTGCTCGTAAACACAATCGATTTCTAACTGTTTCGTTCTTTTTGCAGACTATCAGAGTATGAAAAAGGTGGCAGGGATGCATCTGAATTTTTAAAATGGCAAGAAACCACGAGAAAGGTATTAACTGGGAGAAAGGGAAAAGTTTTACAGTATAATGCGGCTGGTTGACTGCCTGCAAATTTTTGGAAAATTGATTTGAGGAAATAACCACCGATACATATCGGACAAAACTAAGCGAGTGAGAGCTTTCGTCGTGCATGGACAATTCCTCTCCACCCTCACCCCTTCATCAACGCTTTTTGCCGCCCAAAAAGTCTGATGTATCGCCAGTCCTTTAAAACAACTTTTACTGAGGGGAGGGAGGTTACTTTTCTGGCTGTCTTTCTGTGTAGCGAAATAGAGAAATGCCTGCGCAGTTTGCGTTTGACTCAACTAGTTCTGCCCAAGACTGGTAAATTTAGTAAATTTAAGCGTTGTAGCTTGGATGGAAACGAAGCTGTCACGCTGGGAATTTTGACATTTTACAGACATTTGTATGGCATTTACCTTGTTTTTCGTAGTATCTTTATGCAAGTTTTTTTCAGTTTTCCTTTTTCTTCCCCTAGGTGCTGAATGCATAATTAAGAAGTTAAATTTGTGCCCAGGGAATCTTTACTTAAACTTGAATTTTAAACGTTCTCTGTGGATTTCTCTGCAGAAAGACCTAGAAGAAAAGCTGGCAGAAATTGAAAGGCGAAGATTGGTGAGTAGATTTATAGAAAAACCCACTGGGACGTGACGAATTTACTGAAAACAGCGCGAGGTACATCACTAATGCATTTGCATTTATTTTAGGAAGGAAAGCTGAGCTATGAAGAAGCAATACTTGCAAGACAAACGATGATCAAAGACAACCAAAAACGGGTCATGGAGATAAAGGAAGAGGTAAATAAGAGAAATTTAACTTTTAGAATTTATTCAAGAAAGGCCTGGACTGCAAAGTGAGTTCACAAACGGACTGTAAAAGATTCATTGGTCTTATCATTTGAACACTAATTTTTGTCGATGGGAATTTTTGTCGAGTTCGATTCTGCAGTTATTTGGTATTTTTTTTCTAAGCGTATTGAGGGATTTGCTTTTGTTTCTGTTCACAGACAAGAGAAATGATGCAAAAGCATCTAGAGAGAATGGCGAAAGAAGGAGAAGAAATGAGGTTTGTGGAATATGCTTCTCACAAGAAGAGAAAAGGTTACAATAAAACGCTGTTGATTTTAGTAATTCTTATATTTCATGTGTTGTTTCTTTCCGTAGAAAACTTGTTGAGCAAACTATGATGGAACATGAAAACACAAAAGAAGCTCGAAGAAAACTTCAAGAATACAAGCAAAAACTAGGTGAAGAACTGTGCAAGAATGTTTTTTAAACGTGAAATTGCATTCTGTAGGTTCGATCCATTGGTGAAGACTGCTTTCAACTTTTGGTTTTCATTTAAAAATTTAAACGGAAACAATTCGCCTTCTAAGGGGATAGATAGATGTAGCCCCAGTAACTCTTTGTGTTAGTTTAGTTTGGCGTGAGAGTTACTTGTATCCTTACATTAGCCGTACCTGTTCCTGTCGATAATCTCACGAATCGGCGATGTACAAGTGCTTTTTCTTATGTCTCGATTGTCAGGTTTGGCGCACTTTTACCAAAAAAAACTACATTTTTTGACCTTGCACTGTATCGTTATATTTTACTGACAGTTCCTTTTTGTAATTACAGTTCAAGAAGTTAGCAAGGAAAGTCAAGAACTGATGCGTAAAGCTTTGGAAGAGGTAACAGTAATTTTTAATAAGAAAATGAAATGAAACTTGTTCAAATAATTATCTACACTTTTCTGGCTGACTAAAATCGAGTGTAAGTCAAAAATTTCTTCTGTTTGACAGGCTGAAGAAGAAATGAGACAGAGAGTTGCACTGATCGCTAAGATACGAGCCATAGAGAGTGTGCCAGTCATCAGATTTAAGGTATGTATTGTTACATTCTGTTGCTTGTTTGATATAGGTGTATGAGTTTCCACACGTGAGACTGCAAAACCTTACCAAAGTATTGCATTTGGCAGAGATTTAAAGACATTTAAAATTAAAAGTAACTCTACAAGGTGGTCGCCAGAACATGTTACATTTCTTACATTTTCGAAAGTGTTCAGATCAAAGTTATTATAAAAATCTAACTACATGTGACGTCTTACTACGCAGTGCTTAATTGCATGTATCAACTGCCAAGATTTATTTGTTTTGTTTTGTTTTGACCTTTTTTTTTTCAATTCACTTTCCCTCCAATAATTCCGTATAGCACAGTTCTCCATCAACTGTCCATCATTAACTGATTTATGGTACCAAATTTGTCCCAATATTTCCTAAATAGCAACAGCAATAGTTTACTACTTGTACACGTTTTCCTTCTCAACATTCGGCAACCTCTTGGGTAGCCCCTTTGTGGCATTGTTATATTTTGCTCTTTGAAGTTATACTTCGTTTTCGAGGTGAAGTAACTGTTTCCGTTGTCCTTGTAGCATGTGGATCTCACGGAGAGTTCAGGAGCGGGTCTCCTCAGTGAGATGTCTGTAGCAGAGGTATGGATACTTTACAACATCAACATGCATCTCCTCACTGTTCTCAATGTGTTTCTTAATAGTACTAGTTGGGAGAATTTGCATAAACACTAAGACGTGATCTTTGAGTGATCATTTCCTTTATTCTCACAACCTGTATGATATGTTCAGGTAGTGATATTGTAGGGGGAAATTAGACGCTTGTCACTGTTGGGGCTTAAAGGGTTAAAACTGTACTGAAATGAAATCTACGGTCGTGTTCTATTGGGGTTAACCGTTTCAACTGAAACCGGTTTTGGTTGAAATGGTTGAGGTTTCCAATAGAACACTTTTTTCAACCGTTCTTGGTTGACACGCGGTTGTGACTGGGCATAGTCATTTCCAGACTGAACTTTTTCTGCCAAGCAAGATGGCGGAAGAGCAACTTGTAGCATCGGTTGTCCTTCAAGAACTGTTAGAAGGTTCCACCACATTGTGAATCGGACGTTGAATTGGAATATCTAGCAACATTGTTACTGCCACTCGTGTTACAGGCTACTTTGAGAATGTCGTCCCTAATTTATCAGAGAGCAAGTTTACAAAAAGAAATTTTTCGAATGGGAAGAAATACGTTTGTGGCTGACAGCTAACGTGTGATTACGGGCAAATTATAATGATGTCATCGTTTTCAACCGTTTCAACCGAGCTCAGAGCTGGTAGAAAAAGTTGATCAACCAAACCAACCGAAAACGGTTTTTCCCCAATAGAACACGACAAAACCAAACCAACTCAACCAACCAAAAACGGTTGAACCCAATAGAACACGACCTAAGTATCTTTTATCGTACACAACATACTCCTAGGGCATCAAGAAGAGATCGAGCAAGTTTTTCAAAAAGGGAACAATACATAATCAGGTTTTAGTCATATTTCCAAGACACAAAGGAACATTTTTAAAATATTGACCTAATTGTTGAAACCCTTTTCCATCCTACATGTAGCCACCCGTGTCAAAAGGCACTTACTTACAGTTTCGGAAAACTAGTTTAGAGTAATTTTAAACAAAATTGATCCACTGTTTGGGGGTTCCTTTGATTACAATATGTCTTTTAGTTTTTTTCAAGTAATACTTAAATAGGTGACTTACGTGTAGCCCGTTTGAGTTTGATATGACACTTTGCCAACCCCACATATGTTATGACGAGCAAATATTATTTTTCTATCTTAGTTGCGGGAGAGATTGGCTTTACTTAAAATAGCTGAGAAGGAAGAGGAGGAGGAGAAGAGAGATAGCATTCTGAAGTCAAAAGTGGTGAGTGTTGAACGATGTATTGACGTAAGACAGGGGGAAGACTAACCTTTGACAGCATGCGGGATTTTTGGCCATCTTTTTGTACTCTTGTTTCAGCAACGTAGGGTGTAGCTGGGTTTTTTTCATCTTAATTTTTGCTAATTTTCAAGTGTTTCGCCTACTTTTGTCGTGAATTGTTTTTTACATGTAAAACCAAGCGCTATATATGAAATGCGTCACATATTTAACGAACGGTTTTAATATTCCTCTTAAAGCATATATTTGTGTGAACACTGTTCGTCTTGTACTTTTACGTTTTATTGATCTTATCTGTTTTTAACTGGCCTTGCGTGACTCATGGGTCTTGCGTGACTCACCGTTTATCGTGACACTTGTAACGTAGCAGTGACTACATACGGTTAATTGTTATGAATTCTTTAAACAGGAGAAAGACCAGCTCCTTATGGACACGTTAGAAACTATCGCTAAACATCGAGCACACAAAGGAAAGGAGGCAGCTGTACAGTGAGTGACTCTTTATTCTTGCTTACATACAGTATGTGACATGTTCATTTTAGAACAAACAGCCAAATTGGAAGCATCGACTTCTTTTAATATTTGGAAGAGGAAAATGTGCGAGGTCATTAGCTATTTTTATTTCGAAGTATCAAGAATTTGTCTCAAAGAATTGTCCCCAAGAAAGCAGAAATAACCAGTTTATTTTCGCCACAGACTGGAACAAAAGAAGCGCCAAACGAAACCTGAAGTTAAAGATCCAAAGTTGCAAGAGTTACAGGAAAGACTGGAAGCCAGAAAGGCAGGTAAGTTAACTCTGCAAGAAGACAAACTAGTCATCGGTTTTTCGTTTAATCTGAACAGACGTGTAACTTAAATATACCAGTGCATTTAAATTACTACAGTTGAAGAAGAAGGAGCACGAATTAGAAGATGCATGTGTAATTTGTTTGGTTTGTGTCTTTAACAGAACGAAAGAAAGAAAGTGAAAAGCTGGCCGTGGCTCCTAAAAAGAGCTCAGCGCGAAGACAAAAGGCTTTACAATCAGAAAAGGTTTGTAGCTGAATAACCAGTGAATCAAATTCCTTTTTTATTCTCCCTTGAAGACACTGAGTTCTCTATCTATCTTGACAAGTCGGAAAAAAATGCATCAGAGCGAAAAGAGTGACCTTACCGAGGTGGAGATGAATAGTGGTGGATATTTGCCGAGCTGCGAAGCGGCGAGGTAAATATGTACCGCTCTTCACCGACAATGAGGTGAACAATTGTTTTAATATATACCAAACCAATGGATAGCCAGCACCAAACAGTTCCTTTTTTCTGAGAAATGAGGCAAAACTCGCGCACGAATTCCCAGAAACGCCGGGAGGTGAGGTGCTATCCCGAGTTTGAGTCGCCAATCAGAGCGCGCGAAAAACACTATCCACTGGTTTGGTATATGCTAAACACTTTTATTTGACCCTTTTTTCTCTAGTGCTAATCACCCTGGAGATCAAACCACGACTATTGTAACCGTTACGTTTTGTGGTTT
This sequence comes from Siderastrea siderea, assembly GCA_964030785.1. Lineage (NCBI taxonomy): Eukaryota > Metazoa > Cnidaria > Anthozoa > Scleractinia > Rhizangiidae > Siderastrea > Siderastrea siderea. The sequence goes on from OZ034968.1 coordinate 64,195,991, forward strand.
ATTCGTCTCGCTCCTGATTGCTTCTGATAGTCGCTTGTAAATCAATAATAAGTACCACTCATTTCATGATACACGTGGGTGGAGAGAGACAATGTGGAGCAGAAGATTCTTGTCCGAGGAAGTAACATGATAACATAGAGCAGACTTTAGCCATCAAGTCCGACGCATTGACCGCTGCCACTACTGTTCCATTTCATTGCTCCATTCTGACAGTGAAATTCATTTTACTTCAGGCGGCTCTGGAGAAAATGAGATGGAGGGAACTGGAAGAAACAAGGGAAAAGGCAGCGAAGCTACGAGGCGATGGATTGGCAAGTAGGAATTCAGCCGGCGTCCGGCCTGTTACGACTTTGAGGTAGGAAGAAAAAGAAGAAACACTTGTTGACCGTATGCCTCCTAAAAGGATTGTCGAAGTACAACTTTCGAATGATGGCCAAGTAACCAAACTGTTCTACCGGAATTATCACTGCTGATTAGCTTTCATTTTCATGTTCACACTTCGGGAGTTCATCCACAGGCTTAAAAGTTAGAACTACCTTGTGTAGCACAATAACTGAACAGCGCAACAGGAAAGAACTGCTCAGGATTGCTTTCATTTAGATTTTATCCGAGAGTTCATTAGGATTTCATCCACAAACTCAAAAGTTAGAACCACCTTGTACAACATAAACGGCGCCACGGGAAAGTGCAGCTCTGCGGCTTTCATTTGAATGGTCATCGTTAGGAAAATGAAAGGGAAGTTCACAAGGAAGTTCTGACTGGTTTTTTTTCTGATATATTATGATCAGCAGGCAGTCTAAATGGGATTATATCTGGCGGCTTATGAATTAATTTTGTTTTCCAACTTCTGTTTCTTTATTAATTACTTGGTTTGTTGGTTTATTAATTTGTTATTTTTTTGTTTTCCAATTGCTCTTTCAGAAATCAACGGACCACTACAAGGATCGCGTCTTAGACACAAACTGTAATTATTTAATTTGTTAGAACAATATTTGCTTCTCATAATAAAGTTAACCAAGAAATTCCATGCCAGGAAACATTGATTTTTTTGTGTGTGTGTCCTGTTCACACAACGTATGGGATCTTGTAGCAGCTGTTCCGTACCCCTCTCACCCCAGTCCCCTCCGCGCTTTGTTGCCGTTTTCTCCCTACTCTCCCCTCCCTTTTTCCCTCGACTTCACCTGCCACGCCGGCTACTTTTCTAAACCCAGATGCCTGTGAAGGGGAGTAGCGCAGAAGACAGTGTTTGTATGGGAATTCTATGTCAAATAATTTCCGTAAAATTTAAATGTATTTGAGGGGTGTAGCTTCACTAGCCTGGGAAGTCAAATTTTCAATTTTCTATTCGAGTTGCTGTTTACAGCCCTCTCAATGCTGATAAGTACGCGGCAAAAAAAAATTATTTTCCCAGTCAATTGCATGAGCTAGTTGCGTGAGCTTTAAATTTAAACAGCTAATTTACTCGTCGTTGTAAATATCGCGTCTCCATACGGTCTGGGAAATATTCGCGCCAAAGCTTGGCTTCTTTTACACAGGCAAAGTAGAGAGGTTTTAATGAATACTAACAATATCAATATCAACGTTATATTACTGTGAAAAGAACAAATCAGATTTCTGCTAAATACACAGACAATTTAAGGTGCCCCTGAAAGGCGTGTAAAATTGTGCCTTATATACGCTTTTGAAAAACCGGGCGGTTGGGCTTTTTAAGCCACGAAAAGTGTAATTCACATAGCGAGAAAGCTGAATCACTACTTGGAAAACACTCTTTCTTGATTCTGGAAGAGCAGTAACCAGGTAATAACTAAACATAAAATGAGATATCAACCGATATCACCGATTTGTTGCTTCGTGGAAAGATGTTCAAATCAAGTGAATGCCAGTTGCTGCAATAATTAGCGCTTCATCAACTGTATCGTTTTTGTTTAGTTTCATATGCACTAGTCTACTGGACAAAGATTTCCGGATTGATTGAGCTTCGTGGCAATCAACAGCTATTGTGCAAGATAAGAAATTTCTAGAGGTGTTTTTGCAGTTTTCTTTGTCCAAGCTTAGACGGGAAACGCAAGACCAAGCTTCAAGGGCCAATAAGCCGTTATGTAGGTGGCTTAGAGAAACCAGTTATTTACAGTGTATCGCCAGGTAACCAGCTATATTAATTCCCTGTACACATACCACAACAAGTTATAAAACATTTACCTTTTTCGTATTCCTTTACACTTTCTATCGATGATGCATCAGAAATGAATTTTAAACGCATCTGAATATATAATTTTAAATTCATAGCTTTTCGTTCTTCCTGTTTTTTGGTTTTGCCATGAAAATGAAAGACCACACTTCCCTTTTGGCGTCATGTCATGTTATTTTTTACAAAAAAAATATTTTGTTGCCACGCAAACTTTTTAAAAAATTAAAAGACTTGGGTGTCACTTTGCAGACAACTGGCGTCAAAATGATAGGTGCTGTTTAAATTCGGTTAACCAACAAATATTGAGAAGGCGACAAAATTCACAGACAACTGTTTAGCAGGTCTTTTAATAAACAGAAAGCGAACGTCATAGATAAAATGACGAAAGTTGGTTCTAATTATGTGCTGTAGCGGCTTAAGCTGCCATTTCTGTGTCTCTGTTCCTTGTGAGTACATCAAAAGTGCAACCGTTTACAGGAAGAAAAAGAACTGGATCCATGCGATTGTTTTCTCCTTTTTTTAAATTTAAGATTATGAAGCTGTATAGTTTGGTGTTTCTCAACGCATTTAACTTCAGCCTTGGTCCTTCAGAAGGTGTTGTATTAATCATTATTTTAAAGTACTTCTAAGGAAATTGAGCCTGAATCTTAGCTTTGTAAATTACGTTATATTTATTTCAACAAACGCACTACTACCTGTTTTTGAAAGTGAGTTGTTACTTTGTAAAGAAAAATTCATCTTTATAAGATGTGCGTTACCGCATCTCCTCTAACAACTGTGTTTACTCGCGGAACTAGCGAAGTATAATTACCACACTGAAATCTAAATATAGCAATCACCTGCCCGTCACCAAAAACTCAGTCTAAAGAGTGCACTGAGAAAAAGAAGATGACTGTCTAAGTTTTTAGCCATGCAAGATTAAAAACTGTTTAAGATGCTTATTTAGTTTAAAAAGCAAAAACGTACAGTTCACTGAACTGTACGTTTTCGCTTCAAAAACACGATAAATTGTATTCGTTCAAGAACACGACAAACTGTGACATTCTTTGTGTACAACGCGTTTCACAGATTCACTTCGGCGATAATTCATGTCATGGCATATTGTCACATTATGATGCATTATTCGTGTTTTCTCGTGTTGTATTCGTGTTCATTCGTGTTTCACTCGTATTTACTCGTCGTTCATTCGTATTTGTTTGTATTTCATTCAGGGGGACCCAATGAGAAAAATTTAAACAAGATACTTCCGATGTTGTTTTTGTTGTTTTCTCAGCCGATTGTTTGTGGGCCTTTTGAAAGGCCCAAAGAAACCAAGAGAATTTTTTTAGGCACCGGAATCTTATTCCCAGAATTTGTGAGCTGCTGCTGGCCTAACGAAAGGCTAGCTGACCCTAAGTTTTGCACAATTCGTTGCTCCGAAATAAGAACGAATATCATTTTCCCATATTACGAAAGCGTATTATGATGTTTCGGGAAAGAGAGCTCTAGTTTTTCACGCAGATTAATTCCACCGAAGTCAGGTGTTCCGTTGGACGCCACTGCACCTACCTACCTACCTACCTACCTACCTACCTACCTACCACGCGTTTTATTCGTATTCGCCAAAGAATTTGCTTTTACCTTCACTCGTACGTCGTTCGTGTTCACTCGTGTTTCATTCGTGTTCAGTCTTGTTACCTCGTGTTTCATTCTTGTTCGTTCGTGTTTCATTTGCTTTAACTCGTCTTCGTTTGCCCTGACTCTTGTCATTCGTGTTCCCTCGTCAATGTTTTATCCGTATCGGTGAATCGTGTTTCACCTGTGTCCACTAGTCAGGTTTCAGTCAAGTTATTCGATTATAATTCTGGTCCGTTCGTCCTCGGATTTATCCGTGTTTTCAGAGAGAATATCGTTTATTGAACATCAATAATCGCAGTCCGAAGACTGAATTACTATTGAATAAAAATTTACAAAAATATAATCTATCAAAAAGGAATAATAAAATTACTACAACGATTTCTAAAACCACTTTATACATAACTATTTATAAGATACTAGAACCTATTTAATATAACACTATATTTAATATAACACTATAATACAGTTTAAAATAGGTATAAAATATAGCAGGCATCTACAACGTTGCCTTTCGATTGCCTTGCCGCGCGTTTACTTTGAACCGCGTTCGATTCCACATTCATTACCAATCGTTTTTGTTCGTCTTTTAATTGCACTGGATTGGTTTCTGGTTTCAAAGTGGTTGTGTCTGACTGTTGTGTTAACAGTACTCCATTGTATCTCCATGCAGGACTCCATTATTTCGATCTCCAGTGATCAACGCTGGGCTTGCAAAAACAAAAAAAAAACCTTGAACTTGATTGTTTCGAGTTACAATGGCGCAGTTAAAGCCTGCATTGAAGGCTTTATCTCTTAAAAGATCTTTTTATCTTCTTCGGTGTTTCTATTGTAAATCTTTCTTTGTTTGAAACATTTCCATAACATTGTATTTTCCCATGCGTTAAGGTTATGATCACGTGATCGATAATTAAACGAAGGAAGTCTATCAACAGATAATTACTTGCGCATTTCTATTTGGTGGCTTGGCTGGCTTAGTCCCAAACGAATTAGATTGATTTGCCAGAATGTACAAGGAATTTTGCAACGTCTATCATTGCATTATAGTAATTAATGGTGGCACAAGAAAACAAATAACTTTCATACTGTCTTCGTAAAATATGGCGGCAGTCCCAGTGTTGCTGTTATTTACAATTGCGTTCTTTACACCGGAACACAACGGTGGTAAGTGCTCTCTTTAGGCAGATCTGTATCATTCTGTCTTTAATTCTGTGCATTACCTTGAAGAAATAGCATTTTTGCATAGAACCGGCATGCATTTTACAACATCCAAAACCCACTCATTAAAAAGGCCCCGTTATCTTAAAATATGACGACTTAGACAAGTGCAACAAAGTTGCTAGAACTCCAAGCGAATGATTATAGTTCAAGAAACTTAGAAAATTAAAGCATAGGACTATAGCAACCTTAAGAAAGGAAAAATTTCTGTGTGAGTTTAATATGGCCATCATCTCCATCAGGAATGTTGTAACTTTTAAACCTTGTTTCTAATGGCAACTGAACCGTGATTTGTCGTACAACACAAAGATATATAAGTGTGCGAACCGACTTTCACAATACTAACTTGGATAACGATAAGTCAAGTACAGGCGAGCCTGTTAGTTTTTCGATGATTGCAAAAGAATTGATGGACTTCGCTCCACAGCTTAATGAGAAGTCTACTAACTACGTCTACGTGTCTTTTAGCGAAAAACTGCTAATCAGTGTATGTTATTTCACCAAAATCCAGTTTTTACGTATCATTACGACGCAGAGGTTGCCGACGCAGTTAAGTTCCAGAAATAGGTTCAATAATGTACTAAAAGTGAAGGCGAAATTTTAGACTTGCTAATTATCAACTTTGCAACTAAATGGAAATTTGTAAACCCCCCTCCCCCCCCCCCCCCTCCTCCCCGGCCAAGAGAGGATGAACTAATTCTTCATCCTCTCTCGTTTGGCTTGATGATTTCCAAAAACATATTTTTTTACTCAAAGAATAGTTTCCTGCAGTAAACGTAGCTTCAAAAACCTGCAAATTGAGATGGTAGGCCGACTAGTTGTAAGATTCATAAAGTAATAACTGTTCTTTCATAGTATAAGTAATTTACATTTAAGGTGGTATTTACAAGTAACCAAAAGACACATTTCATTAAACTGATGTTAGAACTTGTTAACCGTGTACAATAGGAAACATTTTGTTAAGGGTTTTGATGTTCAATATTAGCAGTTGTCCACTCTAAAGTGGCCATTTGTCTGGTGCTCGTATATTAAGGGTTTAACATGGATGAATTGCTACCGCTGGGAATGCTTGCTTGCAAAAAGAAGCAATTATTGGAGCTTAAAAATAATCCACTATTCAATTATCGGCATCCCCGTGTTTAGTCTTCAGTCGAGAAAGCACTTAAAGAGTTAATTCTCAATTTTAGTTGCCCGGTTATTGATATTAGGTATCAATCAGTTGATCAAGGGATTGTACTCTGCTTGGACGAGCTTTAGTGAACCTGTATACACACAATATAATAGGTGCAAAATTCAAATCACACCGACAAAGCGTGTTTGTATAATCAATGAAATTTTTTGCGCTGCATAGCGGTCAGCCCCCTTTTAAGCTTCAGTTGCTTTAGCTAAAATCCGTGTCTACATCCCATCGACTTGGAGAAACTTGCACATTTTGAAAGATCATTTTGCATTTTTAGTATTTCCACAACGGCAGTTAATTGCAGGGACTTGCAGGGACTTGACAGGCTCAATTTGGAACTGTTTACCTCTGTTCCTATGGAGACTGACTATTTGCTTTGCATAATTACCGCTGCTCTGCCTGTGACCTTTTGAGTCTGCGTAAGAAACCTCAAAGTTTTGGCTATTAAAACGAAAGCTATGGTACTGTTTGTTTAGATATCTTGCAAAATGACGAGCATTTAATTGTTAATTGTTCTCTTGGTTTGACCTTGGGCGTTTTGGAGCGCTGACGACAGATAAAAAAAAATTAAGCCTGCGGGGTACGTATCTCAAATCATTACACAAGCAACAAAAACTGCGATAAAAAAGAGCCTGTGAATGAGATTATTAACTCTAGAAACCTGATAACTTACTTCTTAATTGGAAAAATTAAGAGGAACATAATTCAAATTTAAAACTTTTCAAATAATAGTGTGAATATGTGAAATATGAAACGAAATAATGCGAGTATATGAAATAATCAATATTGAAAAATAGTAGCCTCAGGGACCAAGGCAGAGAAGAGTTGGAGGGAAGAAGAAGTGGAGTGATATTAAGTCATCCCCCGGCACCCCTCTAGAGCCCCCTATATTTTTACACGATATCTTTTATGTTTTACCAGAGGGAAGTTTTCCCTCAGATTCGCTTTATATTTCCATATGATCTTCGACTCCCTAAAGGGTCGACATTAGTGAATGCTGTCACCTAAAGAGCGGTTTTTAAAGTGTGTCTCAGAACCAATACCAAATCAATTACTCTAGCCAATCACAACAGACGTAAAGAACACGATAAGGCGATGGTAAAAACCTGTAACAGGTGCCGAGCGCGGGAAAACGCGTCCGAGCAAGTCATGGTTGGTTTTGGTTCCACTTACGATTGGTCAAGAGAGTGGCGCGGGTTTTTTAACCAATCACAGAGCGTAAAAAGCAAAACCAAAACAGAGTCAAATTAGTTTCGACACTCAATTGAAAACTGCTCAATCTTCATTGGAAATCAACTGAAGAATATACCTCAACAGCATAACAAGCTACAAGCTTCGATTTTTCATTTAAATTTTGCAACAAGGACAGCTACCAAGTTCGATCGCTGTTACTTCTAATGATGATAAGATTATTTCTACAAGCCGGAATTCAACCGTGATTTGTGATTTACGCAACATAGGGATGAATGTCAATTTCCATTTTATAAAAAGAAGACACGACAAGAAAAGTACAGATAAAAATAAAGGACTTATAAAACTTTAAAGGCATATCGGTCCAATTACGAGGTCTAATTATTAGCAATCGTCTATCACCTCTAACATTACACGTTGGACAAAGAATAACCGTTGGCTGATATTAATACAGCAAAGTACATTGTCTTAACTTAATTTTTTAACAAAGGAGGGTTAAAAAGCGATGTAAGTTGCGTTTAATTTTTTAGTTCCTAAATGCAGAGGTAATTAAGCAAGTATAAATTACAAGTCAAAGCGTTTAGTTTAGAAGGTATTAAAAGTTTAGTCTGAAGCTATTTTTGTGGTCAATCTCGAAGCTACAAAGCATCATCTTGAAAATTATTTATATTTACCATCATTTGAAATTTATATCTCCTAAAATTCACAAAATTTTGATAAAGTAAATCAAAAGTCATGAACAGACATAAGAAGGCAAATCCAGAAAAATCAGAGTTAAATTAACTTGGTGTAATAATAAATTCATTCTTCTTGAACTGACTGAAACGTCTGCAAGCTGCAGGTAGCTAATGAAATTTTTATCGCATTTGGTTTGCCTCGGTCTGCAACATGTAAACGGCTGTTTCTTAAACAATTTTTTTAGGTCTCGATTTTGTTTTTCTGTTAGTACTTTTACAGCCAATACATTTTTCTGCGCTTTTAATTCCACTTGAGAAGAATATAATCATGTACTTTTTGTTATACGTTTATGGCCAATAGAGTTTTGCTATATTTTCATCTCTACCTGGTGTTAAGAACAACATTGGCTACCCTTTGAAACCTAATTTTCCACTCATTGCCGTCACGCATGCGCAAAGCACACCTGCTGTCAGAAACATACTTCACAGCTATTCACTATTTGCTTCGAGGCAGATAACTCCTAAGTAGTTGGAAAAGATTTTCGGTTTCTTTCAAAGAAACTTTCGTTCGGCGAAAATCTGAAAACATGCTTAGTTGGGATTCCTTCCTTTTCATAACATTCATCATCTTTCACCAAGCACTAATTGGAGGTAGGTTAAGTTGTGCTGTTTGTAGTGCTGCATGAAGAAAGAAACAGGTTTAAGAAAGTATAGAGATTTTTTGTTTGGTTGAGATTCATACAAGCTTCAGTAACGAACTTAGAGTGTGGAAAAAACCATCTCTACTCAAGAAATTTTAACACGTTTTTGAATTGAACAAAAATGTTAAAGTTTCCCGGCCAGTTGAAGGCTTTTCTCGTCATGGCTTATGATGCATTTTTTCTTCTTTAATTTGTGGCGTTTATAGACTATGTTGCGTCATAGACTGAAGACGGAGAATATCCTCAAACAATGCATCTTTTACAAGAATTCCGTTTCACGTTTTTAAGCCCTGGTGTTGCTTTAAAAAAGATTGAACTTCACCTTTCAGGTTCAATGTTACCACATACTGCTAACAATTAGAATCACAGAAGGAAGACTGCGTGAGTTCCTCATTAGTAAACAGAGTCTCATCAATTTTTTAACAGGCCAAACTTAACAAAGAAATTATTTGGTCTGAAACAAAAGAGAGGATGGCTTTACGCAGGCTAACAAGAAAGGGCAGAAAAATCATTCTCGACTGCCTGGAAGTTTGGCAGTTATTGTAGCAGTAAGGGAGGAGCTATTGGGGTAAGAGTGCCCTGGCCTACATTGCCCTCCACTGTTCCAGTCGAATGTCAGAAAAGTCTTATTTTCGCGGTGTCAACCTTCAGCTGGAAAAACAGGTGTCTAAAGAGTGAACCTTAATCTGGTCTTCAACCAAAACTGATGGTTTCTTACCGACTATTGTTAAATAATGGTCCGAGTGAAGAAATAAAGCAATTTTAGCATCGTCCGCCCTCTTAAGCGAATAGTATGCGAACACGATTCATTTCCTAATCCTAAATACCCAAATCCTTGCCTTAGCCTGTGAACAGGCTCTCTGTTCGGGGAAGGAGCGAAGAAAACAATATATCCTTGCATGACCTAAAAGCTAAACCGCTATTCAACTCCAAACACTTAAACTATTAATAACACGAAACAGTGAGAAATAAGTTAAACTCGTTTATGAAAATGTAAATGGCGCTCCAATCTTGAATTGAACGAAAAAAATCCCCAACTTTCCCTTGTGTTCCTGTTTAAGCATATTAAACGATGACTTAATTCATGTACATTGTAAATGATTTTCTTTATTTTCTATCACAGCAGAAGCCACTCTCTCGTTCAAAGCCCAGTATGTAAAATGGCACAACGATTATCGTGATTTACACCAGGTAAATGAGCGCCATGAAGACTGCTTTGTGTGTTTATTGTACATGACTTACTTCTTGAAGTCATGCAAAGTAAAATCCCATTTGTAGACATGTGTTAACCAATTAAAGTGAGTGCATCACTTTTCTCGCCATGAAATTATAATCGTTATGTTAGATCCTTTAATTTCACAAGCCACGTATCACGTTTCTTCCGCATGTGAATGTGAACTTGATCGACTGCCTATCAGTACGTAGCTTTTTGTCATATTATCACAAATTTAATAGAATTATATATATCTCAGCTTAAATGCAAATTCTGCCCCATGCCCGATGATCATCGAGCCGGGGAATATCTCCGGTTTTCGAAGAGGGCTGCAATTTGATCTTAAGTCCTAACGCACAGGTCTAATCATTACTGACTAGCTACTGTTACTGACTGACTGTTTCACTGTGATCATGACTTAAAGAGTCACTGACTCACTGATTGACTCACTGACTAACCTACTGACTGTCTGACCTATACTGGCTGACTGACCGACTGACTGACTCACTGACTCAATGACTGGCTGACTGACTGACTGTCTGGCTGACTGACTGTTTGTCTTATGACCTTCACGCCTAGATGGCACATGAGGTTGAGGCTGCCCCATGCAATCCATGTGCCCTCTTATTGGTTTTCACCCCATGTCCAATACACGCGAACTGATTATAAGTCAGTCTAAGCCCCCATCATTCTCCGTGTTTCTCGGGGTGAACTTCTTTTCTTTTCCCAACTGTGATGCCCACCTCAGTTCAGTCCTCATGTTGCTCTCCCGTTCAGTTTTTTTCTGTTGATATATCCCAGCCATCTCCAACAGCTGCCGTTTGTCGGTCTCTCCGTCGTCTGCCTCACGCCTTTTTGCGATCTTTCCTTGAGATGAAGTGTAAGACAAATAGTTTCTGACTATCTCTCTGGGTGACCCATCAGCATTCTGCACCCTAGTGTAGGAGAGCCTTCTGTGCTTTCTGTTGTCATACCATGTCTCGTTAATGCAGCTGTCTGAAGAAGAACTGAAAGAAACGTGAACTCGAGTTGATTTCCTGGTAGCTAACCTGATTGAGTCCCCGTGAAAGTAGAAGTATGAAGATGTGCTTTCTAACGAGCTTTGTTTAAGGTCATGTGCTGCTCTATGTTGGTGGAGAGTTCGGATCTCGGCAGTTCCGCGTCTCTCTCTAAAAAATAGCGTATGGGAATTACTTATGTATTGCCCTGTAAATCAGGCTAAAAAAAATGTTTTTGTTTATGCATTGCAGGTTGATGGCGTCACTTGGAATGATACCCTTGCAAAAGGCGCGGAAGACTGGGCCAAGTACCTAGCAGACAATAACCTGTTTAAGCATGCGTCCAACATAAAGCCAGGCGAAAATCTTTATTTGTCCTCACACATACCCACAGAGCCATGCACCGCTGCTACGAAAGCTTTCTACGGAGAAGTTAAAGATTATGATTTTAACAAACCCGGATTTTCAATGCAAACTGGACATTTCACCCAGGTAATCTGTTTCACAAGAATACCAATACCTTTTTAGGAGATACTCGATGAGGAAATAAGGACTCAGAGATTCGTTCTCCTGTTTTTAACTACTGTTGCAGAGCCTCTAAAATGTAGAGACATTAGTTTATGTACTGTGTGGGATTTGTAAGTGAATCATAAAAGGGACAAAAAATTTAGATCATGGAATTTCTTTCCTTGAATTTTCGAGCCACTTTTTTTTTCAAGAGTGTCCGAAACTGACATTTGTTATTCCTCTAAAAATTAAATGCATGAAATTTGCCATGCTTTAAATTTTTTTAAGGTGATAGTGTACTTAATAAAACGGATTTTTTTAGTCTCAGTTAAGCGGTCTGTTGTGTGCCCTTGACTTTTATCAGTTATCATATTTGATTTCGTCGGCCTTTGTGAACTCATAAAAGTGGTACTAAAAGTGGTGTTTTATTTATCATTACCATTGGCAATGGCATCTTTGATTATTAGACATAGACACAGTTTATTTACCCACGAAGAGCTCAGCAGCCTTAGCTTGTTACAATTATGCGGTATAAAGTTAGCATTTATCTTGGTAAAGGAAAATGGTCGCATTGTACAGTGTGTAAGATTGAAGTGGTTAAAATAACTTAGCAGAATAACTTGTGCCGAAAATTCAATTTTAGAACTGAGATTTTTGTCCAAAAAAACCACTGTACCTGGGCATGTAGCCAAAGACCTGCCTATAATTAGATTCTGATGAACTGATTATTACAACAAAAAGAAAATCTTTTGAAGTGCAGTTCCTATTGATGTTTGTTATTCTAAATATTATTGTTTGTTTTTATTAAGGTTGTGTGGAAAAACACCAAGGAAATCGGTGCGGCTTCTGCCACCAGGCAAGATGGCAAGTTTGTAGTGGTGATTCGCTATTTCCCCGGTGGTAACTATGTGGGAGAGCAACCGTTCAGGAAAAATGTTCTTCCTCCTAAAGACTGGCAGCCACCGACCGAAGCAGCGGTCGGTCAGATACGTCCCAGCTTCGCTTTCAGTGGTTTTGTGCTTGTCGCTGGGTTTTCCTTCAAGTACTATTTTTAATATGGTGTTCAGGACTCAAATTTTTTAACACCGAAAGATTGATGCCACCGACGGGTAACAATGCAAATGTAAAGACTGTGTTAACAAGGCCGATATGCACATAGCTGCCCTAGTCTATTTGCAGGCAGTCCACTCAATATGTTTTCGCGATTCTCCTGGCTTGGGGTGTTTTCACGATTTGCTTAGTTTACTTTCTACCATACTCCGCCCGAATTTGTGAGTGTTAGCAGTTGTAAGTTCCAGTAAGCTTTCCCGGTTCAATTAACTTGTTTTTGTCTGAAATATTGCAATAATGGGCCTCTTATGTCAATCCGTCTTGATTTTCTTGTTCAGCAATGCCATCGGAAAACTAGAGGACATTCTTGTGTGATCCATAGAGAGTTTTAAAGTTTTAAAGTTTTAAAGTTTTAAAGGGTTTCTAACCACCCAATAGCTGAGGAGTATGAATAGTTACCAGTTTTTCCCTTACTAAAGTGGAGCCGGTCAAATAGTGATGGACATTTCGGGACGATTAGACATCCACCACATTCATCAAGATTTATTACATACGGCCACACATGTAAATAGCCAGCCCCAACTACTTACTTTGTCGTTGTCAAATGTAAAAAACTCAGCGATGCGATTGTGGGAGGCCGTTATATTTGCTCGGAGATGAACAGCAAATTAAGGACATCCGAAGTGTGAGTGGCCAGTTAGAGTGCACGTAAAACACTATTCACAGGTGTAGTACTAATAATACTGGTTTAATAATAAATACCACTTAACCTATTAAGGCTGGTTTTCACTACCGACAAAGTCGGAGTCGGAGTCGGAGTCGGAGTCGGAGTCGTAAGCGGAGTCGTAAGAGTGCTTATGACCAAGTGAAAATCAAAAATCGGAGTCATAAGCTCGACGGAATCGGAGTCGGAAGAATCAGAACATTTCCATTTTCATCCGACTCCGTCTACGATTCCGTCGCTTACGATCTAGTGAAAACCAGATTGCCGGAGTCGGAAGCAGAAGCGGAAGGATGAGCCAATCACAGTGCTCGTTCCCACGCTTTGCGATTGGTTTAGTTCCTCCACTTCTGCTTACGACTCCGACAATTTGGTTTTCACTAGATCGTAAGCGACGGAATCGTAAGCGCAATAGGAAACTCTGCTTACGACTCCGTTGTTTGGTTTTCACTAGTTCGTAACGCTCTACGCCTCTGATTACGACTCCGACTCCGACTCTGACTCCGTTGCTAGTGAAAACCAGCCTTAACTTCCGCGCGCACAATGAGGAAAGCAACTCAAGTCAGTGCAAACTTTGACGGTACCTTGTTTCTCAGTTTTTTATTGTTTTTTTTTTTAAGAATTGAGGTTGTAAATATTTCTACTAGCACTTGCTTTCCCGTAATAAAGTTATATAAACATTATCGAGTACCGTATCAAACTTTGCCTATTTCGGCAATAATAATGAGAAAGAAGACGTCAAGGGAAACTGTTGATGCCGATATTGACATTCGGGTTGTCCTAATGGTTGTGTTTGGAGTTGTTGTCCTTAATTTAACTCTACGTGCCTGATATACAAGGAAACAAAACTAATGAAACACATGTAAATCTACGAAAGACTGTACGCAACCGCTTGAGATATTCTCAGACCCGTAACAGGGGCAAAAGTAGGGGGCTCGGACCCCCCAGAAATTTTCGACATTAGTCCCCGAAAGCTGCTGTTTCAAATCTCATACTGTCGATATTTATCCTTTAATTGCATTTTTTTCGCTGCATTTTTTTCCTCGAGGTTGGCGCCAACTTTAGAACGTAGGTGGGCGTCAGCTTTACAAATGAAAGATGCATGAAGCAAAAAGCACTCTGGAGTGAGTTGCATAAACCTTAACGTCCCGTGTAACTTCTAACGTCGGACGTTCACTCTCGACAAAGTCACTATTTTAACGTCTGACGTCAGCTGTTACGCCCGCGTTAGGTTTTATGCAACTCACCCCTGAAACAGCAAAATGTTTGTTTTATCCCTTTAACCCTTTTCCCTCGACTTTCCCTCCTGTAACAATTAACTTTCGTCTCCTAGTCAGATTGAATAAACAAGTTTAACCCTTGTTCATGTATGATACATAATTTGACAAGTTGTGGTGGCCGCGTTAATAAATCATATTGACAAAGCTGAAGGGCGTTTTGGCTTCAGTAAAACATCTGATTGAAGACAAGAATTTTAAAACTAGAGGCGATTTTTCCGAAAGTTTCTTTTATTTGTCAGTGGTCGCGACCAAGTTCGTTAGAATGCAGTTCAAAAAAATTGTCCTTTTTTCTGTAAGCAATCTATATTCGGATTGATGAACTACATTCATTTACTTTTCTCTTTATGTTATTTAGGGGAGGGAAATATGACAATGGGAATATGGCAGGGGTGGTGTCAAGAGAGGAACATAACCCATTGTAATATTGTTATTAGCTATTGTTTCAGCTCCGCTTTCCCTTGTCACAAAGTCTCCACTAGCTATTCACACAGTTGTGATTGTCAGGGAATATTGAACAAATTCAACCGAAACAAACAAAGAATATCAACTGAAAAATAAACTTCTTAAGAAGACTTTGGTTATTTAAGTGATCGGCTCCTCGACATTCAGCGTCAAAGGAACAATGGACTATTTGCGAACCTGTCTCCTTCATTTCCTCTCTTATTTCGTTTATTACAAACAATAATTGCAAATTCTTCTGTCAAAATCAACAGGTGATCAAATTTGACACCCACATAACAAATGGTTTCCTTTTTTAATTTGTTTCCCTCTTTCAACATATTTCTATCGCTAAACAACACTCTGAATCATCGAACAGAGATTTAGCCAAGTCTCACATCACTTAGTGAATGGGAACATCTCGTACTCTTTACCTATTAATAATAGGTCATTATTATCCTGGGTATCGCGACTAAATATCGACATAATGTCCAAATGATGCAAAGGACGTGCAACTCATGCACTTCCCATGAAAAATCCTTAAATGCAATTTTTAAATAGGCACCGACATGTTTGACCGAACATTTTCTTTCAACACTATTCGTATTTGTCCTGGCCCCCTAAACTTTTGAATGGTGTTGAATGATGCAGAATAAGGTTGGATGTGGTGAACGAAGTTTCATTGCCAACAACATTTGCACAACAACGTTGTACTCACTAAACAGTGTTGGATAATGTTGCATCCATTTGACCGAATTCTTAGACCTGGTTTTCAATAGCGATGCACTCCGCAAACATAGCCTAGGAGACTACCGGGAGCCCTAAGCGTAATCAGGGATAATGCTTGCGTTCCGCCCGTGTCCGTTTTGCAATGAGTCAGTGTCGCCAAATCATATCGTTCTGGAAGGCATTGACCGCCTCAAAAAATCCCAAATCAATTGTGATTGAGATTTTCTTTGGCGCATTGTCATCTCAAACTTTCGTTACCGATGTTTGAATTGATTCCTTTGGGACCACAGGGACAAATATGTTGTTTAAAGTGCGAGCGGAAGTCAGAGGGCATCTCCCTAGATTGCTAGCAGTCCATTTCTGGATAGTCGAGAGGGCGAAATAGCCGTGGAACCTAGAGCGAACGTGCGGAGTGGGGCCGGCCTCGCCCCCAGTCTCTTCTCGTGTTTTCTCCGCTCGCAAGGCTATTTCGCGCGCCCTCTCGACTATCCAGAAAGGGACTGCTAGCAGTGCAGCATCTCCGAGACGCCGGCAGCAGCGCAGCAGCCAGGAAATTCGAAAAATAAGCTTCCGTTCCTAAAATTTTCTGCAACTGAAGTTTTCGGCAAGATCAACCTGGGTTAAATTACACAAATATTTCTTTAGGAAGCCTTAAAACAATCTGCATGAGAACGTAATTAATTAACTTCAAAGAGCAACGTTTCAAGTATTTTGCTCCTTTTTCTGGTTGGGTGCCTCTGATACCGGGCTATGATGCGTCACGTTTCAGACAAAATATCATTGATCAACGTACCTCCACAATCGGGTCTTTCATTTAGAAATTTCCTGTTCTCTTTGGTCTCTTTCGGATAAATTTCCATTATTCAGGTCTATTTTCCCTTCAATTCGAGTTAATATAAGTGGCGTTAATTTCGAATGGCTTAATAAACGCAAGCGTTAATTTTCTATAAATATGGACACAGATACCCTTTTTCTCTCCTAATTACTTGTAAAGAAAGAACGTCAAATGTCCAGGAAACCACGTACTATACTCATTCTTTTTATTCATCGAACTCCACATTCCACATATTTCGCGATTTCTCTTTCCTCATTATTTATGTTTGAAAATAAAGAATTAACCACAGTGTATTAAAATATTGGCTTTGAGTCTGATATTCTTGATATTCTGTTTACATTATACAACTATCTAACGACGACCATAACCGAACGTAATAAAAATATTATAGTAAAAAAATCGTTTGCTAACTTAAAAGCACAAAACAGCCTTGAAGAAAAAAGTGGATACAGTTTTGATATCATCCAGGAACCTAACGTACGTTGGAAAAAAAACAGTTTTTCTGTTCACTAGTGCTTAAAAACGAGTAGAACAAAGGGAAAAAGCCCAAATTAAATGTATAGACAGAGCAAGAAAAGACCGGATATATTTTTGCCGATTACCCTGTAAAGAACTGATTTTCAAAGAATAAAACTAAAAGCAAATAAAGACAGCATAGAAATTTAAATAAATAATGAAAAAATTGTCGTTCGTCCTTTTTGTTAACCCTTATTAATCTTTGGAACAGAATTTTTATGATTTTTAATTGCTAATACGGTGTCGTGTTGTAATGGCTGCAACGTCAAAATGGAATACTACGATAAATTCCGTAACCCCTTCGCAGATGGCAGCACGTGTTTGTTTGTTTGATTGTTTATTTGTTTGTTGCTGGGTTTTTTCGCTTATTTATTAGGTGCTTCTTGAAACTGCATTGTCACAAAACAAATACAATCTTATGACCAGTTTTGTGCCTTGAGGGTGTTTTTTAAGGACTGTGTGTTAAGCCGAGGCCGGTCAAAACACTAGTTATAATTCGTGAAGATCGTCTGTTTCCCCGCAAGTGAGCCTTCTTAAGCGGCCTTCACCGTCAAACTAATGTTGGCCAACTCGTGTTGGCAAACTCAAATTGGTGTGTGTGAACGACACAATAGCAGGTTGGCAAACTGTTGGCGAGAATAGAGACAAGTTCTATTTGTCGCCAACAGTTTGCGAACATGTTGTTGTGTCGTTCACACACACCAATTTTGAGTTTGCCAACACGAGATGGCCAACATTAGTTTGACGTGTGAAGGCTGCTTTAGATTTCTTCGAAGGAAATACTCCGGGTATACGCATCAGGTAAATAAGGCTCCCTTAAATTGCGCCCTGATTTACCAACAACTTAAAAGACGTGCTTGTTTGACAATGACGTTGCAACCATAACAATAACATAAATATATGTTTAGTACCTATGCCTTTACCTTTTCTGGGAGTAAAGTTACACCTTTTACCCAAAGTTTTCCTTAAGTTTTGAGACACTTCAGGACGTACTACTTGAAGCCTTTCCGGAGGCTTTTAATGTGGCTTCCAGAGTCACAACCGCTATGTCCGATATTAATGATATATATATATCCCATAATAAGTTTCTATATTGGTAGTCACTGCCCTTCTGAGTAATGAAATACGTTGTTTTGGTAATCAAGAAATGTTCGAATGTATGGAATCCTCAACAATAAATGTACAATGGAGATTCTGGAACTGTCTGATGTGACAGATACAGATAAATCTAGTAGCGTTTAACGTGCAAATAACCGCCCATATTTTGATCGAAAGCTGTCGATTGTCAGTGACTACCCATGATTGGCAAAATTGCTTTACACTAAGGTAAAATACACTTTACCTCGACTGAACAGTTTGATACTGAACTGCCAATGGAATTAAAACAGTGAAATACCATAAACGCCATTATTACCGGGCCTTTAAATTCTGCCTTGTATGTTTTGATACGTTTTGTGGTTGTAGTAGCCATAGAAACTAGGTGACCGTAAAATGGTATTCCACCGTCATTCAATTTTTTATAACATATCCGTTAGACGTACAGATTCAAATTACGTTAGTTAGTAATAAAACGTAACTTAATTAATGTGGAACTGAGTTAACAGAATTAGACAGATATTAATTCTACGTAATTGTTACAAAAATAAATATATTGATTGATTAATCACGGTATTTATTTACTCCTTCGATACTGAGAACTTCGTTCCTTTGGTCAGTCCATTGTCCCAACGCTTTTTCAATAAGATAAACATGTAAAACATCTTTCACGTTAAGAAGTGGACACATTGCTGCAATCCGTGCTATGACCAATTGCAAATTTTTTCACTAATCTACACAACTCTTTGACCTTCTTGACAACTTCTATGACAAAGGTACAAATTAATAATAAGTAAAGAAATAACTGGCTAATCAAAAATTCAAGAAAGGTGAGAGGTGGTGTTTCAAGTTCCAAAGACACTTTACGACAACTAAAATCTCCACCTCCCAGACCTCTTGGATCTGATTGACCAGTGGAGGCGAAACGATTGGAAAGCTGTCAAGAACTTGTCAAAAATCATGTAATTTTCAAGCGTGAAAGTCTGACTCTTGTAGTTTTACAGCTTGCAAAGTTGCAAAACAGTAGCTTGCAAAGTTGTAAAACAGTAGAGTCTGATTTTCTCCTAAGATTTGATGTTCAAATTTTTCCAATAATATTGTATTCTAAGAGGTTGTATCTGGCCAGTAAAAGACGTGTTACACTTTCCTTTTGTAGCATTGACATGTACCATCGTAAACATCTTATTATCCTTATCTCTCTCACCAAATTTCTATTTAAATCCATTTTCCTTTTTTTCGGCCGGAGAATAACAGCCTTGTAATTCTTTACCAGTATCTTTTCATGCAGGACCACGATGATTGAGGAGCTCTTTTAAGATGTCTGGCAAAAAATCAGCCGGGGGCAAGGCTGGCGTTCCAAAGAGGCGCTCTAACATTGTCACATTCAAAGCATAAAATTCGATGCTTATTCATTCACTGATATTTAGGTGTGGCATTCACAAGTTACCCACTGGTTCCTAAAGATTATAGTCTTCTGTTTTCCTGTGAAAAATTATCTCCTTAACATGTCTTTTTGTCCTTCAACATTTCCTCGAGACTAACAGCTGACGATGAAGGTTGTGGTCACCGCTTCATGCAACTTGACATGGACCTCAGTATGACGTCACTACTCCGCGAATGACAAAATCCCGAAACGTAATCAAAACACCGATCCCCGACGACATAATTATCATAAATTGATATAATAATTAAATCCACGTAAATTAAGATGATGAGTCTTCTAAAATGTAGGTAGACATTAAGGGCCACTTTTCTCCGCCATTTTGACTTTCTCTTGGGCTTTTTTCTTCTCGCGTAGAAGATTTTCCTCTTCGTCGTCTTCGGCGTCATCCCCACCCATCAACGAAATAAAGCCCCAGGGTGGCTCGTCCTCGAACAACCGACTAATCGCAAGCAGAGCACTGGACACGACCGCGAGACCAAACGTGAAGTAGACAAATGTGAGAACAGTGAAGGCGATGACGTAACCCGGGTGATCTTTCTCGCTTTTGGACGGGTGCTGTGGGACATAATCACCGAAACCGATTGTACTAAGCGTGATAAATGCGAAATAAACACCTTCAAAGAATGTCCATCCTTCATAACTTTTGCCTATGCCAGCCAGGAGTAGAATCATTCCCGTTACCATCATGAATATGCATGCCACAGTTTTAAGGTAGATTTTCCGAGGTTCTCTTTTGAAGATCCTTGAGTCCACAAATTTCCAGAAGTTTGCCGTTGTCTCCGTGATTCGTTCACCAATCGATTTCAGCATCAGACCAGTAATAGGAATTCCAAAGATGGCGTAAAATATACAGAAAACTCGACCCCAGATCGTCGCCGGGGCCATTTTGCCGTAACCTGAGGTATGAAAAATTAAAAATTAGACTGCAAGTTGCAGGTTTCTGTCGACTGATACTGAGCAAGAGGTGAGGCTCTAAGATAACTATCAGAGTCAATAGCGTGAAGTTGACGGAAACCATATTTAAACAACAGAGTTCTTCTGTCGAAGGCACTATCGTGTGATAGGTTGCCCAAGGAAATCTGATGTTCACAACAGTATGAAGTTTGAACATCAAATCTCCGAGGGAACCTATCACACATAGAAGGACTCAATTTTACAACGGTAAATTTTGAGGAAAATTGCCAAACACGGACACTATGCGCTGATAGGCGCCCGCTGAGGAGAAACACTATGGCGTCACGTGATCGATTTCGACCAATAGGAGCACACCAAAATTTAGCGTTGTACTAAAAACATGTATATGAATTTCGGTGAGGGTGGGCCAAAATCGATACCAATTTACTCGATATTATATATACGTGGGTATTCCTCCCGAGCAGCAACAAGTCCTTTGTATTATAGCACATTTTTATCTTTATTACTACTTGCAGCAAATTCATTATAAATAGCATTTTAGCTCTACAATTTCTATTTCCATTTTTCTTTTTTTCTTTATGTGGAATACCTGTAAATTAGTTGACGTGTTATCACAAACTCCGTCTCCTGCTACGTCTGAGATAACACACCATTACATAGCTAAGTATAGCTATTATATAGCGCATGGTATAGTGGAAATGCACTGATTTCTACGGAACCGCTCACTGGAATTTCATGGAATTCGGTAGAGTACTAGTTCAGAACACGCGTAACTGGCCTACAAACAGAAATTGAAATCTTACCGAGGACATGTTCAGAAAACGTTAAAAGGCAAAACACCAAATTACAGAAGATCTCTCTGTCAAACTTTCACGAGACCAGTCTCAATAGGCCAGTATTTTTCTGAGTTTTCTAGAGATAAATGATGGAAAAAATCTAATGACTGGATCTTCAGTAAATAAATCAAACCCATTATTTAATGCTAGTTTATTACCAGCCGTGTTGCCATTACAACGGTATTTAGCCCAATCAGGAGCCATAATCGATTATGGCTCCCGGCCCAACATAACATCTCAAAATATAATCTTTTTTTAGTTGAACCTGCATATTGCCAATTTTGGCCGCCCCACTGCCAGTGTTTTGACAATAACGATGAATAACGCACAGGTACAAGGAAACTGTTTTCGGCCATCTTAAGTGATGACGTCACTATACGGATCATAATTCGGCTAACAAAAATCGAGAAATATTGGTAAATATCATAACCGTAGCGGATGGATTCGAAAAGCTGTTATAGGATTATTACCCCGCCGTCAGAACGGGGTCTAGTATTACCCTTTTTTTCTTTCGTGTTCTTCTTATTCTTCTCCATTTTTTTTTTTTAGTCACTTGCCCCAGACCTCCGTTTTTCGCTCAGCCAAACAAATATTCGTCGCAAACTTCCGCCATATCACTTGGGCTCGTATCTTGAGTGACCGTAATATATTTCGCACCCCGAGGAGAGGGAGAACAACGGCTGGATCTAATCCCCCTGGGGCTTTTCTTGTTTTCGCAGTTATGATGCAACTAGAGCAGCAGGAATTAAACCTCAGTAAAAACATTCTGGCGTTCATACCAGTATTTATCCATGGTTTGTTTACGGCAAATTAATCATCATTGATTTGTCCATCTATGATTTCGTTTGCGAGCAAAGTTCTTTTTTAAGATTGAACATATTTTTCGATCTATTTGTTTATCTTTTTTCAACGCACTCTCTAAATGTGCAAACGAGGTTCTAAATTTTGCGTCTGACGATACATTTCTTAAGTGATTTCTTAAATCTTGAGAGAAAAGACGCCGAATCATCGCTAAATCTGTCACTTACTTCAAAATTGCTAATGGCAATGTAAACCTTTAACGACCTGGAAATGTTGAAGCTAAATACATTTTAACGATGTGTAAATACAAAACATTATGCCTCTACACTCCGCCGACGTTTTCCTTTAATTTTGGTTTCCCGTTTAATGGATTTACCATTGTAGGCCCGGTCATGTGATGACATGGATTAACGTGCCTTTTTCAAAAACGTTTTCAAAAGCTTAATAAAAATGTCTCGTACTCAGAGAAAATGAGTTATTTTTATAAGACATCACCTTAATCCTTGTTAATATTTTAACATGCAAGGGGTGAGAAGTCTTTTCTTTAATAAGTAACACCATAACATCCGTTGCAGCTCCAAATATCAAAGATAAAGGCAGTGCATAAAAGACATTCCAATATAAAAATTGATGTGGACTGACCACCTCACATTTAGTCGTCAACCAGCCGCTAAAGTGTAAACAGCTGACAAACAACAAACGTATTTTCTACAACCATTACTAGAAAATTTCATATTATTTTTTAGAATAACGTTCTTTAAAATTGTTACAACGCATATGTTACTTTGCTGAGGTGGTGTTTGGCTCAGTCATGAGATTTTGAAGCATATTTAGTTTCCCCGAAGATACTCGGATATGTTCGATAAAGGTGTTACGCTTTTTATCGGGAAACTTGCTAAAGGAACCCTGAAGAATTTTTAGCCGTCAAAAAAGTTATCAATTTATCCACAACCCCTATTTTAAAACAGAATTTTTAACAGAAGACAAAATTTAACAGAAGTGAAATGTATAAAATGCCATACATGTACGAAATGAAATTTAACTGATGTAAGCAGAAAATGGTCTTTTCCCCTCTGGTTCGACATTCCAATGAGTTCTCTTAAACTGTGGGCACAATATTTGGCAAAAAATAATGTCTATCAAAAGGCCACAAAAATCCTGAAAATACTTAAGATGTTAAAAATTCGAATGTTTCAGCACTGATTAAAATTAGTAAACCGCGCCTGATAACAAAGTGTCAAATATTCTCAGTAAAGTTTTGAGATTTCATTAGATCACAGATCACACTGATAAACTATATCATAAACTTGCAATTAATCGTCTTTATAGGAAATATTCAAAAAAGGCATACAATAACTACACTTTGCTCCAAATTAGAATTAGAGTATAATTTATGTTTCCTGTTTTTCATAGGAAAATTTTGCATTTACTGCTCGGCAGCAGCGTTTCTCGTCGACCACAGAAATAGAAAATAAAATCAAATGCTGGATTTCTTACTTAGCTTTTCCACAGGGGCTGGATTTTATTAAGTTATCCTAAGTTAAGATGACTCCCAAGTATTGTTTTTAATAGGCTTTTGTTTTCCAACAATACATAGGAAACATCTCAACCTAGGAGGACTTCTCGAATCCAGCCCCAGGTTTTTTTTTTTTTTCGCTTTTTGCTTCACATACGTCTACTTTTGTTAGGTTTTTGTTTGTTTGTTAAATACAACCTAAATATCATTGTTTTTCCCCTAAATATGATCAATTATATGTCTAATGAAACAAGTTTTATTCTACTCCTGCTGTTTTTCTATGAGCAATAGTCAACTCGGCTGTGCTCTTGGACTAATAGCATTCACTGTCGTCCCCAGAGCCGCGATCCTTTTGGTCAGCGCCATGGATCGAGAACTCTGGCGGGGGCCGGGATAACGCACAAGCGCAATAGCTGCCCATTTTTGTAACCGATGGTAACCGTTATTGTTTCAAATTTCTGAGGCTGAGCAGAAAGTCCGTGATTCGCGGACTTCCTGCTTTCGGACCCCGCCAGAGCTCACGATCCGTGGCGCTGGCCAAAAGGATCACAGTTCTGGGGACGAGAATGAATAGCATTTGGACATGTCTTTCTCATCAGGTCCCAGTTCTTCACGAGCTGGATATCTTTATCCGCTGGGTAAATCACAATCCAGCGGACAAAGTGTACCCCAACCAATACACTCAATCCGCTGGATAGTGATTTAACTAGTGAGTAAAGTTATCCAGTCTTTGAACAACTGGTGCCAGGTTAAGATTAAGGATGGTGCCTCTTTTTGTTATTGTGCATAGGTGCTGCGCATTTTGGGCCTGGTCCGAGATGTTTGGGTTTTCTTAAGGAATTTGCCTGCTTCTACAAAGATACTTTTGCGTGGCTTATGACTATGTGGAAAAAACAGATCTTAGCAAGGGCTATCAGAATCCAAAAAGATATTAAACTGGGGGTAACCACGCACTTTTCAGAGATAATTGATCTTAAATTTGGAAAGAAATGGTCATACATTCTTTGTATTTTAAAGCTTTTTTTTAGAATTATGGTTGCTTAATTATCTCTGAAAAATGTGTGGTTACCCACATTTTTTTTTCAGATCCCAATAACCTTGCTAAGATCTACTTTCCCTCAATAGTGATAACCTTTGCAAAAATACCTCTGGATTAGGAGGCACCGTCCTTAACACAAGTGAGGCTGAATTTCCTGACGCAGAAGAGAAGCATTTCTGTCTAATATAGTACACTTTTAAATCAGAGGAAAAGAAAGCGACTACCTCCTGTCTGGATCATGACTTATCTGCTTTCCGCGCAGTTAATTAAATCGTTTGGGGTCGTATCACGGGCTTATGTTTGATCCTTGTCATAGTTTTTAATTAATGTGCTCCTTCGTCTAGTGATACGTCTATACTTTCCTGCTGTCAACTACTGGCTACAGAGATTTACATTAGCGTACACCTGAATATCTCTTTAGGACTAAAATGCAGTTAACTCACAACTTATCTTTCTTCTGTTGTCACAGTCTCTTTAATTACTAAAAAGTACCAAAGGAACGTGAGATATTTACCCCTTATTAAGATTATAATCAACTGAGATCATTTTAGTCTTAAACGATGAGTAGACCACCTCGACGTTTTTCGGTTTAAGGTTCTTTGTCATGAGATACTTTAAAACGTAGTCTGCAAAACGAAACTGTCACAAAACAATTAGTCTTTTTTTGTGTAATGATTATGTTTTACATTGAGGGCGTCCTATGCAATCCTCAACCATTTTCTAAGCTAGCAGAGCGGTTGTTACTGAACATTTATCTTATTTTGTTATATTTTTGCACTCAAAAATGATGCCTTTCGAATTTTCAAGTTATGACTGCTTCAATTTTCCTCTTACAAAACAAACTGGCATTATTCAGCTTGGGTAAAACAGATTTTTAAGGGCACTAAAACTGCAATTACGAACATTATATTGGGGTGAAAAACTAGAATATAATCTTTTCAGTCGTTCTTATTCGATCTTGACTGTTTTTCGGTAATAATGAGCGAGAACACAAAGTTGCGGTGTTCAAAATATACAAATTACCAATATTACGATATATTAGAATTCTCTCACTGACAAATCGCAGTAAACAATATTTCATCTGTAACATACAGTGCAACACATAAATGTTTTATACGCAAAGGGGTATGCCCAATTACTTTCAATTATCCCTGAAGAATTCACAGCTTCGAAAATATTTACTCTAAGGCGCCATAATACTTAAGAATATCATTTGCCTAGCTGGCTCAATTGTAAGATTTGTACAGTACTATGACAATCGTAGCTTGATTGTTTTACGTTGGAAGAACGTCTATAACGTAACACAGTCATAAATCAATGGTGTTTCTTAGGTTATCAGTCGAGGTTAATAAAGAAAAACCACATTCTAAAATAATAATTAAACTAAAAAGCCATAACGCACATTCTCTGACATTCAAAAGTAAACGCAAAAATATTCCATTTTTCAATTTTAAATTTGAACCCAAAGGGCAGTATTTGTGAGAAAATAGATAAAAAGGCAACATCATATCTAACACTGTAAATACGGACGTTTTTTTTTTACTTGCAAAACAAAAATCACAATTGTAATCAAATTTCAACTAAAATCACAGAATATGGCATTGGATGTGAATTTACGATTTTTCACTTTTTTAGTTCCTGAAGTTTTCGTTTACCAGATAACAAAAGAAATAAACCTCCTTTGATCTAGATCGCATGTGTGATTTCAAATTCATTTCTCAGAGGCGGCGGTGATATGAATTGGACCTAAAATAACTTTTCTCAGAATTTCCCTGCAGCCGGATGAGCACTATTTTTGTTAAACTACTTTCCATTCCATAAATAAGAACAAAATAAGTAAGTGTGATTATAGATAAGCCGGAAACAATTTTTCCTTCTTTGGTGAACGCTCATCATAAAATACGTGTTCTATAAAAATAAGAATAAAATACAAATTTCATTATCTGCCTTGGCACGAAAGACTTTAACCCTAAAACGAGTGAGGATTTGTCCATTGAAAAGATTTCAGTTTGAACATAAAGAAATAACAATAACACATTTTTCGTCTTTTAAATCAAATGACAACATGCAACGCACAGTCTCTAATTGTTTTAACCGGTTCATAGATGGAAGTACAACAGCGGTGTTTGATGAAAATAAAACCAAGTACAAGTAGGATTTCGCTACTTAGCGGTGTGTTTATAATGAAATTTCTTGGCCGGAGTAAACATGATTTTACATTCATGGGTTGAATGTCTGTATTTAAGCAAGGATCAACTGAGAAAACCTAATTTACATTCATGCTAATACAGCGATAACGAAGGTGTTAATGCGAACGGTTTTTACGCCGCTTAAAGAAAAGGCCTACTTGATAATTCTTTTCTTTTCTTTTAAGGAAACGAACCGACAAGCGAATCTCCGAAATGTATTCTTTGTTTCTCTGTCAGAAGTGTATTAAAACAAAGAAAACTCACTTAAAATACGAAGTTTTAAACGAGTTCGTTTCACTTCTTTGAACAAAAATTTGAAGATTTCATGAAAATAAATTTTGATTCTCCACTCTCTTCACTTACGTAAACGGACTTTGTTTCAAAGACGACCGATTGAGGAAAAACCATTCGTTCGTTTAATTTAAGGATTTTTAAGACAATATATAAGCTCTACATATATCCTTCACATGATAGCGTGTTTTATTCTAAAGCAACCCAGTGCGGAAAAACCATTCAAACGTTAAATTTAAGATAGAAACTAGATATAGTTTATACAGTTTCTTCAGCGTTGTCTACAAAAGAGAGAAACGGAAAAGAAATAGTATTTCTGAAAGTATTGTGTGTGCATGTTAATGCCTTCCTTTGAGAAATTCATCGAAAACCGAAAACACGTTAAAGTACATTTAAGCGTGGATTTGGCAGCTGACTTCCCATTACTGAGAACAATTTTTCACTATTTTCATTTTTGTTTATAGTAAACATAGATCACTCGAACACCGCAAAGAGAACGAACACCAAGATTTCAATGGACGAAATATATTCATCATAAAAATACGCGCGAATTAGCTAATCGAGGGCAGGGCCCGATTCTCTCTAGGCAACAACAAAAAGCACAAGAAAAAATATCCAGATTTATTTGATCGGAAGTAAGAGAATATGGTCCTGTAACAAATTGGTTCTCAGGCACACTTTTCCAGTGTTATTATTTCCTTCGGCGCCAAATGTTTCTAGCTAAATGAACTCAATTTGAAATTTGAATTCACGACCAGATTTCCCAAAATTTCAAAAGGAAAGGACGTGTTCTTCGCTTGACATTTCGAAATATTCGTGCCTTTGTCTACCGGAGAGAAACACGAAACATTTTTAAGTTAAAAAAAGAGTATTTTTTAATAACATCGCTCTGATTTTCGTTTTTTGTTTATCTCTAGTCACAAAGACGACTTTTTGCTGAACAAATTGAAATTGCTTTTTATCGAATAGATTTGCTTTCCTCATATTGTTTGATTATGCCCAGTTTTACCTTCTTAATCACCCATGTCATAAAGAAACCCTTTTCTACCGGGACGAGAAGGTACAGCTGCTTTTTAAATAAATATACACTTTCTATCTGACGGAAAGTTTCTCCAACCGGAACGAAGGAAACCCTTGACTGTTTCGTTTTATTTTGGTGCAGTTTTTAGATTCAGAGCATGCAAAGATGGTCAGTTCGCCATAATTCCCTTTGAATGAGGGCACAACATTTTCGTGGCTAGAATAAAATATTCATTTGTCAGTAATTTCTATTTCGATAGAAATGACAGATTCACGTTTTGAATAGGCAAGGCTCAATTTTTTATTTACTCGCTCGAAAATAGGCATTTAATGATATCCTTTCTAATTGAGCTTCGTCCACTGTTCTCTGCCGATACCGAAAAGTTCAAAACCTTGATTTTGTTTCGCTTGGTCGAAATTGGATTTTGTCAAGCAGTGATAGAAATAAATGAACCGCTAAGCTTTCATTGTTATTTTGTCGTCTTCTATGCTATAAGTTCATAATCTTTTGATCACTGTTTTGCATAATATAGCGGAGCACAGCTTGTGTTAAGAACATTGTGCTTCGCTGCGAAATTAATTCTCGAAAAGCAAGCCGTGATGTGTTTTAGTTTAAAAAATTACAAAACAGGGTGATTTGGTAGTTTTCGCCTCAGTGAAATGCCCCATTTTTGTGTTATAGCTAATGAATTCAACGAAAGAACAACCCTTGAAACAAAACAAACTGCTCGCGTCCGACGAGCATCGGAAACTTAATTTTGAATATTCATGTTCAATACAACATTTCGCTCCAAGGTTTTTTTCTTATAATTATTTTTTATTCGCAACAAAAAGAGGCAGGATTTGAATCAATCGTTAAAAAAATTCTTTAGAACAGTGAGCATATTTTTCGGTAAAATGCTTGGAAATTAATAAGTTTATATCAACCAAAAGGCAAACTAGAAATTCGATTTTGCGAAGTTTTGCCGCCAAGTTTGACAGCGGTAAATCACGCTCCAGAGCTTCAATTGAAGTTACGGGTCAACGATCGAATATTCCGCTTACTAGCAACCAGAAATCTAAAAGCAAACATTCAACCAAAATAAACTCTCTGTGTTGGGCTTTATAGTTTACGAACCTGACCGAGAAGCTTAAGATGTTTCGCTCCCCACTAGGCGAAAAATATACGAAATAGATACGCTAGCGATGATGTTAGTAAGGAAAGAATTTGAATTCCAAGAGCTCTAAGTTTCTCAGGCATCTTAATGGTACACCGCAAACTAATGTCGCCGTGTACCAGCAACTGTATTCCCTGGACCAGAAGGCAACGAGATAATGTAAACGCGGCGCTTACGCAAACATTGATATGTATATTCCACGCTGTAAAATTCAGCAAATATTCTACTCACCGATCGTGGTTACGACTGTCCCGGTAAAGAACAACGACCCAGCGAAGCTCCATCGATCATAGCCAACATCGAAATACCCATCGTCGATGGCCTTCGAAATTTCTTCGAATAGGTGATTCATTTCTTCGTCCGAAATGTTGTACTTCTGTTTCATTTGTTGTTGTACTTTGTCAAAGTGATGTATTTCCTTATGTTCCGCTCCGGATTCGATCGTTTGGAACACTGCTGCACCAAATAGCAGATAAACAAGGAATAAGGTTGTTCGTAAAACGAGATTTTTTGTTGGGCCTTTCAGCGCCCTCAGGAAGTTTAAAAAGAAAACCCCCATTTAGCGAGGGAGCGAGGACCGAAGCTCTAAGCGCTAGCGGTCGTTTCGGGTCGTGGCTGTTTGTGACTGATAGCCGTATGTGTCAAACATGCTCTTTTCTCTCCTACCGGAGGTGGGTACTATTGTCCACAATCGTTACCCGATAAGCTTGTGACGTCACACCTGGCAATATTGTTAAGGAGCAAAGAATGAATGGCTTGATTAGAGGATATTGTATTAGCAAATTCGGTATATGCCACAATGCATTGTTAGGAATTGTACATAAACACAAATAATTGGTAACGCGCGGGCAACTCAGCCGTATAGCGCGGGAAAATGAGCGTAAGCGTCAAGCTAGTGAGCGCGCGCCGAATAAAACATGACATTCAAGCTTTTAAGATTGCTTGAGCGTTGATCACTCGCTTGCCAAAACAAGCAACATGAAGCCCTGAGCTTCTATTGTTATTAAATTCACCATATAAGGCAAGTGCAATCATTTTGCACAAGGGGATTTCCGCAATGAAGGAAATTTATCATACAACCCAAGTTCCGGTGCTTTGATCTCTATGCAAATTAACGTCGCTTGTCGTTTAGGCCTATAATTTTCTTTCGTGCGAGCACTTGCCTTTTTTAGTTTATTTTATTTTGTCTTTTAGCGTTGACAGTAAATTATGAAGATTCACTGGCGAAATTGTCACCGGTATTTCACAAAGGTTGAATTTTAAGGGCACCATACAGTTTGCAAGACAAAGAAAAAAAAAAGAATCGTCTGTGACAGCTGTCGTGGAAGAACTGAGAAAGGTGAAGCAAAGAAGTAC
Organism: Siderastrea siderea; assembly: GCA_964030785.1. NCBI lineage: Eukaryota > Metazoa > Cnidaria > Anthozoa > Scleractinia > Rhizangiidae > Siderastrea > Siderastrea siderea. The sequence continues at coordinate 64,226,706 of OZ034968.1, forward strand.
AAAATTACAAAATAAAATGTTTAGAAAACATATCCTTTTATTTTTAGAACAGCGACAAAAATCGGGTGTTTTTCAACCATACTTATTAAATTTACAACAGTCTCTGGGTTACTGTCCCAAATCCATATTTTAGCCATTAAATGCCATTTGAAAAAGACTTTCTTATTTTTAAATGGATAAAAACACAAGGTTATTTGTTTTTGCCCTGATGGGAAATCTGTTGTCCATTTCTTCGAAGGACAAACTAAATTTTCAGGTGTTTATCGATTTTGAAGAAAACAAGTAAATACGCGGCAATAGACGAATGCTTATTCTTTCAAACGTGGTTTATTTCGAGAAAATTTGCCTCTCTTATTTAACATGTCATGCGAATTGTAATCAAAAAAGCCTTAAATCATTTGCGCCGACTCGTTTATTAATTTTTCATAAAAACCCGAAAAGCGTAGCGTTGTGGTTTAACTAGCATGAAGGAAAATAGAATTGGTCTTGTAAAGAAAAGAAAAATTACAAGTCATGATTTTGTGTTTTCACTGAGAATAGAAAGAGCTGTCTTCAATTTGACAAATAAATGTCAAGATTTTTTGTTTATTCCGCTCGCCCTGACTGTCCATCTTCCATCCAATTTGGTTCGATTCGCTGCTACGTCTTCTCAACAAGAAGATATTTGTATTAGGGCTCGAAGAAGAAGATCCTTTATTTACACATGTTGTTTCCTTTTATTCTACCCACATGAAACGTGACTTCAGAGCGAGCGTTCAAATTGATAATACTGACATCTTCTTTGCCTTTAGGTGGAAATCAAAGTTTATTATTCTGAATACGTTTCCTCCAATTTTTAAGACATTTTAATTTTGATACGGACTGAAAAAAGTAACGTTAAAAATCAGCCTGCAAAATCATTAACCCATTTACTAGTTGAGAATCAGTCCAAGGTAAAATTTTCGATAACATTAAAGGATAAAGACGAAATTGTATGTATATTATCGTTTTGCTATTTTATTTCCATCAAAATGCAGACGAAAGAAGATGGTTTCATTTGTGCTATAAATCCATTAAAGAACTTCTCACACATAGTGGAATTTGATTTATTATCGAGCGAGAGCACTCCGTCTTATCAAAAAAATTAATTGAAATTCCTTTCTGTTAGTGTTTCTTAATGAACTTGTTGTTAGTTATTCCCATTTCAAGATTTATTAATTTTGCGGCTTTTGGTGATAAACAACATTTGTTATTGAACATTCTTTCCAAAAAGGATTTATAAATCCTAGCAACCAACTAAAATAGATTTTACTATTTTTAGTCTCTTCAGTTTAAGATTTTTCGATAACTTTTTCTTCGGCTTTCATCACGGTTTAAAGCAAATTTACTTGAATATCGTCAAAGTGAAAACAATTCACGGAAAATGTATTTTCCAGAAGCTTTTTAAAATGATGCTTTTTGTTCTTTTCAGCGTGCTATGACCCAAGCTGTTTTGCAATGAAAACAAAGATTTGGCCCTTTAAAGAGCACGTCTATGTTACTCCGTCGCCCACAATTTGCAAATTAAACTGAATTCAGCCATTGTGCCTCAGACAATAAATGAAGGTTTTGAATTGAAAAACTTTCAGTTAATTGCACAACAAGAATTTAAAATTACTCATGGGTTCAGGAATAAAAAGAGTTAATTTCCGTGGGAAACGCTACTGTCTTCGAGTGTGACGCACGAATCTTCATGTTCAAAAAACATTCCGAGTATGCACCAAACACGAATTTCTAGAAAAAAAAATAAAGTATTGTTTCTTCTTTGGTTTCTATAATGTGGCCTCGCGAGGAACATTATTTTAAACAGCGTGTTTTAAAGTGAAAAACATCAAATGAACATGTCATACAGAAGTATTCAGAACTCAGAGGAAAATATCAGATTTTAAGTGCCAATGAAAACTTGAATGCCAAACATGTACACGGAAATGACTTGATTTTAGCGGCTTCGTATAGATAACGATACATTTTTAAGTTCAACCTCGATTGCACAAAAATTTCGTTAAGTGAACATTTCACCTTTTAAAAGAGATTTTTAGATAATCGTTACTGAAACTCTATGGTCTTCAACCCGAGATAAATTAATATTACCAGCGGTTATTTTCCGCTTTTTGCAAAGCTTTTATTTTACGGAGGTTTTAGTGAAACAATCCATTATCCTCATCTAAATGTTGAAATTATTTTATACGCAAAGGCCCCATAATGACCAATAAAAGAAGCTGGAAAAACAATACACGAAAAATCATTCCCACGCAACAGCTGTCAGCAAATTGATCACAAATCAAATTTCTGTCACATAACAACTTATCCCTTGCTAAAGAAACAACGCTGTTTTAAAAACATAAATCTTCAGTTTGGACTCCCCGCTGTGAAGGCAAAACGTTTGCTTCCTTTTTTCGGAAAAAAGGAAAAGTTGATTTTCTAATTTTTCCATAACTTGTATAGATGATTCTCTTCTGTAGTGACTGCTAAATCCCTCGAAGGTCGATTCTAGACATGCATATTAGATTTAATCTGCGGTCCATAAATTCTTTATCAGGCTCTTATTTTTCATGGATTTACTGGCCAACATAGAACCACTTTCAGTTCAGGCCATAAAACACTTAAGATTGCAGGGGGGAAACAATGTAAAATAGTTAATCAGATTACATTTCATTCGCTAAATATCATTGATTTCGATTGGTTTCGATTGGTAGAATAGTTCTAAGAGCTACCTGAATATATGTACCACAGTTACAATCAATAGAATTCATGAAATTTTATTTCAAAACGCTAACTGCCAATCCTAACTCTGATTCCCCTGATTTAGTTATTTTGGAAATTAGAGATAAAAACCTGAAGACGTCTTAGAAGGCCTGAAATTTATGCTGTTCCCTTTTAAGCTTCGTTTTTTTTTTTTATCTTTTGTTTTCTCGAATCCTCTCTTCATCTATGTTTTCTTTTTCAGTTCTTCAAATTTCCGATCAAACCCGAATAGTTGTAAAATAAACAACATCTACCGGGATGCACGCACGCACAACTAACATAACTGCTACATTTTCCCCACAACTTAATTAGTCCCCGACGGTTTTCATCTTAGCAGTCAGGTTTCAGGGGACTACTCGAGGGACCTCGTTTTTCACGCGGGAATTTTGCTGTTTCGAGGTCGAACAGGGGACTGGGTTGAGTAGCAAATTCAAGCCAATTGACAAATGAAACTCATCACAGGAAAGACCACGTTACGGTTAGCTATTCTACTAAATTTGGTAATATTCAGTTTCATGGTAACCAACTGCAAGTCGTGAGGCTTCGAACATGTCCTAAAATCCACTTAACGGTTAATTATGAGAGAGCGTTCCCAGTTTCAGTTTGTTTTTAGGTACTCCCTGAATCCACCCATATGGCCCACTGTTCAGTAATGAAAGAATGCAAAATTGACAATTGTATGAGCCACGTTTTTCTCTATTGTTCTTTACATAGGTATTTGATTGTTATTAGCATACCGACGATCGAGGTTCGTAAATCTCTCCAATCACCGGCAAACATGGCAGTTACAAAAGTGATCCGCAGTACAGTGTGAGTGCAGGCGCAAGAGACAAGAAACCCCTCTTACGTTTTTAACGTCTGCACTTACGTCGCTCAGCGGACTCCCCTCCCCAGAATTCCCCTTGAGTCTCTGCGAAGAAGAGAAACTCGACAATATCCCCCGCTTGAACTGGAAATGGCTAATAAACTCATGGAAGAAAGCTGAAAAAAGGGACACAACAAGCGGGTCGCTTAAACAATGCAGAATCATATAATTGTATTTACTCAATGAGATATTTCAAATTTATTAGGAGCTTTTGTACCCCTTATCATGACAAAACTCACCCTCATTGCAACTTTCTTACTTTTCAAATTTACCATCCTTTTTCAAATTAACCGTTCTTCTCCTGATTTACCATCACACACGACACTTTCACATTGGCGATCCTGCAGTATGCAGGATGAACCTAGTAAATATGACTTAGCTTTCCACGAGTCTCCCAGTAGTTCAGTGGTTAGAGCGTCCTACCGGTGTACTGGAGGTCATGGGTTTGATTTCCGTTGGAAACTCAGACTTTTTTCTTTGTTTACACTTGTAACAGACTAAATATTACATCTTTCTTTTTATTTCGTCACCGAGCTTAAGAATTAACAATTTTGTGATCTAAATTGATTTTATATTCAGTTCGACCGTTTGAATTGTTCTGATTGTCATTTGTCAATAGTTTTGTGGTTTGAATTTGACCGCCTAGAGAGATCTGGATCATTACTTTTACGGCAAACAGCAAACGTCAGATCCCCGTTACATTTCCTCAAAACAATTAATAACTGTTAGTAAGTAAATGAGTGTAATGACAGAATGATTTAACTGAGAAAGATCACCTTTGAAGCTACAACCAGTGACTCAAGTCGTTGAAACACCCTCCCCTCCTTCCCCTATTCAATGTTGCATAGTGTTGTGAGCGCTGGTCTTCATCAATTTGGTTGAAACATTTTTCCAACATTGCCCAGTGGGAGAGGGAAGGAGACACAATTGTACCGACAGTGTTTCAACAAAGGGACACTGATTGTATCGAACGGAAAAGGCTTTAATTACGTGTCACGGCATACAGGTCTTTGATCGCAAACGACTTCTTGAAAATTGACAAGTATATATGGTTGGGAAAAAATGCGTGTTGTCTCAGACGGCTCTGAAGTTTTCCAAAATTGAGAGAGGAGAAGCCAAACCTTTCGTTTACGCCTAAAACACAGAAAACTGGCACTGGCTACAGACCAACATGTATCGGTGAAGAGAGGACACCAAAATCACCCCCATACAACTGCGTTTAACCATTTTGCTAGATGTCGAAGCCTTAAGCCAACAGAAAACGCTTATCATTTGATGTGATGCGATGTGGCAAGAAAAGCAGCGTTTGAAAATTCCAAAATAAGATATGCACAGCGCTAAATCAAATAGCATCACCAACTTTAGGCGGCTTGTAAAATACCGGAGTAAACGGAGGCGCCATACTTATACTCCAGCAGACACTAAAATCCAGCTCAAATTATTCCTCACGCTTTTTTCAGAACAGCGCAATGCCTTTTTTGCACCGGTCTCATATAAAATAAACGAAACGAGCTATTTCTACTACGATCTGGACATAAGAATCAAAGAGCTGAGGACATTTGCGGCGCGTGTTTACGGGTTACCAATGTAACCCGTCAAAATTTAAAAATAGATGTAACCAGATAACTTTTTAGCAAGTCCACGGGTTACAATGGTAACCCGATGTAAATTATAAACCATTGTAAAAGAAACCACATAACTAGCTTGTTTCATATAGCACTACAGTTCCTTCAGAAGACTGTTCTTCTTGTGGGTTTTTAAGTTTGCTTTGTTCAAGTGCGCTTTTAAGCCGGCAAAAAACTGCTCTGGAAGCACATGTGATGTAACGCGCTACGGGAAGCTAAAATTATTGTTGTTGACGCATTTTAACTGCTGAATACTTTTTTAAGGAGCCTACCATTCAAAGAGGAAAACAGTGCATGCTCAGTGAAGATATCTGTAGGGATAGCGCAGGCAAAATAGGCTTCAACGTATGACTTGATTTTAGCAGTCGTTTAGAAATATCACGCAATTTCATAATTAATTTCAAAGATAGATGATACTTTTAAATCATATACAACCAGTGACACAAGTCGTTGAAACACCCTCCCCTCCTTCCCCTATTCAATGTTGCATAGTGTTGTGAGCGCTTGTCTTCATCAATTTGGTTGAAACATTTTTCCAACATTGCCCAGTGGGAGAGGGAAGGAGACACAATTGTACCGACAGTGTTTCAACAAAGGGACACTGATTGTATCGAACGGAAAAGGCTTTAATTACGTGTCACGGCATACAGGTCTTTGATCGCAAACGACTTCTTGAAAATTGACAAGTATATATGGTTGGGAAAAAATGCGTGTTGCCCAGTGGGAGAGGGAAGGAGACACAATTGTACCGACAGTGTTTCAACAAAGGGACACTGATTGTAGCCTCCAACCCGGAAGTTCTTAGGGCTCGTCACGCAATCCGTTAGGAGCGCGTGACTAGTCCGAAATATGTCAGCGTTTCGTCTTCAGCGTTGAAGAAAGTTTCACTCTGAACAGCATTTTATTAAGGTCTTATTGATCGTGTCTTAATATTCCGTTACAAATTAGGTTCTGTCTCTATTTGGGGGTCCCCAACCTCCCGTTTTTTTAAAATATTGAGGGTGTCCCATGCAAGGGTATACAATACTGCGTAAGAAAAGTTCGTTTATATCCAACATTGTAAAAGGGAGAGGGGAACAAAGCGGAGGAAAGGTAAAATCTGACAACCTTCCCAACAAAATTGGCGAGGGTTGTAGTTTGTAGTTAACGGGAAAATGGCACCTTCACGCAGAAACGGCAAACCACAAAAGTGGAAAAATCAAGGCCACGTGGTTTTTCTGTCGTTTGCTGTTTGTGGTAAACACGATGTGAAATCCCTCTTATGCGTCGGGAGTGAGTGATGTGGCCTCATGTTGTTTTTTTGGCCCTTGATCCGGTTTATAAGGGCTTTCGATATCGGACCGTAATGTTTTCATTTGCATAGCTTCAGCCAGCACGCAATCCTTGTGTTGCCCGGCTTCTTTTCACAAAATGACGGCATAGTAACCATAAACTCGGGGAAAAAGGAATATTGTTTTCGACGTTTTAGCCTACCTCGAAGAGCCCGAAGGTATGGTATCGCTTTCACGATTTAAACGAAGCTTATACAACCGGCTGAGACAAAAACCTATTCGTGCAGCCCTAGGTTTAACAGCTTTGCTGGCGACTGGAATTTTGTTGATGAACGAATTGTCCGAACCAGGTGAGCGATTTATACTTGATTCACTGACTAAATTATAGCTGTAGTATTCATCAAATAGAAGGCAAGAACACTGAGATCGAGTTAAGTGAACGACAGTATAACAAATTCGCGTGACGAAACATCGCGATAGGATTATATTAGTCTAGGTATTTTACAAACAATCTGGTCTGGATTCTCTCCTGAGACATGAAAACATTTCCAGTGCTCGTGAAAAACTCGCTTGATTAGTGCATTAATGAAACTTACAGCACAGGGGTATCCAACAAGAAACTTCACTGAAGGAAAATACTTAAAATGTCTTCTATTCTCTCAGATTGTTTCAGGGGTGTTTTTAAGTGATATTTGTGTAAACTAACACAAGTTAATCTGTTCCGTTATAGACGCAGAAAATTTTACGGAAAGGAAACTTAATCAAGACTAAATCCGATTTTCTTGAGGCGGTTAAAGACTATCCGAACAGATATTTGGCGACTGCCAAAACGTTCAGTGAAAGTCTTCACTTGGTTCAAGGTGTCTTGATCGAAATAACAGCTAATCTCGATGACGTTTCATAAATACATGTGTAACTGCCTATAACTTTGTGCATCGGGCAGAATGGCCGGACATTTACGCATAATAATTAGGTACCGTGGCGAACCATTCAAGCATAAACGCTCCATAAAAGCGCCACAATAAGAGAGAAAAGGGACGAATCTGGCGAAGTTTACTCACTAAAATCGCTATTTCGTAACCCTCACAGGCTACTTTTTTAAGATGAAACTGCGGTTTTGTATAGTTAAAGGGCAAATCTACAACGTTATGTAAAAAATAGGAAAATACAACGAGGATAACTTCCGGACTTTTTACTTTCAAAAATGTGCATTTTCGGGATTTTTTATATGGGTTTAGACCGGTGTCACAGCGGATTTTGTCCCCCCGCCGATTTTGTCCCCCCGGACCAAATCCGCTAGCGGATATTGTCCCCCCGGACAATATCCGCTAGCCGATATTGTCCCCCCTTCGCCGAATTTGTCCCCCCCTCAACAATTGTTATTTAAGCTTTGTTTCCCTCTTACTCAGTAAACTTTCCATTTGCAAACTTTTTTGCAACGTTCCCTCGAATGACAACACAAAACGTGTTATAATTCTGCCATATTTATTATAGTAAATATAGTCACTTCTTATAATAGCGATGCAATTTTGCGTTCTATGCTGGTCTCTAAGTTATTTCAGAAATTTACTATAATTCATTGCAAAGCTTGTCGTAAACAAAAGACCTGACCTGGGACTTGTTAGCCGAACATTGTTTATTAGTCGAAAGTTATGTGCAACCCTCGTAAAACAAAGTTGATTTATTTAATTTCAGACGTATACAACAAACTAACAAAAAAAAGCAATTGTAAATTTGGTTCTGCACTTTAGCCTAGGATCAACAAAAATGACACTTGATTTTCGATTGGAAAACGTTGCTTCGGGCCGTGTTGAGAAAAACATAGCTTTTCCAATGCGGTGTTTGGTAAACACCGAGACTTACCTTGTCTATTTCGTCTTTTCAATGTTCATGAAATATTCGTATTCACATTTAATCGTCTTTTCTTTTATTCGTTTACGACTCCAGGAGTACGATAGCGAAGTATGATCACTTTTGACGGGGGGACAAAATTCGCGAAGGGGGGACAAAATCCGCTAGCGAATATTGTCTCCCGGGGGTCAATATCGGCTAGCGGATATTGTCCGGGGGACAATATCCGCTAGCGGATTTGGTCCGGGGGGACAAAATCCAGGGGGGACAAAATCGGCTAGGACACCGGCATTAAAATTCAGCTTGGAGTCTTTTTCGAAACATGCAACAAACTCCGTATGAAACAGCGGATTATCGAAGATACATGTTTCCCCTACACCCTGGTAGTTTTTCGTCCAAATACGAGCAGAAGAAGTTCCAGACTTTTACGCTTGAAAATCCGAGGTTCAAAATTCGTGCGTGTTCCGAGGCAAGTCTTTGTCTTACCGTATAACAATGGTTACCATGAACAAACAATAAGTAGCTAAGCTCTATTGTAATAAACTAAATGCAGTCATCTGTAAATGGAGTATTTATCCAAATTGCGTCCAAAATAAGGCACGCGCAAAGTTTGAATACTGTATGGATATCGCTTATTAGATAAGATTTTCTTTTAGCAATGAGAGATCACGAGTTTTCAAAGCTACAAAAATGGTTTTTTACAATCAATGCGTGCGATTTCTGATAAAAAAGACTCACTGATCGTAATGATAAAACCCATTCAGTCCATAAACTAACATATGTAGTAGATGCGATCACTGAATCGCCTGTGTGTCACATATCCATATGATCGGTACTAGACTACGAGCAGTCTCTCTTTCCGCTCAGGGATAGTCGAGGGAAACGAACAAGCGAGCGGGCGCAAACATCTCCTGCCGTGAAACGTGACGGAGCACTGCACTAGCGGCTCGACACGCGCCGCTGTTTTGGGTAACATAAAAGCTAAAAAGCTCCCAAAGACAGAAGCAAAACGTTGCGGCGTCTGCCGCTTCCGCGTAGTAACAAGCGAAATGCTGGGTTTATTTACGACATAATCATCTCGCTCGCGCAGATGCAATTCGAAATGGCCTTCTTTCTGTGTTGTAACGTTTGCCCAAACGAAACCACTCTAACAATGTCCACGCAATAAATCAAAATGGAAAACCGTTTCATGAAATGTTCTTCCAAAATATGTGCATATGTGCGATTTTGCGAAACAAAAGGAGAAACAAAAGCGCCCTGCGTTCATTGTTAAGTTTGCAGCCTACATCATGATAATGAGCATCGCCTTGCGTTCATGGTAACCAATGAATTAAGCTCTTTCTAAGCGTCAACGAATAACAATGCGCGATATGACAGACCTACAAACTTTCTTGCACTGGAAGTAAATGTCCCGAGAACAATAGGCATTCTGCGCGATGGAGATTTTACTTGACTGGAATGAAATTTTCGAAAATAATATTCAATTTATTTAGAAATATGATGAAGGTACAGTCGAACCTCGATTATCCGGACTCGGTGGGACTAGGGTAAATAGTCCAGATAATCGAGAGTCCGGATAATCGAAAATATGAATATTAATGAGACAACGTGAAATAATTATTTGTTTATCTTTTATCGAGAGAACAGATCGCTTTCGCTTCGTAGACATGTTGTCGTTTTGAGTTATGATCGTCTCGTGTGTTTACATAACCCACGAGCGCTCGATCTTTCGAAAGCGGAGCGTGTAATGCGCTGTTTTAAACGCAATTTTCCTGACTTTTAACATAATTTCTGAATTTTTTTATCTCCTAAAGTTTTTAACATCTAAGGTCATTAATATTCATGAAAAAAACGGGACCAGAGAAAAAGTCCGGATAATCGAAAAGTCCGGATAATCGATGTCCCGATAATCGAGGTTCGACTGTAGTTAATTTAACAGTTCTTGTGTGATACGGGCGCGATCGTTATGACTCTCATCATCCAACGTTGAACCCATTTTACTGAGGTTGACCTAGGCCTAGCTCAACGATAAATTAAGAAGCGCGCTGGTTCACAGCGGTCAAACGCATAAAGCCACGCCACTTCCCGTTTTTGAGAGCCTTGAAGTTTGAACCAGTTCAATCGTTTACGAGCGTAAAGTTCACACAAAAATGATGCATACAATGTCTAAAAAAACCGAATTTCACACCAATAAAACTTTGGGATGACAGTTACCTTATTTTGAAGGCATACTCAACGTAAAAAGCTTAAGTTTTCAAAACAGCGTCAAGTTTTGCTATTAGGTTGATTTCCACCGTCGCGTAAATTTTACGTGCGTACGGGCGTGAATTTAACTGGCTTTACGTGCGTAAATAAAATTAGAGACGATGTATGAACGGCTTACAACTTTTTACGTTTACGTAAACGTTTACGTATGAACGGCTTACGTAAACGCAAAAAGTTTTCAACTTTTCACGTTTACGTAAGCCGTTCGTACATCGTCTCTAATTTTATATACGCACGTAAAGCCAGTTCAATTCACGCCCTTACGCACGTAAAATTTACGCGACAGTGGAAACCAACCTTAAAGTGAAACTTTCCGCATTTGTCTGGCGGGAACTGCGCACACATCGTACGTTTGACCGCTGTAGAGATGTAGCCTGCGTGCACAAAACAGACGAACATCCACCATGAAATTGATCTAACCAATCACGCATTTCTTTGTAAATCTAAAGACCTATAGCATCAAGAAAAGAAGAAATGATAACAAATGGAGTCAGCCAATTAACGCGTACCATACAGTCGTTCGGCAGAATAGTTTTATACATTTATACACTGTTATCGCAAACTGTTATTTGTTTTAATTGTTACTTCTTTGTTTTTGTTTTTACAGCGCCCAAAAAGCCCCAAAATGAAACCACTGCCCAGGTGACGGTACCAGTAAGTACTTGTAAATAAAGACCTTACGCATGGACACAGGAGTTTTTGCTCACAGAACTTAAATTAGAGTATCCCGGAGAGTTACAATTTCTGTCTGGACTTACTCCAATGAAACCAAACTGAAAGCTTTGGAGGAACTTTCTTTCAATTATTAGTTCAATAATAACTACGATGACTCAGTGGAGAACCTTTTTGTCACACGATCACTACCCCTTTCACATACTTAAACAAAAAATTGCATCTCTTTAAACCTCGAAGATAAGCCAAAAAAGTTGGTAATCACGAGTTTTTATAGTGGCTCGAAGGCGCCAAGCTTCATTAAATTTTTGCCCCATAATTTCTGTCAAAATTGTGAGACCTCTTTTTAGTACTTACATTCAATTGTTATCCCTTTCAGTTTAACCCTTTAAGCCCTGGCATCAATATTCAAATTCTCCTTACTGGTCTCGATACATTTCATTGAGTACTAATTGGGAGAACTTGTTAAGACATCAAGACAATTCATCAATAATAATCACTTTCCCTTTTCTCATGACCTTTGTGTTTTATAGCGCACATATATGACAAGGAGAAATTTGATACCCTCTTAACCCTTTAAGCCGCACTACTGGGGCTTAAAGGCCGGGTTAAGGTGTATTTCAGCGGCTACTTAAAATAATCATGAAAATAATAAAATTTCCCTTCCTTTTCGTATTCTGAGAGCGCAAAAAATGAAGCCCTTCGGACACAGTGTCCACGTATAGCCCACCGATAGAGATTGCCATGCTCGCAAAATTGCGATTTCAATTTAACACGGAACAAATTTAACCATTTCAGGTTTTAAAAAGAGTTCGGTCAATGTGTGGACTACTTAAACAAGCATCAGGAAAAATAGTTTACTCAGTCAGGATGGTATCCATGTCTGAAGCTGGTGGTCCCCCATGCACACAGTATCCTTAAACGAGGAATCTATGCCGAGAGTCTAGTAAATGTATCGTGAGAAAAACTGAAATACACCTTATAACTGAAATTTCTTTTATTTTCACAGATTGATCATGAAAAGAGGCAGCAAGATCGTCTTCACAGAATCCGCCAATATTGCAAAGAATCCAAAAATAACACGGCGATCTTTCACCAATTTCCCAACCGTAACCATTTTAACTTTGTCGTAAGCGAGAAATACAAATTTATCATTTGCTATGTGCCAAAAACCGGAGCAAGTCAATGGAAAAATGCGCTCCTGGACATCCTGGCAGTTCGTCCCGTTACAAAAAATCCAGACATTGACTTATTTAATTTTCACCTCTTTAAATTTCTGAATCGTTATCCATGGAAAGCAAGACAAAAGATGCTCCACTCCTATAAAAAGTTTTTCTTTGTTCGAGAGCCTTTTGAAAGGTTACTTTCAGCCTACAGGGATAAATTTGTCGGTAAAACGACGCAATTCTACGAGAGGGTCGGACAAGATATTGTCAAAAAAGTCCGCAGTTCTACAGGAAAAGAAAATAGCAAAGGTGATCATCAAAGACCAACTTTTGACGAATTCACGTCGTACATTGACAAGCTGCCGAATCCGTCCACGTGGGACATGCACTGGCGTCCAGCACATCAAACATGCTACCCTTGTGCGCTCGACTACGACTACGTTGGGTACTTTGAAACTGTAAAAGAAGACGCAGATTATATTTTAAAACAGCTGCAGTTAGACAAGATGGTGGAATTTCCGTCATTTAAGGGTTCAAGGACGCCAGAAATGCTGAAGACATTCTATTCCCAGATTCCCCTCGACCGTATTATCAGACTTACTGAGATCTACCGCACGGATTTCGATATGTTTGGTTACTCGTATCCAGACTCCATCAAACGTCTCTTTAAGGACTGGGTTTGAATGGCTTGAGCTTAATCGCATTCAACTATATTTAAGGGCCTTATTTATCTCCAGCAGAAACGGAAAGACAAAATTGCTCCCTATGGCATCAGTAGGCTAGTTTGTAGCATCACAAGAACAAAGGATCTTTTAACTTTGATCAAAAGGAGATAGGAAGGGTATCCTCTCTTGCTTTTGTATATTCACAATCTGCATGGTGTAAATGTATTGTCCTTACCTAACGTGAATAGCACCAAATATGGCCTAAAGTGTTTTAGTTATTACGCCGCAAAACACTGGAACGCACTACCTGACAATATACGCACATTGGCTGGAACCAAGGATTTTGTTTGCAAGGTTCGAAGTTTAACGTTTTAAATTTTAGGATTTTCATAACTTTTATTATATTATAGTCAATTAAGGAAACTTCTAATTTTTATATATTTACATCACAGCTAACAAGATCATCATCACGGTAGTTAGTAATATAAATTTTAGATTTTAATTTTTTCTTCATCTTAATTTTTAACTTAACATTAGTCGTGGGATATCTGTAAACTAGCCGCATGGCTAAGTATATTTCCACATTAAATACTGTCTATGTCTACGTCTCCACAAAACTTCAAGACGTGACATGTGTCTAATGTTTCGATAAAATTAGCATTGCAGTCAACACGTAGACAAACCTAATTCTAACATGACAAATCTGCTAGCTAGCAGTTCCGCTTTTTTTCTTTAGTTTTTCATGGATATTCAAAGCAAGAAGCCCACGTCCAAGTAGAAGACTTTTTGGACGATTTCACATGTGTGCGTTTTGTTTACCATTCTCAGTAAAATTTTCGTGAGAATCGCACACTTATTGCACGTTTATTGGTTGTCTGAAAAGATAGCTCTGAGTTCTTACAACTCCAAACATAAGACTGTTTTTCAAGCCCAGTCGTACGAAAATTGATAGTTCGAGCTGCAACCGAAGGGTAAAGAAAGATTATTGTAATGGTATTATTATCCTCTACGAAAGGCGAACAAAACAAATTTGTCGCTTTTGTTTTATTTCCCTCTCTTATGAGGGTGCTAATGGGATTAGTAGTTAACTGACATTTGGCCAAAAAATTAGTAGTTAACTGATAAATTTAAAGTCAACAGTTAACTGACATTTTATTAATTATATTAAATACGATTGTTGATGTTTTAAAAGCAACAAAGATTTTCTTGACAGCGAGGCTATTTCGTGGCATTTACCTGTCACGCTGCATGACCTGGTAGCAGTATTCACTGTTATTTGGGTCACTTCCGATGCAAAAGTGCCATGCCAAGCGTAACTTGGACCTTGATCTCTGTGATGGCTTTGAGTGGCGTGGTCAAAGTAGACTGTGTGACAGGCACAGAAAGGGGAGGGAAAAGGGGAGAAATTATTCTCGAGGACGGAGGGGAGAGGAAGGGAGTCATGCAGGCCTTTTAACCCCATTTTATAACTATGTTGAATGGAAATGGAGAAACACGAATTCCGAGTACTTAAGGTGGCCGAACACAGTTTTCTTGTACCTATGCATTATTAGTCGTTATTTTCAAACCGCACTGGCAATTGGGCGGCCAAAATTAGCAGGTGCAAAATCGGCTAAAAAAGATTATATTTTGACATGTTATATTGGACTAAGTACCGCTGCCATGGTAACATAGCTGGTAATAAACCAGCATTAAATAATGGGTCTGATTTATTTTCGGAAAATCCAATCGATGGATTTTTTCCATCATTTGTCTCTAGGAAAATTGGAAAAATACTGCCCTTTTGACACTGGTCTGGTGAAATTTTGACAGAGAGATGTTCTGTAATTTTGTGTTTTGTATTTCAACGTTTTCTGAACATGTCCTCTGTCGGATTTCAATTTTTGTGTACAGGCGAGTTAAGCGTGTTCTGAACTATTATTCTACCAAATTTCATGAAATTCTAATGAGCTGTTCCGTAGAAAACAGTGCATTTCCACTAAACCATGCAGTCACAATCTTCTGGTTCGATCTTTCTCGACCCACACATACAATCCCGGAAAGGCAGGGTCCAATAGTATTACCTTTTAATACATTGAAAAACAAACCTTTTTTACACATAACAAACTGTTTGATTGTTAAGAACGAATATTAAGTAATTCTGACCAATCACGATTTTGGTGGAAGTAAAATACGCCTGAAACAATGGCCTGGTAGTGGGCGTGCCCTCTCCATTCCTCTTGAGCTCTGCGCTCGTTGTTCGCTTTCGCGAATAATTTCAACCCTTTTTCCTCCTCTTTCCGAGCCTGGCACGCAAGCTATGGTCATCTTGATAAAAACTTGGATTAAGTTATTCTAAGTTTTTATCAAGATGATGACAAAGGGTCGGCATTCGAACGATACAGAGGTCGCGTGCCGTTTGACTTGGCGAAACACAATTCAGTGGACATAGTATGTAAACATTTGACAGATTTTATGGGAATTTTACAACAAGCGGTAAAGCTTAAACTCGGTGCGTTTGACTTGAAGCTGATCCGATTAGATATTTGACTGTCCAGCACGCGAACGTGGGTTGACCTTGTTTGGCCTGATTTAGATCTCGTCAATAATTGATTACGGGTCAGAATGACAGACCCTCTGAGCAGACTAAACAACTAAACAAAAACAAAAACAACTTTCTCATCTTTCTCAATAGTTCGGACTCTCTTTCTCTTTCATTATGAGTAAGATTTCTAATTTGATTGTTCTTTTTTTAAAAATTATTTTCATGTCTGGAAATTGTAATTTATTTATTGATTTGAGTAAGGTCCACCCCCAAGGATGATTGACGTGCTGAAGTGAGGAAAAATTCGGGTTATGAAGCAATAATTTTCGATGTAAGAAATGGAAAGTTAATAGCTAACTACAATATTTAATAGTTAACTGACAATTGGCCGAAAAATTAGTAGTTAACTGACATTTGGCCGGAAAATTAGTAGTTAACTGACAATTGGTCACCCCCATTAGCACCCTCTTTTATGTTTGTACTCAGTACAAAACCAATCTTCCATATCAAACTTATTCCCCTCTGAGCGGAACATTTGTCTGACACTTAGATTTTAGCCGGGAGAAGGGACCTGCCCACACTATTAGTTTTTAAGAGAAATCAGGTATCACAAAAAGCCTAAAACAAATAAAGAATATATTTGGAAGGTTAAAATAGCGATTTCGCTAAACAACGCCGAAAGATCAGTCAAGGTCAGCAAACAAGATCCTTTAAACTGAACAACATGACTGCAGAGCATCCTAAACCTTTGCATGTTCAATTCAACAACACGAAATGTCATCGTACAACCGCCGATTTACTGATTGTGTATTTCCTCGGGAGTTCCTGGGTATGAAAACGTACTTATTCCCTTTGGAATCGTTTTCCATCGCCAAATTCGTTCTGCTGACACGAAACAGCAAACCTCGAGATCCTCAAGTATTCAACATCAAATTGTTTCAATTTATCCTTCTTGTTAGCTTTTGCGATAACAGCCAAGTCAGGGCATGCGAAGGCAATGAAAGGCTTGTGAACAGGCAAGATTTGAAACACTTTCCTCGATTACTCAGAAACGTTTCAATAGTGATTATTTTTACTGCCAAACTAAAAAAGACTAAAAGAGTAATATTAACGGCTTTCTTCTCTTTCCATACGCTGTATTTCGTAAGTCGATCTGAGTGAACCTGAGAGCCCACAGCAATTTGACCTGCGGTACATCAGGAGCCATAATCGGGAACGGAGACCGTAAGCGCGGGGTCCACACGGCCCCATCGAAAAAGACAAACGTGCTATTTTTAGAGAAAATTGCACCACCTTCAACGTCATAAACGCGCGTGGGTACACGCAATTTTGCATGCAGAGAGGGCGCGCTGGATATGATAGCAATGAGGCGCGTAGCGCCAAAATGGTGATAATTATTTGATATCCAGCAAGTCCGAGTGGAATAATTGTTTTTATTATTAAAAACGCAATCACTAATTGCTATAAAATCAACAAAGAGAAAAAAAGAGAAACTCCGAGATAAAAGGGAACAAGAATCGATCGCGATCACATGCCTGACCGAAAAAGGCGCCAAAACCTTGCGAAATGTTGTAGCGTTTCTTTGCGGAGCTGAATGAATCAATGAAACTGCTCCGAAGTGAACGTACAAGCACAAGGTTTGGGCAAAATCTTCCAATTATGGGCTCTGAAATGTGGTACGTGGTTGATTTTTTTTCTGCGGAAGTTCTAATGAACGAGTTTGTAATCGCTCCGTTCGCACAACGCTGACAACGAAGCCATCATGTGTTTGTTTGATCGAACTGAAGATAGAATTAATATTTTAACGATAATTTCTATGCAGCTCACTGAAAAAAAACGCAGTTGTTCTCAGTTTAGAGCCCGCGGACGGAATGGTAAAAGCGTCACTCAAACAGCTGTGAAAGCGATTCAACGTGTTTTACATGGCCTCCACTGCTGGAACACAGATAGAGCTACAACGAGTACAGGTAAACCAGTATCAATTCTGCGTGGTATAGCCAACAAATGTCGCCCTCTCTAGTGCTGAATTTGTTCAATGCTTGTTGTTCAGACTACTGCAAGATTTTTGTACTGACTCTCCATAATAGTTTGACAATTTTTATTAAATGCTTCTCTCCCATTTTACTGTGCTTTATTTTGTCTTGTCTCGTTATTTCGGAGTCAAAGCCTTCCGTTTAAAACCCACTGTCTGTGAAATTTTAAGAACAAGTGACTGACTTGATGAAAAAAACTGTAAACACAGCGCTAAATGCTTGAATTTCTATTTCTACAGTTTCTTTTCGTCCTAAGAAATCAAGCACTCTGAAACAACTTAGATTTGTGTCTCAGTGACGTTCAGTTGTAATTTCTCCTTGATTTAACTTCGATCAGGAGCCACAATCGGGGACGGAGAACGTAAGCGCGGGTTCCACGCGGCCCCATCGAAAAAGACAAATGTGTTATTTTTAGAGAAAATTGCGCCACCCTCAACGTCATAAACGCGCGTGGATACACTCAAATTTGCGTGTACAACGAGGGCGCGCTGGATATGATAGATAACCCGGCAACAAGGCGCGTAGCGCAATCATCAATTGCTATGAAATCAAGAAAGAGAAAAAGAGAGAGAGAGAGAGAGAGAGAGAAACTCCGAGTTAATTCAAGAATCGATCGCGATCATATGACTGACCGAAAAAGGCGCCAAAACTTTGCCAAATGTTGCAGCGTTTCTTTGCGGAGTTGAATGAATCAACGAAACTGCTCCGAAGAGAACGTACAAGCACAAGGTTTGGGAAAAATCTTCCAATTATGGGCTCTTAAATGTGGTACGTGTTTGATTTTTCCTGAAAAATTGTTGAAATCATCGTTCAAAGTGGATTGAAGCTGTACGATCTCACCTAGGGCAGGAAAAGGTTAGGCGATGAAACGAGCAGTCCGCTCTTCAAGCGATGTGTGATGCGGAGAGGGACTGGCACGAGCGCTCTTTCCGCGCTTCCGGTGCGTTTCAGTTTTTTTTCGTCCTAAGAAATCAAGCACTCTGAAACAACTTAGTTTTAGGTCTCAGTGATGTTCAGTTGTAATTTCTCCTTAATTTAGCTTCGATACAAAGTGATTTTTCTCGCCCCGGGGTTGCTGGCGGAGGAAAAAAACTTTAACATGTTTAAGCTCACTCTGTCGTTAAACCCTTGCCACGTCCACTGTGCTGTGTATCCCTTCTAGGTTCGTAAATTGCTCAGTAAGTAATATTCAATACTAGGGCAGCATGAAGTTTCACTTCACTATTCTCCTTCTCATCGTCGGAAGTAGTTCTCTATTTTGTTGACGATTGATAACGCACCGCGAGAGCATTTGATTGAAAATAAAGGGCGCTTTTCGCTATTTTTTGTCTTCATTTCGGTCCATTTCGGCCACTTCGGTAAAGGCGGAAATTATTTCAAAAAACATACGCTGAGAAACCTCGGCAAGCGTTTTCTTTCCTGATTCGGTAGTTTGAATTTATGTTACTATTTTCTTTTGCAGTGGAAAAAGTGAAAATGATCTATCAGTGCGTAACTTTTCTTCACACCGTGCTTGGACATTCATTTAACAGTCTTTGCGGCTGCCCTTCAATCTCTGTACGTCCTCAGAGGAAATACATTTTCGGAATGTCTTTTCCGTTTTCCTGCCTGATTCGCCTTCAACTGTTTTATCGTAGTTCGACACCTTTTTTGCCCGCAAAACGTTTTATCCGTCTAACCGGGAAATCCTCGTCCGACATGTCCGACGAATCTTCGACAAAGGATTTGTCTAAAATATTCTCACTGCCATCATCAGAATCACTTATATAATCCTCATATTCAGAGTCACTATCGAGAAAGTTCTTCCCAAGGGTTTGCCTCAAATTTGGAAGTGACACTGATGACAGAAACTGAATGTCTTCATCTCCAACGAAGGTAATTTCCGACGCCAGTTTGTTTGTTTTTCTTTGCGCGGAGTCCTCGCGACATACACACGCGCGTGTCACTCGCGATGGCGCAATTTTTTCTAAAAATAGCACATTTGTCTTTTTCGATGGGGCCAACGCCACTACTGAAAACGGTATTTAGTTAAGGTCTCCGTCACCGATTATGGCTCCTGCTTCGATACAAAGTGATTTTTCTCGCCGATTTGCTGGCGGAGAAAAAAAAATCGTCGTCATCGATGGAAGTAGTCTTTTTTTCTTGGTTTTTTTCCAGTTCTCTATTTTGTTGACCATTTATAACACACCACGAGAGCATTTCAGGAGCATTTGATTGACAATAAAGCGCGCTTTTCGCTATTTTTTGTCTTCATTTCGGCCACTTCGGTAAACGCAGACATTATTTCAGAAAACATAGCTGAGAAATCTCGGCAGAAGTTTTCTTTCCTGATTCGGTAGTTTAAATCTTTTGCAGTGGAAAAAGTGAAAATGATTTATCAATGCATGACAGAAGAAATGTATTTTCGGGATGTCTTTTCCCTTTTCCTGCCTGATTCACCTTCAACTGTTTTTTCGTAGTTCGACGCCTGTTTTGCCCACAAAACGTTTTATCCGTCTAACCGGAAAATCCTCGTCCGACCTGTCCGAAGTGTCTTCGCCACAGGATTTGTCTAAAATATTCTCTTTGCCATCATCGGAATCACTTGTATAATCCTGATATTAAGAGTCACTATCCACAAAATTCTCCCCAAGGGCTTGCTTCAAATTTGGAAGTGACACTGATGACAGAAACTGAATTTCTTCATCTCCAACGAAGGTAATTTCCGACGCCATTTTGTTTGTTTTTCTTTGCGCGGAGTCCTCGCAACACACACGCACGTGTGTCACGCACGATGGTGCAATTTTTCTAAAAATAGCACATTTGTCTTTTTCGATGGGGCCAACGCCACTACTGAAAATGGTATTTAGTTACGGTCTCCGTCCCCGATTATGGCTCCTGGGTACATATAATAAATAACGCGAGTAACGCAAGGCCGCAACAAATTATGTCTGTTGTCTTTCGTAAGGAATACCGAACATTTGCTCGAAGTTCGCTCCTCTGGACCCTGTGCACATGTATTTAGAAATGTAAACAAATGGCCAAGCTTTGCGCGAAGCAAAAAAACGAAAATTATTACAGCCGACTTGGATACAAAGCAAGCAATTACAGGAGTAAAAAACACGGTAATAAAACTATTTCAATCGTGTTTACAAACGCTAGTTTTAACCGATTTCGAATTAAAATGTTGTGGATACAGGAACATGGTAAATTTGATGCAGACTTCGAGAAATGTAAACAAAGTAATCTGAGTCGCGTGTCACGCAAATTACGCAGAACGTCAAAAAAACTGTATCGAAAGTTGACTGTCTATGAGCTCTGAAAACGTGTTGGATATTCACAGCTTGCTGACTTTCCACTGATCTTCGCCTAACTCATGTACAGACTGCGAGGTTACGTAATGCTTGTTTTCGTTTATGTTGTCTTTGAAGTAATTTTCATGCCACGCTATAATTAACTGTCACATAGTTACGCTGCTCGTTACCCCGATTCAAGTGTTGGTTAACCGCAAGTTTATTTTGGGGGGGAGGGGTGGCGGGTTTGAGGGGTTAGGGACGGACCGAACGGAGGCGCAGAGGTTGTCATGTTAAATTTCCCCATGTTGCACGAAACAAAACGTTATCGGTTCTGCGCGCATTACGTGCCTATGTTTTACATCAATGTAATGGTTGATTTTTACTTCCTAGGGTTTTGATTTTAGTTTCGCTTATTTTAACACACGACTACATTAGCTCAGCTGTATCCCACTCATCGTGCATAAATAAATGTTACTGTTATTGTTGTTGTTATCGGTTTTTCAACTAGATAAGCCTCCTCTGCAGGAGGAGGCTAATAATCGCGGGGAAGGAGGGAATGGGAACGCGAGCACTTCATGAAGTACATTGAATGAGTAAATTGAGTAGAATTCAGAAGATTCAGGCTTCCCGATCAGAATCCGCAATTTTGTGCAGCACTACTTTATTCACAGGGGGCCCAAACGATTTGTTTGTGTAACCGTTTGTAATATAGTATCACAAACGGTTACACAAACAGACTGGGAAGGCCCCCTGCGCTTTATTTAGTTGAAAAACCGATAACAACAACGATAACAGTGTGACGGCGAACTGTGGCAATACAAGATAAGTATAAGTATAAGATTACAAGGTCAAAGGTTGCTTTTTAAAGTCTGGGTATTGGCCTGTGATTGGTCAGGCTCGACGAACGGAAACAACCACTCTCATTTGAGCAAAGTTTGTGAAGATGGAAAATGTGACGAGCTGAAACAACGCCTGCGAAGACGGCTACAAATCTTTGGGATCCAAAACACTTTATGAATAATTAGAATTTTCCCCCAAAACAATATGTTCCATCTATAACAATAAAAGCTGGAGGCGGTTGCACTTTGGAAAGTAATATTTGTCAAGTTTGACTAAAGACATAATGCTAACGATTTTTTTTGTCAGAGAATCATTCAATTTTTTTCCTCCTCAAGACAAAGTAAGAAGCATTAAGCTTGTAAGTATTGCTCGAACGTTAACGGTTTCTGACAAAGCGCTTATCCTTGATACTCGAGTGAAGTGCAAAAGGTGCCAAGAACTGTAAATCACTTTTAACAACGTTAACTGAGAAATTCTAGGATACTTTGTAAGTAAAATCTGAATATCACTTTCACTATTTCGGGGAGAAGTTGAAAATATTTTTGCAGTTAAGGAAATCACCCCCTCTGTTGAAAAACTGTTTGGAGAGATCAGCATAGGTGACAGATTTAAAAATTCACGGATTTCCTCAAACATGAATTGCCGTCGCAGCCTTCAAATAAATACTGCCGTCTGTTGCGGAGTCTTTTAAAAAATTCACCTGAAATAATCGCCTCCCTTGCCGAATAATCATTCTCTTTTAATAGAATCAATGCATATTTCTCGAGGCTTCACTTTAGAAGCACATATTATAACTTGCCGATGAAATACGGCATTTTAACAATTGGCGTGTTTCTTAATGAATTAAAGAAAATTACAGAGAGCTGCATATAATTAACTTCCTTTGAAAAGAAAAAAAGCGTATTTATTATGAAGATAAAAACAAACTTACAGCAAATTTGAACAATAGAATTGATTTTTGCTAAGGCTCACTCTTTCATAATTGCTGTGTTTCGGGAACTCGGGTTTTGTTGACACGAAAGCATCTAAGTATAATTCCTTCAGAAAAGGTGTTTCCTTTGAAGACCTTTTACAGCTTTTAACGTATTAATTTCAACCCACTTAATAAATATTCACCATACAATCAATGAAAACTTTTAGCGCTGCGATTGGACATCATCACCGTGAACACCTAACAAAAGATTTCGCGCCATTCAAAGGCACAACGTTACCGCGAAACCGTTTGTAACTTCTGGCGGCGACTTTCTCGCTCTTGCGCGACAAATCATAGTTAGCCTTCAAACTTTGCCATGAAAAAGGAAACAAAGCGCTTGATAGTACGTGGAACATTTTTCATGCTTTATCTTGCTATGGGCATGGTGGTGTTTAGATTGCTTGAGTCACATAATGAGCAACTCGGTATACTAAAAGCCAAGCAGGCCGTCGCTCACATGTTGATAAAGTATAACATTAGCGACCACGAGATGAGAGAGTTCGTGAAAATTATCACCGAAGCAGAAAGTTTCGGTTATACGAATGGATGGTTAGAAAAATGGAGTTTTACAGGATCGCTGTTCTTTTCCGGAACTGTTATAACCACAATAGGTAAGTTCCATGTTGATCAGGGTGTTGTTTTGAATTTATTTTTGAGTTTATATTGTTCGCTAAAGATCAAGAAGTGCATTAATATAAGAGTAACTATAATTCTTATTAAATTTCAGAAAATTAAAAGCCCAATCATTTTGTGCTTTTTTGTCAAAATTAAATATTTTTCATTTAAAACAAGAAATTATAACGCTAGATAATGTTGTGTTATCGCAGCCAACCAATGTTTATGAGCAGCAGGATAATTTTATTGCTCGACTAAACGCCGGTTAAACAACGCCAAAGATTGCTTCGCGTTTTTTTTAACTCTGAATATAAAAGACAATTGACAAAAGTGACATTTACACGAAAACATATGGTCTCCCTTGCTAAGAAAGACAACGCTGAAATTAACATTTCAGTCGTTCAATCTGAATAAAAACCGGCATCATACAATTTAATAATAATAAAAAGTTTGAGTAAATGACAACGCGCAAGTGAGCCAGTAAAAAAAGGTTATAACAGGATCTTTTTTCTTTTTGTCCACTTATACATGAAATTTCTTTCCCTGGTTATTTTAGAAGCTAGTTAAATTGATTGCACGTGGCGTTTTCATAAGTATGCGGCGACAAACTGAGAAATGTCAATAATAACAACATAGGAATAAATTAACACAAAACAATGACAATAGATTGCGTGTACTATGACAGGTGAACTATTTAAATATCAACTTGATCTAAAACATTTTATTAATGATTTAAATGTACCTCTTTAAAGGTTGTTAAATTGTCTGGCTCTTTGGTTTTACAACATATTTGTCACCAAAAATGAGAGCCTTTTGATGAGAGTCTGCATACTAAAGACTGCATGTACCTTCAGCGTTTCGTCAGTCTCACCAAGGGTTTTGTCAGAGCCTTTTGTTTGATCCCAATAGGAACACGGTAGTTTTTAAAACAACGTAGTCAATGAGTAAACCATATTCAATCTAGAATGCAAGGCTAAGCTTTCTAAGAGCGAACACTGAGCCAAGAGGACGTAGCCTTGTCGTCCCTCGTTCAAAGGACCGCGCACAAGTAGGCTAATTAATTGCTTTCGCAGACAGCTAATTGAATGCAGTCGGAGACAACGATGTTACGATCGTATTTACAAAAACAGATTGAAAACGTTGCCTCCAAGTCTACGCGGAGAAGGAGGTAAAGAATCCAAACTCAATTTTGTAGTATGCACATATGGATTCTTCATGACCTTACAAACAAAAATCCCAAAAAGCGAAAACGGATTATAGTCGTCCGCTCATGACAAACTTGGCTACGGTACACAAATGAAGTCTTGGTCCTAAGTAGTTGTCATTTTATCTCTTTTTCAATGGGCAATGTTTCACGTACACGGCACAGAGATGTTATTGAGTTGTCGGTGAAAATACGGACAAACACAACCATCACAAGCAGAAAGATCGGTTGATATTTCGGGATGACCATTTGTCGGTGGATGCGAGCGAACTAGTTGAATAATTATGAAAGAAATGGTGGGCTCAAATATGGTGGGCTTCTCCCCGGTTGCTCAAAGGCCGGTTAACGCTATCCTGGGATTAAAATTTAACCAAGGTTCCTGTTTCTCTTATTTTAAGAGAGTTTTCATAGCAAATTACAAGCGATTATTTTGAGATCTTTAAAAGCAACGGAAGTTAAAATGTAGGGCAAAAAAGATTGACAGGAATCCATATCGTTTGGCTATACAACAGAATTAAAAATTGACGCTAATCCTGGGTTAGCTTAATCCTGTTTTGAATAGCCTGCACAGCAGACGTTTTTTACGAAATGAACGCTCGTTTAAAATTCGATCGCTTAGGCTGCCATTTTGAAAACAAGTAGAAAATGGACTAGGGCGTCCTCTCCCTTGGAATCATTTTTAGGCTCGCCCCAACCCTCTGTCAGTTTTGAACAACCGGGCCCTGTGGACCCTGTGCTATTCAGGAAGGGGGCATTAATATCCTTTTCTCCCACTCAAACAGGATATGGTCACTTCGCCCCCAGAACTTTACCAGGACGCCTCTTCTGTATGATTTATGCCTTATTTGGAATACCAATCACGTGGCTTATGCTGACGTCACTTGGTCGAAAAATAGTGGAACATATTGGCTTGGCGTTACAAAACAGAGAATGCAAACCTGAAAGCAAACTGTATAATCTGTTATGCCTGTTGGTTGCCATGGCTTTGGCAGTATTTGTAATGACGATTATCGCTATAGTGGGAATGTTTGCAGACAACTGGACATTCTTCGAAGGGATTTATTTTGCTTTTATAAGCTTAACTACTATAGGATTTGGGGATTATGTACCCATGCATCCTAATTTCAACTCTGATGACGTAGAACGTTCTTCGTTTTCAATCTCTTTGTTCGTCTTATTTTGCTTTTTGTTGTTTTCGTTCGGACTTGCTGTAAACTCGAGCGTTTTACTATCGATACGAAAGATAATGGAGGACAAAGCTATCTTTGGTTTTCAATCGCTTTATAACAGTGAGAGTGATGATGAAGAAGACATTGAAGAGGAGGTGACTAGACAAGCAACACTGGACAACTAAGGAAACGTTTGCCATTTGTGAGGGGAGATAATAACTGGAAGAGCTGGAGATTCCTGTAGACAGCGAGTGGATCTCGTAAAGTTTATTTTTAGATTTTCATGATTTAAGAAACACGAACCCCTCCGGACTATAGCCACCAGGCCAGTTCCTTTCCAAGAGCCCGCGATCCTTTGGTCTGCGCCAAGAGCCACTTGATTGGCTCAGACCAAAAGCATGGTGGGCTGCAGGAACGAGACTGTTACCAGACGCATCCAGTCTAAACCGCCTGTGGTGGTAGTGCTGGGGACCGTATTCAGAAATAAGAAACCGTATAAATAAAATTAACTTGAAACTCAACATTTCGGTTTTATTTAAAAACCTTCATCAGGGCATCCCTTAACAAAGACGCAAATGCATGAATCAGTGAAGCACGTATGGCGGTAACCTTGCCCACCAGAATTGCAAGATTTCAAACATAAGCAAGCGCCACCGCAGAAATTCGCTGGGATATGCAGTAAACCCCGGCTATTACGTATCCCCCCTTTATCTCCAGCTAAAACTAGTTTCCTTCAGTTGATATTGCTCAGTTATTTGCCATTAATAATTATGATAATTTAAGAATTTTGTAGCGCATTTTCCATGACGGAATGATCAAATGCACTTTACAATCTAAAGAATTAATAAAATAGAATAAAAATGACAGAAATAAGAATAAACAAAAACAACATCGTGAATTAATAAGGAAAGGCAAACTTAAATGAGTTTTAAGAAGAACTCAAAAAGAATCGACAGTTCTTGCATTCTTGATACCAGTCGGTAGAAAGTTCCATAAACTAGAGGTTGCCCTAGTGAGCTACTGGTGAACATACTATTGGCAACACGCCTCGAACTCCCGTTATTTCGAACAATTTTTGGTTAGCCTCGCTTGTTCGAGCTGTAGGGAGTCTATTACATCTTTGCCTTCTGCCAATTTTGAAGATTTTTTTTTGGTACATGCCAAGAGAAATTATGATGATCTATTTTTACAGCTGATATCACTGCTCACTAGCTACGGCATACAGACTCGGGATTTTCAAACAAAATTCGACGGTCATAATTCAGCCGTCGTGATTTGACCATGTTCCGACAATGGGGAAGGCAATTCACTTATAAAATAAGTCTACGAAGTTAATACTTACTTCCTGAGATGTAACTGACATCCACGTAGTTTTCACTATAGTGAACACACCCGAATCCAGTCTTCAAGCAATATCCGCCGGCTATGATTCGACCTCCACAGCGGTCAAAGGTGCGAAACGTGAGCAGTTTCTGCCAAAATTTTGCAAACAAAAAACCACTCAGACAAATTTGGAACGCTTCACTTAAAACCGCAAAACGTAACGCCGTTTCTAAAAAACGTAAGGTTTACACGTTGAGTGGGTGTATGAAGTACCTGTCATCCACAAGTTTTTTCGGTGCAAACTTCGGTTTGTCGCGACATTTAATGCATTGTTTACATGCGAGCTAATCACCCTCGTAAACGTTTGAACTGATTCAGACTTCAAGGCTCTGAAAAACCGGAAGTGACATGCTATTGCGTTTGACCGCTGTGGTCAATCGCAAAAAGCCACGTGACTTCCGGTTCTTCAGAGCCTTGAACCTTCAATCAGTTCCAGCTTTATGAAATGATTGAATGATGAATTCAAAAAATAATAAATGCAAATACAAATTTGCTGGTCATGATCTGCCCTTGGTCAGAAAATGGTGAAGGAAATTCATACACCCTTTTCTGTGTGGATTCTTACATTCTAAGAAGTTCGTATTCATGCTGCGGACTTGTTTTCGAGTAATATTTAACGATTATTCGCCGAAGGCAAAGTAAATATTGGCGAATATTTACCGTGCCGAAGTCGAGGTAAATATTTGCCAATATATACTGAGCCTAAGGTGAATAATTGTTTCAGTATAATTTTGAGATGTGGACATCAAAAAGTAAAAAAAAAAAAAACGAGCTAAAACTTGACAGACAGCACACGACAAAAAGTAACAGCTTAGCAGCCGCGCCTTGAAATGTTATATTCACCGGGTAGCGCGGTAAATATAACGTTAAAATTATACTAATAAGTATATGGTCGAATGTTCCTCAATATTGCCTGATCATGAGCAACTCGTGACAGCCGAATCATAGCCGTGGAATCATGCTTCAAAATCCGGATCTATACACAACACCGAAATCGGCCGCAAAGCAAATCACGTACATTACTTGCAAAAAATTTCGGACGTTAAAAATTCGGACGTTTTATTTCGGACTGCAAAATGGCATTTATCTATGTTTTAGTCTTTCATAAAATCACGACATCTGAACAAAGCCTAATCCGAATTTTAGCTATATCATGTATATTGGCCTTGAATATGTGATGGCGTCGCCCAAGAAAGTACTTTTAAGTTTTGTATTGTACTGTAAAAATTTCGGACGTTTTTATTTTCGGACACTATTTTACTCCCAAATTAAAATCGTCCGAATTTTTTCGCAAGTAATGTAATCGTTTTTTATTTTTTCTGAAATATCTAAATCCTTGAACCTGATTGGCGGCCCAGCGGTCCAGTTTTTCCCTATATGGACCTCCCAGCCGGTGATTAACATAGTATATATTGAGGTGGCAGATGCTTTCGCCGGTCACGTACATTCTGGCCTAAGCGGCTCTTTGTGGGAGGCAAAGGGAAAGAGAGACCCTGGGAACGAGGTTGTTTGAACTACCCATTCAGCGTCTTAAAAACATTTCACTGAACTGATGTCCCCTATCAAAGTTCATCAAATTGAAACAAAAATAATGCATTTAGAAACAAAGAAAACATGGTTTGCTTTCATTGTAAGAGCTCAAATGCCCGGAAAGAAAAATATCAGGAACATGCATGTTTTGAAAGAGATTATATTTGTTTTATTTTTAAACTGATAATGCCACAATAATTTATCAACTACCTTGTGAATTGGTGAATGGTTTGAAGTTTCCTTGCAGCTTCAGTATTTCCCGTTCTAAGTGAGTTTCAATCCGACCACGTTTAGTGATGGCATACCAGAAAATCTACAAAATTCTAACGTACAGCAAATCACTTGAAAACTATTGAGCAGACACTGTATATGACGCATGCTGAAAAGCTGGTTCTTACTCGTTTTGAGTTTGTAAAAGAAATCTTAGTGTGTGGGATTTTAAATAAAAGCTACTGATTTGAGCTTTCCATCGTTATTCACTGTTTTAGTAGTAAGAATAGCGCTTTTTCTAAGTTTCCACCGTCAATCTCAAAAGAGCTATTAAATTAAAAAAAAACTTCTGCTTTTCCTCAACACTTAATTTACGGTATCAATGTTGCGCTGATAAGACCGCGGTGAAGTTCTAATTAGATGTCTATCTTCAGACATGTGGCTCTCGGAATATTAAAATCACGATAAATTTCGGCTCAAAGGATTAAATGTTTTTGTTTTGTATTACTTTGATAATTATAAACTTAGGAAATTCTTCATCGGATGGATCGAGAAAAGTTGTTATTGACCCAATATAATGCCTCGAGGATAAATATCGTAACTTCAACTTTTTCAGACTGTCTTTATAAAAAGACACTCCCAAGTAAATCTACATATAAACTGAATTCATCCCTGAAATGAATTAAGACATTTGAAATAGGTTGCAAATGGCACTTTTATGGTTTAAACGAAATAAAAGTTCTATTTCTTACAAGACCAACTGTGTTTTTGTTTTCCCAGAACAGTGAGAAACACTTTACAATCTCCATTAGCACTGTAGGTTTCCTCTCACGTGCGATGTCAAAACGAAAATAAAATCGAAAACGTTGACACTGCAAGCTGATACGTACAATTTATCATAAACCTTTGAATTTGTAGTGGCACTTTGCATGGTAAAAATTCAAAAACTGTTGTCAGTTTGCTCCGCGTGGGCAGTACGCGCATGCGTAATGTGGAGTTGGTTAGTTCCGATGGCCGGTAATTTAGCCATCCATACGCACTTATAAACAACGCCAAGAACTCGACTCATTGTACATTAAAATTTCATCCATTCAATCGTATAGAAGGCTCTGAACAGCCCCCGTAGGTCGCTTAATTATCCGAAACACCTCGTAAAGAATGGCCCGGCAAAAATAAGGGAACGACAGGAAATTAGAAGGCAAAGTCTTGTGTTTCTTAGAGAATAGCAGAATGCTATGTTGTGATTTACAGCCTTAACGACGCCAAACCATGAATAAGTGCGCGTATAAGCCGTTCGAAAGGGATCAAAAAGTAATATGAGCGACGGAAAGGTTTTTTAATCGCAAACACCAAACATGTGGCTGGCAGAAGGGTCCAAAAATCTCTTCATACAGATAGGGATCTTTTTGGTTTATATCTTCTTGGGAGCAGTCGTTTTTCAAGCTTTAGAATCGCACAACGAAGAAGAGGAACGGCAAGCCATGCTCTCCGCACGAAAACACTTCCAAGAAAAGTACAACATTTCTCTCGACGACATGAAAGTATTCATCAACAAAATCGAAGAAATTGTTGATCACGGCTTTAGCCAACACTGGGTAAAAAGGTGGAACATTCTCGGGTCGCTTTTTTTCGCCGGAACTGTTGTAACTACGATAGGTAAGTACAATTATTTTATTTGGTAATATTTTATTTTTATCCCATTCAGGTCTCTCTTACGCGCCGCTGCCTGGCAACACTAACAACGCAAAATTACTTGAAACAAGTCGAAGTAAGATCGGTCCAAGCGAAAAAATGCCGCTTTCACTTTAACACTCTCGTTTCTTTCAGTTGCAATTTTCTGCTTGAATCGAGCACCTTTTGGATCCTTCTTTAAAAATACATTATTTTCCATTTAACTATTTATTGAACGCAGACTTGGCTTAATAGGGTTTTCAAACAGTGCTAGAAAGTCATTTTAGTGTCTTGTTTGCGTGTTATAAGTGGGGCTCCATTGTTTTAAAGTAAAATTCATTTCAGTGAACTGTTCATTTACCAGATGTAAATGTCAAAGAAAGAAGTTCCTTATATCTCAGTGGGAATAATGGCATTGAAATGGAGAGAGATGAAATTAAGGTATTACATTGTAAGCTGAAAAATTCATCAGTAATAACGAATTAACAGGATTGTGGTCAGTACAACATATTCAAAAAAGTTTCAAGTTTGATGTACACATTTTTTTCGTATTCTAATTATCTGGGGAAACAAACCATCATAAATCTTATTTTTCCAGTCTGGAAAATGATTTGTCCATAAAACTATAGGAAAACTCTCAATTAAAATTTGAACATGCAGCTGCTTTCTAAAGCTTAATAGAAAAATATATCATTGACGAAACTGGAAAATGTCACCTAAAAGATATATTTTTACCTTTCTTCACGTCTCAAATAAGGCGTTCAATATTGGGGATTTAGTTAAGAAAACCACAAATTCAGTACAATATTTTTGCCTCCTTTATTTTTCATAATACATGCCTAAGATGATGAATTACAATAATTAGAGCAAAGCCAACTGCCATAGATTAAAATTAAAGTCTTTGTTCTGGACATGGCGTTTCACTCATTCGAGCTAATTCAATTTTTGTTATCCCCCAAAACTGCTATTGAGTGCTCTTCGAAGACAAGTGGAGCTCCGAAAACCAAAATCAAGAACTAGAATCAAGTTTAGCGAAATCTGATATATATATGAACAAATTTCTATTGAAACTGCAGTTCTAAGTACTGACTTTTGAATCTCATATTGCTCACAAATCGCCAGAGTTGTAACAACTGGAAAGCTGAAAGAAACATAAGCGAAAACGTCTCTTGTGTTTTTAGGGAAAACTGTACTTGATCCAGTCGTAAATTTTAAAATTACAGTATTTGTCCAAACTACGAAAAAAAAATGTTTCGGTCTGCATGCATATTAATAATAGCAAGTTGTTTACTTCACAAAAAACAATTAAATTCATCTGTCGTTTGAAAGAAGGTTTGAGAAGAATCTTGCATGATTTCAATCAATTTCTAAGTCATTTGTAATTATGGAAAGCCTTTTCAAACTATTCTTTTTTTCCTGTTTAATCCATCTCAAACAGGCAATACATTTCTCAATTCAAAATAAAAACGATGACACGGGAAAGTAAATATTTCCTTTTCACATTAAAACAACAGCCTGTTACTTCACAATTAATGCGATTTTATCCTCGAAAAACGCTTTTCGCATAGATTGTTTAGTCGCCGGCAAAATGTAATTTGGAAATTTTCTCGGTCGGCTAGTCTGTATATGCCATTTATTTCAATACAATAAATAAGAAAAAACGATAAGTTATAACGTAATAATAAAGACATGGTGTACAATCACAAGCCTTTGAGTTTTGCATGACCGAATAACTCCACGATCTTGGTACAAAGGCGGAAATTTGCTCTAATTTTATGATTTGTCTATTTACTATAAGAACTATTGCAAATACTTCGTCTACAAAACGCACTATCAGATCCTTTGACACTTCAGTCTAAGCCAGTTTGTTTGACATTCTCCATCGTGTGTGGGCAGTAAAAGAAATAAAAGGCAAAAATAAAAGACATCGCAGATGTTCTATGCATCAATGAAACCCCGCAAAGTTTTCTTTAATGAATAGAAAAGTGCCATTTAATTTCTTGCGGGGGAATACAAGAATAAAAGACAAAACAAAACGGTAAATCATCGAACCTACTCAGTAAAAAGTTTTCCAACATAAGTTACGCAAGAAGTTAAAACTTCTGAAAACGTCTTCATTTGAAAACAAAGCCTTTTTCGGTTCCCCGGCCCGGCGCGGAAACGTTTCCGTACCGTTTTTCTCGTAAAAGTTATACTGCGATCAAAAGAGGCCAAACGCGCGGAATGATTTCGCAGCCTGAAGTAGATCGGTTCTAGACCCTTTTTTTTCTTTTTTCCTTCTTTTTTGTTCGATGCCATTAACTTATAGCTGTCGAAGATCTTTTTCCCTGAGGATAACGCTTGCGAAAAATATTAGTCTAAGAGACTAATACCCATTTATCATTGTTTATCTGATGTCGGAAAATGCAAAAATTATCTGTGGGCGGGGACTCAAATTAGAGAAAAGAAATATGAACAAACATAACGCTGCTTAGGATCTTGGAAGGCTATTTCCTTCCACGTTTTGCTTTGTTTTCATTAGTTTTTACGAACGAAATAATTTTTACCTTAAAACTTTTTAAATTTTATTGTTCTTGTTTACTGCTTCGTGACTAGGGTATGGTCACGTGACTCCTTGCACCGACGGAGGTCGCATATTTTGCATACTTTATGCTTTGGTTGGGATACCACTGACATGGCTCATGTTGTCAACGCTGGCGCAGCACATTAACGAGTGGATCGGCCGAGCCCTCAAATACTGCCACGAACGCGTCCTCGAACGGAAACCCACTGGGATCGGGTTGAAGACAGCTCTCATTACTCTGGCGATAAGCATCGTAATGGTTTTAGTTATTGCTTTATTCGGCTGTTACCTCGAAGGATGGCGGTATCTAGACGGGATATACTTCGGTTTTATAACGCTCACAACCATCGGTTTTGGAGATTTTGTCCCACTACACCCGTCCGAAAATCGTGATCCCGAGGGTTATCCCGCGCATGTGCTTATATTCACGATCATGAGCATTATGTACTTCACCATCGGATTGGCTATCGTGTCCAGTGTCTTGCTGTCAATCAGGAATGCCATGGAAGACAGGTCACTGAACGGATTTCAGATACTCAAAGACACTGGGGACGACTAAGACCCAGACTCTCCACTGTCAAAGCAAACCTAAGGTACTGGACATCAGGTTTGTTTGACTGGACTAAGACATGTGATAAACACTTCAAATCTAATAATAATAAAACAAATCTTTTATACCCACGACTGTGTGTGGTTAATCTGTCAAGAACCGTCGTCTCTCAGTACAGAACTACATTTACACTGCATCAATGTTTCCCACTTAAAATCATGTGACTGCCGCTTGAATTGCTTCTGTTGATCTATGGACGCGGGGATACTGTGAACAAAGAATATAGTTCTCTGAAGATTTCAAATAAGAAACCAGTGAAGCTACTTCCTCACAATCTGAGATCATTGCTAAAAATTATTACATACAAGTGATAGGATAAAGAAAGTTATATATTAGGAGATAAATGTGTTGTGCTCTTTGTATCAAAAAATGCTGTCTTGATGTCCCCTTGAAGAAACAAATTCTCCCAACTTGTTGGCACTTTGAGCATGGGATGGGAAGAATTAATGCAATCTCAATGGAATTTGTATTACTACAGTGAAACCGGTATTAAGCGGACACCCTTGGGACCCTCACTGGTGTCCACTTAATACAGGGTGTCCTCTTAAAACAGGTTCTTATAACATTGCAAAACAATAGTTAATTATTGACCTCTTATATCTCCACCATTATAAGACTATCATTTACCCACAAACTTGACATGCCTTTATCACAAACCTTTTGCAACTGGACCTTCCAGGTCAAATTACTAAACTACCTGCAAAACATGCTCTTTCAAGCAGATAGCAATGCCATAGTGTCACAAAAATGCCTTCTGGAAATACTAAGTGTGTCCTCTTAATGTAGGTTTCTAGAAACAAAATGGATGGATTTTGGTGTGCACGTCTGCTTAAAAGGGGTGTCTGCTGAATAAAGGTTCATGGGAATAAAATATAGGGGCTGCTGTCTGCTTAATAAGGGGTGTCCGCTTAACCCTTTAAGCCCTCAGCCCTGATGAAAATGAAACTTCTCTTTACATGATCACTACTTGTTTGAACATTCAAGTGATGAGAATAAAGGAAGTGATCACTGAAGGTAAGATGTCTTGATATTTAGACAAATTCTCCTTACTAGTTTCATAAGAAATGTATGGAGATCAGTAAGGAGAATATGCATTTTTATATCAGGGCTTAAAGGGTTAATACAGGTTTCACTGTGGCCCATTTTACAGTTGTGTTCTTAGCAATCTGACCTTTGAGTGAAAGTAAGGCTACACTTGACTTTGTTTGGTACAAACCTCTATGCAAATCACATTGTTCTATCGTGCTGAGAGAGAGAGAGAGACTTAATGCTAACAAGTTTCTGATCATAATCATGTACATATGAAAAGCAGGCAGGTTTGCAACAAAGCAAAGTTAAATTGGGGCAAAGCAAAGTCAAATCGGGGCACTAAGCACACAACTGTAAAATGGGCTATTAGAGATCGAAACATGATGCTACCCCTGGGGAGGGGGATTCAGGCATACTAGTGACAGGAAGGTACAAATACGGCCAAATTCTTATCCCCAAAAAGTCCCATTCAGCTAGGGCTGCACCCAAGAATGGCCCAGAATGTAGCCTAAAAAAGCCCTTTTTATTCATAAAAACCCAAGACAGTCCAAGACAGTTATGCCTCCACCTTTTTTCAATTATAACACATCTGTCACAACTTTAGACAGACTGCAACCATTTTTTGAAGGTGGCGAGTAATCCATTCTGTTAAGGGAAGCCACAAATGGAATGGGTTCTTGACAGGCCAAAAAACACGAAGTCTCTTTGGCATTTACATAGGTTTAATTAAGTTTGTAAATGAAATGAAACTGATACAATTTGTTATCTGACATAAAATTGAGAACCCTGAGATACCCACTGACATGCTTTTTATCAACCCTTAAAAAAAGTCGCCAAAATCTTTCTGCCAAAAATAAGACCAATGGAAAATTTTTAACCAAAGAAAAGAACACTAGCCGCTAATTTCAAAGCCAAAAAAGTCCTTCGCACCTTCCAGTCACTTATATACCTGTATACCTGCAGGGGGTATTCACATCACAGGGTGTCCACCTCAGGCCCCACTTATATGGTCTTGGGTACCCGAGACAACCTTCTTCCCAAGACAAGAAGTTGTCGCTGATGACCGAGTCTAAGTTGAAAGTGCTTGATTATTCTGAAATCTTACATTGTCATTCATGAGGTCAGAATGCCTTTTTCCTTCTGATTTTTCCATTGATTTGATCACTGTAGCCTCTGTTTGTTTAAATATTGTTTTTCTGAATACATTTTGCTGAATTAGTCATTTTTAAACCAAATCCTAGATGATATGTGACATGCAGCAAGCAAAAATCATTCTAGGTAAGCAAGCCAAAGTGTTTACATGAGAAAAAGTTGTCCTGCCTGCCAGGGTTACCCTACCTGCCGAGGTGAGACAACTGGCCCCCTGAGTTGTCTCACCTTCCCAAAACGAGTTGGTGATGCTCATGTAAATGGTTTGTTGACCTTGGCAAAGAAATAGGTGAAAAGTTAGCTCACCCACGGCTTAACAGCAGAGTATGTTTAGCTGTTCCAAAATGCTTCCTTTGCAACTACATGACTACATGTGTGCATAGTGCATCCACGTAACTGTGTAACCACTTCATCCAATACTGGCAATTTCATAAGGAAGAGGTGGTGTCCTTCACTGCATGTCTGCATATCCACATAGCCACTTCAGCCAGTACTGGAAATTTCATAAGGGGGGGGGGGGGAGGGAGTTATCATGTCCAATGTCTACCGCGTAACCATGTCGCCACCTCAGTTAACACTGGAAGAACATAATTATGTAATATAAGCTTATGTCTACTGAAAAGCAGGGCATATCCAGTTTTCTTAGGGTGTACAGTGGAATTCCGATTTTTCAAACCCTCGATTTTTCGAACCTCCCAATTTTTCAAACCATGGCACATTTCCCCTGGAATTGCTTCAGTCAAACAATGTAATTTTATCCCCAATTTTTCAAACCTTCGATTTTTCGAAACTCCCAATATTTCGAACCAATTCTTGCCTCCTATGGAAGAAATTTATAAGAAATTTACCTTCGATTTCTCAAACCCATACGAAATTTTTAAAATACTACTCAGTAGCTTATATTTAACCCTTTCACTCCCAAGAGTGCCCAACATCAAAATTCAAGATAAATCCCAAATTTCATTTGGTAAATACTTAACTTAAATAGTACCATGTGAAAGTACTGTTGACGAGGTTTCACTTGAATGGTCACACCATAGGATTTCATCCACAGACTCAGAATTTAGAATCACCTAAATGTCTCCATAACTGACTCTGGGAGTGAAAGGGTTAAATGATCACAAGTCTCAGCAACACAAAAGGTAGAACCACCTCCATGACACAGTAAACAGTACCAAGGAAAGTACTGCTCATTGTCTTTCACTTGAATGGCCACTCATTAGGCTTGCCTTTCCTGTGGGTGCTGTTTATTATATGTATATGGTAGTTCTAACTTTTGAGTCTTGAGTGAAATCCTAACGTGTGACCATTCAAATGAAAGCTAAAAACGTAAGAAGAGTGCCATGGTATTTCTGTTTGCTTTCCCAGCTGTTATAAAACAATACCTCGTAAATCAAGCATGATATCATGCCACCTTCAATTTTTCAAATTCTCGATTTTTCAAACCAATTTCGTTTCCCTAGGAGGTTCGAAAAATCGGGATTCCTCTGTAGCTTTAAAGTGGCCCTGTATTCTGCTGCAAGATACATAATTATTCTGCAGTTACTCGGTCCCCTCCTTATAGGAAGGTCTCAGTCTTAGAGGTGTCCACTTTTATTAAAGCTTATATGCAGATATTTCCTGACTCAGGTGCAACCACTGCTAAACGTACAACTTAAGGTATCATGGTACCCCAAAATTGGCCACTTTTTTAAAAAATACGCTTTTGTCAATTTCAGATAGATATTATTAAAATCTCTCTTTTACAAAAAGTTTCAGAAAAAAAGATTGTTTCTACGCAAAGTTATGGACGAAAAAAGGTTAGGGGCATTAATTCTCTCTAATTAGCTGTTGACAGTCATCTGTCAACAATGCGGAAAAAATCATGTAACATAAGAGAGCCCTGATGTTTTGACATGAGATTGATTGCGTACCAATTCCCACGTTATCGAAGATATCGAAGGGTATGTTGTGTAGAAAACATGAGATTAAGAAGGAAGAGATCCTGCCTGTTTGCCTCTGCCAAAAAAAAAACCGCAAGGCCTAAGCGTCCGAAAGAATTTTGCTCGGTGTGGGCTGAAAAACTTTCCCGAGCGACAAAAGCTCATATATTTATAATCAAGAAATGCGGTTGGAAAAACCTAGAGAAGAACGAGAACGCCGTGTCCGCGAGCTGTTTAAAGATATGGCAGAGCTGTTGCAACACGCAAAGAGGGAAGATGGAGGAGAATACTGTGAAGAATCGTGGCAATGATTGAAAGGGACAACAATCACGTCAGGCGAAACGCTCGTTGAAAAGCTCAATGAAGCGGTTTGTTGTCGAGTTTGTTACCTGGACGAGACCTCACAAAAACGTAAATTACAAAAGTAGTGTCTCGAGCAATAAAGGAGTTTATTATTACCCAACTGCTTGCATTTATGAAAGGACGTTCTCTCTTAGATCTTGAGCCGAGCGCGCAGCGGCTTCTTCGTGGGTTTCACAGTGCTTTCCTTTCACATTTACTTTTATTCGTCTTTCGGGTATCAGCAGCTTGATTAGTCTTACCCTTTCTTCTTGTTGATGTTTTTAGTATTGTACAGCCATCATGAAATTATAAGGGTAAAATTTCCAGTGCATTAAGACCCTTTAAACGGAACGCGTACACAGACCTGAATGAAGGTCGCTTTCCGATAAAAATATGACACCATAGTTGGCGGCATGTTTGCGCCATTGTTATAAGGTAAGTTGAGCCTCCCTTCGATCAAACCGCAGGTAATTATCCTGACACTTAGGTGTTTTAATCTCATCAGGCCGGAAAAAGGTCTCCTAATCTGTTTTGCCCTTTTTCTCGAAACTAATTTTTCAAGAAATTGAGCGCACGTTTTAAGTTTGCGTTCAGCGAGTTTGTAACCTGCGATCAGGCCGAATTTTAGCATCGCTCTCATATTCTCTTATGTTGGTCGCTCGCTAAAATAGGGCCTGATACAATCTCTCACAAAAGTTCGTGTCGGCGGCCAAATTTTGGCCGCGGGAATCTCGCAATCTGATTGGCCCTTTAACAATAGAGCTGTCAACGGAAGTAATTTCGATCCCACGGCTATCGCCAAGGAACAACCAAGGAACAAGTCTGCCGAAGTAAAATGTGTTGCTCTAATAAATTCTCGTCGTTCTAGGAGAATTGTCACCATTTCTTTCTCTCCTGTGAATGGCGTTCGGTTTGACGCAAGCTGTCTCTCACCTGGAGCAGAGAAGTACAGCAACAGTGAAGTATGTATTCCGTTTTATCGCATCGTGTCGCGGAATTTTCATTTGACGGCTTCAACTAGTATTGATAACATGAACAGAGTAGTGGCTGTTTCCGCGTTTTACGAAACAAAACAAACAGCAGACGAGCAAGTATCTTTCGCCAAGAATGATCAAAAAGTCAACCGATAATTCGGTAAACTTAACGGTAAACTGATGTTTGGCGAGAACCGCAAACAAGTCGCAATAACGATTTTCAGTTTATTCATTCATTGTTTAATACTTATGTCGTTTTGTCAGTGTTTTATTGATCTCTGACATTGACATCAAAGGATCTGACTAGTTTTATAATAAACGTTCTTCGTTTTAAAATTCGCTGCTGCTTAGAGATAAAATTCGCTGCTAATTTCCAATATTTATCACTTCTCGAATTAAATTACAAAATACTCCTTTGCTTATAAACGGTTTTATTTAGATCTTTATTCTAAAGAATGAAACTGAAGGTATTTCTCTTAATTGCCCAAGGTTTTTCCGCAGAAAATCGGTGACAAATGGGAAGAGAATATTTCCGGATACCACCTGAAATGGGAAATGATTCAAGCATGCAGCATATTTTGGTACATGACAACGTCGTCGTGTTTTGAATTTTCATTCATTTCATTCAGTTTCAGCTCAGACAGAGCAACCATGTACAGTACCGGAACCTTCAAGTTAGCAATCGTGTAAATTTGAGTACTTGTGCCTGGAAGATATATCGTAGCCTATGATTTTCTTATTTTGCCGACATTTACGTGACTTTCTGCGAATTGCTGTTCTAGGAAATTTGCATACCGAGGATCGTGCAAGCAGAAGAAATTTTGATTGGCTGTTTTGTTGAACGTCAATCAATCAAAAAAAGTGGGCGGCAGACGTTCCGTAGAAGAATTGTATCAGGCCCTATTTTTCGTTTCGCCCGCCCCGCCTGAATGTTTCACCGAGCGAAACGAAAATAGAGCCTGATCGCAGGTTAGCGAGTTTGCAACAAATTTAGCTCAGATTTGGCGAGAATGTTGCCAGATAAATTGACAACAAAACTGTGTCTCCGCATGTTATTTTTTCGCTTATTCCAAAGTTATGTTCCGTTAAAGAAAGAGAAGGGGTGTTTTTTCAAACTTCAAAGTTTAACTGAGTGCAGAAAACAAACCAGGCAAGATAAAAAAATTCCGAGACAATGTTTTTGAGACAAAGGTGTGAAGAATTCGGCGCGATGTTGGTCTTACTCTCCAGACCATTTTTGAGTGGAGCGGAACCGATTTTGTGAACAATGTACTTTTGAAAAACGTTAGCTATAGTTTAAACAGAATTTCTTTTTTCTTTATCTAAACGCGTTTTCGTAATCTTCAATTATTAAGCTTTCAGAAAATATATAGTTTGTCAGGGTTTGTGTGAAACGCCTGACGCTCAAACGGTGATAACGCAATGTCATTTGAGGTACCCTGATACCTTAAGCTTATCTACTTCTTCTGGTGAGAACTTATTCAACTTCCCTTCGCTGACTTTTTCGCCTCCTTTTGATTATAGTCCACCCCAACAACCCGCTTCTGAGCCTCCAAGTACAAGCGTTCTCTTACCTGTTCCTGCAAAGTCAGTTCTGAGAACGAAGGATCGCAAGCCTACAAATTTTGCCGCCATCTTGGATCATATGTTGCGCGGAAACTGGGAAGAACACAATACTGGGGGAGACTAGGGCAGAATGTGTGAAAAAGAAATGTTTACTTATTTGGTTCCTCACAGACCGGCAAATAGTAACATCACTATTTCCCTGAAAAATTAGGCTCTCGTAGTATATTAAACGTCCGCTGTATATCGAAACACGCCTTGCAGTCACCCCAGATTCTCCGTGCCCGTAGTTGTACGTTTATACTGTGAGGGCAATACGGAAATGTCTCCTGGAATATATAACTTATGAATTAAAAACATAATAAGATAATAACGAAAGTGCACTCAAAAACTATAGCAATGATAAGAATTAAAAGTCTGAGAGAAAAAAAAGAAGAAAAATAATGATGTTTCCGGCCAGGCTTGAACTGGCGACCTTCCGCGTGTTAGGCGGACGTGATAACCACTACACTACGGAAACCACCGCTACATAATGAGGAAATAATTTAATTTATTAATCTTTGGTAAGTCCGCTGACCATACAATTTGGAACAAGCTGAACGAGTCACACAAGGGACAGTCCACACAAGGCCATTGCGTTTTTTTTTTTTCTAATCGCCCCAGATTATGGGCTCCCGATCTCCCGTATTTCTTCTCTTTTCGTTTTCATCTTAAGTCCGAGAAGCCTCCAGAGCCACAGCGAAGGGAGAGGGGAATTCGAGCACAAAGTTGCGAATCACGAGACGAGTTAGACGACGCACAATCCCTCTTCTCTTCTTTTTGCATTGCTTGACTAAAAAGAACGTCGTATGCTGTACGTTTGCTACATGGAAACGCAACTTTTGCTCATCGCCCCTGCTTCTTTCGAGCACACTGAAGGTGTTCTTCTCGCCTGGAAGGGGGGGAGGGAGGGGGGTGCTGGTATCTGGTTTAGGCCCCTGACCTGTCAAAGTAACTGTCACGCCTTTACTCAGGTATTTTTTTCGTAATTTTGTCATCGAAGTTCGTAAGGGATTAGTAGAGGCTATACCCTGCGAGCAGAGGCCCTTCGAAGGGTCTCTGTTCGCAGGGTATAAAGGCTACCATGCCAGTTCATTTTTGTGTTGTATATAAAGCACGCGGCAATTTTGATTAACACAGAGAGAAGTCGAGAGAAGTGCTTAGGGAAGCACAGAGGCGCACTTCTCTCTCACTTCTTTTGTGTTTTCGAAAATTCCCAAAAAGGTTGCTTATATACCTCAACAAGGCACAAGAAATTATCATTTCTTTTACAAAATGTCCTACACAGACCCTCAAACTCGTGATGTGATTACATATCAACATTATTAAACAATTATTCGCCGAAGGCGAAGTGAATATTGTGGAATAATCCCCGAGACGAAGTGGAGGGGATCATTCCACAATACTCGCTGAGCCTGAGGAGAATAATTGTTTTAGTATAATTGCTCAGGTGATTATCAGAGCAAATGCATTTTCTTTTTTCTTTTCTCTAGAAACATCAAAAATCGCGCGGTGACCATTTTGAAAATTAGTGCTTCAGTATTATAATCACCTCGCGCGGGGTGATTATAGCAAGATATGACGTAATCCTCCACCAATCAGTGCGCGCGCTTCTCTATAATCACCTGAGCAATTATACTAAAAATCAATATTTGCCACAAGAACAAGCAATTGAATAAATATAATAATGAAATATATATTAAACATTTAATGTTACAAGTCTTTTAATACAAAAAATAGGGGTCCGTCTGGAACAGGATCCCTTAGCGATTTTAAACCGTCTATATAAGGCGGGTGCCGTAACAAAAAACTGTTCTTAAAGTCAAATGAAAATCAAATACCCTAAATTTTAACTAAGACACAACCTAGGTTTTTGTTATTATTTATTTATTCATTTATTTTAACTATAATTTATTGAAGACAACGGTTTAAAATACGAAAAAACGGTTAGTTAGTT
The DNA here is from genome assembly GCA_964030785.1 of Siderastrea siderea. Taxonomy (NCBI): domain Eukaryota; kingdom Metazoa; phylum Cnidaria; class Anthozoa; order Scleractinia; family Rhizangiidae; genus Siderastrea; species Siderastrea siderea. The sequence continues at coordinate 64,269,424 of OZ034968.1, forward strand.
TGGGCTAGCTGTCATTTTCTATGAAAATTTTTAACTTGAAGCACAATTTATGGTTCTGAAATAGATGCCATTAAGTCGTTTGAACACCTGCTAAAAGACTAAGACAATTTCAACATTCTAAATGAATAATTGTCCCCTTTCCCTCCCTTCGTTTGGCGCTTGCCACGCAGGCTACCGTTTCCACAACTGATAAACAACGGCCATCTGTATAATGAAATTCAGGGCGGATCCAGGATTTTTTCAAAGGGGGGGGGGGGGGGGGTTGCAAGTATAAAACAACAATATGCTATTATTTTTGTGACGAAAAAGTGGTAGACACGAGGAGTCAGACAACTTTGGAAACTTCCCAAAGGGGGGTTGCAACCCCCCTCACCCTCCCCCTAGATCTGCCCCTGATATTTAGCAAAAAAAATAAATAAATAAAGTGTTCCCTTTCCCAGTGTATGGAAAATTGTACGCACGCGTCTGCTGGGTCGGAAGTTTTGTGTTTTAGTCCAATTTGTACAGTTAATGTCCCTTTGTAGAAGAAAGGCACAACAGCCAAGCAGAATGGGTCAGGGATTTAAATATTCGGGTATTCCGTTGGTTCGAATTCAGTACAAGACCTTTGGTCTACCGCCCGACATTGTAAAGCAAAAAGACTTGCACGAGAATTTCGCTCCACTCCACCTTTCATCCTTCCATTTATGGTGTTTGATTTCTTCTCCTCCTTTCATTGATTTCGGTCACTGTTAAATATCGACGATAACTGGCGCTATAGCGGTCCTTGTCACGGCCAAAGGTATTCGATGAATAACTTGTGGTCTCTCGTAAAATACTGTTTCTTCCATCTCGGCTTCATATGGCCTGTAATTTAAGGGAAATCACATGCACAAACAAGTTAGACAAATTGATCAATTAAACACTTGCAATATGATGTAGGGGCTTTAAGTGGCCCATGATAAGTCGACGCAGCTGAGGATCAAACTAAGGCCTTGGCCAAAGCGACACCAAAGGAATTCAACATCGTTTTTTACACCTTACAACAAAAGAGAATTACATTGAATCAACATCGTCCAACATCATTCAACAGTGTGGAGGAGTTAACTCAACACCTTGGACGATCGGTTCAGTGATATTGAACTCGCTTGTCCGATGCCTAAACAATGCTGTACGAAGTTGTTAGTTGTATGACATCTGACTCGTCCCCAGTTGTCTCTCTAATATAACTGGTGCGCAAAGGGTCAAGGGAAGGGGGAATGGATAAGACTCTTTCCTTTCCTTTCCTTGACCCTTTGCAGGCTCTTGAGGCCTATTCGTTCAACTTCGTTTTCAACAAAGCTTTCTTCAACAATGTTGAATGATGCTGTTTGACAGAAGGCCCTTTCGTTTGGCCTGGGCTTGCAACCGACAAGCGTCTAGGCTGGAAGTGCATGACTGAAAAACTTGTACCAAGTGAACAAAAAGTCACCCCAAGTACGCAAGTCTTTGTCGAACAGAGTCGCAATGGAGCACAAGTTCAGTCCAACGTGTCTCTTTAGTGACGCGTGAACGAAAAAACGCTAGTTTATGTTTTGCAAGCGTGTTTTTAGTGAGGTTTATTTATTTATTTATTTATTTATTTATTTATTTATTTATTTATTTATCTATCTATCTATCTATTTATCTATCTATGAGGAATGTTTAAAAACACCTGCAGTGAGTTTTTTTCTCAGTGCATGTTTACAAAAGATAATGCTCGTCAGAAAGTTAAATTGATTTTAAATAATGTTCTTGGACACTTTTTAATGAAGTTGCTTCTTATCATCAGAAATTTTTAAGTCAGCCAGCAGCTTACCGTCAATATTTACTCCATTTCTTTGATTCTGAACCTTCTGGGGAAGAATCTGACGATGAAGGAGTCGAAGGAGATGACGAACGCGATTTCCTGTTTATTTTAGACAGAAAGGTTTAATTGTTATTTTCCTGAATGTGTTTATGACATAAATGTACTTTTGCACACAAAAGAGAAAATATTAATTTTAGGTGTCGTTGTCGGTTTGTATCCTACTTTACTAAAACGTTTCTCCTGAGTAGTCGTTATAGTTTAGTTCGTTGCTTGTTTGTGGCACCTCGTTTGCCAGGTTTACTCGCTGACCATTTGTTTTTTGGATGATTTCTCATTTATTAAAATTTATTTAGAGCAATAATACACATGACTGTATTCTCAAGTTACTAGACACCCATTTTTTATGTGTTATTCAATTGAAACTTGCACTTTCCCTTCGATTGTATAATATCTTCTTAACGATAGAGTAATATGGTGTTCGCTCAGTCTCGTTCCAACAGGTAGTAAGTACCTTCGGATAGAGTGCGCGATTGAGTGCGACTGAGTACAACTTTTTTCATAGCCTAAAGGTTGATTTCCACTGTTGCGTAAATTTTACGTGCGTACGGGCGTGAATTTAACTGGCTTTACGTGCGGAAATAAAATTAGAGACGATGTATGAACGTCTTACGTAAACGTAAAAAGTTGAAAACTTTCAACTTAAAATTTACGCAACAGTGGAAATCAACCTTAACGCTCATGCGCGAGGTTATCATGTGTCACAACATTAATTCTCGTTTGTTTTTAGAGCCTTGTTCTCTACTAGTCAGCAACGCAGAGGAGCGAGGCCCCCGGTGTATATGGCTATATGGGCCTAAGTCTAGAATAGGGCATCATGATATGAAGAATTTAGTCTAGAATGGGAACTGACATTCGGCGAGTCTGGAATGGCAAAGAGATTTTTGGTGATTTTTGAATTGCAATATACAGCTAAACATGGTATGGTACATGGTAAGGGTCCCAGAGCCCCAGCAGCACAACCTCTCCCAAAACCCCAAAGAGTGCCCCCAGGGGCGAGGGCTCTGTTGATGTGACTGGTTATAGACCCGATGGTTGTACTTTAATCTCATACTCGCACACTAGTCTTTCGAGGTCTTAATGTGATATAACCAGATAAATCCCGTGCGAGACATTTCACTTGTTTGTCGTGTTTTTCTTACTTATCTTTCTCACTGTACATACCATGGCGCAGTAAATCGTTTTCTGTTGAACTTTGGGAACCTGTCAAACAGCCGCGTGGGGACCCCGTAGTTTGATGTACCTTCATCAGAATAAATATCTTCACCACTCCTAGCGCGCCTCAAATGCTTAGCGAGACGCACGCAAAGAATGATGGTTATAACAGAGAACATTGCTATGACACCAAGGCATAGCCACACGGCATTCTGCGAAGAAAAAGACAATACTCAGGCTGTACTGTAAATGGTTTGAACCCAGGAGTCATATATAGGTCGGTAAATTATGATCGTCCGGGTGTGTGTAGTCCTGAGAAGGCCTGTTTGTGGTGACATTGATTGACGTTTCGACAACCTGAGCGGAAGTCATCATCACCTTGACTCTGATGATGGCTTCCGTTCAGGTAGCTTCAGGTTGCCGCTCAGTGACTCAGGTTATAATAAGTTCTACTTATGGGTAAGAAGACAGTGTACTTGTAGTAGTTTAAATTTGGTTTTGGTTCAATTTATGTTTTCCTTTAACTTATATTTGTTATATAAACTGAAACAAACATTTTTACAGAGGCTTTTCGCACAATAAGATTTACGAACTGATGAAACGTCTCATAAACGACTGAATTTGTATAGTTCCTTTGGCTGCGCATACAACTGCGATGGCCTTCCACCTCTAACCACTTCTAGAGAGACATGGGTTTCTAGTGGTTTTTCGTATCTAGCGTGACACGACTTGAAGGCTTTTCACGCTTAGTTTGGTCTACATCGGCACAGGTTGTATCAGGAATCATTCTTATTGGGCTCGTCTTGAATAAACATCTCACACTGCATGTCTCGTGGTAGTGTGGTCAGAACGGCAATATTTCTCGCTCGATTAATATTCTCGCCACCAGTTTCCCAACATGTTCTCCAACTGTTGATTCAAGTTGTATTTCCCCAGACTCGGTTTGCAAACTTGAATTTTAATCTGTGTATTGGTTTTATTAAGGTGCCTCCCTAGATTTTCTACAAAAGTGACTATACGAACTGGCAAGGCTTGCAAAAGAAGCCCTAGTTCCTTTTTTCTCGCAATATTTGTTCCTGAATTTTACCAGTGAGGTTACCAACATAATTACCCTTATTTTTCAGGTTTTGCTTCTTAGGCATAGGCCGTTGTCATGGCAACAAAGCATCTAAAGAATGACAGATATTTGCCGTTAATTCGTCTTTTTTCGTAAATATTTTGATTTTTCCTGGGTGAAATTATTTTCAACTTTCCTATTTTGTGAAAATGATTTTGACTAACATTTTGCAGGGGGGAAAATATGGGGTCGTTCAGAAGGATTCACCGATATCACGTAACTTCTTAGTTTTAACCATTAAACTGAATTGCTCAGACAGAATTTTTCCAAAAAATAATATATGAAAGGTACCGTTAGTATCTCAAAATGTGCAAATTTAAAAAAAATTCACCGAAGGAAACGTGAGAAAATTTACTTTTAGTTTTACTTTTTTTTTGGCTATGCTGACGTCATAAAATATCAGGAAAAACCTACGATTTTATGTGAGCGCGCGCAGATTACTACAGCTCGCATCATCAGCGCGCGTGCGGTCATAAAACTATAGGGAGCCACCTTAAGCTAGGATTACTGAGTACACAAACGTTTTCGGAGCAAAGCTCCTTCATCAGCGTACAATGTAAAAATAGTACTTAAAATATGCGCATATTTGTCATGTGAATTAGGAGTCTTAATCTTTAGATTCAATTAAGAATTGAATTGTGTTTATAACTCACCACCAAGCTCACAGCATTTCCACAAGCTTCAGATACTAATACGTCATATACCTTTCTGATTGGATGACAATCTCCTACGTCATTTCGTAGCTACAACAAATGGAGAGTAATGTCACTACCTGTGGACTCCCATACAGCACTGGTAGGGAATGGGGGGTTGGAGGGTCCAAACGTTTTGCTCCCGTTACCTTTTAAAACCAGTCCCCCTCCCCCGCTTCTTTTCAGGACAAATGGGGGGGGGGGGGGGTTAATGACCGGTATTATATTTTGTTACCTTATTTAAAGAGTCTTCTAAGTATTGATCCATCCAGCCAAGCGTACGTCCCAAAGACTTTTTCCCTGCCTGTGATCAAGAAAAAGAAGCTAAATTTTAAAGTGCCACTGGGACCAGAATTTTGGTATTCCATATTTTTGCATTTTCGAAAATAGTCTGTGGTTGTTAGTCACCATGCCAAATTTCAACTCACTACGATGACTGGAAGTCGCTTTTTTCGGACGGTTTTGTCGAGATTTTACGGCCGCCATTACTGGCCCTTGTTCCGGAAGCTGGCTTGCGAATTAGCGGAAGTGACGTTGAGGCTCACCTCAAACCAAGTCAGGCTTAATTCGATTACTTGCCGCGGGAAATGTAGTCTCCTTCGCAGCCGCTCGGGCCGGAGTCACGCAACGCTCCCCAGTGGAAAACCCTTTCAGTTCTGCCGTCTGCTAGCGCGAAGATCTTCGGTGCGTGACTCCGGCCCGAGCGGCTGCGAAGGAGACTACGGGAAATGTAACTGTTGTCGAGGGAAGATTTCGTGCCAACTGTTTGCTGTACGGCCTTGAAATTTTCGTTGCTGCAGCAGTTATGAAGGGTATTACTTGTGTTGTACAATGCTACAACAATAAATCCAACCACCGAGCTGGTATTTCGCTTCATCAAAGCCTTGCAAGCGGACCCGCAGTGGAAAAATGGATAATGTTCGTACTCACACACAGTGTAAATTTCAACCCGAGAGGTATTTTTGTCGGCTGTTCTGATCACTTCACGGACGAGTGTTTCCAGCGGGCTGTTCATGTCGAAGGATCCCAGAGGTCGATTATTCCATTGTTCATTTCAACTATACGGAAAGAAAGATCCGGAAAAAGCGACACGAAAGGTACCTAATCTTAACGCAGTTGAAGTGGTTGTTTGTTTCTTTTTCAACGCATCCACCATTTTGCAAAACTTATTTTCTTTTAACGTATTTTAAAATTTATTTTGCTTGTGGAAAACCCTTTCAGTTCTGCCGTCTGCTAGCGCGAAGATCTTCGGCGTAGTCATCATAAAATGCATCCTGGGCGAATGCAGGACCGCCGCGATTAAGCCAATAGTTTGTATTGCTTAGCGTTTTTTTTTTAATTCCGCGTGTGTTAATTTCAAAGCAGTAATCGCTTAGAAGCATGGACAGTTATTTTATAGCATACCACCCTGAATGTCGAGAAACTTTTCTCCTTATTCCCTGTCGCTGAAGAGTCGATTGACATTATTGTTCGAAATATATAAAGGCTTCGATCATGTCGGTAGGTCGGCTCGTCTAGTGTGGAAATTTAAGTTAGGAAAAAATATCACACGCCACTTATTTGTCTAAGGGTTATACAATGTTCCTTCTTATAACTGTCATGGCAATCTTAGTAAATGAACTACCAAGAAAAATGATTAAATGTCAAGTTATTATTTTTACGCAGTGAATAAAGCAAGTGAAAGCTTCGTTTCCTTGGCGGTCCGCATGTTGTTGTTGAGCAGCAGAAAATTTAGCCTGCGAGCAGGCTCTCTATTCGGGGGGGCAACGTGAATTATTTTCTTTGAGAGCGCCGAAGGCGCGAGTTTCGGCGAACGAAGTGAAGGCGAGCGAAGCGAGCCCGCGGTGAAAAACGAGAGCCTGCACGTGAGTCATTGAATTTCAATTCCGGCCCCTCGAAATGTGACAACTTGTTGACAACTCGCCACGCTTCCGGTGTCAAATAACTAGCCAATAGGGAACGAGAAAAATATAAACAAACATGACAGAAAGATGCACGTGGAAGTTTTCCCGGGATTTCGTCTAGATCTTTGTGGCTCTTCATGGAAGGATCGGAAGAACGCGTTTTAACTCCGAAAAAAGTTGTCAACAAAGCAAGTGGAAATTGCCGTATCTGCAGTTGTAGTTTTTTGGTGAAATATGGAACTGGAAAATCGGGTCGAATGTCCACGGAAAATCTATTTGAAGTTTCAAATCGCGATGGAAGTCGCGGACAAGTATTGGCGACGATGTGCGAAAACATTGGTATTTATTTCGTAAAATTGTCTTCTTTGTCGAGCCGTGTGTGTAATTCTTGCGCCCGAAAAATTAGGAACTTCTGCAGGCTCTTCTGCAGGTTTTTCTCATATTAATTGAGCCTGTCATTTTTGACCAATCAGAGTGCTGCGTTCGTGGACGAACGCGCCGGATTCAAAATTCAATGGGATACGTGCAGGCTCTCAATTTTCACCGCGGGCTCGCTTCGCTCGCCCAGCGGCTCGCTTCGCTCGCCGAAACTCGCGCCTTCGGCGCTCTCGAAGAAAATAATTCACGTAAGAAAATAATTCACGTTGCGTTGCCCCCCGAATAGAGAGCCTGCTCGCAGGCTACAGAAAATTTTCCTTGTGGCTTTGATTTGCACTACAAATATTTAGATTCCGGTCACACAAGGCCTCCAGTTCTTAAAAGAAGGTCTTGGTTTATTTCACTTTTTTCGGCTGAAGTTAAGAATTCTACAAAAACTGTTCAAAATATTTAGAAACGCCAAGCGCTTGTGTTTCAATGCCATGTTTTGAACTGACTGCCAGATGACTACAGCATTACGGCTCTTCAAGAAAGTTTCCCATACTATGCTAAGAATGGCCAAAAATCTCAATTCTTTACAATATAGAATGAATATAAACAACGGCAAACAAAATATAGCTTCTTTTATTTCTCCAACGAAGCGAACAATAAAATCGATCGACCGATGCTTGAGAATTCGCGAGCATCAAATTCTAGACTTTTTATAGGTGTTTTGTCTAAATTTCCACAGCTTAGAACATCAATTTTTCGAATAGCTGGACAGCCATTTATCCGTTGGATAAGCGTTATCCGCTTTTTGAGCAACTTGTGCCTGAACTGTATTCACTGTATAAGCATTATTTCGCGCATATTTTGAACTCCTGCCAATAAGGCGAGAAAAACAACTTTGAACAGTTTGTTTACAAGCTTCTAAGCTGAAATCTCCTGATATCAGTTCTTGCATCGTACGGTAAGAAAAATTCTTCATTTGCCGCATTAAATGAACCCTCTGATGCTTCGGAAGCTAAAGACTGTTCCGAATCGTAGAAATACTCTTCGGAGGTTTCGCAGTCGACGATAGGCATCTTGAGTCAAAACACAAGGAAACGCGACTGAGGTGAGCCTCTGACGTCACAAGCTATTAAATTGCGCAATCACCCAGGAACACGTTTTCAGTAATGGCGGACACATTTTACGCAACTTTGGAGCAAAAAATATTAGGATGGACGGTTTCTTGTTCAGTTTTCTTGGTAAATATAGACACAACGCGATATTCTGCGACAGAATTTGGCGGAAATAAACCTACGAATTTTCGTCTCAGTGCATGGCACTTTAAGTCCACGCTTTTATTTATTTATATAATTTATTGATTTATTTATTGATTGATCTGTTTATTTATTTGTTTATTTATTTTTTCAGTTTTCCGATATGACCTTCATTCTGGTAAGGGAAAAAAGTTTATACCGCCGTTACATACAGCGATTTCATAGCCTGAGAATGAGTTTTATTCAGAAACCAAATGATTCAAACTTAAGCGACATAGAGAGCGAAAGGCCATAACGCGTTTTCTTTTGTGTGTGTTTTGTGTTTGGCGGGAGGGAGGGGACGGGCGGGGCTTGGCGAGCGAGCCGAGTGCTGACTAGTTATTTTGCGGCAGAGGTAGATAATGTTCAAAGGGCCCGCTTCTTACCGAGGTGGGAAAGAGGACCATTCGCTCGTTTAAAAAAAAGAACAATTTTAATCAAAGAACAAACCTTATTTGCAAGAACTAAGCCGTCTCCTTCCAGAATATTTCTGAACGCAACTCTTGAAAGGTCGATTTTGTTAGCATCGTTCTTGAAGAACAAAGAGCATCAAAAATTATGGATAGCAAACCCTTTTAACTATACGTTATGTCAGCAAACCTTTGAAAAACATCTTTTATCTTCAGAGGAAACAACAAATATTGCCGCTAATTCTCAACGGTTTACTTTCTCAAACGAAAACGAGGTTTTGACACACACTCAGCTTACGTGCAAGTCTGTACTAACATGGGATATGTTGCAAATGTTGAAGTGAAATGAAGGGTAGCAAATGATAAAATTCAGATTAAAGTGCTACTATAATTTTAAAAAAGAGGTGATTTTTTTGGTTTCCTTCAAGTTATGAATACATATGTAGTACATATTAAACGTTATTTTGGCAATTCTTGCGCTAGTAGGCATTCTGAGAAAACGTTTTTATTTTATTTTAATCGTGAACACAACTTTAAACTGTAGCCCTGTTTCAAAAAAGTACGTAGACAGTAGTTAAAATGACTTTTATTCTAAAAATAAAAGAATAAAATAACAGTATCATATTTTCTTACCATAGCATTCATATTTTTCGCCATTAGAAGCTGCGTTTTCTCCGTCAGTTCAGCCTAACAGAAAAAAGAAACAATTATATCGTCACGTACTGACGTAAGTAGATTGTGTATGGTCGTCCAGGCGAGTGTGGTCCTATTATTATTATTGTTGTTGTTGTTGTTGTTGTTGTTATTATTATTATTATTATTACTATTATTATTATTATTATTATTATTATTATTACTACGCGTAGTCATGAGCAGAGTGAATTGCGGTGACATCGTCAGTTGATGGTATTAAGTCTGTGATCATTAACCTCATATCATTAGTCGATTAAATCACGCCGTGATTTTATCACGGCGTAACTGAGAGCGAACAATAATATCGTGACGATATTATTGGTCGCTGTCAGTTTCGCCGTGCGAACAGTGTTTTCAGGACTGCAATAAATGGGACAATCATCACCAAACTACTTATGACACGTACGACACCTGGGCTCAAACAATTCACAGCGTTACGTACTGAGTTGTAAATTAAATGTTTGCTTCGAAAACAAAATTTATGCCTTTTCCCGCCTTTTGTAATATAATGTAGTACGTCCGAGTGGTCCTGAGTATTGGGGAGGAAATATTTGCAATTAGGGTATATCCCCTCTTACTGTTAACATCAGTCGTGGTTTCCTGCATCAGTCATATGTCAAGACCTGCTTTAATTTTTGTTCTTTCCTTTTCAGTACACAGTAACTAGACGTTCTCGGTTCAGTGCCCTCACGTTTACCGGTCCTGGGCAAGCCAGCACTAGTGGTACCTCACATGAGGCTTCAAAGCGAAAACGCATAAAAACACCAATTCGATGTTATTTTGACTTTTAAATTAACTCAAATGTTATAAAAAACGAGTTATTTATCCACGAGATGCGAAAACCGAAAGTATTTTTTCTCACCGCCAGTGGTTGTGATATATTAATGGTATCATCGTGCAATTTTTTCAGAGCATCTTTGGTTGAACGTAGCTTTTCTGCAACTCCTGAGGAAACCTGAAAGTGTGAGAAAAAATGAAAAGTTTATTGTTAAATATTGTTAGAATATTGTTATTTGGAATGTACCATCATACAAATTTGTGGTTTCATTTATTTATAAAGAAGCACTAGGAGTCCTTGTTTGCTTGTTGGCTTCCGGTACGGTCTAGCTGTTGTTTGTTTGTTTGTTTTCCTATGATACCGTAAATGGCACTTACTTGTTCAGTAGCCGATGTTTCCAGATCGTTTGCAAATGATGTCAGCGATAAACTGTTTTTCAAAAAGGGTTTCGCCGTCTGTAAAACAAAACAATTAATGCTAAGAATAAATTCAGAATCCTGAAACTGTTATTTACTCAAATTCCTTCTTTTTCAACTTTCGAAATTAAAAAAATACTTCTCTCAAAATGTCCAAGCAAGCTTTCTTTTTCGTTGTGCTTGGGATTTTCCCTTTCCCATTACATCACCGTTATACATGGCTGGGTTACCAAATATTCAACAGCTAGCATAGACGCTGCCATAAAAATTTAATGACTCTACCAGTATCTTCAGTTTATAAATTCCACGAGTCTAAGGTACTAATAGCCCAGTTTCGAGTTTACCACGACCGCTGGACAAAAAGGCAGAAGACGCAATTGTACAGGATTAGTCTCAATCTAAAGTAAAATATTCACAGATAGCAGTGAGAAAACTAAATTACTCACAGTTCTTTGTACTGTTTTATGTTAGAATTCAGTACTTTCCTGCTGGTATTTGTGCGTATTTTACTTTAGATTGAGACTAAACCTGTAAAAATGTCTTAATTATTCTTATTCAGCGGTCTTGGTGTCAATGTGTTTTGATCGCATAAAAGCTTGGAAAAATGGCCATCGTATGCTTTATTGCCAAGTAATCAATGTTGGCAAAGTATTGATTAACTGAAAATAAAGCACAGTCTTTACCTCCTCTGAATATTTGAAAAACTCGATTTCCTGGACTCCAGAATCGAACGTATCGTTCACAGCTTTCTTGGTGTCATTTGACACAAGTCTGACGTCTGTTAAAGTGCTGTTTAGCTGAGCAAGAATTTCGTCCATTGGCGGTATTTTCTGTGATTAAGAGACACAATCACACAGCAGAGTTAGATTAATTTAATAACAATGAGTAGAAGGTGAGTTATAAAGTACAACAGACTGTTGAAAACTCTTGGCGATACAAGCAATCGATAAAGCTAACAAAGTAAAACAGCACATCCCTTCTTTAGAAACATTGTTCCAGTAAGGTTTCAAGGTTGAATTGCTCGCTATTGTGTTTTAACCTTGCTTAGGCCACAAATAACTGCTTTGCTAACTGCCGATTCGGTGTTTAATAAAGCTTGTTGTTGTTGTTGTTGTTCTCGTTAATTGTTGTTGTTGTTGTTGTTGTTGTTGTCGACTGAAACGAATTATCCATTCAGGACAGACTCACTGTCAGGCCCTTTGGGCTGTGCAACGTTCCCATATGTTTTTAAAGACTACACAACCACAATGAATAATCATAGGGTGCTTGGTTTGTATCGGCGTAATAATCCCAATCTCGGCGCATTTAGTTTGGAGTCCTAAGTGCAACGGTAATATAGTACCCTCATGGATAAGAAACCTTTTGCGTTTAAGCTTTGTTTGTTGGTTGTCAGTCATGAAGTACTTGACTTATAGACTTATGTAAGACTTACATAAGACCTAAATGACCTGCACAATGTATACAGGCTTACCTCTTTGTAACTTGTCATATTTTCAAATTTGAATTTTCTGTCTAGTTGCAGTAGTTTCCAAAGCGTATCGTGTTTTTTGCATCGCCTGTAATACAAAATATTTAAAAGAAGGTTTACATGTAACAGGAATGTTTCCCCAAGAAGAGAAATTGAGTAATTTGTTTCCCATCTGGATTATTACACCCTCAGTGTACTAGTAGTCACTTGCCGGCTCTTGATCTGAAGCTAATGGCTTCGTTGGTAACGTAAGAACGTTTGAGTACTGAGTGGACTACTATTCCCAACATTCCCCTTGTTATCTAGTGGTAACTGCGTCGGACTTTTCGTCTGAAGCAGTTAACGGCTTTGATAGACTCTGCCGTCTTGTTTTTCCCCTATATAAGAAATTTGTTCTACGCTAGCTGTTTCTATCCATGCAAGTGTATAAATAGGTAGCGGCGGACCTAAGCGAACACACCTCATTAGGTGCACTGGCATCACGCCCATTGGTCAGCGCGGGGGACGTTTGATGTGGAATTTGGTGGTTTTGGTTCACAGTAGTTTTTCAAAGCCTTGAAGTTCGAATCAGTTCAAACGTTTTAATACGAGTGTCAAGCTCGTATGAAGACGATAAAGAAAATGTCCCGGGCGACAAACCGAATTTCTCGCCGACAAAACTTTGAGATGACAGTTACCTCATTTTGAGCACATACTGAACGTAAAAAGCAATTTTTCGGAAACGACGTTAAGTGTCGCAGTTTAAGTGAAGCTTTCCACATATGTCTTCATTTTTCTTTGCAAAATTATGGCGGGCACTGCATATGCGTCGTACGTTTGTTTGACCGCTGTTAAGGTCTTGGCCGTCCCTTTGTTAAGTTTGTTGCTCTACTAATGTTTCTCTCCACGTAGAAATATTTAACCTTTTTATTAAATTCTCGATCTCGGCGGTTATTGAATTTCTAGCCGCTTTCTCATTGGTTCACGGCACGAGGTTATCTGTGAATAACCTTGCCATTTGCCTTATGAAAAACTGTATGCCATGTAAAGTGCCGCAGTCTTCAAAAGTTTTCGCCGCGAATAAATGTTTCGTCCAAATATTGGCAAAAAGAATCAGTAAATTAGGAACTTAGTAAAACAATGATTCCACTCGCGCTTGTTGGATATGAGGTGATTATAACCAACTCTGCGCAATGCACCTCGTGCTTCGTTGTGGTCATTTTTCACGTCATATCGACCATGCGCACGTGGAATAATTGGGTTCTGGATATCAGTTAGGGTAACCTAACAAAATACCTGAGCACATCAGATAGCCGAATGTCGATGATTCCATCTCCTAGCACAGCTTTGGAGACAGGATAATATCCTAGAGTTGAAGGATCATCAACGGTCTGAAACAAAGCGAACCAAAAATTTCACATCTATATAGTGGCAGAAGAAAGGTGTTTTGTGTTTTCGCAATCAAGTAAGCTTTCCACTTGCCCGACGTAGCCAATCGAGCCAATCCGAAAGAAAACATCAGTCGAACTCCAATCGTTCGATTCTTTTTCGATTGGTTCAGCAATCAAGCACAATCTAACAGGAACATTTCGGTGAGTTCGATTACCGAACTCGCGACTTCGATTTCCGAACTTAATAGAACCAATCGAACTTAATCGACGCGTTGTAAATGCTCTAGCTGACCTCGGTTGTTTTCGTCGAGTACCTTCAGCGCTGGTCCTTGATCTCCTCTTTTCCCTCTAACAATGTACTTTTCTTCCAACACTGATGGCGAAAGAGCACTCGTGACAGCCTTTGACAACCACTTCGAAAATTGTAAGTTTCACTTGCGACATCTTTTCCTTGTACGCCGGGTGTACGTGGTTGAAATAGAAGCCTACACATAGCTTATTTGACTGCAACGCACTGTTTGAAACCAAATGAAACCGGCTTGGAATGACAGTGCGCAGCCCAAGGACAAAGCTGTATCGGTCTAGAGTTCGATTCTGTTCGATTAAAGAAGTGTTCGATTATGTTCGATTGGCAAAACGTCTGGGTGAGTTTGATTATGTTCGATTGCCGAACCCAATCCAAATCAATCGAACAATTGAAGTTCGGTTAAGTTCGATTACCGAACGTTCGATTGACTACGTCGGGCACTTGCTCGGTTACTTACGTTTTCTAACAGGCTCAGGTCAGCGGCTGTCTTGCAAAGGACTGTGGCGTTGGCTCCCAGAAAGAATGTAACGGCCAGAATGAGATTCAGAAAAAAAGCGCTGAAGAAATACAAGCCAGCAACACTACGGGAGGAAAAACAAAGTACAAAGTACGTTAAAAAAAATATCGCCAAAACTTCCTCAACCACATAAGAACAAACAAGATTCTCGTAACGGAGTTATAACCATGTTATTTTCTTACCACATTAGTGCCCTTCCCGCGCAGTTGGAAGTGTCCGAGCGTGTGCTTGGTGTATCGGAGGGACTGGCACCAAGGGCCCCGGATATAAGGGACAGAAATGTTAACAGCACAACGAAAACGACTGCGAGCGAGATGGACAGCAGAGTTATCCATCTGAAATGACCATTAAAAGATCACAGAGTTATAACAAAACATTGATGATGGTCTTGACCGTAAGAGGCCGTAAGACGCAAGATCTAAAGTTTATCTTAACAAAATTAGAGTGATTTTACTTAACCCGTGAAATAGGTACTCAACTATTACGCACTGTTACACACTAATTCCATTGTTTCCCATTGTTCAACTTTGACTATTGGGCACTAATTGTTAGATCTTGTTTCACGTGCTAAGTAAAATCACTCTAACAATGGAAATACTAAATAAAATTGAATTTTGTTTATAAAATTGTTTAAGATGGAAATAAAACCAATCCAATTTGTATTTCAATAGAGCGCTTTTCAAATGAGTGTCGTAAAACCAAAACCAAAGTAATTATCCCAGCCAATCACAACAAACACAAATTATCCAATGAACAAATCAGAACTCGAAGCAATTACATGTCACTAGCGCCAAGCGCGGGAAAACGCGTGCGAGCGAGTCGCAATTGGTTTGAGTTTTACTTCTGATTGGTCGAGAAAGTGGCGCGAGATGTTTTAACCAATCAAAGAGCGAAGTAAAGCAAAACCAAAGCAAAACGCGAATTACTTTCGACACTCAATTGAAAACCGCTCTACTTTAAGCGCGATGTATGTATGCCATGCTGACCATGATTTCTTTATTCGGCAAAAACTCTGTAAACTGAAACGTACCTGTATTTATCATATCTGTTTAATAATCCACCTTTCCCAAATATACTGTGGACTTCCGTTTTAGTAGGAATTAAAACGTCTGTTTGAAGCTGAAAGGTAGCAGGAGTTGCCAAATTAGCGTTCACGTTAGCTAAAATTGACAAAATGCTCAGGCAGAGTTTTGTTTGGCTACCGCGTCAGTAAAGCTGGAGACACAATGTCATCGACGTGTGTCAAAGCAATGTGAGTAGGCCTGCGGTCCATGCGTGCATGTGACAGTATCCCTTTTTAGCATATACCAAACCAGTGGATGGTGTTTTTCGCGTGCTCTGATTGGCTACTCAAACTCGGGATAGCATGGCTATTCACCTCCCGGCATTTTTCCGGATTTTGCGCACAAGTTTTCCCTCATTTCTCAGAAAAAGGGAAATTTTTGCGCTGGTTATCCACTGGTTTGGTACATACTAACACAATTATTCACCTCAGTGTCGGTGAATAGTCGCAGAACTTTACCTCGCCTCTTTGCGGCTTGGCAAATATCCACCACTATTCATCTCCACTTCAGTGAATAATTGTTAAATTTCAGGTAGCTGTTGTTTTTGAGCTGTGTTATGCTGTGAGAGCATTTTGCATCGAATAACCCCTGGGGGCGGGGTAGATTCGTGTCGGAAATTAAGATCAACTTACCGAATCGCCGGCATTTCTTAGCGAATCTACCATCTTGGCAGTAAAATCTTGGATCTCCTTGGTAAAATTTGTTATTTCTGGAATTTGAAATAAAGAATGAGATTAATTTTGCACAAAATGGTTTCTCTCAATGTCAAACAACATTGTACCCAGTAAGCTAAGCGAAGACTAGGGATGGCATTGATAATGTTACTACTTATATGGACTAAAACAGTAGAACAATCTAAACGTCTTAGAAAACATATGTGTTAAAACGCACCTTTTGTTCCAGATAATGTCTTTTCATAAACTTTTGCCGCCATTGAATTGAATTCGTTCTCCGCCTAAAGAAAAAAATGTACATTTCGGTGTTTAACTCTCTTCATGAAACCTCACCGTCAGGTATCAAATTATATTAACTTGGTAGGGAAAGGCACTGTGAGATTGACAGAACACAACACCATTGCAGCAATAAAGGCGATGGCCAACGCTGTTTAAAATGAAACCGTTTTTCTTTCTTTTTTTATTCAATACATTTGCATTTACAAGATTTACAAACTCCTACTATGTTACAAACCTGAGTGCTTTGTGCATCAAAGTCGTTTCTGGCGAGAATTCCTTCAATATTTGACAATTCTTTTGCTACATCGGGGACCTAACAAAGAAACAGCTTTATTTTTATTTGCACATTATGGAATATCACGGAAGTTGTTTGTTCTTTAAAAATACAAGTAACATTTTCTCGATTGGTAATCGCGTTTTAAAACCACATAAAACTTTCTTAGAGAAGTTAATTCAAAACCTGAAAACAAAAGTGATTCTATCCGCAGTTACTTGTAAGGTGCCCTCAGAGAAAACAAACGAGGCGAACGCCAATATAAGCACAAGCCCAAGAAAATGGAACTCGCTATCAAAGTGAAATTTGATTTTAAAAATCTCAGTTGCTTAATAACTTTATTGTGCTTGTCTTCGATTTTGTTGGCAAAATTTGACAAAAAATTGGAGAACTTATCCCAGATGCGGCGTCGGTCCTGTAGTTAGTTGAACTCTTATAGTGTTTAAATAAACCCATAGTTCGTTACCTTAGTAAAATCGGCCTCAGCCTGTAGATTATCCCCTGTGGGTATTTTATCGCAAGCGCCGGCCGACACTGATGGTGGGTCGTTATTACAATCTGTCTTTGCTTCTGTCAAATTGTTCCGTGCCTCATCTAAGCCAACTCGAAGTTTCTGACCAGGCATTCGCAGATTCTGAACTATGTTTGCGACATTCTTCAAAGAGTCTCTCAGGTCTGTAAGTTCTTTAAAAGAAATGGCATAATAAAAATAGGTCCGCAATACGTGCGTATGTCTACTGATAGGTCATGCCGCTATTTTCGGTAACCATAGAAACTTACTTGGTCCCATTTGTCTAACATCATGCAGAAGTGTATCGACTGCTTTTCTAGATCGTTCTATAACTGGTGTCGTTATGTTAACTGGTAAATCTGCAAATGGCAAAAACAAGTGTCATTAACTCCTCCAACAAAAAGAAATAAAGAAAGATAAAGAAATGCTGCTCGGCAACATTCTTTATCGTTCAGGTTATTTTTTCTGTTTATAATCTTAATTCTGATTGGCTGAAGAAAGAGAGTTCCTTTTAGTTGATTGGAGAAAATTGTAGGTATGGACATTTTTTAGATCAAATAGCAACTTCTACGAAGGCTTTCGAGCTAAATTTCTTTAAAGTGGCTGTCATTTGTTGCTGCAACATGGCTCAACTATATTGCAAGCTCTTAACCATTGCAATTGTTACAAAACTTAAGTTAACTTCCAAACACATTCGAAAGGAGACTTGTTCCATTTGAGGATGACACGAACTTTAGAGATGTTGCATTCAGAAATCCTAAACGAGTGTTTGTTAAAACGTTTGTAATCTACTTACATGACAATTCCTGTGATATCAATCCGATGGTAAAATTCATATTGTCTGCCGTTACTTCCCTTAGCTCCTAGGAGAAAAAGACGTCCAAAATTGAAAATATTCACTCATAGTTTCACCGTAGAGTTTGACAGTGGGGGTGAGAAGAGATGAATTTCGATTGGTCAAAGTCAATTAGACGCAATAGAATGATGTTCGTGAGAAAATATCCGAAATGTGTGCGCCTTCCGTTCAGGAGATTTTGTAACATATAAGGTACTAGTTTATAAGTTGTGTCCTCCCGAAATTTTCTGAATTTTCTCCCTGTAGCATGCATACTACGGCGATTTCTCTTTCTTGTTAAAACGGGAAGGTAATTCACTGGCTCCTTTACTAGCTCAAGTCGAGATCTTAATCCCAGAAAATAAGTGTAAAGATGACAGGTCTGTTGTTCACTAACAATTCCATGCTATCTAATAGGGTCAAAAAACCTACCTTCAACGTGTTTTCCTTGTAAATAGTTATGTCTACGATTGAGTCCATAAGTACAGAATCCATTGCGGGAACCGCTCTTTCTGTCTTATCATTGATAAGACTGATTGAAAAGGCAGCAATCCTAACGAATTGAAATATTGATAACAATCACCACCATCATCAAACCGTGCCAGACAACTCACAATAACGTCGCCGAAAAGATGGGTACACTATGCGTACGTCTAGCGGAAAATGAAATAAATGCTGTGACTTTGTTGCGTATTTCCAGTGCTGTGTTTGCGCCGAAATGGCCATGTTCCATAAACAGCACCATCTACATCTAGATGCTTCACATAGGGTTATATGGAGTTGCGCAATTCTTGGATACCGAGTACGCGATCACTAATAAACATTTCGTGCTTTACTGCACAATAACTTGTCTTCTATACAAGATATGAAGCTCAAGTTTACAAACTAGCTTCTTTAGATGGATGGTGGCCTGTTTTAAAACAGTTTTTATGCCTAAGAAAGCCGAATCTCAAAATTTCAAACTGTGACTGACTACAAATCAGTGATACTTACATGATGAGAGCTGAGCAAATCGATATTGCAGCTGTGAACAGCCGTCGTTGTTTCTTTGGATTCGTTTCCAGTTCTTCCTCTATCAGCTCCCCGCCACACTTCCCCTTACAACGAAAACAGCCGAATACGATACCGACCAGCGGTATTACAAAGGCGCTAATGAGTGATATGGTGGTGAGAACTGTGACAGGTAAATTTTCGGAGATTACCTAAAACGAACAAGAAAATGATAATATATAACATCTGAGAAATCAGTCAATAAAATATCTGAGCAATCAGTCAATAACTTCACGACCAAACTGGCCGATAACTGGCAAAGACAAAGGACCACCAAAAGAAAATGTTTTTTTCATTTGAGTCTTTAGGACTCAGTTTATGGCTCGTTTTTTTCCTTTTTTAGCTATCTAATGATGACTTTATCGTGTTGAAATAAAGTGTGTGTTTATTTACTCTCTGTCAGACGTAGTTTTCAACTACTATCAAACTAGTTTTAAACTGGCGCAACTGCAATCTTGTTCCCAGAGTTTACGTTGTCCTTGCCCAGATCCACTGGGAAGGATAACGCGGGCTCTTGGAACAAAATTAGTGCAACTGTCGCAATTGACGTAAAGAAGTTTGCCTGTAACTAAGTTAAAAACCGCCCAACGTTGATGCTTAGTCTTAGGGTAATATAACGTTTATGCAAGCGGCCCCAGGAACCAAAAACCCCGGTCTGAATGGAATTAAAATCCTCTCAGCCTTCTTTCCAGTTTTTCGTTGTTTTAACTCGACTTACCTCTCTTATGATATCTCCAACAGTAAAATTGCCCTTTCCGTCGAACGTTCGTATTCCATCTTTAATGGTAGCTGTAGATTTCAAAAAGACCCGATTCGATCGGATCAAATCAGTGACTCAATTTTCTGTTCGTTTCCTTTAGCTTGGTAACATGTGTCAACTTTGAAATGCTACAAAGTAGGTAGCTCTGAGCAGTAAACTCATTATAACTAAATAATCAAAAGTGCAGAACAGTTCACTTAAAGAATCAATTTTCAGTCATGCCTAGCTAAAATTATCCGTACAGCCCATAACCACGCAATCATCACTTTATTATTCCATTGTTAATCTTTGAAAATCAACTCTCGTACGACGAGCACAGTTTGGTCATTTAGCTCGTTAGCCGACACGATGTTGCTTTAAAATTTCCGATAGCTCATTCGGCAATTGAGGTGCGGACCTCGAGGGTGCAGATAAGAGAAAAATAAGCAAAATACTCCAAATGACGTTTCCTGTTTTCTCATATTGTTTTAAGGACTTTTTAAGGGATATCATTTGTGTAAGCTAAGACAGATTGATCTGTTCGGATTCCTTAGCTGAAAACTTAGGTTGCAGAATCTCGTTCTCCAGAAACTCACTCCCCGAATCTCGGAGCTGCTGTAGTTTTTCATCGCAATTAATTAAATCGAATTTCTGAGGCGGTTAATGCCTTCTGAACAGATATTTCACCAAAAAGTTCCATTTGGTGCCCTGATAAAGAGGGATTATAGAGCACAAGAATAAGAACGAGAGTTTCAACTTTGAATAAACAATTCTTTTCCACTCTTATTCTCACTCATGTAGCTTTAGTTGATTCATGGTGTTCTAGTATTATCTTACGGACCCTCGGCCCAGATACGTAGATATGTGCGAGCGAATCACAGAAGCATAGTCGACAGAATGCTGGGCAACCTGTGACCAGACCTTATGATCAAGTCTTAAATTGAAAGGTTAAAATGGAGTTTGTAAGATTTACAAAGAGTAAAGTTAAGTAAATATATACTTTTGAAATAATGTTTACAACTATTTTTAAGATGTTTCGGGACAGATCGGGATGGGGCAATATCGACGTACAAAATTCGAGCTACGTAAGGTACAAGAAAGTTGTTACATCCGCCGCGCTTACCAGAAGGTAATTTTGAATGAGTTAAAAGCTAACAAACGTAATTCATAAATTGAGGGCGACCTAATATTTGCAAATTAAGTTTCAACGTCCACAAATGTATTCAAATTTATTAGATGTAACCCAGATCATTTTATCTTTGTTTAAGCCACGTAAGTTCGTAGGTGGTACAAAGAAAGAGTTTATACAAATGAGACGTCTCTTCAAATACCAGAGCAAAAACTAGCAGGTACCATGAAGGAACAATGTTTCACCAGCGAATCTCTTAATCAAAACAGAACCTCAATACCCCATGAAACACAGGTCTAACTCTTAACTTTTGATCTCTTAGTTGGTTAACTTTCTTGTCAATTACGAATAAATGAGTTGAAGACTTTAAATAATGAGAAAATTTTATATCACCGAATTATTTTAGAATAAGATAATACTTTCTTATTTTTCACCACATACCGTTAGGTTACATTTTTGCTTGAAAGCGGCGTTCAAAAATTGTATGCACTAAATTATTAACAAACGCATATACCATAAAGTTTAACGACAGAAACTTAGAACGATTGAACTCTCCAAACATAGAAAAAAATTAGCGCAATAGAACTTAGTGCGGTATATCAGAACTATTTCGAATTCCGAATGTAAACGGCTGGGGAAAAATGCAGCCAAAAAATAAAATGCACGTTGATCGTCCAGTTTTCAGGAAGAAAACAAACTTTAGTCGGTGATATCTAAAAATTTTTGTAAAGTTGATTCGCTTCACTTAGTTAGTGCCCTTAATGCCAAATTATTGTTTCTGACAGAAGCGCACTGAGCAATTTACAAACTTGAAAGAGAAAGCGAGTTGAAATCCATAGTTTATTGCACACATGACTGGATCCGTCACTATCTTTAACACTACATTGCACACACCATTGCACATAAAATGATATCTCGTCAGCTACAGTAGCGCATAATTAGTATAATTAAATCAATTCTACAATTACAGAACAGAAAAACGTAATATTCAGCTTAAAGCTGAGCCCAGGAAAATAGTCATTAAGACGGTAATGGAAAAACGTCATTACCGGTTTTATCATAAGTTGAAATGAGATCTTACCGTAAGGCGGAGAGTAATTCAACGACAAAACTACAGCCTCTGCTATCGTATTGTAGCTGGCCAAAAACCAATCGCTCTTGCTTTTCTCCAAAGTATAATTACTTCCTTTGCGTAGTGGAGTGAAAACGATGCTATCTCCTCGGAGAGTACCTTTGCCTTCTACACCGATGAAGCCGGCGATATAACACAAGATAAGAATTAAGATTAAATCCTTCTCCTTTAAAAAGGAGACCATCTTTTCGTAGCGCTTTTAGTTCATTTATGGTGGCAATCCTTTTAAAATATTTCACAGATAAAGTGAACTTCGTAGTAAAGGAAAAATTTTCGGCGGGCTCATTGTAGCTGAAATCAAAACAAAATGTTTTCATTTTGCTCTTGACTCTCGCACGTCGACAATCAATCGTGACGTCATCGTTCCATTCAAGCTGCGCGCGCGAGGCATCTTGGTTTATTTTATTGAAAAATTGAGAGGTTCCATTCTTTTACCAGAGCGGCCACAGGTAACCAAAGCGTACTATGCGAGTTTGTATGGAGCTGAAATTCGATCGAAAATAATCGGCGGTTTTCCGCCGAAAATACATTAAAATCGAAATAAAGATTAAAAAACCTTATGCATGGTTCAATTCTACCTGTTACCATCCCCCCCCCCGGGCACACCCCCGGGGATTTGCAATTTTGTTCACACTTGGCGGTCTATTCCCCACCGCCGGGCACGCAAAAAGAGACATTTCCCCACCCCCGGGACTCCTCATCGACCACAAATACGTTGTTTTGTGTAGAAAACATGGATCCGTACAATAGCAGAACCAGACGTTTTGACAAGAACTCAAATGCTTTTCTAGAGTTTCTTGAACGAAAGACAGTACATGTATAATATAATAAAAAAATGAACACTACATTTGAAAAAGAAAACTGCAGAAAAATCTAACCGCACTGGCATACGGCTAGCGAGTAAAGAAATGGTCTTCGCCACGTGATTTATTCTAAATATAGCACATACGCACAAGCCGAGGCCCGTGAACAAATTGATGGCAGCATTTTAAAGCAGTTTTTCTTAGCTTGTTTCATAAAAATGAACACTGGACTGAGACCTCTGTTTAATATAAAGCCGTGCATCCGTTTTCATATAGAGTCTATTTAATTCGTCTTATACATAAATACGCTGAAGAAATATTTCTTTGTTTGTGAAGAACGCCATCCATTCGAGTACGCATCAAACGCACATTCGTTTAACAATTTATAATCAAAGTTCTTCGAATAAAAATTTTAATTTTGAGAGATTACTCTTCACTGACCAGTCTGCTACAAATTTTAGAGATTCTCCCTGGAAATCGGCAGTCTTCTTCACGCGGTTCGGCGTCAACCGAGAAGTGACGTACTTCACAAGAACAACAAGAAGTTATTTTCGATTTGCCCCGCCCCCCTCCCCCCGGGACAAGACTGCCTCAAACAATTCCCCACCCCCGGGACTGAAGGGCTGGACCTGCCCCCGGGGTTGCCCGGGGGGATGGTAACGGGTAAAAAATTGAACCATGCATTACCTGTTGTGTGTTTGCTGTGTTTTTATCGCTTTTCCGAGCTTCCGGAGGCCGTTTTGGGCGACTTTCTGCTTAACGGTCGATGCGACGGCATGTCACGTACTAAAGAGAGCTAAAGGTAGGAAAACGGGAATTCAAATTTGCCAACCGACATTCGAGGTCCCGATCAAAATGCCCGCTAAAAATCAATTCTATCCATAGTCAGCGCTTTCAAACCACAACACATTTCAAAAAGGATAAATCCCCTACCTTTCTATGTGGTTCAATTGTCAATTAGTTTATCTCTCGAAGTACAGCCCTGCATTAAAAACGAAGTAACTTTTCGAAATCGCCGCCATCACAGGCTTGTAAGGAAAAGAGGGTCAAAACTAACGGTCAAGCCTGGGACAAAGCGCCAAATTTCGCTCCACCAGGGGACGACATGAGTGACTTCTGTGTCACCAAATGCCTAACTCACCCTCTCTCAGGTAAGTCAAGTGTTGTACCGCTCAAATTTCGGCGGGAAATCGCGCGCGGGTCGCATTCAGGTATAAAACTTGACTTACCGGAGAAGGGTGAGTTAGGCATTTGGTGACACAGAAGTCACTCATGTCGTCCCCCGGTGGAGCGAAATTTGGCGCTTTGTCCCAGGCTTGACCGTTAGTTTTGACCCTCTTTTCCTTACAAACCTGTGATGGCGGCGATTTCGAAAAGTTACTTCGTTTTTAATGCAGGGCTGTACTTCGAGAGATAAACTAATTGACGATTGAACCACGTAGAAAGGTAGGGAATTTATCCTTTTTGAAATGTGTTGTGGTTTGCAAGCGCTGACTATGGATTGAATTGATTTTTAGCGGGCATTTTGATCGGGACCTCGAATGTCGGTTGGCAAATTTGAATTCCCGTTTTCCTACCTTTAGCTCTCTTTAGTATGTGACATGCCGTCGCATCGACCGTTAAGCAGAAAATCACCCAAAACGGCCTCCGGAAGTTCGGAAAAGCAATAAAAACACAGCAAACACACAACAGGTAAGGTTTTGTAATCTTTATTTCGATTTTAATGTATTTTCGGCGGAAAACCGCCGATTATTTTCGATCGAATTTCAGCTCCATGCAAACTCTCATATTACGCTTTGGTTACCTGTGGAGCGGCTCGATTTTTTTGCTAGGTGCATGAAGATAGCATTCAAAATTACACACTTGTTTTGTGACCCACCGACTAAGAAAATTCGAGCGATTCTGAAAACTCGAAAAGATGGAATTTAGGCCGGTTTTATATTCGTTCAACTTCACCCATTCACTAAGAGCGCCAACTAATAGGAAACTGTTTTGCTGTTGATTAATTCAAATGGTAACAAATCGTGATCGCTACATGATGCCTTAAGGACGTTCGCGCGAAAAACTTCTACAATACAGTTTTTTTTCATACTTTCGCTACAGTCAGATAATGAGTTACCTATGTCAGAAATGCAAAAAAATTGGGGGGTCACCGACTTCGTTTTCGAAATAAAGCGCGTCAAAAACTACCCCAATTTTGACAAATCGGCCCTCGTAACTCGACATGGCCTCAGTGCTTGTTAGTTGAAAAATATTAAAATGATTCGCTGTAGACCCACTTTCTTAGTCAAATTTTACTTAATTGGGTCTGTTAAGTAAATAATTTGAACCGGTGTCATCCTTTTAGTTAAATTCAACCTCTAAGATCGACTTTAACGAACACCGTGCAGCTTCAATAATAGTAGAATTTGATGATGCGAGGGCAGAAAAGTTGAAAAAAATTAAACTTCTACAATACAGATTTTCTTTAATTTTTCACAAAACGTAGATAATCGACAAAGAAAGTGATCTATCGAAAGAAAATATGAGGTCACCGAACATTTAAGAGAGTTAAACCCGTGCATAGATATTAAAGTGCCCACTAGTGCTACATATCTCCACATTTCTTCAACAGCGCGCGCGCTCAATGCGTGACGTGGCATGACATCACGAAGTGAATTGCGTGCGCAGTAAGGATGCGCAGAAACAATTGGCGCGAACGTCCTTAACTGACTGATTAGAAAAAGCCGAAATACAGAGACCGAGTTAGCTAATATCACAAAGAGGAAATTTTGAGAAGGAACCTCCCTGTATATTTTTTACAGTCAGTCTCTGGCTTGCGGTCGAAATCTGAAGGGACGAGTTCCGAAATCTATAGTATTTTTCGTCGTACCAACGAGACGTATTTTAAAAGGCGAGGTTTTTGTCCCACAAAAACCAACAAAAACCGGAACTCATGACACAAATAGTTAAGCTTGTGTGATATTGAGAACTAAATAAGCCATTTACTTTTTTAATTATAAAGGTAAAATCCATCACGACGACGACGACGACGAAGAAGAAGAAGAAGAAGAACGAAGACCGAAGAACGAAGAACGAAGAACGAAGAACGAAGAACGAAGAAACGTGAAAATTTTCACGTATGCGAAATGTCCTCAAAACAAATGCAATTTTTGCAACGAGCCACCAACACCTTATGAGGGTGATTTATGCCAGAGTCACTTTACGATTTATATAAAGCAGTTAAAACCAGGAAAGACCCGAAAAAAGGGAGCAGGCAATGAATCAAGAACCTTTTCTTCACTTTTTCAAGAAAATTGGGTCAGTAGGGTGATCGGAAACGAATATTTTATTGGAAAAGGACCAGTGACTAAATATTTCGGGCACGGGATCCATTTTTTACGCATCGTAATTGAAGACATTCGCAACAATCGCAAAAACTTTATACCTTGCAAGATACTAAAAGCATGTCTAGTTTTACTTGGCATCAGTTTCATGCACGCGGTTCCTGCGTGATTCTCACGCACAAGCCACAAATCCTGAGGGATCCTGTACGTAGGCTACTGGCTGCTGACAGTCCCAAAATAAGCTCCTATCGAGAAAAATGGACCCTGGAATGGACAGTAGATCGGATCTAAGAAAAACAAATCACTCACGCAAGTTATTCCAGTCGAATTAGGAGTTCTCAAACGTCCGTTTTTGTTATAAAACTGACTATCAAGCTCAGAATCTTCGCAATCTACATGCACCTTCGCGTTCGGCAATCTTATCTTTGAGCACGAAAGTATCGTAACTGAGTTGATAAAAGCAAATCGCGCTGAGAAAGGGCTAACATTCGAAACATCAGTAGACTGCGAGCAGTCTCTCTTTTGCTCTAAAATCCGTGGCGGACGAGCGGCGAAGCCGCGAGCGCGATATTCGAGCGGCGAGTGGCGCTCGCCGCTCGTCCGCCACGGATTTTAGAGCAAAAGAGAGACTGCTCGCAGTCTAAAACATCAGCTTTTGAATTTTTTTATTGGTTTATTTATCTTATAAACTTAGTTGATAAGGTAAATTGACAAACCAAGATTTAAATAATCACGGATTTGACCTCAGAAAAGGTTAGCGGGTGAGCTGCAGTAAAATAACAAAGTTTAGCCCATGAAATGTTTACATAGCTTAAAACTATGCAATATATTCTAGACGATCTAAATTAAATCCGGGAAATTGATGTAGAACTCATAAGATGAGGTAATGTCCAGATACGTCCATCATAATTTCCTCTTTGACGCTTTACACACAAATGATTCTTTTCCAGCCAATCGCGGAACACTTCTATTAATATTACAATTGGACAAAGATTTGAGTTTTGCCTGCATGAATAAGACATGCTAGTCTCCACGTAACGGCTGTCAAAGAACAAAAACATTGACATCTTCTTCCGTTCATTCGTGGAAACCATCGCTTCAGTTTGTATCTTGGCTGAAGTTATCCTGGAGGAATCGAGAAAGATTTTCAAATCGTAAGCTTTGTTATTTGTGTTAAGCTCTATTATTCGAGGGACGAGACTTTTTTTATTTAAATGTCAGCCTTGTAACCGTTACAGTTGTTTTCATAGGATTGTTCTTTTTAAAGGCAAAACGATTGTGACAGCCTGAAACCAATTTTCTCGCTAACTAGTGCCGGGAGTAAAATTGAATAGATTTGTTGGTTATCACAGCGAACAACTTCCAAATGCTACACAAAGAGATACACATATTCTTACCGGAGTATTTAGTGTTTAATAATTAAGAAGTTTTCTAAGGGTTTCTATTTGCAAACATCTCTCGCTTTGAACATTGACATTCAGTTTGGTCTCAACATGTTTATGGCGAAAAAGCCGTGAAAGCCATCAAAATGACTTAACGAAAGAATTATGATCATGCAAATACCCCGTCCTATTTTCTTGTATGAATCGTCGTTATATTAGGCATTCCATTTTTATTAAGTAGAAAAAAGTATCGTGGAAATAGTCCGATTAATATGATCCCTGAGTGTTTTCACCTTTTGAACGTGTTTAACTTGCACGGTATTGCTAGTAAAATCTGCGTCAAGTTTTAATTTTCAAGAAAAAAAAGTAGAGCACAATTTGCAGCTGAGTTTCACTTCATTAGCGCATCGTTTTGATTACTTCCATCCATTAATTTGGACGAATTTATAGTTAAAGATTTTGAAAACTGATGAGATATTGTTTTCGACAGGCAATTGACTGCTATGCAAATTGCGAGTGCAGGCTTTTAACCGACATTTCTCAGAAAGGCTGGTTTCCATATAATCGCCAACCACGCCAACGGTCCGCGTAGCATTTGTAAAAACTAACTGATCGGGGAAACCAGACTTTACATATGTTGGCAGCCTAAGTGATCGCTTGATCGCTAAACCGCCGGAGCGCTACTTGCTGCGTTTTTCATGTGGATCGCGCACCCAGAAGTCAGCGATTAAGTAATCAGGCTGGCGATAATGGAAACCGGCCGGAAGGATTTAGCTTTGTTATTTATATACGCAGAAACATGCAACATGCATGACACAGTGACAAATTTAAAGGAGCGTTTGTTTGGTAACTGAACTTAGAGATAAAAAAGCTAAGTGCAGAAATTGAAATAAATAATAGTCAATTTCTTGCCATAAATTTGTTCGTGGTCGAGGGAATTTCTAATTGCGTATTGGGAGAGAAAATTAGTAACATGAGGTCCACTCGCATTATATTCAACTGTTCAGCTTTTGGTGGCACAGCGGAGTTACGTGTCGGGTGGGGTTGGGAGGAGGAGAAATGGGCGAGTTAACAGACTCCCATCCGTTCACCCCGCCCTTATCGGCTATCCCTTCCCGCTCTCGTCCATACATCAGGCCAGTAATCTTTTCTCAGTCATGCCAAGAAAGCTAATAACCTCTGGGCGCCGTCGTTCAAGTCGGTTAAGTCGGGCTAAACTACCTCAAGCTTAGCGTGAACTTTGAATTCAATTTGTTAGATCAATGACGTAGATTCCTGTTAATTGTTTTCACTTAAAAAGCGTGACTAAAATTAGCAGTGGAAACTATTTTAAAGATGAGAAACAAGACCCTTGGTCCACTTTAAACACAGCTTTAGCGTTAGTCAATTTTTGAACAACCGGGCCCTGAAGTTAAGTGTGACTTGTCCGAATTTCGTTGTTAGTAATGTATACCGTGTGAATTTATAACGCAATTCCGGTTGCGGCCGTATTAAATATTGGTTCGTTATAAGAGAAGATTCAAAACATCTATAAACTATTTCTAAACTGCCATAGTTGTTTCGTTATTTTTTTGTTTTCTTTTGTTTTTTGGTTTGTTCGTTGCGTTTTGTTTTTATTTTCTAGAACATTGCTGTAACTTTTTATTTTAACCCTTTAAGCACTAAGCCCTGATGAAATTGAAATTTCTCTCTACATGATCACTACTTGTTTGAATATGCAAGTGACAACAATAAAGGAACTGATCACTGAGGATGGGATGTCTTGATATTTAGACAAATTCTCCTTACTAGTTTCATAAGAAATGTATGGAGATCAGTATTGAGAATATGCATTTTTATATCAGGGCTTAAAGGGTTAAGATTATTTGTTATCCCAGGTATCCTAGGCGACCTCAGGTATCGGGAATCGTTCTTACCTGTACTGACACGTAAAAATGTTCAGTCGCGGTTGGCTTTTGTGAAATGAAAAGTAACCCAATGTTTGTCCCCTCACTGTCAGTTTCCATTGCATAGATATTTGTTGTTTATTCTGGACTGAGTGAGTTCTAGGAAGTTGTTTTCTGGGAACTTCGTCCGCATTGACGTCACACTTGGTATACAACGAAGGAAATCAGAATTAATAGAAACGCTTGCCTAGTGGCTCTAGTGCGGTTTGTAATGTCCTATCAGAGTACGTGCGTTTCTTAGCAATGCATGCGGGGGTTTGGAAAACATTCCTGAAAACATCTTGTTTGGATGACGCATGTTTTGAACGGACCCTTCATTTCATTTCCAGAGTGAACTTCCGTTCATGCACTGACTATAGTCTTCACTTAATTTTACTCTGTGGATAAAGCCACTCAAATAAAAGCAGTATTGACCAAAAAGGCATCTTAAATCTAAATTTAGTTTTTTGGCGATGCCAAAAGGAAGACGAAATTAGAGTGCTAATGTTTCTACTTTATTGCAAAGTCATCATGAGAGCAATAAAACCCAAAAAGACTAAAAGAACCCTTTCATCTTCCTGTGAATATTTGCTATGTTGTACAAGGTGGTTCTAATTTTGAGTCTGTGGATGAAATCCTAAAGTGTGACCATTCAAATGAAAGCTACTGAGCAGTACTTTCCTGTGGTACTGTTTATTATGCTGTACAAGGTGGTTCTAACTTTTGAGTCTGTGGATGAAATCCTAAAGTGTGACCATTCAAATGAAAGCTACTGAGCAGTACTTTCCTGTGGTACTGTTTATTATGCTGTACAAGGTGGTTCTAACTTTTGAGTCTGTGGATGAAATCCTAAAGTGTGACCATTCAAATGAAAGCCACTGAGCAGTACTTTCCTGTGGTGCTTTTTATTATGCCGTAGAGAGTGGTTCTAATTTTTGAGTGTGACATTGTCAAATGGAAGCTATTGCTCAATTCTTTCTTGAGATGATGTTTGTTATGCTATTACTATAAGATTTTCCGGCGGGATCAAAAGTTTTCCACGAGACGCTCACGTCTGACGATGCGCGGGCCAAGCTGATGAGTCATATGGCCTGCCGCTACTTCAGGTAATTTGACTGTGCGCCCTGCGCCAAATTTTAAGCGGCCCTCACACGTCAAACTAATGTTGGCCAACTCGTGTTGGCAAACTCAAATTGGTGTGTGTGAACGACACAACAACAGGTTGGCAAACTGTTGGCGAGAATAGAGACAAGTTCTATTTGTCGCCAACAGTTTGCGAACATGTTGTTGTGTCGTTCACATACACCAATTTTGAGTTTGCCAACACGAGTTGGCCAACATTAGTTTGACGTGTGAAGGCTGCTTTAGATTCTATTTGCAGTCCGAATTGAATGCTGTAGGCTATCTTGCCAATTAGCCATCAAAAACGGCCAAATGAAAAAGCTGGACTGGACTCTGGACTGGACTTTGGACTGGACTTTGGACTGGACTCTGGACTGACTTTTATTGACTTGTAAACATGTTAAATAGACTTAATATTTTACTAACCAGTTAATAATTAAAATAAAGTAAAATTTTAAATCACTCTATCATACCAAACAAGTTTTTTTTTTTCGGGGAAGAGGAAGGTTTTTTTTCTGCATGAATTTTTTTAGTGACTGAAAGCTTTGTATGAATTTCATTTCACTAGCTTGCAATAAATTTTTTGCTTCGTGCCGCTATGCACGATTTTCAACTTTCGAAAATTTTGCGTGCCCTTGTCTAGCACAACTGTAACTGATGGGCTTTGAACTTATGAGGTCTCCATGAATCAATCTCCAACTTGTCTTCATTTCGTTAGAAAAACAACATGACACTTGGGATGGGCAAAAGAAATTGACCAAGGAGACCAACGTGTTCACCCCACCGACACATAAAGAGACATTATTTGTTCAGGCCCACGACGACGTTCTTAAGGATAAACTTGGTCTTTAAAGACAGTTATGTTTTTTCTCTAACTAAATGAAGACAAGGCTGGAGATTGATTAGCCTGCAGAGCAGGCGTTTTTTACGAAATGAACGCTTGTTTAACGATCGCTTAGGCGGCCATTTTGAAAGCAAGTAGAAAATGGACTAGGGGAGGAGGGGAGGGGAAATTTAAACCCATCGTCCTCTCCCTTGGAATAATATTTTGCCTCGCCCCAACCCTCTGTCAGTTTTATTATTCAAGATGGCGGCATATCGGATTATTTATCGCTCCGCTCCGCTCGCCCAGGATATTCATCGCTCGCCCAGCAAAATACGCCTGCTCTGCAGGCTAGAGATTGATTCATGGAGATCTCATAAGTTCCGAAGCCCATCAGCTACAGTTGTGTTAGACAAGCGCGCAAGAAATTTCGAGGAATAAAAATCGTGCATAGCGGCACAAAGCAAAAAATTTATTGCAAACTAGTGAAATGAAATTCATACAAAGCCCTCAGTCACGAAAAACAATTCATCCAGAAAAAATCTTCCTTCCCCCCCCCCCCCGAAAAGTGATTTAAAATTTAACTTTGTTTTTAGTTATTAACTGGTTAGTAAAATATTAAGTCTATTTCTTATTTTTACAGGTCAATCAAAGTCAGTCCAGACTCCAGTCCAGAGTCCAGTCCAAAGTCCAGTCCAGAGTCCAGTCCTGCTTTTCCATTTGGCCATCAAAAACGACTGAGTTATGTTTGCTTCGAGTTTTTAAGGTGATTCCATTCAATTGCATTGCGCATCCTTTCTGCGCATCATTTATTGCGTGATTTGCGTGCGCACGAGCGCGCACGCGTCCGGAACTTGATAGGTTTTCTATGGAAACTGAGCTGTTCAGAGAAATAAATGGTCGTTTTCTCCCAAACGAACTCGGTGACCCCACTTTTTTATTCCACTTATTTAAGGAAAATACGACTTTATATGATATATTCAAATTGGAAGAATTTTTCATTATTCAATTTTGAAATATTCCGGTTGATTCACTGTCACAGTCAGATTTTAGGTGTCTCACCGGAACCGTGCAGACGCTCGATTTGCCTATTATTTCAAATTAGTTTCATTGTTATGGCAATTTTAAGACGTTTTACTGTAACATTGTACTTCTGTCATAAGAATAATGCTTATATTTCATTGCCAGTTATAACTTTGTTGAAGTAATGGGTGTCTCTAGTACAAGGTTAGGTTTTTTTAATATTACTGTCTAAAGATAGCAAAGTACCTATATACTACAGCCCCGTAGCGTGAAATCAGGCACGGTGACCCCCTCTTCTTTTTTTATTTTTTTAATGTACTAGGTGTAATTAGTAACTCTGCAAAGTTTAAACAAATTCTCATTACAACTTCTTTTTCGATGGAATCACCTTAATCCCTTAGTTTATTTGCCTGTTTGTCTGTTCACGGTTTTCAGTTTCAGAAATAATTGGCAGTGCTCTATGTATTGTCTATCTGACTAGAACAAGTATTCTTCTTTATTGGATTGAGTTAAGACTTAGTTCTTCTGTGTTAATTGGAGGTATATTTAAATCATGATGTTGAAAAACTCTTGACTTGAATATGACAGAAGTCCATAATCATGGACTTTCGCCTGAAAAAAGTTTTGACTGAGGCAATGTCCATGGTTAAATTTTCTTCCTAGGTATTTAGGGCGTCAGACGAAAAAAATTACTGACAAAACGAAAAAAATGACTGAGGCAAGTGCCTCGGTTTGCCTCATACTGGCTACGGTCCTGTCACTACTAAAACTGAGACTACTTTCAAAATAGGAAAGAATCCATGTTTATGGTGGGTTGCTCGCAGCGAAGCCATTGTTCTTCCTGAACCAAGACATAAATGGTGAACAATATAATAATAGGACACGAAACAATGGGAGACTGGGAAAATGTCTGCAATGAACTGGTATAACGTCGTTAAGGGAACTAAACTGACTGACCCCAGTGTAGCCTTTAGTGTAAAGTCTCGTATCGACTCGTATAGACATCTCCTTGTTTTTAAGTTTGTTTCACATCAAGGTATAGGGCATATGTTTGCATCTCTAACTTGATTTTAACGGTGAATATTGGCCCCAGAAGTACCTCAACTAATTCGAAAAATAATTTAACATTGGGTAAGACAATGGGAAAGGAAATTCGGGTCAGCAACGTAGGAGTGTATCGTGGTTTATTACATCCACTCCTTCTTTATCACCAAATTAAGTTTTCCTCACTGACCTCACTGAAAACATGCCTGTTAAAGAGACTATGAAACGCAAGTCTTTAGGTCAGAGATGTTTTCTGGAAACTTGAAGCCTCCGGAGACCAGTGCTTTCATTTTGTTCCGCTTAGTAATTATGCTAGGTCTTTGCCGAAGCCTTTAGCCGCCAACGTACAGATGTAAAAGACACAACTGTTTGTTGTCTTCTTGCTTAATTATACTTATATTTTAAGTTAGCGAGATGTTTTACGGGGTGGTTATTTTGTTGTAGTTCTTTGCCAAAGCTTTGGGTCATTAGTTGGCCACTGACTTTTTTCAACGTAGTTCTGAAAAAACTAAGTGAACAAAATCGAGTTGACTTTTCTGTAGATCTCGGAGAGAGATCTCTTTTTGGAAACCGGTTACCATCTCAGTTGAACTCCCCTGTCTTCGGCAACAGCTTGTGTTTACTCCTTGAGTACGATTCCAAATGTCGTGCTTCAGCAGTTGTTTTGCAATGTCGTCATGAAAAAGGCGGAAATCCGTTGCTCTGTTTCGAACGCGACCTGAGAGCATAAGAAACTTGGGCCGTGTGGTTTCTCTGTCCATAATTAAATGAGATTACGTTCAAGCCCCCGGTGGGAGGATCAAGGAGTTCATAGAAGAATCTCGCTGTCTCGAGTACTCAGTCTTCTCATCAGTATATTTCTGTGGTTTTGGGTATGCAGCCTGTGTTTTCTTCGTTGACAACTTGTTGAACTATTTCATCAACATCAGTGCATCCATAACACTCTCACAACAAACCTGACTATAAATATGATCTCAGGCACAGAGATGAATACAGTTTGAAAAATCAACAATTAAATCAAAAATGAGAAAATGAGCCACAATTTCCAAGAATAACAGGGTACAGCCTGAAAGGAGGCTTACTCATCGAGTTTCATATTCGCGCGAGTTACTCGCGCGAATAACTAAAGTGGGCCCCTCGCAGGCCAATAAATCAACAAATATTCTCTTTCATTTCCTAGCTCAAGGAAATCCAAGTTCGAAGACCAGAGCCAATGTAAATCATTGAAAACGGATAATTCACAGTGTCGTATTTGTTTATCATCAACGTTTCCATGGGAACTAAATAAATGACGATTTATGATCTAAAGGAAACCTTCAC
Organism: Siderastrea siderea; assembly: GCA_964030785.1. Classification (NCBI taxonomy): domain Eukaryota; kingdom Metazoa; phylum Cnidaria; class Anthozoa; order Scleractinia; family Rhizangiidae; genus Siderastrea; species Siderastrea siderea. The sequence goes on from OZ034968.1 coordinate 64,304,231, forward strand.
CTTCTTGGTGTTTCGATCACCAAGTCACATAAAGTCAAACGTGCCCAGAAAACAATAGGTAACAAACAATGGCTTCCGAAATACCAAGAGAAGCACGTGATTATTGACCTTGTAGCTACGGAAAACTATTATCAGGGATGATTTGGACGAATGACGTACAATTGTGACGTAATTCTTGACACTTGTTGAGAATTTCAAAGCAATCTTCGGAAGGGTTCTCTTCGCAGTTTGAGGCGGTTGCGAGTGTAAATACATATTTCTTGTACTTTTAAGCTGAAGACATTCTTTGCCATCGTTTCAATATCAGATAATTTGAAACATTTTTCTTTTCAGAGTGGAGAAGATACGGACTGAGGATTTGAATTAGCGTTGCTTCAACGCGCTCGGCTTGAAAACTAATACGCGACCAAGGTATTTCCTTCACGGAAGAAATTTTTGGACATTACGTTGTGCCGTCTTGTTTGTTGCTTTACTGGACTGCGTCAAGTTGACTGAAAATCTTCTGAAGTTGTGCAAAAGAAACGTCTGGATATATTTTCATACAACGAACTCGAAGATTGCACGCCGCTGAAACATCGCGTTGCAGTTGAAAATGCGAAAGGTGCCTCTGAGCATGGCTTCGACTGCGCTTGCTACTTGCCTTGTTCTAGTTTTGACGTGCTTTGTGACTTACGGGAGTTGTGCGAACGAGAACCTGACAGAAACCAACGGTACAATTGACTGGAAAGATAAATTTGAAGAAAACAACAATGAAGGATCCACTCTCCAAACGGAATACGACGCAAAAGGTCTTCAGCCTTGGTACGATTTCGCGAACTCGTTTATTTCCACTGTGCTCAACAAAGACCCTTACAGTAAGTTCATTAGCTTAGTGTTTTCTTCTTATTTAAAGGAATCACAGGAACGTTTATGGGTTTCGTGAGTTGCAATTATGTTGAAAGCAAAACGCCAACAATGGTGTTTTACTAGGATAGTGACTGCGAAGGTAAGCTTAAATACATATCAGGGTGATTTCAACAGAAGTTCATTTCAACATGTAAGCTTAAACGTAATGTCGCTATGCGATTATTATTAGCTAAGTTTTGCGATGTTTTCTTAGCTCTTGTATTCATTATTCAGTTTGTTGAATGTTTCTGGGATCATACATAGTTTTTGTTCGAAATATATACGCTTCTTGTGCGTGAAGCCATAAGTAAACATAGCCGGTTTTAGAGTATTGGCTGCAATACCTTCGATACTTATGTTAAAACATGGGGAAACGGTAAGCTTATAAGTAAAAGCATGTATATTTCTCTGCTCGAACATGTTAAACACGCATTACTGACTCAAAATGTTTTCATTTCCCAAGATAGGTATTCACACTATTGTTATTTTGTTTTCTTGGGTATGTGATCTTAATATTTCTACCCTTTCTTGGCGGATATATGCTTAAGTTTAGTAAGTTTAAGCTAATGCAGCGAATATGGGCTTTATCCTTCGTACTAGTCTTCTGTATGATTTTGCCTCCATCTACCTTCACCTGTTTTCTTCCCCGGTTTAAAGTTTATGAAATTTGTACTTCATTTCGCCCATTTTTAAACGAGGTTTAAGCAGTTTCAACTGAAGGAGAACGTTAATAAAATCTGCAGTTTGTTTGGAAAGTAAAGGTACATGCTGATAGCTGATTTTAAGGTGCTTTTAAGCGACAGAGGTGATCAATCAGTCTGTTGCCATGAATTGTCTTTTATGCGTGACTGGTTGGTGACTAAGATCTAAAAAGAAATTGAATGCCAAAGTTCTGTCATGAATGGGGAACTTTATTATAATATAAATAGTTTGCAAGTAGTCAACAGTTGAACGTGCACACACAGATTAAGGCAGTGTACCTTGAACCTCTGAGGTTTATTAACCTGTTTATAACAAGCTTGAGTAGGCAAAGGAATGAGAATTATGAACTTGATCCACACAGGAATGACACTTGTTTCATTTTAACTTCACTGAATGTTTAGCAGGAAATGACACACGTTCACTTGTTGATCAACATACCGCTACTTTTGTTGATCAACTGGCATTATAAATTGTCAATGTGATCCATAATTCCATCTTTTCTGTACATGGCAAGACAGTAAATTTAACCTCCCGAGATGGCTGTGTTTCATATTTTCCACTTGACATTGTTTTGTGCTACTGTTATGTATGCTACATCTACACGATGGTAGCGTACAATTTACAGTCAAGGTGAAGGTAAACCGTATTTACTCAATTAAATGCTGCCCTCAGATGAACGCCGCCCTTAATTAAATGCCGCAGATGGAGGCAAAATTAGCGATAAACACTGCCCTTGAATGAACACCGCACCCAATCAGAAGAATGCAGCATTTCTTCGAGGATTCTAAGAAAAAATAACCAGTACGATACAACTCTCTGAACATTTTACATATCACAAGCCAGACAATTATGATTCTATCTCAGCAAAAAAGCAAGACATTGGAACTTTAAACATGTTTCTGTTTTACACGATATTTTGCAAACAATTTACCGTAATAGTATTGTTGTCAGTGATTTAAGAAATATGATTCTGAAATAAACACTGCCCTTGAATAAAAGCTGCTTTGGAAACATGAAAAATTTAACAAATGCCGCGGTGGTGTTTAATCGAGTAAGTACAGTAGTTAAGAACCAAAAGTGATTAGAGCCTCAGGAAATAGGAATCTTTGTGTACGTGTATGGCCAAATATGATAATTTTTGGTGTCATTTTCTTTTGTAGAATTAGTTTTTAAGGCAAAACAACAGAAGTTAACAGACAATATTAAGGATGATGTAAGTAAAACTTCATTGCTGTCATCTTTAAAGCTTAGCAAGTTTTATCAACGTAACTAAGAGCTTGTCTTTTACACTAGCACAGAAGCAGAAGCACAGGGGTAAAAGGCTCTTTGCATAACGTTGTCACGTGACCTTGTCAATCATAATAAATGGTCGTGGTTCGAAATAGATGGCTGAAATGGAAAGGGCATCATGAAATTAGCAGGATTTCCAATTTTGAGGCCGCCAACGTTTGAATGCAAGATTTTAGGACAGTTTGAAAGTTTAAAAATTATAATAGATTTGCATGCTGGATGGTAAAGCTTGCCACCCAGCAGCTTTTTTCCCTTTAAGTCCCTGTAATTTTTGGAACATTAAAATAACTATAAAATGTCACACTTTAACGTCAGTGACCTGAAAATTAAAAATCTTACTAATTTCAACATGCTCTTTCCATTTCTGATATCTATTTCGTACTATTACCATTTTTTATGATTGACAAGGTCACGTGACACAGTTATGCAAGGGCCTATTGGAAGTTAATATATAGGGAGCCATTTCATCTAGTGGAAATCCAGGAATGGAGGATTATAAGAATCGAAAGGATTTGAAATTTTCCTTGAGCATTCTATTGATTCTACTTCTGCTTTTGTCTCTTCCAGCTGAATTAAAAGCACAAGGAGAAAAATAAGTTTATCACTGAATTCCTTCCTGGCATCCTTGTTTGGCTCCTTGCATGGAGCCAAACCAAACACGTTTTCTGCTCTAAATTTAATTTAGAGCAGAAAACGTGTTTGGCTCCATGCAAGGCTTCTGTTTCTGCTTGATTTTGACTTTCCCTGAAATGATTGTTCGTTCAATTCTACTTTAATTCTCTACCATTGAAAATGTAAACCAGCCCTGAGAGTTTATTGTGATTTTTTTTTAACTTGGTTAATGTTTATCTTATTAGATTATCCTGGGATACGCTCTTGGTATGGTTATCGTGGTTGGAATCGGTCTTCTGTTCTGCCTGTTAATGCCAATTGTTGGATTATGTTTCTGTTGTTGCCGGTTATGTGGTAAATGTGGCGGGGAGATGTCACAAAAGGATAGCCCAAATAACAACTGCAAGAGGGCTGTGTTTGGAGTTATCCTTTTGATTATCACTTTACTGATGTTGTAAGTAATAATTATTGTTTATCCTTACATGGAAGGCCTCAGTCAAACACAGTCAACATCACCTCACATTGCTGACTACAACTTTGTTGTAAGAATATCTGATTGGAACCATTCTTTGTTTAACATCATCCAACCTCCTTTAGAATTATTTACCATTCAATGTCTTATATGCTGAATTAAATAATGTTGAACCTGATGCTGAACGGTGAGTATTGACTGTGGCCTAGCTCCTAAGAATATGCTGATATGTGGGACCTGGCCTGATCAATTGATGGCAATCATTCATCGGAAATCCAATCGATCAATCGATAACAATCAACGACAATTAGTTAATTGCTATCGATTGCTACCAGCCAATCGATGACCAATCGATAATCACAAGCTCAAGTCCTCTAATTGCTATTGATTGCCATCGATTACAATCAATTACCATCGATCATCAATTACTATTGACCGTCATTTGCTGTCAAGCTGTTTGTTTTTGATCAATTTTCGATCAATTGTTTAGTTCTGCTCGTGGCTGCGTATGTGTCTGGTGACTTTTGCTCCGACTTTTGCTCAAATAACTCGGTTAACGTGTGTCAGGTTATTTTGACTATCCAGCAGGTTGTGGTTAAGGGGTATCACGAGTGCCCTTTTTCTGTTGAAGTTGGCAAGCGATTCGTTGCTCAGAAGAAGAGAAGAGATCACGGGAATGCCTTGAAAGTGGTTGATACGATCCACGATCATGGTCAACTTGGTCACCTCCAGTGGGAATTTGTTGTACCGCTGAAAGGAAGATATGAATTAACAGTTTCTGCAAACTGTGTGTGCAGAATGTTCTAATACTACATGAATTTAGCGTCAACCATCTTTAAAAATACTTCATTTCACTAAAGAGAAAGTAACGGCAAAGTCACTCTCCTCTCCCATGTCCTCTCCTGGCGGCTTTACCGTTTAAAGTCTGGCACCAAGCTCAGAGTAGCATAATTGCATTTGTAGTTTCTCTGGCCACCCTAGATATGTACCCTGTTCATTTCGCCATATTTCTTCTGTAAAACTTTTTTTAATCTCTTAAAATAAGATGGAAATCGACGGCAATTGATGACAACTGATGATAATCGATGACAAATGATAACAATCGATGGCAATTTTAAAACGCAATTTTTTTTTGCCATCGATTGGTCATCGATTTCCGATATCAATCGATTAATTGTTATCGATTGCCATCGATTGTCATCGAATGTTATCGATTATCGATTTCATCGATTGATCAGGCTGGGGTAGGAGTAGTGGCTTAAAAGCCCACTTCTGTACCTAAATTATTATTATTAAAATATAAACTCTTAACTTCAAAACTTAAGTAACTGAATTAAATGCTTTTTCAGCTGTTTATCATAATCATTACATCCAACCAACCAGTTAATAATAATAATTGATAATAATAATAATAATTAATAGTTAATGGACCATGGAACAAGATGGATTGATACTTACCATTCACAGGATACCAGCATGGCTTCTTACTTATTATAACTGACTGATGTGGGAAGTGAAAAATACAGCCAGAAATTCTAGAACCTCAGAGTTTGTAGGCTATTGAACAATAATGCCAATGGGTGATTCCACAAAATATCCATACCCTCCCCACAAATGGTGTTTTGAGTTGAACCCTCTACCCTTTTGGAAATTCCAATTTAGCTTCTTACTTCAAAATTTTGCTGTTTGAGATCCCCAACCTCATTCCCAGGGTCAAGGGAATGGAAAGAGGAGAGGCCCTGGGAACAAGGTTGCCCCACCAAAATTTCAACGACTGTCGTGGGCTGGGGTAGGTATGGATATTTTCTGAAACCCACACAATCAAGATTAAAACTATTTCTCTTGGTTAAAAGCATTTTCAAAGGTTCAGTATGAAACCAATGTCTAATTTAGGACAAAAATGCAAGAGGAAAAACGAGAGAAAATGAAAAAAAAAAAGAAGAAAAACAACAACAACCAAGCCTTAAAGAGCCAGTGTCACCCAAAGTGCTTTGTGAGCTTGTGTTTTTGCTTTGAAACGGCTTTTTGCGTTTGGCTTGATGCGTTTGCCGGACTTTTCACAAATTATACCATGCCACACTGGCCTTTCAGCGAGCTGATATCTACAGTAGTAGACGTAGTAGCCTCTGAAAATGAAAATATCTTCATCGCTAGATGTTACTGGAGAAAACAACGCTAGATCTGACTTTGTAGTCAACGCGTATGATCGCGCGATTGATTGCATCAGCCGATGTCGATGGATGCAAAACCAGAATAACCACTTCCACTTTTTGTAAAAATAAAACACAAGCAGACAGTGAACACAAGGAATAATAAAGCAAAACAACACAAGCTCATGACCATAAGCATTGTTTTGGAGCAGGCCCATAGCTACTGGTATTTTGTGGTAAATTAACGTTCCTTCTGTTTTCATCCGGCAACGCAAATGTTGCACTAATTCGGGAAACGCAGTGTCAGTACTATTGCTGAAACAGGTAGATGATTTTCTTTCCCTCCGCTACTGATACACAGACTCCTTCAGCCGTACAACTTTGGTAGACCCCGGAAGACTCAGCCTTTGCCTCAGCTTTCCTGAACCCTACAAGAATTCAATTTAAAGATCTTCTTCAGCTTCTCCACCGCGAAAACACTTCAGAATTCGGAAATATACAACTAAATCGATACGAGGACACTAAAATGTCAAGTCAAAACTCACACTAGTGCTTTTGTGTTGCTAACAGTAGCGATGGAAGAAGATACAAATCAGACTTCACAACAATCAAGTAAACGATGGATTTATCATATATGAGGAATGTACCTTGGCGCGCAAAGCACTTTGGGTGACACTGGCTCTTTAACAGCAACAAGTGTGAGCCTAGCATTTTTGCCAGTGTGGCACCAAGTTTTAGTAGTCGTAGACTAGCTGACTTGCATTTTTGTTGAGCACTGTCTTAGTTTATATATTATTTATAAGTTTATGGCAAAGAGTATTGAGGTTTTTGTTATTATTATTCTTTATTCAGTACTGGTGTGCTTCTAACATTTGTCTGCAATGACCGGATGTCTGATACCGTGGATGGAATGGTGGACACTTCAAGCGGCATTTTGAATGAGGCGATTTCTTTCATCAACAGAACTGTTGGGGTAAGGCAATTCTTGTCGCTGCAGTTAAATTCTTAAGATCCTTTCCTCGTTGATGGAAAATGCAAATGTTGTGTAATTACTGTTGAACTACACAATGTAAGTAACATAATTTGCTAATTTTAATAAAATTAATGTCTTGCATAAGATGCAACAAGAATTTACTTTGCATTTTGAACGTATTCTTTTCAAACTCCACGGGAAAAAAACATTCCACAAACACTGCACATTTCCTAATCAAAATGGCAATGCAAACCATTATTTTTGTGGTTTGTCCCACCAGGACAAACCACAAACTTCAACAGACTTCTGACTTGTGGATTCATTCACTATAAAAAGGTCTATTGTACCATCCCATAATAATATTTCAGAATCTCTGCTTAGACCACTTCTCTTTAGATCTCATCAAGTTCTGTTTACTTTCAATCAGCTAACCTCTGTTCCTCCAGCTCTATACATCTGCTAAGTTGCTTTGTTTATTTAAAATACAGGTTGCAGTTAATTATCTTTATAGAAGTACCTCCTAAACATAGTATACAACCTTTTTGTTTGCAGGAAGCTGAGAAGCTTTTAGTGGTAGACTTTCCTTTTGTCGTTGAACTGTTAGAACAAGATATTACAGATGCTAGTCTCAAGAAGCTTGTGGGAGATCCGTTACTGCGTGAGATAGACAAAGTGTCCGTTGAACCAATAGAGGCAGTGAAGGACCTGTCTGAGCGTAAGAAATAACTTAGTGCAATCCAGGACCTGGGTGTTAAAAAGCCAATTCCTGCTAATCAAGGATTAAATGCCAAGCACTGTTGAAAAACCATTTTAATTGATGCTAAATTTATGTTTTATTGTGGGATCAGGCTATTGAAAATTTTGCCATACTGTGGTTGTTGATGAGAACAGGAAAGCTGCAGAATTCAATCCGTAATCCAGGGTTAGCATGATCAAAAGCTATGAACACCTGGGACCAGGACTGGTATTATTAATTTTTAACCCTTTAAGCCCCAATAGTGATAAGCAACTAATGTCTCCTCCAATATCACTACGAACATACAGGTCATGAGAATAAAGGAAATGATCACCAATGATCAATGGTCTTGATTTTTGGTCAAATTCTCCCAACTAGTAACATAAGAAATATAAGGAGAATAGTAAGGAGAATATTTACCAAGTGGCTGTGTGGTCTGTGTAGGAAAAACTGTCTGAGGCTCCTTCTGAACATTTTGTCATGAAATTATGTCCACTAAAAAATAAAATTCTGAAAAGATAGATCCTGTCAAGCGAGATGCTCTTTCCTAGCCTTTAACTCTTTAAGTTCCAATAGTGATCAGCATCAAAATTCCCCTTATTATATCAGGGCATTAAAACACATAAAGGTCATGAAAATGAGGGAAATGACCACCAAAAATGAATTGTCTTGATGTTTTAACATTCTCTGCGAAATAGTACTCAACCATGTGTATGAATACCAGTAAGGAGAATTTTAATAATAATACTCGGGTTTAAAGGGTTAATTGAACCCTTACTATGTGACACACAAAAGCTCCCAGCTAACTTGATAGAGGGTCCCTTAAACATTTCTTGGGTTGCAGCATTGGGGCTTATAATTTATTTTTCCTTCTCATATGAGATTGAGAGGACATAGGTCACAGGACACTTAATTTAACATGGAAATATATTTAGCCATACGGCTAGTTTACAGATATCCCACAACTAATGTTGAGTTAAAAATTATTAAGATTAAAATAAATTACAAAATAAATCACAATGCTTTTATAATTTATTCTTAACTCATGAATGCTTATTTTAATGTGAACTTGAGTGCAATTTTTGCTGCAGAATAACCCATAAACCATGTGTTGAATGAAACACTATTCGTGAATTATTCTTCCATGCATGAATTTATTTCTTGTTATTTGATGTTTCCTTGCACACAACTGTCACAGAACCCTCTTTACTGGATTATAACCGATCATTTACTTCGTGCTGTACATTAGAAGAGCCATAGAGTACGGCTGAGTATCAGAACCTCTTATGATAAATCCAGAAGCATAACTCAAATCTGAATTTACATGAATATGACAGGATTTTCCTCATTCTTTGTAAAGCATGAATAAGCCTAATAGTATGACATGATTAAAATATGCAAAGTGGCGAAGGGGACCTTCTTGGTAGTTCAGATGGTTAACCCTTAAAGCCCCAATAGTGACAAGCATCTAATTTCTCCTAACAGTATCATTACTTGATCAAACATACATGTCACGAGAATTAAGGAAATGATCACTAAATGAGGTGTCTTGGTGCGTCAGCAAATTCTCCCAACTAGTACCATAAGAAATGTATAGAGAACAGTGAGGAAAAGATGTTTACCAAAGATAAAATCTACGTTTTTAACCAAATTCTCCCAACTAGTACCATAAGAATTATATTGAATCCACTGAGGAGATTATGCATGTGAACGTTGAATATGCATGTAAACCTTTAAGGTTCAGAATGAAAACAATAATCGTAGTGATTTTAAAACCAATGTCCCCGCTATTCTCCAGTGGTTCCATTATAATTCTTATGGTACTAGGTGGGAGAATTTGTGACCTCACACGGGAAAACGTGCACTAATGGCTATCTGTTAAAATGGGCAAAACACACAGCTACATGTAACAAACGGGTAGCAAATGGATATTAAAAGCATTAAAACGGTTTCCTGGGTTGTTCGAACAGCTGAGCAAAATTTTCTAACGGATTGGCCAAAGCGTCTTAACGGCTAACCAAAATATTCAAACGGATGAGCTAAAGTGTTTAAACGGCCAAGTAAAACGTTTAAACAGGTGGGTATTAAAGAGCATTTTAATGGCCGACCATGCAATACAAACGGATCATAGAGCATTTTTATAATCAGCTACCAGGGAAACAAAAGATAAATTATAAGCTTAAGCTTAAGCTTACTGATTAACGGTGAAATTCACAAACAACATGAAACGTGTTTGTGCTTAACTTACGGAAACGTTTCTCGTGATAAATAGCCGCACTCTTTTGACTGTTCATTCTATCAGTAAACTGGTAAACGTTCGAATGTTTCTAATCTTGTTTTTCTTTAGTGTTTGAGTGTGTTTGTGACTCGAGGAAAAGCATCCCTTGAGCCACAAACAGACCAAACAGTAAGTGAAACGTGCACGCCATGATCAATCGCACACAGTCTCGTCCCAGGGCAATCCGCGCGTGACTTGTCGGTCAACACTGTCACAGGACACGTGCTTTCATCAACAACAAAGATGGCGCATGAACTAAAACGCAACCCGATGAAAACTTGAGGACAAAACCAGAAGAAAATGGTACATAATTATTTAAGTCGGCATGACATGAAAAGCTGTAAACATTTGCTGGTTTTGGAATTGCAGTTTACGTTTGGATGCGAAGTTTTACACACGCCGCTTTGAGGTTCAAATCTGTATTTAAGCTTAAATAAAACATTTCTAACTCCAATTCTATTGCCGTGTTCGTTTGAGTTCACAGTTCTAACAGTTGTTTACCGATTTAACGTTTGTGTTATCCCTTTCTCGGCCATTTAAATGGCTTGTGATTGCCATTCTAATGCTTTGTAAAATCAGCTAATTCAATGGATAGCGTTTGCCGTTTAAACAGCTCATGATATCAACTTAACAGATGGTGATTGCTGTTTTAACGGAATGCGTTAAAATAAGAACGGTTTGGCGAACGGATTAAACGGTTTCATGAAGTGTTTTAACGGATAACAAATGGATACTAAACGCTTTTTGCCGTTGTAGATTTTATCTCTGGTAATCATCTCTTTATTCTCCTGACCTAATATTTGATAAATAATGGTAATAGGACTGAGTGGAGTCCAATTCCGGCTGTAATCATACGAGTGATAAACGAAATCGGATGACCACGTAGCGGGGGCCCAAAGGGTTAAAACGTGTCTCAGGCAATGGAGTCCCAAACTGACTTTTGTTAGCCTCATTTGTTATTTGCACTGTGTAATTTATATTTACGTGTATGTGGTGTAGTAAATAAATTCAGTTAAGGTCAAAATGTTTTCAAACTTGGTTGATTTGTATTTTCCTTTGTCTTAGGAATATGGTAGTTAATCCGGAACAAAGAAAAATACAGATCAAACTAGTATTAAAACACTTTGACCTAACATTTTAAACTAAAACACATGCATAATTTGCTTTCTTTTTTTTTTCAGAAACCAAACTGATGAGAGATCAACTAGAGGTTATTAGAAGCAACAGCGATAACCTGTCAAGCTTAGCAGGGGATCTTGAGAGAGGACTCAATGCTGCAAAGACCAACTTAAGCGATATTCAGACTCAGTGCAATACCATAACACCAAGGCAACCTTTCTGTAATAATACAAATCCTGATGCCCTGGCTGCGGAAGCTAACTTTACTAATCTTCCCAATGTTACTGAGCAACTCTCCAATGTTCAGAAGGTTGTTAATCAGGACTTTGAAAAGACTGCGCAAGAGGTAAGTAATTAAATAAGCTCCTCTGTTACCTTCTGTGTTTCCTTTTGTGGGTGTATGGTGGTGTAGTGGCTAGCACGTTGGACTCCAGATCTAAAAATCGATGGTTTGAGGCGTGGTCTCTGCATTATATATAGTGTGTTGTTTCCTTATGCAAGAAACTGTATTCCATATCATTGCTGTCCACTTGGATGTATAAGTAGGTAGTGGCGACTTAATGCTGAGGGTTACCATGTGATGGACTAGCATACTATCCAGGGGGAGAAGCTGGGGGGGGGGGGGGGTTGCTTCATGCATGGCACAGAAACCAAGGATGAGCACTGGCTGCTTGGGCTGCCTGTGGATCTTGTTGGACCTTTCCTTTACCCTGATCCTTCTGATTGCCTTAAGTACAAAATGGAGCAAAGTTATAGAACTTAAAAAAAAAAAGAAAGAGAAAAAACTGAAAAATGAGCAGGAAGCATTCTTACTGAGGACCAGTTTGCTGAATAGCTTTTATTGCAATGGAGATGCAATGTTATCCAGACTCGCAAGTGGCAACAACTTTGTGTAGCATAATGAACAGCACCACAGGAAACTAAAGTTCAGTGGCTTACATCAGAGTGGTCGCACTTCAGAATTTTGCCTACAGATGCAACACTTGCAGCTACGACGTTGTACAGCATAATAAATAGCACCACAGGAAGGTACTGCCCAGTAGATTTCACGTGAATGGTTGCACTATGGGATTTTGCCTATGGACTGAAAGGTCTAAGCATAGTGTTAGCGTGGAGCTTTCCCTATGCAGAACAAAAGAGAAATGAGACAGTCACCTTAAGGAGCACAGAAAGACCATCACTGAATAACATTACTGAATTCCCAGTTTTTCCAGAATTGGAAAATTTCCCTCGGCAAGTCTGATTATTTAGGCAAGACACGGAACATCAGCTCTTAAAGGCCCACCTTCACCCAAACGGCCTTGCGACCATTTGTTGTTTTCAAACAGCTTTATTGTTCTTCTCGCAACCTGATTGGTTGCCAGAATATTTCTTCAAAACAAATCGGAACAGCCAACTCGCAGGGATTTATTTTGCGAAGTTGCACCAATCTACAAGTCTTTTGGCTTCCATGAAAGACACTATTTTACTCCCTAAAATGTTGGAATTATCTGCAGTTCGCCATGTAAAAGTTTCAATGACAGAAAACAAGAACTCACTTTATTATGTTTGCATTTCCAAGCGCCAGCAAGTGACTAGTCAGAAGACTCATTTACTTCGACATTCGATTGTTTTAGTTTGCAAATTGCAATTTTATTGTCTTATAAGGTAACAGTGATTTTGAAGGTCCTTCCAAGTCATTATAGAAGTTGGTCTGAAAGGAAATAAACCGCGTATACCACCCAATAGCAACTCATTGATTATTGCTCACAGAATAGCACTTAACTGGTGAATCCCATTTTAACCTTTAAAAGTCACCCATATGTGTGTACTAATCTTCAATCAAACCTACATGTACCTGAACCTATGGCTAACTAAGAAAATAATTATTTTAATTCAATCGTACAACGATAGGCACGGGAAGAAAAAGAAAAGAGCCCTGCAAAACCATTCATTTATTACAGTCGCGAGCCACTCTGTTTACATCGCACGAATAAAATCGAATCCAACCAATCAAACTTACTTGCCAAGGACCCGCATCCAATACAATCAGGAATTCGAACAACATCACTACAAGAGATTCATCAAATCTCTGTTTCTTTGCTTCATAACACAAGCTCCTCTGAGACGGATACTGACAATATTTTCCTTCGGGATAATCGTACAGCATCTTCAACTTCGAGTTATCATTTGGCAGGAAACATATTGGAAGAATTAAGAATGAAAAAATTACATTTGGCCGGCACAGTCACAAAATAATTCCAGGAGACAACAGCCTGATAATTGAAGAATAAATTCCTGCATGCTTATGGACGATTTTCGACAAGATGACTACAGAGGAAACAGATTTTGAAAGAACACCCGTACAGAAACAATTTCGTGTTGTACAAAATTCAATAACAGCAAGCGAGGCACGCACGGCCTTTTGGGTGAAGGTGGGCCGTTAAATAGCAGTGTGTCAAGACTAATTTCTTTTACTCTCTTCTTGATAGGGGCTGAAGGAAGCAAATGATATTCCAGACAAAGTCATCAATGATACACGGGAGACAAGAAACAGTAAGTACTAAAATAATCTTAGACTAGGCAAAACATGCTAGATTGACAAAAAATTAACACAACTCGTTTGAAAAGAGTTGTCAACTCATAAACTCCATGGACGGACCAGAATTTGAGCAGAAGATTAGAAGCATGGTTAGGTTTAAATTTTCAAGGCTCATGCACCTGAAGGGGTCAAGCCCCTGTCAACCACACCCACCCTTCTCCCCTCACTACCTTTCCTATAGTGATTACATGCAAATCCATGCTGAAAGGATCCATGTTGATTTTTTTAATTTGATTTTTTGACTAAGCTCTTAAAGACATATTTAGTTCCAATATACAGGCACAAATGTTTAGTTTCTATGACCAGCTGAAAGACTTGCTTCACTCTGTAGTCGTATTTGATTCCCAGGAAGATAATCTAGACAATGCAATTATTACATCAAGTAATTGATCTTATGAATGTCTGTCTGTCTGACTTACTGAGTGTCTGACTGACCTTCTGCCTGTTTTTGTGTTTACCTGTTTGATTGTTTGTTTGACTAACATACTGATTGATTGATTGATTGATTGATTTCTGTCAACCTTTGTATAGAAATTTCCACGATGATAAGTAATGCATCAGATACTGTTAGGAAGATGAACAATGACCTCAACAAACAAGCAAAAGATGTGAGTCAACTGTGCTCTTTTTCCTTCCTGTTTAATTAACCAGGCTACCTGGGATGAGCCTTTATGTTTGTTATTAATGTTGTTATTGTTGTTTTTTGTGACCAACTCACTGGCCGTTGTTGCAACAAGTCCCTGCGGCCACGAAGGGAAAAGTTGTGGGGATTAGTCTTGGTGACAAGTCCAGAGCTGCAAATAACTGTCGGTCATCGGACAATGTCCAACTAAAATCAGCCCATGTCCGACGAAATCTTAACTTTGGTCGGACGTTATGTCCAGCAACTTTTTTACCAAAAGAAATAATAGGTAACTAATGATAAATAATTATTTCAAAAAGACTTCCACTTAAAAATAATAATTTTAAAAAAAGTCCGACCACATTTCTGTTTTGTCCAACCAAAATAGAGACTTAGTCGGACATATGTCCTTTCAAGAAAGAAAAATTATTTGCAGCCCTGCATGTCCTGTGTAGTGTTTACATGAGGCGACTAGTCATGGGAACAGTCTGATTGGTTTTGGGTCAGTTTGTTTTTTTTTTAATTTGTTCACAAGGACTGATTACACAAACAGTACATTTGGCATAGTAGCACGAATTAAAAGGAGTTTGAATTTGTGGGACAGGTTGCTGGGGACAAACTAATCAGTCCTTTGCGACTAGATTTTTGACAAAAATGTGTATTTCACATGGGGACTGGATCCCTGGAACGACAATCTTGGACACAACTAGTTGAGACAAACCCAATTAGTGTGCATATTTCTCAATTTCCCTGTATAGAAACACTAACCAGATTGCAAAAATGCTTTGCCTTCTTTGCCTCCCCCTCCTCACTCAATGTTGTTAGGAAGGACTGAGGATTCATCAGGGTTTTTTTTTGCAAGCAACATTGATAAGGAGGCAGGGCCCGAAATTGCGCCTAATACAGGCGCCAATGCGCCTAAATTTTCCATGTTGGCGACCAAATCCTGAAAATTAGTCGCCAATTTGGCAACTAGAATTCTTCATCACACCCTGCCTGAAGACCTTGTGAATTACCGAAGAGGTGTAAATCTAAATCCGTGGCAGTGATGGGCATTCAAGCATGATAGTTTCAGAATATCGGAGCTTGCTCCACGAAGGAAATCTGTGGCTAGATGCCATCTTGGATTTCAAGTAGTTACGTTGTATATGGCCCCTTCTAGTGTCCCTTCTCCATATATGGAAAAGCGAAAGCACAATGAGTTACAATGGGTTATTCCAGAAAAAATCCACCCCCCCGACGGATGGCAAGAGTTTTTGACCCCCCTTGCTCCCGGATTTCCTGTACCTCTGACCCCTACCCCTGCCCGGATTTCCAAGGCCAGAGACCCCCCTCCCACCCAGATTTCCCTGATTATTTTATGGCCCTTAATTCAACATTCAGTCCGTTGAAAATACGTAGAATCGCATCCAGAATATAATGACTGTGGCGCTCAATTTTAATTTTAATTTATTCTTGTGATATGAACGGAAATTTATACGAACGGGTTTTGTACTGGTAACAGCATGATTAAAAGTTATTTTCTTCCCTTTTTATAGCACTGAACTACAACTGTAGCCCATTCCTGTGGAAATGCTCAATGAAGCTGATAGCGGCGAATAAAATAAATAAATAAAATTATATAAATCGTCCGTGTAAAAACTCGAGAACGGAGTATTGAATTACGTGTACCCGAGGTCAAACAACCTTTCAAATCAAAACTTTTCCCGGACGTATTCTTGCCATAATTGAAATAAATGTTAAATAAAACTTAAAGTTAGAATTAAAGTTAACGACAGCAGCAGTAATTTAACAGGAGAATGATAAATTTGGCCCGTTGAAATTTATTTCGTGCTGCTTCTGTTGCAGACGCAATTTGCATACGTCAAAAGTAATTTGAAACCTATGCGTAACGCAACCATTTCATAAAACGTCATGCCATCGGTGACGCGAAAAGTATGTGATTTATATTCCTTTATACCTGCAACACACAGAAGAAACTCAATGACAAACTGATATTTATGGTTATTTTTGCCCAAACAACATCTATTGGGCAGAAACAAAGGAAACATGTCACAAAAGCGTGTCAGAAGACATGCGCATTCCGATACAGCGTACCAGTTTATTATTTTACATTTCACTTTCTTGGTTTTTGTGTTCCTTCAAATTGATAAGATAAACATTTATGACAGACAAACAACTATGAGAAGTGAAATTCATTTGAGCAAGGTGTTTGTAACTTGAGTTTTTGTTGCAAAAGCGAGAGCGAGGGAAACGATAGCTCATAAACTTGTCAACACTCGCGTCGAATGCAGTCCATTTGTCCAATTTATTTCTTGAGAGCTGACTCAAGCGAGTACGTTGTTGCTCATTTGTTTTTCATCTCGAAACTGTCAACTTACATTTGGCCAGTACTGTAATACAATACAAAGTTCCAAGCTTTAAACTTGGTTCGCTGAGCAAGCTTTGTAGCTACCACGTCAACCGCACGCTTTCTTCATGTCTTCTCCTTTTATCACTTTTGTAATATTCTTCGCAGAATCTTTGAAACTGAACCTAAAAGCGTTTAAGGTAAGAAATGCATGCTTTGAAAGACTACTACTTTCTTCGATTCGGAGGAAGTTTCTTCCGTAAAGTCAAAGATCTGAAAAACTGAGGTAACATTTTTAATGACCCCCGAAGAGGAGTTTTTAAGTCTAGACCCCCCCTCCCACCTGGATTTCCAGAGCCCTCAACCCACCCTCCCGCGAGAATTTCCAGCGTGCCATCCGTCGGGGAGGTGTGGATTTTTTCTGGAATAACCCAATGGCCGTAAAGTGCTCGTGCGTTTTGTGGGAGGGCAATTTTGGAAAACTATCACAAGAGAAGTCGATTTTTAGGAGCATTTTTTCTCGATTTGAAAGGAAAGGTCTTTACGATTCTTCGATTTATACTTGATGAAAATGAAACGGAAGTTTGAACCATACATTCACTTTACTTTGAGGCGGATGCTTTGAGAGGATATACACCACACGAGGGGGCAAGAGTACTGCAGCGTTTTTGTAGCTGTTTGAGAACCGTTTGAATGAATTAAAGCTGGCTATTTTGGTAGAATCTTTCTTGATAAAATTCATTTCGTTTATGTATTTTGGATGTTTGTAATGCACCGCGTCATTTAGGATAAGAACTCATGATTCTGGAGGGTCTAACTCTTCAAAATCACACAATAAAACCATATATTTTTTTTATTTTTAAAAAAACTGGCTACTAACTTTTTGGTATTGGCGACTACTTTGAAATATTTAGGAGCCAAGTGGCTCCTTGAAAAAAAAGTTAATTTCGTGCCCTGGAAGGTGGTGTGGAAAGAATTGTTGTGGTAAGTGATTTTCATGGTCAAAGTTCTTACTCATTCCGAAGTGTCTCAACAGTTTTGTCAAAGATTGTAGATGCAGGGACAAATCAGTGCATGTGTGCCAACTTGACCAAAGTGACCATCTCTCTTTAGCAACCTCCTGCTTGAATACCCATTTAAGGTACGTATTCCTGGAGGCTAATTTGGACATTTTTGACACTTATTTTTATGTCCCAATTCTGTAGAAATATTTGTTCAAACTAGGTCATATTAACACAGACAGTACAACGTTATGTGTAGATTCGTTATAAAATAGTTTTATTCTGAAAGTATGTAAAGAATTCCTGTAATCGGATACTTTTGGGTGTGGTCAAAGTATTCTTGGTTCTCCATTTTTCTGATAGAACTCAAAGAGAATTCATTCAACTTCAAAAAGCTTTTTCCAATCTATGTGTGTCACCGAAACCTTAACTCTTGTGGCAGTACGTCACAGAAAAGGCAAATCGAAAAATGTTATGCCGCAAAATTCAATTTCGCTCGTTTATAGAATCCTTGAAGTCATCAGGGACTGATATTTGACAACATTTGACGTACTGCCAAAGAAAACAACGTACACATATCTAGTTTATGTCCTGCAAGTTTCAAGTCCGTCTGATGAATCAAAGAAAAAATGTTGTCATTTATAAATCCCCACCTTTGATGAAACTCGTATTTTTTAGCCCAAAATCGTGGTGGGATCGAAAGAAAATCGGTCTACAGCTTTCCCCCAAACTGTTTTCTATGGCAGCTATGTTGTTGAGCCCTTCAGTCATGTTTTCCAGTGGGAATGTCATCTGAAAGTGTAGAAGGATAACTTCTTTCCCCTTGACTGAACGCCTCACATGTGCCGAACGTTTTACGATGTCGAATGATACAATAAACAGCGCCAGGAGTTGCATGAGCTGCTGTGGAGATCGCTGTCGGTCATTCTCCAGTCAATTAACGATCAATTATTCGTTGTCTCGTTTTCTTGTGGAGAATCCTACCTGGCCTGTTCTTCCGACCTAAGGCATTAACATAAGTAGGTCTGTACATTTCGAAAAATCCTTGACAGATTCGGAATCTCCTTTTGATTTTCGAAATCCCTCTCTGAATCTCAGAAAACACAAAGTGAATGCCCAAATATGGAGAACGTGACTCGTCACTTTGTTTTGAATTTTAGAGTTTCCGTTCACGCGTGACGTGGATCAACTGTAAGGTGGGCTATTTTTCCTGCGAAACCAATCAGAAACACCAGCATAAACAATGACACCTTTCCTTGGCAACCAATCTCGTGGAGCATGACGTTGACAGATTCATTCCTTCGTGTCGCAAATATCAGCATTATTCCACAAAGTACCAAAGAATCTCTGCTCTTTATGATAAAATAAAACTTCCACAGATATTTTTGAATACTCTGTTGTATTTTGCAAAGGACAAGATTGCGATTCCAGCGACCTGTAATGAGCACTCATGTCGAATACTCTCTGACACGATCCGAAAAAGCCACTATACAACCCGTACGGATTGACAAATAGAGACCACCCGTTAAATAGGGCTGTCGATCCGAAAATTGCATCTCATTAATGACCATCATGTTGATAGGAGGTTTGTCGATTCGTTCAATCCCCACGATTGGAAAATTTTAAGCACGATCTGTATAATAGACTTGTTGATCCGAAAATTGCATTCATTAACAACCGGGAAGCGTGTTGCGCAATATAGTAGGCAAACATGAATGTTCCTCATTCTCTCTAACTGACACGATCCGAAAATGCCATGGTACAACCCGTACAAATCGACAAAGAAAGACGACCCGTTAAATGGAGCTGTCGATCCGAAAATTGCATCTCATTAACGACCATCTCATTAATGATTCGTTTGATCCGTACGATTGGATAATTGTATGCACGATCCGTACAATAGACTTGTTGATCCGAAAATTGCATTCATTAACAGCGAAGAGTGAAAATAGTAGGCATAACACATAGCCAATACAGGTATATATTAGTATGCCCCAAACATGAGGGGTGCTCGAATCAAGCAAAACACTGAAACCATGCAAATATGACTATGCCTCGTTCTTTGAGCATGTGACCCCAAAACATTCGCTTTTGGCGCAGTGCAAAAACGAGACCTATGACTCCGAAACACACACTTTTATGAAACAGGCCGAACACAGAGCTTTTGGTGTAAAAACGAGACCTGTGACTCCGAAACATATGCTTTCATGAAACAAACTGAACACAAAGCTAAGAAACCATGCAAATATGACTATGCCTCGTTCTTTAAGCGTGTCACCCCAAAACATTGGCTTTTGGTGCGGTGCAAAAACGAGACCTATGACTCCAAAACATACGCTTTTATGAAACAAACCAAGCACGGAGCCAAGAAACCATGCAAATATGACTATGCCTCGTTCTTTAAGCGTGTCACCCCAAAACATTGGCTTTTGGCGCAGTGCAAAAACGAGACCTATGGCTCCGAAACATACGCTTTTATGAAAGAAACCGAACACAAATATGACTATGCCTAGTTCTTTAAGCGTGTGAGCCCAAAACATTCGCTTTTGGTGCGGTGCAAAAACAAGACTTATGACTCCGAAACAAACCGAACACAGAGCCAATACAGGTATGAGTATGCCCAAAACATGAGGGGCGCTCGAAACAAACAAAACACTGAAACCATGCAAATATGACTATGCCTCATTCTTTAAGCGTGTGGCTCCAAAACATCAGCTACATCCAGTGTTTACGACAAACAAACATGTACTTAAGTAGCAGATGACTTTTGGCGCACAGGAGTGCCGAAACAACCAAAGCATGACGTTGCCTTGTTAACTAATTGCAAACAAACAGTTTAACGTTTTTCTAATTTTATGAATTTATTACTCCATGTGTCCATGTGTGAGGTATGCGGTGTCAACCAATTAATCACACAGAAACGACCATTAAAAATGTATTATTACGGTGTGGGTTTGTTGGAAAACCGAACGTGCGTTCGGAGTATTCTTGCTTCTGTAAGAAGCGGGGGAAATCACATGACGTGTGCGACGAACCAGGAAAACAATACTTATTCTGCTTTTGTTTTACCAAACTGCGAAATTCAGAAGATTTTTACACTTGTCTTGCCAGTGTTCGTAGAAAAAGAAATTCTTGCACATCACAATCATGTAAGAAAAACCGCCGCGCTTTGAAGGAAATTAACCAAACATCGAGTTTCTAAGCACTTATTCTTTAAATGCCAACAAGGAAACAAACAAATGTTCTTTTCGGCTTCAATTAAAAATAGTTTTATGTATGCATTTCAGAAAATTATCACACCTCACTATTACAAACCTTAATAATGGTCAAAGAAACAAATGTTCCTTTCGGCTTCATTTAGAAATTCATGTGGGTCCTTTTCACAAAATTATCACACCCCATTAAAAACCTCAATAATGGTTGCCCTACTGCCACAAGAAATGCGCAGTAGTCGAGACCTTGGCCCACAAGATCAGTGATCTTTAATATTCGTAAGTCCCACTGTACTAATGAGATTCATTTTTCGGATCGACAGGTATTTTTCTCGGGTCGTGAATGCCATTCTCCATCCAAACAATTCGAACGGATCGACAAACTGTGCACAATACCTCAGCCACAAAATATGCAAAGCAGTATTTCTTAGCCCCAGTAATGATATTCATTTCTCCGATCGACAACTCTTTTTCTCGGCTCGTGAATGCCATTCTCCATCGGAACAATTCGAACGGATCAACAAACATTGCACAATACCTCAGCCACAAAATATGTAAAGCAGTATTTCTAAGCCCCACTAATGATATTCATTTCTCGGATCAACAACTCTTTTTCTCGGCTCGTGAATGCCATTCTCCATCGGAACAATTCGAACGGATCAACAAACATTGCACAATACCTCAGCCACAAAATATGTAAAGCAGTATTTCTAAGCCCCACTAATGATATTCATTTCTCGGATCAACAACTCTTTTTCTCGGGTCGTGAATGCCATTCTCCATCCGAACGATTCGAACGGATTGCCAAACTGTGCACAATACCTCAGCCACAAAATATGCAAAGCAGTATTTCTAAGCCCCACTAATGATATTCATTTCTTGGATGGACAACACTTTTTCTCGGGTCGTAAATGATGTTCTCCATTGGTACGATTCGATTGGGTTGACAACCTTAACACCATGCACGTAAACCACAGCAGATGATCTTTCATATTTCTAAGTCCCACTAATGAGATTCATTTCTCGGATCGACAACTCTATTTCTTGGGTTGTGAGTGATGTTCTCCATTCGTACGATTTATACGGATTGACAACCTCTAAGCACCACTGTTCTAAACACAAGACATGATCTTGCATATTTCTAAGTCCTACTAACGAGATTCGTTTCTTGGATCGACACACTTTTTCTCGGGTCGAACCTACTTGTCGATCTGTACAGATCGAAATTTAACTTTTTCCGATCGTATCAGATGGTGTGTATTGGACAACCAAGTTGTCTTTGACAACTCTGGGAGAGGGCTAGTATTTCAATGTCATACACAAAACTTGCGTTGCTCTGTCTTCATAGAAGAAAAATATATTTCAGTACACTTCTACCACCGAAATACTGTTGTATTTCTTGAAAGCAAGGTTACTTGTAATATTCCACTTAAACTAACGTGAATAAGGCGCATTAAGCGAAGAGTCTGACTTGTGATAATTTCGCAATCGAAACTCGAGATCGCAAAAATAATGTCAAATTTGCGCACCGTACAGGATGTTTTCATAAACCACAATTACATTTTTTACCCGTCTGCTTTGGTAATTTTCCCGCAAAATTTTCCTTGAAGACGGAACTTCAGTTGCTTATATCTCGCGAAATACAAATTCCCTTGAACTGAAAATTTGTAAACAAACTCATCTTGTGACAAACTTAAAGCCGCTTAAGTGGCATTCTCGCTAAAAGCGGTCCACTCGATTTCACGACCAGAAATAGTTTTCCTTTATTTTTTGTTTGTGAAAAGGGTTTGGTACACATGTATCAAAACCGCTTTATTTATTTTCCAATTCTTTATTTTTGCTTTGCTACAAGCCAAAAACCAATTTTGCCCACAACGGGGTTTCCGGCGGTGATCGAAGAGCTGAAATCTATGGATTTTGAGAGGCGCGCCACGGCCAACTAAATGCAGCTTACGAAATTTTGCTTTGACCTTGTATCTAAGATACACTGACCAAGTTCACAGACAAAATGTGGAAAAAGTTGATAAATTTTTGAGCACGTCAGGTGAAGTTAAAGACAACCTACTCTGAAGCCTATAATGAGATCCCAAAAATGGACCAAATACAAGAAACAATTTTGTATCGTTTGCGGCCTAAATTGGGTTAAAAAACAACATCACAGCAAAGTTCTTACCTTATTTAATCAATTTGTAAGCTCAAATGCGCGGGTATCTCTCTGGATCACAAGCGAAAACAAGTTAGAACTCCGCCATTGACAGCGTGTTAACGTAAATATCGCTGGTGTCAAAGGTCACTTACATCACCCTAGAACTTGGCAAAAATACTTTATTCGGGGATCCTAACCCGTTGCTGTCCACCAAAATAAATGTCTATAGCTTCCTTTAATTTAATGCTCGTACATCCAATTTTGATCCAGAACAGGATGAAAGTTGCGTTAAGTTGATAAATATGGCGGGTGACGCTCAAGAAAGTAAACAACGTCGGGTATCGTAGTTGATCCAGATTTCTGCTCTGGTAAGGAATACAAAACATTTTCAAGATCCCTAGAAGAAGACGAGAAGTTATGTAGTTGAACTCTAACAATGAATTTAGACTGTTCAACACCTCCTGCAACTTGGACGCGGTCGAGGCAGAAAAATATAATTTGAAAAGTTGCAACGAAAATCGTGCTAAGTTGTCCAGACTCACCTGGGAACTGGCCCGCCAGAAGGTGAAATGAAATTATTTTCGACTAAGTCGCCTGAGTCTGTTTTAGCCTTGGGTCTAGTCGTTCGGTAATGGACTGTAGGAATCTTCTTTTCAGTATAAAGAAAAATTGTGAAGTTCGCAGTAGTTGGAATTACTCAGAAGACTTGGGACGACCCTGACGGTTGCTTACGTCACAATTTGTCACACAATCTTATCAATGTCGTGCGACTAACTCAGTAGCAGGCGAAAAGAGAAATTTAAGAAAAAAAATCGTTTGCGATGTAGGCCCTGTGCACTTTATGATAATTTATGGAAAGTGGTGAACGGGTTTCATCTAGCAAGTGAGAGAAAAAAAGTGCGAGCGTGACGGGGCGCATTGGCGTTCACCCAAAACATAGAGGATATTACATGGAGGCGCGAAGATAGGAATTTTATTTTCGAGTGGTAAAATATTGTCTTTTACCACGAGAAAATAAATTTCATATATTCAAGCCACCATGTAGTTTTCGTTTTATTATATAAAGAAGAGTATTTTTGCACAAGAGTAAAAGAATAAGAGAGTGTAAGAGTGGAAAATGACGTCATCGATATCCTCACTAGTGAGGATGTGGAAAATACGCCACTCGAATCCCAGATGTAGTTTCGTGTGAACTTTACGAGTGGTCTACTTTCCACTAAAACACTCTTGTTTCTCTTTTCGCCTGCTACTGAGTTAGTCGCGCGACATTGATAAGATTGTGTGACAAATTGTGACGTAAGCAAACGTCAGGGTCGTCCCAAGTCTTCTGAGTAATTCCAACTACTGCGAACTTCACAATTTCTCTTTATACTGAAAAGAAGATTCCTACAGTCCATTACCAAATGACTAGACCCAAGGCTAAAACGGACTCAGGCGACTTAGTCGAAAATAATTTCATTTCACCTTCTGGCGGGCCAGTTCCCAGGTGAGTCTGGACAACTAGCACGATTTTCGTTGCAACTTTTCAAATTATATTTTTCTGCCTCGACCGTGTCCAAGTTGCAGGAGGTGTTGAACAGTCTAAATTCATTGTTAGACTTCAACTACATAACTTCTGGTCTTCTTCTAGGGATCTTGAAAATGTTTTGTATTCCTTACCCGAGCAGAAATGTGGATCAACTACGATAGCCGACGTTGTTTACTTTCTTGAGCGTCACCCGCCATGAATATTTATCAACTTAACGCAACTCTCATCCTGTTCTGGATCAAAATTGGATGTACGAGCATTAAAGGAAGCTATAGACATTTATTTTGGTGGACAGCAACGGGTTAGGATCCCCGAATAAAGTATTTTTGCCAAGTTCTAGGGTGATGTAAGTGACCTTTGACACCAGCGATATTTACGTTAACACGCTGTCAATGGCGGAGTTCTAACCTGTTTTCGCTTGTGATCCAGGGAGATACCCGCACGTTTGAGCTTACAAATTGATTAAATAAGGTAAGAACTTTGCTGTGATGTTGTTTTTTAACCCAATTTAGGCCGCAAACGATACGAAATTGTTTCTTGTATTTGGTCCATTTTTGGGATCTCATTATAGGCTTCAATGTAGGTTGTCTTTAACTTCACCTGACGTGCTCAAAAATTTATCAACGTTTTCCACATTTTGTCTGTGAACTTGGTCAGTGTATCTTAGAGACAAGGTCAAAGCAAAATTTCGTAAGCTGCATTTAGTTGGCCGTAGCGCGCCTCTCAAAATCCATAGATTTCAGCCCTTCGATCACCGCCGGAAACCCCGTTGTGGGCATAATTGGTTTTTGGCTTGTAGCAAAGCAAAAATAAAGAATTGGAAAATAAATGAAGCGGTTTTGATACATGTGTACCAAACCCTTTTCACAAACAAAAAATAAAGGAAAACTATTTCTGGTCGCGAAATCGAGTGGACCGCTCTTAGCGAGAATGCCACTTAAAAGTCAACCGATTTGAAAGGGGTCACTTCAGCCTCCAGGAATACCTTAAGTTAATTGTAATGATATTTTCAGTCAGACAGTAAGTTTCCTTTTTTGAGTGGCTTTTCTTTTTAATTAATTATTCGAAGGTTATCTCAAAACTGGAGACTCTCAGGAAAAATGACATACCAGGTATAAAGGAGGACGTAAAAGAATATGACAACTATCGGTAAGAATCAGTCCTTATTATGTTTGAGAACAATTGATGTGATTTAAAGAGGCTGTATCATGGGGATTTTGTTTGGGTTCATCAGAACTTTGCTTAAGTTATGAGTTAAATGCCTTCGCTCTCACACAAAATCCGCCTGGAACACCACGAGGAACTGAATTCTGGCAAGGAGAGCAGACCATAGTAAGTTTTCAATGAATACAAGCATGGACCTTGAAAAAGTTCACCCAACGTTTTTCAAGTTGTAAGCCATTTCTGTCCTGGCCATCCGTGGCCAAAGGCACTTATAAATATATATATAGTTTCACTGTAAGTATGGTGTCTGAACAAGAGATGGACCTCTATTTTTAGGGTTTCATTTATGTAAATGTGACTATTGGATTTTCAAAGGGGTACATATACAAACGCTAGCAAAATCCCAGTGATACTGCCCCTTTAAGCTACGTATCTACATAGTTTACATACAATCAAATTTGCAACGGGCTGAGTAGACACAATTTTCAATAAATATGTCTCTCACCATTTTCTTGAACATTGTTATATTTTTATCAGAAGTTAACAATAACTATTTATTTACCCATTTCACCCGTGTGGTGAAACATGAATACAAGTGTGACCATTCAAATGTACTTTCCTGTAGTGTTGGTTATTGTAAGTTGGCATGCTAGGTGGCTCTAATTACTTTTGATAATGTCCTTAAGTGTAACCATATCATTTAAATGACACCTGCTGACTTCTACTTCCCTGTCTTGCTGTTTATTGCGCTGGACCAAGCTAAGAAGGTACAACTTATTAACAGCTTTCATTTGAATGGTCACACATTAGGATTCCATCCACAGACTCAAAAGTTAGGACCACCTTGTACAGCATAAAAAACACTACAAGGAAGTACTGCTCAACAGCTTTCATTTGAATGGTCACACTTTAGGATTTCATCCGCAGACTCAAAAGTTAGACCCACCTTGTACAGCATAATAAACAACAACACAGGAAAGTACTGCTCAGTAGCTTTCATTTGAATGGTCACACTTTAGGATTTCATCTACAGACTCAAAAGTCAGAACCACCTTGTACAGCATAGTAAACAACAACACAGGAAAGTGCGGCTCAACAGCTTTCATTTGAGTGGTCATACTTTAGGATTTCGACCACAGACTCAAAAGTTAGAACCACCTTGTACAGCGTGATAAACAACAGCACAGGAAAGTACTGCTCAACAGCTTTTATTTGAATTGTCACACTTTAGGATTTCATCCACAGACTCAAAAGTTAGAACCGCCTTTTACAGCATAGTAAACAACAACACAGGAAAGTACTGCTCAATAGCTTTCATTTGAATGGTCACCCTTTAGGATTTCATCCACAGACTAAAAAGTTAGAACCACCTTTTACAGCATAGTAAACAACAACACAGGAAAGTACTGCTCAGTAGCTTTCATTTGAATGGGCACACTTTAGGATTTCATCCACAGACTCAAAAGTTTTGAACCAGCTTGTGACGTTGAATTGAATTACAATATTTTTCAGAATGACATTTTCAGGAGGTAGAGTTTTGGAAGTTTGTGCGCTTGTTTGAGAAAGAAAGAGAATTCATTGATTCTCAGTCTGTGAAGTTGCTGACTAAAAATCTCAAAACCCTTTAAATGTGGTAAAACAAATGCCATTATGATAATCATAAATAACATTATAAATTGCAATGAGAGATTCATCTGTAAAACAGAGATACCAAGTCTCACAGTTTGGCGTGAGACTCACACTTTTCATCCCAATCTCACGCAACCACGTCATTCACACAAAATCTCACTCTTTTTTGAAAAAAATGCCACAACTTGTGTAAAAATAGTTAAATTTCTGTCGAAACGAACTAAAAACCTCATGCTGATCATCCGATATGCTCACCGTCACAGCTCTAAATACAACAACTGCTTGCCCAGAGTGAAGGAAATCTCATCTCTGCAACATAAAATTAAGAAATGTTTAGGGGGGTATGCCCCCGTACCCCGTAGAATTTCGGCCCTGTGGGCCTCAATATTGCCCCTTTGAGGCAAATCCAGTTCTCACTTGGTAAAAACCAAAAACCCTGGTAAAATAACGTGTCCTCTAACTAGTGCTAGGAGGTACTAAATGTGCAAATTATGTTTTTGTTTTAGCTGGTCAGTTGGTGTTGGCCTGACCTGCATCTTACTCCTAATTGTGGTCCTCATGGCTCTCGGTCTTATGTGTGGCGTCTGTGGACATGACAAGGAGGCCACGCCAACTACACGTGGGACAGTTTCCAACATGGGTGGGATTTCTCTAATGGCGTAAGTTAAATCTTTTTCCTTACAACACTTTTTAGTAATGTGATAGTAATTATTTATTTATCTATTTTTTTTTGTAGTTAAAACTAAAAAAAAAAGGCCCAATAATTTTCATGATTCAATTTCGATATGAGTTATTAATTTCCAGTGGGAGAGGGTTGTGCCTTTCACTGCTCCTTTAGTCAGTCTGTCAAGTGCCCAGTCCACACTAAGCTGACCAATTTTGTCTGTCTCTATCAAAAAATTGTAATAAAATTTGGATCTTCCCAGTTGAGGTTGTTAGTGTTCAGTTTGAGGCCAACTATATATATGGATATTTTTTAACACAAAAAGTGGATCTGATTTTTTTTCTGGTTGAGGTCTTTACAGTAACAATAATAATAATAATAATAATAATAAGCAAATATTTTAACAGGATAACCCTTCAGTGCAAGAGCACTGTTATTAATGGGGTCCTGTAACATAAAAGCCTCAAAAAAAAGCCAAACATTTAAAATCTAAAATCGAAAAACTAAAATCTAAAGTCTAATCTAAGGTCAAAAATCTAAATTATAAAAATTTAATAAACTAGATGAGGATGAAAAATTGTTCAAAACATAAAATGTTCGTTAAGCTGTTTCCTGAATAAAATTCTAGAGTTTTGTTTTCTAATGTCTAGTGGTAAAGAGTTAAAACATAGGGCAGCTAAAAAATAAAAACTTTGACAGCCAATCTCCAGTTTCATCCTTGGCAGCTGGACAGATGAATGATTGTTTCTTGTATTTAGAGCATGGTTAGTTTTCACGAAATAGTTTTTGAAAGGGTTGCACACATTACCATGAAGACAATTAAAGACAAATAAACAAGCGTTCCTTTTTAAAATGCTATTTACAGATGGAATTCGAAGGTCAGCACTATGATTAGAGGAATTTGGAGCCATAATTGTCAGGCTTCGGCGTTCAATGTTTCCAATCAAACGGTTACATGTATCAGACCAGCCAAGTCCGGTTGTATTACAGTACGTGAAAACAGGCATGATCATCGCTCTGTAAATTCTCTCAGCACTGAGTAAGTCGGTGGAAGAACGAATTCTCCGCAATAGGTTAACTCTTCCTGCTGCCTTTTTGTAAGTTTTATTAAAATGCGTTTCAAGGTTCAGTGTAGGATCCAAGTGTACGCTGAGATACTTGTAGGTTGTTGTGGAATTAATAGATGACCCGTTAACCGTAAAGATTGTTGTCTACCATGAAAAAGGCTCAGCCTTTTAGGAGTTGCAAACAGCATCACTTCAGTCTTACCCTTTTTTAGATTGATAATCAGTTCGTTTTCACGAAACCAACTGGATACCGGTAGTCTATTTATGTCCTCACTAAGACTGCTTTGGATAGCATCAAAATCACTTGCAGATGTAAAAATCTCTGTGTCGTCAGCTTACATTATAATTCTTGATAACTGAAGGGGTTTATGCACATCGTTAAAGTGAATAAGGAACAGTAGTGGACCAAGAGTGCTCCCTTGTGGCACACCCGTAAAAATAGGAGAGGGTTCAGAAAGCATGCCGTTATATTGAACTTTCTGCTTCCACAAGAATAAGTAATCCATAAACCATTGCAGTTCCGTGTCTTGAATCCCATAGAGAGACAGCTTGTTAAGTAAAACCGAATGACTGATGGTATCGAAGGCCTTAGACAAATCGATAAATACTGCTCCTGTTGCCTTGCCGCAATCAGCTTCTTTCCTGATCAGATCAGTAAAGTAAAAAGTCAAAAATTGGTTGAGTTCCCAGGCAGTACAATGGCAATGCTGAAGTTTAGTAAGCCTGGACAAAGTTTGGTGGGAAGTAAAAACAGTCATTGGGTGATTCCAGAAAATATCCATACCCTACCACGGGCGGCATCTTCATCTAGACCCCCCCCCTTGCCTTAGGAAATTCCAAAATGCTCAACCCCCCCTTGCCCTCGGAATTCCAAACCGTTCTACCCCCCCCCCCCCCCCCATGCCTTCAGAATTCCGTAATCATTCAAAACCCTCCTTCGGAATTTCCGCTTTTTTCTTCCAACTGATTTGAAAAGCCCTCTCTATATTCCAAACACCTTTATTAAACGGGAATTAATCCTTTCGCTCCCTCCGAAAGAAAAAAACGTACATTCAGCACAGCAAACAATTAACGTTGCGTGATGACAAACAGCGGCTGACTGAGTGATATTTTTCATTCTAACCTTCCACAGCAAAACGTACCCTACCGATAATCCGTTAAACATTAGAAAACTCAAACGGCTTTAAAGTCATTCCAACGCTTGGTCCAATGTTTAAATGTGTGTCTATAATTTTGGGTGTCGAGGGTTGCCGTGAATAATTTGCGTGCCGAATGCGACGTAAAATTTTAACAACAAAGCTAAAATTTTCAGAATTGAAATTGGAAATTCATAATTGCATTTGCCAGACTCAAACCTGCCATCAAAAGCGAAACTGTTGAATGCAACCTATTTTAAAAATCGAAGGTTATGATGTTAGGAAAAGAATTAGAGTAAAATAGCAAGCTTTTTCCTGCAATTAGTTTTAGTTCACAGTGAACGCAATTTGCATACTGTACTGGGGCCTCAAATAAATTGCACGAGAACAAATCAAACTTTTTGCCCGCACTTTATCCTTCGATTAAAATTAAAATAGTAAATGAAACTCACATTGAAATTCAAAGTCAATGACAACTTTAAAAGAATTATTTTGTACAAAATAATGAATGTAGTCTGATCAAAAGCGCATCAAATTTGTATAACGCATGAAATCTGACCTTTTAAATGAACGTCGCATGGTATGTAACGCAAAACAATCGAAGAAAAGCCTACGATCGCTTTTGTGACCGATGGCAAGTGAACAGCTTTCAGCCGTCACGTTAGCATAAACTTTTTATTGACCATGACCATTGAAATGTGTCTCCGGCATGTTGATTGAGTTGAACGTGTCTCGTGTTTACGAGTGAATCGTCGTCCTTAGATAAGTCGTTTTTGACGAGTTTTTCTTGAAGAGACTTAACTACACCAAACTGGAAGTTACTCTCCTGAAAATCCCCCCATGCCTTCGGAATTCCAGTCCAATGAACCCCCCCATGTCCTCGGAATTCCAGTCGACGTAACCCCCCCCCCTCCCCTTCGGAATTCCGAGATGCCGCCCGTGGTATGGGTATGGATATTTTCTGGAACCACCCATTAAGCTTTAAGTAAAAGCTTCAAGTAAAAAAAAAATTATTCAGTTTTATAAGCCTGACATATCCATAGAGAAATACAGAACCACAGTAATTATGAAATTAATGTGGTTCTAAATTTCTGCATGGACACGTCAGGATTATGGAATGGTGAATAAAATGTTTTTCTTTTCAAAGATCAACATTGAACTATTACTTTAATAGGGGCTGAGGTAGAAGTTTTTAACTGTGCCTCTTTTTCCCATTTTTTCCCATAGAGCTGTAGGCTTTTGCTTCATTTTTGCATCATTCCTGATGCTACTGACAACAATCTGTTTTATCATTGGAGCTCCAATGCAAACAATCTGCAAAGCCATTCAATCCGGGGAGCTGTATAATGAGGTTTGTCGTTGTTTATATTTTACTGTTATTATTTAATGTTACACAATTTATGCATAGCCTCAGCCTTGTGGCTTGAGGGCTCCTGAGGATTTTTGAAGCCTTTTCTGGGTAAAAATGGTATTAACAGTAAATGCATTTTTGGTCAATAATAGCATTGTCTTTGCCCCGAATGGTTTTTCTCCAGGTACTCCGGTTTTTCCCTCTCCTCAGAAACCAACATTTCTAAATTCCAATTTGATCTGGACACTCCTAGTATAGTACAAAACTGTTTAAGGAGTACATCATTTAAGATTTTTTTCCAAGAGATCTCGTAAAAAATGGAAAACATGCAAAGTTTTGGTCCAAAAATGGTCTGGAAATGGTTATACGTCAGGCTGAATTGCTTGCAAGTACATTGTGCTTTTCTTCACAATGAAAACTCAATGCATTTCCCTTTAACCCTTAAAGTGATCAGCATCAAATTTCTCCTCATCATATCAGTGCGTCATAACACATAAAGGTCACGAGAATTGGGGAAATGATCACAAAGATGAATTTTCTTGATGTCTTATCAAGTTCTCCCAATGAGTACTTGATGAATTGTATGGAGACCAGTAAGGAGAATTTGAATATTGATGCCAGGGCTTAAAGGGTTAAGAAGCAAATCATCATTCAGTACCCAATTCTGTTGTTCATGGGTTTCATGTTTGAAGCGATCATGGACAAAGAGGAGAGATATCTGCCATTTGCTGCAGTTGTGTTATCCCTCGTGCATGTTGCAAGAAAATACTGCATTCTTTTTCATCTAGAACTTTTTATTTTATATTTGGAATTTCTAATACACAAATCATAAATTTAGCTCGAAAATTAGTGAATTTAATATTCGTAGACCGAATGTGAGTTGTTTTTGTTAGCCCTTGTGTTGTCTTCACCAAGTCCACAGCGTAGTGTTAATTAGCACATGGCAATTTTGTCAAAAACGGAAAAATAGTCTGGAGGTGAAAGGATTTAAGACAGCTGTCAAGCTTACCCTTTACTCAGGTACAGCGGAATCTTGATTTTTATGAACCTCTATATAATGAAGTCCTTGGTATAATGAACGATATTTTTCAGCTCAGTAATGGTGTAATATATGGAAAAGAACCTCGATTTAACAAACCCTCGATATAAAGAACCAATTTCCCCAGTCCCTTGGCACTTCGTTAAATCGAGGTTCCACTATAGTTTGACTTACTCTGCACTACTGTTAATAATGATTAATAGCACAATGTATGAACCAGACCCACTTTGTAATACAATGTATTATGTGATTTTTAGGTTATTGACAAGCCAGAGTTCTGGGGTGCAGATGGAAATTTGTTATCAAAAAATATTTTTGGTGAAAAAGACAAAGACATTGCTTTCAGTATTGGTGGATTCCTGAAGTAAGTAACGGTGTTCTACTGTTTTTTATGTACTTAAAGTTCTTGCTGTCTCAAAGTCTGTTAACTTTGCTCACATAATTATTGCTCCCCTGAAGTCATGCCCTAACTATTTAGTTATATTTTCCCATTTAATCATAAAATAATCACATCAATTAAACTGAACACGGGCTTTCCAAATGTTTGCAATTTAGTTTCTTCAACTAATTATCAATGTTGATAGCTCAAGCCATCGATCAGTCTTACTGAATCATACTCCACTTCCACTTGGTTATTCAAGGGAATATTTCCATCCCCATTTTCAGACTGAAATGGCTCAACAACCCTGCCCCTTGGGGGTGGTTAATATACCTTTATAGCTTATACAAGGGAGTTCCCTCGCCCAAACCTGGAGTTATGTTCAAACCATTGACTATATCATAAAGTTTTGTTGTTTCTGTTTTCTAGAAACTGTCGAGAAAACAAGCCACTCTTTGTAGCAGGTCCTTTTAATGAAGCCTTCAATGTTTCTAAGAGATTAGATATCAAGGAGGTTGGTTTTTTCATTGTATCTTATAGATTCATTGAACAGTTGCATTTTTAAACAGATTTCACTTGAGCTAAATGATGTTTGTTTGTTTTTTGTAGCTTAAATACTGTCAGACATTTTGTCAGTACATTCATCTTAATGCTTTAAATTTATGACAGCGTCTTGATCCAGGGAGGCTATGACTTCCCGTATGTCTGATTTTGTGGCATAATTGTTAATTATCCTGCGGAAGAGTATAATGAAACAGTTATCATCCTTCTTGATCTTGTTGTACACAAACTCATGGCCAACTTAAAGGGGCATAGTCACAAGTATTTCGCAGATTTTTAACTGTGCTAAAAATTATCGGTAGCTAACTTTATCCATGCTCAACATTGTGTTTGAATATTTAAAGAAACATATAAACTTAATTTCATTAAGATACAACAAACCATGACCATTTAATATCGATTTAATGTCAGCAGGCTTAAAGATTTTGAAAAGTTTAGCCTAATTTTTTCAAGTTGCAATCCATTTTTTCAAGTTGCAATCCATTTCTGTGCCATCCGTAGCAAGAGACGACAGAAAATAGCTTCAGTGGAGTAATATACCGTATTTACTCGTGTATAAGTCGAGCTCGTGTATAAGTCGACCCCCCATTTTCAAGGTCAAAAATCGGATTTTTCGTAATTTCTGGTTAAAGAAGTAAAATTCAGACCGACAGAAATTTCCCAAAAAGTTAATCTCTTATTTCCAAGAATGAAATGAAAACTCGGTGAATTAAAAAACTGCAGAGCAAAATTTAATCGTCTGCTGTGAAGTAAACACTTGTTTATATCATCACGATTTAAGCACACATGAGCACTTCGATTTACTAGAGAAGTATTTTACGATATTTTGAAGTAAATCGCATTGAAAATGAAATCTTCTTGCATTTATCTAACCTCTATCTCAATGTCGAGTTTGAAAGGAGATTTAGAAGACCGAAGAAACGCCGAAGAGCTTCGAGGGATCGCTCGATGAAAACACTGCCATCTTGGAAAACTTGGTAACCAAACTACGAATTTGAGGAGTACTGGTAACTAAGATAACTCCACGTGCTTTCCGAAGTTTGCGCGCGATGAAAAAGCGAAAGTTCAGCACCGTAAACAGTAGCGAAGCTCTGAGAAAAATGTCTGCTCTACAGATCAAAAGACACAATAGAAATCATCTCCAGTAGGTTTGTGTTTGAACCACTTAAAATTTATTATTCCACACTTTTTTGTTCACGAAGACAGCGCCGAAAACTGACGAAACTCGAACACAATTAGAACTGGTTTTTGTAAGCTCGGTTTTCCTAACGGACTTCAGGCAATTGTTATGCTAATTTCTTGGATTGCTTGGTCAGGTCTTTATGTGTGACTCGTGTAGAAGTCGAGGGCGAATTTTTGGCCTGATTTTTTTGTCATAAAAGGTCGACTTATACACGAGTAAATACGGTAGTCTTTAGTAACAAAAATAGACCATTATATTATTTGTGGGTGTTCATTGATGTGAGGACAAATTTTTTATTTTTAAAGTGAACTAAAACAGGGTGACTATACCCCTTGCTACACTCCTCATTGAAAGTTCATGTGTGACTCAGTTTGACTGAATTGTTAATGAGCCTAGATGTACAATTTACAAAGATGATATCTGGCTCACCAGGGGTTTTCTCGTGCCTGAGATGTTAGGGCATCATTGCACAGTCAGCGCCATCAGGTCAACTTCATTCGGGAATTCACAACTTTTTTCCTCTCTGTAGCCCCACTTTGCGACAAAGTGAATGCACTAATCCACTCAAAATAATTTATCATCCATAACTTTTATATCTCTGGAGCCTCTGTGCTGTGTTTTGCTGATACTAATGTTTAGTTGTTTTTAACTCACACAGTTACTTGGAAATGATACCACAAAACAGTTTGATGACTTAAAGGTCAATTTGAGTGATGTTAATATCCTGTCTAATGAGACCCGTCAAAGCCTGATTGATTTAAGTAACTCGGGAGTGGATCAGATCAATTTTGATGCTTTCTTAAATGAGGTAATGATTGTGATGGAATTTTGAGGGCCTTATTAATCTATGAAATCTGATACATCACTATCACTCAAACTGAACAGGAATGTTGAAAGTGTAGTTCCAGAAAATATCCATACCCCTACCACGGAGGGAATTTCACTTGAGACCCCCTCCTCCCCGGATTTTCCGTTTTTTAGGTAAGCGATAACCCCCCATCCCTCCGGATTTTCCATAGCATGGCAAACCCCCCAACCCCTCTGGAAAATCTTGTTCAAGAAGGAAGAGAAAATAAAACAACTGATCCAAATTTAATTGAAGCTAAGCCGTTCCGATTACGTAGGATGTGTTTAGCGGAAATCGTCTTAAATTAATTACTTCCACAATAAAGATCTACAAATTCGGTAAGTAGCAATTTTCTAACTATATCTGAAGCTTACATCGGAATGAATCGAAGTTGACCCTCTGGACAGTAATTTATCCGTTCACCCCCCCCCCCCCCCCTCCTCTGGATTTTCCTGGGCTTTTGATCCCCTGCCCCTCCAGAATTTCCAATTCCCTCCGTGGTGGGGGTATGGATATTTTCTGGAACCACACAATACAATAAAAATTATTAAAACCTGACTGCAGAGTTTGCAATTGCCCCTTGGATTTCTGGAGAACGCCTGGAAATTTAAGATTGCCTTCAAGGGCCTTGGACAACTCCTGGAGAATTGTATTTTTCTTTGTTCCCCCCAAAACCCCCTCAATTTTCCTCAACATGTGATGTGGAAGACAAAATGCATGCCACATATGGTGATACATTGATAATATTTGTAACAATCAAGCCATGTTCATCATGATCAAGCCTTGAATGAGTTAGGGTTGGGGTTTGGGTAACTCTTTTCCTTTATCCTGAAATGAAACTAACAGTATGGGCCCTGTTACTATGTCTCATAGTGTTTTCTGATAAAATATTTAAGACTGGTATGGTCATGTTCGCCCCACCCCTCCCCCCCCCTCAAAAAAAAGGAAAAAAAAAAGTTCTTTCAAAGTTAATGTAAGTGTAGAATTTTGTATTGCATAATCTGTAATCGATTAGTACCTCATGTCCAGTAATTAATTAAGCTTCTATCAGTGTTATGCCTTCTAACAAGGTCAAATATTGTTTTGTAAAAACTTTAATAGTTTTACTTTCATTTGCTTATTCCAGACAAAGAAAGGCATTACTGCAGTTGATCTTCAAACATTTGCTCAAAACGTCAGTGACCTTGCTGCTGAATTCAAAAAACTTGGTGATCGTCTTCCTCCTGGAGGTGATCAAGACAAGGCTTACGTAAGTGCTATGTACATACATGCACATTTGGTTTGTTGGAGAGCATTCCATGCAACAGAGAAAAATATTCCAACTGGAGTCATTAAAATTCTTTGAATATTTCAGCTTTAAGCCAGAAGGCCTTGTGGGTGTAAATTGCCCTTGTTTTTAAGTACAGTTGAATCTCGTTAAACTGACCACTGACCGGCTGTAAAAATACATAAGTAACTGCAATTTTGCTTTTGCTGTTCAAATAACCACTCCACCATCTGCTTTTACATGCAATAACTCTCAATGAATATACAAAAAAGTACGTAGCTAGTTCTTTAACTTTTACTGCCAAAGTCGACTTTTCTCAACATTTAGAGGAGTAGACATTGAACTTGTGACATCATCACTGTTTGACGACACCAGATTGTTTTGATAGCAGCTAACACAGCAAGGACAGATCCACGCCCACATGTGTCAATTTTGAATATTGATCAAATTCTGGCAGAGCTATTCCAGAAAAACATGTCCAGTTTTGTGTGCAAAATTGGTGGTAAAATAGGCTAAGTCATCTATAGTTGTTCAATGTCCCATTTCCAGGTTTTTTGAAGGGCTGAGCCAAAACTTTTCCAGTGGATGGAAAGGGGATAAAGGGTAGAAGATAAAGAGAATAGAAAGGGAGAGAAAAGGAAAGGAAAAGAAGCAAAAAAAAAAATTGAATATGAAGCTGCCAAAAAAAAAATTTTTTTTTGCTTATGCACTTACATTGCAGCAAAGTATTGTACAATAAAATAACAGAATCTGGTTCAAAATCTAGGTTAATTGTAAAAAAACTGCTTTTGTAGCAGAAAAACATGTCATATTTTTATAGATCGTTTTCAGTCACGTGACCACCTTTCAGTTGGCCGCCATATTGGTGCACATCACATGTGAACACATAACACGAAGCTAGTTCAGTCACAAAAAAAATTGGTTTTATGCGCGATTTTTGGCTGTGGGATGCGAAGTGTCCGTTATAAAGGGATTTCTTTGGCAAGGATACCTTCAGTTATAACCAACCAAGGTGAAGAAGTGAGGAAACTTTCCGAGGAGAGGCGAAACAAATGGATATCTGCGATCAGTAGACAAGACGTCGCAGACTCCATTTTAATTGAAGCATGGCTGAGTCTGTAGCAAACATTTTATTTCCGGAGAAGCGGCAAAACTGTGGGATAGATACAATCCAGACTGGGTTCCAACCCAAAATCTAGGTCATGAGAAATGTGATTCTGCCAAAAAGCTTCAAGCCAGTCTAGAAGCTGCCGCGAAGAGAGACGAGAGAGCTAGAGATCGTGAGCTGAAACGTATTGTGGCAGAACTTTAAAGGCTTCGAGAAGAAATCGAGTCCAAGAAACAAAAACTTAATTAGCCAGGAGAAAAGGTCATGGACATTTCCTTTGATTTAGACTCAGCGATGGAAGTAGAGACTGAGAGTAGTGAAACGAGGATAGGGACTCAAACAGAGGAGTTCAACTATTTATTTCGCACCGCAGCTGTGAAATGCCCGCCATTGGATGAAACATATTTCGCTGATGAGAACGACAAGGCTAGTCCCGCCTCGCATCCCAAACAATGAGCGTAGTTTATTGTCCCATCCTTTTCGGTAATAATCCAAATTGGTATCAAGGCATCGTTCATGCGCTGAGAGTGCCGCACTTTTGCTAAAACCACGAACTTATTTGAGACGATATGTCCTTGCACGTTGGAAACAAAGCCGGACACCATTTGATTGTAGGCCTTGAGACTTCGGAAAAATTTAGCTTTTGCATGTAGAAGCTGGTCTCGAGAACCAAATAGCAAAGCAAACCAGTTGATTCAATCGGTGGAAGGCAGTCGGGTTCGAAGCGTTTCCCCTCTATCAAAACAGGATTGATTCCAATAGTTGAGATTTTCTTCACATAGCGCTCTCTGACTTTAACATCCAGCTTTTTAGCATAATCAGATATTGGAACTGGGACTATGTTGTCTGGATCAGACGAAGAAATAGAAATGTTTTTGCTAGAAGTCAGTTTTTTTAGATTGTAAACTGGCAGGAATGATAATTTTGGACTGTGTTTGCATGTTGTTTATAGCTGGTCACGTGACTTAGATGTGCACCAACATGGCAGGAATTTATTCTGTGTCGTCACACAAAAACGATCTATAGTTGTTCAATGTCCCATTTCCAGGTTTTTTGAAAGGCTGAGGCCAAAACTTTTCCAGTGGATAGAAAGGGGATAAAGGGTAGAAGATAAAAAGAGAATAGAAAGGGAGAGAAAAGGAAAGGAAAAGAAGCAAAAAAAAATTGAAAATGAATCTGCCAAAAAAAATTTTTTTTTTGCTTATGCACTTGCGTTGCAGCAAAATATTGTACAATAAAAACACAGAATCTGGTTCAAAATCTAGCTTAATTGTAAAAAAAATGCTTTTGTAGCAAAGTTTAGTGGCATAAGGCAACATAGCACTCAATAAACAGCTTTAACTGTAAAGAAGGTCTTTGTTTAATTCAGCAGGGAAAGGGTTGAAGGAAATCTGAGGAACAGTTATGTTGTGTTGAGTTAAATCAATGTCACACTTCATGTTGTGATTTAACTGTAGGATCTTGGAAACAAATCAGAGCACACAGCTCAAGCACTACGTGATATAGATAACAACACCGTCAAGGTCATGGAGGCTTTATCTGTAAGTGGTCAACCTGGTCTTCATTTCTGAATAAAAGCCTAGATGTGAATTTTGATCTGGTTATAAAGATAGGGCTTATGGGATTCAGATGGGGGTGTTTGTAGGGAGATCGAGTTAATCGAGTTCAAGTTAGCGGGTTTTTACTGTGGCGTTTAAATTACCAGCAGCACTGGTGCAAAGGCACTGTCATTTCTTATGGCACTTGTTGGGAGAATTTGCTTAAACATCAAGACATGTATCCCTTCTTTGGTGATCATTTCCTTTATTTGTGTGACCTGTTCATTTGATGAAGAAGTGATTTTGTAAGGTTGCTTGTCACTATAGAGGCTTATAGGGTTAAAAATGAAAATAACAGGACTGGTCTGGTGTAATAATAATTATTATCAATTATTGTTATTATTATTATTATTATTATTATTATTGTTATTAATGATAGCAAGTGTATTGAGACATGTATTTGTGAATACATGGAATAGATTATTTGTGTTCATAGTGAGTTAATTGTGCTTTCCATTTATTTTGTGAAGAATGACTTAGATACAAATGTAAAAGACTTGAAGAGTATTGGATCAAACCTAAAGGTAGCAATATTAATTACTCATATTGTCTTTTAAATGGGCACTCAACTTACTAGATCAGTACTTGGACAAGCATGTGATCTGGAAACAGTTCCTGCAGATATTTGAACTAGTTCAGCGCTGCTAGTAAGGAGCTTAAGCAGTCATGAGTACAGTAGCAGCGGAAATGTAATTTCAAAACATAAGTCCATGTTACTTGAGCTACTTCACATTTTTTCCACCTTGTTCAACTTGAGCCCAAACTATTCAGGAACTGAATTGGTAGTGATGGCATTTAAGTTCAGAAAGAAACCAATAAATCTCTATTGCATGTTCACGTTCTCTGTGAAACTTTGAATCTGGTCATTATACATCATTGTTTTGCAGAGGACGATGAAGACATATACCAAAATGTACAGATGTATCACACTCATCAGAGCTATTGTTTTGCAAATGAGTGTTTCGTTTAGTGCTGTTCCCAATTCCATCATTTTCACGATGGCACCCTATTTAAGGGAAACAAGATAACTCTCAACCAGCAACACAGGCTATAAATGTCCTTTTAAGATCACTTTGTTCAACTTTATAACTTGTATTTGGGCATGTAGTACAGTTTTAATAGACCACCTCTTTTTCGTTTTCTGCATTGAGGTGGATACTGCAATTTAGTGACCCTATCTAAGGAACTTCTAAGGATCACAATACCAAAAAATACCAAAAAGGATACCCTATTTAGGGACTGAGCACCTAAAAAACCCTACCCTATCGGGCGGCACATACCTATATAGGGTATATAAGGGAGTACCCCCAGGGGGGGGGGGGGCATGTTGCAGTCATTGCAACATGTCCAAAATCCAAGATGGCAGATGTCCAACCAAAGGTCTGTCAGACGTTCACCATCTTGGATTTTTACAGGTAATGCAAATTATCCACTGACATATTTTTGAAATTACATTTTATTGCAAAGCGGATTATGCTATATTCCATTCCTTGGGACTGGTGAGTTTGTTGGGTCATCAGAGTCTGCTTGTGTCTTCTTTGCCAGTGAACAATAGCCCTTTTCACAGTTAACTTTTCTCATTTGCATTACAATGTTTTTGAACGTGGATGTGAGGCAATTTCGGGCTAAAAGAGCAAAATTGCCCGAAATTGCCTCACATCCATGTTCAAAAACATTGTAATGCAAATGAGAAAAGGTAACTGTGAAAAGGGCTATTGCTGAGTATTGCTAGTTTATCGAAGTTCTACTGTCACCCCAATGGATGTGTGTTGTCTTGCAAGAGCCCTACCCTCCCCCCCCCCCCTAAAAACAAACAAGAACAGAAAAAACGATCCCTTGGAATCCCTGGTTAATAAGTTCAATCCCCCCTGTGGACACCAAAAGGGAGCAAACTAGAAGCTGTTAATACAAAAACACCATTAATACAATGTGCTTCCCCACCAGGACCAGGAAAAGTGTTTGTATCAAGTGGGTTAATAATGGGGAATAATAATAGGGATAATCGCATGGCTATAACAAAATGCTTGATTGTGTTTGGTTCTTCACGCACCTATTTAATACGGAATTGAAGGGTGATCACATGGGTGTCCAATTACAGCTGTCCAATTTGAAATTTTTGTAATTGGATGGCTGTAATGGAACAACTATGCTGCGTGCGCGTCAATCCTGCTTGCAAAACTGATAATTAAACATATCCCCAAAGGGCACGTAGATTCCCTAATCTTGCATTTTGTTTAAGATACGATTACTTGATAACTGGACTTTGTGTCGTACAATTCAGGGTAATCGTGCTTGTAATTTCAAATAGTCCTCGTGCTATGCACTCAGGCAATTTAAAATTACTCGACAGATTACTCCCTGAATTGTACCCCACCGAGTCCAATTACCGTTACAAATTTATGTGATAAGCAAAGAAAA
The DNA here is from genome assembly GCA_964030785.1 of Siderastrea siderea. Lineage (NCBI taxonomy): Eukaryota > Metazoa > Cnidaria > Anthozoa > Scleractinia > Rhizangiidae > Siderastrea > Siderastrea siderea. Next base: position 64,346,299 of record OZ034968.1, read on the forward strand.
CTGTCCATAAAAATGAGATGTCCTAGTCAAGGCGAGTGTTCTATATAACTGTATCAAAGTAATGGCAGTCAGACATGCAAGCTAATGGAACAAAGCAGTTAGAAGAGCTTAACTGTGTTTTAATTATTTTTTAGACTCGTGCAAATATCACATTGGCAGCAGCTGAGGTGGCAGAGAATTATCTTCACACTAAGACACCTGCAAAGATTAGTAAAGTGAGCAGTCTGAACTGTCATTGTCATCATTATTAAATTATAGCAGGAAGACAGATCTGACAGCGATGCTTTTAACAAACCTCAACACATATGGGCACAAAGCATTTTTTACTTTCCTTGCAGCTTACTTGTGCATGTTATTTAGAGCTAGCAATGGACTAGACGGCTAGCAGTCCCTTTCAGCTATTTCACATGCCCTCTCGACTATCCAGAAAGGGACTGCTAGCAATCTAACAGTGGACATGTCAAATTCAAAATAGATTGTTCACAGTTGACTGATTTGAACAGTAGTGGATACAAATCTACATTCCTGTAGAAATCTGAAGCAATTCCTGTAGAATTCCTGAAGAATTCCAATTCCAATTCCAATTCCTGAAGCAATTCCTGTAGAATTCCAAGCATTCCTGTAGAATTCCTGTAATCTGAAGCAATTTTTTTAAAGGTTTTCAATTACTGTAACCAATCACAAAACACAAAATGAACCAATCAAAAATTGACGTAAATACAAGTAATAAGTGATAAGCACAGGAAAACGCTTCCCAGCAAGTCACGATTGGTTTTGGTTCTACATCTGATGTATATTTGGTTGAGAAAGTGTGGTTTTCTTGTTGCAGATTGTCAAAGATTTCACTGACCGTGTGCTAGGCTGGGGTCGTCAATTCACAGACCATGTCTGGGACTTGGTAAGTCGTGGTGTTGGTCCAAAACATTTCTTGGCCCACTCCACTCAGTTTAAATTTAAGAAAATTCCATTTCTTTACCTCAGATTTACAAGATGTGAGTGTCGTAGAAATAAAATTTTACAGAACTCACTTGACATGAAAATTAATCCCATTACAATGTGTAGTTCCAGAAAATATCCATACTCCCCCCACAGAAGGGTTTTTTGTTTTACACCCACCTCCCCCTAAGAAATTCCAGTTTAGCTTCATACTTTGCTTCTAACATTTTGGCTTTTAAGATTCCCCCCCCCCCCTCCCCCAGTAACTTCTGATGACCTTCCATGGGGTGGATATGGATTTCTTCTGGAACTACACAATCACTGCATTTTGCCCATAACAGTTGTTCCCCAGAGACAATCTTGAACTGCTGGTTTACTAAGCACTGAAAGGCTTCAGTGCACCAACTAACAAGTGCGGGAAAACACTTGTGAGCAAGTCCTGATTGGTTTTGGTTTTAATTCTGTTTGGATGAGAACATGGCACAAGTTTTTTTGAGCCAATCACAGAATGTAGTAACACAAAACCAAGACAATCGGAAATTACTGTACTTTAGATTTGACACTCGATTGCTTTGGATTGTATGTATCTTTTGGTGCTCTTAAAATAAGACTGGTGCAGTGTTGTGAGCACTGGATTCAATCACACCAACTGAATGTATATTAGGTTTGGACTTGGTATACTGATCTCAATTTTCCTTTGAAATGGCTTTGAGATCAGCCTGTCTCACACTCGGTTGGTTTCATTTTGCTGTTTGAAAAAAACTCTGATTAATACACTAAGTTGATTGTGTTCTCACCTTGCTCCAGGTATCAAATTCCAGTTTGATTTGAGAGACCCTGCCTAAAAGCTAGCTCAGAAGATGTGGTTTTTATCTCTTAACACATTGACTTTTATTTAACTGATGGCTTTGTTTTTAATTCTACAGCTTACTACTAAACTGGCAAGATGCAAACCTGTTACAAATATATATGATGCGAGCATTGTAGTTGTCTGCAACCAATTTCTCTATCCTTTTGTAAGTTACTTATTCCATTCCTATCTCTTGTGCTTCACAGCATAACATGAACTCGCATGATGTTGATCATGTCATGTCGCATTGATCATCGTATTGAGCAAACAATAATAACAATAATCAATTTATATAGCGATAATACTAATACTTTACAGGGCATCTGACAGGATGCAGTGGTGCGGATCCGCATAATTCTTTAACGTCCGCATCTTCTGCATTTTCAGAGCATTTTCCGCATAAAACAGAAATATTTGCCTAATATTGGTGATAAAGCAGCTGCTTTTCATCCTTACAAACATAAAAGCCAAAGAGATTGATTATTTTGAAGCAGTTTTCCTCCTAAACATCGACGAAAACAGGCCGCTTCATTCACGAGCAATTTTTAACCTCCAGGCATTCTATGCGTCTTTTGGCAATGAGCCTGGGTACTAGTTTTATTCTTACACTGATTTCTCTTGAACAAAAAGCATTGACATTTCAGCGAATAACAGCAATTGATAAGAAACTGCATTTGACTAGTACCTGCACGAGGAAACTTGAACATGTTGTCTTCTTTTGCTCCTTCTTCGTCTCAAAGAATCATCTTGTGGTTTGAGCTTATAGTAACGATAAATTTAAAGAGACGAAGAAGAAGAAGGAACCTCACTAAGCAGTTTAGATAACAGAAAAACCTGTGGAAAGACACAATTATCAATGTTATAAATTGTTTAAATTTCCGCATAATTCAGCGAGTTTTCCGTGTAATTAACAAATTCTTCCGCATAATATGCCTGAAAATTCCCGCATAATTTTTGATTTTTTTCCGCACCCTATCAGATGGCCTGACTTTAGTGCTAATATAGGAAAAGTTAATTATAGCTTTGAAAAAAAAGGAGGAAGAAGAAAAACGAAATAAACAAAGAAAGGGAAGGGAAAACAATAACCCTTGGCTAGACTCGAACCAGTGCCTGTTGAAATTGATTTGTAATGCCCAGAGACACTTAGGCTGCCTTAAACAAAGTCTAGATAACATAAACTCAGACCTACAATGTTGGACAGAACTGTTTGAGACAAGATGCAAGATGTCCATGCATGTATTTCATTACGTGAAAACAAAAAGAAGGTGGCAGAAATTGGGATTGACCATTCATCAGGCATTTTGTCAGTGGAATAGCAACATTGATAAGGGGTAGTTGGGGAAGGATTGTTCATGTAAAATCTTCCACATTTCAAGTTCTCACTCATTTGGAAGAGTCTCAAGAGTTTTGTCCAAGTTTGTAGCACTGTAAAAGCTAGAAACAAATCTCCTTAAATGTACTTTCTTTTTGGTTTTTGTATGCTCTCAAACAATCTGAAAAAAATTGGCTGAGGGCTGTAGTGCATGGCTGCACTCGTGGTTTTGTAACTTTTTTTGAATCTTATAACTAGCTGTGTCCATTTTTAACAACTGTACAATTTATGTCAATCTGTTTTTAGCAATCCACTTAAATTAAAATAAACTGCAAGTTGTTCATGGCTTGTGTTTTAAAATAAAGTGGAAATTTCCTAAAATGCAGGAAGTAATAAATAATCTTTTCTTTTGTCATAGAATGGTTTCTGGTTCTCTATTGGCTATTGCCTGTTCTTCTTCATCCCAGCAATAATCTTCTGTGTTAAACTGGCCAAACATTATCGCCGAATGGATTACGAGAGTGACTTTGACCAAGGAATAGATCCGTAAGTTTATACCGGAAACACTCCATATAACTTTTTATCAGTTTAAGAGGGGGGCAAGGGGGGATATTGTCATGGGTTCACGTATTTCGTGAATCACAAAGCAAAAAATTAGGTTTCCACTATTTACGAAGTTTTAAAAGAATACAGAAAATTGGACCATAGTTTGTTTGCTTTAGTTGAAGAACATCAGCATAAGTTACCTTATGAAAAAAATTTGACTTGGACAGCTTGTCCATTGTGAGTGGTTACTGCCCTCAGGAAGGTTAGTTCATCATCTCCCACTGTATCTTCACATTCACTGTCCGTGTCATATTGTTCCTCATTCAACTGGGCCGTAGCACACAATGTCTCATCACACATCAATCAAAATTCTGCTGAGACGACTTCATTGGTTAGAGCCGATAATCTCATGACCTGTCTCTCAGATGCGTTTTAAGACTTTTAAAAGAGTCTTAAAAAGTCCAAATCGACTGAGAAAAATGTCTGTTGGCTCCCGCTTTGCCACCGCAAATAATTTCACGATTTATTTTTGTTTCAAAATCAGTCTATTCATGATTCACAGTCAAGGATTTTAGCATTTCACGAGTCACAAGATACACTTCAATCATAATTTACGCAACAGTTCTACAGTGGATCACAATTCACGAAAGTGCCAAAACAGCAGATCACACAGTCACGAAAATACCCTTACCCCCCCCCCTCCCCCATCATTTAAGCTAAGGAGGTATCAGTTTGGTTGTCTAACTGTCAGAGGAAAATAATATTAAATAAGAGCTATGTGTTGTATGAATAGAGTAGAATCCACTTTACTGCAAAACAAAATTTTCCTAGCTTTGTCAGGCTAGTATAATTAATAGTAACCATCAATTGACATTATGTGTTTTATTTTGTTTGTAGAGAGATGTATGAGATGGGGCATCATGCATCAGCCCCTCCTGCTTAGTAAGTACTTGTCATCAATTCCTGCCTCCCCTCCCCTCTCCTCCCCTCTCCCTCTCCCTCTCTATTCAGGGCTGAACATTGACATTTGTACATATATATATACCGTATTTTCTCGATTAAACGCCATGCCTTGAATAAACACCAGGTTCAGGTAAACACCCCAGGTGTTTATGAGGTACCGGCATTTATTTGAGGTCCGGCATTTATTTGAAACTGAACCTTAATCTTACTGATTCTCATTGAAACTTAGTTATAGCAATTTTAAAAAGGTTCGAGAAGCACTTCAGTTCAATTTATTGTGATCATTCCAACTAAATGAAGTTGATGTAATGTACTCCACACGCTACTGAGCACCCAATTCTCCCACCTTGTTTTGAATTTTAGTGACTACAGAAAAAATTGATGACATTTTATTCCTGTTTTACTTATGTTGTGCTATATTTTGCTGTAATTTTAGTGAATCTGAAATATTTAAGACCAAAAATTAAGGTTCTAAAAAAATGATGAAAAATATCCCAATTTAATAAACGTCAGCCCTGAATAATCGCCAGGTTCAAATTAACACCGGGTCTACTAGATCTAGTTTGAAATAAATGTCTCCACCATTTTATCGAGAAAATACCGTACCTCCAATATTGAACAAGAGTTGTTGGAGGGGGGAGGGTGGAGTTGGTTAGGTTATGTTATCTAAATTTAATCGTATACATAGTGCCCAGCGTTGGGAAATGCGCTCATATTGATAACTGGACTTCATGAATATATTAGCCTCTTCAAATTTCCAGATGGTACCACCTCCCTTCCCTTCCATCATTTAATGTTGTCATGCCAACAGTGTTTCCCAGGTTTGAGTTCCAGACTTGTTGCTAGTCATCACCTTTCTCTGACAGTTTTTCTTCTGGTTTTAAGTTTTCCTGCGTCCACAAACACTTGTATTTCTAAATCATAAAGTTATTGGTATGTAGAGAGCCTGTATGAAAACCACCTGTTGGTGATGTTCATGTGTATCTCCCCCCCCCCCCCCCCAAAAAAAAATATGATTTTTCATAACAATAGAGCAAAATACACATGAAATTTCTACACTTTCATCTATAATTGGTACACAGGACAGCTAGTGGGTAATTTACAATGGTAATCAATAGTCATTAGCTCTGTAAGTAATGTAACTGAGTGTTACATAGTCCTCCTCCCTTCCTTCCACAGCGACACAGACAAGAAACACTGGGCCAATCCAAAGTAAGTCAAACATAATGACCATTGTGCAATCATCATCTGATTTCTCCCTGGAAAATCCTTGTGTTGTGACAAGTGATCTTCAGAACTCACATCTTAAGAATTGTGACAGTCACAAGAGGGCATATGTTGGGGTTGCCAACCATAATTATATTCTCCTGTATTGTCCATATGTACCTAACACAATTATGTGCCCAGAAATGAGGAGTGGCGTTTTGTTCTTTAAACTGGAAGGGTTTAGTTCTTAAGAATTATGGGTGGGTTGTAGTTCTTGCCAGGGGGGCTGGGGTTGGAGAACTTTGGATTAGAGGTGTGACCAGAGCTTATAAACCCTAATCAAATTTCAATCCAAAATATATGAGTTAATATGACCTATGCACACCACGAGTCTCCCAGTAGCTCAGTGGTTCGAGCGTCCGACCAGTGTTCAAATGGTAGTGTGTTCGATACTCAGATCTATTATTTTGTCCCATGCTCGAAACATTTTGAACATTCCATCTCCTTTTGAGAGTCTCTTCTCTTCCCTCTACTCCCTATTTCAGACTTGGTTATTCACAGGCCTTCTGTTTTCTCATCCCATCAGTAAGCACATGAGCAAAGTAAATTGAATCAGTGCACTTGCTTCACTATCTCATTAAAAATTGCTAACAGTCCAAAGTTAGGCCAAAACCACTTGCCTGAAGTATATAGCTCATTTAAGGGTCTACCCTGGGAGGTTGGGTAAGTTAAAAAAATTTTATGGGGATTTTAAAATCTTTAACATACCCAATTTCCAGGATATAGATTTCAAACCATTATGGATTTAGAATTGGATCATTTTAGAAGTCCAAAACGTGTATAGATAAGCCTTTCAGATAACTTTCAATGTAAATGAAAGGTCTTCCTGAGCAACATTTTTTTAAGATTTAAAATAGTCCCAGTAAAGTGTGAATGCCACCTCAGTGAATATTAAGTGAACGTAATGGCGCCCCTGGTAGGCCAGAAGTAGGACTTAGTCGGACAAGGATCTGGAACAGCATATATTATACAGACAAGAGTGTTTTGGTGGAAAATACACCACTCATAATGTTCATACAAAACTACATCTGGGACTCGAGTGGGGTATTTTCCATATCCTCACTAGTGAGGATATCGAGACGTCATTCCCCACTTTTATACTGTTGTTTATGCAAAAATACTCTTGTCTAATTATATAATAAAAAGAAAATTACACGGCGGCTTGAAGATGTGACTTTTATTTTCTCATGGTAAAAACAATATTTTTCTTAGACTTTCTCAAAAGTCCTTCGCTTCTCATTTCCAGTTCCAGTGGTGGGCCTGCTTGCTTGCGCGCCATGCTCGGTTTTTTGGGTTTTTCGTGCTTCCGAAATTGCGCTTCCGAAAAAAAAAAACTTCTGAGCTCGACTTGTGGGCAAGTCTAAAGTCAGGAATTTGTAAGCCACACGCCAACTTAAAATTTAGAGGATTTTTCCATCCCCCCTCTGGTCATTGCTGGTAATTTGTTGTAATTAGGTTTATCACTTGTCTTTAAACTGTTTGACTATAAATTCGACTGGAGTGGTTTAGCACCTACACCAATATAACACACGCTGATGAATATGCTTAACTTTATAAAATTTAACATATGTAAAGTAATTGATTATGATTAATTTTTTAACTGGTTATAGTTAATTGATTGAATTAATTGATTGTTTTTAATATTAAATATTATTAAATTTAACGTGTGAATTAACGATTTAATTATTATTTATCAGACACAAAATCTAAGCCAGTGTAATTTGAAAAATACTTATGATAGCGATAATTTCTTCAGCTAACCAACAGTCTGTGCATTTTGTACTGCCCCTTTTTAGGTTGCGGATTTTACTTGTTAGGAGGAGATCTTTCAGTGTTCGTCCTCACGAGCAAAACCTCCAAAACTCCTTAGATTTGTACATACCACTGTGCAAATCTTCAGTAAACAGACTGTTAAATGCAGGAAATGTTTGAATATCATCCTAATTCGGCTAACCGCTAATAGGCACGAGCACAGTTACGTAGATTGTTGAGAGCTGAAATGATTCAGCTCTTGCAAAAAAACAGCTCCCCATTTCACACCCAACAAGAAACGTGGAAAAATCCCAAATTTATTTTGCAGAATATTGAAAACAAACAGTACCACTAAAAGGACTGTTCAAATACTTTCATTTGAATGATCACAGTTAAGGATTTATCTTCAGATTCAAAAGATAGAACCACCGTGCACAGCTTAATAAACGGTTCCTTCAGAAAGTACTGCTCAGTGGCTTTCGTTTGAGTGCTCATACGTTAGGATTTCACCCTTCAAAAGTTAGAACTAATTCACCCACAAGTAGAAACACAGTTTATGCGTCAAGATTAGACTCTGGAAGTGAAGGGATGAAAAAAACAGGTTTTCAGGAGGAGGGGGGTTTTAAGTGACTGTCACAAAACTATGTTTTTTGCATACTCATTAGAACAAATTACAACAAAGTCATATAATGCAGTAAACCAGTCAGAACTGGTAATACGACCCCACTTGTACCGTGTGTCAAGCGCGGAAAAATGGCGCGCGGTGAGATACGTCGGTTTAAGTCTTGCTTCTGATTGGCCAAGAAAGCGTCAAGTTTGCTGCGATTGGTTGACACATGTCACGTGGTTTTTGAAGAATTACATCTTAGGTAATGCAGAATTGAAGGAAAGACGTGATTTCTTTTACCAATCATTAAAAGACGGCTTTATGTTTGGAAATTTAGCTTGCTATGATTAAGGTAATAACACTCATTTACTGCTTCCTCTGCCAGAAATTCCGTGTATCCCAAGGCTCCTCCTGTCCGAAGCTAATGCGGGTAAAATCTTAACTTCTAAACTGTTTATCTCGCAATTGAAGGGGCGCAAGTCATGCTAGTCTTTGCAGTTCTTACTGTATTTTAATGACGAGCTATAAAATGTTAATCTTAAATCATCCCATAATGAAATCCTGGCCAAAGAACATGCAGAAATGATCTCTTAGCTTAATAAACCTTTAGTTTCCAGGCAAATTAACTTAAACTCGAATGATGTAAACTAAACTTTTTACCTTATCTTTGACCGTAATTTATTTACTCCTCTACGCCTTTTTTTTTTCCATCGGTAACATTTATTTGACGTTTTACTGTAGGTTTACATGTAAATCATAAATTTTTCACTGGCTTATTTGGTACGAGTTTGTATGCGAAGGAAATCGTTAAGATACCGTGACATACTCGCCTGAGATAGCGAGACCGCCCAACCGCCTGTTGCGTGGATCGTGACAGAATTTCCAGATGTAGCGTGACCTTGCGTGACGGAATTGCCAAAGATGGCTTGACTTGGCCCCTTAAGTCTGAGCTTCAAGCCTGTAGCAACAAGCGCTTTGAAAATTTTTTGTAATGGGAAGTACACACATCAGTGAAAGAACGAATGTCTGTTGTGAGGAAGAACTTGCTCTTGTTGCTTTAGGCTTGTAAGCTCTGCTGAACTTAATTAAGACTTCTCAAATTCTTTTAAACGAATAATGAGATAAACTCTTTAACTGCAAAATTCATTAACTCCATTTATTTATTTAAAGAAATATTTATTAAGGAAGCCCTTTCACAAATTTGGTTTTCAAAGGGTTCTCAAAACGTCTATCATACAAAGCGGATGTCTAAGGCATGAGATTAAATTTACTTACCACGAAAGGAAGACATCTTTGAGTTTTCAGCAATTTGCTGCAGGCAGCACAAAACAAATATATAGACCTGGAAGGAGCGTGTTGACACAGAGACACCAGGCCTTAAAGGAGTAAACGTTTAACAGGACGCTAACGTCCTGTCAAAGCCTTCTTTGTCTAGAAATAAGTGAACCAAATTATAACTGAATAAACTAAAAGAGAGGCAAATTTCATAGGCTGGTGTAGATGCTAAAACCTAAGCAGTTTCTCTTCAATTTGTTAATTAAAAGTCACGAATTTAGGTAATAAGAATAATGCGTCAGTCAATTCCAGCAGTACCCAACCCCCTCCTCCGAGGCAAGGAGGGAGCGTTTACCCCTGTTGACCTGGGAGATTCGTTACTTTGCTTCACGGTGACGAATTCTGGTCAAAAAGACGCGAAATTGCGGTCATCTTATGAAACTAACTCTAAGGAGATCATTAAGAGAAAGAACGGCCATAAGAAGAATACTTCCTGTGACTTAGTCCTTTCTGTGCCTCTTAGTTTGTCCTGAATTACGTTTAAGTAGTATGTGCATGAGCCCAGAAGTGGAGAATATTTGGCATGTCATGAGCTCTTGGTCCCAGACAAGGGGCATTTTCCAATCCTTTTTCAAAAATTGAGTTGGCATTGCTGGAATTGTCTAATACTTAAAGCAACTTACCTCCACTAGACATTTATCCTGTGTACCCCTTTCGTTTGGACAGTCGACAGGATAGGAGAACATGCCTTCTGACCATACGTTAGTAAGTTTGGTGACCAACATATTATGTTAGGTTCTGATTTAACGTGTTTTTCGTTTCAGTGGGTACCAAAATTATCGCTAAGACTGCTACCAGGACAAGTTCACTACAGAATGAAACAGCAACCATCAAATGGCGTGAAAACAGTGACTCTCAAAAGTTAACTTACCTATATACTGTAGATATTAGCACTAAGTAGCAGTATTTGGATCATTTACGTTTCTGAGAACCCCCAACCACCCCTCCCCTATTCCAACATTTTGCCTTAAGTGGTAATAAGTAAAAAATGTTGGGTTAGGGGAGGGGTAGGTGGGAGCTTCCCAGAAACGTGGAATGATCTATCCAGTATTTTCCGCTGTTTTCCAGAATGATCAGTAATTGCTTAAGGTGTGAGTTGTCTGTTTGATTAATTAAGCTGTACTTTTAAATAGTGTTTCAAACGCTGGGCAATATATGGTTTGTATTATGGCAAAAGATGATCTCGTTAAGTATGATAATCTGAATAATATATAGGAAAGGAGCCTTTATAAAATATGGTCAGGTGGCAGTGGATATCAGCCGTGTTACCCGCTTGGTATTAATATTTCATAATGTAAGCGAAAAAACCTTATTACAGGACGATTATGAGAACGTGTGTCGGTTCTTGGCGTAGATTTGATCAGGGCGGGTGTAAAATACCCTATAGTATATTCTCACCGGGTGTCTTTACTCTCCAAACGCCCCATGCTAACTAAGTTGCAAGGAGAACCGTGCCAGGCGGCTAAAGCAGGGGGGGGGGGGGGGGGGGGGCAAAAAAAGCACTGACTTGGACAAAGTTGGCAATCGCTGCGGGTAGACGAGAGGGGCAGTAAGCAAACATCTGGCGGCAAATAAACGAGAGGAGAAATTAAGACCGAAAAAGCTCTCTATTTACACCGAAATCATACAAATGATTACGCAGTGAACCGATAAACCCTCCTATAAGGGGCACGTAAGAATTTTTAAGCGTGTTTTTACCCAAGGGTTTGGGACGTTTGTGCGTGACAGCCCCAGTGAGAACAGTCAAATATTTTCTTGGGTTCATAGGTTGGTCCGACACTTCGTCTTCTGCTTTTAGACTAACTGTTCATTTCTAATTGTTTACCACGCCCAAGAAACTACCCTCATGACGTTACTCATCAAGGTTTTTATTTGTTTGTGTTATTATAGTGTGGGGGCAGACAACTGATCTATTTATATTGTAAATCATTACCGACGCAGTTACTTGTTCCGTTAGCCACGTCACACGTAGTTCATGTTATTGTGTGACACTGCAGTACTTAATCAAGAATGCGTGATACGAACAGGATGCAATGCCGTGTTTCCTGGTGCAAAGGACGTAGCATTCTACGCAGTCTCTCTTTATGCTCGTCACACAATCTCTTTCTTCCCTTGTCACGTGGGGAAGGCGTGCGTGACAAGCCCAAAGGATGACCGCGACTGAAGTTGTAAAGAACATCTGTTATGTTAAGCCATGATTAATTCTAGCAGTTTCACGCAGGACGTCATTTGAGCCTTGAAGTGCCAGAGGATCTTAAATTATTAAATAGTTGCGCGTGAAGTTGAGCTATGGTCAAACAAAACTAGAGTTAAAACGCGGATAATTATGTTTCACCATCTGTTGCTGTGGGGTTAAGTAACATGTATTTGTAATGGGACGTTTGACATACATTTTTAATAGGCCTCTTTGCAAAAGCTTGCGCAGTTGTTGGCGTGCGTTTTGTCGTCACGCGGGACACAAACTTTCGCATAGGCGGTCAAAACCGTGTAAATAGTTTTCCATTATACACAGAGCTGTAGAGCTGTATAATTATCGTGGAAACCATATTATAACGGGTACTTTTACTTTGGTCTTGTAGAATGACCAGTAGTACCATTGTAGTTAAGCCTTACAAATGGCATCACAGCAAGAGGAAGTCTTGCTTTAAGTTTCCGGTGCTTGTCTGAAACACAGCCTGCCCGCGCGTTTAGCTGGTTTTTAGCTGTGTAAAGTAGTGCAATTTTTTCATAGGATGCTTATATAACCTGTTAAAATCCTCCTCAGAAATTTTCTAGTCAGAGTTGGTCACGAGGGACATCTCACACGTGACAACAGAGAATCACGTGTATGAATTTCACTAACCAATGAAAATAAGCGAAACTAAACTTAACCCATGGCATCCTTTTGCATTGGTTGCCAAAGGTTATTAGTTTTTGTTATTATTATTTTTATTATTTTTCTGCGATAAGGAGCGAGGTCGTGACAATGAGGCGTAAAGTAGGGTGCGAAAAAGCACTGCAACGATTGTCTGATTGTATTCCTCACTTTCACATAACGGGCCCCTGGAGCGAAGATAAGTGAATTTAATCTGAAAACACTTCGTGAGGATAACTCCAAAAAATTCTAAGAGGATTGTAACACAAAAAAGTATTTCTCAGTTACTGATCTATTAAGAAATCAAACCGTAGCTTCAGCTTTAAAAGTGGCATAATTATTCGTTTCAAGCAATATGACTGCCTCGATTTTAATTTTTAGATTTACTCCCTCCAGTGGTACTTTTTTGTTAGGTCGCTGCTCTGGGATTTGGGTAGTGTAGATTTTTCATATGGTGTGCTGAATTAAAGAACTTTTTCAACACTGTTGTCTTGGTTCATAATTGCATTCACAGCGATGTATAATGTAGCCTTCGAATACAGCTAAGTCCCTAGGCAGCCTTGTTCCCAGTTGCACTCGGCGCGTAATGAAATAAGACGTCATCGTAGAGCTCATCGGAAAGATTCGCTCGGCTCTGAATTCAGAGCGTCCACTTTCATTACATATAGCGCCTAAAGGCCTGAGGACGAGGTTTGTCCTTAAACGTTTCCCTTCCACTTGCAGGGTTAGCGTGAAGTGCGCGTGAGAGCGGTGACGTCATAAATTTCCAGCCAAGCCGGAAGAGAAAGCGTGGGCTCTAAGGCGTCCTCTGCCAACAAGCCTCAATGCTCACAAGTTGTGAATTTGAAACTCAAAGCTCTTACCCCAAACGCGTTTGTGAAAACCGCTCAAAATGATCAGCGGTGCAAAATGCGGGCTTGCAGGCGAGATTGGTCCCCCATTTTAATGGATTCGTTTCTAGCTGGGCAACCGTTTGGAGATTGGTGCTTTCTCTTCCGTGAAGTCAATTTTGGCGCGAATTTACGACGTCGCCGAGGTTTTGACTCCACGACTGTGAACCTTCGACGGGAACGCGTCCCCAACGCGATACGCTACCCATTTCCAGGATTTTCCCGCGCGCTTAAGTTCTGCTGTCGTGCCTATCTTGTTCCTGTTAGAGTGTACAATGACAACAATCATCTTTGCCCCAACAATACTGCAGTAATTAAAAATCGCTGCAAAGCATACGACTAATAAATGCTAATAATATTTATTCCTTGGTTACCATTAGAGTACCTGGCCATTTTTGCCCTATTCGCACAGCAAAATTTATCAAAAATGTGGGAGTATTAAACTTCACAGTAGCGACCTTCAGATCGGACTAGGAGTACGAGATTGAGTACGAGTTCGACTTTTCAATCGTAGTTCGCATGGTTTAGATTGGCATCTGTCTCACCAAAATCGTAAACAGAGCTTCCTTCTCTACTGGTCAGCAACAGGGAGAAGTATTGGTTCTGGGGACATTACCAGTTTGAAACTGGAAAGTCCGGCGTAGGCGTACTCAATCTCGTACTCGTAGTCCCATCTGAAGGTCGCTAGTAACAGCAAGCCTCCACTTGTTGTTACAAACGAGCCTCAGTAGATCCGGTCCGCTATATTTGGTGGTCCTTTTATGTGCGGATACTGGCGACTCCACTGCGTTTTCGGTAACGATTTTCTACTCTTGTTTCAGTTCATTGTTTGAGAATTTCAAAAAAAAAATCATTTGGAACAGGTGCGGGCAAGATAAGCAGCTACCATGCGACGAGCCCCTATCTCTTTTACGCCTTCACCTTTCCCCCCCCCCCCCCCCCCCCCTCTAGGTTTCTGAAAATATAGAAAATGCGGTGTTTACTACGTGACCCTGATTAAATGCTAATAAAGGTCTAAAAGCGATGCCTTTGCATAATTGTCAGCTCCTTTGTGATTATGAGACTGCATCATTTGAATAGTAACTGTGAAAATTTAATTGATGTTCTTAACGGTGTTTAAGTAGAGAAGACAATCCTATTCACTAAAACCATTGCCTATTAAGCCTTTAATACGGTGTTTGTGATGCAAATTGTAGACTGGTTATTAATCTTAACACGTTATACACCTCAACAGATACCAATTAACGGCTGCTTCAAGCGAATTCTCTTTTTCCAGACACAACAAATTCTGCGATCAAAGAAAACAATGGAAAAGAACAGACGCTTCCATGAAGAACACAGTTAGGCCGTCGAATAACCCACCGAGTTAATTGTTGTTAAAAGTAATTAAGCCTCTATGGTAAACCAGCCATTTTTAGTTTTAAAGGAAAGTTTGAGTAGCAACAATGCCCCAGATAGCGTGGGAAGCCTCAACAGGGACGCGTCAATGTTTACACTTTTTTTTTTTTAATTTTAAACCTATTTTTACAAAAGGCCGTTGATAATTTTACCTTGAGCAACTGGCCGTTATCAAGACCAAACAAGGTCAATTGCAATATCAGCGACCTTCAGATCCGACTACGAATACGGGATTGAGTGCGACTACCACTTTTCAGTGAATTCCTTGTCACGGGCTTTCGGTTGTGATCTGTCCTGTGAATATCCTTCATTTAGCATTCTCCTCTGCCGGTCAGCAACATGGAGGAACGAGCGCGTTGAGAACGTAACGGTTATGAAATGCGAAAGTCTTGCTCGTACTCAATCTCGTACTCGTAGTCCAATCTGAAGGTCGATATTAATGGCTTAAACGGCGAGCTCTGTAACGGGTGTGTATGTGCGTCTGGATTCTTTCGTTTGTTTGTACTTTGTCTGTTTTTTTCGAAAACTGTGTAGTGCCGTTGCTGATACTTGAAATGCTCATAGGACACAAAAGAGACTGATATATCAGAGAAGACTAAATCTCTTACTCAGGCTTGATCTCGAAGCCACAGCAAACCGTAATTACGCTTTCGCAGTTTTGGCCAAGACAAAACAGGAATAGTTATTATTTTTAGTTTTTATTTTTTAGTCTTTTTTATGATATTAGTGTTACGTAATCTGCTATAAGATATTGACACTTATTTGTCATCATCATCATCATCAACAACAACAACAACAGCAACAAAAACAACAACAACCGTCGAAACAGCATTGAAACAATCTACTTTTGTAGTCCGTTATCCTGTCAAAGGTTCCAGTGCAACAGTTCCTTCGATGACTTCGCTCCAAGTTACATCGCGTCTTTGATAGTAGTATGAAATAAAGCTACCGAGTTGCCTTTTCGTTTCCAAACTAACCTTTCAGTGTTTCAAAATTTATGACAGTTGATAGTTGAAGAACTGCTTGAAGTAGTATAAGTGTACCCCTATGAACGGAAATAACATGATGAGGTTGAATGCTTCTTTTTACAATTGAATCGAAAAAGTACTCAATCATATAAGCAACAAAGAGTGTAAAATTAGACCATGTTGAGCGAAGAATCATTAGTTTTATTCAGCCGCTTCAGCTTCTCACCGTTTTTATTGGACTGCCTTGTAAGCAGTTCTTGCTTTATACCTTTCTTGACAGAGAAAATTGATTCGTTTAGATCAGTCGTATTCATGTGTTGGGCTTAGTTTTCCATTCACTTTGTACTATATTTTACTCTTCGTATACTGACCAAAGCTCAGTTTTCTCCTTTCCGTCTTCTCGATCAAAAGCTTTTTCCTGAACAAAAAAGCGATCTTGAGAACTTTGTAATTCTCCACCGTTCTCTAACTTTTTTTTGTATCTGAAAAACTAAGACATTAAACTGATTAATGACTGAACTGCTTTAAAGCCATATGTAAATTCATACAACTTACACGTGTTGGATAAATTCATTAACTGTCAATAGCTGTTTAAAATTATCGTCTCACATTAAGTTCGAGACATTTAATTTACTTTGCGGGAGAGAGACACACTCGGCCGTCAGAGAGATTAAGCGTTTGTAACTTGAATGTCATGTCGGATCAAATTGAAATTTGGTGCTAAAACCAGCTGGCGAAAACGCCTCCAATCCGTTTTCGATCATTTTTGTGTGTGGACGTAAGGGGAAAATATATCAGTGTTAAAGTATACATGTTTAAACGAAAACACATCAGCGTAAACATCCTAAGAACGACACAAAATCGTTTTTAGGATGAATATTTTTGCTACGCCAGTTACCTTTTTCAGTTGGTCGAACAAAAACAGCCCGGAATTTTGAAACCCATATAGTGTGAACAGACGCTAAATGACGTCGACTGATGTGGTGTGATTCTCGCGTCATATTGTTTGGGCCAAAGTTCAAGTTTATAGTGGCCAAGTTTGGCAAACTCCATTATTTTGTTCTTTAGGGGGGAAAAGAGATTCCTCTGTCTTAAGCGGAAAATCGTCAATGGAAAAGCTGAAACAAATCGTTTAAAGTGGCTATATATCGACTCAACTGTGAGGCGAAAGACTAGGGTATAATACCTGCCGCAAACCGGCGAAACTCATGAATGGTCGAGATCAATACTGCAGCGAAGCGGCTAGAAGCAATTCCCTTGGACACATTTTCCACGTGGAATAAAGGTTAGTTTCATATATCTTTTTGCCGGTTATTGTGCTAATTTTGAAGCTATATTTCTTCCCCTCTTTTTCAAATTTCGTGAAAATTTCTTGAAAACTATCATTTCCGTGATTTCAGTCAATAAGGCCTCAATAAGCACTCTTGTATTGTTCACCCGGTTGTTTACAATTGCATAATCAAAATGGAGACCTTATTCAAGGAGAAAAAAAATAGCTTTTGAATTTTTTCCTCACAGATGAGATTTTGAAGACAGGTAGAGAGACAGACCTTCTTGTTTAGCTTAAAAATTGGCCATCCTAAAAGGGTCATTCGTGGAGAACTGAGTGAAATCGGCGAGGGGACGTCCTGTGTAGCTCGGCTTACTCAGCTCGCACTTTCTTTTAGCCTTATTTCCCACTTTGAACTTGCCAAGGTTCAGGAAACCGTTGATAGTTTAGGAAATTGTCGCGATATTGTGTAATTTTCCTATGTGCTTCGTCTCCATTGTCTCACAAATGCTGTTCTAAATACTCTCTTCCTCCTCCACAAGATGCAGTCATGACAACGAATGTAATGCCGTACGACGTAGGTAGGGGAATTAGTGGAATTATAGTACAACGCTAAATTTTGGTGTGCTCCCATTGGTCGAAATCGATCACGTGACGCGATAGTGTCCCTCCTCAGCGGGCGCCTATCAGCGCATAGTGCCCGTTTTTTGGCAATTTTCGCACAAAATTTAGCATTGTACGTATACCATAAAAACAATGGAGTTCTTCTATCTCAGGCCCTATGTGTGATAGGTTCCCTCGGAAATTTGATGTTCAAATTTCATATGAGCCCTCGAACTACGTTCTCGGGCTAGTATTTGTTGTGAACATCAAATTTCCTCGTGCAACCTATCACACGATATAGTGCCGTCGACAGAAGAACTCTGTTGTTTAATTAGTATATAGCAAACAAGTGGATAGTGTTTTTGGCGCGCTCTGATTGGCTACTCACACTTGAGATAGTATTCGCTATTACCTCCCGGCATTGTTCTTGATTTCTCAGAAAAACTTGACAAACCGAGGTATTTGGTGTTGGCTTGATCTACGGGTTTGTTTTATACCAAAACACTTTTTCATCGCCGTGTCGGTTGGTAGTTGTTCACTTTGCCACTTCGCTGCTTGGCAAATATCCACCACTATTTACCTCCAATCCGCTTAATGATTGTTTACTACTGCAGAAGTATAGAATGCGATACGACTTTCTAACATTACAGCGTGCAACACGGCAATAGAGTGGTTTTCAGTTTTCAGGAAAACTGATACTTAAAGTAGATGACACTGGCTTTTGAAGCTCATTTTGCAGTGCGTTCTTTCTAGTCGGTTTGTGGGAAATGCGAGAAGTGCACCACGAACGAAGGAAATGACAACTGGCAGCTGAGAAACCGCATTTGGTCGTTTTCCTCCGAATCCTGAGTCTCACGTTATAACCCGCAGCTTGTGCAACCCTGAAGAGGAATCGCGTTGTACTTTTGCTATTAATATTCACGGTCATACTGCAAGCAGCGACTCCAGGGTGGATCACTCACGGTGCAATTTCAAGTGTGCGAAGCACCGTCTGGTTCGCTTTACAATCATAACAGCAAGATAAAAAACCGGCTCAAAACATTCTCACAAAAGCCATTTTTGTTTCTGACGATTTCTCCAGACAAAAACGTCTGCTTTTGGTTCTTATACATCAAGCTATCAATAAACATTTGACTGAAGCTAATGTGGGTACAGATGTGAGCTCCAGCGACAAACTGGGCCATTTATCCGCTCGACTGAAAATGGTCGTCAACGTCAACCCTAGACCGACGTCACTGCAAACTGCTCTCCTACATGCGGATGCCTTCTATCTCCTTCTGGCTACTAAACTGCAACACAGCCCTCACTTTTGTGTTGAATAGTTGCTGCACGATCCGTAGAGCGAGTTTGAATACGGAGAGTGGGACTGGGGATAGACAAGGCTCGCGCACGACAATCCACGCATTCGGTTCTTCGCGCCTCGCAAGTGTCCGCGTTAAAATGCGAGAGTTTTGCAATCTACCCGGCTACAAACTGTCGGTATATCTGGCCACTTTTTTGGCGCGTTGCGTATTCCAAAAAATATATCGTCCAGACGTAAAATGCAAGCTTATTCCTCGCCAATAATTTCTCTGTAATTTCCTTTTGAAAGACCAAAAGACATTCCAAGCGAAGAGATAACTGTGAGATGTGGTACCGATCCGGGAAAAACGACTGTATAAGAGGATACCCTTATACGTGATAATGGAATAGGGAAAGGCGACATTCCTTCGCCAAGTTTTAACTTACCTAATGTAGTCCTTGCACTAGCGCACTGAAAGTCACACGAGCACCACTTTTCAACTCAACTCTGACTAGATTGTCTTCCTTTTCTTTCGTCCACGCTCCGCGTGGAGGCCTCCATCTTGAAATCATGTGATGAAAGAACGAAATCTGATTGGTTGATTACATTGGACCAAGGATGTGATGATGAAAAGTGCCTTGGGAACGAAGGTGGCGCTCACAGGATCCCTATGGGGTCGGGGCTCCATTGCTTCACTACAGGGCTCCATTTATGGTCACTGTTAGCTCTAAGCAGAGCAAGGCTTTGGATGCGGGGTCCAGGGCTCCTTCATCCTAACTTTGGAACCTTGAGCACAGGATTTATGGAGACAAGACAATTGCTGTCCGTAATCCCGCTTAAATTTCACCGCCATTTTCTGTCATTTCTGGTTGTCAACGATTTCAATCGCAAGAAAAATGACAAAATTCGACTTTATTCACATTAGCCGTCACACCTGACGAATTTGCTATTGTATCTATGTATTGCTGTTTGACTTTATTACATTCCCTTATTTAGGCCTCCAAATACAACTGTTTTTAGAGGTCATGGTGTGCGAAGAATTTGTAGAAGTCGGAGAGCATCCCAGACATTTGCCTGAGCTTTTTTATTCTAATATTTGGCTAGGAACGTCATTAAACTGATTCGCTTTCGTTTTGAATGCTTGCGACAGTTACACTGAAACGCATCATTTTTCTCGACAGGGAAAAAAAACTCATTCAATTAAAACTTTTTCCTGATGCGTCTACAAATTTTGTCAACGTCTTTCAGTGAAACCGTAATGTCGAAACATCAGTGGAAGTGAAGAGGCACAAAATGTTGAACATTGTTTTCGTCTGTTCACAACTGGTGCAGTACGGAGGCAAGACCGCTTGAGGTAGTTTCGCAGTACGTAGTTCCCTCCCTATGGTCAAAACATTTTTTTGGTATCTAGTAATTTCTTTGTCCTTTCCGTTATGCGTGGAATAAGGAACCTGGCAACTGAAATTTAAGATTTCTTGATCTGGTTGACTTACTTATTACCCCCTATTTTAACAGAGGTTTTTCATTTTTTTTGTCCTTTGTGTTTCGTAGACTATTCGCGGCTGTCTTTGACGCTGAACGTTTCTTACTTATTGAAAAATGCTCGAAGAACTACAACATCGCAGTAGGAGTTTTCTTCAAAATAAAAATAAAACCATTTAAAAACGTCGATTTTTCTTTATTCGACCCGTTATCCTCGGAAATAAATAAGCAAGCAAATAAAATTTGGCAACATTGATCACTACTAGAAACGGATCGAGGGGGTTCAAACCATAAAATGCTGCCGGCTTTTCTTTAGTTCGAGCTGTTATCATTAACACAAGGAACAAAGTTTAAGCAACATTGCAGGGATTAAAAACTGGGATCTCTGTGCGCACTGAGAAAATTCCACTTGGGAGCTGCAGTTGTAAAATGTTTGGTTGAAATTTGCCTTCACGCCGCGCGTTTTGCCCAAAGCAGAGTCTAAATCACACTGTGATAAATGCACAATGCAAAATAAAACATGCCTAGAAGTTTTACAGTTTCGCAAGTCATGCCAGGAATGAAAAACACTTAATTTAACAGGCTTTTGTTTTGATTTGCTTATACAATTCAACGCACAAACACGTAATCATGGATCGATTTACAAGGCGGCAGGTTAATTAGCTAACAGTGAGACATCACTGATGAACACAACAAAATCAAAGTGCTTTACTGACAGCAGGTGGAAATAAAGGCAAAAAGCCCTGAGGGAAATAATATCATGCTGAAGCGATTTTAAATTGAATGAACTACAACTCTATTGTGTCCCTGTGATTGTTTGTTTGGTCACTTGCACGTGTTTGCGATTATTTCAAAGCGTCTGAAATAGTTAGAAAAAACATTGGTATACTTTGCTTCGCTGAATTGAGTTAAAAAGTCTGTTAGGTTTAAAGCAATCTAACTATTCTTGGAGAAAGAGACAAGAGGATGAATTTAACGTCTCAGTTTTGACTGAACGTCGTTCATGAATTACTTAGGGCTCGAACCTACCCGTAAAATATCGTAAAACCGACTAAATACTGACAAATTCATGCAGTAACTTAATTCATTACTAAGTGAAGCTTTTCAGACTTTTGATAGCATCCAGCAATGCCTGGATCACACTGCAAAACTGTTCCACTTTTCATTCAGTTTACTCGCTAACCTCTTTAATGTCGTAAGGTTGGTACAATCAAGGTATTTTATGCAAAAATATTGATTTTATTGTGAAAAACAAACAGCGATACCCGAAGGCAAATTGCTTTGCAACGCAACACGTACCTTGAAAGTTATATTAATTTATGAACCGCTTATTGGGATTATAATCAGAAGACCTTCAATCATCATAATTAATATTGACTATTTTGAGAATCAAAAAATCGTCCTTTCTATAGGTCCTTCAGCTAAGCTTGTTGCAGGTCAGTAAAACTGGATTGTCATTACTATACGCTTAAGATTCTCGCCCATAACCCCTATACGCTTAGGATTCTCGCGTAAAACAATTCGCCCATAACAAGCCACTTAAATGTACTGATTCGGCCAGTTCGACTGTCGTGTGTGGAAAACATAGCATTCAAATCTTCCTAGATTCATTACTTCAATCGTATCGTTAAGTTTTCTGTCTTTCAGTCACAAAACATGGCGGCAGTGTTACACGCCACATTTTCCCGCGCTTCTAGCGCGTGGCCACGTGGACCACCTGCGTGACACATGCTCCGCACATGGCGTGCTTAGTTTTTGTGTAAAATCAAAACATTTACTTTTAAATCACTACTCCCTGTATCATTTGTTTTATGTCACTGCTGATTGAAATCATCACTTTCTAAAAACTTCAATCAACTCATTCTTTGTACTTGATTTCTCACACAAATGTTTGTTCTTTGTTTACCGATACGACTCCTTTCATCACGAACATCTCGGTGCCTCATAATCGCTACCGCCTTGCTCTTATTAAGTTCCTCTCGTCCTCAGAGGACAAAAAGATTACAAAGCGTTTTGGTCATTGTATACGGAGATATTCACCGTATTGAAATTGGCTTATTCACAGACACGCGCCAGAGAAACAAAATGTTTGCTGTTATTATCACTTCAGAAGTTTAAGTATTTCTTGACTCTTGGAGGATAGCAGATGAAATACATGTTTGCTGTAAGATTCTTCACGTCTGAGGAAGGAAACTCTAGAATTTAAACTTTCTTAATATAATTGTTATCGAAGGAAAGAATCGTATTGAACAAGTAAAATGTTTTCATTCCTGACATTTTTAGTCCACTTTCGAGTAGGATTAAAGTGCATTATTTCGAGTGGAATATCTGGAACTGTTTGCTTCAGATAACAAATATTTGCAGGGTACTGTTATTAAGATAATGTTTGACAAAACGCAGTTTTATTTCGAGTTGTGCGGTCCATTGTTAACATAGGAGGTTAAAATTGCCAAAACACAAACTATTTCCAAAACTAGCCTGTCTCAATCCCTTTTGTAGACGCAATATTTTGTCCAGTCAATCAATCAGCTATTGCTTTGACCTTTTGCAATTGTAATCATGCATCTAACTCTACCTCTAAATTGAATTAGCATGCGGGTTTGCAGATAACCTTATACCCAGGCAAATGACTCAACAGAAAGGACTTTTACCATCGCTTTGTTGCACCGCAAGAATGAAGAAATTCGCCAATTAGCTGATCAATAATTTCCTGGGGTCAAAATCTCCAAATACTACAAATTTGCCGCATTCAGGATTTCAAGTCTCCGTATTGCAGTGTTGAATTGGTCCCCTGAATTTCAAGAATTTATTTCTGATCTCTAGCTGCCTAAAGCAAAAATTAACTTCAGTCAGTGCATTACTTTCAGTCAGTTATTCTTCCCTTTCGCAAAGTTTTGAGTTCAGCGACACGCTACATGTCATACTAAAAAGTGAACAATCTCAACTGAGATATGTTTTGATAAGTATTTGCTTTTTATCGCAATTTCCGGACAAGGAGGTAAACATTTTCGAAATTATTAACATTTATTTTGCTGATATCGGACTACTGTTCTGATATCTAAACGGCCTAATCCAGTATCCAACTCTCCTTCATTTACTATTCAATAGTCGAGCGCCCCAAACATGGAATTTGATGATGAGTCGAGCGCCAGTGATTCATTTCCCGCCAAAACTGGAGCCCTCCTTTGTGAGTCATTTGCACTGCGGGCGTCCTCGCGGGTGTTCCACTATCTGCGCACTGATGGACGCTGTGGGCAAGCCACATCATTGAACTTGGCCTTCTTCGTTAGTTGTACTTCGCACTTGGAGTTTCTTGCTGGTGTATCCCATACACCTAGAACAAAAATTGCATCTTTGCTTTACACCTAAATGATAACTTGATAAGCCAAAACCAGTACATCGTCCATGATCGTCGTTGCCTTTCAGTCGCTTGAAGACTCCAAGTCATCGTATGTTTTTGCGTCGTGATTTCTTCCAAACGTTTGCAACTCCTTTTAGCACTGGGACTTAGCAACTATCCTTTCAGTTTAAGGCGTAATTCGACGACCCTTGAAAATGCCGAAAAAAAATTCCCTAACCCCCCCCTTCGAGTGGACCGTCCCCCCTATGGCCCACTAGAGGGAGTCGAGTACCCCCCGGGAGTGAAGAGTGAAGTGACGTTCACACCAGGCTCGACCAGTCTGGATGCATCCCAAAATTATGTCTCAACACCAGAAAAAACACTTTTTCACTTGATGTTTCCCGGGTACTGAACAGTTGAGAACAAAAAGGTTGGAAAAAAAGAGGGAAACATACGTGCTAAATCTCATGCATCTTGTTAATCGTCACGCGCGCGAAGTAACGCGATCAAGTACGTGGAATGGAGTCAAAATCGAAATATTCTGCCTGTAGAAAACAATTTAGCCGCTCGTCCAATCTCACACTGTTGTTGTTTTTAACCGGTGTAGCTGGCGGGGAAATGTGCGATGACACGGATGAAGCCGCAAATGCCCTAAAACTAATTAAAGGGGGCAGCGAAGCCACGCAAAGAGATTCCAAAATATGAAATACTTCTCTGTTGTTGGCAGTGATAAGCATTACCTTTAAAATTTCTGGCATTTACATTATTATCGGCGAAAATAACGCTTAATTGTTTTTGTGTGCGTGTTTGGTGAAGCACTTGATGAAAAATCGAGATTGTCGAAAGCGCTACAGAATGTTCCGTGACTTGCTCACTCAATCCCAGGATCAGTCAGTTCTTCCGGTAAGGGGAGAAATTCTTCGTACTAAAAGAGCAGAGAAAAACGGCAAAATTAATAAGATTTTGTTGTGAAACGCGAAACCGAGGTTAAGACCTGTTACTATTCTAGGAAGCTTAAGATATGTGAGCTCAAAAATAAATAAACTGAACGTGCAAGATTTTACGGTTGACTCCCGAAATCGGACGACATTAGCTGACACGACAGTGATTATTACAGTGATTGCGGTGTGACCTCTCCCACGTACATTGTCTACCAGTAAAAGCCCCTTCAGTGTTAAACAGCATGAAGACAAAACAGTCACGATCATTTACTTGGACAAAGTACATGTCGCCAGTTCAAGAACTGTGGGGGTGGGTAGAGGAAATGTAAAAATCGTGAAGCCATGAAATCTGCGTACAAAGGTTGCAAGATTTGCGGTTACCGAACTGTAAATGATTCCCAGCGAAGCGTACCTTATCCGCAATCCTTCAAATATGATTTTCTCCCTTTCCTGTCATGAACATGACAGACAATTATTGATCTACTAGTAATCACTTAACTGCCACTGTCATAAAGTATTGCTTTAGTTTCAATAGTTGTTTTTCTTGGATCCAAAATAGTTTGTTTTGATGATTTCGATTATCCGATATTGGCTTTGTAGTTCATCCACTGGAAAAATACTTTGCGTTGCACTCGTCGAAATCGAGAGAATTAACTCCTCTTTCCACTTTGCAATCATTGCAATGTCCTGGCGATCTTCCTGCTTTGGTGAAACGGAGCCGTCACATGCTGTCACGTGCTAAGCGGGAGTAGGGACGCAACGAACTTGCCTGGCACGAAAACGATCTTTGGCACGTGATGAAATCCACCTAAAATATGATACGAAAATAGCAGAAATACCATACCAATGACTTAGCTGAAGTTCAACACAGCAAAGTTATAAATCAGGTATCAGGTACAGCGAACGAAAGGTATCAAACGCATTCACACCCGAGATCAGAAGAACCGGGCTAGTGTCCCTGAAAGACACGAACAGAGTAGTGAGAGTTAGGTTAAATTGACCTTTGATACTTGAACATTTTGGAAGTGAGAAAAATCGAACTGAGCTGAGGATTTAAAACAAATTATTTCAAAGTGTCGATAAATTACAGTTGTGAAACGGCCGTGACAGATTTTTAACAGAAAAATGGTTTCCCACAACCTTTAACCCAGATCTCTGAGGCCAATATCACTACAAAGCAAATTTAATTAGAAAACACAATCCTTGAAAATCAGGGAAAAAAGTCATGTTAACTGATTGAAATCGCTCAATGCTGATTCGCTTTATCTTCAAAGTGACCAACAATAAGCAAAATCGCGCATTCAAAAAAATCGTTGTTTACAAAACACAACTGAAACATATGTTAATTTGGGCGCGATTGTAACATTCCAATACGTTTATTTTTAGCTGCAGTGTAGCGCTGTGTTCGTGACAATTATACCGCACGCATTTTGCACGCACTCGTTTACGTTTCGGCTCCGTGATTTTGTGAGAAGTTAACTTCATTTGACTTTCAAATATTGTCAAAACCTTTAACAGGGCAAAAATTTGAATTTTATGGGTTACATTAAAGTGTATAAAAACTACCTGAGAAATCGTGCAATCGATTGTTAACGCATTTGAGAATTTGCCCACCTAGAGTGACGTCAACGCTTGTGCATTTTTGGCACCGAAAGTTTCGGAAGAATTGCGTTTTAAAATTAGCGTATGCACTTTTTGTTTTTTAGGTCGGATCTGTGAACGGAAGAATTTGGGGCTGTAATTAAAACGGACCTTTGCACTAAGGACGCATTGCGAGGTGTTACTCATTCTTGGTCTTCGTTACATACGTCATAATCCCATTGTTTTCTGGGTTGTGTTTGTTCTGCAACTCGGCCCGCCCATTGGAGAAAATTGTAATTAAAGCGTGTGAAAAAGGACCAAATTAAAATTTCTCCTCCCCCCTGCCTCGAAAAGTTGCTCAATGAACAATCAAAATAACCTTTGGACGATGTGTAAGCTAAGATTTTCTCGCCGTTATTTCAGTTATTGCTTTCATTTTATGCCTGTGTTACTGTTTTTGCTAATTGATCCTAACATCAATGCGATTTAGAGTAAGACTCATTTACTCGGTCCTCTAACCAATCAATATAATATTGGCCGAATAAAATCGTGTGTACCACCATCACGTCGCAAAAACATCACGCAGTGATCGAAAAATTATGGAATAAAATGTACAATCGGATTGCTTGACTCTTTCTTGATCGAATCTCGGACACGCCGAACATTTTCACGCTTTTATTGAGTTGTCAAACGAAAATTTGCTTCCTTTGTTTGCGATTTGGCACTTTTGAGATGCAAAAGACGTTTTTTCCATTGTATTGTTCAATATGTCTCTCCCAGCTCCTCCCTAGTTCGGCATTTTCATTGCTCTGTCTCACACCCATAACTTTGTCTGCCTCAGCAACAGGGCACGTGATTGGTCCGTGAATTAAAGCTGCTTTCCCATTGGC
The DNA here is from genome assembly GCA_964030785.1 of Siderastrea siderea. Taxonomy (NCBI): domain Eukaryota; kingdom Metazoa; phylum Cnidaria; class Anthozoa; order Scleractinia; family Rhizangiidae; genus Siderastrea; species Siderastrea siderea. The sequence goes on from OZ034968.1 coordinate 64,373,365, forward strand.
TAGGTTTTGACAATACCGTCAATTTATAAACTTGAAACGTGCTAATAACGCGTGGTGCTCAACCAAGCTAAAGGTCATTGTTGGGCTTGGCCTTCGTTTGCCAGAGAAAGGCGTTGTATCAGAACGAACGGTTGATCATTGAGCATTACTTTCTTGATTTTCTAGCGTAAATATGGCGACAGAAGTCGAATCACCGCCGGTAGTCGATGCAGGTGCAGATCAACCAGAAACGAAACCAGAAGAGGTTGCTAAAGCCGACGAAAATCATGTCGAGGAGAAGCAAGATGATCAAGCGGCGGCCGATGAAAACAAGCCAGCCGAAGGCGAAGCGAACGCGGTCGCTGAAGGCGAAAAGAAAGAAGAAGAAAGCCCTGCTCCACCGAAAGTTTTACTCTATCAACATCCACCGTGGAATTACATCCCTTCACCTCTACCTGCCTGCTTAAAAGTTGAAACCTACTGCCGACTGATGAAGATACCTTACCAAAACGTATACAAATCAGGCACAGACCAGAAGTTGCCTTACCTCGAATACCAAGGCGAGACAAAGAAACACAACCTCATTAACTACCTAAATTCCAAGTTCGAAGTTGACGCCGATGCTAACCTTAGTGAAAAGGACAAAGCTTGTTCGCGAGCTTTCCAGTCCATGGCCGAAGAGAACACGTTCTGGAGTTTGATGTACTATCGATGGGTGGATAACTTCGCAGAAACCAAGAAGTACTTCAAGGGTTTAGATGTTGTGAGAAAGAATGTGCGCCCAAAGCTCGATCAAGGCAAATGTGTAAAGTGTCTAGAAGCTCACGAAATCGGCAAGCACAACAAGGATGAAATTTACGCTATCGGCGAGCAAGATCTTCGGGCAATGTCTGCGTTCTTGGACGACAAAGAGTTCTTCATGGGCTCCGAACCCACGACTATCGATTGCACGATGTTTGGCCTTCTGTCATGCCTTCTGCACACGGCTGACAACTCGCCCCTGGCTAAAGTGGTCCGTGAGGAGCTGAAAAACCTCGTGGATTTCTGCGACCGCATGAAGCTCAACTACTGGCTCGATTGGAATGAGCTCTGTTCGGAGGAGCAAGTTGAGGAGACACGACCAAAATCGAGGCTAAGCGTGAAAAAGAAGAAGCGAACCAAGTCCACTGAGCCGACTGGAGAGGCTAAAGAGGGTGAAGCTAGCGGCGAGAAAGAGGGAGAGGAAAAGAAAGAAGGAGGAGAGAGTAATGAGGCTGGAGAGGGTGCCGCTGAAGGTGGAGAGAGTGCTGAGGCAGCAGGCGAAGAACCAAAGGAGCAGGCGGAGGCGGCAAAAGAGGAAGAGGCTAAAGAATCGGAAGAAAAGAAAGAGGAAGAAACCCCAGTGGTAAATGGCGATGCAGCTGAGGCACCAGCGGCCGAAGCAGCTCAGGAATAAACTGTAAGCTTTTCAAATTCATTTTCTGTGAACTTTGAGCAAACAAACGCTTCTATAACCTAGCCGAATACTAATGAATTACTTTAGACGTTCAATCCAGGGGCCTAGGTCCCTTTATATTGTAATTATTATTTTTCTTGCTTTTAGCAAGATGTACGACCGTTGTCTTTGCTCGGTAGAGGAGGCCTGTATAGTGTGAGCGCTAGTTTGTTCGATTGCTTTCCGAACTTGGCCTCCGTTGCGAGGGAATAACGTGCGTGCTCAACTCGCGAACCGCCGTTGAAAATTATATTCTTTATACTTCTTGGCTATTATTTACTCTCAGTCTGTTTTATTGTTACTTTCTGCCCGTTGGAAATAAAGAGAAATCTATTCATTTAGGTCTTAAGTAGCCCCATGGGGAAAGGAATTCGGTTGAAAACTCGAAATCGGTGTAATTTTTCGAAGGTGTGTCGGTTTCCGAATTTAGGTGGGGCTGCCGCGAATGAGCGTTTTCGAATTAAGTAGTCGCGATCGGCCTGATCTTGGTTACATCAGCACAAGGACATTAATTTTTTATCATAATCTTCTGATTGTTTTGAGAAACTTGCAAGTGTAATAATACTCGCGAAGTACCGTAGAAACTGAGTAGAAGAAGGTACACCAGATCTCATTTGGCCAGAAAAGTAAAAAGTGCGAGTTAGGAAATGGCAAGAAGCGATAGATAAAGAAGCAGTGATATTTATATAAGTAAAATTCGCTTCAGACGTACATTAGAAATACAGTATTATGTCAATAAGGACGAACGTATCTATATTCATTCAGTTAACTCGAGGAATTCGAATGTTTTCTGTTCTGTCAACGTCTTGAATTTATAAATTTGTCGCGTCCTTAACTTTTACACCGCAGTCGACAAATATTTACTATAGTAAGTTTTAATCTTGTTCGCGTTTTGCTAAATCAGGACAGGATTAAAACAAACTGCTTTCTCATGCAATTTAGATTTACTTGTTTTGCGTGTTGTCTGTAAACTGTGAAAATTTGCCAAGTGGGAGCGCTCAAAGTGAGAGATTTAACTGAGGTTTGCCCTTAACATTCTAATCCTATCATCTTAATTAGAATATAATATCTTTCAGTAATTTTGTTTTAGATCTTTTTCGCTTCTAAAACAGTGCATTGGGAAGCTGTGTACGTCTTTTGCGGTTGATAAGTAGGATAAAGTTAAACTTGCTTAGAATAACAAAGTATTGTCATTTGACATTTTATTTTTCCTTAAAAACACAACTTAATTAGGATACATGTTAAGTCTTGTTTGAATTTAGAGTAAAATATTTTCTTGGTGTAATGCATATGGCTTGTATTCCTCTTTAATATGGCTAGCATATTGAAATCATGTTGTGTCCAGGAGGCAGATCAAAAGCTATATACATTACACCAAGTTAGAATAAACCCAAATAAAGTAGCATAGGTTGTATAAGTCAAGGAAGGGCTAGATCAGTTTCAAGGTCCAATTCTCAAAAATAATTTGTTTAGGAGTAATACTTTTGCCTGTATTGATGACTGAACTAAAGTTTCTGCTCTTAGATTGCATGCCTGCTTATTTCTCAATTTAGAGATGAATTCCTTCTTCCTCAGTTTTTTACTACATGTGTTGCTGTTCATTGACAATTGAGCTATTTGCATGCATTTCTTGGCAGTAAATCAAGCAGGAGGAGTGTTGGGGTAGTTTGCTAGCCCTGAATATAGATTTATTTTCATTATTTTGTATTTTTGATCACTAAGTGAAAACGGTTTATTCAATGCTGAAGTCAAATATTGTGATGTAATTTGCATAAAATTGCTACCTTCCAATTACAGAGCATTTTAATGATATTGGTGTTGTTATTCTCTTTTTGGCTTGCTATATGTAACAGTCAAGTTTCCACAAAAATAGCAAAGTTGTCTTTGGGATTGTTTTCTTTCACTGAAAAATACTTTGAAAAACATTTTCATTAAAGAGCTTTGAAATTTGGAATTGGTAGCAGTGTCTTTTCCTTTAAACTACTGTCAATTGTGTGATGTAAATGGTAGTAGAGTAGTAAGTGAAGGACGTTAGAATCGAATTGAAAAGTGTTGCGAGTAATTAGACATTGGAAGACGTTTTGTGTAAAATGTATTGTTAAATTATAACTAAGAGATGAGATTAAAAACTGAGCAATCACTAATGCATTTGTTCTGTGTACACTAGTTATCACAATTTCATGTGGTTGCTAAGGATCCATATTTGGGTAGAAATATTGTCTTGACACTTCAAAATTTGCAAGTCGCAAGAAAATGGAAGACCTTGTCCGACAAAGCCAATATTATAAGCAGTTTACGTTTTGGCAGATTCTTGTTTTAATGCATGGCTCATTTTATAAAGGGAGGTTACGTAATTCATTCCTGTTGCACAGAATAAAAAATTGTGAATTCTTTGCTTTCTGGCACTAAAACACCATTATCTAATTGTTTACATGATATTAACTTTTAAAGTATCTTGCTTTTCATTGATTCACACAGCTGGTGCAACACGAGTGATGAAAAATTTCATTTGGAATGTAGTGTAGGTGGAAAATTACTACACCTAGTTGGTATTTCAGGATTGGGGCATGCCATGTTTTGTTCTTGTAGTGCTAGGGGTAAATACAGCTCTGCAGCTTGCTTAAATTAGTTGTTGTGCTAATATCAGTTTATACTTTAAATGATGGAATTTGCCTGTGTAAAGGTAACCCTTGTCACTCCCAGAGCCAGCAGCCTCATGCCTCTGGGGATTGAGGATAATTAGGTGATGACCGCCAGAGACAAATCAGTTAGCTAATGTGGTTCTAGTTGAAACATGCAGATGAAATCCTAAAGTGTGATGATTCAAATGAAAGCTATTGCACTATATATTGTTGTTGTGCTAGACAAGGAAGTGGGAACTTCAGAGACTGGATGAAATTCGAATGAAAGCTGAGGTGGCTTGGCCAAAATCAAATGAAACCTGTTAGTACTTTCCTGTTGTGCTATTTATCATTAAGGTGGTTCTAACTTGGGAGTCTGAATGAAGTTACTAAAGTGTGACCAACTGAAAGCAAATGTGCAGTATTTCCGGGTCGTGGATTAATCTTTTTTTGAATTTAATGCAAATGAATTTTCATTATTTGATATAAGATATTCTTGGTAGTTACAGGGTTAATTGTCTTGAGGAGGCTTGTTCCCATTCAGAATCTGCATGCTATAACATCAAGGGTATTATAAGATTGTTTAAAGAGCGTGAACTATCTGGAACGTTTTGTGGCATTGATTTTTTGAAAAAAGTTGAAATTACCATTAATTCTGATTTCTTAAGCTGCATTTCAATCTTGGCACAGAAAATTTGATGTTCAAGATTACCGGTATTCTGAAAATTACTAAGATCATCTTGTTCAGTGCTAGACTGTTGATGAACATAGCCTAGTAATGAGCATCTAAATGATAAATGAAGTTGAGAATGTTTAGAAACATTGGTATTCATGCAGTGCAGATTTGGTTCTCTGGTGAATTCGTGTAACAGGCTGGAACTCATTTTGCCAAGACAATAATCTTTAATCTTCTGGCATTATGACAATATCCCTGTGACTGTTTTCTTTATTTTCAGTCAGCTGTCAGTTTTGCTATGTGTTTGCACTGCAGAGTCTAATCACAAGCTCCAAGGAGAAGATGTACCATATTTCCATGAACAAGTACTCGAGGAAGGCAGTTTCTTCAGATTTTGTATTTACCATTTCATCATCAATGAACTGGCTTGCATTAATTTTAAGTTGGAGAGTTGATGGTTATTGACATCGAGGGGAGTTTTTGCATAAAATGCAGTTTGAAAGTACAGATGGAGGGATTTTCTCTCGGGAATGGTGGTGCTGGTGCTGCTGTGATGGGGTGCTAATTTTGGCCTTTTAGTCTTAGGTGGGATATACTTTTCTGCGTCATAAACCCAGATGATTCTGTGCCCAATGCAGGCCTGTTCGTAGGCAGGTTTTTGTGTGGGAGGATGTGTGCAACCACCGAAGGGGCGAGATTCTAGGGGGGTCCAAGGGAATAATTCTAATACATAACACATGCATGATTTAATACACAATTTATTCTTACAGCACAGTTGTCAAGCAAGGTTCGAGTTATTGAGGGTAAAATTAGTAAGAAAATGAGCTGAAGGGAAAACAGATTTTCTTTGAGTTAATGAGAGGTTCGAGTTATTGTGGGTAAAGTTGCAGAAAGTGTATGAAGCAAAGCCAGGGGAAATTGATTTTGGTTCGAGATAGCACAAGTGTTGAGTTACCGAGGGTTCGAGTTAACGGGAGTCAACTGTGTTAACAGTTAGCTTTTGTAATCACTTGCTTTCTTTTAAACCGCCAGTCTCCAGTAAATGGATGTCTGCAGCCCGTAAGGGTGCGTACACATCCATGGCACTACCTCTTCCTACAGGCCCACAATGGGTTGTATTTTCTTATCTAAATCAACTTGTTATAACATATGCAGAAATAATGACTTTGTAGTAATGTGTAGAACACTTGTTTGAAAAATGAAAACACCCATTCACTTCTACTTTGAATCATGGTATAGATTTTGACTTTTTCTGAGAACAAAATTTAATAATACAATTGTATTGGTGACCTGAGATAGGAAAGTCTGAGGGTTTCAGACCCCAGTGAAGCATCCACCCCCTCCCTCCCTCCCTCCAAAGATATCAAGTACCCCTCTCCTCCCTGGTTTTCTTTTCACAAAAAAATACTAAAATAAAATAAATAAATAAAAAAAAACAAGATTGAGCCAAATGAAAAGGATAAGCTCCTGAAATTTGAAATAGCGCCCCGACAAGTGTTTGTTCTAGTAAATGAGTTTCATCTGCCCTCAGCACAGAATTTTTTCAGGAAGAACTTAATTAGAGGGCATAAATACTTTTTATCAAGGCAAAGCATGTTGGCAGGTTGGACATTAATGGCCTAAATTGTAATAAAAGCATTTGAGTGTTTTGTATGCAAATTGGCCATGTGAACTATGCTTACAACATGAGTTAGTGCCTATGGCTGGATTAATATGACTGCTGCTCATTCTGTCCAACTGAGCCCAGCTTAAAATCTTGGCCAAGTGACAGTGGACAGGGACAACTGGCATAAAATGGTTGTAACTGTATGCCAGAACTTTTATTTTTTGTTAGTTGGAGTTGACTAAGAGGTAGAGATTAGACAAAAATATGTGGAATTTGAATCTGTTAATTAAATGAGCAGAGATGAAAATAATTTGAGCTACAGAGTCATCTTCAGTCAAGTGAGCAAAGTTCAAGTGTTGTAAATGTAAACTACTTGAAACATTTTATATAATGAATTTTACAAAGATTGTTAGCCCTTTTTACCCTTTTTTATGTTTCACTTTTATTATTGTACTTAATACCTGAAAATCCCTTTTGGGAGGTATTAATAAGTTTATTATTATTATTATTTTGCATTCTCTTTCTGGATGGTTGACTGTCAGGGGTGGATTAACCTACAAGGTGGGTGGGGGGGGGGGGGGGGAGTTCATACAAGCATCAAAGATGGAGTGTGACTAACACCCACACTGAGGGGAGAACTCTGCCCTTGGCTCTTTTGCTTGTTCCCTTGATCTTTGTTCCTCACATGATTTTCACTTGCATGGTTGCATGATCTTCTCCTGCCCAGCTACCTAAAAAGGGATTGCTATTGTGGTAGTAGTGTGAATGACAGTGAAATTTCCATTTGTCCATTTTCTACAGGTTCTCTGGAGATCCACCCTCTCAATTCTCCATGCTACCAAACATTGTGTTGTTAACCCTTTCACTCCCAATAGTGCCTAAAATCAAAATTCAAGACAAACCTCAAATTTCATGTTGAAAAAAACTTAAATATAAATAGTACCATGTGAAAGTGCTGCTGACGAGGTTTCATTTGAATGGTCACACCATAGTTACTCGAGGGACTGGTTATGAAACTTTGCAAGTTTCAAAGGCCTTAACAAAGGTGCTGCAATTTATGTTGAAAGTACTACGACAGTGCACAATCTTTTGTTTTACGTTCGCACACTATGGCTGAATAACTTAACAGTGACATTCTTATTGGTTAGTTGCTCATGCAAAATTCAAAACCTATTGTTGTTTGTGCACTGTCAAGGCTAAAAACGGTAACAAAAACATAAAACAAAGGACGTAGCTGAGCTTCATAACCAGATTCTTTTAGTAACTATGGTCACACCATAGGATTTTGTCCACAGACTCAGAAGTTACAATCACCTTTACGTCTCCAGAACTGACTCTGGGAGTGAAAGGGTCAAGGTCCAGATTAAACTAGGGATGTGATTAGCTTATAGAAATTTCAAATGAGGGATACATTGCTGGGGATGGTCTTTATTTTAAGTCAGGAATAAATAAACCACTGTTACTTGTAAGGAAAACAGCTGACAATAGCCCACTTTTGATATATCAAAACTCTTACGTGGCTCCAAAGTCTTCACTCAGGACAAAAGTCCAACTTTTTAAGATTCCCTTTTCTCTTAATCCCTCAAGAAAATAATGAAAAATAGAAATCGAACCAAATACAGAATTAGTTTACCCAGCATGTTCAGCCATATCAGAATTTTCGTATATTGAACATCGGCTGTTATCAAAATTAATAGTGCATTTTGATAAAACATGTTGGGCCTCAATCCTGTGTGACAATAAAATAAATGAGAATTAATGAGAACCTGTGTGACTGCGTGTTATGAAGAATTATTTAGGACAGTCGGACATCTATTAGACAGACTTCTCTACATTATGGACAGAATTCCAGAGAATAAACAATTATATAAGCTCAGGTACCTCTATTATCCCAATGCCCCACCCCTCAGCATAGGAATAGGGGTAGCAATGTGGTTCTCTGCTAATTATAAGCAACACATGAAAACCACCATGTGTTTTTCTGTAATTTTGCATATTGGTTGTAGTATATGAGCATAATGTTTTGAAAAAGGCCATAGGACCCGGAAAAAGAAAAGGCTGAAGTGGATGGGGAGCGGGTGGGAACCTAGGAGACAAGGGGGTGGAAAACGTGTGGGAAGCAGGAAAAGAGAGGGCAGGTGGCGAGAAGTGGGCCAGAAGAAACAGGGAAAAAAGAGGGTCCACAATAGGTTTGGCAGGATGCAGGATTTGGCTAATTTTTGTGGCGATATTCGGGATGGGAGCTGAAAACAGGAGTGGGAAGCAGGAATTTCAGTTGACAGCAGGAGCAGGATTTTGTGTTTTCAAGGGGTGGAATGCGAGAATCGCAAGGGGAAAGTAGCGTGATACAGTACTTTAATTGTTACGACTGCATGATTTGACCAGTGCAGGCTGATAGATAGTTTGTGAATGAAGTGTGTTGGCTTTCAAGTAATACACTGATTAAGGAAGAGTAGCCTGCATGTCAAGCTATTATGAGTCCTTTTGTGATGTTTTGTGTTGATTTCGAAAAGAGGTATCAAGTCACATATCATGTTGCATTTCTTGGCCTTGTCTGCATTCTTAACTTTTCCAACCGTTTCCATTGAGTGTTTGTTGGATCAGCTATGGTTAGTATGGCAAGACCGGCGGACGGTAATGTAACCTTGTGGTGGTCGTCAAAAACGAGGTATTCGGCATCACAAATTTTGTTGCTATATATTATGAAGAGTGCGAGCAGGAATGCCTTTTTTCGAAAAAAAAAAATGTCCCAGCAGAAATTTACTGAAAGCAAGTAATATAAAGACACTGAAAGCTTTGAAATAAACTGTAAGTTAGATTAGTCCACCCTTATAAAATTTTTGTTACATTTCATTTTTGCAGAACTCATAACTGGACCGATCTTGCATGACCTTCGTGCCCCTAGCCTTGTCTAAGGACAGAACCCATTTATATACAGCTGGGTGTAGAGAAACAATGTGGAGAAAACGTTTGTGTCTAAGAAATTGCCAACCTTCATATCAAAACCAAGTCACGCTTACCACCCCACAACTTGAACAACCACCCCTTTATTTACATATTCAGTAGGTTGTCTTCCAAAAAAAGCAGGACCGAGAATAGGCAGAAAAAAAAGGTGGGATGGCGGGATCTGAGAACCCTATTGTGGACCCTCAAAAAATTGCTCATTTGAAAAAGGGCAAACAAAATGGTGCAGGAAGTGGAAACTCCCCCTCCCATGACCCTTCACTTTAGGGTTTAGGTATTGAAAGAGGTATGAAAAACATATCTTTTAGTCTAAAAAGGGTTGGGATGTGGAGCTTTCTCCTGATCACACCCACTCATCTCTGAGGGCTACTTCCTGGTGGGTTTGGTTTTAGACAATTGGTATAATTTATAGTTGTATGCCACTCCTGAGCACTGGAACAATTTTAAAAATCTGGATGGAGGGCCCGAGATGGAGAGCTGTGTGTATGGAAGCCTGCATGGAAGTCTTGAACCAGCATCCCATTGCTCTATCATTATCATGTATAAATGACAAATCTCAGGGCCTTGGCTCAATACATCTGAATTATCAACAATAATGCACCTATCAGAGTGAAGGCTGAGGAGGAGGGATCCCAAGCAGGATGTGGAGCATTTGACTTTTTTTAATGTATACCATCTGAGCAGTTTCCCTTCCCTGGAATCCCGGGCCTGGAACCAAAATTGGGTCAAATCAGGTCAAATTCTCTCTGTCTATGTGATCAGAAGATTTGAAGTCAATTTGAATGTGCGAGGGGGTGGAGGTGGAAAAATACGTCGAAACCTTCCATTCCTGCTCCTGGACCCCGCTCCCTCGGGCTTAACATTCACAGACTTCACAGCAGCATAAAAATGGGGGGAAAAATACTATATGTTTGGTTGTGGCATTCTCATAGGGGTTCAACATAACGTGGAGTAATACTCACAACGTTACGTTTGCTACCTTAGCCATTCTTAAGGTGCAGGGTTGCTCCTTTCAAAATTTTCGACAAGCAAATTTCCTGCCATTCTCCTCAAGTTGCTCCTGGAGAAGTTTTGGAAATCATCTTTTCTGGCCTCACCTGAAGTCAGAGTTGAGAGAGGTAATTTTCTTAGTAATTTCGTAAAATACCCACAGATTTCCTTGAACGTTCCATTTTTGAATGAAGCAGTAGAATGACATATTTTCTGAGTAAAATAAAAGCCTTCTTTCTTGGAAGAGGGGATGCAATGAAAGTCCCTCCCTCAGCCCAGCCCACGTTTCTTAATTCTTGACGACCAACCTCGTTCCCAGGGCCTTCTCCTCGTTCAAAATGGCGGTCGGAGAAACCCCTGTAGCAGCTCTCGCAAGGTCTCACATGAATGGCTCGCTACCCTTCGAGAAAACAATAGAACAAACAATATGAACAATACCCTAGCCCCAAACACAATAGCAGCTGCTACACTAGAGGACCACTAGAATTACAAGCTTACGAGAGCTGCTACACTACTGAAACCCCTGGCCAAGGCTGCTGAAATACTCCAAGAATCGTGGAGTATTTTGACACATGAAGAAATGGCTTTTTTGGAGGTTGTTTCTAGCGACTGGCGGCCCTGTTTGTTTTCTGCAATCGGAAACCGTTGTCCAAACGAAACGAAGACATTTCATCGTGTTTACCTAACGAAATTCTAACGAATTTTTGGAGCCACTTTGGCAACCTTGGCCAGGGGTTTCTCTGACCGCCATTTTGAACGAGGAGAAGGCCCTGGGGACGAGGTTGCTTGACGACTGCGATACATTTACACTGTACAGCGGTTATTATCAGAATTCAATATGGCGGACGACAGGTCAACAAAGTTGTTAGTGAGACATTTACCTTCCCAGCTAAATCTGAGAGATAAAACTGACTTACTGAAACACTTTGGAGCTAAAGATGTAATATGTATGGAAAGAAGAGGGAAAATGGTGAGTATTTGTCTTAAAATCTGCAAACAAGAATGTGTTTAGCTGGGTTTATAACACGAGTTGTGCTTGACGTGTTGAGTGCTGCTAACTTTTCGATGTTATGTGTAGACCCGGGTTTTCAAAGCATGATTCGCCCGTCTTGATTCTCTCATTGCCACAAAGCATTGAAGGAAATTACCAGATCTTCTGCTTCTTCATAATTGTTTAATATCTCGGGAAGTAGGTATTTTTTTCTGTAAATTCATTTCATGCACAAAATTTCCAGAATTAAGTTATCTTATGAGCATGACGAATCATGGCCTGAGGTGAATCATGATTTGCCCATGGTGAAATAATTCTGGGAGTTTGCACATAAAATGAGTTTAACGAAGAAATACTTACATTCTGAGAAAAGCAGAAGATCTGCTAATTTCCTTCATGGCTTTGTGATTGTGAGAGAATTAAGGACGGTGCCTCCTTTTGTTACTGCGCATTGTTCTGTGCATCTCGGGATATTCAGGTTTCTTAAGGAATTTGCCCACTAATACAACAATAGTTTTGCACGGTTTAAGACTATGTATAAAAAGCAGATCTTAGCAAGGGACATCAGAATCCAAAAAGAAAATCGGGGGTTACCATGCGTTTTTCAGAGATAATTGAGCTTAAATTTGGAAAAAAATTGCTATACATTCTTTGTATTTTAACGCTCTTTTAGAATTATGGTTGCTTAATTTTCTCTGAAAAATGCATGGCTACCCACATTTTTCTTTTTGTATTCCAATAACCCTTGCTAAGATCTGCTTTTTGCCTATAGTCGTAGGCTTTGCAAAAATACATCTGTACTAGGAGGCACCGTCCTTAAGATGGGCAAATCTGAGAGCCGGTGAATCACCTTTGAAGTCCTGGGTCAACACAAAGCAGTGACATAAGCTGTAAAGGTAATGAACAGGTCCTCTCAAACAGTTCCCAGAGAATACAAGAACACCTAAGTGAAAACTAAAAACATCTCAAATTATTTTTCGAAAAGTACCGAAAGACAAATGGCACAATGGGTAAGTACTCCTGCTTCTGTTTGCAGCAGGATTTTTGTAGAATGCAGAACACACGATATAGTATTTAGAGATAAACACTCGTATACGGAATTATGATCAATAATATTTATCCCTAGAAAACTCTACGGTATTTATGGTTAGTCATCAATTTTATACCACAGGAATAGCATACTGCTCAATGGCTTTCATTTGAATGGTCACGCTTTAAGATTTCATGATTTCATCCAGACTCAAAAGTTAGAACAACCTTATACAGCAAAATAAACAGCACCACAAGAAAGTTCTGTTCAGTAGCTTTCATTTTAATGGTCACGCTTTAGGATTTTATCCACATACTCAAATCTTAAAACCACCTTATATAGCATAATAAACGGCACCATAGAAGAGTACTGCTCAATAGCTTTCATTTTAATGATCACACTTTAGGATCTTGTCCACATACTCAAAAGTTAGAACCGCCTTATTATTATGTAGCATAATAAACAGCACCACAAGAAAGTACTGCTCAATAGCTATCATCTGAATGGTCACACTTTAGGATTTCATCTACAGTCCCCAAAGTTAGAACCACCTTATACAGCATAATAAACAGCACCACAGGAAAGTACTGCTCAGTAGCTTTCATTTGAATGGTCACACTTCAGGATTTCATCCACAGACTCAAAAGTAAAAACCACCTTGTACAGCATAATAAACAGCACCACAGGAAAGTACTGCTCAGTAACTTTCATTTGAATGGTCACACTTTAGGATTTCATCCACAGACTCAAAAGTTAGAACCACCTTGTACAGCATAAACAGCACCACAGGAAAGTACTGCTTAGTAGCTTTCATTTGAATGGTCACACTTTAGGATTTCATCCACAGACTCAAAAGTTAGAACCACCTTGTACAGCATAATAAACAGCACCACAGGAAAGTACTGCTCAACAGCTTCCACTTGAATGGTTTGACTCAGGCAGTGAAAGGGCTCAGCTAAAAATTATAAAAATCTGTTGTCTTTTTAGTAAGAAATGGATTCAGTTTTTTATTGTAAGTCGTTATTTTTAGAGAGACGCTGCTTTTGCTGAATTTTCCAGTCAAGCGGAAGCAGCTCGGGTAAGCTAAAATTTGTAATTTATGCTTTATCCACTGAGGTTCTTCGGTTGGGAGAGGTATGTTTTACAGATCGCATTTCACTGTGTTGCTGACATACAAACACAATGGAGAGTGTCTTCCGTCATACTAGGTGATGGTTTAGCCTGATTTAGGGCTAGGGGACACTGTTTGGCTTCTTTATTTATCAGTAACACAGCGACCTGTATGGGTGACCTGTGGAATTTGACCTGTAAAAGAAACCTGCCCCTGACTTTGTATTTAGAAGGACTGGTTTTATTTTTGTGATTTAAAAAAAAGTTTCAAAGTTTATTATTCAATTTTATAAGTAAAATAAAAAGGACTACGCTATCCCACAAATAGCAGTAGCTAGTCTGGGCGGGTAGTGTTTACATTAGTGTAGAACGAAAGAAGTCAAGTGACAAATATACATATATAAATAAAGAAATTACAGAAAGCAATTTCAGTTGATTGCTTGTCAATGATTGGTTTCTCTAAGAGTTATGTTTAACATAATGTTTTTATTAGGTACCAAGCCTGGTAGAAATTCCTTCACAAGATCTTAATAAAATATTAGAACCATGTGGCATGAAATTTTTGGAGGAGTTTTTGTTTGCAGACTGGTAACATTTTGTATTTTGTGGCAAAAAATTTGTGCAAATGGGGATGACATTGTTTTGCTGGGAAATAGTTTTTGCAATTTCCAATTCAAGCAGTCCGAGAAACATTAAAAAGAGAGGCGACATAATCTCAAGTCTGTATGTAACCTTGGTGAAGTTGAACTGGACTAACAGTTCCTGTTTCCTATTTTCTCATAATTTGCCATGATCCTGGGTAGGATCTTACAAAAGGCAGTAGTATCTTACAGGACCCTACAAAAATCCTTCAGGATCCTGTGAAGGATTTTATACCATTGAAACTGTATTGATATGAGCACTTTTATTTTAACTGAAATATTTAGAGCCATATCATTTTTTTGCCCATTGCATCAACCTGCATTGTTAATATTTTTGGAGACATTCATATTGGAAGCCTTTTTGTTTGTTATTTTCTGTTTGTTTTTCTTTACTAATAAAAAATGAAAAAATCACAAAAAAAGATCAAAATGTTAGTAAAGTATTGGAGAATACAGCCTGAAAAAAGAGCAATAAATTTATTGTTTGCTGCGTGCATTTGAAGGAAACAATCTAGCAACAGCTTAATCGCTGATACTCTCTGAAACAAGCTGACCAAGTGTAGGATTACAGCTGGCAGTTGAATTAGGTGGCCCACATAAACTGCCAAGATTTGACTGTAATGAGGGATTTTGTCTTTCTTTAAGATGTGATTAAAGATATGGGCTCATACATCTGTTGTGTATCTTGAGCTAAAGTTTATTCACAACATGATAACTTGCACAGAGACGAAAACCAAAATGCAAAAATCTAGAAGAACATGTTCCATTTTATATCGGAATATTAATGCAATCATGCGCATGTATTTCCTTAGGAGCTAATTAGTAAGTCAGTCTAAGCACTATACAATAATCAACACTTCAACATCAGCACCTTTAGCCTTATTTAAGATAATGCTGTTGTTGCATTAATCTAAGATTAAATTTTGTAGTTTCTCAATTCATCTATTTGGTATATCTCTTGTGTTTCAATTTCTTCTGATAGTGTCAGAACTAACACACTGTTACTGTCAGTGAGTTATTTTCACAAGAATTAATTTTTTGTTTCATTGTTATTGAAGTGAAGATCAGGAAACATTGGCTGGCTTTGACTTCAGAGTTCTGCTATTTGTCACTTTCTTGTGATAAAAATCACTCTGATATTTATTCACTTTATCCAAAATATTATTACAGTGCGGTCAGTAACTATAAATGTCTTTCTGGCAAAAATGCATGTTTATAAAGCCAATCAATGTGCACATTGTAAATCTATGTTAACAGGCCTGGAAAATATGTGACAAACAAAGGCTAGCTATGTTACAAAAGGGACAATAATTATAAAAGTATTTATTGATAAAATTGAGTCCAAAGTAAACACTAATGAATTATTCATGCAGTTGCCTACATAATTTGGTCAATTTGATTGAATCACTTAATATGTGCTGTTGCCTACCAACTGATGCCCTGCTATTCCTCAAAACAGTTATAGGTCTGGTCAGTGGTGTTCTGAACTTTGTAAGGGCTAATTACTGCAGGGCAACAAATTTGTAAATTGCCAAGCAAGACCTGAAGGCCCTTGAGTGGCCTAAGGTGTGAAAATTATTAAAAATTAACATGTCTTGTCATGTCCCTCATAGGCTCTCTCTCAGTTACATCAGATAGAGGTGCTTGGTAGCAGATTAACAGTCGAGTATGCCAAACCATATCAGGAACACCTTGCAGCTCGACAGTGTAGCAGGTGAGAGGCGTTTGAGGTCATTTGCTGTTTGTTGCATCTACCCTCCGCTGGTAGATCCTACAGGATCTTCTAGGATCCTGTAACTAAAGATCCTATCTTACAGGATCCTGTAAGTTCACACAGAATCCTAAATGGCAATAATCCTAACCATACTTTAATTGTAGGATCCTTCGCAGGATTAGGCTTGATTTCCGCCGCTCTCTCGAGTCTGGTCTTCATTCCCCAAACAGCGGCTGGTAATCAAGCCTAGCTCAGGATCCTGCTAAAGATTGTCTAGGATCCTGTTTAGGATCCTATAGGATCTTGTTTAGGATCCTAAACAAGATCCTATAGGATCCTACAGGATGTCAATAGGATCATACAGGATCTGATGTAGGATCTTATCGGGATCCTGGGTTAGAACCCTACAAGATCCTGTTAGGATCCTATTAGAATCCTATAAAGATCCTGGGCAGAATTTTTACCAACGAGGGTAAGAGTAAAACGTAATTGCACAAACATGTGACCTATGTGTCTGAGTATCAATCATGTTGTGATTCACTAACAAACTTTCAAATTGTAAATGAGCATTAAGCAAACTCTTGCAATTGTAACTGTCAACCAGAAATAAGTGGTTTTGACAGTGAGCTCAGTAAGGTTTGTAGCAATGATTTAAAAAACAGTTTTCAATATCTCCTGTTCAAAACTGTACATCTAATTCTCTGGGAAGAAAATATTCATCCGAAAAATAAATTTGGAAACTTCAGATCTAGACCTTACATTTTAATTCTCAAGCCACATAATGACTTGAGCTTCTTGTACTTATTTTGCAGAGTTTCTCCTAAAACAGAGCTTGATGAGAATGTGAAGAATGAAAAAGAGACAAGAAAACAAGAATCAGAGCAGTTAGGTAGCAAAGAAAAAGCTAAATCTAGTGTACAAGGAATGGCACCAGGGCTAGGGTAAGAAAACATGAAAGTAGTGTTTTTCTTAATCACATGTGATAAGAAGAATTTTTTAATGCTCATAAACCCATTACTACTAATTTTAATAAATACTTGACACACAGAGAGACAATCACTATTTTGATGGCCAGTAAGAAGACAGTAATAACCCACTTAGAATAATACAAAAATGTGTTAACTTTATTTACATGCATACCATAACATGAGAGGTATATTTAGGCAGGAGAGTTGTGCAAATCAAACAAAAAGAAGGTCCAACATTATAAGATAATATAACTAGCCTTCTAACCATTTTTCAGATTTTTTTGTTTAAAATGCAATCATACGGTCATAAAGTTGTCTTTGGCTGAATGATGAAACTGCTCACTTTAAATAATAGTTCAAATTGTGTTTGGGGCCATTTTTTACAAACTTGACCTTGCTTCTCACTTATGCAAAACTGAACACATTTTCAAGGCAAGGAATCATACATGCTTACAAATTTTCAGAGGAAACTGGATTCACAGCTGGAAAAAAATAGCTGCATGCTTGGCTAGCCTTGTCTAATTCTGTTTGAGAATCAACTTTTACTAGCTTTGTGGAGTAAATGAAGCCTTCATTAACTAATTACTTGCACTTTCTTTACCAAACGTTTTTACAAAATTTGTCAAATCAAAGAGTACAGTAAAGTAAATGCAATGTAAGTCATTAACATTCATAAAGAAATCAGGGCCATGGGAAAGAGTCTGGACTAACAGAAAGTCCAGCTACATGTAGTTGAGAGGCAGATGGTGGTAGTTGGACTGCACCCGCAACTTAACTGATAGAGGATCCAAAACAATGCTGGGGATATAACTCTGTGATGAATCTGGCCAGGAAGGCATAATAAGGCCTTATCCCTTTAAGCCCCAGCATCAGGATACAAATTCTCCTTACTAGTTTCTGCATATTTTGTTGATTACTACATGTAATTGGTTGAACTTGTTTAAACATCAAGACAATTCATCTGTGGTGATCATTTCCTCAATTCTCATGACCTGTATGTGCTATGGTGCACAAATATGATGAGGAGAAATTTGATGCTGGTCACTGTTGGGGCTTAAAGGGTTAAGCTGTTCATTGTTAGGAACCAGCTAAGAGATTAAGCCCCGCTGAGCCACATGCCTGGACTTTGTATCTCACGTGTGATTATGAGCCTGCCATAATTTTATATTTTTAAATTGTTTTTGTTGATTTCAGAATAAATTACAATCCCAATCCAAGCCTCCATTATGTGTACCCACCCGTGAATGCTACAATCCTCACCAACATTGCACACACACTGGCTTGTGTACCAAGGTTTTATGTTCAGGTAAGCAGCAGAAGAAAAGAAGATGGAGCAGTGATTTAGTAGTCAAACATAAGATCATTGGTTCACTGATCTCTACCTTTATCTCATGTTGTACTTGACAAGAAACATGTACATCCTTGTTCTGCTTGGCAAATTTTTTCCAGGACTGGAGTATTTTTCTTGTCAAGTACGTGAGGTAGAAAAGAGGGCTTGCTAAGCTAGTAACCACACCCAGAGCCAAGAATCTGGGGGTGGGAGAGGGGAGGTGGCCATGATCATGTTCACAAAAATCAATCAGTCAGTTCAGTTCCAAGTTCCAGTTCCTCATCTTTCACGTCATCTTGCTTGGTGGCTACATCGTCACCTTTCATGACAAATTAAGCCTTTGAGCCCCAGTATCAATATACATATTCCCCTTAGTGTTCTCTATACATTTCTTATGATACTAGTTGAGAGAATTTGCACAAACATCAAGAAATTTCATGTTTGGTGATTATTTCCTGTATTTTCACGACTTGTATTTTTATCAGGTAGGGATGTTGTAAAGAGAAATTAGATGCTTGTCACTATTGGACTTAAAAGGTCAAAAACTCAGTTCTAATAATAAAAAGTCAGAGTTCACAGCCACTGTCTTAGCTAATCACGTTTCATAAGGAAGAAAAGAGCGATTTCAATTATCATACCAAAAAATAATGGCTCACAAAAATAACCTAATGCCTCCTCCTGAGGGTTAGTGAATGTGAAGGGCACATAGACTGCATTCCCAGGGGGGGGGGGGACTGCATTACACTGTCAAAATAATATTATTTAGCTTCTTCTTGGTAGGCACTTTTTTTTCCCATTTCATTGCAGGTTTTGCATTTGATGAACAAAATGAATCTTCCAGCACCATTTGGCCAAGTCACACCTACCCCACCCCTGGTAAGGTTTGTTATGTGCAATATGAATGTCCAATCTGTTGTCAGTTTTGGCCTCCTGATGATCATTAAAAAGTGGAACAGTACTTCACTCAAACTGCCCTGAATGACCAACTCTCAAAAGTGACCACCTCTCTAAAAGTCAAACAATGTTAATTTTGATTGAGACCTCTCGTAGGCAACCAATTTTCTAGGTGGCCACTTTGCCAGCCTGAAAGGCAACCAACTAGCCTGTTGTGTCGAATTTGTATCATTTGAGTTCCTGTTTACTAGATTGTGCTAACTAAGGGCGCATCCACTATAAACACAGCATTTATATATTTGTCATTTACATGTAGAAGAGGTTTGACGGTAGTCTACCACATTGTCTTTTCCAACCTCAGTGTGTAAAAGGGTGCTGGTAGATTCTTAGGACATCCAGGCAAAATTCCAGGGGAAGGGATAGAAATACTCCTAGTTGGTTCATGGTTATAAAGTTATTGAAAAAGAAACCAAAAAGAGGGCTGGTCTAATGAATCATGAAGCCTGTACGTCTGTCATTTAGCATTTCATTATAAGTTTTGAATTTTACCTTACCTTTAAGCTAGGTGAAGTGTCAGAAGGACAACAGGCTGCAGCAGATTCTTCAGATGATGACAAATTCATGTCCAGTGATGAGTCAGAAATTGAAAGTGATGAAGAGGAAAGGGAAAAAAGGTCAAATTTATTTTCTTGCTTGCAGATCATTTTCTCCTTTGAACGTATGAGAAGTGAACCTTCCGATCAGAGTATGAGTGCAAGTTTGAGTACTAGTACTTCTTTTGCATTTCAACCCAGCAATGCTCTCTAATCCCTAACTCCTTCAGATTGTTGCTTATCATAAAAGAATGCTCTGGGAATGAGACTGCTATGCACATGATAATATAAAGCATGCACACTAGATTTGATACTCTAATTCATACATTCTCCTCTGATATGAAAGTTGCCAACTAAGTACACTGTTTAGGAAGACACTGTGGTGGGCGCGGTGGTGTAGTGGTTAGTGCGCTGGACCTCAGATCTGAAGGTCGGTGGTTTGATGCCCAGTCCTTTCCATTGTGTTGTTTCCTTAGACAAGAAACTTTACCCCACATTGTCTCTCTCCACCCAGGTGTATAAATGGGTGTTGGCGACATATTGCTTGGGGTAACCCTGCGATGGACTAGCATTCCGTCCAGGGGGGAGTAGCAATACTCTCAGTTGCATCATACCACAGAAACTGGGCTAACTCGACTCTGGCCTTTTGGGCCTCCTTTGCTCGTATGCGACTTTACCTTAGGAAGGAAGAATGTAACTTAAGCTCTAGCCTAACCCTTGCATAACATTATCTGCTCTTGATTAAGGTCTTTGGCTCACTTGGGGTTTTTGATGTTGTTTCAGAGCTAAGGAAAGAGCTGAACATGCGCAGAGAATGTCTGTTGCCAAACAAGGTGTGAGTTCCAAGAAATGGCACAAGGTGGCCCTTCAAGCTTCACAGCCACCATCAAAGAAAGTCCGATCAGCCTCCTCAACTAAACACTTACCTGTGGAGAAAGCATTTGATCAGCCCACTGGTCAGTCAAAGAAGATTGAGTTCAAACTTACCGAGGCTATTTCAAATATATTTGACTCTGGTGTTTCCACAGAGATGTGCACAGGTAACTCACATGTTGTTGGTACAGTTTTGATTAAAATTGTGTATCATTTTAGATCCCTGTACTGATCCTCCTACATTTCTATCAACATCAAGCAACAACAAATAGGGGCGTGTGAGGCAGGGGGCTGGGCAGGTACAAAGTATTTGATCTGTCTCTCCTTGGGCATGTTTTAGCATTATCTTGTCAAATCATGACAGTTGTGTGCTTAAAAAAGGAAATCACCCCAAAATTGTGGTGTGGTTTAATAGCTTGTCAAGACCCCCGAGTGAAAAAATGAAGTTCATTATTGGGATATTGATTTCATTATTAATTTTGTTTCAGTTATGTGCCTTTCAAATAAAGAAAGAAATGTTCAAAATGAAGCTCAATCTGATAGCCCAGTTTTCATTGGCTTAATGCGTGATCTTATGTGTAAGGCACACGAGAAATTGACAGGTGTCCAACTGATTGTGTTGGTTGGTCATTTGTTCAGTGTTGGTAAATAGTTTAGAGTACATCTCACCATCAAGTGTCTTCTTTCGCAGCTTCCAATCCCCCAGAAACGGAGGGATTTGGCAGATTTGCACCCCCAGTAGAGGTTGATGATGACAAACATGATGAAGATCAAGAGGAAGAAGAATCAGTGTCTGAGGAAAACAGTGAATTTATTTCATCTGCAGAGTTGCGCAGGAATAGGATGCGCAGCAAAGGTTAACACTTTTTTGTCTTGTTATGCAACTAAGAACTTCGTTGCCTTGGTGAAAACTAAAGGTGCATGATATCAAATCTCAACACTATGGCTTTGTTTACTGGGCTTTGATAACCTCCTCCCACTGACTAGCCAAATCTACGATACTTGAAAAAAATATTTACTTCCCTCCCAGGAACTTTAGAAGATTTTAGCTATTGTTATTAATAAACCTGGTGCCGTGCCCCTCGATTGGATGCTAAGACAAAGGTTTTTTTTGTTGTTGTTCAAAGTCTGAGAGGTGTTCAGAATTAAAAAGGTTTTTTGATAAACGATACGCCAGCAGATATCACTTATTTACAGTGACTGACTTTTTAACAGAAATGTCCGAGATATCTGCCTTCAAGAATTACCAACCAGGGGATCCCACTTGCAGACTCTACATAAAAAACCTGGCAAAGCACGTTGATGAAAAGGTAGTCTTTCATTCTACACGATGTTTTGTTAAGGATAGCATTATTATGTTAAGTCTTTGAAATGTTGAGGAGAAGGATGAGGAGGACACCATTATTCTAACGCATCTTCACTCCGCGGCACAACCTTTTATAAAACAGAATATGAAATCTGGATTTGCCAGTGGAGTTTTCACTTCCAATGCATGCATATTTTGGGGAACCAAGCAGTAATTATTCCTTTGGTTTTTCAAACTGTCGTCTTGGATTAGGGGAACAGAGGAGATTAGGCCAAGGAAAAAAACGTGGCCAAGGGAGCAGAAGTCTTGCTCATCCCTATACAATTTGACAAAGGCATGGAGGTGGTGCACACGCACCACCGTTGCTTGCTTACCAAAAAAAAAAAAACAATGCCCGCACTTCAGGCAATACTGATCCATGACGAGATTTCGCCCATACATGATTTAAGTGTGTCTGGCAATCTTCACCACATTTCTTTCTTATGCAGGATCTCAAGTACATATTTGGTCGCTACATCGATCACAGTGTGGAGGAAGAAAAAGACAGGTATGAGGTGTAAACTATTTTATTTTCATTGCAGCAGCAGTATTTACAGGAATAAAGAATGCCCTATTTACAACTTCATATTTCAGAAGCTCAGAAAAAAAAATTGAGTAATGCGACCCTCTTTCCCCCACCCCCCAAGAAAGCAAATCGTATTAAATCGTGTTCTACTGCTAGCCTGTAGATTTGAGATAAGTTTCGAAATGATACGACACATCTTCGAGGAATGTTTTCTTCATCCATAGTCAGTTAAAATGTGTGTACAGCTTTGTAACCAATTGCATCCAAGAGTACGCCATTGAGCGCCCGTGTTTCCTTTCAGATTTGATGTTCGTCTGATGAAGGAAGGACGCATGAAAGGACAAGCTTTTATCACGTTGCCAAGTGAAGAAAAAGCTAAGAAGGCTTTGAGAGACGTGCATGGCTACATCCTGCATGGAAAACCCATGGTCATTGTATCCTTGACTGTTGATTGTTTAGCAAAACTTAAGAAGGAATGAGGGATGGCGGGATTGTTATCTGGCAAAGGATCCTTTCAATTTAGAAAAACTCAGCTTGATAGACGGTCTAGAGGACACAAACAACAAAATCGAAAAGACATGTTCAATTTTGGGGTTGGATTCAGTGGTGGTGGTGGGGGGGAGGGGGGTTGGGTCTGGGGTTAGGGTTTACGGGGCTGCAACCCTGTTGGAGCATTTCCCTTCAAGACCCAAAGGGAATTACATCTTGCTACCTCCCTGGACACGCCCCTAAATTTCTTTTGTTTGTGTTCCTTTCTCCTCTAACTGCTAGAACAGCCCTAACATCATTGACTCTCCTTTACTAAGATTTAATCATTACATGTTCCTTAACTTGTTATTTCCAGCAATTCGCACGATCAGCTAAAGCGAAAAACTAGATTTCTCCCATCGACGGAAAAGTGGGAATCAGCTGAGATTGAAACAAAGCTGTGAACGACGTTAGTTGCACTCTCTGGTGCCACGTGACTACGTTCTGCACGTGATCGTCACGTTATGATCTCGAGTTTGCACCTTGTGAGAGTGCGCAGAGAAAAAGCCAACCCGACGCGCGCACAATGAGTTGTCTGTCCTACAACGTAATTTACCGAATAAAATCCGAGATGAGACGGCGAAGCTATTTCGCCTGGTGCCCCTGAGGTATCTTTGAGGTCCGACGCGCGCACAATGAGTTGTCTGTCCTACAACGTAATTCACCGAATAAAATCCGAGATGAGACGGCGAAGCTATTTCGCCTGGTGCCCCTGAGGTATCTTTGAGGTCTGAGGAAAAGTTCTCCTTGACCATTAAGAAAATTAAAGAACATTTAGGTTATTTTCAGATTATGAGCAACTAAAGACAACGATATTTTTCCTCAATAAAGTGTTTTCAGTAAGTTGAGTTTGTATTCAGTTTCTATAACTTTATTGTCATCTAATGGATTGTAAATTGAAATGTACCTCAAGCCTGTTACTCGTTGCCTCAAAGACGTTTTGAAAATCCAGGATCTGTGGATATTTTGTATTTTTTGAGAAGCTTGGCGCTGATTTTGGTCTCTGAGCAGTCCTCTTTTGCACGTTTTGACATCGGTTGTCAGAGTTCGCAGGCTCATTTCCCTCCAGTGATTTCGATCTTACTAAGCCAAGGTTGAGACGGTCTGCTCTATCTCGAGGTATCTTGGTATCTTTCGTTAGTTCAAGACCAGTTTTCCTCGCGTCGTATGGGCCGCCTCCTTCTGTATGGATCGTTGCTGTTGTTGTCAGGACGGACAAGGGTTGCCGCAGCTATAAATAACAGGAGCAGCTGCTGTCTTTGGCAAGCGATGGAGCCGACGTAGATCTTTTCAACTTTTTTTCATGAAATCGTTTTCGTTCCTCGATCTGCGGTTCTTTGTCATCAGGTTTACGTTTCCAGGCCACTCGACTTTGGTGACGTCTTTTTGCATGGATTGTCGCAGTTGTTACCTTGATGGACGAAAGATGCTGTCGCTGTGAACCATCACAGAAGTTGCTGCCTGTAGCTAGCGGTGGACCCGACATGGACCTTTTCAGTATTATTTGGCTAGACTTTGGACGAGCACTTTCCATGAGCACAACTGGATCACAGGAGGCTGATCGTGTAAAGCGAATACGCTTTTCTTCTGTTTCCATCTCCACAGCATCTTCTTCAGGAAATTTAGGACAAGTGCTCCCCACACGACATCTTTCGGTGTGGATCGTTGCAATTATTGTGATGGTGGAGGGTTGCTTCACCTGTGAACCCTCGCAGAAGCTGTTTGTTTTAGCGAGCCTATGTAGAGTAAATGAGCTTCTTTTAGCAAGCAAAGGAACTGACATGGATCTTTTCTGCATCATTTCATGAGGCTTTTCAGGTGGATAATTTAAGACCACAGCTTGTTCGCAGGACGCTGATCTGGCCAAGCGTGGCTTGTTGTTTTCGATGTTTTGCTGTTCTGCAACACCTTTCAGTGAACCGAACGCATTTCTTCGTCTGGCAAATCGCACGGCACCATGGCGATCTGCTGGGTGGATTGCTCGAGGTTTTGGGAATCTTAATAACTCAAGTACCGCGTTTCTAAAGCGGCGATCTCTATAGCAGTAAATCAGTGGGCTCGCTATAGAGTTCAACTGCATCAATGCGTCCGTCAGACGGAGAACCCAGTAATTGCGAAGGGCTGGAAAAACGTTTGCTAAGATTTCAATGCCGGCCGATGGGACAAAGGAGCAAATCACAGCAGCTGTCATCAAGCCTGTTGTCTTGGCAACTTTGTGTTCGAGTTTTGCTGTGACGAGAGCGCTGACTTGCCTGATTTGGTTCAGTTTGCGCCCTCGTACTCCAAGGTACACCATAAGATAAAAATATACAATCAGTATCAATTTAACAGCACCCAGAAAAAGGATAACGGTAAACGCTGTTGCTAGAAACTTAGAGTTCGTGTCGATCACTAACGCTACAGTGTGTGGGAGCATTGTTAACAGGGATGCAAACCAAGCGCTTATCGCAAGCTTTTTGACATGGCTTGTTGTCAAAATAGCCTTGTAGTCCTTCCATTTTTGTACTGCCACGTACCTTTCCCAAGCAATCAAAGTCAGGAGGTATAAAGTAGTGATGTAAGTTGCTAACATGGAATAAAAATAAACTAAGCTTAAAATACAAACATCCTCCAAAAAGACTCGTCTGGCAATTAACAAGTCAACAGCAGCAGATAACGGCATGCTTGTAGCGCCAATTAGAAGGTCAGCAACGGCGAGACTCGACAACAGAATGTTTGAGGGTTTTTGTAATTCTTTCCTTTGCTTCACAGCTATGATTACTAATGCGTTCAAAAGAATTGTCGTGGGAGAAGCAATAGAGACGATTGCAACGAAAATCCATGGAATTGTGTTGTCAGTTAAGTCCCACACGATATCTGGATTTTCTGGACAAATTAGCACTGACCTGCCTTGGGTGGAAGCGTTGGTGGCTGTTTCTGTGTTGTTTAAGTCCATGGCTGGGTACGATATCACGGTAAAACGCTCTTTGGACCCCAAGTATGCAAATTTCAGCCACTGGCAAAAGAACTTTGCGTCTCGACGAGTGATCTTTAGGGAAACGTGCTACTAGCTAACGAAGGCTGTTTTCGTGCAGCGTGTTTTATGTGTCAGTAAATTATAAGTGTGGCGGGGCTCTTTATATCTAGTAAGTAAGTGTTTTCAAGTATAGGACAAGGACAAAGTAACTAAACAGCAAACCGAACTGTAGGGAAAAAGCACAAAATGAAAAACCTACCTAAATAAATGAACTGCTAAAAACGAAACCGATTAGTGCGGTTTTCTCTATCATGCGCCCTTCAAGGATTTTTTCCCAACGGCATAATATGTTTTTGGTGAAAGTCAACCATCTGTTTTTATGACAATTTTAACGGTAACAAAGAAAGTTGTGCCAGAGTGTTTTCAAGAAAACGCGCGCTGAATGAAAAACAGAATTCGGCAGTAAATTTAGCGCTGAGTGAAATAATGAAAAATCTTGCGGGAAGTTTATACCACGCTTTGACGATTTCGTGTATTCGTAACCGACAGCAAAATATACCAGTCTCTGAATTATTACTTATTGTAATAAGTAATAAGTACCAAAACAAATCGCTTGGCAAAGGTTTTTATCCGGTAAATTCATTGAATCGAGCATGGCTTCAAAATGCATTCAAAATACGCACAGAAAACTTGTTTTACGGTAACGAAAGTAAACTTCGGAAACAAATTTGTATAAAACTGACCCTTATTCTATTCGAAGAAGTGCTCAAATGTACTGATTAAAATTACTTCTCTGAGTTCGCGGTCGATCATTCGATCAGCAACTGCCGGCTCGCCGTTCAAAAATTTTCGCTGTCAGACGATCGACTATTACAAATGATCTCTGACTTCTTTTTGCCTCGCAGTTGGTTTCTGAGACGTTCAGTCAATTAAAAGTCCAAATTGCTTGTATCCAGGGACTACCTGTATTATAGTTTCACGGTCGATCTCTTGAATGCAGCTTAGTATCAGGGACGGCGGAGCGTATTTTGAAGTGGGGGGGGGGGGGGTGCTGAAAACGAGCGCCGGAGGCGCGAGTTGGTAGGGAGGTCTTGGGGCATCCTCCCCCAGAAAATTTTGAAATCTAGAGTCTCGGAAATCGTACTTACAGCATTCTCCGCGAGATACTTCTTGAAATAATTAGCCTGGATAAAGCGTAAAATGAAAGGTACTTTTAGTGCTTACAACAATATTTTGGAGGTTATTTCTCAGCCTTCCGGTCTCCTACGCTAACCTGCGGTTTTTTAGCCAATGACGTCACGTTAGTGACGTCATATGGCTACTGTCAGAGCCTAAAAATCAACGATAGACGAGAACAATGTCGTGTTTGTCTTGCGATTTGTGAGGCTGGGGGGATATTCTGTGAGACGATGGGTAGGGGTGTGCAGCGGGACACAATCTCTTACCTTATCAGCGTCACAAACCCATACAGCTAATGTTATGGGAGTAAGACCCCCGGGCTTTGAAGTGTTTTGCATTCGCAAGTGTGGATCTACTTCGGATCTATACCTGCCAAGTGTCACGCCTAGGGCGTGATTGTCACGCCTGCGAATCGAAAACTGCGATCTCACGCCTACTCATGCCTGCGTTCCCATTTCTCACGCCTGGTGGAAAAGTCTGAGCCTTTACAGCCTTAACCGACTCATTTTGAAAAAAAATTATAAAGTATTTAAATAAACTCGAACTAATACGAGAAAATAATGATCTTACTTTTCGCGAAAGCTCGGATTTTAGTAGGGAAAGCCACTGGAGACATCGTAATACTCGTTTAAATGATCAAAGTATCGGTTAACTGCCAATAAATCGGAACGTCTTCGGAACGTCTTTGGAAATCTTCGGACATCTTCGGAATTCGTCGGACATCTTCCGATATTATCGGTCCCTACGAAAAATCTTGACACTTTCAGGATAAAAATGTCACGCCTATGAATCACAAAAAGTTGGCAAGTAGACGAATGCCTGTTTTGTGTACGTGAGGTCTGGCAGGATTTTATTCGCGTTGTAGTCCTGTGTTTACTTAGCTGAAGTACAAATTTCCACAGCAGCAAATACAAGACCGACTTGCCAATTTGAGATGTTGTGCACCTATCAGTGTTAAGCCGCAGGGGGGGGAGGCCGGGTATAGGCGGGGGATTTGACGTAATAAGTCTGCCCGTGGTAGGGACTTTTGATCATTCGTCGAGTCCCGGGGGTCGGGACTTTTGACTTTAACCGTTCGTGGCCTGGGCTCCACCGACGCCATCTTGGATTTTCGGCGCACGGTAACCTGCGATCAGGCCGAATTTTAGCATCGCTCTCATATTCTCTTACGTTGGTCGCTCGCTAAAATAGGGCCTGATACAATCTCTCACAGAAGTTCATGTCGGCGGCCAAATTTTGGCCGCGGGAATCTCGCAATCTGATTGGCCCTTTAACAATAGAGCTGTCAACGGAAGTAAATTGTCTACGAGTCTCGCTCACAATTTCGATCCGACCGCCATCGCCAAGGAACAACCAAGGAACAAGTCTGCCGAAGTAAAAGGTGTTGCTCTAATAAATTCTCGTCGTTCTAGGAGAATTGTCACCATTTCTTTCTCTCCTGAGAATGGCGTTCGATTTGACGCAAGCTGTCTCTTACCTGGAGCAGAGAAGTATAGGAACAGTGAAGTATGTATTCCGTTTTATCGCATCGTGTCTCGGAATTTTCATTTGATGGCTTTCAGCTAGTATTGATAACATGAACAGAGTAGTGGTTTTTTCCGCGTTTTACGAAACAAAACGAACAGCAGACGAACACGTATCTTTCGCCAAGAATGATCAACAAGTCAACCGATAATTCGGTAAACTTACGGTAAACTGATGTTTGGCGAGAGCCGCAATCAAGTCGCAATGACGATTTCAGTTTATATTCATTCATTGTTTAACAATTATGTCGTTTTATTGATCTCTGACAATGACATCAAAGGATCTGACTAGTTTTATAATAAATGTTCTTCGTTTTAAAATTCGCTGCTGTTTAGAGATAAAATTCACTGCTAATCTCAAATATTTATCACTTGTGGAACTAAATTAAATTACAAAATACTCCTTTGTTTATAAACGGTTTTATTTATATCTTTACTAAAGAATGAAACTGAAGGTACTTCTCTTAATTGCCCAAGGTTTTTTACACAGAATATCGGTGAGAAATGCGAAGAGAATATCTCCGGATACCACCTGAAATGGGAAAGGATTTAAGCATGCAGCATATTTTGGTACATGGCAACCTCGTCGTGTTTTGAATTTTCATTCAGTTTCAGCTCGACAGACAGAGCAACCATGTACAATACCAGAACCTTCAAGTTAGCAATCGTGTAAATTTGAGTGCTTGTGCCTAGAAGATATCTCGTAGCCTATGATTTTCTTATTTTGCCAACATTTGCGTGACTTTTTGCGAATTGCCGTTATGAGAAATTTGCATACCGAGGATCATGCAAGCAGAAGAAATTTTGATTGGCTGTTTTGTTGAATGTCAATCAATCAAAAAAGTGGGCGGCAGACGTTCCGTAGAAGAATTGTATCAGGCTCTATTTTTCGTTTCGCCCGTCCCACCTGAATGTTTCACCGAGCGAAACGAAAATAGAGCCTGATCGCAGGTTAGGGGCTGTTCACATGATACCAGAATGAGTTTCATTCCGGAATGAGTTTCGTTCCAGAATGAATTTCGTACTGCATTCACATGACAAAATCGACCGGCTCAGCCGCCTTGAAAAGGACCGTTTTGTCCGCCATCTTGACAACGATACGCATGCGCCAGTCGCCCCAGACTACACGGTTTGCGTTTTCATCTCGGAACGGAGTTCGTTTTCAGTTTACATGATACCAGAATGAAATGTCATAACAGAACGAGAATTTCATTCGGATTGAAAACCGGAGTGAACTCATTCCGGAATGACTTGTGTGGTAACGAAATTTCGTCTCGGTATCATGTAAACAGATACAGAGAAATATATGGGGATGGAATGAACTCGTTCTGGAATGAAAGTCATTCCGGTATCATGTGAACGGCCCCTTAGGCGCACGGAGAACTGGTAACCAGCAGACATCAAAATGGAGGCTGCGTCGGTTTCCGTGAAGAAGGTAAGAAATCTGTGAAATTTTGTCCCTTAAAGAGCCCATCGGGCCGTTTTTTGCGTTTTGTTATGTCATCAGTGCCATGATTGATTACATTGCGATAGTCTTTTTGTTTTAAATACAATTGTTTATACATATTTATGAGATGTTTTTCCATGCTTGGTTGATCGCATGGAACTGCTTTTTCAGGTTCTTCTTCAGTTTCGCGATAGCCGCAAAGTGGTAGAAATAACAGAGCAAAGCAAAGATGAAGTGATTTCAAAAGTAAAAAGACTGTTTGACATAAATACTAGCAATGAATTGTTGCTTCAAGAATATGAAGACGAATGGCAGGAATGGGTCGATGTTGAGGACGTGCATAGAATTAAAGACAAAGCCAAATTGCGAGTACTTGTTCAACGCGACCAGGCTGCATTCAAGGAAAAGCATGCTGTAAGTTTTTTTTTTGTCAAATTAATATATTCAAATTCATGGAATATATTTATTTCTAGGTTACTGAGTGGACCGGATTCAAACGAAGTTTCAGTAGTTGCATTTTTATATTAAAAGTGACAATCCTTTTTTTCCTAGATGTCAAGCCCTGATGATGTAGCAAGTGTTTCTGCAGGTAATTTTTTAATCAAGTTTATATACATGTAGTTCATTGTGTGAATTGTTTTAATACTGTGCTGCCATCAGTTGATTAAAAATTCACATTTTTAGTAGAGGGATCTACAGATTTATTTTGACCTATTATTGCTTTTTCTGGCAAGAACAACAACAATAACAACAATGAAATATTTATTGCTTGTACATCCGAGGGTTAAGATCTGTTTGTATAACCTACAATAATTCAAGAGTTCTACCGCTTCTCTTTATTGGTTAAAGTGCTCTATTATTTGTCTTTCTTGGTTTATCAGTTTATAATTTTTATATTTTATAGCTCAAGTAGAAGTGGCAAGTCATGTTGGACCTAAGCAAACAACTCTTACATTCAAAGATGGAAACATCAGTATTGGACCATCATTAACTGTGAGTATAATAATAAGACAAAAAATTCACTTACCTATAGCTGCTCCTGCAGTGCATGTGGGTTTTTTTTCTTCTTTTTGTTTTGTAACTGATAATCCTGCTACTTGAGATCGAGTTTTATAGATAGGCAATAGTAATGTAGAACATGTCCTGATAAATAGGTGTAAAGTAGTTGTGGTCCAGAATATTTTTGTGTGACTATAATTTTTTTTGTCTGTTAAAACAAGGAAACAGATTTACCTGCCAAAGATGCTGGTGACAGTGACATCATTACAAAAGCACGAATATACAACAAAGATAAGAAACGACCACTAAAGCCATATGAGGAGGCAGTTAATGCTGCTGCAGGAACATTGGCACTAAAGGATCCAACACTGTTGGCTCACAGAGGTATGATTTTTTTTTAGCCAGTGCAGTTGCTGGTGTAATCTGAAGGCATTATGTTCAATCCTAAGTGTTTGTGTTGAAAAGTCCTATTTTATTTTAAAATGCATGTCTTCATAAGTTGATTATTAAATGTGTATTATATTTTATTAGGTTTCTTAACTTAAACTTAGTCTGTATTTGTCAGTACTTGAACGCTAAGTATTTTTAATGGTCAAACAAAGTGACTGGTGTTGAACAAGTTTTTGCTGTGTTTATCTCAGGAGACCTTCTAACAAAAGCAGTTGACAAAGTGAAGAGTGATGGTTTGTACGAATACAAGAAAGGATCTTCAAGATCATCAAGCCAGAATGACAGTGCTAGTGAAGAGGAAATACCTGTTAAAAGAGCTAAGTTAATGTCGACTGAGCGAAAAAGAGAAATAGAGAGTCTTTCTAAATTAATTGCATCAACAGAAGATAGCATACGAACCAGGCAGTTACAGTTAAGCAGAGCTAAATCCCTGACCAATTTCACCCAGTGTGTAGAAATTTCGGAACATATAAGAAAACTATTTAAAGAAAAGAATCAGTATTGTAAACAATTAGCAGCTTTGCAGAAAAAGGAATCAAAATCAGGGTGGTATTACAAGAAAAATCAGCCATCTTCAACTGTGTTGAATCCTGAGGGAAAAGCAACCACAAATGCTGGTGGTTTAAAGGCTGCTTTTGAAAAAGTGAGTAAAGGCAAGGTAGAGACTGCTTTGCCAGTCAGCAAAGAAGACCAGAATAACTCTGACAGCTCTCATGATACTGAAATACTGTCTTCAAGTTCTGATAGTGCTGACAACATTGGTGCATCATCCTCAGATGGCCAGGGTTTTTGAACTTCCCCTTGCATTTTGGCAGGGACATGGAAGGGGAGAACATTTTAGAGATTTTTGAAAAGCAAAGAAAGAAAGATCTAGCGGTGTGTGAGAAGGTTAAGGATGATGTGTATGTATCGCGGTTTGAAGGCTTAAACCTGCAGCAGTATATAGATGCTCGTTCTTTGTTTTGCAAGAAGAAGCATGCACAAACCTGCATTGAGTGTAATTTACTGATAAGTGTTGCTCAGCGTATTTTAGAAAGTGGATTCATTCTTCTCAAACAGGCATTTGAGATGTGTAGCCCCGGTGTAACTTACACGTCATCTCACGCACGAAGAAAGTTATTACAGATGCCTCTTGCTGCCATTGGGGTGGGTGTTAAGTCAGCAGGAACATATTGTTTGTACTGGTTGAAAGGCAGTCTTCTGTTAATCATGCTATGTTGCAGACACTTCTAAACAAAGTTGTGCAAAGCAATAGAAACAATACGGAGACAGTGGTGTCAAGAGAGGAAATGAAGTCTCTTCTACATCTTGCTGAGAGTGAATCAGAAAAAGAGCGGCTAAAATATTTGGTTGTAAGATCTTCAGGAATGTCTGCCGAAAAAGCACAAAAGATTTATGGTTTTCACAACGTCCATAAAAGAGCAGCATCAGTTCAAGCAGCTTATGAAGAAGCAGATGCAATAAAGGAAACAATTCTTAAAATTGCTAGTGTGAAAGATAAGGCACTCTTGGTGACACTTGGAGTATCTGATGCCGATTCAGTGAGTGAAGATGAGATTTCTGACGGTGAAGTTGACACTGATCATGAAGAAGATGCTAGTAACAGTAATGAAGGGGATGTCAATGAAGGAGGTGTGTTACCTCACCAGTTTGACATATCTGAATATGTCAATGATGGAGAATGCTACAAACATGTGACAGAAACTGGTGACATAAGTATGAACTCTCATCAGTTGCAAGACATTCTGAGGAAGTGCAGTTTCAATTGGTTCAGATTCGTGAATGTTGTTAAAGAAATGCTACATGATTTAACACTTGAAGCAGTGGAACAATTACTTCTAGATTTTGCTGGACAGATTCCCTTCTTAGGCTTGAACCTAGAGGAAGAAAGGCTGATTGAACATTCTCGACAGGCATACTTGTGTGTAAACGGATCGCGTCAGAGGGAGCAGGATGCCCAGAATGGAGAGGTAGTCTCAGATTCAGATGCAAGTGAGACTGAATTATGGCAGAATGGAATTTCAGACGTGCTTGGTGAAGATGGTAGGTTAATGATTGAGAAGAAAAGAGCTTCACTCCATAGAAAGGCAGTTCGAGAATCACGAAGGAAGATAATGGAACAGAGATTCCTTAAGAGACGACGCAGCAAGAAGGTGGGCAGAATACTTCAAGACTGTCCAGGAATTGGAGCAGCCATAGAAGAGTTTGTTGCACAGTGTGGGGCAGGGGCAGATGCCTGGCGACGTACGGGAGTTGTAACATTTGATGGCAACAAAAAGGTTCAGAAAAAGGCTACTTTTAGGCGTATTAAGGAATTCCTTGAGAACAAATACAAACGAAGGTTCGCTTATGGAACAGTAGTACAACTTTGTGTTGCACGGAATAAGAGAAGACGTTCTGCCATGCGCTACCAAGGAGTTGCAAACGTTGTCCACAAAAGGGCACGCAAAGGTTTTAATATCCGTTTTAACCCAGATCACCACTGGAGTCAGTGCTGCGTTTTACTCTGCGATGAATAAGATTCAATACACTGATGGCACAAACATTATGAATCTGGGAAGGGATGACCAGGCAGGCTTCCGCTTGGACACCATGGCCACGCATAAGTCTCATGCCACCTTGTGCATTTCAGGGAAGGAATCTCTAACAACAAGAACCGATTATGTCAATAGTTACCCTTCCGTACTTCAAACTACTTCTTACAACTTCCCAGCAACAGCAAACACTGGAGAAATATGTGCAGGTGTTGTTAAGGCACCTGGTCTCTTTGAGAAAGGTCCCCCACAGCACATGGCAGACTTGAAAATGGTTGAGAAGCAAGAGGCAGTGCAACCAACCTTTGTTAACGCTAAAACTGGTGCCATGAAGGAGGTAGAGTGTGTTAGAGTTGACGGGAGCTTTGATGAGGGCCCCTCTCATCTAGAGGTGCAGTACTGGTGGACATTGAGACACCTTGTAAGTGGCAGTAAAGCAATTATGGTGACGTCACGCAACAGCGGTGCCAGTTACCTCAACAGGGTAGAGCTACAGAATGGCTGCCTCGCCCTAGCTCATGCAAACCTTTTCATTCCATCCACGATGCATGGATCTTGCCGTTCAGAGTCTGGTCAGGTAGATCAAGAGGTGTTGAAAAGGAACTTAAATTCTGCTATTGATGTTTACCTGGATAGAGTAGATGGAGCACCTTGTGCCGGTACCCAGATACACCTTTTTAAGGGAGCAGACAGCTGCAAGGGGACATGCGCAAGCGAGTCAAGATGGACGGCAGCGTCTTTTTCGAGTAGGCTGCCTGAACTCTCCGCTTTTCAACTAAATGGCAGAAAAACCAGTTGTATGTGAGGAAACACCGCGTTCTATCGGAGGGAAGCGAGGTGAAAGATCGAGCAGCAGCAACTCGCCCGAAATACCACCAAACAAAACCGCAAAGACCTCAGAGTACTTGATGTCCGAACAGAACGATCTGGCAGGTATCTGGAGCACCCTTAACAAAATACAAAGAAATACGGACGAGCTTCTCAAAGAGAACCGAGCACTTCGCAACCTTTACAACGAGCTTCAAAAGTCACTCGAATTTCATGTCAGCAAAGTCGAAAGCTTAGAGACGAAGAACGAAGCTTTGAAGACTGAGGTGAACTCGCTCAAACGAGCAGTTCGAAAGGCCGAAGACGAAATCGATGGCCTTTATCAAGAAATTGATGATCTCACCAGCGATCTCGGAACAGCTATCAATCAATTTGATGACCTAGAACAATATACTCGAAAACACAACCTTCAAATCCACGGAATTTCCGAGTCACCGGAAGAAAATGTCGCTGAGAAAGTCATCAAGCTTGCCAAAGTGGTCAACGTTCACATCACCGATAACGACATAGACATATGCCACAGGATGTCTTCACGAAGACCAGACGCCCCCAAACCAATCATAGTTCGCTTCAGGTCCTACAGAGCGAAAAGCGAACTTTACAAAGCAAGAAAACATCTTAAATCAGTAAGTCTGAAAAACTTTTTCAATAACACAGATGCTGTTTATATTAACGAAAATCTAACAAACTACAGGCGCGATCTTTTTGCTAAAGCAAGAAAGTTCAAAAAAGATCATAACTGGCAGAACGCATGGACTGTGGACGGTAAAATTTTTATTAGAAAGTCTCAAAGCGATCCTGCTATTAGAATCTACAATGCCGAAGACCTAAGAAATTGCCTCTAATTTGTTATCATAAAGCCTTTTTTTTCTCCCTCGCCAATTATGCTAATATGTAAGCTTTCCCTTTTTTTCGACGCCTCGCCATCCTTTGCTTTCACTTATTAATCTAATCTTTGCAGAGAGTTTTTGTGGGAGGGTGTTGTATGTCTTGGCATAGCAACCTATTGCTATTCAATAGTGTTTTTCGTTTTTCCCTCCTATACAATAAGCTGCTTCGCAGCTTAATTAGTGTTCCTTTTATGTTAAGTGTCAGTTGTAGCGTACTTTTGTTTTTATTTACAATCCATTTTCACCTAACTTTTTCCTTCTTTAATTGCAATGTACATACCATTCTTATAAAGACTCCGATTGCAAAGCTAAACGCTATCGAAGTGTTGCAGAGTGCGGTACACGAATATCTCTCGGGAATGAAATTCATAAATCTAACCTCAACATGGACCTAAATGCAGTTTCCTTTAACGCAAGAGGCCTTAACAAATCCATCAAAAGAAGAAAGCTTTTTCGGTGGCTCCATCTTAAAAAATTTGACGTAATTTTCCTTCAAGAGACATACAGCGACGCTAGTTTGGAGGCATTCTGGCGAGCTGAGTGGGGCAGTGAAATCTTTTTTGCGCACGGTTCGAAACATAGCAGAGGTGTTATGATCCTTTTCAGACCCTCCTTATGTAAAGAGGTGACAAATGTTACACGAGATAAAAATGGTAGGTTCTTGGTTGTAAACACAACTATTGGCAAGGACGAATTTTGCTTTGTTAACATTTACGCCCCAAATGACCAAACCCAGCAAATCGCTTTCTTTAGAAAGATGACCGATTCCATCCGTGAATGCCAAACTGACAGAGTCTTGATTGGCGGAGACTTCAATTGTCCGTTGTCCGCTTTAGATAAATTTGGAGGTAAAGACATTCAGGTTAAAAAAAAATGTTATCAAAACGGTAGAGGATCTCTGCAACAACTACGACCTTGTCGATTCTTGGCGAAAACAACATCCACATGAAACACGATATACCTGGAAAAACTGCTCAGGGAAGATCAGATGTAGGCTAGACTTTTGGCTCATCTCAAAACAGTTATTAGGTCGGGTTTCAAAAACCGACATCGGCGCGTACTACGACTCAGATCATTCCCCCGTCATTATTTCAATTAAACCAGAGGAAACACAGGAAAAAAGAGGACCAGGTTACTGGAAGTTTAACAATTCTCTTCTGGAGAACGAAGAATTTGTCACAAAAATGAGCTTTATTATCAAACATGCTTGTGAAAAACACAAAGGTACTGCTGACAAAAGGCTTTATTGGGAAATGTTAAAAATGGAGATTCGTATGTTCGCCATCCGTTTTGCCAAAAGGAAAGCTAACGCAGAAAGAAACTCGGAACAAAATCTTTCCCAAAAATTAGACGAAATAAACTCACGTATCGACGCATTCCCAGAAAACATTTCCCTTGCAAACGAGGCCAAGAAACTCAAAATTGAATTAGACGAAATTGCTGTGCAGAAAACCAAAGGCTCCATAATTTGGAGCAGAGCAAGATGGTACGAGTTGGGTGAGAAATGTAACAAATACTTCTTTAACCTAGAAAAAAGAAGTTATGAAAAAAGACATATCACAAAATTAAAGACGCTCGAGGGTATTACTGTTAAGGACCCAACGTCCATTTTAAGGGCCATGAAAAACTTTTACAACCAGCTTTATACCTCTCAAAAACCGCTAGCAGCTGTAGACCCATTATCTTTCTGTGAATATGAATCTCTACCTAGACTGGACGACGAGAAACAAAGCCTTTGCGAAGGTTTAATAACCGCAGAAGAATGCCTCGCCGCTTTAAAAACTTTTCAACATAATAAGTCGCCGGGCACGGACGGTTTATCTGCAGAGTTCTATCTACGCTTCTGGAAGGAGCTGTCGGGCCCTCTGATTGAGTGTCTCAACCATGGCGCCTTACTGGGGGAGCTTTCTATCTCGCAGAGACAAGGAATCATCTCCCTGATCCCAAAAAAGAACAA
The DNA here is from genome assembly GCA_964030785.1 of Siderastrea siderea. Lineage (NCBI taxonomy): Eukaryota > Metazoa > Cnidaria > Anthozoa > Scleractinia > Rhizangiidae > Siderastrea > Siderastrea siderea. Next base: position 64,410,981 of record OZ034968.1, read on the forward strand.
AGATCCTTTACTGCTTAAAAACTGGCGCGCCCTCTCTCTCTTAAATACCGACTATAAATTAGCAACGAAATGTATTGCAAGGCGTTTAGAAAAGGTACTCCCTCTGTTAATAGAGCGGGACCAAACAGGGTACATTAAAGGCAGATACATCGGTGAAAACATCCGCCTAATTACAGACATAATTGAACAATATGAAAATAAGGAAGGTATGATACTCTTTCTAGATTTTGAAAAGGCCTTCGACTCCTTAGAGTGGGACTACCTTTTTAAGGTTCTCGACACTATGAACTTTGGCCCAAGCTTTCTCAACTGGATTCGCACATTCTACAGCAATATTTCTAGCTGCGTTACTAACAATGGTCACTCTTCTGAGTTTTTTTCTTTACAAAGAGGAGTGAAACAGGGGTGTCCTCTTTCAGGATTGCTCTTCGTTCTCGCTTTAGAACCACTTGCACACCAAATAAGAATCACCGATTCCATTAAAGGTCTTGAAAACGGGAATAAGATCACTAAACTTAGTTTGTATGCAGACGACACCACCGCCTTTATCCACGACGACCCTTCTGCAGTGTCTCTATTTGCTCTCCTTGATCAGTTTAGCAATCTATCAGGTCTGAAAATTAATAGATCAAAAACTGAGGGTCTGTGGCTAGGTCGTTGGAAAAGCAGATTAGGAAAAGACGATCCTTTTGGTATTTCGTGGCCGAAAGAATATGTCACTGCACTTGGAATAACTTTCCCTTACAACGCTAATGTTGGAATTAAATTAAACTTTGAAGAAAAGCTTGCGAAACTTAAAAAAGTTCTTAACATCTGGTGCAAAAGACATCTAACCATCCTAGGCAGAATAGCCATTGTAAAGAATTTAGCAATCGCCAAACTTGTTTACTGCTGCTCCGTCTTAAACGTTCCTGCCGAATTCGTTAAAGAGGTCAACAGCACCATCTTCTCCTTTATCTGGAATTTCAAACCTGATAAAATTAAAAGAAAAACGTTGATTGGCCCAGTCTGCAAAGGCGGTTTAAATATGATTAACTTCGAGGATGTCGTAAAATCTCTCAAGTTTACCTGGGTAAATCGTTATTGCGAATCGGCCGGCAGTCACTGGTGTGCCCACCTTGATTCCTTATTAAGCAAAGTCGGAGGAGCTTTCCTATTTCAATGTAATTTCGACCTAAAATTTTTGAACCTCAATAATTTACCACCTTTCTATAAAAATATTCTAAAGGTGTGGCAAGAACTGAATTTCAAGGAACCGCTAAATGCAAACGAATTCAAACAAGAATTTTTATGGAACAACCGGTTTATAGAAACAAATGGTAAGACGATATATTACAAAACATGGGTCTGAAAATTTCAATCCTACTTGGTCGGAAATCCTTTATGGATACAGACCTGAGAACACCAGCCTTCACGCTTTTAATCACTATCTTCTTATTGCTAAATATCATGTATACCTCGCAAGAAATCTGTCAGAGACTCCTAGCATAAAGGTCTTTCTTGCCTTACTGGAAAGTAGAGTCAAATGTGAAAGACAAATGGCTATTAAAAACTCTAGTTTTAAAAAATATAAAGCAAAGTGGACCACTCTCTGCATAGGCGATGCGGTAGCTTTTGCACCACTATCAAAATAAAGGAACCAGGTTAAGGTGCTTTTTTTTTTCCCAACACTTTTTTGTCTGTTTTATGTTTCCTTTTCATTTGAGCCTACTGTAAAGGTATATTTATCTTTGTCATTTTACTTTGACTGTATATTCCTACTTGCCCTGTTGTCAAAGAAAGGTGTTATATTGTTTCAGTTGTAATTAAGTCCTTCTTTTGTAAGTGTTTGTATTAGTTCTGTAAATTAGCTCCTGTGTTTATGCTTTGTATTAGTCTTGTAAACTAGCTCTTTTGTTAAGTTGAGTATATTAAAAAAAAAAAAAAACAAAAAAAAAAAAAAGCACTTCAGAAAGGCGTGAAAGTGAACTGCTGAAGGTTTTCTTTAAGGGGAGTAAAGCGGCAAAGAAGAAGCTGAAGGCTGACCACCCGGATATGTATGGAAGATTTGAAAGGGTATGGACACTGCGCGAAAATCACCTAGTGGATCGTTCTCTCCCTCAGAAGTATGTATTCTTCCTGGCATGCTGTTATCAGCCTGGATGTATTCATCCTGTGTGCAGTGAAAAGAGTAAAGAGTCGGAACCACTTTGGTATCCTGGAGGACCACACTTGAGATATGTGCCAATCCCCACACCCGATCTAGACAGGCCTTATGGAGGCCAGTGCCAGGACTGTGAAGGTGTATGCTCTGGGCATTACTTAAAGCCTGACAAGTTGTGGCAACATGCAAACTCTGGTGGAGAACTTGGAAATCCACAACCACCGTCAGATGTGATTCTTGCTGTATACCGTGAGCACAAGTCTGTGCCATCTGAAGCCATTATTCAACAAGTTGCCAGAAGTGTTCTTCTTTCTTGTGAGGAAGTGAAGTTTTGGTTTGACCACCTGCACCAAACTCATGAAAACAGAAGGAAGGGAGCTCAGAAAGCTGCACAAACAAGAAGGGAAAAAGCCCAAGGTCAGTCAAATAGAGGAAAAAGCTCAAGAAAGGGAAACAGGAAAACCAACAAAGGAAAGCAAAGGCAGACCTCAAGTAATGTAGGTGGTGAGAGTGACGATGACGAAAATGTTCTTTGTGTGGTGTGTGACCTACATGACCCTCTTCAAAGTGCAAGAGATAATATGGTTTCTTGGGTGCAGTGCGATGGGTGTCTGTCCTGGTGTCATATAAGCTGTGCAGACTTGGAAGAAGACAATGTTCCAGATTGCTGGCTGTGCTTGAGATGCTCAGAAGTTTGGTAATCAAATGAACTTATAGACAGTTTTCCATTGTTGCAGATATTTTGTAAAGAAGGTCTCTGTTGCAGTTCTTAGTTTTTCCAGAAGTAGTTTTAGGTGAACTAATTGAGAAACATCATTGACCTGCATTTTGAAAGTTGTGGATAACATGCATCCTACATAACATGTAAAATAGTTTTTACTTTAAGCTCAAATGAACTGAAATTGTAAAGCATTTCATAATGAGGTGGTGGTCTGAATTTCATCTTATTACATGGGCTCACCATGTGCAGTATGTCAAGTAACTATGTACATCTCACATCAGAAGTCCTCTTATGGGGCTGTTTTAATATTTTTCTATTTCAGATCAGAGGTTATAAATATTTTATTTCCATTGTTCCTGTTTACAATTTAAGTAATTAAATGTAAAAGCCAGTAAGGATAATTACATCACCCACTCAAAATGTCACATCTTGGCTTGTTTACAAAGTATACAGTTCCATTTTTTAGTACTGTTTAATAAACGGGCAGGAGTGTTTTATCGGGTTTAAAACCACGAGGCGTAGCCGAGTGGTTTTAGACCCGATAAAACACGATCTGCGAGTTTATTGAACGGCTTCAAAAAACGATCTCATAGAATAATGAACTAATGGTGCCATTTTCCCGTGCTATAACTTTATTCCATAGTCTCATCAAGAGAATGTCAAAATCGATCTCACAGAATATAAAGACATTCTTTCATGTTTTGTAGTTCCTATAGTCTTTGAAAAGAATAAAAAGTTTTGTTTAATGAGCTTCGGACCATTTTCCCGTGCTGCTAGTTCATGCTGCTAGATCTGAAAAGAATTATAAGATTAGATGATTTGTATAGTGGAAACTTCATTCAATAGTGAGCTCGATGAGAACATTATGGCTTCGAAGCACAAGCGGACGTTTCGCAAACCCAAAAATGCCGAAGAAGAGAAACAACTGCTGGAAAATGCCGTACCAAAGTCAACACGTTCCGTCAATAAGTGGGCTATGAAGATTTTTTCAGAATGGCAGTCAACAAGAGTAAATAAGAAAGCTTCTGAAGAGCCGAGCAGTTGTACTAATGACACATCACAAATTCAAGACTTGGAAACCGACGTGCTTGATATGACGGCAGAGTCGCTAAATTTTTGGTTAACAAAATTCATAATGGAAGTGTGCAAAGATACCGGGGAAAATTATCCTCCTCGTACGCTGTACAGCATTGTTTCTGTTATATAAAATGTTACCCTCATTAGTATTCTTTATATAAAGAATACTAATGAGGGTAACATTTTATATAAAGAATAGTAATGAGGTATATTACAATCAGCCCCGCTTTCCCCTGGGACTGAAATCAAATGCCGCCACCAGGCTTTTTAGATTGTTGATGTATTACCGGTTTTAAACAAGCATCCACGTGACTCATTTGCGTGATGTAATTGGTGGAAATGATCATTAATTATTCATGAGTTTTTGAAGTTACTTTAGGACATAGGTCTGTTGGTACTATTAAATAGCAGAAAACTTTTTCGAACTGAAGTTGAAATTAACTAGTCTTGGTGATGTAAATACAGTAATAGCCCACGTATAAGAACCTGAATTTTTCAATTTAGGCTATTGCTGTATGAATAATGGCCATGAGTTATTAACGGACGTCAATTCAAATAAAAGTGGCATAACATTTTATGATAAGATACCAGAATTTCCTTGTTTTGCTGTCTTGTTCAGTAGTATCAGTTGATATTTTTCTATTAAATGGGATGTTACATTTTGAAGTTGCTGTTTCTTGCCTTTTAACTTTATAATTTCTGTATATCCCTATTTTAATTCTTGTTTGACCAATGCCTTGACCTTTTTCTGGAGGGGGGGGGTGGGGAATTTGCACTCTTTTGACCAGCGATAACGTCCCTGGGGTCGGGCATTTGAACAGAAAAAATGATCTGAGTTCAAATCCCCCGCCTATGCCCGGCCTCCCCCCCCCAGCAGCTTAACATTGATAGGTGCATAATGTATGAACAGAACGTGGAAATTAACATTACATCGATCCCTAATTAACAGTGAAAGAAACAATATTTAAAGCCCAAGTTTATAACGATAGTGAAAAGACTAGAGTAAAACAGCATAAAATTTTTGGTGATTATCTCTTGGTAACAGCAAATCTAAAATTTGCAGTCATTTTTGAGTGCGTGTTATAAAACATGAACCCATTTAAAACTAAATCGGAAATTGCGCGGCTTGTTGCTAGCTATTCTTAAACTGAAAAACTTGAATGAAACTAGTATTAAAATCCAAGTCACAGTGGTTATCAAGGAATTAGAGGATGGATGTAGTAAAATCGTAACAAGATACTAAACGTTATTTTGGGGTTATTCATAGCTCAAAGTGTAAAGCGTATGTTGAGCAAATTTCCATAGTTGACAGCTGTAATTTCAGCCTTATAAGGAATGTAACGCAACACTTAAAACATCTCGAACCGACCAAAACAGTACCGAAAGATTAACAACAACAGATATGTGACAAAGCATTCTAATAGAGACCTGTTGGATCTACTGGAAAGCGAGCTGAATTTGAACATTTTCGTACTGTTCGAAGGCAAAGCGAACGAAATTTATTCGGCTGTAGGTTGAGACTCAAAATAAACACGTGAGCTAAAAATAACTTTGTACCGTAGGAAAGTTACAAATGTAAACATACTTTGGTCGATTTGTGAAGCAAAAAGACGAAAATTACTATAGCCGACTTGATTACAAAGCAAGCAACTTCAATTAACAGGGGAAATAAATATAGTTGCAAAACTATTTCAGTCGTGTTTATAAACGCTAGTTCAAACCGATTTCAAACGAAAACATTGTGGATACAAGAAACGCCGTTTGATGGCAGACTCCTGTTTTGACAAAACAATGTACTAAGAACGTAAGTGGTTGCCTGAAACGTCTGAAACCTTACAAATTAAACAAAATAAAGCGAGTCGCGTGTCACGCAAATCACGCAGAGCGTCAAAACGGCACCCTTAAGAAAGTTGACCGTTTATGAGCACTGAAAAGTAATGGATATTCGCCGGTAGAAGTAAGAAATTAAAAGGTTCAACTGCAACTTGCATTTATTTCTGAAGTAAAATTGTTAACTTTCCACTGATCTTTGCCTAAATTATGTATGCAATATTTTTCGACGGTGAGTTTAAGTTTAAGTTTACTTGTTTTCGTTGTGTTCTTTGAAGAACCGTGAAACAAAGAGCTTTCTTCGGTTTTTTTTACTCCGCGTAGTCACGCTGCTGAATCATTACCAGGTTTTATAGTGGATAACCACAAGATCTTTTTGGTGGTGGTGGGGGGGGGGGGGGGGGGGCTGAGGGGTTAGGGTGGGACTTACCGGAGGTGTAAAGTCCCATAGGTTGTCAGGATAAATTTCACCATATTGTGAAAAAAAGCGTCATTGGCTCTGCGCGCATTGCGTGCCTATGTTTGACACAAGCTTCCCGTCAGTGGGAAGGAAGCACACGCTGAGAAAATGTTAAAAATACGTAAACGCGAAAAGTTTCCGACGAGGTTCGTATAAAGTTGTAGCTTTGTAAATTCTTGTGACTTAATCAAACAATAACAATTTAAACACTAGTTTCATCTGGTAAATACTCTTATGTATTTTCTCGAATAACTATATATATATATATATATACTAAAACAAAATAAAATGTCATCCTCCTCAAAAGTGGGGGGGCTAAAGCCCCCTCAGCCCCCCCCCCCCCCCCCCCGGCTCCGCCGTCCCTGAGTACGTTTTGGAAGTTTTGTAGATGACATGATAACAGATTTACATATTTTTAATAACAATATCAGTGACAGAGTGAGGAGGTGCGAGTGTTAACTGAATGTGTAAAAGTTCCCAAAAATTTTGAACTGGCAATGCCGGAATTATTCATACAATAAGCGTCCACAACCGTGTAAGAAACGAGAGAGCAGTGAATTTATTAAAATTAAACGATAAAAATTACGATCATTTTGGCAGAAAGTGGTTCACAGGAAAATGAAAAGGTATATCTGAGAAAAGTTTACCTTACCTTTAAGCTAGGTGAAGTGTTAGAAGGACCACAGGCTACAGTAGATTCTTCAGGTGATGACAAATTCATGTCCAGTGATGAGTCAGAAATTGAAAGTGATGAAGAGGAAAGGGAAAAAAAGTCAAATTTATTTTCTTTTTTGCAGATCATTTTCTCTTTACAACATTATAAAAAGTGACCTTCCGATCAGAGTATGAGTGCAAGATTGAGCACTAGTACTACTTTTGTATTTCAACCCAGCAATGCTGTCTGAGGCCTAACTCCTTCTTGTTGCTTATCATTGTAAAAGGATGCTCTGGGAATGGGACTGCAATGGCACATGACAATATAAAGCATGCACACTAGATTTGAAAAGTCATCATGTCTCGTACTCTAACTCATACAGTCTCCTCCTCTGATATGAAGGTTGCCAATTAAGTACACTGTTTAGGAAGACGTTGTGGTCGGCACGGTGCAACCTCGTTCCCAGGACGTTTTCCCAAATTAATTTTAAAAAGGGAAAAACTCCTGGGAACGAGGTTGGGCACAATGGTGCAGTGGTGAGCGCGTTGGACCTCAGATCTGAAGGTCGGTGGTTCGACACCCAGTCCTTGCCATCGTGGTGTTTCCTTAGAAAAGAAACTTTACCCCTCATTGCCTCTCTCCAGTCAGGTGTATAAATGGCTACTGGCGACATACTGCTGGGAGTAACCCTGCGATGGACTAGCATCCCATCCAGGGGGGAGTAGCAATACTCTCAGTTGCTTCATTCTACAGAAACCGGGTTGAGCTCTGGCCGTGTGGGCCTCCTTGGCTCGTATCCAACTTTACCTTAGGAAGAAACAATGCAAATTAAGAGCCTAACCCTGCGTAACTTTATCTGCTCGTGATTACTGTCTTTGGCTCGCTTCTGGGATTTATGATTTTGTTTCAGAGCTAAGGAAAGAGCTGAGCATGCTCAGAGAATGTCTGTTGCTAAACAAGGTGTGAGTTCCAAGAAACGGCACAAGGTGGTCCTTCACACTTCACACCCGCCATTAAAGAATGTCCGAACAGCCTCCTCAACTTAACACTTACCTGTGAAGAAAGCATTTGATCAGCCCACTGGTCAGCCAAAGAAGATTGAGTTCAAACTCACTGAGGCTATTTCAAATATATTTGAATCTGGAGTTTCCACAGAGATGTGCACAGGTAACTGACATGTTGTTGGTACAGTATTGATTAAAATTGTGTATTCTTTTAGATCCCTGTACTGATCCTCGTACAATTCTATCAAGGTCAAGCTACAGGAAATGGCAGGCGGGTGGGTGGAGGGGGTGGGGGTGGCTGGAAAGGCACAAGGTTTTTGACATGTCTCTCCTAGGGCATATTTTAGCATTATTTTGTCAAATTAAGACGGGTACTTGCTTAAAAAGGGAAATCACCCCAAAAGAGGGATTTCTTTGTTATAGGTGTTGTGGTAGTTTCATAGCTTGTCAAGACCCGTAGTCCTCCTCACTTCAATCAAAATGGCTGACGTTCATCATTGTGATATTGATTTCATTATTTGTTTCCGTTGTGTGCCTTTCAAATGAAGAAAGAAGCTCAATCTGATGGCTCAGTTTTCATTGGCTTATTGCGTGATCTTATGTATGAGGCACATGAGAAATTGGCAGGTGTCCCTCTGTAACCACTGTAACCACAGTGCAAACACTGATTGTGTTGGTTGGTCATTTGTTCAGTGTCAGTAAATATTTATAGTACATCTCACCATCAAGTGTCTTCTTTTGCAGCTTCCAATCTCCCAGAAACAGTGGGATTTGGCAGATTTGCACCCCCAGTAGAGGTTAATGACGACAAACATGATGAAGAAGAGGAAGAGGAATCAGTGTCTGAGGAAAACGGTGAATTTATTTCATCTGCAGAGTTGTTCAGGAATAGGATGAGCAGCAAAGGTTAACACTTGTTTGTCTTTAAATCTCACTTGTTTGTCTTGTTATAGAACTAAGAACTTCCCTGCCCCCTGCTATAGAACTAAGAACTTCCCTGCCCCTTGCTATGCCTCCAGAAACAGTCAGCGCAAGTTGTTGGTGAGAAAACTAAAGGTGCATGGTATCAAATGCCAACACTATGGTTTTGTTTACTGGGCTTTGATAATCTCCTCCCAGGTTCCACTGACTAGCCAATCTATGATACTTGAAAAAATATTTACTTCCCTCTCAGTAACTACTTTAGGAGTTTTCTGGTGGTTTAAAAATATAGGAGGGATTTTAGCTTTTGTTAGCGATTGGATACTAGGGCAAAGGTGTTTTTCTTCAAATTCTGAGAGGTTTTCAGAATTAAAAAGGTTTGTTGATAAACGATACGCAAGCAGATATCCGCTTTTTTACAGTGACTTTCCTTTTAACAGAAATGTCCGGGATATCTGCCTTCAAGAATTACCAACCAGGGGATCCCACTTGCAGACTCTACATAAAAAACCTGGCAAAGCACGTTGATGAAAAGGTAGTCTTTCATTCTATATGATGTTTTGTTAAGGATAGCATCATTCTGTAAAGTCTTTGAAATGTGAAGTAATATTTGATGATGGTAAATGATTTGTTTTCTTGGAGGAAGGTAAGTCTTAGTGGGGGCAACTATGGGAGGAGACTATGGGAACCATAAATTGTCTTTATTCTAACGCATTTTTACTTAGAGTACGAGTAGTCTCTAATTTTGGCGATGGTGATCGTAGGGCGGACGAAATACACACATGCGCGAGCGAAATTTCGAGGAGACACGACGCGAAGGGAGCGCCGAAAATTTATTTTCGTGGCCAAGGGAGCGGGAGTCTTGCTCATCTCTATACAATTTGACAATGGCATGGAGGTGGTGCACACACGGATTAATCCATTGCTTGCTCACAAAAAAAAAAAGAAAAGAAAAAAAAATGCCTGCACTGCAGGCTATACTGATCCATGACGAGATTTTGAGTAGCTGGTTTCTCCTATACATAATTTAAGTGTGCCTGGCAATCTTTACCACACTTCTTTCTTATGCAGAATCTTAAGTACATATTTGGTCGGTACGTCGATCACAGTGTGGAGGAAGAAAAAGACAGGTATGAAGTTTGAACTATTTTATTTTCATTGCAGCAGCAGTATTTACAGGAATAAAAAACGCCTTATTATTTACAGCTTCATATTTGAGAAGCTCAGAAATAAAATTTGAGTTATGAGACCCCTCTTCCCACACCCCCAGAAAAGCAGATCTTGTTCCACTGCTAGCCTGTAGATTTGAGATAAGTTTCGAAACAATAGCACACGTCTTGGAGGATTTTTTCTTCTCCTCTTATCCATAGTCAATTCAAATGCAGCTACAGCTTTATAGCCAGTTGCGTCTTCTCTCCTCCGCAGACGCTCCTCTTAGTAAACACCAGTGAAAGAAAAATATGGGAGTGGGAGCGCTGGAGAGAGAAAACGGGGGCGCGAGGAACGATGGGAAGAGGGAAAAGCCTCCTTTCTCTCCTTTCTCTTCCCAGTATTCCCCGCGCGCTTTACTTTTTCCCTCTTCCCAGCCTCCGCGCGTTTCTACCCAAGCGTACAGTCATGGCGCAACTGTATAAGGCCTCTGCGGTGGAGAGAGGGAGTTGCATCCAAGAGCACGCCCTTGAGCGCCCGTGTTTCCTTTCAGATTTGATGTTCGTCTGATGAAGGAAGGACGCATGAAAGGACAAGCTTTTATCACGTTACCAAGTGAAGAAAAAACTTTAGTAGGCTTTGAGAGACGGGCATGGCTACATCCTGCATGGAAAACCCATGGTCATTGTATCCTTGACTGTTGATTGTTTAGCAAAACTTAAGAAGATAAGTGAGAGGTGGCTGGAGCGTTATCTGGCAAAGGATCCTTTCAATTTAGAAAAACTCAGCTTGATAGACGGTCTAGAGAACACAAACAACAAAATCGAAAAGGCGTGTTCAATTTCGGGGTTGGATTCAGTGGTGAGGGGGTGGTCTGGGGTTTTGGGTTTGGGGGCTACAACCATGTTGGAGCATTTCCCTTCAAGACCCAAAGGGAATTACACCTTGCCACCTCCCTGGACACGCCCTAAATTTCTTTTGTTTGTGTTCCTTTCTCCTCTAAGGGGCCGACCATTTAACTCTTGAGGGGGGGGGGGGGGGGTGGATGATTTCGGAAAAAAATTTCCTGCAAGCCCTTGTCTGAAGAAAAAAATTGCATGCAGCACAAACGAAATAGAAAAAAAATTCTTGCACTGCTGCAAGCAAGAAAAAAAAATGTTGCAAAGCTATTTCATCATTCCAGGGGGACTTTACAAAATCCAAGCAAAACTGCAACCATTCTTCCCTTGCTCCCTTTAAACTCTGGAGTTGGTTATGCTTCAGAATGTGCAATGCATTCTTAGCTTTATAGGGTCCGACAATCTGTGAGCCAGCGAGCCACTCCAGTTAGCCTAAATCACACTCTGGTTTAGCCAAAACAACATTCCGGTTAGCCTACAGTTATTAGCTTTAATAGGTAGCTTGCGGTTAGCCCTATATTTAACAATTAGATTATGAGCTCGAGATTTCTATCGCGTGATAGTTGATGAGGCTGAAGGCCGAATCAACTATCACGCATAGAAATCGAGAGCGAATAATCTAATTGTTTTAGTATAAATCTCGATTAATATTCCACTAAAGTGAAAAGTTTTACATCATTGCACTGTTATTTTGAGGTATAAGACTGTGCCTGCCACTCACCTTTTCGCTACTCACTATTTATCACGGAATAGATAGCGAGTAGGGTAGCCAATCAGATTGCAGCATTTATGATAGAACGCTAGTAGATTTATACTAAAATGGGATATAAAGGGATTTCTGGCTTGCACGGTTCACAAGGCTCGCGAGTCATAGGAGTCATGCAAGCCATTATGGTTAGCCTAAATTACACATTGGCTAACTTAGTTAGCACTGCAGTTAGCCTACAGTTCCTTTATAGGTAGCTTGCAGTTAGCCTTTTTATTGGGATTAGGGATTTCTGGCTCGCTGGCTCGTACTGTATCCAAACTCGTTAGCTTTATAATATCACAAGCAGTAATCGAGGTAAATTTTTCTATTTAAAGAATCAAGTTTTATTAGACAAAGAAAAATAATTTGTTCATTTTTAATCTTTTTAACTGAAGCATTTTCATGTAACACAGCATTTATAACATATAACATTTTTGCCATTTTTGATTTTTGCGATGTTTTAGTAATACACCTATCAGTGTCTAGCCCCAATGGGGGGAGTGCAGGCATACCCAAGGGCTATAATGATTGACATTTTCAAATATTTTGGGTCACTAAAATTTTTAAATTCCCCACCCTCTGCCATTTCAAACCTTGGTTAAATCCTTAATTCTTGTTATGAAACTATTCTATGATTCTTGTTGTCAACCGTAAATAACATGTATTTATATTTTTCTATGTTTAAATATTTGTAAATAAGATATATCTCTATTATAACATATTCAGTATAAAAAGAAACTGATCCAAACCTTTCTTGTTGTCAGCCGTAAATAAATAACAGTAACATGTATCTATATTTTTCTATGTTTTTATATTTTTAAATAAGATATATCTTTATTATAATATATATTCAGTATAAAAAGAAACAGATCCAAACCTTTCTTGTTGTCAACTATAAATAAATAAACAAGTAAACAGTAACATGTATCTATATTTTCAATGTTTTTATATTTTAAAATGAGATATATAATTATGCCATAAAAAATTTTTCCCGGACCACCCTGAAGCGCAAAAATAAAAACCAGGAAGGCCTTTATAGAAGCCTGGCATAATGAGAGTAACCAGGCCTAAAGATCCAACCCACTTGAGGATACACTGGGAACAAGCCTACAGTGCTCGGTAGTAATGGGAACCACGAAGAACATTAAAATAGCTTGAAATTTTGTAGTTTTAACTTAATAAATGGACAGTTGTAGCTCTAAAAAAATAAATAACTGTTATGTCACAAAATGGCACTATTATGCCGGCAAATAGCACTATTATGCCGGCATTATGCTCGATGCTCCACCTATAGTATTATGCTCGAAATTATGCTGGCATAATATGTCAAACCCTAATTAGTAAGCTCATACAAAAAAAATAGTGTACATGTAAGTGATTTTCATAATCCCATGAAACAAACTCAAGCCCATGCATTTCACTTATGATTTATCTATTTGTTGTCTTGTCTGTGAACAAAGCTCCAGCTGGAATTGAAAACTAATGTAAGAACTCTTTTTTTTTTTTTGAGGAAAAAAATGCTGCAGAGAAATGAAGAGGGAAAAAAAATATCCTGCAGAGCATTTAGAAGGAAAAAAAATATCCTGCCCACCAGGTTGCTAGAAAAAAAAAGCTTGCTGACCAGAAATCATCCACCCCCCCCCCCCCCAAAAGTTAAATGGTCGGCCCCTAACTCCTAGAACATCCCTAACATCATTGACTCTCGTTTACTAAGGTTTAATCATTACCTGTTCCTTAACTTGCTATTTCCAGCAATTCGCACGATCAGCTAAAGCGAAAGACTAGATTTCCGCCGTCGACGGGAAAGTGGGAATCAGCTGAGAATTGAAGTAAAGCTGAGAACGACGATGGTTGCACTCGCTGACGCCACGTGACTATGTTCTGCACGTGATCGTCACGTTATGATCTCGAGTTTGGACCTTGTGAGAGCGCGCAGAGAAAAAGCCAACCCGACGCGCGCAGAATGAGTTGTCTGTCCTACAACGTAATTCACCGAATAAAAATCTGAGATGAGTCGGCGAAGCTATTTCGCCTGGTGCCCTTGAGGTACCTTCGAGGTCTGAGGGAACGTTTTCCTTAGAAACATTTTAAAACATATGAGCAAATTTATCAAAAGATGATTAAAGAACATCTAGGTTATTTTCAGATTATGAGCTACTACAGAAAACGATTTTTTTTCCTCAATAAAGTGCTTTCAGTGAGTTGAGTTTGTATTCAGTTTCTATTACTATATTGTTATCTAATGGATTGTAAATTCAAATGTACCTCAAGCCTGTTACTCGTTGCCTCAAAGACTTTTTGAAAATCCAGAATCGGTGGATATTTCATACAGGACCACTCCGTTTTTTGAGAAGCATGGCGCTGATTTTGGTTTCTGAACAATTCTCTTTTGCACGTTTTGACATCGGTTGTCAGAGTTCGCAGGCTCATTTCCTTCCAATGATTTCGATCTTGCTAAGCCAAGGTTGAGACGGTCTGCTCTATCTCGAGGTATCTTGATATCTTTCGTAAGCTCAGGATCAGATTTCCTCGCGTCGTATGGGCCGCCTCCTTCTGTATGGATCGTTGGTGTTGTTGTCAGGATGGACAAGGGTTGCCGCAGCTGTAAATAACAGGAGGATCTGCTGCCTTTGGCAAGCGATGGAGCCGACATGGATCTTTTCAACTTTTTTTCATGAAATCGTCTTCGTTCCTCTATTTGCAGCTCTTTGTTTTCAGGTTTACGTTTCCCCACTCGACTTTGGTGACGTCTTTTGGCATAGATTGTTGCAGTTGTTACCTCGATGGACAAAGGATGCTGTCGCTGTAAACCATCACAGAAGCTGCTGCTTGTAGCAAGGAGTGGAGCTGACATGGACCTTTTCAGGATTATTTGGCTAGACGTCGGACGAGCACTTGCCATGAGCACGGCTGGATCACAGGAGGCTGATCGTGTCAAGCGACTACGCTTTTCTTCTGTTTCCATCTCCACAGCATCTTCTTTAGGAAATTTAGGATGTGTGCTTCCCACACGACATCTTTCGGCGTGGATCGTTGCAGTTATTGTGATGGTGGAGGGTTGCTGCAGTTGTAAACCCTCGCAGAAGCTGTTTGTTTTAGCGAGCCTGTGTAGAGTAACGGAACTTCTTTTAGCAAGCAATGGAACTGACATGGATCTTTTCTGCATCATGTCGTGAGGCTTTTCAGGTAGATAATTTGAGACCACTGCTTGTTCGCAGGACGCTGATCTGGCCAAGCGTGCCTTGTTGTTTACGATGTTTTCCTGTTCTGCAACACCTTTCAGTGAACCGAAAAGATTTCTGCTGGCTGGATTGCACGAGGTTTTCGGAATCTTAATAACTCAATTACCGCGTTTCTAAAGCGGCGATCCCTATAGCAGTAAATCAATGGGTTTGCAATAGAATTCAACTGCATCAATGTTTCCGTCGGACGGAAAGCCCAGTAATAGGGAAGGGTTGGAAAAACGTTTGCTAAGATTCCAACACCGGCTGATGGGACAAAGGAACAAAACACAGCAGCCGTCATCAAGCCTGTTGTCTTGGCAACTTTGTGTTCGAGTTTTGCTGTGACGAGCGCACTGACTTGCCTGATTTGGTTCAGTTTGCGTCTGCGTACTCCAAGGTACACCATAATATAAAAATATACGATCAGTATCAATTTAACAGCGCCCAGAAAAATGATAACGGTAAACACTGTAGTTAGAAACTTAGAGTTCGCGTCGATCGCTAACGCTACAGTGTGTGGGAGCATTGTTAACAGGGATGCAAACCAAGCGCCTATTGGAAGCTTTTTGAGACGGCTTCTTGTCAAAATAGCCTTGTAGTCCTTCCATTTTTGTACTGCCACGTACCTTTCCCAAGCAATCAGAGTCAGGTGGTATAAAGTAGTGATGTAAATTGCTAACGTTGCATTAAAATAGACTGAGTCTAACACACAAATATCCTCCGAAAAGACTCGTCGGGCGATTAACAAGTCGACAGCAGGCGATTAACAAGTCGACAGAAGCAGATAACGGCATGCTTGTAGCGCCAACTAGAAGATCAGCAACGGCAAGACTCGATAACAGAATGTTTGAGAGCTTTTGTAACTCTTTCCGTTGCTTCACAGCTATGATTACTAATGCGTTCAAAAAAATTGTCGTGGGAGAAGCAATAAACACGATTGCAACTAAAATCCAACGAATTGTGTTGTCAGTTAAGTCCGACGTGAAATCTGGGTATGCCGGGCAAATTAACACTGACCTGCCTTGGGTGGAAGGGTTGATAGCTGTTTCTGTGTTGTTTAAGTCCATGGCTGGGTACGATGTCACCGTAAATCGCTCTTTATACCTCAAGTAAGCAACTTTAAGCCCTCGATGAGTGATCTTTAGGGAAACGTGCTAGTGGCTAACGAAGATTGTTTTCGTGCAGCGTGTTTTATTTGCTAGTAAATTATACGGTGTGGCTTCTTTATATTACACAAAAAATTGGTAAGTGCTTTTTAATACAGGACAAGGACAAAAATTAATTAGCAAACCAAACTGTAAGGAAAAAAAGAAAACGACAAAACAAGCTGAGTAATGAACTGCCAGATTATCCCAGTTACAAAGAGTTCTGCCTTAACAACAAGATACTAATCGAAACAAATCAACCAGGTCAATTGTCAGCATTTTTTTTCGCAGATTGTCAGAAACTCCCCTTTGTCATCCCTTCCGAAGCTTTAAAAGTAAAACGTTGCGGGGCATTATTAAAAATTACTAAACAAAACAACAAGAATTTAAAACTCCCGGTCAACAACCAATCAATAGCCCAAGAAATTCACCTTAACACAAAAGGGCAGCAAGCCCTCTAAAGGCCAGGAAGTTCGACAAATATCTAAGTGCGCTTTCCAAGTAAAACAATAAATGGTTTTAGCCTTTTTCGTTTTAACGCTAAGCCTTTGCCGCCGTTCTCAAGCGAAGAGAACGTGCTGTTCGATCACGAGTTCGAAAAAAGGGCGAATACGACTCACCGCCCGACAAACTGAGTATAGTCGAAAAAGTTGTCCTTCCTTTTAGAAGAATTCAAATTTAACCACAGACGTTTAATAAGACAAACTCTAATTCATTCTCCGATATCACCTGCAAACGTGAATTTGCGCGAAAATTAATTCGTGGTAGAACTTACTTGAAAGTTGCAGTTGATAGGACTATTGCCTCATCAGGGAAAGGTTTTAAAGTTTTATTCAAACTTTGACGATAGGTTTTTACCCAAAAAACGGGACATTCAATTCAATTAATACACTTTAGCGGCTAACAATCTTTCACAAAACGCCAGAGAACAGACTAGTCGAAACTAGATTGGTACTCATCTTATCCATTAGGTTAACAGTACCTTTCATTTAAATGTAAATGTTTCACGTTCACAAAAGGCATATTAAATTTATGTTGACCAAAGGTTCTCGCCATATCTCTTTGTAAAAACATAACCATCAAACAAAACGCCTCCTTACTTTGTACGAACAAAAAATTGCAGCCGTTTCGCTATCGATATTTTTCTTCTTTAATCCCAAAACCCTAAGTATGAACTATTCGTTCTTTTAGCTTAATTTTAGGTACTGATGTTTCCTCTTCAAATTGATAATTTTTTTGTAAGTGAGTTCGCATTGATCCCTTCAAATTAATCAGACTGCCTCCGCAATTTGTAGTAATGCACTTTCACTACAGGGCAGCATAAAATTTTGCTATCGAGAATAGCAATTTTTTGCTAGCTTCATTAGCTCACCTCCCCAGCGAACACCTGTCACACGTCAGTGGGTTGTTTTAGCGTTTTCTCTGCTACTAGTTTAATCGAATTGTTCACGAGCTCTGCCAACGAGGGGAGCGGCACTTGGTAACTGTGAGTTCACGTATTATAGAAAAACTCCTTGGATCACAAGAAGTGTTAGTGAGGCCGTTTTAAACGTCGAATATTTCACGTGCCGAATCTACTGCATATGAGTAAAATCAGATTCGGCACATGAAAAGCGAGCTTTTCTGTTAAAGCGAGCATTTCTTTTCGATTTTTCAACAACTTTTTCGCGCGACTCCTCAACTTGCAGGATATGAGCTGATAGCGTATCAGCCGGGAGCCAATCAGGTGACGCTTGCTTGCTCGTATCCAGGCAACCTCGTTCGCTTTTTGTACAACAGTTTCACGACAGATCTCTTAAAAGCAATTTTAAATCCAACCCCTCTATATTTCAACTCGTCTAGAACAGCGCATAGGGAAATTTCTTTTAGTTTTGTACAGATTTACATAAATTTGATAACAATATCAGTTAAAGAGCGAGCAGGTGCGAGTGTTAACTGAATGTGTTAAAGTTGCCCCAAAGTTTGAACTGGCAATGCCGGAATTATGTATACACAGGAGCATACCATAAGCCGTCACAACCGTAAAAGAAACGAGAACAGTGAATTAAAATCAAACCACAAAAAGGTGCGATCATTTTCGCAGTAAATGGTTCACAGAAAAATGAAAACGTATTATTGTGGACAGGAAACTTTAAAAATGTTTCAAAAATTCACAGAAACAGGTTTTTGCACACAGCTCTGCTCGAAATAAGAGCCGCGGCGGGGGGAGGGGAGGGGAAGGTGGAGGGGGGGTGGAGCTAAGCTCACATGTTCTCTCGTGTGCTACACGATCTAAGCATCAACAGATGGTGTGACCGATCCACAAATCAAAATTCCTTTGGGACTTCAAAACAGTTCAGTTGTAGATATGCCGTTTCTGAACAATAATTTTATCTACTGCTGTAACAGGTAAACAGCATTGTTAAAACACAACAATCTCTTTGTCACAAAGCGTCAAAGTGTGTATATGTAAACTTCTGCCAGTGGTTTCACGGGTGGTTTTGGCTGCCCATTTTCTCCCGCGACTAATCCCGTGTCTCGCCTCTTGCCAACTCACGTGACTTGTTCTGCAAGTGATCGTCACATTATGATCTCCAGTTTGGACCTTGTGAGAGTGCGCAGAGTAAAAGCCAACCCAACGTGCGCAGAATGAGTTGTCTGTCCTACAACGTAATTCACCGAATAAAAATTTGAGATGAGTCGGCGAAGCTATTTCGCCAGGTGCCCCTGAGGTATCTTTGAGGACTGAGGAATAGTTTTCCTTACAAAAACATATAAGCAAATTGACCAAAAGAAAATTAAAGAACATTTAAGTTATTTTCAGATCATGAGCTTCTAGGGGAAGGTACTTTTTTTCTTGGGGGGGGGGGAGGGCTGGGGCCTCAGAGGGGAGGGTCAACAGTGAAAGTCAGCACTAAAAGGGGAGGGCCATACCTCATGTGAGCTATTCGAGGGAGGGTCACACATCTTTTCCAGAAATTTTTAATTAGAATTTTTGTGATACTGGTTTCCATTTTTCTTACAGATTAAGTTTTTCTTCTCACCTACTTTGATTTAATTGGGTGTTTTATTATAGGTACTAGGTTACATTTCTACATGTATATTATGCCATGGCACATAGTTTTTCTCAGAGGACTCGTGTCCTTTTCGGTCCGTATCGAGAAGTACTTGACTCAGGTATCGTTTCTTCAGCTTCTTGCTGTTGGCTATCCGCTGTCTGATCTCCTGAATCGTTTAGTTCTGAAGAGTTACTAGTAGATCCAACAATGCGCTCTACCCTGTCGGAAATGTAGGAAATATTTGTTTTTGACAGGCAGATTCGCATGTTAAACAAATAAACCTTTCTGTTAAAATGACCAACAACAATGCCGGCTAGTCGGAGAAAGAAGTGCGTGTATTTTTCCTTAGATATTTTATGTTCAAAACTTTTATAATACTCAAATACTTCCATATTCAAACTTCAGCTATAAAACGTAAATATTCCACACTGATTGTTCGCATTTTCCTTGTTTCAGCTCGCACACATTCAATATCGAGATATATTCATATTCAAACAGTTTGCGTTCACAAGCGAAACGTTCTGAGGTTTCTACAGCATGGAACATACCATGTAGTAGTGAGGGGAGGGTCGCACTTTTGTCAGTCACCTAAAGGTGGGGGGTCAGGAGTTTTTTTATGAAAACGCAAGGAAGGGCCAACACTATTTTGGGAAAAAATACCAAAATTCCCCAGCCCTCCCCCCCCCCCCCAAAGAGAAAACGTAACCTTCCCTAGGGACAATGATATTTTTCTCAAAAAAGTGTTTTCAGTAAGTTGGGTTTGTATTCAGTTTTTATTACTATATTGTTATCTAATGAATTGTAAATTCAAATGTACCTCAAGCCTGTTACTCGTTGCCTCAAAGACGTTTTGAAAATCCAGGATCTGTGGATATTTCATACAGGACCACTACGTTTTTTGAGAAGCATGACGCTGATTTTGGTCTCCGAACAATTCTCTTTTGCACGTTTTGACATCGGTTGTCAGAGTTCCCAGGCTTATTTTCCTCCAATGATTTCGGTCTTGCTAAGCCAAGGTTGAGACGGTCTGCTCTATCTCGAGGTACCTTGGTATCTGTCGTCAGTTCAGGATCAGTTTTCCTCGCGTCATATGGGCCGCCTCCTTCTGAATGGATCGTTGGTGTTGTTGTCAGGATGGACAAGGGTTGCCGCAGCTGTAAATAACAGGAGGCAGCTGCTGCCTTTGGCAAGCGATGGAGTCGACATGGATCTTTTCAACTTTTTTTCATGAAATCGTCTTCGTTCCTCTGTTTGCAGCTCTTTGTTATTACGTTTACCTTTCCCCACTTGACTTTGGTGACGTCTTTTGGCATGGATTGTTGCAGCTGCTACCTCGATGGACGAAGGATGCTGTCGCTGTGAACCATCACAGAAGCTGTTGCTTATAGCAAGGAGTGGAGCTGACATGGATCTTTTCAGAATTATTTAGTTAGACCTTGGACGAGCACTTTCCATGAGCAGGGCTGGATCACAGGAGGCTGATCGTGTCAAGCGAATACGCTTTTCTTCTGTTTCCATCTCCACAGCGTCTTCTTCAGGAAATTTAGGACGAGTGCTCCCCTCACGACATCTTTCGGCGTGATCGTTGCAATTATTGTGATGGTGGAGGGTTGCTGCAGTCGTGAACCCTCGCAGAAGCTGTTTGTTTTAACGAGCCTGTGTAGAGTAAATGAGCTTCTTTTAGCAAGCAATGGAACTGACATGGATCTTTTCTGCATCATTTCATGAGGCTTTTCAGGTGGATAATTTAAGACCACAGCTTGTTCGCAGGACGCTGATCTGGCCAAGCGTGCCGTGTTGTTTTCGATGTTTTGCTGTTCTGCAACACCTTTCAGTGAACCGAACGGATTTCTTCGTCTGACAAATCGCACGGCACCATGGCCATCTGCTGGGTGGATTGCTCGAGGTTTTTCAGAATCTAAATAACTCAATTACCGCGTTTCTAAAGCGGCGATCTCTATAGCAGTAAATCAGTGGGTTCGTTATAGAGTTCAACTGCATCAATGTTTCCGTTGGACGGTAAACCCAGGAATAGGGAAGGGCTGAAAAAACGTTTGCTAAGATTTCAACGCCGGCCGATGGGACAAAGGAACAAATCACAGTAGCTGTCATCAAGCCTGTTGTCTTGGCAACTTTGTGTTCGAGTTTTGCCGGCTGTGACGAGCGCGCTGACTTGCCTGATTTGGTTCAGTTTGCGCCTGCGTACTCCAAGGTACACCATAACATAAAAATATACAATCAGCATCAATTTAACAGCGCCTAGAAAAATGATAACGGTGAACACTGTAGTTATAAACTTAGAGTTCGTGTCGATCACTAACGCTACAGTGTGTAAGAGCATTGTTAACAGGGATGCAAACCAAGCGCCTATTGCAAGTTTTTTGACAGGGCTTCTTGTCAAAATAGCCTTGTAGTCCTTCCATTTTTGTACTGCCACGTACCTTTCCCAAGCAATCAGAGTCAGGTGGTATAAAGTAGTGATGTAAGTTGCTCACATGGAATAAAAATAAACTAAGCCTAAAATATAAACATCCTCCAAAAAGACTCGTCTGGCAATAAACAGGTCAACAGCAGCAGATAACGGCATGCTTGTAGCGCCAATTAGAAGGTCAGCAACGGCGAGACTCGACAACAGAATGTTTGAGAGTTGCTGTAATTCTTTCTGTTGTCTCACAGCTATGATTACTAATGCGTTCAATAAAATTGTCGTGGGAGAAGCAAAAGAGGCGATTGCAACGAAAATCCATGGAATTGTGTTGTCAGTTAAGTCCCACACGATATCTGGGTTTTCTGGGCAAATTAGCACTAACCTGCCTTGGGTGGAAGCGTTGGCGGCTGTTTCTGTGTTGTTTAAGTCCATGGCTGGGTACGCTGTCACGGTAAAACGCTCTTTAGACCTCAAGTAAGCAACTTTTAGCCACTAGCAAAGAACTTTGCGTCTCGACGAGTGATCTTTAGAAAAACGTGCTACTAGCTAACGAACACTGTTTTCGTGCAGCGTGTTTTATGTGCCAGTAAATTTAAAGGGGGGCTCTTTACATTACGAGAAAAATTGATCAGTGTTTTTAATATAGGACAAGGACAAAGAAACTAATCATCAGCAAACCGAACTGTAAGGAAGAAGCACAAAATGGTAAAACTAGCTAATATACTGCCCTATTATCCCATTTACAAAGAGTTGTGCCTCAAAAACAAGATACCAAACGAAACCAATTAGACAGGTCAATTGTCAGCATTATTTTTCGCGGGTTGTCAGAAACTCCCCTTTGTCATCAGATCTGAAGCTTTGAAAGTAAAATGTTGGGAGGCATGCATTATTAAAAGTTACTAAACAAACAACTAGGATTAAAACTCCCGGTCAACAACCAATCAATAATCCAAGATTTTCACCTTAAAACAAAGCGGCAGCAGAGTCCTCTAAAAAGGCTAGGAAGTACGATAAGTATTTGAGTGCGCTTCCCAAGCCGTTCGATAAGGCAAACTCTAATTTATTCTCTGATATCACCTGCGCGAAAATTAATTCGTAGGCTGTTATTCGAACTACGTTAACATCAATCAATCAATCAATAAACTTTATTTGCCCTCGAATTTACAGTGTAGCACTCAAGTGCTAATATCTTCGAGCCAATTACATTAATAAATAATTACAATAAAAAGTTAATTCTAACATCTTGAAAGTTGCTGTTGGTAGGAATATTACCTAATGGATGATTTTAGAGTTTTGTTTAAACTTTGACAATAGAAATGAAAGCAACAGTTTCTTAGCCCAAAAAGCAGGACAGAAAACTAGGCATTAAATTCAAATGTCTGGCGGCGAAGAATCTTTCACAGAATGCCAGAAAACAAACTAGATTAATGCTCATCTTATTCGTTGCGTTATGAGTACCTTCTATTTAAATATAAATGTTGTACGTCCACAAAAGGCATATATTATGGACAGATCTGTTGGACAAAAATAACCTTTAAACAAAATGCTTCCTTACTTTTTACGAACAAATAATTGCAGCCGTTTTACTATCGTTATTTTTCTTCTTTACCCCCCCCCCCCAAAACGCTAAGTATAAACTATTCGTTCTTTCAGTTTAATTTTAGGCAAGATGTTTCCTTTTTAAATTGATAGTTTTTTTTCTAAGGGAGTTTGCATCGATCCCTTCAAATTACTCAAACTGCCTCCGCAATTTATATTATGTTCTATTACTACAAAATTTGGCTAGCTTCATTAGCTCGCCTCGCCATCGAACACCTGTCACTCTTCGGTGTGTTGTTTTAGCGTTTCTTCTGCGATGTGTTGTCTTAGCCCTTCTTCTACTTTACTGAATCGCATTGATTACGAGCTCAGCCAACGAGGCGTGCAGTACTAAGTTAGCTGTGAGTCCATGTATTATAGATGAACCCTGTGAATCATAAGAGCTTTAGTGAGGCGCTTTTTAAACGTCGAATGTTTCACGTGCCGATTTTATTAAATGTCATGACTATTGTCATGGACACACATATTTCATTTCTCTTTGTATTTCGTTAAATAATAAACTGCAAATTGATGGAAAGTTTGCGCGTAATCAAGGGCAAAAAGTCTAAAAGAGCGTAAAGAACGGTGCTTAAAGATTCGTAATGGGCTGAAAAGAGGTGTAAATTTTATTAAGTGGTCACAGCAAAGCCGCTCAAAATACAAGGGGAAAATCGTTGATGATCACCTTATATTTCATTTTTACCTGTCTTCTGCAAAAATAACCTGTCAATTACAAAATGTATTGCGCGTAAAGAAGGATAAAGAATCGTAAAGAGCATAAACAGCAGTGCGTAAAGATTCGTAAACAGGGTTAAAGAGCCGTAAAGTATTGACAGCAATGCCAGACAAAATACAGCGGGAAAATCCTGAATGAATATGGAGACGTAAAAATTTCATTTCTTTCTCTATTTTCACAAATAAGAACAGCTAATTACACCCATCTTCATTTTTGTGCTTTACGAATCTTTATTGCCCTTTACGCAGCCATTACGCGTTCTGTGAATTTACGCGTCTTTACGCACCACGGAACCGATGCGTAAAGAAAAGGCCTATTATTTACGTATGTTTACGCGTGATATAAACAATAGTAAATCCATGATTTCATGCTGTGGATCTCCTGCAAATGAGCAAAATCAGATTCGTTAAATGAAAAACTACGAAAGCAAATATACGACAGCATTTCTTTTCAACAACTTTTTCGCGCGACTTCTCTACGCGCAGGATATTTAGTAAATAAACCCCTTCCGGTGGCTGATGTATTGGAGGATATATAATGCCCGAGGGTGAAGGATTGTCCGAAAAATGAACAGTCGCTTCTCGGCCAACTGTGAAATATTGAGGACAACCTTTCAGCCAAGGGCATTATCCTCCGATATACCAGCAAACCAGAAAGGTTTATTTATTGTAATTTGTATAGCGCACCCGCTTTATTGTGAGAGAAAATAGACAGCGAGGGTGTCACAGCACATTTGCAGCTTAAACGCAAATCTAGGTTGGTTAGTTTACTCGATTTTATTACATTGTGATTAAAACTGAGAAGTTAAAACCTGACGAAGGGACTTTATTTCTTGTTTTTCTCGCTTCAATAAAATTGGATCGGAAGACAGGTATCGCCCGACACCCGCCGTCCGATTTTGTACCACCAGTGAGCGCGCGCGGAAATTAATCGGTGGGTTATGAGCTGATAGCCTGTCAGTAGGAGATAAACAGAGCGCATGCTTGCTCGTCTCCAGGGACATTTTCAACTCGTCTAAAACCACGCATGGGGAGCTTTCTTCCAGTTTTGTAGATGACATGAGAACATATTTACATATTATTAGCGCCCATGTTTCCTTTCAGATTTGATGTTCGTCTGATGAAAGAAGGACGCATGAAAGGACAAGCTTTTATCACGTTACCAAGTGAAGAAAAAGCTAAGAAGGCTTTGAGAGACGTGCATGGCTACATCCTGCATGGAAAACCCATGGTCATTGTATCCTTGACTGTCGATTGTTTAGCAAAACGTAAGAAGATATGAGGGGTGGCTGGAGTGTTATCTGGCAAAGGATGCTTTCAATTTAGAAAGACTCAGTTTGATAGACGGTCTAGAGGACACAAACAACAAAATCCAAAAGACATGTTCAATTTCGGGCTGCAACCCTGTTGGAGCAGTACCCTTCCTGACCCAAAGGGAATTACACCTTGCCACCTCCCTGGACACGCCCCTAAATCTCTTTTGTTTGTGTTCCTTTCTCTTTTAACTGCTTGAACAGCCCTAAGATCATTGACTCTCCTTTACTAAGGTATAATCATTACATGTTCCTTAGCTTGCTATTTCCAGAAATTCGCACGATCAGCTAAAGCGAAAGACTAGATCTCCGCCTTCGACGGAAAAGAGGGAATCAGCTGAGAATTGAAGTAAAGCTGTGAACGATGTTGGTTGCACTCTCTGGTGCCACGTGACTATGTTCTGCATGTGATCGTCACATTATGATCTCCAGTTTGGACCTTGTGAGAGTGCGCAGAGAAAAAGCCAACCCGACGCGCGCAGAATGAGTTGTCTGTCCTACAACGTAATTCACCGAATAAAAATCTGAGATGAGTCGGCGAAGCTATTTCGCCAGGTGCCCCTGAGGTATCTTTGAGGTCTGAGGAACAGTTTTCCTTACAAACACTTAAAACATAGAAGCAAATTGAAGTTATTTTCAGATTATGAGCTTCTAGGGACAACGATATTTTTCCTCAATAAAGCGTTTTTCAGTAAGTTGGATTTGTATTCAGTTTCTATTACTATATTGTCATCGAATGGATTGTAAATTCACATGTACCTCAAGCCTGTTACTCGTTGCCTCAAAGGCTCTTTGAAAATCCAGGATCTGTGGATATTTCATACAGGACCACTCCCTTTGTTGAGAAGCAGGGCGCTGATTTTAGTCTCTGAACAGTCCTCTTTTGCACGTTTTGACATCGGTTGTCAGAGTTCGCAGGCTCATTTTCCTCCAATGATTTCGATCTTGCTAAGTCAAGGTTAAGACGGTATGCTCTATCGCGAGATATCTTGGTATCTTTCGTTAGTTCAGGATCAGTTTTCCTCGCGTCGTATGGACCGCCTCCTTTTGTATGGATCGTTGATGTCGTTGTCAGGATGGATAAGGGTTGCCGCAGCTGTAAATAACAGAAGGAGCTGCTGCCTTTGGCAAGTGATGGAGCCGACATGGATCTTTTCAACTTTTTTTCATGAAATCGTCTTCTTTCCTCTATTTGCTGCTCTTTCTCATTAGGTTTTATACGTTTCCCCAGTCGACTTTGGTGACGTCTTTTGCCGTGAATTACTGCAGTTGTTACCTCGAAGGACGAAGGATGCTGTCGCTGTGAACCATCACAGAAGCTGCTGCTTGTAGCAAGGAGTGGAGCTGACATGGACCTTTTGAGTATTATTTGGCTGGACTTTGGGCGAGCCCTTTCCATGAGTAGGGCTGGATCACAGGAGGCTGATCGTGTCAAGCGAATACGCTTTTCTTCTGTTTCCATCTCCACCGCATCTTCTTCCGGAAATTTAGGACAAGTGCTCCCCTCACGACATCTTTCGGCGTGAATCGTTGCAGTTATTGTGATGGTGGAGGGTCGCTGCAGTTGTGAACCCTCGCAGAAGCTGTTTGTTTTAGCGAGCCTGTGTAGAGTAAATGAGCTTCTTTTAGCAAGCAATGGAACTGACATGGATATTTTCTGCATCATTTCATGAGGCTTTTCAGGTGGATAATTTAAGACCACAGCTTGTTCGCAGGACGCTGATCTGGCCAAGCGTGCCTTGTTGTTTTCGATGTTTTGCTGTTCTGCAAAACCTTTCGGTGAACCGAAAAGATTTCTTCGTCTAACAAATCGAACGGCACCATCTGCTGGCTGGATTGCTCGAGGTTTTCGGAATCTTAATAACTCAATTACCGCGTTTCTAAAGCGGCGATCTCTATAGCAGTAAATCAGTGGGTTCGCTATAGAGTTCAACTGGATCAATGTCTCCGTCGGACGGAAAACTGAGTGATTGCGAAGGACTGGAAAAACGTTTCCTAAGATTCCAACACCGACTGATGGGACAAAGGAACAAATCACAGCAGCTGTCATCAAACCTGTTGTCTTGGCAACTTTGTTTTCGAGTTTTGCTGTGACGAGCGCGCTGACTTGCCTGATTTGGTTCAGTTTGCGTCTGCGTACTCCAAGGTACACCATAACATAAAAATATACAATCAGTATCAATTTAACAGCGCCCAGAAAAATCATGACCGCAAACCAAACGTTTATAAACTTAGGGTTCGCGTCGATCACTAACGCTACAGTTTGTGGGAGCATTGTTAACAGGGATGCAAACCAAGCGCCTATCGCAAGCTTTTTGAGACGGCTTCTTGTCACAATAGCCTTGTAGTCCTTCCATTTTTGTACTGCCACGTACCTTTCCCAAGCAATCAGAGTCAGGTGGTATAAAGTAGTGATGTAAATTGCCAACATCGAATTAATATAGACTGAGTCTAAAACACAAATATCCTCCACAAAGACTCGTCGGGCAATGAACAAGTCAACAGCAGCAGATAACGGCATGCTTACAGCGCCATTTAGAAGGTCAGCAACGGCGAGACTCGACAACAGAATGTTTGAGAGTTTTTGTAATTCTTTCCGTTGCCTCACAGCTATGATTACTAATGCGTTCAAAAAAATTGCCGTGGGAGACGCAACAGACACGATTGCAACTAAAACCCAACGGATTGTGTTGTCAGTTAAATCCCATATGAAATCTGGGTATGCTGGGCAAATTAACACTGACCTGCCTTGTGTGGAAGCGTTGACGGCTATTTCTGTGTTGTTTAAGTCCATGGCTGGGTACGATATCACGGTAAAACGCTCTTTGGACCTCAAGTATGCAAATTTCAGCCACTGGCAAAAGAACTTTGCGTCTCGATGAGTGATCTTTAGGAAAACGTGCTACTAGCTAACGAAGACTGTTTTCGTGCAGCATGTCTTATATCCCAGAAAATTTAAAGGGGGGCTCTTTACATTACAAGAAAAAATGGTCAGTGTTTTAAAATACAGGACAAGGACAAAGAAACTAATCATCAGTAAACCGATCTGTAACGAAGAAGCACAAAATGACAAACCTAGATAATGGACTGCCATGTTATCCCATTTACAAAGAGTTGTGCCTCAAAAACAAGATACTAAACGAAACCAATTAACCAGGTCAATTGTCAGCATTATTTTTCTCGGGTTGTCATAAACTCCCCTTTGTCATCACATCCGAAGCTTTGAAAGTAAAATGTTGGGAGGTATTATTAAAAGTTACTAAACAAAACAACAAGGATTAAAACTCCTGGTCAACAACCAATCAATAGCCCAAGAAATTCACCTTAAAACAAAACGACAGCAGCGTCCTCTAAAGGCTAGGAAGTACGACAAAAAGCATTTAAGTGCGCCTCCCCGGTAGAAAATGAATAGTTATTAGCCTTTTTCGTTTTAACGTTAAGACTTTGCCGCCGTTTTCAAGCGAAGAGAAAGTGCTTTTTGACCACAAGTTCGGAAAAAAGGGCGAACATGCATGACTCAACGCCCAACAAATTCCTTTTGGAATAATTCAGATTTAATGTTGTGACTTTTCAACCCCAGGTGTTTGATAAGGCAAACTCTAATTTATTCTCTGATATCACCTAATTCGTAGGCTGTTATTAGATCTTACGTTAACATCTTGAAAGATGCAGCTGGTAGGACTATTGCCCAATGGATGATTTTAGAGTTTTGTTCAAACTTTGACGATAGAAGTGAAAGCAATAGTTTCATACCCCAAAAGGTAGGACAGAAAACTAGGCATTAAATTCAAATGTTTGGCGGCTAACAATCTGTCACAGAATGCCAGAAAACAAACTAGATTAGTACTCATCTTATCCGTTGGGTTATGAGTACCTTCTATTTAAATGTAAATATTGTGCGTCCACAAAAGGCATATATTATCGACAGATCTGTTGGGCAAAACTAACCTTTAAAAAATGCTTCCTTACTGTGTACGAGCAAATAATTGCAGCCGTTTTGCTATCGATATTTTCCTTCTTTATCCCCCCAAACCCAAAGTATAAACTATTCGTTCTTTCAGTTTAATTTTAGGCAATGTGCTTTTCAAACTGATAGTTTTTTAAGTGAGTTTGCATGCATCCCTTCAAATTAATCAAATTGCCTCCGCAATTTGTAGTAATGCGCTATTACTACAGGGCAGCATAAAATTTTGCTATCGAGAATAGCAAAATTTTGCTAGCTTCATTAGCTCGCCTCGCCATCGAACACCTGTCACTCTACGGTGTGTTGTTTCAGCGTTTCTTCTGCTACTGATTTAGTCGCATTGTTCAGGAGCCCAGCCAACGAGGCGCGCAGCACTAAGTTAGCTGTGGGTTCATGTATTATAGAAGAACCCTGTGAATCATAAGAGCGTTAGTGATGCGCTTTTTAAACGTCGTGTGTTTCACGTGGCGATCTCCTGCAAATTCCCCACATGAAAAGTTCCCCATTTGGAGCCTGCTTAAGTTACCAAAGCAAACTTACGACAGCATTTCTTTTCAACAACTTTTTCGCGCGACTTGTCTACGCGCAGGATATTTGGCAAATAAACCCCTTCCGGCGGCTGATGTATTGGAGGATATATAATGCCCGAGGGTGAAGGATTGACCGAAAAATGAACAGTCGCTTCTCGGCCAACTGTGAAATTTTGAGGACAACCTTTCAGCCAAGGGCATCATCCTGCGATATACCAGCAAGCCAGATAGGGGTTTATTTATTTTAATCTCTACAACGGACGCGCTTTATTGTGAGAGAAAACAGACAGAGAGGGTGTCACAATATATTTGCATCTAAACTAATCTAGGTTGGTTAGTTTACTCGATTTTATTACACTGTGATTAGAAGTGAAAAGTTAAAACCTGAAAAAGGGACTTCATTTCTTGTTTTTCTCGCGTCAATAAAACCGGATCGAATGACGGGTATTGCCCGATACCCGCTGCCCGATTTTGTACCACGTGATGTGTTTCATCCAAAGAGCGTGCGCGGAAATTAATCGCTGCCGACGGTTTAAGCCGACGGTAGGGAGATATAGCGCGTGCTTGCTCGTCTCCATGGGGAAATTTCTTTCAGTTTTGTAGATAATATGGGAACATATTTACATATTTTTAATGACATCAGTGAACGAGTGAGGAGGTACATGTTTTAACTGAATGTGTAAAGGTTCCCCGAAAAGTTTGGACACGTAATGTCAGAATTATACATACAATAAGCGTTTTACAACCGTATAAGAAACAAGAGAGCAGTGAATTAATTAAAATTGAACCATCAAAAGTGCGATCATTTTCGGAGAAAATGGTACAAAAAAATGAAAACGTATCACCGTGGACGGGAAATTGTAAAAACGTTTAAGAAATTCACAGAAACAGTTTGTTGTACAAAGCTCTTCTATTTTCTCTGAAGATCGTTGAGCAAGCGAAATAAGAGCCGCGGCGTGGGGACTTAGCGAGGGGCTCCCAACGGTTAGTTTCGGGGAATATCTGTTCGGAAGGCCTTAATAGCCTGAGAAAGTCGGATTTGAAAGCAGCGAAAACTAGAGATTTCTTTGGCGAAACATCACCTCAGACTTTCGTAGCAAGGGGGCTGATTAAATTCTATTGTTTTCGGAGGGACAAGTATGTCGTTTAGAGTGTAGAATAAGGTCAGCTGGCATTTTAGGAGAGCTATTACCAGCTCGGAAATTCGGCGGATACGATTCTGTTTCATAAAATTTTCTGTGGCTTAAACTTGCAGTTAAAACTCCGCACAGAACAACCTGTGTTAGCTTACACAAATATGCCTTAAAAAAGCTCTGAAACAATCTAAGAAAGTAGAAAATTATATTTCAAGTTTTTCGCTAAAATTTTCCCGTTGGGTGCCCCTAATGTTCTCCCGCGTGCTCCACGATCTAAGCATCAACAGCTGTTACGAACGGTCCACAAATCAAAATTCTTTTGGGACTTCAAAACGGTCCCGTTGCAGTTATGTCATTTCTGAACTATAATTTTATTTGCCACTGTAGCAAGTAATCAACGTTGTTAAAACACAACGATCTCTTTGTTACAAAGTGTGTATCTGTCAACTTCTGCCAATGGTTTTCCGCGTGGTTTTGTCTGCCCGCTTTCTCCGGCGACTGGTCCCGTGTCCCGCCTCTCGCCAACTAACGAAACATTCGAGCTGTGCGCAGACTCCAACAAAGTCGCGGAGACCTGGGCGTGGAGATTTCGCGAGGAGGCTTGGTCACCTTGCTGTGTGGTGATAGATTCCTGGCTTTTCTTTTCCTTGACGTATTGAGACGCTTTCCCGAGAAATATGATGCTGTTCAACACTTTTACTGATGTAAGGCTGTTTAGTAGGAAAAAAAAATGCAAATTAGAGTAAAACCCGCTAACTTCGTTCCAAGGGTCTTCGGGCTGGGTAATCCAAGATGGCGGCGACTCTTACCCCGTGTCGGCGCACAGGGCACCCAGACAATCTGTTTGAAATTTGAAGGATTTGTATGGGAATGTTACGAGGTTCGTATTTAAAGCAAAATATTGGGAAAATGTTTATATTTTTCTTCAAAATAAACGTAAACTTACCTCAGTTGTTGTATTTTGTCGTCCTTGGACCCGTAAATGGCGAATATTGACGATTTTGAAGGTTTTGCGTTCGGCGAGAGTAATAAGGGTGGTCGCCCCCTGTGATCGCCGTGAAACTGGATTACCGACCCAAAGAAACTTGGGACGAGGTTGAAGACCCTCAATACTGCGCTATATCTATTTCTCATCTTGGGACTCACAGAAAGTCGCCGAAAGAGGGACACAGACAAGACAGAAAAGGAAAGCGTTCGCGTTTCAAATACTTACAAGATAAAAGTGACAAACAAGAGACAAACTCCAGCCAAACCATGTAGCTTGACAGACTGTGCAATGACTTTGATAATCTGCGAACATAACCATAGCATTGTTATTTAGAAATAAAGGCTGCTCCGACTTCAATCGCAGACGTTATTTAGGCTTCTCCTGTAATCTCCTCTTTTCCCCAACCTAACGTGTGTGTGTATGTGGGGGAGGTTTGGGGGATGGAAGTAGGGGGGGGGAGGGGGCTCCGTGATGAATAACGCCGCTTGCACTATGCCAGGTAAGCGTTGTTAGAAAGAGCTGTCGGCTGCATTTAAGCGTGGTTGAAGAGAGTGCATGGCAAGCAAAAGAGCTCTTTGAGGCGTGGTTAAGACCAACTAGTCGCTTCACCAAACCCTAGGAGAGTATTAACTTCCATTTCAGGAAAGAGTTCTGTAAGGCCTCCGGCGTCAAATGGTTCAATATCATTTTTTTTTCACTGGGGAATATTGGCCCTCGGTCGTTTCTGTACGGACCTCACTGCACTCAGTCCATGCTGTCACGACCTCGGGCCAATATTCCCCAGTACAGCTCTCGCATTCAGTTGGTGAGAGGTTATCATTGTCGCATACAGCTTTGATGTAGGAATACTTGACGGCAATCAAACTTTGTTCAACACAGTTTCAGCAACGTTGAGTATCATTCAATAGCCTTCAGCATCATGCACATCATTCAACAGGGTGCCCAATGGCATTTAACTTGCCGAATTCAACAGGCTCCCCAATGGCATTTAACTTGCCAAATTCAACAGTGTTGAATGGTGTTGAATAGGAATATTGAACCCGTTTGGCCGTGGCCTAAAGTATTATTAACCCTTTAAGCCTTGGCATCAGTATTCAAATTCTCCTTACTGGTCTCCATACATTTCACTAAGGACTAATCGGGAGAACTTGTTAAGACATAAAACTATTCATCTATGGTGATCATTCCCCCAATTCTCATAACCTTTATGTGTTATAATGCACTGATATGATGAGGACAAATTTGATGATGATCACTATTGGGGCTTCAAGGGTTAAGAGTTAGTTTCTAAAGAAACTGTGGTGCCTGCGCCGATGGGGAAGTGAAACACAAAAATTGGATTTGTTCACTAAGTTGATAAGCAAATCAAATTCGCTCTACGAAGGGCTAACGCTCGAAACGCCAGCTTTTGAATTTCTTTACACTGGCCAGTATACCGAAAGTATTATAGTTCTTTATATTTGAAAAGCAGGGAAGCCATGCACCCTAGCCCCTAATTAATTGTCAGGTTAACTCGCTTTAACGGTTTGAGCCTTGAGAACGAAAAACAAACCAAGCGTTGAACCCTATCGTTCATCGGCTTTCCAACAAACTAGGCCCAAGTTTTCTTAAATAATACATCGACAGAAATATACGGTAAACAACAAAGAGAGCTGATGTTACATCTGCAGTTTAAGACTCACCAAAGAACCCAGAGGAAGAGGAATAAAACCCATGCGACGAGAAACTAAATCAAAATGGTCAGCGTGTGCCTGCAAACAAACGAAATGTTTTGAATTCAATCTGGTCCCAGAGGTTTTTGTTTCTTTTTTCAAACGAGAAAGACCTCTTGAACACACCACGACCTCGCATTATAATTGGACAAGTCGATATTCAAAACAATGTCTGAATCAATTAGAAGTGGTTGCATATCACGCGGCAACTACTATGGTTATAAACTACATAATTCCTTACGTTCTTTTGACGACTTGAAGAAGCATCCTCTGCTAGAAGAGTTTTGTACTCACGGTAAACCTATACGTCAAACGAAGTAATTACTAGACAAGCTTGTGTGATTTGTTTAAGTTTCGTTTATTTAACTTCGCCAACATACAGGATAAGAATAAGACGAAATAGTAGGTAAAATAAGATGAAATAGAAAAAAAAAAGAAAAATAAAACAAAGAAAATTAAATAATAATAATAATAATAATAATAATAATAATAATAATAATAATAATAATAATAATAATAATAATAATAACAAAAAAATTAAAATGGCAGGGTGGCCGAAACAGCAGAGCCAGTTAGTGCGGTCCCAATAATAGCGGAGCCAGCGCGCTAGCGCGTCAGCGGAGCTCCATTGCTAAGGAAATTTGGTAACCTATGAAGCCAAACAATTTTGGTAGTGACG
Source organism: Siderastrea siderea (assembly GCA_964030785.1). Taxonomy (NCBI): domain Eukaryota; kingdom Metazoa; phylum Cnidaria; class Anthozoa; order Scleractinia; family Rhizangiidae; genus Siderastrea; species Siderastrea siderea. Next base: position 64,445,058 of record OZ034968.1, read on the forward strand.
TAATAGTCACGTGACCGTCCGTCCGTCCGTCCGTCCGTACATCCGTACATCCGTACGTCCGTCAAAAACAAATTTGTTGATGAAAAAAAAAAAGTTCAAAAGAACACTTAGTTGCCTTTTTGGTGGAAGAGGAAAATTTCAATTTAGGCGAAAGAAATTAGGCGATAAAGTTCAGGCAAAAAGTTCAAATTTGCCTCGTCGGTTCTGTTCAAACTCGGTCGGCACACCGCTTGAGTTCGCAGCTTTTCGCAGCGGTTTCGACGCCAAATATAGCAGAGCTAGTGCTTTTTGTTTTTTCCTGTCCACAACCATGGTTTTTACGGCGTTTCGAACACATTTTGCCAGGAAAAACACCAGCATTTTCATGCCGATAGGCAGCTTGTCACGAAGAAAGAAATAAGTAGTAAAATTAACTTCCAAAATAACGTCTAACGCCCATGGCCCAGTGGACTAGTCACCGGCATCTCACGCCGACGTTTTTTTTTTTTTTTTTTAATTTAACGACTTGAATGAGAGTATTTTCAAAAATCAATAACTGCCAGCAAAAAACAAAACAAAACAAAAAACAAAAAACAGACAAAACAAAAAGGGGGGCTCCGCGTTTAGGCTTGGCTAAATCTATATATTTATATAAAATATGTACATATGGATCTCTAAATGATAGTAACAAGTGGCAGGTGACTTTAGACTTCTTGACACATTACATAATATCAGACAAATAGTTTTGACACTTCTTGGGTTGTGGATGTCATACGATTTGTCGTTTCGCTTTGTTTCTTTGTGTTTTTTACTTTTTAATACTTTCTAAGTGACCAGCTCGACATAGACAGCAGCAACTGAAAATCTAAAATTATCTGAATTGTCAGTGGGCCCGAGGTATTTATCGACAAAATGTGCTTTAACGACCAGCGTGCTTGGTTATTTGTTTGTATGGGACTGGGTAATCTGCGAGTTGTAAGGTTGCGAGTCGTGACTTGCAAGTTGTAACTTCTAAAATTTGCAAGTTGCAAGTTGCAAGTTGCAACTTGTGACTTGCAACTCGCAACTGCAACTCGCTTCTTCCCACACCCAATGTTTAGATGATACCCTAGTGTGGATTTAGCTCTAACTCCCTCTTGTGGCTCTGCATTTATTCATGTAATACCACTCACGTAATACCATAATAACGATACAAGTTTATCCTGGAAGTTGAACCGGATCAAAATTCCCATTCCGGTACAACTGTTCATTCAATATATATTCGTTTGAACGTAAAAAGGAGTGACACATTCATGCATTTCACTTCAGAATGTAACTAATACAGGTATGAAAATTGTGTAAAGTTGCAAATGCTGTGTGAAATTTTCAAGTCTATTGATAATTTTTCGAGTTTAAACATTCGTAAAGGAAATCCTAATCGAGATTTGAAAACTTGGTCCTAATTAGCATAGATTTTTACTTTGTTTGTTTGTTTGCTTTTTTGTTTTATCATTATTTAGAGATTTGCTTGAGAAGGTGTATCAAACAGTTGAGGGAGTTGTATTTCAGGGTATCCACACCTTGAATTTCATCCACGTTGATTTTCCAACTCTCTGCTCGTTGTTGGATAGAGCGATTACACACGCTTTCTCGTGTTTATACATTACATCTTACAGTGGAATGAACCTTAAACCGTATGTGCACAATCCTGTACCAAACACACCCTAGGAACCGTTTTCAATTTAAACATAAGTTAGAGTATGTTTATAACTTAATGTAAGGTCATGCAGCGAAAACCAAAACTTATTTATGCCTTCTCTTGAACCATAAACTAAGATGCTTTAATACAATACATACCTCTACAGGGATATTGTTGAACTTAGTGATAAAAGCATGTTTAATCCAATCAACAAAATATTCAGAGACCAACACAGCCAGCAGATAAGGACAAATAACGTACAAATGATCTGCAACAACAAAAAATTAAATATCATCAGAGATCCCTGTACTTAAAAGCCAGAGGACTAACATTCTGAGTGTGTAAGATTGACGTTGTACTTTCACTCACCAAGATTCCAGTTAAATTCTGTTAAATTCCGAAGAGCGACAATAGTTGTTAAAATGATATAGTGAAATCTTTCTCTGATATCTGAAAAAATAATAAATAAACAAACAAATAAATAATTTTTAGATAAAGACACACGGTTTTAAGTTTTAAAAACATTTTTCGGATGATCTACATCCATCTTCAGTTTTGAATGCAAATTAAACCACTAGACGGTGTGATATAAATACAATGTACATAGAATATTAATTACTAAATAACAACATGAATATGAATAACAGAAATACAATGGCGTTGAAACCGCAAAAAACTGAAAAACGTGAAATTAACAAGGACAATTAAAGTGAAAGTGATAGATTGACTTGTTTGTTTCACAAGGGTTTTTCCCACCTGATGTGCAAAGCCTCCTTGATTTTGAGATGGAAAGACGTGGAGGCAGTGTCAAGAATTGAAAAGCAATCTTCTGAACACAAAGCTTTGCATGTCTCTGACCTATTTATGTGCTGGAAGATGTGCGAATTCTTATCAGATGTTAGTGTTCACGAACACGTGTAGCAGAAGATTGCTTTTCAATTCTTGACACTGCCTCCATGTCTTTCCAACTCAAAATCAAGGAGGCTTTGCACATCGGGTGGGAAAAACCCTTGTTAAACAAACAAGTCAATCAGGTCAATCTATCACTTTCATTTTAATTGTCCTTGTTAATTTCACGTTTTTCAGTTTTTTGCATTTTCAACACCATTGTATTTCAGTTATTCATATTCATGTTGTTATTTAGTAATCTATATTCTATGTACATTGTATTTGTATCACACCGACTAGCGGTTTAATTTGCATTCGAAACTGAAGATGGATGTAGATCATCCGAAACATGTTTTTGAAACTTAAAACCGTGTGTCTTTATCTAAAGATTATTTCTTGCTTGCTGTTATTTTGTAAATAAATAATTAAATTAATTAATTAATTAAAGCTTGACTGGAGCGTTCTCTCTAAGGTAATTATGGTTTCGTCATAAATTTGATAATTTCGGATTTTGAAGTTGTGTACATACCGCTACATGCCATCTGGAACAAATTGTTTTTTTCAAACTTCTTGAAAACACTTCCCTTTAGTTCCACAAACTGCAACGCCAAAAACAACAAAATATTAATGCATTTTAAGTATATTCGGTCAAGTACAAATTAAAAAGACTATGAATAGAGTTAGTTTTAGTTGACATCTCTACTGCCAACAATTACTCCAACGAATAGAGAAGATGTTTGGTTATTTCTTGTACAGAAAATGATTTGCAGAAAAATATACGGAAGTCGGTGGTTGACAGACCATAATGAAAATGCGCCTTTTTTGAATGCTGTGGTCATTGACCCATTTTCATTGTAAGAGAAATCATGAAACACCACAATTAGAACAACATTAAGATGAATACCCAGCAACAAGGCAATGACAGACAGACAGACAGACAGCCTTCATTGCTTGTGGGGTCGTGCAAAATAATATTTCTTGTTATGCTACTAGACTGTTTGTTAACAATCCGATTCTCGCCACAGGTTTTTTTAACAACAACAAATAAACTTATTTTACATCTTGAAGGTACCAAGTAGTATTCTGATCAATCGTGAACTCATTCACAATGCGCTTTTGATTATTTTTATAGGAAAAGTGCAATATGAGTAATAAAATATTATTATTTTTAAATGTTATTAGCAAGGATACTCAACCTTTGTTTGTTATTTATGTAAAAAGAAAAAAAGTTCCCAATTCTTTGAGAAGTTTACACAAGTTCCAAAACAGACTGTGTATAAACAATGTAAGAAGAACCTGTATTTTCACAAGTGTCCTTTAAACATCTTAGCCCACAATCAGTAAACATTCCTCAGTCTAAGTAAGTGTTATTTTACAAATTCACCTCACCTGGTTTGAGACCATGATCACTAATAATGCTTTGTTGTGCGAATTGACAGCAACGTTGAGGCAGATGGACTGAAACAATACTAACACAGCATGGAAAACTGCACAGGTTAAGGTAAAAAAACAACTTCACCAGGGTAAAATAACAGGTGACTAAAATGTAAGCTAACAGTGAACTGCGTGACTTGCAAAAAAGGTAACTAATAATAATAATAATAATAATAATAATAATAATAATAATAGAAGTTAGGATTTTTTCTCGAATATTAATTAGCTGCATAGGCTGCATTGGTGCCCATTGCATTCTATTTGGGGACATAGCATATATACGTCTTGCACTGCTATAATAATAATATTTAATAATAATAATAATGATAATGATAATGATAATGATAATGATAATGATAATAATAATAATAATAATAATAATAATAATAAAATTCATAACTATCCGAGAAGTCCAAAACTTTCCGTGCTTAATCAAAGCAGTATTTCACTACCGTGCATTCCCCTCAGTGGGATGTTTGTCAACCACAGGGCTCCCAAGCATTAAGTCAGGTTTCCTTTAGTATACATGTACTACTACAGTTACTACAGTCAAATACAGATATAATAGTCTGGATAATTAAGAGTCTGTATCAGTGCTTTCAATAAGCACCGACGGCCGACGAAAAGCGCCGGCTATTTCGCTCAGAGAAATCAACTACTTTTCCCCTAAATTGAAGTGATTACAGGAAGATTCTTTCAAAGCCCTTGTTGATACAGTCGGTTACTCTACTCAAACCAGCTGCCTACTTCAAATTTTATTGAAACCCCTGCTGTATAAACTTATAAGGATACACACATAAACAACAGCCATTACAAAGTGTGGTATAATTCCAATATGTTCCCTTCTTCTGTCCTTGGGTTCAGTTGCCGTCCAAAACAAAGCATCTAAGATGTCTTGGCCAAATGAAGAAAACAGTCGGTCTGCTATCTACACAAAAACAAAAACAAAAAGTGTTATTGCAGCTTTAATTGAGTAGGGGTAGAAGTGGGAGGACAGAAGAAAGCTGGGTGGGGAGGACGCAGGAAAAGAGGGCAATGGGAACATAGGGGGTTTAATGGGAAAAGGTGGGTATACAGTGTAAGCAGGGAAGGCAGAAAGAAAGCGAAAAAGAAAGGCACGGAGAAGGAAGATTAAACATGGAAAGAAGTGGGACGAGACCAACAACAAAAGAGAGAAGGAGGATTGGTAGGGAGAAGGGTAAGAAGTAGGCTTGATTTCTGCCACTCACTCGGGTCCGGCTTTCCTCCCCGAGAAGAGTAGGGTGAGTGTGGGCTCATTTCCTGAAAATCAGCTGGTAATCTAGCCTTGGTAAGGAGGAAACAGAAAGGGGAAGCAAAAGGGAGAAGGAGGAAGAGGAGAAAAGCTGAGAAAAGGAGAAGGAGAGGGGCAGCAAAAGGTTGAAACTCTCACAATAATCCACCTTGGAGAAGATGGAAGATGGGAGATGGTCAGTTACAAAAAAAGTTCTCAATACAGCATCACACTGAGAACTGATCATTACTGCCTATGCTGCTCAGAGAGATTTTAATTAACTGAAGACAAAACTTGACACTTTTAGCAATTTAAGACGAATTCCGCTCAACGTTCGAGCAATAAGTGCAAAAAATATTTACCAAAAAACTACTCATAGCACGGTAACATTTTAAATGCTATTTGAAACATCTCACTCTAGTTCACTTGCCCAAGTGACCCCGCGATGAAATTCTCAAGCATTCTCAAGAAATTTAATTTCAAATCTCGTAAAAGTATGCTAAAAACGGGCGCCATTTTGTTTTGAACTGACATGAAGCGTCTTTTTAATTGAAATATGGATAACTTCAAATCCAATTTTCTCTCGCGGGGTCAGCTTGGGAGCAAAAGTAACGATAAGATCTTCTTATCTGTTCTCAAAATGTGACAGTGCGGCAAGTATTTTTTTGGTAACTTAATTTTTGCACTTACTGGTCGAACGTTGAGCGGAAATCATCTTAATACACTTTACCTCTAACATGTTGTAAATGACATAGAGTTTGATGACTGATTGTCCTCGCACAGTGTGATACAAAACTGAAACATCCACATAGGTTAAAAGTTGCCAACAAATCACAACAATAGATCCTGAAAACAAATAATAATATTGATCTCAGTCTGTGGACAGTAATTTTTAGTCCACTTGAAAGACCATTCATATCACTCTCTGGTTTGGGAAAAATGAAACTAACTTAAAATTAAATTAACAACTCACCTTTCAGAACATCACATATCTGTGACGGCTGCAACATTCCTGACCTGTGTCATGACAGGAGAAAATTGTAAATGCAGTCTTTGACCAGATTTTACTGTCAACCACAAAGGTTTCATTGTACAGGCATGCAATATATACAAAACGGCTCTGGAATAATAAGTGACTAATCGCAAAAGGCAAATACATTTATCACACGCTCAAATACTTGGATCAAACATTATCCTTTATGAGAAACTGACAGAATTTACTCACATTCTACAAAACAGCACCCCAGTTATAATCTTGTACATAGCAACAATCAAACGCAATGGAAGGATTGTAAACATGAACAGAAAACAATCCAGGCACAACATGAAACCAAACACCATCAGCTAAAAACAAAACAAGAGCAGAAAAAAAAAACATTTGTAAAAAAAAGACATGGATGGACATAATTCTAAAAACTGGAGAAATGTGAGGAAATTGTTTGGAAGGGTGTAAGGCAAGAACCAACAAAACAAATAATATTTATTGACCTTTTCAAACTCCCTTGGAATTTTCATGAATGTGTACACCTTTTCACGTCTTTCTGTATACTTTTCTTCTTCAAGTTCCATTAGTTTTCCACGGGAAATTTCTGCCATAATGTACTTCAGGAATGACAGCTCTAGAATAAAACCATTGTTTAAAATATATCGGAAGAAAATAATAATCGTTGCAGTGGGTGGAATGCAGTTCTAAACCCTAAAAAGACTAAGGTGGTAAAATTTTTATGCTCAAGTTCACAGTTGATGGTTTTTCTGACCTAGCAAAAAAAGAAAAAAAATCAAGGAAAACTGTGATGTGGTCTTTTAAAGAGAGAAATCTAACGTCACGTCACAGTTATTGTGTTGACAAAGACTTATGACATGAAGAAAAAAATGCCCACATCACAAACTAGACCATGTTATATAGCCACAAGTTTAAAATCCCTGAAGTCACTTACTTTTTACATCATCCAGGAGTCTTTGTTCAGATGCTTCTTCTTTTATTACCGATGGAAATTCTTCAGCTTTATTATAAGACTTCGTTTTAGGTTCCACGAGCTCAGAGATATGGTCATTACCTTGTAAAACCTTAGTTTCCCCCTCTTGCGAACTCATCCTGTCATTGTTAGAGTATCTGTGTCTGAATTCCATCCCTGGTGATTTGTTAACATGTGATTCAAGTGTTTTTGTAACGGGTTCATTTTGAAAGATACCTTCGGAATCTAGCACACCTGGGTTATTTCCTCCCCTGTTGTCATTCCTAGCAGATTGTTCATTCCCGCTTGCTGTAGACTTGTCCTCGATCGCGTCTATATGGCTGTCTTTATCCAAATCAAACGTGTCATTTACAGGAGGGGGACTGGTCGGTTCCCACCTCCATTTTTCAAAACCACTATCGAAGTTTTCCACTGTTTCTCCTTTGATTTCATTTTCCGTATTCAAACATGAATCTAAGACCTCCCTACGGATGACCACTACAGTATCTGGACCGTGGGAACACGGAGAAGGAAGAGAAAAATCGTGACTTTCTTGTCCCTGATCTGCCATCCTCTCATTTCCTCATTTTGTAAACATGGCCGCACGCATGCACTTTATTAAGCAACGCTGACCAAAAACATCGTTTTCTCAGTAGTTACCAGTTTTCCCGCCAAATTTTCTTTCTAGTTACCATGACACCTCAGTAAACTTTTTCCTGGCGGAATTGGAGATCTTTTTGATCGTCTGCTTGAACAAATTTTGGCACTTGCAGTGATGATGTGATTTGATTCGAGGGAAAGACTTTGTACAAAGATGTCTAGAGCACAGGCTGAAAGTGTCATCAAAAACATTATACGCGAAATTGCTCAGGAGTGCGCCAACAAAGGCCAAGCTGTCTCGGAGACTCTTGTAGCATTTATGGTAGGTCGATTTTTGAGTCTAATTTATTCGTTTTTGAGTTGAACAGGGTAGATTAACGCAAATTTTCTTGATTTCCAGGTTAAAGCAGTTGTTTTAGATCCCGATAATGAGTTTAACGTGGACAGAACTCTCACTAAAGATGATGTGCAAAAGCTTATTATGGTAAGATGGACGAAGATAAGCAAACTGTAATAAGCTTCAATCTTGTGAATAAGGTTACATTCTGTCAACAAACGACGAAATACAGCCAGGTGGGCGTATTGTTTAGTCAGTTTCATACAAAGATTGCTCGTGTTTTTATGGATTTCGCCAATTCTTTATAAGTAAGATTTTTGCTCCTTTATTACAATGAAGACAATAAAATCTGAAATTATGAAATGTGCAAAAATATCCCCCTATTCAGCTCATGTTTCAATCTCCTTTAATTTGAGGAAAACAAAAATGAGTGTCCTATAAGACCTATAAAACAGAACCTCTCCCCCCCCCCCCCCCCAAAAAAAAACACTTCTGGTTTAAGGGAAAATCACAAAATCTATACTCTGACATGGCAAGAAACCAATGCCCTTAATGGGGCTATGTACATGTTGTAGGTTAAAATGAATTTCAGGTCGAAATGATTTCAAACTAGTTTGATTTGTATTTTCTTTTGTTTCAGTTTTATGATAAAGACTATAAAATAAAGGAAAAACGAATCAAACTAGTTTGAAATCATTTTGACCTAAAATACATTTTAACCTACAACATGTGCATAGCCCCATAGGGCTTTGGTTTCAAGCCATGTTGTTATAGTATAGATTTTGTGATTTTGATCATTTTGTTTTGCAATAGGATGTTTTGCTTACTGATCCAAAATTGGGTGTAGTTGTTTGTCATGATGACTTGAAAAAGGAGAAAGACAGCATATGTGATGGGGTATGGAAAATTGTTGATTTGGGTCTGTAATAACCCCACCCCACTCTCCTGTTTCCTAGTCCCCCTGCCCAAAGCCCTTGCACTGGGTGCCATTTATTTCTTTATTTTTCTTAGCTGTGTGTGGACAGACTGTTGGACTCTCAGTCCCCTTCACTAGACACAGTCAAAATGCAGGTGTACTTTGACATGAATTACACCAGTCGAGGTAAGACCTCAGTTATGGTAACATCATGATTCATAATCTTTTGTGGAGATTGTGGGCTTTGACCTTGTTATACACATGCCACAGCTTTCCTTTCCTGAAACTGGTTCAATTAAGTGCTATTTTCCAGGTAGAAAAAATGACCTTTTGAACCAGTGCTCGACATTAAGTTTTTGACTTACTAGTCCTTGGGCTAGTGGGGTTTAAAATTTAATGAGGTTAAATGTATTTAACCAAGTTAACCTACAGCGAGCATGTGGTTATCAAGTGGTGGTGGTCAGCAGTTGTTCAGGTGCTGTCAGGCTCAGTTTGCATAGTTTACTGCAATGGCGGGCTGTGACTGCTTGCACATGTTTTGTCTAGGTATTTTGCAGCGTTCTGCTTGTTTTTTCTACCCCGGCCCTCCCTCCCTCTTATTTGTTTTATTTACTTCTTTTTGTTTTTCTCTCCACTGACTAAGTCAGTGTGACGGGTGCCGGGGCGTGTGGTGCTCATGGCTGGGGTCCGGGGATTTGCCAGTAATGGAGTAGTCCATCTGGGGGCCGGCTGACCACAGTGGAGGCCCCTGGATATCCCAGGCACCCAACCTCCATTATGTGAGGCAGTAGGTTAACTAACCAACAGGCACCACCTGGTAGCCAAGCGTGGGCTCAAACTTTTGATCTTGCTGTGCACTTACTGAGCTTGACAGAGGGCAGTCTAAGCCAAGCCATGAATTGTCTGAATACTTATAATTTTGCTGTTTTTCTAATTTTGTGGGATAACTAGAATCAGTCAAAGCTTTTTTTTATTAGTGATAATCTCAAGTAAAAATCAATGTCAGGGATGAAAGTGTCGGGATGCTTTAGCCGTTGTAACAGTGTATGAACTTGATTCGCTTGCACTCGAATTATTTTTCGGTTCTGAATTGCTTGGTTGTGCTTCATCTTCCTTGACTTCCTTGTCATCACGCTGCCTCTTTGTAGGAGTATCGCATTTCTTGAAGAAAGAGTCTATCCTCTTCATACTGATGGAGGTCCCGATCGATAATCAAAGATGGCAGTGCTTCACATTACAAGATGGTGGCCTGTCTGTGAATTACTGGGTCCCACTAGTGCTCAGTCTCCTTACCAGTTCACAGATGTTACTGATTGCAAAATGCGAGAAAACATCATTAACTTTCTTTTATTTTTCTCAGTCGTGATCAACTAAAACCAGAAGCTTTTGATAAGCTTATGCTAAATTGAGTTTTTCTTTACTTATCTTTCCAAAACCTGATGTTCTTTGACTAGCCCAGTGGCTAGTTGTTCTGAAATTTTACTAGCCCAAGCCTATTTTTAATAGCCCTGGGCTAGTGGACTACCGCTAAGGTCGAGCATGGTGAACATTGTCATATGATGCACAATGCAGTTTTCCAGAAGGGGAAGGAGGGGGGACAGCAGATACCATCCCCCACCACTCCATGTTGTTTTATATTTTGACCATCTTCTCATTTTTGCAACCCCTCCCTCAACCATAGTTAAATCAAAGTTGAAGGACTGATAGCGTGACCATCGTATGTTACACCGTTTTATTTTTTGTTCAAAACTGCTTGAACTTTTGCAGGTGACCTTTCCGTTTGTTCAAAGAACGTTGCCCAGAGTTTTTTCTTTGATTTGCGCTTCATTTTTGAGAAAAAAGAGGCCAAAAAGACGAGTTGGCATCATTTGTAAAACAGCAAAAACAAAGGAAATCTAATTTCTTTGTTTTGAAAACAATGGAATGAAAGTAAGGAAGTGGAAAGAAAGCTGCTTTGGGTGGTTAACTAATTAAATCACTGCTCTCTTCATAGATTAAGCTCAGTTTTCCTCCCAAATGAGCGCATTCCGGTCCTAAAATGACAGGAACTATAGCAGCACCACATGCCAAACAATAAAACTTTAATACCATGGTGAAGTGGCTAAAATTAGCTGCAAGAAATGAGAAAAAAATATCATGTCAGTGAGTAGTTTCAGGAATCAGATGAAATTTAATATTATTGAGTCTAACTACTTCATGTTTGTTTTGAGTTATTTCTGTTTGTCTTTGCAGCTGATTTTTTGGATGAACACAGACGAGTGCTTGATCAGCGTCTGCAGCCAGTAGTGAGAGAGATCACAGACAGCCGTGCCAGGACAAGAGATGAGCTTGAGGGTACAACTGTTATTGTGTGGTTCCAGAAAATATTCAAACCCTCCCCAAGGAGGGACATTGGAAATTCCAAGGTGGAAGGGGGTGCTTAACAGTCAAAAATTTTAAAGGAAAGTAGGAAGTAGCCTGAGAAAACAGCTGACGTTTCGCGAGGTCACCACTTGACCCATTGCAAAATGACATCTGAGTAACGAGCGTAAAAATTCCGTACTGATGACGTGTCACTACCCAGATCTTGGTAGTGCTTCTGATTGGTTGAAAGGCTAGGGAATTTCGTTTCAACCAATCAGAAGCACTACCTAGATCTGGGTAGTGACGTGTCATCAGTATGGAATTTTTGTGCTCGTTACTCAGACGTCGTTTTGCGCTGGGTCAAGTGGCAATCTCGCGAAACGTCGGCTGTTTTCTCAGGCTAAGTATGAAGCTAAACTGGAATTTCCAGAGGGGTGTGGGGGTTCAAACCAAAAAACCCTCCATGGGAGGGGTATGGATATTTTCAGGAACAACACATTTGACATTTATGCAAAAACATTGTTAGACAAATTTTATAGTGAGCATGAAGAACTGCTGGGTTTTTTGCAAACAGAAAATCTTATCATTCTGTGTATTTTAACACTCTACATTTTCTTTGCACGTATCTGACAGTTTATTGTGAAAAATTTGCCCTTAGTTTTCTCAGTATTGTGGAACTGAAAGTACTCAAGTTGTAACTAAGCAAACACCCTATTGAATTTCCCCTGGCCACACAGCACTTAAAAGGAAATCAGTGAATTTTACACCAAGACACAAAGAAAAATCTTTGACCTTGGTGGGATTTGAACCCATGACCTCTGGACCAGATCACCTTTGCTCTAACCAACTGATCTATGAGGCCAAGCCGAGAGCAGGTCATGGGAATAATAAGGTGTTTGGTCACTTCACAGCAATCTCTCATACACTTAAAAATACCTAAATCTATCACACAAGTACTATGCAGTACCTTACATTGTTTGTTAACTAGGTTAACTAAAGCAACATTCTCCAAATTTGACTTTGAGCCTAACTTTAGAAAAAAACTTCAATTAATGAATGATCAAAATTGTTTGATAGGATAATCAGGTATTGACTAATCTGGATGCAGGAAATTATGCCATCTTTGTCATAAACAGTGCTTGATAATAAGAAGATCTTGAAGACAAAATGTCAGTCATTTTAGTGTACAGACGTCATGTCTGAGCAATGTCGAAGTACTTAATGGACATTTCGGAAATTTTCCATCTCCAGTCTCTTTACTTCCTCTTCCTCCTATTCTGCTGGATAATTTGTCTTAACTGACACTTTTGTGATTATTGCCTGTTTTTGGCCACCTGGGAAGTTGCGCTTCCTTCTTGACCCCTTTTCCTCTGGGAATTCCCAACTGCTGCTCCCCTCCCTCTCTCCCTCCCTCCCTCCCTCCCCCCTTCTCTTCCCTCTGCCACCATCACAGCAGGTACTCTTTTTTCCCTGTCTCTGCCTTTCAGTATTGTACATTTTCCTCAAGTATATCGCTATAATATTATTCTTTTGATATAACAAACATGTACAATCAAAACTTACAGTACTTTGTGTTTAGGTCTGTACAGAAGAATAGTGTCCTGCGTGTTGCTGCAGTCTGGACTGGGCTCACCTACTGACATTGCTGTTGTCAGGGAGGCCACAGGTTTGTAGTTAATTTTAAGTAGATAGTTGAAATTATATAGCCATCCAGGGCTGTCATTAAGGGCCGTAACCCGTTTCACCTGTTTTGGCTTCAGGAGTATGCTTGATGGAACCTCAATGTTACAGGTGATCTTGGCCTATTGTTAGTCTATTTTACTAATAAAGCAACAAGTTTGTTACGGGTGTGAAGTTCAAGTAAGAGGTGACTCCAAACTTAATAACAGCCCTGGCCATTTGAATATCATTTTTTATTGCATTTAACCTTGCAAAATTGGAGTATTACTGCTGCTGCTGCTGCTGCTGATGATGATGATGACAATTTGCTAACATTTATTTTACATATCACCTTTTGCCTTTCGACAGCTGCTTTGCAGAGCGTGTTTCCTCAAACAGAACTGGGAACATTCATGTCCCTTACAAAACGTGATAAAGAAAGGCAGCTTAATGAACTGACACTGATTGTGACAGGAATCAGACTCTTTAATCGTGAGTGCGGCAAAGGAGGAGAAGGAATTGATGACTGTAAGTTTCAAAACCAAGTTCAACATACAGAGGTTACAGAGATGTAGTAAACGTTTCATATTTAGTTTCAATTTATGGTACCATATTTTCTCAATTAAACCCCCCCCCCCCCCCAGTGTTTAGTTCAAAATTTGCATGGTGGGCCAGGCATTTGTTTGAATCAGCAATTTATTTGGGCCTGCCACTTTTTAAGAAAGGGTTATTATTTGTTTTTCTTGGCAGCCATGTATTTTGCCCTTAAATATTAAGTTTATTATACAACAAATAAACGTCCGAGGGGCTTATTTACAATTCCCTCGTTATTCCCTGGCGTTTATTCGGTGCCCGGTGTTTAATCAAGAAAATATGGTACATAAAGAGTCACACATAAGGCACAAAAGGCCCACACAGCCCGAGCTTAGCCCAGTTTCTGTAGCATGAAGCAACTGAGAGTATTGCTACTTCTCTCTGGATGGGATGCTAGTCCAGTACAGGGTCCAGCAGTATGTTGCCACTATCCATTTTATGCACCACAACAGGGTGGAGAGAATCAATGTAGAGTAAAGTTTCTTGTCTAAGGAAACAAGTCAATGTTAGGGACCAGGCCTTGAGCCACCAACCTTCTAATCTAAAGTCCAACTTGCTAACCACTACACCACTAGACTGCGAGTAGTCTCTAATTTTGGCGATGCAATTGTGGGGTGGGCGAAATACGCACACACTCGCGCGGGCAAAATTTCAAGGCGACGCGACGCGTCTACTATACCACTGTACCCACGCATGTTGTTCAAGGTTGTTTTAATGTTTTTGTCTCTGGTTGAAATCTTTAAGTGCAACCATTCAGATAAAAGTTACTAAGCAGTACTCTCCTGTGGTGCTGATTATCATGCTCTACAACACGGTTCTAACTTTTGAGTCTGTGGATTAAATCCTCATATGTAACCATTCAGTCTAGGCTTATCAAAAGTTCTTTACTATTCCTTACAAACGAAATTTTTTTGCTGTTTCCTTTTTAGTGCCTGCAATACTAAATGAGGCTGTTCCCGCAACCACTCAGAATGTTCAGACAGAAATTCAAAATACAACCAAACTGGCATTTACATATACCGGTGAGTGTTTGCTTTTCTTCATAACATTTGTTTACAAGTGAAGTGCACTTCATATGAAGAAAGCTACATGTATAAGTGACTTTACAGGCAAAAGAATTACCTTTTTTCAAATTCTGGTTTTGGGTGGCCATGCAGCCGACTTGAAGATAAACCTAAACTAAGCTAATTTTTAACAAGGAAGTTGGTTTTTTCATTCAGTGCAGAAAGGCAAGTTTTTTAGCGAAACATTCGAAAACAAAAAGTTTTTGATGGAGCTCTTGAAATATTTCCTATTGAAATGGCAAATTATAAATCTCAAAATATTATTCTTAGCATAATTCTGCAAACGACACTGAGGGTGATGTGATGATATCGAATAAATGCTTCAAACTTTCTCTTTTTTGCATGCGGTGAAGATTTTTTCAGTTTTCAAACGTTAAAAATAAAGGCACCCCTTGCGCTCCTCCTGCGGCAAATTGGACTTCTTGCCTTATTACTTTTATTACCTGAGTCAGTCCTAGGTATCTTTAAATTTGAAGTTGTTGTTGTAAACGTTTTCGTAATAATCCGCAGCATTAATTGAGGATGTTGTCAACAAGCAGAGACCATTAGAAGGGCTGCCTCTAAAGTTGCTGAAAGAAGCTTTGATCAACACAAGGCAACATGAGGCATTTCTCTCCATTCTGTTGGTAAGCTTAGAATATCTTAGTTCAGTGGAATTTGCTTTTCGCTGCACAGGTCTGGATAAATTTGAAACACATCTTTTTTATCTTTTTTTGGCCTTCCGTCTACACTTAAACGGCATTTTAGTCACTGAAAACGGATCTTTTCAAACACACTCTCCAAAGGGGATAACTTGGTGAGAAAACGTGGATGGCAAAACACGGATTTTTTTGAAAACGCTTACATCAAGGTAAGCATGTCTTCTTTGTGCCAGTTTCTTTCTTACGACGGGAGAAACGATTCGAAAATGATAGTGTGGACAGAAAACGTTTTATGCCTTTTCGAGGCGAAGCTGTCGTTTTAAAATTTGTCCGGATTAGTGTGGATGTGGCCAGTGATCAAAATATTTCAATACTGTGCGCACCATAGTCTGAAAATGCCTGATTAATTCACATACTTTTATGCCATTGACTCTCCAATCTCCCAGAAACCCAACTCAAGCACCGGTGAACTTAAGTTGGTTTCCTGGGAGCTGTACTTTCAATTCTGATTGGCTGGTCAGTGGCATGAGAGTATGCAAATTTTAAAATTAGTTAAGCAATATACCACACATCTTTATGGTTTATTGGCTCAATAAACCACGCAGGATGTTGTAAGAACACGAGTAATCAATAGTAATGGTATAGTAATCAATATGTATTGATCGTATTATCTTCAGTTATTCTATAAAAGTAGACAAAATTTTGCGTTTTGCGCTATGCTTTTGACAAAATGTTTCAATTTTTTAAATTTTAACAGAATGATGTAATTGGTTGTGCACAGCAAGTGCAGGCACTCGAGTCCCAGTTTGCAGCGAGAATGGAAGCGTTGAAAAACACAGTTCAGTCGAAAACTGCAGTACCTACCGCACAAGTTTATGTGAGTACTTTGGATCTTAGACTTGCCGTGTAGCACTGTAGCATGCTAACATTCCGTTGTTATTTGAAAACGGGAATTTTTCTATGTGGTTGTACTTTGCATCCACATGTTAAGAATTCAAAACGTGGCGAAAATAGAGATTCAGAGTCAGTGCATAAGGGAGAGAGTTTTTTCTATGGAGATTTATTACAAAAGTGGTTTAGCCTTCGATCCTTCCACATGAAAACGATAATATTTAAAACATGGGTTCTTGAAAAGAAAGCCACTCTACAATGTGGATAGCGTTTTCAGTCATTTTGAATAGTTTACATTTGGACAGGGATAGAAAACGCACGGTTCGGACAGTAACCGTTGGAAAACGCCTTCTTAGTTTTTAAAATCTCTGTGTTCCAATTAAAAAGAGCGAAAACGTTAGCTTGTTTGTGGAGGAGGTCGGTTTCTTGTTTTGAAGAAGAAAACATCAAGTTTTCATTGAGGCTGATTTGCTCGAAAAAATACTTACCAGGCCCGGAAAGTTATCGGAAGTTTCGAGAAACGGGCCCCTGGTCCCAAGCTTAATAACTGGCAAGCCACCATTTTTTTGACAAGAACTCTTACTCAGATAAGCCTAAAAAGTAGTGTAAAACCTGTTTGTGTAACGAAAACTTCGGAAGAGAAAAAATTAAATGAAACATTAATCCACGCAAAACAAATAAACATTATCAATGAGAGCTCCTTAAGGAAAATTTTTCACCTGGATCAAGTAATGTTTTTAATCAAAACTTTCTTGTCAATTGATTATGCACTTTGCTATTGAAGAAGTAGCGAATTTCCACTACCTTGCTCTTCTCTCACTCATTTGAAACTCCTTTTCTTTCTTTTTTAGCCTCAGTTTATTACGCTTGCTCATATGTGGACAGGATTTCAGGATGAGATGGTGCTTCTAAGTGTTCTCAGCAATATTCTAGCGAGTTTGGAACCATTTACTAAGGTATACACCTGTTATGTTAATAATGTCGAATTTGCAGGCGTTTGTATATAACCTAATTCCTTTTACTTATGAAACAGTTTTCATTGTCGCGCCTTCAGTGTTAAAAGTGCGCGAAAATTCAACCCGCGAGAAAGGAATTTAGAGGTATCACTTGCTTTCCATATCCAAGTGAAGTATTTGATTGACCCTATCCCAGCGTTTTGTCATGTTTCTGCCTTGTTCCCAGGCGCGAGCGGATTTCGGATCGACCACGAGATTGACTGAGCGCAAGGGAGCATGGGAAGGTCCTTTGTGCCAATGCTGAACCTTCCCATATTCCATTGCGCGAGCTACTCGTCGGCCTCTTTCCGCTTTTTCTGCTTTTTTTCCGACACATTTGAGACGTTTGGGTACGAGGCAAGTCATGTTTGCGTTTTATTTTTTTGTACATGTTTTGACCATAAAATTCTCCCCTTTGCCGGAACGGGAAACTTTGTACATTTCGTTTCTTTTTTTTTTTTTTTTTCTGCAGACTTGGTCCGTCCATGAGCTATCGACTCATATCGCCAACATTTACCCGCTATATTTCCATTTGCCAAGTTTGTACCACAGTTGAACCCCTATTAAGCGGCCACCCTCGGGGAAGTGGATAGTAGCCATTTAATAGGGGTTGGCCGCCTAATAGAGGTAAAAAACAATAGAAGAACCCACATCGGGACTTTGACAACTGGCCGCCTCATAGGGGATGGCCGCTTAATAGTGGTTCGACTGTATTTCCGCGAATTCAAACCTTGCTAGACCGAAAGGCGTAAGTGTAATCTCCAGTTGCATGTTGTCATGTGATGGTCCATTTGTAGGTACATAAAGAAGACCTCACGATGGATATTCTTCAACCGTACACTGAAGAAGTAGAAATCAAGAGCGATGACCAAAGATTGGCAGAGGTAAAATCTTTACTTTCCCAGTACGCGCCAGCAGGAACCAAAATTAGTAAAACTGGCAAAGCTGTGTTAGCTAACTCAAAAAATTGGACACACTTAGTTCTTACACGACAACCTCACAACTTCAAGTTGTTGCTAAAATCCTAGCTTGATGGCAGAAATTTCTTTAACCCTCTGTGTCGCATTAAAGGTAAATAACACTGATTTTTGGTAAACGTTCGTACGTCAAATGCTGATTTGCAAACCCAGGGTTTGCTTAACCCTGTCTGGAACGACTGGGGTCAGTATTATCTCATTATAGTTCAACGCCAAAGTTTGGCGTGCTCCCATTGGTCGACCACATGGCCCATTGGCCATGGTCGATCACGTAACGCGACGTGTCTCTGCTCAACGGGCGCCTGCCAGCGCATATGCCCGCCTGAGGCAATTTTCGCTCAAAATTTAGTGTTGTACAATGAAAACAACAGAGTCCTTCTGTCTCAGGCCCTATGTGTGATAGGTTCCCTCGGAAATTTGATGTTTAAACTTCATACAAGCCCTCGAACTACGTTCTCGAGCTAATATTTGTTGTGAACATCAAATTTCCACGGGCAACCTATCACACGATAGTACCTTCGACAGAAAAACTCTATTGTTTAAATGCTGCCCGTTTTTGGCAATTTTCGCTCAAAATTTAGCATTGTTCACTAAAAACAATAGAGTCCTTCTTGCTCCTCGAGCAAGTTCGTATCACGCGATAGTGCCTTCGACAGAAGAACTCTATTGTTTAATTAGTATACTGTATACCAAACCAGTGGATAGTGTTTTCCGCGCGCTCTGAGTTTGGCTCCTCAAACTCGAGATGGTATCTGCTTTTTACCTCTTGGCATATTTTCGGATTTCGCGTGCGAGTTTTCCCTCATTTCTCAGAAAAAAGAGAACAATTCGGTGCTGGCTATCCGCTGGTTTTGTATATACTAAAACAATTATTCACCTCAGTGTCGGTGAATAGTCGCAGATATTTACCCCGCCGCTTTGCGCCTCGGCAAATATCCACCACTATTCACCCCCACTTCGGTGAATAATTGTTAACTATCCGTTTCCCCAGTTCATCGATACATGCCAACTTATCTACCAACACGAGTTTCTGTTAGTTTTGGTCGTGTAAAGACGCTATATTGCCTTGACGGCAACTGCGACAAAAGAATCGCTAAAACAGGCTTAGCTAGTAGTACTGACAGTGGCTTTGCACTTGCGTTATAGAATCCTTGCATATTTCTTAGATGTGCTCTGCAAAACAACAAACTTGAAATGTTAGTTTCTTGGACTAGAACGGTGAAGTTCCGAAAAGCCACATTTTGAAACCGGGGAGACAAATTGACAAACATTTGTCATATGACTAAAATTTTTCACGCCGGGGAGCGCAAGCACAGGAACAAAATGATTTGATACTTGGGTCGCTTTCTTTTGCCTGGCCTTTACCAGAAAGAGGTACCAAACTGACGTATAATAATAATAATAATAATAATAATAATAATAATAATAATAATAATAATAATAATAATAATAATAATAATAATAATAATAATAATAATAATAATAATAATAATAATAATAATAATAATAATAATAATAATAACAGGGCGCATAGCGTAACAGGTTACGCTATGCGCCCTGTGTAGCTAGTTTAACTTTTAGCATACAGACATGAATTTTGCAATAATGGTAATAATAATAATAATAATAATAATAATAATAATAATAATAATAATAATAATAATAATAATAATGATAATAATAATAATAATTAATATTATTATTATTATCATTATTATTATTATTATTATTATTAATAGCTTTCAGGCTGTCGCTTCACATGGTGGTAGAGTCTTTTTAAATTTCTTTATTGCGTAAATGATGAACCTCGGGTTTTAGTCTAGAAGCCTGAGGATAGATGGTTTGAACAACCGTCGTTAACAGTCTCTCTTGTGGGGCTATCTTTGATCGCATTCCTATTTATTTGTCATACTACATACTTAACAGGCAATTTTTGTTTCTTTCAGACTTCCTCAGATGATGACAGAATAAACGGCAAGGAAATCGACAATCCTAAGATTGAGCTGTTGTTCCACGAGACAACAAAGAACTTTGATAAGCTGCCAATACAATATCGCGTAAGTTTCAGCAGAGTTTGTTATTAGAAATTCTATCATTAAAACTGACTAAACTTAAACTTGATCTTAAACATCGAAAATATCCATCTTAATCAACATGTCAAGATTACTAAAAGTCCGTTTACCCTTTGTCACGAAAAGATTTTCGGTTGGAAATGCTCATTCCACTGGAAAGTTACCGGAAAATATGGAGACCCTTAGAGCATCTGAGTTGTAAAACACGCAACCATGCATGCAAGCCTCATGCCGACCGGTGCTCCCATTGTATTCCTTGTCGATTTACTATATTTGAGAAAAACGGTGTATTGCTTGTAGTCCAGTTTTCGAAGATTTAGTTTTCAAAGATGGAAAAGACTCAAAATAGTCTTCGCCCTTTTGAACTGTTAACTCGTGTTCGTTACTATGTTATTTTGTTTTTCAGGGTTTCTGTGGCTGGTCACTGGTTGTGTATGATCGGCTATTAATCACATCTAACCCAGCCATTGGTGTTCTTCGTTATAAGGATAACTACTATGCCTTCTGCAACAAACAAGCTGCTTATGAGTTTGCCAATGCCCCAGACAGGTACGCCCCACCATCGTATACATGAAGTGCTGTGTAATAAGTATCATTGTTCCTTGGGGGTGATCACGGCTGAGTGACCCCGGAAACAAGGAAACATTGTTGCAGAATCATTGTTGAGTAGACATGTTTCTTCAAACATTTCCCCGTTTGCACGCGAAAGAAACATTTGTTGCGGAAACATTTTTTGTTTCCGAGGAACAAAAACTGTTTCTGATTTTTTTCCATAAACATTTTGTTTCCGAAACAAATGTTTCCGCGTTTGCGCTCCGAGGAAGCAATGCTGACTACGTTCTGTTGACGCGTAGGCTCTGTTTCCTAGATTGAACATGCGCAAACGTTTGTTTCCAGTGAAATGTTACCCGGGTAACCCGGCAAGGAAACGTTGTTTCCCAGTCGTTAGCGCGCCAAAGAAACATTCTGGGGAACAATGATTCCTCGTTTGCGGGAGCCTTAACGTTTGTCACATATTGTTTGTTTGTTTGTTGTTGTTGTTGTTGTTGTTGTTTCGGCTTCTTTCTGACAGGCTGTCAGACTGAGAGGCAACAAGACAACTATCAGGAAGCAAGCGCGACAATAAAACGCGTAGAGATTGATTGGGAAAGAGGGCATTTTTACTTTGCCTTAAAAACTGAAAAACTGTTGCAGTAAGGTAATCCTGTTCTCTTTATTTTTATGGATGTAGTTACATTAATGGCGTGGCTGAAGCAGCTAAGAAGTCTCCTGAACTCATTCAGCTACTTGAACTCCACACGCAGTTTGCCTCCATTACACCGTATGCACAGGTGCGTTTTCCATATCAGCTGTAACTGTAATTCATATGGAACACTGCATAGACAGTGAGATTCTCAAGTTTATCACTATGTCATGAAGTATATTTAACAACTGACCAATCCTAAAAGGAAAATTGCGCGTACTTACAGGATAACCTTATGGAAACACGAGAGGGATTTTAGGTGAGTTTGAGCCGGGTTATTAAGCGCAAAGGGTCTTTTTCTAATCTTTCACAAGACTCCTCAAAGTTTTACTTGGCGTCCTCGCCCTGTATATGTAAGCTAATCGGCTACGCAACCAACGAGAGCGCGCATCATAAGATCAAAATTTTATTAACGGCGATATACCACGAATTGCACGAACGCGGCGATTTCCCGCCGCAGTTCGTCATAGCTCCCAGTCGTAATTCCCGCCACTGCCTGCTGCCTCTGGGTCACGGTTGTTTCTGCCCATAATGGGCCGCGTCCGCCACACCTTCCAGATATTTCCCGCTGAAATTACTTGTAGCATCCACTCTGACTTGATTTTCCTTCTGTACACGTACCTTAAGTAGAAGAGTTTAGGAGAATTTACGTGATCTTTGCTCGAAAGTTGTTTTGACCGAAAATCAATTTCTTTCAAGAATACAGGAAATGTATGAATAGCTGGGAAGAGAAATTTAGGGGCTGTTTACATGAGAGAGGGTGCCCATAGGTAGTAGGGTTACACTAGGTAGTAGAGTTTCCCTTTTCCTTTGCACTACGCAGTTCGTTTCACATGCGAGGGGGGTGCCCCTAGGGGGTAGGGTTTCCTACCTTCAAGGTGGGAAAACCCTACATGGTAGGGACAAGTTGCCCTTTGCCCTTTGGTTTGGCCCCCCGAGGTAGGGAAAATTCACCTCATCTAAAATTTGTACTATGTCTTGACCCTGCTAGGGAGGGTGCCCCTACCATGTTCGGTCTTTGCATGTAGAGCGACGGTATCTTCAACTCTAGTAGGTAGGGTGCCCCTTTCCATGTAAACGAGTCCTTAATGTTGATGTGATATCACGCAGGGCAAAGAGCCAGGGCGGATGATCGAAGCACCTGTCACCAAATGCGACAGTGGTACACAGACAGACACACACTTCATGGAGTCAAACATTGTTAAGTCATATGAGTGGAACGAATGGGAGCTTAGAAGAAAAGCTCTTAAACTGGTTAGTGATTACAAATGAGATTTATGTACTAGTCGTTAAAATTTACAGCGTGCGAGAGCTTGATCACTTTTGCTCCATCCAAAATCTTCAAAACGCTGGTCACACGTGACGTAGATTGACTGTAATTACTGTAAATTGCATGCTTTTCTGGAAATCTAATATCCAATCCGGATTCAAGATTAGCTTCGAGGAAAACAACTTAAGGATGCGAGTGAACTTGAGCTGGTTTCCGGGAAGCAATGCTTAGATTCTGATTGGATAATCGGCTTTCTACACGAAACTGATTACCACGCATTTGCGCAAAATAGAAAAACAACAAACAAAGCTTTAATGCTGTTATAAAAAAAACCTTGCAAATTGGATCATATTCGAGTTTTTCTTGATAGAACCAGGAAATTAAGGTAGAAAAGCTTATTTCTTGATAGGTCGATGCGATGCCTGCAAGTGTTACGAAACTGTTAGAAATGGCATAATAAAGTAGTCACGAAAATTGGTGACAAAAAAGGGCCAGTTGCGTGTGCCACCTCTCTGTATATTTTTAAAACCCCTGAAAATTACTTACTACTTTACGAAAACAAATTTTGTTCTCTATTCTTATTTTATACAGGCCAATCTCCGTACAAAAATCACACATTCAATGCAGACGAACTTGAGTAATTTTAGGAGAGACAATGATTCCCAAGTCTACCTCCCTAAGTAAGTACCGTAGAGACAATGACTCTCATGTCTACCTGCCTAAGTACTGTAGATACAATGACTCCCAAGTTTACCTCCCTAAGTAAGTACCGTAGAGACAATGTCTCTCAAGTCTAGTAAGTACTGTGGATACAATAATTCTCGTCTACCTGCCTAAGTAAGTACTGTAGAAACGATGACTCCCAAGTCTAACTCCCTAAGTAAATAAGTTTACCACAACAGTGATTTTTAAACAAAACAATAACCTGACATGAAAGTCGACTTACCTGCAGCCAGCTCAAGCGGATTGTTCTAGTTCAAGTTGATTACCAGCACTTGGCAAATTCACATAGACTTCTAGCTATACTGTATACAGATTTGTGGACTTGTTCATTCAGGGGACTCTAAGTAGGATCACTGCTAATCCGACCATCTTTTGTCATGAAAGGGTTGTCAAAGCTATGGTTTGTTGCGTTTTCATTGGCTCTTTTAATTTACGATTCCAAATTGGAGACGGGATGGGTATTTTCGTAATGAACACATGACTAACACGTGGTGAAGGTCTAGCCATTTGCATCTGTCGTAGGAAAGACTACGCTTTCGTTCGTAATCATTGTTGGTCCGCTCGGAAGACAAATCTGCGACCTCCGATCGGTGAATTGCGCCTTGGCCATTTGAGCTAGCTGAGCGTCGGTTACTTGTTGTTTGTAAATTGGGTGTATTAAAACATACAGTAGTCTTCAAAGACTGTTCGAAAGAATTCTCACGAAGATTATAGGAATAATTTTGAAGCTTTGGTCACGGTAAAGGGGAGAATTGGCTGCACGTAAAAATCATTTCGTTCTCTCGATATGGATTGCTCGCGCTTGTGATGTCATAGTAGCACATTGCGTGACATCAGTGGTTTTGTGCGCGCGCGACCAAAATGCGCGCACAAACCGAGGAACAATTTTCTGCTCGCGCGTCTGTCATGTTTACAGATGCTAAGTTGCCTTTGTCGTTATTTACAGGAATGTGGAGACACAAACAAAGCGAGAATCGTCAACAAATGTTCCCAAGCCGTCCACGTTCGTGGCTGGTTTGCGCGGCTGTAACTCGACCAAGACAACCATGAATGTCGTGGATCTCACGTTAGATGTTGATCAAACTTGACCATACACGACAAACTAAAGAAGCTGCAAGAGTTAATCTTTTGTAAATAGAGTTTTTATTTGGTTGAGCAATCAACATGGTAGCATCATATTTTGTACAAATTAAGTGACCGTAGTAGTGGTTGATTTTTTTTATTAAAGTGTTGAGAACTCCACGTGTCCAAGAGTACAGTAGTTTTCGCCAACAACTAAGAGAGAGACCACCCGCCAACAATAAGCCGAATTCAGGGCACGCAACGCGCCAATGTGACTTCTGGGGTCATAAGTGAGCTCTCCGAACTCCTTCATATGTTAGCCCAGGTAATGATATACGGGACGATTTCTGAGGTTATAAACAACAGATAAATTGCACATATATAACACAAATTATTTATTTAATATTACTGTTACATATAATTTACTAAAGCTTTCAAGAATTATACTGACTAATAAAATCTTTTCGAAAACGGTACCCTTTAAGGGCATAAGCCGTGAAAAATAATTTACAGTCAAGAAAGGCGTAAAAACTCGTAAACGCTATTCGAATACATTTATTATGATAGACTGTCATTTCCCAGCTCCTTTGAGACGGTTACGTACTCTCTGTAAGAAAGAATGGATGAAAGAGTGAATGAAAAAGTGAAACTTGACTGGAATAACTGTTTCATAGAGAGCGCTTTTCAAATGAGTGTCGTAAAGCCAATACCCAAGTAATTACCCCAGCCAATCACAACAAACACAAATTACCCAATCAGAACTCGAAGCAAATACACGTAAAAGGTATTTAGCGAGGGAAAACGCATGCGACAGACACAATTGTTTTTTCTTCTGATTGGTGGAGAAAGCGGGGCGAGTTTTTTTAATAACAAATCCAACAGCATAGTGAAACAAAACCAAAGCGAACGCAAATTAAGTTCGACAATTGGTTGAAAAAGACTATGTTACAGCGCAAAGCGCAAAGGTGACTTCCAGGGACGTTCCAGGATATCTTCTACTAAGCCAATTCTAGTTTACTTTCCTCTAATTGTGTTTGGACAGTAGATTTGGTCACACTTCTGCCTTTCTTGCTGTAAAGGCCCCATCTTAGTCTTAGCGATGAAGCGCCATTAAAAGATTCCGACTTAGTTTGTTGAAAGTTGACGGCAAACAACATGAAAATACGTACTTTGCCATACAGTTGAGCGCGCAATCTGTTTGTACGATAGAAAGCTTGTCGCCTCATCTGCTCATGTTTTGCTTTGACTTCGGGTAGGTTCTTGTAAAGCCTGTAAGGGGAGTAAAAAGACAGGGTTGATTAAAAGACAACAAAAACAAGGCAACCGCAACAAATGCTTTTTCTGACGGCTGACGTAAAATCAAACAGCAGGAAACAACTGGCTGAGCCGTAGACCAAACAAAAAATTACATAGGCATTTTTTGAACATTTGAATGACGAGCGACAAAAAAATTTACCACTTAACATTTGAGTAGAGTGTCACATACTTTTTTTTAAGGCCACTTATCTAATTAGAATTCTATGATGGACAAAGGAAACCACCTCAAGGCCTTGAATGTAACTGAGTTGGTTTCCTAAAAGCTATCCTCAAACTCTCACTGGACAGTCAGTCTCTACGAAAGCGTGCAAACTAAGTAAAAGTGGTCACCCTTCAGCGATTCGAGCTGTGATGATTCTCAACTGATAACAAACACTATCCAGATTGGTGCTTCGTTATGTTGTGGGTGACTTCTTCGCCATTCTTTTGCGGAAAATTGTGGCCAACAATGTGACCCCCCACTCCTCCCCCCGGCTAATTTGCCGCTTTTCAAAATTCTGTGGTCCACCTTTACCTTTGGTTTAGTTCTTTAATCTCCGCTCGAGTCATCTGTCGCGGTTTTGGTAAATGAAGCTGAGCTGAAAACGGAATACACAGAGTTAATATTTCAAGACATAAAATAAAATCCATGCCTTGTTCGAATGCCGTAATCTTAATCAACTAAGGCAGATCAAAAATCAACGTGATTTCAGTTGCAAGTTCACGGCCAGCAAATTACTGCCAGAATTCAAAACGCAAGTAGGTAAGTACGTATTCCTTCCTTTTGCTCTAAACAGATTAACTGCTTTTAGAAGAAGGACAGACCTACCGACCTATTCTTCACCACTGTAACCGGATCACAGTAACTCTTTTTACGAACTGTGTTTTACGTTACGAAAATTACACACGTACCAGCACTTTTTACAGGTGTCTTGACTTTGGGAGTGTCTGGAGGGGTTTTTGTCTTCAAAGCGTCTATCCTTTTCTCCTCTGCAGCAACCTCTGCAATCATTTTACGTTTTTCTTTTTCCCGGGCAGCCTGCTCTATTCTCGCGACTCTTTCCCGTGAGCGCTTCACAAACTTGGACTTTGCGTAAAAAAACGCTTCCTGAAGGCTAAGCTTCTGTAGAGAGCTAGATGGATTCACCATAGAATCAAACACATCCACACGCAATTCATCACTTGTTCGACTTTTACTCGGCGTCTTCGGCTGAGTTAAAGTTCTTTGCTCAATTTGCGGTTTACTCGTCATAGGAAGAAACCAAGCGGGCACCTCTGCCCTGCTTGTTCGGTCAGAAGTCGTTTTAACGCTGTGATCCGGCGAGTTTTGACTCGGTATCAAACGCTCTCTCGGTTTACGTTGAGCTTCCCGATGGTCAACACTGTATATGTAATCCGACTTTTTGGGCGAAGGTTGAGAAATAACACCACGTTCTTCGACACTTCGCAGTGGACTCTTAACCGCTTTACGTTGAGATTTAACTGGTTCAATCTCAGTCTTCCTCTTCACTTTACGTGCGCTCACAAACTCCTCTGTTTGCGTGCTGGCGTCTTCAAGTTGCTGACGCGGTGACCAATCTGAGCTCGGGGATGGGCTTCTTGTGACGACTGGCGTTGGAAAGTTTACACCTACATCACGTTTCCGTGGCAACCCAAACTCCCGCCCATCACCCCTGTCCTCTTTCCTTCTGGTCTTCACTGAAGTAGTCACCTGTTCGACAGGTTTTCTAGAGCAAATGCACTTTGGTTCATATTCTGAAGGTCTTGAAGTAGAAAATGGCACTTCAAATGCCTCTGGAAGTCGAGGCTGTGTTTCCGCTGGAGGTGGTTCCTTCTCTTCTCTTTCACTTCCTGTTATTTCTCTTCCCACTTCGTCTCTCTCTTCTCGGTGTCTTTCTATTCTTTCTCTTTCTACTCTGTCTCTTTCTTCGCCTTCGTTAGTTGATGCATTCGAGGTGGATTCTGTAGTAGTACTATCCCGCGTCCTGACTATCGGAGAGATATCCCGGCTCTTGACAGTTTTGAGTAACTCTCTCAGGCGAATCTTGTGTTTGATGGACGAGCGTAGACGAGGTTCCATAAACGCGTAATTAAAGAATTCAGATGCATCCGATGACTCACTCGACGAAGTCATCTTATGCTTTCTTCTCTTTGTACCCGACCATCTTGAGGTTGGAATGACTGAGCTCTGAGACGACGAAGAAATGCTTTCGTCGATTGATTTTGACACCAGCGAAGTAAGCTTAGAAATGTTAGCGTCTAACCTAGAAGATCTGGTACCGTGCGAATCACGTCCATCGTGAGAACGATGGCGAGTCTTGGCTTCTGTGTGTTTCCTGCTCCCCGTTGTCTTTTCAAGCCAGGACTGCTGTGACGATGGAGTGAGAATATCGTCAGTGTGCCTTCTTCTCGATTTTCCTGAACTGGTAGATCGTCCGGTTCTGTTTGGATCGATCTTCTCCGTATACTGCCTTGGTCTGTCTGAAGAGTAATGTGACGGCTCCATTTGTTGCTCTGGCGTGCTGTACCTGTCATAGTGTCTATGTGAGCGATCAGACCTTCTGTCCTCGCGTAACAAGTACTCATCTCGGTGTTGATCACGAGAAGCTCGTCTTCCAAGCACCTCCCGAGCCTGCGTGCTCTTTAGGGCATTTTCTTCTCTTTCCAGTTGATACGCCTTAGTTTTAGGCCTCGTTGGCTCTTCACTCCTATCCAATCGTCGTTCAAAATACTCCAGCTCCGGCTGCGCAGCTTGATAGACAGTCGTCCTTCCAGTTGAATCCTCGACTCCTCCCAAGGGCCTTCCTCTGGCATCTCGAACACTGCTTGGTGTTGAGCTCCCTGAAATGTACACCATCCCACCACCGTTTTGACTGGGAGTCTCCCTTGTAGGGTTGGGTTCAAGACCCAAGGCCTTCCTGCGTCTGTTAGTACTACCAGGACCTGAGGACCTCCGAATATCGTAAATGCCATATGATGAGGTCTGGAGTACATTCTCACCTGGACGATTCTCCTTGTTTGCGGAACCATCCCGATATAATACTGGTCTGTAAATCTCATCCGACGAGGAGAAGTCAGTGGTGGAGCGGCTCTCGGTCTGTTTCGACGCTGCCACATGGCGATCCTCCGTCTGAACTGAGGGCTCGTCTTCTTCAAGACTCTGTTCCTGCAAGGTAGCAGTTTCAAGCGCACGGGAGCGTTCACTCGCTGGACCCAAGGGCGTCGATGACTTTTCTTCTTGTGCGTCTGTTTGAGGGAGGCTGGTGGTGGATATGGGAGAAATGGTACCTGCTCCAAGAGACCAGTGCAACGACTTGATGTGACTGTCGTCCACTTCTAAAAAAGTGCCGCGGGTGCCTTCTCGACTCTGCACAGTGGAAGCTGACTGTTCTTTACCGGACATTCTGGCAGCACTATCAATATCTCTGGAAAGCTCTGCAGGCATTTTGTTTCCACTGTATTCTGCTGCTCCAGACTGTACCTTCCTTGCTCCTGAAAGCTTCGGTTGTTTTTGCATTCGCAGATACTGACGATCTCCTTCCAAAACCGGCTCATAAGTGAGGAGATCATCCGTATCATCCGAAGACGCACTTCTATCACTAACTCTCGAATGGTGCAAGCTGCTTCCATTTTGCAGTGCTTCTTCTTGATCTCTTCCTGTTCTGCCCGGATCGTCAGATCTCTCCATCCTGTTTGAAAATGGAGCATCTGTGACACTGCTAGCTGCAGAATATCCTGTAGGTGTTGGCAAAAGAGGCGGGGGAAACGCGTGCATAGAACCATCAGACAGTAAAGTGCGATGTAAGACATGTTCGCTACCGTTGGTGGTTGAAGGAGGTCGATATTCCCCCAGAATCCTTGCATTTGTGGCACTGCTAGCTGCAGAATATCTACTAGATGCTGGTAGAAGAGGCGGGGGAAACACGTCCACAGAACCAGCGTCCAGAAAAGGTCGATGTAAAACATGTTCACTGAGGCCGTTACTTGAAGGTGGTCGATATTCCTCCGAAACTCTTGCATTTGTGGCACTGCTAACTGCAGAACTGACCCTCATGAGCTCTACTGATGATTTCTTGGCTGCTGGTATGGTTGACTTCGGCACTGCATTGACAGCACTTATTTCACCTGGATCGGTTGGTGAGGGAAATGAGTGCACAGAACCATCATCTAGTGAAGTGCAACGTGAGACATGTTCACTACCGCTGGTACTGGAGGTTCGTCGATATGCCCCCGGAATCCTTGCATCTGTGGCATTGCGAGCGGCAGAGCTGAATCGCACAAGATCTGTTGACGATTTCTTGTCTGCTTGCGTGGTTGAATTAGGCACTGCATCAACCGGGTTTATTTCACTTGGATCATAAGGTACCTCTGCACTTGTCCAGCTCGATACACGTCTAGTGTCCAAAGCGTTTGTAGCATTGGCAATTATATTACCTTCAGAAAACCTCCGATGAGTTTCATCTAACGAATGTCTGTCGCCCGTTTGGTGCGTGCTGTGTGATGGAGGAAGCCTTGAGGAAAGACTCTCAAAGCTCTTCAATGAATCAACGGAAGAAGGAGGATGTGTCTCAGAGATAGGTTGTGCAGACGTCCAACCTGCTCCATAACTCCTTGATCCAGAACTATTACCTGGAATACCAGCACTGGCCATGGATTTTATACTCTCCTCTGTCAAGGAGTGTCCTTCAGAGCCCGCTTCTTCTGCCTCATCACTAACACTATCGGTCAGTCTGTCCTTCTTCAGCCTATCCAACACTTCTTGTACAGCACGGAAATTTGGACCAAGCAGTTTGGATACCGGGCTCTCAGTATCACTATCGCTGTTCAACTGAGGAGCATGTCTTTGTTTCAACTCGCTTATTAGACCAACACCTCTTTTGGCAGGGGGTACACTCCTAGTGATGACGTCCAGCGGTGTGATATTATGGTCACTGCGTGGTTGAGATATGAGAGACACATCACTGCCACTGTCTTTTCTAGCAGCTGCTCCACCAGCAAGATCTTGGCTCTGTGCAGGAGGTGCAACAGTCGGTTGGGTGCTAACATACGTGTTAGCAACCCATGGCGTCCGCTTTAGATCTGGTCCATCTCGTCCATCTGGCTGTGACCTCTCTGGAGGTGACTGTTTACTGTCATCATCAGACCAAGCATGCGGTATATTCTGCAGTCGGTCAGAGTTTGAGCCACGAGCAGCAGCACTTGCAGTATATGTTACCTGAGTCGTGTCATCATCATCCTCTCCAACAGCACTTGGCCTCAGAGGAAACCACTGACTTCTTTGTTGTTCATTTTCTGCACCTGACTCGTCCATGCTGAAGGAGGTACCACTGTCTGCTGCATCATCCTCTTGTACATGCCCTGACAAGTCTTCTCTTTCCTGAGCCGCGTCCGTTGTCTCAACACCTACAACAGATTACAAAATAATATACGAACCTTTGCTCCACTAACAGGATCGAAGCAGGGATCAAATGAGAGCAATCTGGGGTGTCCAGAGTTGAAACCTTAACAAAGAGCGCACTGGGCCTTTAACCTAATTTCTTCATGCAAAGTGGTGTATAAGGCCCCTACACTCACCTCCAGGAAGTCTCTCCGCCGCTTTTGGTGGATTGCACGAGGGTGTAAAGTAAGAGACCTAGCGATAAAACTAGCACAAGAGGACAAAACTCTTGTCGTGTATGTAGAAATTTGTTTGAATGTAACAGATATGTAAATTAAAGTTTGAATTAAAAACTGGCTGTAAATTGAAAGTAAAAAATGTCAAAACAATACAAAAAAGAAACAAACAGCAAGCACATATTACTTAAAACGATTTTGAAACTGATCTAAAAATATAAAAAGTTAAAATGATGTTATAAAAACTTTTTGTTTTGAAACTAAATTTTCAACGACTCTGTTGCCTTCGTCAGAGAAACAGTGGCACTGCATGCATAATTGTCAAAACTTTAGTTTCTTAAAAGTTTCTACAACATCACTTTAACTTTTTATATTTTTTAGATCAGTTTCAAAATCGTTTTAAGTAACATGATAAACACTGATCGCCCAAATAACATCATGTTTGCTAATAGGATAAAGATAAATTAAGATGTTTGATTTGCATGCTTATCGAGGGGTGTTTCCAAAGAAATGAGCATAGCTCTCTTGATCTTCCTTTGACAACGTGTGGAAGCTGAGTCAAGGATCATGAAACGCTCATCTGATGTATGAAGACAATTTTTGAAACTCTTGAAGTATTTGAAAATACTACAGTTCTTATCCAAAGACAGATGTTTATGAATACATAATTTTGGTAATGCCAGTAAGTAAATGAGACAGTTGAAGAAGCCAACCTACCCTCCTGAGTTGTTCCATTCTGTGAAGACACCTTAGAGTCTTGTAGTCCAACCTCATTAAGAGCTTCAACACTCAGTGAACCACTGCTTAGTGCACTGGCTAGTGTTTCATCTGCCACTTGTGTTGGCTGGGGTGACTGTGGCAAACCTGCAGCATGGCTTAAAGACCTGACACTTGCTTTGAGTTGCTCCAGTTCATACCACTGTTCGGCATATGGTGACAACTGTTACATGAGGGGTAAATTAACAACAACAACACTTTATTATTCTGCTACAAGAAAACAATTTCATCATCATCATTATCTGATGTGACACCCAAAGTAAGCTATAATTTGACCTTTTCTCATTAAGATGGATTCCACTCAACATTCGAGCAATAAGTGCAAAAATTATAAATTTTACTGAAAAGCTACTCATAGCACGGTGACATTTTGAATACTATTTGAAACACCTCACTTTAATTTGTTTCTCCAAGTGACCCTGCAATTAAATTCTCAAGCATTCTTAAGAAAATTAATGTCAAATCTTGTAAAAATGTGCTAAAAACGGGCACCATTTTGTTTTGAACTGATATGAAGTGTCTTTTCTATTAAAATATGGATAACTTCAAATTCAATTTTCTCTCGCGGGGTAAGGTTGGGCATTTAAGTATCAATAATTTCTTCCCTTTTAATTAAAATGTTACCATGCTATAAGTATTTTTTGATAACTATATTTTTGCACTTTTTTCTTGAGCATTCAGTGGAAATTGTCTTAAAACTTTTTTAAAAGTAACAAAATACATATTTGTAAACATCTTGGAAAGCCTGATTTCTAGACAGCCCAAGATCATCAGCTATTTCTTCCAGGATGACAGGGAGAAAAGGAGAGAGTGAGTATACAACCTTCAACCATCTGAGAACTACGGTTGGTCAGGTTTATGTTATCTAACTGGAAGAAGTCAATTAGCCAACTGTCTGACAATTTTTGAAGAACAAATTTGGCCCTAAACCCGGCTTACAGGATGCTCATGTTTAGAAACATTTATTATTGCAGTGTACCCACCTGGGTGATATTTTCTCCTTTCTCTTTGTCATCTGGGTCAGCAATAACAGCCTTAGCCATTTCTTCATCTTGAAGTGCGATTCCTGTGCCACCACCCTCAGAAGACTCCTCATCAAGAACAAACCACTCCTTACTGGCTTCCTGAGGAATTAAAAGACATTGAAATCAGCACCGACTGCCAGAAATGATCTTAGGAAGGCATCAACAAGTGTTGGGACAAGAGTAACAGTGATGATGTTGTAGATGAAAATAGTGCTGTCATGAGCAGCGCTGTCCTAAATAGCTAACCCACCGGACTTTGATGTTACAGTTAGTATTAACAGCTGTAGATTTACCTTGGTCAAAACACATCAACTTTGTTTGGAATTGAAGATCAATATGACAAAAGATTCAAAATGCAATAACAGTCATTGTTAGAAAGAAACAATTGGAAGTGTTCTGACATCTTGATTTAACCTCAAGTAGCTACCTTCTTTAAACTGATCTCACTTAAGTTCTTTTAACAAAAATTCTCTGATACTTGCCAATTTTAGTTGGCTCTGAAACACCTTCATCAAAATTTACCCTACAGTTGAACCCTACCACAACAGAAACCATTAGGTCCTGATGAAGGGTAGACAAATTAAAAGGTTCTCTATTAAGTGGGGTAACTGAAGAGAATATGTCTGCATTGGGGGCAAGAAAATGGTTTGTAATAACAAGGTGTCTAGCATTTTAACCTCGTGTGTGTAAAGCAGGGTGATTTTAGTTACATTTCCTGTCATTATTTTTCTTACCAGTTGGTTGTTTACAAGCATGACTGCTGTCTTGAACTCAGGTCTACTGAGAAACAACTCCAACTGGTAGAGTAAGACTGAAACCCAGGATCTCTGGATTTCAAGTCTGACATCCAAACCAGTCAGCCATCATTGTTGCCTTCTGGTTTCTTAAAACTTCAAGGAACCAGTCAGAATAATTCTAGTAGGGTAATTTTAACACTTACCAAACCACTGAAATTAACCTCATGAACACACTATAAGCACCCCTGTCAAATGGGATCCCCTTAGGAACTGGCATGACATTTAAAGGGTCAGTAAGCCCTGTAAAAACCCTTCTCATCTAACATGTACCTTTTCCTTTTGATCATCATTTGGGTGGCTATCTTGCATGTTAGCACTTGTTGCACTGTTCTGGGAAGCTGAAGATTCTTGCTGTTGTACAGGCTCCCCTTCAGACACCAAACCAGAGCCTAGATTTGCTAGTAAGTGCCACTGTTCCATGTACTCCTAAGGGTTAAATATTGTTACTGCAGTTGAGCTAATTGTTTGTTATAAAAAGGCAGCTAAAAGTCCATGGAACATCTTCTCTGATTAGCTGCAGAAAGCTGCATTTTCATAGTTCTGTCTCTGAAGAATCAAGAACACTTTGTGAAAGTTTGGGCCTGTCAAAGGTGCCTGAAGTTTGGCTGCAGCACCTAATATTTCACAGCCAAGGCTCTTAACTTCTGAGCTGTGGACTTCTTTGATATTACCAGGAACATGATCTAACATTCATGATGCGCATTTGTGATCTTTGATATTACCAGGAACATGATCCAGGGCCCCATTTTCATTGCCTGGCTTAAGGTCTTGGACAAACAAGTCTAACATTTCCATTCAACACCAGTCAGAATTGTTACATTTAATGTGTTTAATGCCTTTGGCCATCCTGTTCAGAGACACTGAATGATGTTGAAGGGCATTGAATGCATTTCTATTGCCAGACTTTTGATCCAACATCTTTCAACCTTTCTTTTGTTCTCAGGTTTGAAAGATGTTGACTTTCTTTGGCCGGCATGTACAACAGTGTTGTACACATGCACCTGCAGCAAACATTAATTAAGTAACATGATTCAACAACATTCAACATCCTTCAACAAGGTGGCTTAACCCTTTAAGCCGTAATATTAACATCCATATTCTCCTCACTGTTCTCCTTGTAGTTCTTATGTTACAAGTTTGGCGAATTTGATTTAAAAAATCAAGACATTTGATCATTGGTGATCATTTCCTTTTATCCTCATGTCCTGTGTGTTTGATCAAGTAGTAATACTGGAAGGAGAAATTAGGTGCTTGTTACTACTGGGACTTAAGGTTTAAAGCATTAAGCAAGCAATATATCAAACACGTGAAAGAGTGTTTCATCAGGATATCCAAACACTGAGAAGTGGGTAGAAAAAACGAGGAACAGCCAAGTTTTTTTTAACCTACTTCGAGGTGTTTGGATACCTGCTGAAACACTCTTTCAAGTTTTTGATATGGCTTCTCAAACCATTCATAACTCTTGGACAAGTTCAAAGCAAAATTTAGCAAAATTTTTTAAGATCCAGTATCCAAACCACCATCACGGTAGTGATTTCCTTTGTTTTCTCTTTATGAATTATTAATGAGTTGGAGAAGTTTAATTCAACAATGTTGAATGACATTGAATCAAGATGTGGCCAATTTTATAGTAGCCAATTTTATAGTACAACAAAGTTGCCTTCAGCAACGTTGAATAATGTCGAATCCACTTGAGCAAGTCGTACAGTCTGGTTCTTAGGCTAGACAGCTGCTGTTATTACCTGCTGAATATCATGGAATCTCTCATTCGATGGGAACTGTCCAGTTCCCATTTCTGAACTGACTGTTGAGACTGGTGTGGGCTGCTCCATTAAAAAATATGAACATCACAGCTGAAAATGCATCACAGAACAGTGTGTTTTCTTTCAATTTTGATTTTGTCAGAGCTTTAGCTTGGTTATCATATCTACATCTACAGGGTTACTCAGCAAAGGTTGCCAATCTCACCATGATTGCTAATGCTGGTGAATAATTGGAAATAAAATTGTGTCAAATACATTCGAGGGCCAAAATAACTAACAAAAAACACAGAGGAAAAATCCCATTGTCTAATGGTGACCATTCACTCGATGGTGTCTCCTTAGAAACTAATAAAAATCGATAAAAAATTGGACAAGTATCAAGCACTGCCTTTAGTTAATAATAGGAAAGATAACCTTCGAAAACGGGTCGTAATTATAATGTGCTTGGTTGGCAAGGACGAAAGGATAGAATTTTCCGAGACCAGTGTTTATCTTTGTTCATTTGATCCATTATTTATCACGATCACATGCATGTAAGCTTACAAGCTTGTAAACTTAGCTGTAAACCTTGTAATACTTCATGCAATGTATGAAGAATTACCTGCCATTTAGATCAAAATTAGTGCAAACAATGCACGTTTACCCATAATTTGAAATTATATATTACGAACAGACCGGCACGGCCATGACTCTTGAACCAAACCAAAACAGTATACATAGCTTAATGTACGCATAAAAAGTATTCGTACAAAATGTAACAGCAGCTTTGTATATGCAGTGGCGGTCTTAAAAGAAATGGTCGAGTTACTGGTTTTTAACTAACAATGAAAACTAAATACTTGGTAACATAGCCACTGCATTAAATCATAAGCTAAATTTACTATCAATGATCATGATCGACCCATACGTCAGTTTATTTAGACGGCAAAAGTACTCTCTTCTGAAAGGAAAAGACACTAAATCCAACTAAATTAAGAAGGTAAACTATTCATGTAACCTTTTTACCACTCAAGTGTAAAAGCCTTGTTCAATTACAGACGAATTTGCAAATAAAATATTGGTACCTTGATGTCCGTTGCTTTAATAGCCTTCAAATGGCGGTCAAAAACAATCAGGCCACACTCGGTACCAGATCTAACCGCGTGATCACAAATTGTTTTCACCCTACCCAGGTTACGATTGGAATAATATAATATTATTTTAATTTGAATGTTACGGCCAGAAGTACCTCAAACCAAAAACAACCATAATCTTAACAAAAAATAATGGGAAAATTCCAAATTTTAATCTCTTTGTCCCATCGCCAACGAAAAAAAAAAAAAAAGCACAAATCCAAACCAACAAACCAAAAAAAAAAAAAAAAAACTTTCGCACATTTCAAATTCCTCATGAACAGTTTTCTTTTTCTTTCTTCTTCTTCAGTTTTGAATGGACTGCTCTCAAACTAGTCTATGAATAGCTGTACCCTCCCCCTGCTGAGGCGAAAATGGGGTTTTCTCCTCGGCGGGGGGAGGGTACGGCTAGGCATAGGCTAATATCAAACTGAAACTCGGTTTAACCGTGCAAACCCCCCTCAGGCCAGAGAAATTATAATTTTAATATTATTACTGACTAGCTTTTGTGAGCTTTTCAACAGCTATGCCCAGGTCTTTAAGTGGGAATGGAAAATGTCTAGACTATTTTGCCCACTTCTATTATCCTTTGCATCACTTTTATACACAAGTTGCAATGGCATCAACTGACTGAGAGAATCAAAATTAAAAATACAAGTACTACAAAGCTTTTAATTCAACCTCAGTAAACAGTGAGAGCTCACTCCCAGTACACTACACACACCAAATTGTCACAACAAATGCATCATTGCAAGGATGTTGACTGTTATTACATAGTACAATTAATGATCTCCAAGACACCGAAGACAAACATAGGCACGCATTGCGTGCTTGACCTATGTTGAAAAAACGACGTCTCATCCTAGCTTATTTGCGATTTTTAAGACATACTCTGAGGACAAAACAACACACGCGATCATTCTTGTCAATACTTCCCCTCCACTATAGCACACTGAGCGCTGATGGAAAGTAACTGTTTCGAAAACAGCTTTTTCGTTTACTCAGCAATACCCTTAGAATGTAGTCGGACCAAAATTGGGGATAGAGCAACCATCGGGCTAGTAGGCTACAGGCTAAAAAGTCAAACTGACACTAGAACAAAACAACTCCATAAAATATGACTATGTACGTTCATCTTGACCTTGGTTGTACATAAACGAAAAAAAAAATTCTTGTCACAAGGTCTGAAAAATTTGTAAGCGAAGCTTTCGACTGTATCGCACAGTCTTCATCAGCAATTATCGCTGATTATCTTCATCAGCGATTAAAACTTTAATGTAAATCTAGGTCAAGACAAGAGGTGAAAGAAACAAATGTATTAAGGGGCTGTTTACATGGAGGGAGGAAGATCCTAGCGCTAGGAAGATCCTAGAAGGCGGATCATCCTAGCGCCATATGTTTTCTGTATTCAGTTTACATGCAAAATGTTGTACTTGGCCCTAGTGCTAGGATCTTTCTAGCGCTAGGATCTTCCTAGCTGAGAGATAGGAAGATCTTAGCGCTAGGAAGATCCTAGCACCATGTAAACTGCCTTCGCTCGGAAGATCCTAGTACTAGGGACAGTAACACAATTATGGCGGCAGCTGGGCGTTCAGCTGCTAAAGACCGACAGTCTTATTTGATTTCCAGCAACCACCCCGACCGAAATTTTTGCATGTAAACCAAACGAAAATTTGTTTTGCCCTCTAGGACCTTCCTAGTGCTAGGATCTTCCTCCCTCCATGTAAACAGCCCCTTAGATAATAATTTGAGAAGACGTCAGCCATTCGCACTCCCAGTTGCACAAACTTGTTTATGAAAATTGAAGACCGAAAGAGGACAAGGGTCGTTTTTCAAACAAATTTTATTTCCATATGTTCCTGTATGCGATAAAACCAAGAAAGAAATCATTTCTGTGTCGGCTGGAAAATCTGTGGATATGACTGATATAAATCATGGACAAAACATCGTAAACTAAAACTTAACCGAATTGTGGGAAGAGAAAGCAGTTTTAAAAACCTACAGACACGCTTGAATGAACAAACTAAGTTACGCAAATTGCTATCTTAAACAAGTCACTGTAAATTTCAAAAACCATATGTTCCCGTATATGATAAAACCAAGAAAGAAATCATTTCTACGTTGGCTGGAAAATCTGTGGATTTGACTGATATAAATCATGGACACAACATCGTAAACTAAAACTTAACCGTACTATGGGAAGAGAAAACGGTTGAAAAACCTACAGGCACCCTTGAATGAACAAACTAATTTATGCAAATTGCAATCTTAAACACGTCGCTATAAATTTCAAATTAACAAAGCTGTTTCAAAAACCTTGCAAAGTACAGTCAAAATTATCCATATCAAGCACAGATACAATCTTTTCAACCAGCATCTTGCTCAAAGATACATAACCAAAACAGCTGTTTCATAACACAAATCACAAAAGAACAAATTAAATTACAGTTTCTCGTCAACAAGTCTACTTTTGGAACGCGATCGTGTTTTTGTCACGTTCCACCGTTGGCCACGACAAAGTTCAATTTTACCTGCCCTTACAATAGCTTCTGGAAATTACCATCAATTCCACCACACCAAGCGTTTACTGAAAATATAATGCTCGAGAGGAAAAAGTAGAAAAGCACATTTGCGCTGATCCTTTCCGTCCCATATGTTCATTCAACATGGCCGGTAAGCTTAACCTTGTCTGACCTTCATCTTCAGCAAGCGGATTCTAACCAGCTCTTTCATTGGTAGAATGTACTCTTAGCTTAGTAGCCTCAATCTCATTGGTGCCACATAGTGCCACATAAATTCCCTAGGGGGTGCACTCCCATGTGAAAGGTGCATGGATGCTCGTCGTCTCGCGTTCACCACCTGTTTTAGTATAGCTTTAATTCAAATTTTCCGACGAGCATTCCCGCCCGTCTCACATGGGACTCCCCACCCCCGGGTCAAAAATACATACATACATACATACAAACAAACAAACAAACAAACATAGAAAGCGACAAACTGCAGTCTGGCTAAGACCCTATGTTTTCAACATAGGTCAAAAAGGAAATAAATTCTCAGAACGTAAGTTAGCAGTAAAAAATTTATTATTCAACTGTTAGTTATTGTACCGAAAGCACGTGAAACGAGTACAGATATCCCACAATATTGTACAGTTGGTTATTGTACAGCACTGCACGCACTCATCCTGTTACACTTGTAGTTTTCCTTCAAGTTACTGCAAAAGGTTGAAAAAAGTGAAGTTGGATAATAAATCTCTTATTAGATGTTTCGGTGTGAAAAATCGCCATATATTTTTACTCATTTGTAATTTGACTCACCTTGCAGGCTCGTCAAAACACAGCACAACTCGTAAAGATATACTGCGATACTTCACACCGAAAAATCTGATAATATATATTTATATTGCTTAAAATTGATAGGATCCTTGAAAAACATTTGGAAGAAAACAGTGCTGTTCTTAAGACAGTTCTTACAGTACAAACTGTATAAAGATTTTACCGTCCGGGACTCAGATTTTCAGTTGTAGTATCATGCTCACAACAAACTGGATACAGATTACTAACTATGGCCTCGAAAACGCTGCAATATTGTGTACAATTTTTACTTATTACTGCCCTGCATGCCAATCCCTGATAGTTGTGCTGATTTTGTACACAGCAATTTTGAAGTAGAATAATGGAGTTGAATCAGGGGTGGACACACAATGCAATGTTACTCTTGTTGCACACGATATTGCCTGCAATGTTTCAAACATGCATTCAGACCTTAAAATTGAAAGGTCAGGTGGCAGAACACAAGCCACAAGTTTTACTCATAAAAAAGAACTCAAGAGCTCAAAATAATGTGATAATTATACCTTCACACTTCTTCTTACAGAAAGCTGCACTGATATTTTGTGCAGTAATAGCAATGTACAAATCATAAAGAGCTATGTTATTTGTTAAATTATTCAAATGTACCATGAAATGAGAAGTAAAAGTTCCAAATACAGTTGAATCCCACTCAATTAAACTTGCTTATCCAAACAACTGAAGCAAAACACGTTTTCTTTTGATCCTGGTGACAAACATTTACTATGATAAACTCAAACAATTTGCCATTGCTCTTGAGTGGATTCTGCTGTAGTAGTGAACATCAGCAATGTAAGTTTCTAAACCCAAAAAACACAGTTATTGCTTAGGAGGCTTTCTGTATATAATCTCTTATCTTTAAGGCACAGAAATGCCATCCAAGTAAAAAGAAACAACAGAGATGGACCATGTCCTCCAGCCCCATCAGAGAAAG
The DNA here is from genome assembly GCA_964030785.1 of Siderastrea siderea. Classification (NCBI taxonomy): domain Eukaryota; kingdom Metazoa; phylum Cnidaria; class Anthozoa; order Scleractinia; family Rhizangiidae; genus Siderastrea; species Siderastrea siderea. Next base: position 64,486,298 of record OZ034968.1, read on the forward strand.
AACAAAATTGTACAGTCAATTCTTAATTTAAACTAGTTTCTTTGCTTCAAAGAATCCCTTGAGATGACGCATCTGCCAGAATCCAGTGACCAATAGAATCAGGGTCTGGGCAAGAGCCCACCACAAGACACGCTGATTGGTGCTTTCACTGGTTGCTCTGAACCGCTCCTCACGGAACTGAAATGGAGATCAACAACATTTTAAGACAGGATAGAAAATAACAAATTGCATAAAACTTGGATAATAAATACCGGGTTCTCAGTCTTGCTGAAAATTATTAGCCATTATCAACTCTCTGTGACGTTTTCTTTCTGACAAGTTTAAAATAAAGCCATGAAGAGATAAGGCTGGCTTTAAGCCTGACGTTGAAAAACAGGTACCGAAAATGGCCAAAGATTTGCAAGTATTTGAGATATCAAAGAGCCATCATGAAATCTAACACAGGTACAGGAACACAAACTTGCCCTGAATGTTATATGGTCATTAATACCAGGGTTAAAACTTGGCGGTCGCATGGTCGCCAGTGGCGATTAAAAAGTGTCCAGGATTGATCACCCAAAGGGCGACTACAATTTGAGAAGTACAAAAAAAATAATAAAATAAAATGTTCTTTCCTTGGAGTACCTTTTTTTTATCCTTTCTTTCCTCAACTCTAAGTTTATCAATTTATTGTAGTAAAAGTTTAGGTCTAAAGTGCAAAATTCAAAGCCCTCCGTGATTGAGTTTTTAGATCGCTCTGATATGTAGATGCCATTTTGATTTTACTGACACATGACTCCAGACTCACCCAGAAATCTATGCGGGTACATTTTCAAACATGAATATCGGCAATGCTCGATATAATAGACCTACTTTTTTCAGTGCACAAAGGAAAAAATTGTGTTCATTAAAACAATGTACATCAGTGTATATGGAAGAATTAATCCATTTCTTGGGGCATAAGGTAAAGCAGTGGAGCGTTTATTCAAGTAAAAATGGTTTAGAAATTATTTTGTGTTAGTAGAGGAAATTTGAGGGCCACTTTATTTTGGCCTGGGCCACTAAGAATTCAGGTATACTGGCCCGAGTGGCGACCAAGCACTGAAGTTAACTTTTAGCAGTGATTAATACAGGCTAATATGATGGGCAGACTGTATACCATGTAAATTGTACAATACCTGACCTGATCTATTTCACTCACCCTCTGATAATTTTGTTCTTTGCTGATCTGTTCCACTTGGTCTAACAATTGACGAATACGAAGTTGAAGCTCTGTTAGTTTGTCTTTCGCAGCAATCTCTTGGTAATCATTAGCATGTTCACCAACTTGAATATCCAAATGTATACGCTGTGGAAGATAAAGGTTAACTTAGAAAACAAACTACCATGGTTCAGTTCTGTGCTTTTTTTTGTACGACAGACATCTCTCCAAGCCACACAGCAGGGACTGGTTTCAAACATGTCTACTGTTGAGGGAGTCTGGACAGAATAGTTTTACAGCAAATATACAGACTAAAAACAAACCCACTTATTCTAACAAGGATATCTAGCCCTTAAGAGCCACGTGACAAACAAAACTATGGCCCTTACACTTTACACAGAGTTAGTTTTTGTAGGGGGAAAGCAACAAGCAGATCCAACAACAAATGCAACCCACATGACTCCATGCCCTAGATCTGAATTTGGTCCACACTGAGATGAAACAAGCACTGTCACTGTTGCACAGTGCATTGGCATACTAACTGTGACAGTCATCAGAATCATAACACTCAATTTAATTAACCTACCAGTTTTCCTCCGGCCCACAGTGACCAGCGAGTAGAGTTGGAGTGCAAGCAAATTAGGTGTTCACCAGGTGAATGTGAAGTAAAAGTGAATCGGCCTTCAGATGCATAGTATTTAGATAAAATAACTTTCATGTTGGGATCTTTGACTTCAACATGCATGCCTATACCAGGGCTGGAAGGGAGAAAATCTCTGATGTTCTCATCATAAAGCTGTGTCTTGTATTTACCTATTGACAAACCAAAGCAACGAGTCAATGTTGTAAGTGACTTGTCCTATGAAAGAAGGTAAAGACGTTGCACTCAAACCCCTAAAATTAGGTAGGACTTCACCTTATCATTAACAATGAATCTATAAGGAATATTATATCCTGCACTTCATCCTGCCTTTTTTTCTGAGGATCTGCATCAACTGGTCAATTGATTTCCTCACCATAACAATGTGTGACTGAGCTGCTTTTGCTTATAGTATAATTATAGTCTGAAGCAAGCCACCTTCAACACATGCAAGTGAGTTATTTACTAGGCACATTACTATGCTACTAACTAAAATGAAATTATACTTTATACAGTGGCAGCTTCAAGATAAAACAGTGAGAAATTGCAGAATACCCTGCCAGTTTGCTCTCATTTGAATTAGTTGCTACTGTGGTTAGTGGTCCAAAGTAAAACATGTTTGAAAATTCTACAAGTGAAAGTAGTCTTAATGTGGTCCAAGGTCTGAAGTCAAACACGTGAAACTACCACCACCACAGTCTGTAATCCAAAGTCACTTACATGAACCCAATACTACAAGTTTTGACAGTTATTGTTGCCCTGGAGTGCTTCATTTTCTCGCCCGAAGCTTTGAGATTTGCCTTAAATTTTGAGCTCCAAAGCAGTATTTTGACCAAATTTGGTTATTATCAATTTTGTTGAAAAAACATGGATATTCAGCCAGATGAACTATGCAGTGATTTGTCCCACATCAAGGTCTACCTAATATGAGAATACGAGAGGAATTGATCTTTGAGCTGTTGCCACCAAATGTTTGACCATTGGTAACATTCGCCCTTGTTAACAAAATTAATTATACTTTGATAAAAGTGGCAGGGTGACTACATATCACCTATTATCTAGTTGAGTTGCATGACTGTCATACCACAGTAGCAAGGTTTCAGTACACTGAAGAAAGTAGCAGGGTATTCTAAAAGCTGTGAGTGATAGCTGTGGGTGATAGTAAAGACTATCCAGCAGATTTAGTGTATGGTATGACAAGCCCATTTGTTTTTGATTTTATGATTCTTTATTGTTTTCAAATCATGTGCAAGTGCAAGGGCTACAGTAATCTTATAAAATACTTGAGCTCCGGTAAATCCTGCATTTCCTACAGGTAATGTTCATGGTTGTCCCCACGACTGGACTTTAATTAACCTTGAAAATAAAGTTAGCTAACAACAAGTCTTCTCTAACCTTGTGTGCCTTAAATTTCTTAATTACCTTCAAAGTCAACGTCCAAAAAATTGCATTACTTGTAAAATGGAAAAAAGCAGACTGAAATGAACAAAAAGCCGACTCGAATAACCCCAAATTTAAGCGGTATTACGTCGAAAACTTACCAGTAACCATGGTTTCGTCTGGTATTTCTTCAATAAAACACTTCTTTTCTGTTTCTCCCATATGGAAGTAAAGTCCATTGGTAAAATCTACCGAAAAAACTACTAAAACTACAGCTATAACCCAAGCCATGGCCGCCATCTTTCTTTGTGAGCAAGGCCCTCGCCACGTCAGTCTTGGATAATACCCAACAGGCCATGCGCGACTACTTACCGCTAGTGCTTAGTTTCCTTTCAACTCTCTCCAAAGGTTTTCCGCCCGCACGAGGCACTTTACACTTTTCAGCCGCATCAAGTTGCACTGTTTTTTTGCGCTCGCCCCATTTTCACGCAGCCAAAAATCGAACAATGCCTCAAATCTGCGGAAAACCCCACGGAGCCGAAAAACGGGAGACCCGGGCTCCTGCCAGAAAACTGTTCTTTACGCCCTGAAATATCCACGAAGACGTTTGCTTCGCAGGCTATTTTGAATTCTAATGGATTATTGTTTGAGGGCTGTTATGATTATTATCTTTCCAGTTTAAACAGAAATTATACACAGAAGGTGAATTCCTAAAATAACCAATTTTGCCTCCTTCAAGTAAACTGCAAAAACCTACCCAAGAGATAAACAAATTCTCTTCCCTTTCCAACAGAGCAAAAATACCGTTGTAATGCTAAACATTAGAGCCTGATAATAGAGAGACAAGTATGGAGACGAAAAAAAGAGAAAAATTCGTTTAAGTAGATACTTGACATGTCAGTCAAGACGCATTCATTTCAATTTTTCAAAATACAAATTTTTCCCTTCAGTTATTTTTAATTTTTTGGCGGTTTCCTTTGGAAAATCGACTTAATAGAAGACTTTCCTACGGTGTTCTTTTATCTCCATCATTTCTCAGAATCCAGTTTATTCAGTGGAACAGATCCTGCAGATGCCCACGGTTGTCATTGTTAAAGTCCCTTTATTTTGGTACAGACTAACTCAACTTTTCAAAGCCTGTGATCCTTTTGATTCTTGATTTGATTCAAACCATCCTCGGAGAGCGAGAGGCCAAACTATCTACCCCTGGGTCTCCGAGGATTCTCGCAGACCAATCCGATCGCGAGCCGTGAATGGCACATAAAGATCTTTTGGGGAGTCAGTGGTCTGAGGACTGGTGAACAGCTTGTCCTCCAAGCTATAGTGACTAGCGCGTCCTTTGCCTGCACAAAATATACCACCATAACGCAGCCACCAGGACACAAAAACCAGTCAACCCTATCGTGCATGTAATTACACACAACTGAACGAATCTTAAACCTCGTGAAAAAAATGCGACGGCTACTTCTCTTACAAATAGCTTCACGCCTTTTCTTTATTAAAAGGTATTGGGCGAATAATTATCAATCGGCGTAAGTAAAAATGCTCATTGTGTTTGGAAGAGGATATCCAGTCCTTGGCTAGAAAATCACTTTGATTTGCAAGAAAGGTTTTATTTAAAAAAAAAATACTAAGAAAACTATCGTCGCTTTTTTGGGTCGATAAATTGCCATGTCTACTGTAATATAATATATTCTAGTTAAATTTGTAACTGCCGCTGGTACGCATCTATCAACTATACTTAAAAAGAAACAATTACTAGCATGATTGTGAAGTAAGAAAACTAGAACTTATCGTTGTTCCGACCAAATATGTTTTAGTAAAAAAGAAATATTTGCGCCCGCCAGTATCCGGCCAAATGAATTTTCCTTGTATCAACAAGATGCTTTTTCAAAATGCGTCCGATTCAATTGAAATGGAAAATCAGCAGTTTCGAAATCAAAAGCAGGAAAGAAATGAGACAAAAAAGGGGGTTTTTGGTTAAATAAATTTACGTTTTTACCTGAAAAGAAAAAAGATAACTAAAAAAATTAATGGCTGAGAAACACCTTACAACGCCCATAGAAGTCATGGAACCGTCGAACTGTCCTGAAATTTCCCGCGCGTGTAGTTTTTGATTTTAAGAAAGCTAAGTATTAAGCAGTTGACGTATTTCTTATAAAACCATCCACTGGAAGAAAACATCTCATTGTTGACAAGTAGCGACAAATCAGGATTTGTTGATATAGCGTGAGCCGGCAAGAAGCCAATTCAAGTTCTTCAGACCATGCTATTTTTGAGTCAACTACAAACATTTCCTTTTAATTATCGCGTTCCTTATGCAACTTTTTTTTTAAGTTTTAAATGGCAAATTTTCTTCTTTGGGTCACGAGTTTGGTGTTCTTATTGATCTGCAGAACAAAAGATCCAGAACAATAACGTAAAAGGAACATGCAACATTAAACATTTAAGAATCCCCCAAACCATTGACACGTGTGAAAGACTGACAACCTTCAACAACAATGACTCCTTAGCTAGCTTTTCACCACAAAATCAAAGTCAAGGAAACTGAATGAAATTCAACTGTAGGATTACACAAGCCTAAAAGGGAGAGATAAACCGAAATGGCTTCTTCCTCGAGGCATCAAATTGATGTTGAAGACTCTAGAATAGAAAGGAATTCGCGTGAAACTCCAGTGTTTCGCGGCCGCGGAGTTGTGGACACCATCTTTGAACTTTGCTACAAGCTCGACGTTGTGTTATGTTGTGGCTTACATATCTGCGCTCGCTGTATTCGACCCCGCTGTCGTCTCCGACTGTCCATCTTCACTCGCATGTCGTACATCGGTTTGTTAGTTGGAGCTTGTTTGTTATGTTGCTTCCTCCTAACGCCGCGGACAAGACGTTACATGGGCGATAGCTTTTGCCAAACTGTTTCGTACTTTTTCTGCGACACTTTACTTAGCTATGCTTCAGTTTATCGCGTTCTGTTTCTGCTGGCTATTTTCTACTTCGTTCAAAGTCTGGTTTTCTTTGGCGTTTCTTCAAGTCAAGAACAACGAGCAAGAATCAACAATGGCTTCTGGGGGGTCAAGATCCTAATTTTATCTCTATTAACGTTTCTATTTTTGTTGATTCCTCATTCTGAATACACCGGGGAAGTGTGGACTTTTTTTGGCTTAAATGGAGGTTTTGCCTTCATAATATTACAATTTGTACTACTTATAGACTTCGTTCACGCTTGGAATGTTAGCTGCGTCGAGCGACTGGAAGGCTCTACAAACTACGCCCAGGCTAAACTCTGGTACATTATTCTTTGGGTTCCCACAATAACTCTCTATGCGATTTCTATCATTTCCATTATATCATTCTACATGCTATATGCCTGGGCTCCTGGATGCCATAATAACATGTTTTTCATAACTTTTAATGTTTATCTGTGTTTAGCGGCGACTTACATCTCTGTGAACCCAGTTGTCCAAGAAGCACGCCCACGTTCTGGTCTTCTACAGGCAGCGGTCGCCACCACCTACAATACATTCATCACGTGGCAAGCGTTATCAAATGAACCTGACGAAGTCTGTAACCCATCACGTGACTACCTTTTTCCCGGAAGCCCATTCAGCAGCATTCAAATTCTCCTAAGCTTGGGTTTTATGTTCTTTGTTTTAATCTACGCTTGTTTACGAGATGTTCGCGCCCCGCAATATGGCAAGCTAAATCGGGGACATGCACCTACTCCCCCGCTGAGAGAAGTTCGAGAGGACCCGGATGGCAGTGACGCAACTGTTCGTAGCAGTGCTTTCGTTGAAGGTGGTTGTGTTTTTGATGACGAAAGAGACGGCGTAGCATATAGCTATTCATTTTTTCAAGTACTGTTTTGTCTTGCTGCACTCTATACCATGATGACATTAACAGGCTGGTACCGACCAGAGGAAGGACAACACTTCAGCGTGAAGCTAGTTTGTGGCTGGGGGGCGGTCTGGATCCGACTGTCCGCCGCTATTTTTAGCACTTTTATCTATATTTGGACACTGATAGCGCCTGTAATCTTTCCGGACTCGTACAGGGATTTAGTGTTCTTCCAATTTATGCTCGGATCATGTAATCACAGCACAACTCGAATTGAAGGACCAACATCGAAATGAGCACACGTACTTAGGAACAATCTCATTTTAACCACACGTACCTATCAGATATTTAGTTTCGGCATGTAACTATAGAGAGTAGAATTCTGAGTCTACAAACGCCAGGTAACACAGTTCCCCCTTAAGGTACCAGACGCCAGACACCCACCCCCCAGACGGCAGACACACACCCCCCGGCGTGTAATTATGGAGAGTAGAGTTCTGAGGTAACACAGTACCCCCCTGAAAGGTATCAGACACCCATGCCCCCCCCCCCCGTCGTTCTTAGATGGCCCCTCTTTCACCGACATATTCTACGCTCAGGAAGGAATTTCTTTCTTCACCCCTTAGAGGTACCGATTCTACAAGAAGTTGCCTTTCCTTCCCAATTTTTTCTCGCTTCTACCAACCTAGCTTGTTTACCCAATCGTTGCCTTCAAGGTGATCAGAATTTCTCTTTGTTTACTACCTGGTTTCATTTCCTCACTAAAGTTACCAACGATACCATGAGTTGACCCTTGTACAAGAACATAGCCTGCGAGTAAACTCTTTCCGTAGTGAGAGGGCTTGCTCGCAAGCACACGAGAACGATACCTATTTGATTGTTTCAAATGCTCTAAAAAGAAGGTAATTCCCAATGCGCACTCAAAATAGATACCCAAGAGGAATATGTATCATAGTGTTAAGTCAGGAGCTAGCCTTTCAGTATAATTTTAATATTTTGTAACAAACAAAAACACGTCATGTAATCTATTTTCGCCAATAAAACAAATTTACAAGTTCTTACATGGATTTAACTACAACCGGCGATTTGATTGCAAGTTTGTTACGACAAGAGCAAAGTGCGTGCAAAGTACGTAAAACAGATGTTTGTACCACATCGCATGTGTCTCTGCTTGGCTCGTGCCACACAAAATTTCAAAACGGAAATCAAATCGTCGTAAATTAGTTTGAAACTCGCAGCGGAATCCGCTAGTAGTTTACATAGGTAATTGTCATCATACTTTACAGCACCGCGAAAATTGCCTGTGTAAACTGCCCTTTATGAAGCCTTCATTTGATTTTCGTCAACATGTACTGCTTCCTTCCCAGAAATTCGCCAAGTGAATACACAAGCTCTCCGCCTCCCCCCCCCCCCCTTCCTCCAGCCGTCTGTTGGAAAACAAGTTTATAACAGAAAAGGAAAACACAGTATTGTGCCAAACAAAAATAAGTTTTATTTCTAGTTTCTTAGTCTAAAGGCCACAAAAGGACTGTTGGTTCCGTTATCCATGCGATCCCCGCTCGTTCATGTTTCCAACAGAACTCTTTCAGAAAGTCCTTCAGAGATTTTCCTCTTTTATGATGAAAAGAAATATGACAAGCTTTTTTTTGTCCAAATTCAGGTCAGGATACGTCTTTCCCTTGTAACGTAAACTTTGGTTTCACGGTACTTTTTTAGCCTAAAAGTGTCTTAGAACCTGGCAACGCGGTACGAGGAACGCGAAAAGACACTGAATTAAACTGGATACACTTTTCTGGCCAAAGGTGAATACCTACTAATATGTGTTACTTCTTCACTGGTAGAACTGCTGTTCCACCTTCTGTACATAAGCGAACATTTCGCCAGCGTGGGCAAGGCTTATATAAAAAGACTTTGACACAGGTTTGACAGCCTCGTGTAAAAGGCCAATTTCTTTCCAAGACAGAACGGCTTTTCACTCTCTTATTATCTTACTTAAAAAAAATGCATTTTCTGAAAACTCAACTCCAAGTTTGCAGTGGTTAAAACCAAGGCAAAGTTTCCCGGACTTTTTTCGTCTTAGCCTGAAGACTCTCCCTGACTTTGATCTGCATCCAGATCTTATCAGAATTCGTATCCCTTTTCAGTTTTATCTGCCGTGAACATCTTCACCTCTTCTTTTCTTCCCCGAGTCTTCCCTAAACAAAAGAGAAAACAGACTTGCAGTTTCTTGTCTAAGATTTTCTTGTAAGATAGAGCGATTTTCAGTTGAGATTCGTAAACTCTCACACACTCTCTCACCTTGTGAAACCATGACTAGTCACCAGGTCTTCTTGTAACATGCGACCCTCCTCAATTAGAGTTGGTAGTTGATCGCAGTTGGTGGGCGGCAAAAGATTGGGAATAAACCGTGCAAACAAGTCTGGATTGCGCCTTGAAAACTCTGCCACAAAGTAAGTAAAATTTTCAGTTGCCTGAGACGTGAAACTATTGTGAGATAATGGTTGAGATGTTTCTATTTTTACAAGAACAAAGTTTTTACAATAACTGTCAGAATTCTCGCCCCGGCGGTGATAGGATCGAAGATATGTTCAGTGACAGTCTAGTCGACAAAAACTGACGCCATATGCAACACAACCCGAGAAAAAGTCTGCAATCCCCCCCCCCCCCCCCCATAACATTTGAACTGCCAAGTTTTCCCGGGTTGGACATTTGGGGAAATACCTCAGATGGAGAACTGGCTCAACGGGTCAATAAAGAAAAAATGGAAGAGACTGATGATCCGTATTGCATTAGCTTTCGTTCTGTCCCCCGTGCTTTTCTCAAAGATAACGTTTTTCCACGTGTGATTCTTTATTGTAAAAAACAAATCGATTCTATTTTCCCTGGTCTACACTTTAATTTTATGGCCCATAAAAACCATGCCATAAAATGTTCAAACTTTCGCAGTGAACTTATTCCACTTAAGTTTTGAGAATATTTTATGACGTCAATTTTATGGTGCAAAAGAGTGTAGACAACGAAAAATAGAGTCAAACGGCATGTTAATTGCTCCACATAAAAAAAAAGCCGTGTTCATAAGGCGATGAAGTTTATCAGATTTTTCCCATATTCATATACACAAACATAAAAAAACTCATAATTAGCAGTCAAGCTGGTTGAGCTGTGCAGGAAAATTTCATGCAAAGGATGACAGAGAGTAGAGCACCACTTGCTGGGATGTGACTGAGCAAAAAATCAGCCTCACCTGGATTTAGTGTGTAGAGGCCTTTAACAATGGACATCATGATCTGTGGGTCAACACCAAATGGCGTGGATGACACCTCTTCTATAATAGCTGAAAAGTACAATGAAATAATAAAAACTTTTATGATCAAGGGTCACTGCCGCAATAATGGCGAGTCCTCTGCAGTGGCCAGAAAAACCCCCCACTAAATTCCAGCTTGCCCTTTAGGCCAGCAAAGCTCAAACTTTGCTTGCCTAAGCCAATCTCCTACTTGCTCAGGTTTTAAAAAATTCTTTAACCATTAACATTTCGTAAAGAAAAGACAACAGAATCCACGCACTGTGACTTATTATGAAATGAAATCTATTCTTGCTGTTTGATGAGTGTCCTCGCTCTCTCTTAAAGGTTTGTTATGTGAATGTGGTAAGAGTAAAACAGCAGGGGCCCACGTCCATATGAAAATAAGACAAAATGTGGAAAACTATGCACTGCATCAAACATCAAGCTAATGAATTTGAAACTTTTCACATAATATTTGTAAACTTCCCAAATCAATAGTAAATTTTTTCCACTACAAAAACAGCTATCCAAGAGGCTAGTGGGATTCTGTTTTCACTGGTTCAGCACAAATTTTATTGCAGCAAAATTATGTGCAAAAGCAATGCACACAAACTTCTCCAAAATTCATCTATTGTCTTTGTAAAATACCGCCAAAACTGCACTGACATTTTGCAATGGTATTTTGCCAAGAAGTTTTTCCATAATTATCACATACATCCCTTTTGCACAAAACCCTTCAACTCAAACATACTGAAGGCCCATTGGGCAACTGGATTACAAAATGTTTTATGATTCTTATGGCACAGTCAGGTAAAGATATGTACTTACCAAAGAGAACTGTGTTGTCAGCAACAAGATCTGTGAAAAGCTTGCACAGTTCTATCTTTAAATCTGTTTGAAGCTTTGGTGTGACATAAAAACGATTCTACAGGATGCAAAAAGCAATATTGTCATTTAAGAAAACTTCAGATGCAGCTACAGTGGAAACCTGTTAAAACCTTTTCCAAAGTGACAAACATCTTAATTCTCCTTACATTATCACTACTTGATCACACACACAGGTCAAAAGAATAAAGGAAATGATCACCAAAGATCATATGTGCCATCTTGAGATAGTTTTTATGAATATAAATTACAATAGGCCGTTAACAACCTGAGATACGGATGGTCAAGTAGAAAAGCTGCACCCCAGATTTTGAACCCAAATTTTGAGCAAAAAGGTGTGGCTTACACACGGGCATGTATGGTACTTACCTTGGGTTTGATTTTATGACACTAGTTGGAAAACTGCTCTAAAAATAGGTAGCAGTTTGAAACTCCAAAGGCAGTCATTAGTTGTGTTGACAAGGTAAGGGGATTGATGAGGTTTCAGTTAGAAAAATGACTGATCAGTTATTTGGTTCCCAAAAAGTGGTCATTATTTAATAACAAGTTGGTTGTATGCTGGGGTCCTCTCACTGACGTAATTACATGAGAATCTCACCATGTAGCTGAAGATGGCCACAATACCACTAACAGCTTGAAAGAACTGCGCCATTGCAAAATTAAACTTCTCCAGATAAACTTCTTTGGGGGTCACCTAAATGTTTCAACAAATAAAAAGGTAAAATCACAGGTAAGCCATGGGTGGCCCACATGGGTGTAGCGTAACCCCAAGTGAAGCAAACTAAGAGTACTGTTGTTCCCTCGACATGGAATGCCAGTCCATCGCAAAGTCATATACCCCAGGATTATAATAATTATGTCGCTGGTACCTATCTACACCTCTAGGGATGGAGAGAGACAATGCAGAGTGAAGTTTCTTGTTAATATGACCCAGTGACAGAGATCAGGCCTATGAACCATCAACCTACAGGCCTGAAGTCCAATGTGCTAACTATTTAATCACTTTGTGTCACAAGAAAGAACCTAAGATACCATTAAAAGAAACTTTTGCTGGGAGCAGTTGGACTGCTTAAAAGGGAAAATCAACAAGTCATTACTGTCAAAGGCTGGTGGGGAAAGATCTGCATAATGAGGGAGAGGAAGGTAGGGGAGGATAGTAGGGGAGAGGACCCTGGAGAAGAAGAATAATTATTTAAGGGCTCAGAGCATACATGTAACCGTCTTATGTCAAATTTTAGCCGCAACAACGACAACAAGAAAATTGGTTGTCTGTGCTGGAAATATGAATGGAAAAGTTTCCTAGCTTGAAGGGCTCAGAGCATACATGTAACCGTCTTATGTCAAATTTTAGCCGCAACAACGACAACAAGAGAATTGGTTGTCTGTGCTGGAAATATGAATGGAAAAGTTTCCTAGCTTGAAGGGCTCAGAGCATACATGTAACTGTCTTATGCCAAACTTTAGCCGCAACAACGACAACAAGAAAATTGGTTGTCCGTGCTGGAAATATGAATGGAAAAGTTTCCTAGCTTGAAGACAATGTTTGTTCTAAACTGCTTCAATTTGTGCATGGGACCTTCAAAAAAACTTTATAGGCAGTGTTCTTGAAATGAACTGAAGGCCCCATGCAAAAATTGACGCTGTTTAGGGGAAAACAATAATATCGCCTAAAGTTTGACATAAGACGGTTATGCTCTCAGCCCTTCAATTATTGCCCTTTATAACCCACCAATTAATATTTGAGTGCACTCATTGGTAGAAACAGATCCCGTGGTACAAATTCAGACGGCAACGTGCAATTTTATTTCCACCCAACAAAACAAACAGTCAAACAAGTCAAAGTTCCGGTCAAACTTTATAATTTAGAATAATTTATTCTTCATGGGAGAAAAAGAAAAATCATTTTGCAGAAGCCAGTGATGGCAAAATCACACACAATCATGCCACGATCATCAACGGCTTTTTTCTTCTTTACCTAACCACATCATGAAAATTAATTGGAGGTTTATAAAATAAATTTACCCATTCCTGGCTTGCTGGTATTGTAGCTGATAATGCCCTTGGTTAATAGATTGCCCTAAAAAATTTCAAAGCTGCTTTCAAAGCTTCACTTCTTGGCCAACTGTTCACTCTTTGGACAATCTTTCAGCCTTAGGCATTATCCTCTGATATATCAGCTGCCGGTAGGGGTTTATTTACTAAATACACACTAGTGGCTACAGGTTCATTCACTTGACACAATAATTTATTTCTAAAGATTACAGCTACAAAAAATAGTCAGTTATTTGCCAATGTCTGACCAACAAAATTTGCCATGGATCTCTTAATGAAATAAGCATTCCTGAGTTTTTTTTTTAATCCAGCCCTAATAGGTAACTGTCCAGTTAGTAACTGATTTAGTGAGTTAATTTTACCTGAAGTTCTCCAGAAACACGTCTGAGGTAAGCAGTTACAAGTTCGATTAGACTGTTATACATCTTGTCGGCATACTGCTGACACACACATTTATACACAGTGCTATAAATAAGCAAGAAAAAGAAATTACAAGATGTCATCAGAAGTTTGGGTGGGGTGTTCTCTCAGGGAACATGCTTTCTGAATTTTTGGGCGGGGGTGTGTCCCTGCAACTCTGAAACCTTACAGTATCCCAGACCATGTTCAGCTACATTTTGCAGCCCCCTTCTAAAATTAGACACCAAAACTCTCTAGCCCATCTCAGACTCACGAAGTGTCCTCTGGCTCACCCTAACTCCGTCAATAAGTTTTAGGTCATACAAGCAATTTAAACCTGTCTTTTGTTCATTCAGATAGCATGATTATGACAGCTAGTAATTCACTGTTAACTTCTTTGCTATTTAGTGTTCTAAAGTGCATGGCCCTCATTCGGGATTTTATAAGCAGTAAATTTTTTATGGAAAGTAAGTGTGGAGCCATGTGGGTCAGTTGACGTTAAATCATTCTGAAGGGGATGTTCCATTTTGCATCTGCACCCCTCTAAAGATCATGGTAGGAACCCAACCCCTCATATTCTGGTGGCACCTTTGAATAAAAAAATCCGAGGATTTTAAATTTTGGTAGCCTCTTTGGAGAAAACATTCAAACTCCTAAAGAAAAAAATCTTTCCATCCTTGGGGGGGGGGGGGGGGGGGGCGATGAAACGTCTCTATGACACTAACTAATGTAATTCTGCAGTTTAGTTAATAAATTAACAAATTATGAAACGGTCTTTTTAATCAATAGACAGTTGCACTAACAATACATTTAATTCAGGGTTAACAAAATAAAACACGACTCTAAGAAAAGGTGACATTAGCACTGTAAAGTTACAAAAGAAACAAATTAAGATATTTAGTTGACTCAAATGAAAAGCTTACCTGTACATTTCTTCGTAAGAAATTGGTATAAATTGTCCAGGATTTTGTTGCAAAATCAGCAGGATAGCACTTTCCAGTTTTGGCCAATGAAAAGCGACATAATTTTCGTCATTAACAGAGGTAACTGCGACAAACACAATGAGAAAAGCAGCTTGTTAATAAGCTTACTGATCGAATAACACTTAAATTTAGGCGCAAGTTTTCGTTGCCTAATCTTACCTCTTGATTGTCTTAGCAGCGAGTTTTCCGAAACACCGTCAGTGGACATGTTGGCTGAATTTTCCGATTCTCGTATTTTAGAAGCATGACAAGTTTTACGGGCGCTAAAATGGGAGTTGCGTTCCTCCGTCAACTTGTTCAATCGCCCGACATTTTGTTTATCTGTTGAATGCGGGAGGAATGGGTCGAGAGAAAGTTTCAAAATGGCGGATTCAGAGTCGGACGATGCTGAAGAACAAACTTGGAAGAAAGGAGAGAAAAGAAGGCAAGAAGACAGTGATGACGAATCTGACGAGGATTCGTCTTCTGATGAAAACACAGATGCATCAGATGAAAGTTTTGATGAGAATATGGTGAGTATTTATCGCGTGTTAGTGAATTTTCTGTGAGCTCTTACATGAATATTTGTGTATACTTTCAGAGCCACGTGTGATTGTCTCATCTTTCTGGGTCTGTTTTTACTGTCGCAGGAGATTCCTGTTGAATTTGAAGCTTTCCCTCCAACAGAAGAAGATTTCAATGGAATAAGATGCCTCTTACAACAAGTGAGTTAAACTTCGTATTGTTGTTGTTTCGCTTGCAGAGGCTGTCTATTTTGGCTGAAATACACCTTGCAGAGTTTGCCAACCTTTAAAGATCTAAAATCTGGAAACTTTCATAACGAAAGGTGTGCTACTCATAAAGGTGTGCCCCTCATTAAGGCTAGCCTCCAAGGCAGACATCCTTAGTGGTCATCTATCTTGCAAGCCATCCCCCCCCCCCCCAATGCAACACAGGGAGGAATGCGTGAGAAGCCCTAAGAATTTTTGCATTGGATGCTACATAAAGTCAAGTTCAACTTGTTTTCAAGGATATTTTGAAGCAATTTATGTGCATTTGAAACATCTGGTTTCCTCAAGTGTGTTATTCCAGAAAATATCAGTACCTCTCCCAGTGATAATCTTTTGGTTTTACCCCCCCCCCCAGACCCCCACCTCCAACCCCTCTGGAAATCCAGTTTAGCCTCATACTTGTGTCAAACATTTTGGCTTTTGAGACCCCTACCCCCTTATCCATGAGGTGGGTATGGATATTTTCTAGAACCACATAGTCTACTATCACTGATTTGAAATATTGTATTGTTCTAGAAAATATCCACACTCCCCCCATGGAGGGTTTTTGGTTTGAACATCCCCACCCCTCTGGAAATTCCAGTTTAGACTCAAGCTTTCCTTTAAAAATTTTGTCCTTTTAGACCCCCCCCCCCCACCCTCCTCGGAATTTCCATTTGACCCTCTGTGGTGGGGGTATGGTTATTTTCTGGAACCACACATTAGAGCAGGAGCCCATTACCCGGAGCGTCCAACTTCCATACTGCGTCTGTGAAATGGCATTTTTACAAGTAAATTTATTTTTAGATAAGCTTTTCCCGCGAATTGGTTGAAATAGCCAATCAAAAAGCGGTTGCGTAATTAATAATAGACTGAGTACGAAACTACGACAGCTTGTCCACGCTGGAAATAAACATAATGAATACCAGTGACCAGTGAGAAATCTTTATCGGAGTGTTCTGACAGTATTTCAAGCGATGATTTTAGTATTTACAAGGGAAGTAGTAGCTTAGATTTAATGCAGACATCATCGGAAAAAGTTATTTTCGCGGGAAAGGCTTATCTTAAAATAAACCTACTTGTAAAAATGCTGTTGCACGAATTTATGACAGTTGGACGCTCCGGGTAATGGGCTCCTGATTAGAGGAAATATTGTACCTTAAACTACTTGAAATGTGAGCCCGTGGTTTTTGGCTTCAAGGTAGGAATGCTCCCACAGGCCTCCCCTCCAGCAGACTATAAGATTAAGGACTTGTCTGGGAGACTTGACTTAGTTGAATATTTCCAGCTTAAGCTTCTAGCTGTGTAGCACTGATCTTAGGCCAGAAGTCAAATGACCACTTTGAGACAATGTCTACTGATGTGATTATTTGGGGTATTATTATTCATTTCAGTTGTTCCAAAAGAGTGCTGTTGATTTATCAAATCTTTGTGATCTGATAATTTCTCAGCCTGAAGTAGCCACTATAATCAAGGTATGTATTTGAATTATTAGGTGTCTGGATACCTAAAGGTCTAGTAGCTAAACATGCAGACTTTTACTTTAAAAGATCAATAGGTTATAGAGACCTGCTTATAGCTATTTTTGTTCTTTCTTTAAATATATAGGACAAATTGGCTTTGCTCAATCAGGTTGTAAATGTAATCTACCAAAATGATTTGTAATAATTTGTAATGGCTTAACTTTGGGGTGTCACCTTGTCATGCTGGTATTTATAGCCTGCAAGCAGGCTGGTTTGGTGTGTTGTTCGTATCAGTAACTTGGTGGTGGAGCTGCTATTTGCTAGCTGGTAAGCAAAGTGAGTCGATGAAAAGAACGGGGTAAGCTTTGCTTGCCAGCTCACCAATAACGGCTCCGCCACCAAGATACTTGCACAAATAACTCACTAAATGAGCCTGCTCTTATGCTATGGTATTTATAAGCTTGGCTGCATGTACTAGTTAGTGTCTGTTGTGTTAGGTTGCATGATGTAAGTACTTAGGATTGTTACCCGCAAGGTATTTTGGGTTATTAAACATGGCGACTTGAGAGAAACAGGTGTTATTCACTGTAGTCTCATTTTAAAAGAGAAGAACTCGACATGGTGGCAGCAGACAGTTCCTAGCAACCATAAATTTAAAGAAAAACGAAAAGAACGGCAACATGGCGAACGGAGAAGCGAATGAAGCCCAAAAGCTGGCCGTGCAACCACAGGAAGTTGAAGAGCTGATCAAAGCCGCCGCTCAACCACATGCTCATGTGAATGCAAACCAGCCAGCCATACAACAAGCATTTGCAAACTATCAAGTTCCCCCACCAGAAAAATGAACATGAACACTGGCCAAGATGGATTCAACATTTGGAGTGATTCAGGAAAGCGACAGGAGTCGACCAAAAGGATGGTGAAAACCAGGTAAACACGCTGATTTATTCAATGGGTGAGGAAGCCGATGACATAGTGGTTTCATTTGGCCTTACTGCAACTGAAACTCAGCAGTACAAAGTACTACTGGGGAGCAGGGATGGCACAGTGGTGAGAGCGCTTCCCTCCAATGTGGCCCGGGTTCAACTCCAGGTCCCAGTGTCGTATGTGGGTCGAGTTTGTTGTTGGTTCTTGTCCTTGCTCCGAGAGGTTTTCTCTGGGTTTTCTGGTTTTCCCCTCTCCTAAAAAACCGACACTTCCAAATTCCAATTAGATCTGGAGTGCACGAACACGTTTAAAACGAGCCTCAGAGCTCCTAAGTGCTTCGTGGGTAAACAAATTACGTTTACATTTAACCTCAGAAGTCAAAAGGACAATGAATCAGTGGAAAGCTTCATCACCGATCTATACTGTCTTCTGGAGTACTGTGAAATTGTCACTCTCAAAGATGACTTAATCTGAGACAGAATCGTCGTGGGCCTAAAAGATAAGAAGCTCTCGGAACAACTGCAATTGGATTCCCAGTTAACATTGGAGAGGGCAGTCACCAAGGCCCCTCAGTCTGAAACAGTAAAGAAGCAACAAACCTTTCTGCAGGGAAACAAGCCAGATACATCAGCTACAAGTGTGGATCAGATATCCAAAGTAAAAGGCAGATATGGTAAGGGAAGAGAACAGAGGAAACAATCCAAGCCAAAGAATGCTGAAGATAAGAATAAGAACAAGAATAAGAATACTGCAGATCAATGTTCCAGATGCCTTGGTCCTCAACAACCAAAGAGATTATGTCCAGCTAGAGAATTAAAATGCGGATAGTGCTCTAAAGTGGCCCATTGGGCAAAAGCTTGCAAATCAAATCCAGGCAAAAGAGTCAGCAGTTAACCTTTCTCAGCACGATGAAGAAAACTTCTTCATCGGGGAAGTCACCGAACTAGATACTGTATCTGTAGACACAAGAGAGTCGTGGATGGCAGAAGTTAAATTCAATGGCCATAAAGTGGATTCTAAACTGGACACCGGTGCAGATGTTACCGTGATTCCTCCAAGCCTGTACCAAAGTCTCAACCCTACCCCATTACTAAGCAAGACAACGAAGTGGCTTATGGGTCCCTGTAAACAGAAGCTGAACTGCTTATAATAGGAACTTTCACTGCAGAACTGCAGGTGCAAGACAAGGTTACCACTGAACGAGTCTACGTAATACCAGATTTAGAGAAAGCATTGCTAGGAAGAGCAGTAGCTGAATGTCTAAAGCTGGTTAGCAGCAAGGAGGAAGGAAAGGTCTGCCCATAATGCTTTGCGACCAACTATATTATTACTGGTCGTTGCTCGTATGATCTCACATCTCACATATGAACATCTTGTGAGAAGCCAAGCTTGTGTAGCAGCGCTGTGTTGAGTTTAGCAGTAGAAAGTTCTTTGGTTAAGTCTTCCATGCCTTGTAGTAAGTCCTGTTTTTGGACAACTCGGCTTTCCCAGCGAACTGGCTGTTCTCCGGTTTAACGCATTTTCTCTGATGCGGGGAATCGATCGCAAATTTTCTTCTGCTCGATCGATGGAAGACTTTCCGCCTCTCAATCATAATAAAATATCATGTTGTAAAATGTGGGTTATTTAACATCTCTTCAACTCCAAATCATTGTGCACACTGGATTAGCTTTCAAATGGCGTATTGAACTGCGTATTGAACTTTTGGATCGGTTGAGAATAGAAGGAGACAAAATTATTTTATGTGAGAGCTTTATAGCACTGTGTAATTACACAGTTTGGATCGTGTTACAAGCCGACACTAACTTAGTCAAGCATGCCATAAGATTTGGGTTATTCAGCATCCCTTCATTTCCACATCACTACATACAGTGGAATCTACATTTTCTTAGCTTTCAAATGGTGTAATAAACTTAGGAATGGGCTGAGAATAGAAGGAGAAAAAATTTATTTATGTGAGAGGTTTATAGGACTATAACCGCAAAGGCATTGTTTGGATCGCATTACAAACCGATGCTAACTTAGTCAAACACGCCATAAAATTTGGGTTTTTTAACATCCCTTCAACTTCAAATCATTGTGTATGGCAGATGTCACATTAAACTTAGGAATCGGTTGAGAATAGAAGAAAAAAATTATTTATGTGAGAGGTTTATAGCACTGTGTGATTGCAAAGACATTGTTGAGATTGCGTTACAAACCGACACTTACTCAGTCAAACACGCCATAAGATTTGGGTTATTTAACGTACCTTCGACTCCAAATCATTGTGTACAGTGGAATCTACATTTTCTTACCTTTCAAATGGTGCATTAAACCTAGAAATCGGTTGAGAATACAAAGACAAAAAAATTATATATATGAGAGGTTTATAACACTGTGTGTAAGTACAAATTTGTCTGGATCACTGAAGAGGTTACTGGAGTAAAACATGGCAGAATTCAAGCGCTATTAATAAACAAACAAGGACTTAAAATCAGCTAACCAAAAGTGGTTGCATTTAATATTACTTAGTCTGTCAGTGGGGTACGTGGATTTCCTCGTGGACAGCATCGTGTCAATGCTGGAAGACCTGACTCGCGACATCTGGAACAAAGAAGCAGGTCAAGGTCACAAATCAATCATACAAATTGACCTCATTTCAATGGAAATCATCCCACAGCGATGTGGAGAATACAGTATCACCAGAACCTTATTACAGATAAAAAACGTGCCAAGGAAGCGAACAGGTGCTGATAGCTGCTGTAACATTGCGAGGCCTAGCAATCAAAAGCATACCGCTGCTGTGACACTGGTCGAGGAAAATGACAGTTGGCGCCAATTTTTGAGTAATTTTAATTCACTGCTTACTCATTGAAAACGTGAGTACATTAGAGTATGTTGCGATTGCTACCATTCTTTAACCTTTCAAGCAGAGGTTGGATTCTTCAAAAGGCTAATGTATCCATTAAATTACAAAAGAAATGGAATTTAACATACCATTGTCAAAGGACAATACGTAAACAATGGCGTCTTCATGCCAAATGGCTTCCAAAGTAAGGCTTGCAAAAATTGCACAGACCACGAAATGTATTTAGAAATTCTATAGCTATGGGAACTTAAGGTTACCAAAAACAAATGCAAAACAAAAGACTGGCCAATTTATCGACTTTGAAGAGTGAGAAAAATTCAAGCAAAATCCTGCAGTTTTACACACTGAGAACAGCCATTTCAGAAACTGCCAGCAACGAACCTATTTAATTTCACGCAAAGCATCATGGATGGACCTTTATTTCCTCCTTGTTAGCAGACTGGACAGCCTAAGCACTGATGACTACAAAGCTAAGGTAGCAAGCACCCCAAGTTGTTCACAAGTCTTGGTGTCATGAAGGACAGCTACCGCATTACCCTCAAAGAGGATGCTAATCCATTCCAAGTCACTGTACCAAGAAAAGTACCCCTCCCACTATATCAGAAGACCAAAGGAGAGTTGGACAAGATACTAGAAACAGGCGTCATAGCCAAAGTTGACCAATCCACTGATTGGTGTGCCCCCATGGTGGTAACTCCTAAGAGCAACGCGAAAGTGAGGATATGTGTTGACCTGAGCAAGCTAAACAAGTATGTGAAGAGAGAGAACCATCCCCTTCCAGCAGTAGACACAACACTGGGCAGATTGGCGGGATCAAGAGTCTTCACTAAACTTGACGCAAACTCGGGATTCTGGCAGATAAAGCTAGCATGGGAGTTGAGGCCGCTTGCAACTTTCACTATACCATGGGGACGTTTCTGCTTTAATGTTTTACCCTTAGACATTAGCTCAGGCTCAAAGAAATTCCAACAGAACATGAACCAGATCCTCCAAGGATTAGAGGGTGTGGAGTGCAACATAGATGGTGTTTTGGTTCATGGAAAATACCAAGAAGAACACGACTCAAGACTAGAAGCCGAAGCACCTTGAAGAAGCTGACATGACACTCAGCCTTGAAAAGTGCCAGTTCAGCACCCACAGAGTCAAGTTCCTCAGACACATCATTAGCTCACAGGGCATTGAAACTGATCCTGAATAGCTACAAGTGATTGCAGACCTACCACCCACCAGAACATACAGGAGGTGAGAACCTTTCTTGGAATGGTGAATCACCTAGTAAGCAAGTTCTCTGCTCACCTAGAACACAAGACAAAGAGCATCAGAGACCTCCTTTGCAAGGGAAACCAGTGGATGTGGGGACCTGAACAGCAAAGAGCCTTTGAGCAAATCAAAGCTGACCTCACACGAGTCCCAGTACTGGCTCTGTATGATCCCAACAAGGAGACAAAGATAGCCGCTGATGCTTCTTCTTATGGTCTGGGTAGAGTAGTCCTTCACCTCCAAGAGCACTCCTATCGAGAGCCACGACACTGACTGAGACCAGATACGCACAGATAGAAAAGGAAGTTCTGGCCTTGATGTGGGTTTGCGATGGTCATGGGGGTACATCGTGGGGAAGTCAATACAGGTGGAGACTGACCATCAACCCTTGTGCCGCTCCTAACCCCCCACACCTTGGACCAGCTTCCGCCCCGAATCCAAAGATTTTGCATGCGTATGATGAGGTTTCACTTCAAATAAGTAACTCATGTTCCGGGAAAGAAGATGTACATAGCTGACGTGCTGTCATGACTCCAAACATCCAAGTCAAGTGGTGCCCACAATTGATGATGAGGAGATGAAGGCACATGTCACAAGCGTCATCTCATCACTCCCAGCCTCCGATGGAAGACTGTAGCAGATCATGGAAGCTCAAGAAAAATCCTGTGTGTAGGCAGATCAAAACATACTGCTACGAGGGGTGGCCTGACAAGCACTCACTAAAGGATGCCATAAAACCCTACCGTCTGGCAGTACAAGGGCAAACTCTCTGTTGCATAGAACATGTTGCTAAAAGGATTCAGGATCATCATTCCCTCCTCCATGCATTTAGAATTCCTCAACAAGATCCATGTAGGACACCAGGGGATTGCAAAATGCCGAGAGCAAGCCAAGAGCTCTGTGTGGTGGCCAGGAATAAGCAGAGAGATCCAGGACCAAGTGCAACAATGCAGGACATGTGCGCTACACAGAGACAACAATCCTGAACCGCTCATTGCCACACCCTTACCAGATCGTCCCTGGCAGGTGGTGGCCACAGACCTCTTCGAATTGAAAGGCACGGACTACCTGATAGTTATTGATTTACTTCTCAAGGTACGTGGAAGTGGCAGCCATGGAGAAGACAACAAAGTCAAATGAAGTCATCAGGGCACTGAAGGCCATATTTGCCAGACATGGAATCCCCGAACAAGTGCAATCTGGCAATGGTCCTCAGTTCGATAGTGGAGAATTCACCCACTTTGCCAGTGAATGGGGATTTAAACGCACCACGAGTAGTCCAAGATTCTCCCAGTCAAATGGAGAAGTTGAGTGTGGAGTTTGAATGTTTGAGAACATCCTAACAAAAGAAAAAGACCCCGCAAAAGGGCTGCTCAATTACAGATCAATGCCATTAGCATTCCAATACTCCTGGCCTGCCCAGCTGCTGATGGGAAGGCAGATCAGAAACAGTCTATCAACATTTCACACACAGCTTGATCCACAGTGGCCTGACGTGCAATCACTGCGTGCAAGAGAAACAATGAGTAAGCTCAAGCAGCAATCAACTTTCAACAGCGGACACAGAGCCATGCCTCTGACACCAATAGAACCCAGTACAGAAAGACACATCAAGGACCTGCAGCATGCAGGTATCGTAGTGAAAGCTGCAGAGACACCTCGCTTATATGAGATGAAGACACCCACCAGCACCATAAGAAGAAACAGTGCACACCTGACACCCTTGCCAGAGCAGAAACAGCAGCAACCTACACAAGAGAAGACCAAGACTTCAACACCTGTCAAAACTGACATTGCTGATGCTCAGGCAATTCTACAGGCGCTTCCCACAATGCCTATTCTTGGTACTAGACCCAAAAGACTTATAAAACCATCGCTTAAAGTTGGGATAAACTTAGGTCTAGCATGACAGGGACAAATATGATTTGGTTTTCGTATACTTATTTGTCAACAATTTAGCTTAGTGTTTTTGCCCATTTAAGACTTTTAAAAGAGAATAACTTGACAGTGTCCAAGACCTATACACTGGAACTGGAGTGGGGCAGGGCTATATCTCAGAAGTATATATAAGGGAAATGCAGGAGACTACCAATGCTGCACTGGATTTTTCAGATAGAACAGATGCTGTAACTAAAGGACAACCAAAGGCATAAATCTATTGTTTTGCTAGACTGACGAATGCCTACATAAATACTTTTAAGAGATACCAACTGGGAGAAGAAAAAATTGTTTTTGGTACCAAAACTTTTCAAAGTAGTTAGAAGTTTATTTTCCTTTGTTCTTGATTATGATAATGAGATCTGAGACAAAAAATAAAATGAAATAAAATTAAGAATTTCAGCTGGTTTGAAAATTTTTAGACCAAAGTAAAACTTAAAGCACAACATATTAAATGATTATTTTGACTTAACTGGCCTAACTAGGGTATGGATTTTTGCTGCCTGTTATGGCGTGAAAAAGGAGGCAAAGTATTTTTAAGCTGGGTTTTAAATATCATGGATTGAAAGATGATGTACTTGGTCTTTCCTAGTAATCATTAGAACATTAATTTTCATTTTATTAATTTGCCAGGTTGTGAATGATGAAGATCATGAAAATAAAGAAGAAGAGAAGGATACGGATGAATCTGAAGAGGATGTGTATGGGGTGACAACAGTTATCAACTTTAAGAAAAACCAGGTTGGTGATGAAAAACTACCTACACTGACAGAATCTGTATCAGTGGCCACTGTGTATGTACTATTAACTTTCTCTTATAAGCTAGATAGGTATGTGCAGCACCAAAGGGTATGGTTTTTGAGCCGTTTTAGTCTTAAATAGGATATAGATTTTGACCATTTTCGTCTGAAATAGGGTATTTCTAAGTTTGTGCTATCTGCTTTGGAATTGGGTATGGCTTTTAGAAGACACTACTTTTTTTTATTATTATCTTCTCTTGAGAAGTGTGTTTTGATTACTGTAATATCAAGAATTCGAAGCCTTTCTCAAATGTCTACACAAACCAAAGCAGTTCCTGGGCAGGTCTGAAATAGGGTATCGAATTATGGGTGAGGTCTGAAGTAGAGTAGAGAAAATCACATTTTTTTGGTCTGAAATAGGGTAAAGGTTTAAAGGAATGGGCCGCACACCCCCAACCAAATTTTTGGGGAGTATAACCTCTTCCCCCCCCCCCCTGGAAATTTAACTTGGATTTGCACATTGGTTAACATTTTCTTTTTATTATTTATACAGGAAACTGATGCTGTTAAGCAACTAAAGACGTTTCTTGTAGATAAGTGCAAAGAGTCTGGATCAAAAGAAACCAGAGAAGAATTCACCGATGTAATAGAAGGACAGCACGCTCTGGGATTTCTTATTAATGAGCGTTTTATTAATATTCCACCACAGATTGCTGTACCAGTTTACAAAACATTAAGGTGTGAAGTTTATAATTCATGCTGTAGAATTTAAACTAATAATAAATTTAAATTTCAAGGCTAAGGCAAACTTGTATCAGTCATAGGACAGAAAGTTTCACTTTTATCCTACATAAATTTTTTTAGGCATACCTCAAATGCATTTTTGAGACTGATACTGGAATGTTGGGATACATTTATATGAATAATCAGTTGCTTCTTTTTAACGCCAGTCTAACATGCAGATCACATAATATCTTTTTTGATTCTATCTTTCCCTCGTAGATCTGAACTGAAGAAGATCCATAAAAAGGTTAGTAACTTTTTTTTTCTTTAAAATTGTATTATGGATACTTGTTTAGCCCTATTCAGACCGGTGTTGGAGGAAGGGGGGGGGGGGGGGGGGTTGTGCCTGCACTGACTTTGGATGTTCATAACTTTTGTCATAAGCAAGCTAAACCCACTAAACCTGGTGACTTTTCCTAACATTTATCTGGGAACATTATCATATCATTTTCTTGTTCTTTTCTTAATTTTGGATACTTTTTGGTCAATTTTGGCAAATTTTAAAGGTTCTGGAAAAATCAAGAAATCCAAGATGGCGGATCCAAGGTGGCCACCATTTTAGAATTTCACGTAATAAATTATTGTTATGCCATATGACGTCATCAGCTTATGTTGTGGACCTCAAAGGAAACAGTTTTGGACATATTATCTGCCCTCCAAGTTTGGTTGTCATACCTTTAACATTCTTGGAGTTGAGAAGTGGGGGCCGAATCAGCCCCCAACCCCCTGGTCCCAGAAGACCCAAAAAGCCCAGTCTGAATAGGGTTAACATATTTCCATAGATAGAGGTTGTGGCCATCTTGGACAGGGTGATCTTTCACTTTTGTATTAGCCAAACTGGCTCTAGTGTTATGGGAGGGTGTTTTTTTCGTTTTAGTGAGCAACTTCTTTTGGACATCTGGTTTTTGCTTGGGCAACAGCAAAGGCTGTGGACATCTGGTTTTTGCTAGGTTGGTCCAGACATCCTGTTTTTGCTCGGCCAATTATGTAGAAGTAATGTAACATAACATTGATTATGTTCACCGTCAAGTCACGTTTTAGTCAAAATATTGTTCATGCAGTCACATAGTTGGTCACACAGGTTCAAACTTGTATACCTGTCGCAAAATCGGATGCACTTCAAACCGTAGCATTGAACGTACCGCAGTACGCTGCTACTCTTGCCTTATACATACTTATCACCAAAGCATGCAATGATTTCTATAACTTTTCGTCACTCAGTTACCATGGTAACATAACTTATAATAAAAGTGTTCGCTATAAATTGAATGAAACTTCTGAGAAAACGCGGGGAAGGTAACACTAACACCTTGCCAACATATACTAACGTTTGGACAAACTTTTAATCATGTTTGGAGAAGGGGTGGGTTGGGTTGTGGTCAGGGGTCACAAATTACTCCATTTTAGTTACATTGCTCCAGTTTAGTTATACTTTGGCACACAACCTTGATATCATGTAAGAACCATAATTAGTTTTAATTACTATTATGTTATGTTTTAACCTAAAAGTCAAAAATCAAAGCATTAGCTTTATTTACTTTTTTCCCAAAAATTTAAGGAACATATGCAAGTGAAGCATGAATTGAACCAAAACAAACAGATTGGGCCAAAACAAAAGGAATCAACTAAGGATCAGGACCCTGGTTGTTTTATTTTCTTCAGTTTTAAACAAAAAGCTATTATTCAAATTTCAGCTCTTATGTCAAGAAAGGAAATACTTTTTAAAATGATAACTTGCCCATGTGCCAAATTAGGGGTAAATCACGTACCAAAGCAAACTCAGCACATGCCCTTTTTCCATCAAGCCCTTCAATTTGCTTATCTGTTAATATCCTTTTTTCTAATTTCTTTACAGGGACAGGATATACCTCTTTCCTATTTTGTAATAATGTGCAAGACATACAAAGATGTTGAGACAAAGACACACAAAAAAGCTAAAAAGGCTAAGGTTCAGGAGACAGCAAGTGCTCTGAATTTTATAAATGTTGAGGATGAAGTGTTTCTTAAGGTAAGAATCGAACAGTTTATTAGTGGCCACAAACTTCACCAGATACATCAGATTGATAAACCCAAGGTCACAAAGCCTACCATAAAGTTTTAAAAGTAACGAATTCTGGAAGCAGTGATAAAACTTCCCTAAACAGTTGTTGGGAAATCTCAAAGGTGGCTGAATCCTAAAAGTACTACTTGTCGCAGAAAATAATGACCTCAATGGTAGCTTGACTTTCTGTACGAAACTCAAACCACATAATTATGACCACCTCTTAGAGCATTGATAATATAAATGTAGATTAAGCCTACAAAGGTCAGAGTAATTTCTTTGAAATCCGTTTTTGTCACTGTTTTGACAATTGAATTGGTCGGTATATTTAACATGTTTTAGTTACATGAAAGTAGCAAATTCCCCCTCCCCCACCCCAAGACGTTTTTCATTTTCATATTGAGTGTCTGTAAAAAATGGACTCCTATTGATGTGCTTTCTCTTTCTTTTTTAACAGGAAAGTCAATTATCCTTCAGTTTTCCAGCCAGTTCCAACTCTGACGAGACTCTAGTAGGAGGAAAATGGACTTCAGATGATTCAGAATTGAAACCTTGTAGAACAGTTCTTGTGCTTTCTGCTGACAAATTTGACAAAGCACTGGAAGGCATACATGCAATGCTCACACAGTAGGCAAACTAGACTTTTTGTCTACTGATTATGGCATCTAGCATGGGATTGGGTATTCATGGGTGCAGTACTCCTCCAAATATTTTTTTTTTTTGCGAGACCCAGGGGGGAGGTGAGAGGGCTGAACCGAACCCTTTGGGCAACCCCCTCCAACCAAATTTATAACCTGCAATCAGGCTATGTTTTTGTTTCGCTTGGTGAAATATTCAGATGGAAAAATGCCTCTCTCCTCCCTAGAGGCCTCCTAGAGTCATGCCTTGACTGCATGCTTGGAAGAAATGTGTGGGGAATGCTTGCAAGGGAAGAGAGAGAAAGGAGCTCCTCATTTTTCCCTCTTCCCATCATTTGTGCTCCTGCTCCCGCTCCCGTTTCTTTCACTGGTGTTAACTAATAAGAGCCTCTGCTGAGGAGAGTGAAAAAATGCAAAATGAAGAATGAAGTCTGATACAAAACGTCTACAGAACATCTTCTGCCGACTTTTTTTGAGATTAAAAGAAATGGCCAATCAAAATTACTTCCACTGCACAGTACCAGTTGTGCAATTAACCCTTTAAACCCTAAGCTCCGATGAAAATGGAATTTCTCTTTTCACGATCACTACTTGTTTGAATATTCAAGTGACAAGAATAAAGGAAGTGATCACTGACGATTGGATGTCTTGATATGTAGACAAATTCTCCTTACTAGTTTCATAAGAAATGCATGGAGATCAATAATGAGAATATGCATTTTTATATCAGCACTTAAAGGGTTAATTTACCGGTACATGACTTTTGTATGTCCTCCTCAACACGTCAAAATAACATACACCCACATCCATTTCAGACCGCCTTCAGAACTAAGTAGTATACAGTTGCACACAAGATATACCAGATTTCAACATTATGTAGAGCGTGCACCAGAATGTTTTGCTTAATACCGGTAAGCTCTTCTCAATGTTTTATAAGCGAGATCTGCCCAAAAACAAGGATCCATGCTGCTGTAAATGTATTATTACATAGTGCATAATATGGGGCAGTGAAAAATTTATTCTTGATGTAGGTCAATGTGGTTCCTTGTCAAGAAAGAATTTTAACCGAGTTCTTATTCCTTCAACATGAATAAAGTGGTATATTAGAATGTGCTTTGTGTGTATTTAATGTTAGCTTACAAACTTTTATTACAACCCTGCAATTTGCTTAGTAACCATAATAGCCTGCAATACCGGCGATTTCTGGAGGTGCACAAGTGCCAGAATCTCAGGTAATGTCTAGCCACCATGTTGGATTCCTACTCTCCCCAATCTTGCTCTGCTTTCAAAATCCAAATTGCAGCATACCCCTAATAATCATGGTAATCTCTTAAAGGCTGTATAAGCACCTTCCAAACAGACCAAATGGGTGTTATTTTATCTAGACTGCGAGTAGTCTCTAATTTTGGCAATGGCGATTGTGGGGTGGGCGAAATATGCACGTGCGCACGAGAACTTTCGACACTCCCCTCGTGTGGCATCTCCTAGAGGTTTCCTTGACCATGAACAGTCCCTCTTTTTAATCAGGAAAAGTTAAAAAGAACAGCACTGATGAGTACTACAGTCGTACTTGAACAAAAAGAGAGACTTCTCGTAGTCTGTTTGCCACATCCATATAAAAACATTTTTAACTGCACTTTTCAATACCATGAACGTTGAAGTTCAAGGGTTATTCTTGTCACTGCCGTCAGTCATCGTAGCAGGGCATTAAAAGTTCAGCAACTGGGACAAAAGGTCAAGTTTGTGGGCTATGATGGGTGGATTTTGATTCACTATGTCCGTCTCTGTTTTTTACATTCATTGGTCGTCAAAGTAATATTATGATTGAAGGAAGTAAAAATGAAATTGTCAGTTGGGTTTTGAAGCTCAGAGTTCACCTGTTATTGAAAGGTGCAATAATGTAATCTAGTAACAACTAGGACGAACACATTTTGTTGATTTCAAAATATTTTATTGAGACTGATTTGGAGGCAAAATGGTCGTAATGATAGCCTTCCTTCAGAACATCACCTGAAAAAGATTCAAAAGAAACAGATTTTTTTTCTACCCAAAAGTTTATCATGTTTGGATGCCCAACACTGATAGAAACAATGGCTTACACAGTTTTTACAACCCCTACAACTATACTGTGAGTAACATGAACATCTTCCCCAGTCAACAATATCAAGGTACTTAACCCTCTAAGCCCTAACAGTGAAAAATTTCTCTTTACATCATCACTACTTGCTCAAAAATTCAAGTGACGACAATAAAAGAAGTGATCACCAAGATGTCTTGAAAATTTAGACAAATTCTCCTTACTAGTTCTATAAGAAATATATGGAAAACAGTAAGGAGAATATGCATCTTCATTTTTAGGGCTTAAAGGGTTAATTTTCTTGCTGACAGGAGCCAAACCTGAGTTTTTACTAGTCTTTGGCTGGTGTGGCTACTAGTCTTTTTGCTAAGCGATTTTTTGCCAGCAATGTTTGACCTTTATCACAGGTGATCAAATCACAGATATCTGGCACGTCAGATGTTGGCAATTAAAACTTGCTGGCAATTTGTTGATAATCATTAGCAATCACCTGCTCCTGAAAATCACCAGCAATTGCTGGCAATCACTTTTGCCATGATGAGCTCACAAATAAAATTGCCCAGGGTGTCCCTGGCTTTAAAAAACTTTTCATTAATTTCTCCAAAACAATACCCCACTGACTGAAACCTTGCTTTACAGTCATTTTTCTATGCTTCAGACATAAAAAATATGACATACTTATTCTGTTGACATGGCTTGCACCTCTTCTTCTGTGTGCTTTCCTTTATCAGCCAACTTGGATCGGTTCTTTCGTTCAAGAATCTTCTTTCTGTCTTTATCAAGCTTCAGCTTGATAATTTCCACTTTGCTTGGGTGAATGCCAACGCTAACAGTTGCTCCATTAGCCTTCTCTCGCTGGATCCTCTCAATGTGAATTACCTATGAGTAAACAATCACAACACTGGATGTAATGACAAGCTGCTTCCATTCTTTTACTGCCACAAGTACCCAAAATCACCATTCACTAAAATCCCAAGTTTAGTTGTGTAAAGTACTGAAAAACAAGGGAGTTACTTCACCATAGGGTTGAACATGTAGGATTTTATTCTTACCATTTATGAAGCCTGCGAATAGGCTCACTTGGTGGTAGAGCCACTATGGGTGGGGAAAATGACTGAAAGTGAGCCCCCTTTGGTATTAATACCATTCTTGAGAAAGAGAAAGTATGTTACAACTTCTGCCAACTTCTTCATTCCAGTGAAATTTCATCACTTTCTCCCTGCTTGTCTGATTTCTTTCAGTTTCTGAGGTGCAAATGATGAATTTAGAGACACCAAAGTAGGGTCATTTTAACCTTAATGGCTTACAAACAGTGGCTTTGCTGCTAAGTCCAAGAAAACCCACCCAAATTCTTGAAAATTATTTGCAAAATTATCAGAAAATATTTTAAAAAAACCACAAGAAAGTACAGCGGAAACCAATATTATACCACCACCAATGGTTCAAAAATGGGTGTCTTGGGGGGTATATTTGCCAGGGTAACGAAAAAGCAGCCCTTAAAATCAGGTGGTTGTATTAACAGTGTAGTCAAAAGAATAGGTTTCACTATAATGCATGGCACATTTGATTTCTTTTGATTTTCAACCAAGTTTCAAAACAGTTATGAAGATACAGGAGATCTCAGTGTAACCAACGTGAAATGCACATTGTTATACCAACCCTAACAGCCAGTAACATTTAAAACCTGCCAACTCTCCTGGATATGGACCAAATCTCCTGGTCTTACTTTGGTTCATTTCCCCACAGTGAGCTAAAATATTTACCCATGATTTTCCTTTGGATCCACATGATGTCTGATTTGTGAATTTAAGTTTGGTTCTGGTGTCTTTGAGTATTACAGAGACTTCGAGAAATTCTTTCACTGAATTATCACATGATCAGCTGTCCAATCAGACTTAGGGTGCATTTCTTTGGGAAAATCCGAAAACGGATTTATCATCCCAGATCATATGGATTCTTCGACACCAAAGAAACGCAAAATCCGAAAAAGGATTAATTTGTCATGACAAGACAGGCTGGAGGCACGCAATATATATGTCAGAACGATATTTCTCTCGTACTGCCCTAGAATTCAATTAGAATGGAATACAAATAATTTATAAACAAGGACAGTATTTGCAGTAGTTCAAGTGAAGTCACTATTTGCGTTCACGGTCAGCAAAATCTGGTCCCTGAATTACAGAAATGGTACACAAATGAAGTTATCCTGACGTGTCATTGCTTCTGTCTGTACTTTTGGAGAAAACTTTTCAAATATATGGAACGGAATAATCACCTGAATTTTCTTTTTCACGATCGAACGGTTTTGTCACGCAAGATCGAGAGAAAATATGGCGAGACCAGTAAATTTGCATGGAAGACCGCTTGCCAGATGTACTATTTTCGGATCCGTCCCCCAAAGAAACGCACGGATCATGAATCCTAAAAATCCGGATTTAGATTTGATCTGATGTATCCACTCGGAGTGTGGATTCTTCAGATCACTAATCCGTGATTAATCCATTTTCGGATTTAGGTAAAGAAACGCAAAATCTGTTTTTGGATCCAAGAATCCGGATTTGGATTTTCCCAAAGAAATGCACCCTTAGGTTCAACCAAAGAAAATCGTCCACAAAATTGCATCCAGAGATACTAGCTTTCCCCTTATGCTGAATTTTTGGGGGTGGTGAAGGGGCTATGTCACTGGGGTTGGGAGGACAATGAAAGAGGGGATGATGTTATTACAAATAAGCAAGTCTCCAGATAATTTTGACATCTCTATTAATTTTTGATCTAGAGGTTGGCATCTCTGAAGTTGTCCTTGACAACAACAGGGATTTAGTGGCAGAGCTAGTTTAAAAATCCCTTACAATCACCCTATACCCAACTGTTAATCACAGTACTCCATATAATGTTGCAATTTATACATATAAGTTACAAATCATTTCACTCTTTGAAGCTCAAATTAAGCTTAATTAAGCTTAAATACAAGTTACTTCTTAATTTATTCTAGAATTTTAATTTTGTACCCTCACTTTCAAACGAGTTCCCAAGGTAAGGCCTTGTGATATATGGATAATTAACATTGCTAGTTTAAATACTTACCCACTTCTTACGATAAACCTGGATAACTTTGCCAACTTGCTGGCTCTTGAAATGACCACGTGTGACTTGAACTTCGTCGTCCTTTCTGATTGGCATGGAGCGGACATTGTATTTCTGGCGCAGTTCTTTGGACAGGGGTGCACTCATAAGCTTTCTCCTCACACTGGAGGGCGCTGAAAAGTGAGCCTTTCTGTTTTTTCTCCTTGAGGAGCTAACTTTGCTGTTTAGCTTCATTTTGAAGGCCGACCATGCAGTCCAAGAAAAGTAAAAGGGAGATTCTTGGGAGAGGGGGGCTCTATATGTACAATTTCAACAATTGGTTAGTCCCCCAAAACCGCTGGCACAATACATTGCGGCGCTCAAGTCCTGCTGCTATTCCTGCTGCTAGTGCTCAAGCGAGAATGAAAATATGGAGTCTTGCCGTCGGAGTTTGGACTTTTTCTTTGTTTTGCTGACTGTTGCGCTTTTAACAATCACAGCTTCCAGTGCAGTCCGTCTAGATGATATCATCTACGGCAGGATAAAACATATTCCTTTGAAAAGGACAAAGCCTGATGGTCGATTTGGTTTTCTCAGAGAAGCTGACTTCCAACAATTTGACAAGGAACTTAAGGAAATACACAGCGATAGTAGAGTAAGGCGAAGTGTTGACGATGCAGTCCGTAACAGCAATCGAGCAACAATAAACGAGTTTGAACTCAAAGGAGATAACCATACCGTGGCGTTCTTACATTGGGCAGGCAAGAAAAGCCCGGTACGTAACCTAACTTAAACTTATGTGAGCCATACGATCATGTTTTGTAATTCAACAACAATTTTGGCAATATGGCGATCAATCGACTGGAAAAATGCGTCATATCTTGACATAGTTTTTGCTTAGTCATGCTAATTAATGAATAAAGACGAGAATCTTGACGCACTTGGCAAAAAACAAGTGATTAATTCACTGATAATGCTCCGAAAGTAAAAATACAAACCCCCAAACAAAAGAAACAAACATTCTTAGAAGCTTTTTTAATTGATGTAAGCTTGTCATTCCAAACAAGCAGGTGTTGTTTGCTCTTTTATGTCCTTTTTACTCAAAATTCCCCAGATCAGAAGGAAGCAAAGTTTTCTTCAAGAATGAAAAACAAAAATTACAGAAACTATGCAACTTTAGAAGTTTACAGAACTATCTTTTCTTTCTTTTTTCTGTAAATTAAACAATCAGCTATATGTCATTGTTTTTATTTGAATTCATCCTATGTCCAAACAAGTTCTTAAAAAACTTTGAGGCCTTAAAACCCTACAGACTTAAGAAGCTTACTATGCACTATTTGCTGGAATAATACCAAGTGAAACTACTACCATAGATCTGTAATATATCCAGTGTTGGGCAATACTTACATTCTGTGGTAGAATTTTAGTGGTTAAACTATGGTCTTATAACTTGCATGGAAATCTTACGCAGTAAACTGCTATGGACTCTGACCTTTTCCTGATCCAAACTGTAAAACTACCGAGCAGTTTTTTGATGTCTAGATTCATGTAAATAGCATTAGTACTCAATCAGTAAAGAAGCTGGAAGTGCAGAGGTGAGCAAAAAAATGAATGGGAGAGGGGAAAGAGGACTGAGGCTAGAAGCTCCCTGTAGCTCCTATGTGTACGTGAACCTTAAACGTACTCTTCTTTATCTTTAACATGTCTAATTTATTGTAAGAAACAAAAATTGTTTGTTTTAATCAGTGCTTACATGTTGCTTGTACCATCTTCATTTTCATTTAAGCCTGGCCATTACACCTGCCAACTTTTTGTGATTCATAGGCATGACATTTTTATCCTGAGAGTGTCAAGATTTTTTGAGGGGATCGATAATATCTGAAGATGTTCGACGATTTCCAAAGACGTCCAAAGATTTCCAAAGACGTTCCCAAGACATTCCAATTTATGGCCAGTAAATTGATGCTTTGATCATTTAAGATTATACGGAACTTGTCTCGATGAGTATGACCATGTCTCCAGTGACTTTCCCTACTAAAATCCAAGATTTTGCAAAAGTTCGATCATTATTTTCTCCCATTGGTTCGAGTGTATTTAAATTCTTTATAATTTTTTTTTCAAAATGAGTCGGTTAAGGCTGTAATGGCTCAAACCTTTCCACCAGGCGTGAGAAATGGGAACGCAGGCGTGAGTTGCCGTGAGATGTAATATGTCAACAAAGAGTGCGAGGGTTTCATCAGGGGTTCCAAACACCGAGAAACAGATGAAAGCACGAGGCCATAGCACGAAGTACAAAGATAAGTGGGTGGTGGAAATTTTTTCATGAATGGCAAAGGACGATAACATTGAAGTTTCCAGATTTAGAAGTTGGAAGCGTTTTCAGAGATTACGATTTTCACCTCGTGTGTTCTGTCGAGGACAATCTGGAGGACATGAATGCTTTATCGTTCAACTGCTGGCTTGCTTAATTTATCCAGGAGGTGGCAAATAAGAAGGGCGGCTGCTATCCTCCGCGAACGTTGCATGGTATCGTATGCGGTCTAAAGAGGCATTTAGAGGAGGTGAAGGGCGCATCCGCATTCAATCCTTTGGATTATAAGGACAAGAGGTAAGCATGTGCATATAG
Organism: Siderastrea siderea; assembly: GCA_964030785.1. NCBI lineage: Eukaryota > Metazoa > Cnidaria > Anthozoa > Scleractinia > Rhizangiidae > Siderastrea > Siderastrea siderea. The sequence continues at coordinate 64,522,087 of OZ034968.1, forward strand.
AAGTGACCAGTGTTTGTCTTTATTTTTAATCTGACTTTTTAAATAAAAAAAATGTTTTACTGTATTTAAAAGGTTCCAAATATTTCGCCGCGTACTGGACGCTGAGATGAAAGACGGCACTCGCGCTGGTGTGGCGCTTCAGACGAAAAGAAAGGAGAAAGAAGCAGTATCTGACGAAGACAAACAGTTGTTAGATAGGAATTCATCCATTTCATTGAGAAATACATTTAATATAAACGAGCATTCTCACTTAGGAATGACGAGAACATATAACACGAACAACGTGGTACGAACGGCTCGTACCAGGCCCCTATCGGGCAAATCATACTCAGTGTCCAGGTCTAATTATAGCGTTCTGCTCTATCTCCCCCCAAGTCTTTAGTGTTCCTCATGCTTGTGTTGGAGGGGCAGTGAAGACTGATATCAGAGAAGCATAATTGTTAATTTGAAAGAACAAAACAAAACTAGGAGAAAAAATGTCATGCATATGAGTCATGTGGCGGTCTCATTGTTCGAGAAGTCCTTTTGCATTATAATCTTGTAGCCGCCGCAAGGCTAGTGCCGGTTTCTTCGGCTGTGCTTGAGGTGTGCCCGAGGTCGCTGGCACTGGTGCATCCACGGGGGTAAGGGATGGTGATTCACAACTGGGTGGTGGACCTGGGCTGGCCAGTACCGATGGAGTTGCAGTAGGGTGGGGCGGTGTCGTGTGCGTAGGTGGTGGTGGAGGTGCACACCCCTCTTGGCTTGGCCTGGTAAGATCGGGACAACTCAGTGGCTTGCCAGATGGTGGTGGAGGTGGCAGCTCTGCTAGTGGTGGATTGGGGCTGGGCGGCTTGCCTGGTTTGGGGGTCAGCAGGTTGAGGTGTCATAGGTCATCGTTGATAGTGTGTCGAGGGGGCCTAGTTTGCACAGGGATGTACTTTTTGAGAAACTTCCGGTTACGGGTGGTCATCCTGCCGGAGCCATCAACACGTACGACATACTGGTCGAACTGGCGGACCTCGATCACTATGCCTGTCTTGTCCCACTTAGTGGGGTATGGGCCTGTTTGGTTCTGGATGCGTACGTGGTTGCCAACTGCCAGGGGTGGGAGTCTCTTGGTGTGCTCCATCCATCTCTCTGCAGCTTTCATGTGGCGGTTTCGCAGAGCTTCCTCTCTCGTGGCTAGGGTGTCACTCCACGTAGGGTGTGGTTGATAGCGGCCTGGCAGGATAGGTATAAAGTCCTTGATAGGCCTGCCAAATACACACTGTGCGGGGGAGAGCTGCGTATTAGGGTCTGGTGTGTTCCGTGTGGCGTATGGCGAAGAAATCCGCTTGTTGTCTGTGTTTTCTTCGCCGATTCACTGCTTGGTTGGACGTGTTCTCGTCATAGATAGGAATTCATCCATTTCATTGAGAAATACATTTAATATAAACGAGCATTCTCACTTAGGAATGACGAGAACATATAACACGAACAACGTGGTACGAACGACTCGTACCAGGCCCCTATCGGGCAAATCATACTCAGTGTCCAGGTCTAATTATAGCGTTCTGCTCTAGTTGTTTTGGAGGAATGGATTGTTAGGGCAAAGCACAGCTAAGTCCCTGTTGATTGTAACGTGAATGTTACTACAAATAAGAAAGAGTAATGTAAAAGCGATCAGTATTGTGTTAAGTTGATGACAATAAACAGCAATATTGAGATTTTTGCTTTTGTTATTGTAATTTTGATATAAACACACATGTGTTTTGATATCAAAACACGGTGTGTTTTCATCTGGTGTTTCATTGGGTATCACCTTGCATACGGTGAAATTTGAATTAACCAATCAGCATTCAGTAGGCGGGAAAAACTGTGGTGTCCTGACGTCATGCAGATTTTGTGCTCTTCGCTTCGATTTCTGCGTGATCAGCGAAAGTTTATACTGTGGAGATGCGGTTTTATTTCAGCGTTTTCTTCAAATTAACCGCTTGCCTTACTTCAATCTATTAAAGTCACAACGGTTTGCAATTATATCGGCTGGATGAGCAACCAGAATCGATTCAAAACTTTTTTCTGCGGCGGGAGACATCGCTAACTGGACTTGGATGCGAAGGAGGCTATAAGCTTAAAGGTTTTCCACTTGTCCTACTGAATATCAATTTTCACAAGAGACTTCACATCCCTTTCGCTCTCCTTGCCATCGTTTATCACATGGCTGTCTGCTAACGGAGCAGCTCTGAGTAGCGTCGGGTACAATCCGTCTTCTGTCCTTGTAAAGATCTTCGGTCACTTCATACTTGTTTTCATCGTGTACTTCATGTCTGGTTTTAATTCACACTAACTTTCAACTTCCAGCTGTGATTGCCTGCTGTCAACGAGATTGGTCTTATCGCTTAGGGAAAAATGTTCCCGTTCATCAGATCAGAGATACATCATGAATGTTTGACAAATTTGATCTACAGTCGTTGTATGGTTTCGCTACACAGCTCATGCTTCAATTTGGAAATAGGCAAGTTTGTATAATTTTCCACATACCCGGAGACAAACGAAAAGGCCTTTTTTGGAATTTGGAGCTTCCTTGTGTCATCGTAAGAGCAAAAGGCTCGTGGTGAAAAGCTGCAGAAAATTTACTTTTCTTCTCAAAAGTCAAAACTCACCTGAAATTCAGGCCAAGCAAAACAAAGAAAACATGCGGACCGCCAAGAAAACGATACTTTCGCTTGCTTTATTCACCACGGAAAGTCAAAATAATTATTTCCTAGCCCGTCTTTATAAGTGGGTAATTAACTTGACTAAGTGGATTGGAACGGTAATTGCAGGAAAAAAGTTTATTTAGTCAAATATCGATATGCTTATTTTTTCTCGCTTCAATTTCCACTCCAGATAAGGTATCCTTCAAAACTTGCAATCAATCGACTTTTACAGACAGAGAGCAAAGAGAGGCAAATGTGTAATTTCTCACGAAATTTCAAGAAGATTTAAATTGTTATAATTAAAAGGAACAAATTTGAGAACTACTCTAGGATTCAGGCAGGAGGAGTTTATTCAAAAAGGAGAAGTGAAAGTAATTTCAAAAGAGCAAAATGCAGGTCAAGCGGTCCTGCATCAGTCCGCAGTACTGAAAGAGATTTGGAATTATAAAACTTTGCGTTACGTTGGACTCGTTGTAAAAAGGAAGAACCGATAATCACAGGCGACTCTAAGAGATGAAGTTGTTCTTCAGAAACCAATTAAAAAATTTATGATCCGGCTGTTTAGTATAAGCTTATTTCTTGGGTGGTAGTTGCATTATTAAAGCTATGTAAACGTGCCTTTAGAAACTTGGGCGGCTTAAATCCGAAAATGGGAGAGTGTGATAATTTTTCCTTTCTCAACAAGCACTCGTAACGCCATTCAACTTGTAACGATGTTAATGTCGCTTCAACTTCTGTTTTGTAGATCATACAAAACCGCTAAAAGTCTTACTGGAATTAGCTGTTTTGTAGCTCTCATGATGGCGTTGTTGTTTCTCCAAATCTGATCCCAGTGGGGCCGGCTGGAAGTAGAGCAGCTCGAGTCAACTCTTCTGATATAAGGAATAAATTCTGGTGTAATATTACGGTTTTAGACGGTTTTAGTCGTCGTCTTGTCACTCTTCTTATCCTTTAAACAATGCACACTTTTAATCCAATACAAGCCACACAAAACGCAAACGCTAGTGGCTGCGATCTTCGTACTAATTTTTACCTTTCTTGCAAGCGCGACAATACAATACTATTGGAAAATACCCTGCCTTTGAAAATACAAAGAAAATACAAGCTTTTGAGAGATGCTACACTACTGCGTTTTACAGACATGCTTTCCAGTGGGATGGACTACATGTACCTGCGTATTTATTATAAATGGATTTTGCCTAACAACAGTTCAGCTCATTTTTACCCAAATGTTGTAACAAATATCTTACCTTGAGTGGGAGGCATCACACAACAGCTTGCATGGTCAAGCTTCCAAAGTTTTGATGATGTATTTTTTCATAACAATTTAAGTCTTGTTTTTTAGTGATGGGGCTATGCTTAAATGAAATTGATGGTATATAAATATCACTAATAAATACATTATACATAAGGAAAAAATATTCATTGTTTATAATGTATTCATTCTATGACTAATAAATACATTATACATAAGGAATAAATATTCATTATTTATTAATATTGTATTCATTCTTCGTAGATATGAAGGGCTCTGTGCAAGAATGTCCTAAGTGATGATTTGGGTCACTTGTTTCTTTTTTGCTTTAAAGTGTCCGAATTCCTGCATGCGGACTCATGTTAAGTCAAAGAACATCGCTCTGTGGTTTTTCCCGCTGAATTTCGCATCATTTTCAAGACAAAAAAGAATAAAATAGGCCTCTGTTTCTTAACTGTTAAGCTTTGTAAGAATTTGTATGAAATACCTACAAATGCGACGGCCTCTGACAGCGTGTATGAAATACTTACAAATGAGACGGCCTCTGACAGCGTGTATGAAATACCTACAAATGCGACGGCCTCTGACAGCGTGTATGAAATACTTACAAATGAGACGGCCTCTGACAGCGCTAATAATAAAAGACATTGCCCGTTGAAGTTTGATAATATTCTGGGAACATGTGTTCGTCAGGCGCATGTGGTAGAAATCTGTCCCATGGTTTGTTTCGCTGCTCAAACAAGAATTGCCAAGCAGTTCAAGTTTACTTACTGGAATTATTATCACTGTTTAGAGCTAGAGAAAAGAATTTTTTTCGTCGGAAATAAATCCCTGTGTCGCGGTGTTTTTACGTGGCACAATTCGCCTGTCACATGACCTCGCGTGGTGTGTTGTTTACTTTAGTAGTCAGAATAATAATGTCCACTTCAATGTTTTTAGTTTTGCTCGTGAATGTTTTGTGTTTCGCTCAGAATTTGCACTGTACAACAACTGTATCTTGTGACTTAAAAGTCAAGCAAAGTTAAAAAAGTTTGCTACAAGACTTTCCTTTCATAGGAGCAGTTGTTGATCATTTTCTGGAACTAGTGTGAAAGTATCACCATGGTTTTGTTGCCGAGAAGTCAGGAAAGTGAACAAAAGGAGAATCCTCGATGTTCAAAATGTTTCGCTACCGTTATTCTACATTGAAATAACTGTTACGAAAACAGGCTTCAAACAAACTGAGTGAATGCAATTTACTGCTCACGTGATAAGCCGACGGTCTACGGTCTACAGCCTGATAACTGAAAAGATATCTAATAATTTTATTAGCGGATGTCGAATTCTTGTAGACCGTGGTAAAATTTTATTTTTAATACACAGTGTTGTTTTAGGTAGCCGAAATGATTTCATGTAGTGATGTTTATCCATTGAAATGTATAAATGTGATAGAAGACAAAAAAAAATCTGTTTTCTCTGCATTTTATTAACCGGCCGTCGCCATGATGGCGACCGCCGGTTTATAAAATGGACACGGTTTTTCGTGAAAGCAAGTTGGCTTAACATACGAAGAAAGTGCTGTAAAGCTTGTGGTACGGGTACTCAAGAGCGGTACTGTCTTATATAAGACGCATGCGCATGTTAGTCTTCTGAATGTTACCTTCCTATGTTTTTGTCTTTTAATTTACAGTATTTAAGATAAGAACGGCGAAGGGTTGTTTAAGTTTGGGGTTTTTTGTACAGTACAGCCCAAAAATAATGCACGCGCAAGAACTTCTTTTTGCGTCCGCAAGCCGAGAACTTCTTGCGGCTACTTGCAGGATGCCTGCACTTGAATACTGCAAGCCGCAAGAACGTCTTTGCGTTTAGAAGTTAAACCGCAAGAACTTCTTTGTGGTAAGATATCTGGACCGCAAGTAAGCGCAAGAACGTCTTTGCGCTAACATCTTAAAAACCCAGAACCCGGAGAAGGTAAAAAAGAGACCACTTTGTAGCGCAAGGCCCGTTCGAAATTGGCTGCCTTTGTAACTTGCAATCAGTTGTTTATTTGGTCCCTTGTAAGTTTTTTTCTTCGGTTTTGAATTTTTTATCCGATAAAGAGTTCACTAGGTTCTAAATTTGACACTGCTCGCCTTCTATGTTATTTTTTAACGGCTAGGGAGAAACGAGACTCAAACGAAGCACGCGTATGTTATTGTTTATGTGTCCCGGAGTCCCAGACATGCGGTACGCTTAGCGGCGCGAAAGATTTCGCTCGATTTATTTCACTTAAATGAGGAACAATGGCAAAGCACAGTCCATCAGTCACATTATTAAAGAACCGACATTCACCTGTTCAGTGTTGCTGTACTTCCACCAACATATTAAACTCGGACAAATACTTTTAATTAGTTGCGCTCACACGTGTGAGAAATGAACATGGTCACTCAGATGAGAAGAAATAATACCCGAAGTCTTAATTGGAAAAACACATTATGTTTGTAAAAATAGTTCCATACCACTCATTACGCTGAAGTCGATATCACATTTTAAATCTTCGAAGTAAACCAAAAAAGTCTGAAGGAAACTAAAACTCCGCGATCTGAAAGAAATTCGGCACGTCAATTCTAACCTGAGTAAACACAAATCTGCCGTATGCAAATTTGGTATGATTTGCTTGAATGACATTTTGTAACGCAATGCATGAGCAGTTCTCTAACCCGTCAAGACAGCAAGCCCCGGGCAGCAAGCTGTGTCGAAAGGCGAATGTGTAGTTGAAATCATATGTCTATGCTATTTCTTCGAGTATCCCTTTTTTGCTGGGAAATTAAACTGGTAAAGATGCAGGGATTCTTGATGACTTCACCCACGCGATGGCATGACCTCCTGCATGTGTAAGTCTTGTCTTGTCTTGCCTGTCAAAGAAGAGTTCGCGCAGTTTGCCACAATTATAGCTTTTGGACCTTTTTGTTTCTATTTCTTGGATGGAATAAAAAACTGAATTGAGTCAGTTCTGAGTTGAACCCGTATCACTGTATCTGAGACACGCTTAAAAAAATTGTTCATGTTTTGTCATGTGCCGGAGATCATGTTTACCGGGTGTTTATCTTCCAGTCGGAAAGCTGGCGGATATTCCATTTCGTGATGTGAATTTTCTTCGATACTTCGGTTGTTCGAACATTTGCTTCCTTGATTTTTTGATTAGCCTTGTGAACTTTCGCTTGACTCGGCGAATTCTCGCGCCAACACGCCAACACGGCGAAAAATCGCTCGAAAGCTCGGTGATATTTCAAAGAGAATAGAGCGCGAGATTCGCTCTCATTACTTTTGCAATACCTCACACTAACACGAGCACTACAAGTTTCTTCAGCTGGACCCTCAGTACTTCTTGCGCCTTCTTGCGGCTTGCGGTAACATTAGTAACTTCTTGCGGCTAGATTTTCAACTTCTTGCGTTTCGAATGTTCTTGCGGGTAAACTGCAAAAACCTAGCACTTTCACTTCTTGCGCGGGCTTGCGTGTTCTTGCGGCGCGAGAACTTCTTGCGCCACTTCTTGCGCTGCATTATTTTTTATAGGATTGAATGCGAAAATAGGATTGAATGCGAAATTGACTGTGTTGTCTGATCTAGTTAGTGGTTATGGTGAGAATTTTTTTAGCGCAGGAGTTTTTTTATTGGGATTGACATTTTGAGGGGTGTAAAAATGTGGGAGTCAGAAGGATTTGTGAATGTCAGCAGCATATCACGCTTCTGTGAATGTGATTTGCTTTGAAAGTTGCGTTTTGTGTGAGAGGCAGTTTCCCTTGGTGTTTTATGGGGTGGGGGGGGTGGTTTGCGAAGTGGATTGTAAGGTTTCTGATTGGCTAACTTGTATTTCGCAGCGGACAAAAAGGACAGTTGCGTTTTGCCGGCGTGGGCTAGGAAGAGAAGGAATTGGTACTAGTATGATGATGCAATATTAGTTGATTGCACATCAGTACATGATAGTTCTTGTGAACGGAGAGAAATGAGTGTTTATTTGAGGCGAGAAGTTGATACGAAGGAATCGTCATTAATAAGGAGATTAATTAATAAGGCAGGTGTTACGAGTCTTTTTGCATTGAAAGAACGAAAATATCTGAATATTATCGACGGATTTGTGTGGTTTCCGTGTGGTGTTCGCTAAAGGCTACGAGCAGTCTCACTTTCCGTTCAGAGATAGATAGTGAAGGAAAAGAAAAACAGGCGAGTGAGCGCGAAATCGATTGCGTCTCGACAGGCGCGTTAGCTTTCAAAGACGTGGGCGACTTTCGTCCCCGCTCGCTTGTTTACCGGGTTAGCAAACTGGATTTAAACATCACGTCATGAGATATCTTGACGTGCCCCATACTCTGACGATCTGCTCGAGCTAGTGTTTATCAAGCGTTATATTTTGATTCTACTGCTATGCTCACTGTTTGTATTTAAGGTCTAGGCACAACAGTAAATACTTTGTCGTCCCTGTGTGAGCATTCTCAGTTGTGGACGAATTCATATCGACATTCAACGTTTGAGTGATTTTGCGTTTTTCAGCACAAATAAAGCGATAAGAAAGATAAGCTGAGTCATCAGAGTTTAAACATTACGTCATCCAGTACCGCTATAGTCAAAATATTGTGTCACACAATCACACTTTTCGTCACGCCGGTTCGTAAAAAAAGAGGATCGCGCTGACATTTATGAAACCTAGGGGTGGGGAGGGTCAGAATGGCCGGTTAAAATGCCCAATGGGCTTTCTTGTTGTACATGTTCTACATATCCGTGACACGCAAGTGACGTAATAGGACATTTCTGCACATGCAATCTATTGATTGTTACTCTTATGTTAATAGATAATCATTTTCTTGTTCGATAACAGGGGATAAAAGAATACCAGGAAATCATGCGAATATTTTATCCGCTTGCCTTTTTGCTTAATAATAATATGTACACGTTTGTGCAAGGATGCACACGAAATTCCACATCTCTTTGGGATTTCTTTCACCGTGATATGGCCTTCTTGTACAAGAAACTTCACAGAATCTTTCGTTGGGGGATCTATTTTGCCCTTAAAAATCATATTTCTTAGGGAACAAGTCCTAAAGAACTGCGTCACAAACAGAACATGAAAATTAGGATATTTAACAACCTTTTCATGTCTCATTTAAAACCACTTAAAATATGACTTTCTTCTGCCACCGCATTAACAAACAACCTATCCTTGGTTTATAAACATACTCGGAGTATTCATTGAGAACAAAATATTGAAGGTCCCGGTGGAAAAAGGGCGTAAGTGATGATTATAGTTTGAAAATCTAAATTGGTGCTATTTAGCTGAACATTGGTACACAGGCTCGTTTTTGTGTAAGGAACGTCGCTGTGCATTTATTTCTTGACCTGAGAGCTTCAATTCCAAGAATTAGAGTATTACTTTTGGTTAAAACTGACACAAAGAAAACAACAGGACCATGGATTCTACATGTAGGTTGAATTCTTTTGTTTTAGTTCAGGCAGAGGACAATGAAAACCAGCCTGTGTGCCAATGTTCAGCTAATTAGCACCAATTTCCATGTTAACCTCAAATCATCACTGACACCCTTTTTCCACCGAGCCCTTCAATTATCATGTCACATTCCTAACTTTGTAGTCATAGCGATACACTATGTAGACAAGCAGTTGCAGAAACCTTGAAACACTTTATATGTTTTCGCTAACTGGCATTTCACATCTCGAAATGGGATACCTTTGCCCCCCCTCCTCCCCCCTCATCAATGTTGTATGGATTTCCACATGTCATTGAAACTAACAAGAACCAACATTGAAAGGGGGAGGGGGGGCACAAGAATAGACATATGCATTGTGGCTCTGAGCGGTATTGAGTTTTAGAACTGGGTTGTACTCTGAAGTGTCTCAATAATTTTGCATCGCTGCAGTTTCCGCGAAAAAAGCACTTATGGCATTTGGCAAATGAGACTGATCTGAAAAAAAAAGCCCCGGAGTGATGTTGTTTGACTACGTATGAGTCCACATGCAAGAATGCCGACACTTTCGAGCAAACAAGAAAAAAAGTGACCAAAACGTCATTTACGATGTTCTTGCCCGGAGCCCTTCCTATTAAATAACTTCTTACAAGCAATTGAGGGAGTTTGGAAGAATTCAAAAGTAACTAAATGTACACCTCTACCTGTTGCTCAGGTTGATACATGTATGAACTTTCTAAGATCTACTTTTCCCGCATAGTCATAAACCGCCCAAAAATACCTTAAAGTTTGTATTAAGAGGCACCATCCTTAAGGAAACCAAGCTTGTCTTGGACCTTACTGAGATGCGCAGAACGTATGCGCAGCAACAGAGCCTGGAGGTACCTTCCTTAAGGTGATTTCCTTGCGGAAGCAATCCACGAAAGCTGACTGGATGGTCGCTTGCCCAAAGGTGTACAAATGAATTCGAGGTGGTCACTATTTTGCATGTTGTGCTATAATCCCTGAGCTTATGAAAATGACTCCTAAACAGGGTACGTTGGGGAAAAAAACAAAGCCATCATAACTACTGTTTATTATTTTCAGGTCATTTACATTTACACCTGTGCAGACATTAACCAAACACAAAATGATCACGTTCTTTGTGAAAATGCATTCTTCTGGAGGTAAGTTTCCTTGCTGCAAACAAGCAACAACTATTGCTTTATTTCAAAACAATATAATTGCTATTTCTTGTCAATAATGAGTCATAACATCCTATGTGTTATTCTTGATTATGTGTTGTCTTCTTTGCAAAACATTAAGCCTTAATTTGTATAGTGTTTTTTAAAAGCCAAAATAATGTTTTGTTCTTTACACAAAGTTGTGGTTTCTTTTAAAACATGTCTTTTGATAACTAAAGTCTTTTTCTTCTTTGAACTTTTATCAGATTTACATGAATTATTTTCTTCTTTGCAGGTCCACAGATTATGGTACCACATTTAAACGCGAAGATCAACAGAAGTTCAAAATAAAAGGAGAGGCTAAGGCTACGTCCATTAATAATGTGGATTTTTGTGCTAGTAACAACAGAAAGGTTGGTTGTGTAGACATGATGTTTATAACTTTCCTTTTGCAGTATTATTTTCTCCAAGATTGGTGCTTAACCCTTTCACAGCTCACTTAAAAAAATTGTAAATTGTACAATTATTATAGTTTGCTTTAACGCATGTGTATAAGCCAATTTTTTGGGTTTGCAGATTCATTCCAAATTTTTTCTTGCTTCTTTTGCTTTCCTTTTACTCTCCATTTCTTTTCTCTTTATCTTCTACCTTTTATCCCCCTTTCTATCCACTGGAAAAGTTTTGGCCTCAGCCCTTCAAAAAACCTGGAAATGGAACATTGATCAACTAGGTGATTTGGGCTTTTTACCACCAAGTTTGCACCCAAAATTGGACAGTCATGTTTTTCTGGAATAGCTCTACCAGAATTTGGTCAATATTCAAATTGGACACACATATGGATGGATCTGTCCTTGTTGAGTTAGCTGCTTATCAAAACAATCTGTTGTCATCAGAAAATGATGACATCACAAGTGGTTCAATGTCTAGGCCTCAAAAGTCGGGGAAAGTCAACCTTTGCAGTGAGAGAGTTAAAACAGGGTATGGTCAAGCTCAGAGAGAGATCAATGGGAAGAGTGTCTGGACCACCCTTTCCTTGTCCTTCAGAGAGAAACAGCATAGATTGGCAGACAAAGTTTACCAGGAAATCTTGTCATCATCATCATTATTATCATCATCGTCATCATCGTCATCATCATCATCATTTCTCTCCGTGATTTTGCTCTAAATTTTTGTGTCTTTCCATCAGGGCTCGAGGCTAACGGTAGCCAACTAGTCACAGACTAGTAGAAATTCTGTTTTGGTTAGTAAGTTTTGCGCTTTCATTAGCCATTTTGGCAAGTGAAAATTTCAAAGCACTAAAGTACCAGATGGAAACCAAACTAAATATTGCTTCTGGTGATCAGATCAAATTCACAAAGCAAATTCACAATAAGTTTTCTTAAAAGGGCCATTAGTGCATTCATATGATATTTGTCTATACGTTAGTTTGTTCACACAATTCTTTAGTCTTCTCTTATCGACTTTTTACCATTAATTGCTACGTTCGTACAATAGTTTCAATAACGTCTTCACAACATTTCTCCGTACATAAGTAGGTTCAGAGATTTATTAGTCTAGCCTTCTCAGTGTTTCTTCATATGTTAGCACATTCGCACGACATTGTTCTGCTCTTCCTAAGGTTTTCAGTGTGTTAGTACATTCGTACGTTAAGTCGACACTGCTTAGCATTACTCTGTACGTTAGTATGTTCATACAGTATTAGTCTTGTCTTCTCAACATTTATCCGTACACATTAGTGCGATTTTAGTTGTCTCATTTACTTTTCTCCGTAATTTATTGTCCCACTGTAATAGTTCAGTCTGTCCGTTCAGCATTCTTCCGTTCGTCACTCACGTTCTTACAGAATTAGTTTTGTCTAATTTGTAAGTTAGTAGTTGCGTATTTTATTAGTCTCTGTATCTTGGTATGTTGGCAGCATTTCTCTCTACTGTAGTGCATTTGCAACCAATGTGTTTGATATGACTTCTCAACGTTTCTCCGTACCTTAGTAAATTCGAATCTTATTAGTTTTTTCTGCTCAATGTTCCTCCACACTTAAATACGCTTACAATGTACTAGTCTTCTCTTGTAGACATTTTACTGTATGTGAGTTGAGTGCTGTATCAGTCTTGTCTTTTTGCCGTTTTTCCGTACCTTACAACGTTCGTACAATGTTAGTCTTGTCTTCCCAACGTTTCTCTGTACAATGACATGCTGATATAAGGTTAACTGTTCAAGTTATTCATCATGATCTGACCGAACGGAAAAGAGAGACGTGAACTACATCGGGCCGGGGAATTTGCCCTTAAGGCACATAGTACTTTGTATTCCGCGTGTGAGGATCTTTAACCGCTGAAAGAATAGTCAACGTTCAAGTTCTTCACTCTTGAGATTACAGCGAGGCATGTTTACAGTACTTAACTTGGCTAAAACTTAGACGTAATTATTGAATACAGTATTAGAATATGCAAAAAAGTCTGGCTAGTGGAGATTTATTTTGGCTAGTGAAATCAATCCTCTCACTAGCCACTTGGCTACTAAGCTGAAAAGTTAGTCGTGAGCCCTGTTCCACGTTGCCCTGATCTAGGGAAAGGCCCCAGACTGTCATAATTATAGTCAGCACTTTGAATCCCTATATGAATGTAACCAATGCTTTTCATTCCAATAATTTATTCTTGTTTTTTTTTCTTTTCCATGTTTCAACCAATAGCGTAGCTCCACTGTTTTATTATAAACCACATACAACCCACCTTGATTCATTCTGATGAAGGGCCAATGCTCAAAACATCAGCTTTTACCTCAGTTTCTTTATGTTGGCCAGTTAACCTTTACAAATCAGTTGACAAATCTAAATTTTTTGTGTTTCACTTCCCCACTGACGCAGTACAAAAGTTTCTTTAGAAACTACATGTAACCCTAGTTTTATTTATTTTACATCTTTATTTGCATTTTTTTTTAATTGGCTATGTTTTCTTCAAGGTTATTGTCACCTCAGTGGCTTCCAAATATCTATTCGTCTCAAACGATGCAGGGAATAGCTTCTCTTCATCTCCCTTGGGTTTTGTCCCACATGTGATTTCCTGTAACCCTCTATCAGACAAGCCAATGATAGTCGGCCACGACTTGGAGGCCAAAAAGGTTTGTTGTTGAATGTTGTGTTATTAATGTGTCACAAGGAAGTAAATAATAATAATTATAATAATCAGGGCTGTGCTCTAGTAAAGCCCAGGGGCCTTAGGCTACCAACTTTTGTCTTCGGGCGACCAAAAAAATCATTTTTTCCATAAATATGCTTAAGGGCTGGGCACCCCAGATTTCATGGCTGGGAGCCTTTGGTTACCTTGTGATTCTTCTTAGAGCACAGCCTTGAATTAATAATATTATAACAATAATAATAATTATAATAATCAATTCTTTTGGTCCATTTTGAAAGCCTCAATGCGTTTACAATACTAAAAGTGCGATCAAAAGGTAGTAGCAATATAGTAAAAACTTACTTACAGTAGCAAACCCAAACTCTTCTAGGTCATGGTTCAAACAAGTGGCCCACAATTTCTAAAACTTTCCAACTAGACTGTATGTAAAATGGCAATTTGGCCTCAAAGTCTTATTTGCTCCAAATTTGTTCTACATTAGCACACACTGTATTTATTTTAATTATTTATTTTTATTCTTTGAAGAATTAGCTTTTAGTAATTGCTTGTTTTCCTAAAAGCTGAATCAAGTGAAGTGAAGTGTGATTGATCTTTTTTGGACTTTGTTTTAACTGAAATAAAAGGAATCAACCAAGTGTCGTGAGTCCTCTTTGGCTCTGAGTAAAATTAAGCAAAAGTTACAGGCTAACTCTTCAAATTTTGCATGCCATTTGTTTTTTCAACCAAGATGTAAATCTCTGTTTTTTCCCTGCCGTTGTGTTGATTCCTTAGACAAGACCTTTACCCCACATTGTCTCCCTCCACCCAGGTGTGTACAGTAAATGGGTCCTGGTGACATACTGAAGGACTAGCATCCCATCCGGGGCAAGTAGCAATATTCTCAGATGCTTCATGCTACGGAAACTGGGTTAAGCTCCGGCCATATGGGCCTCCTTGGGTTGTGTGTGACTTAACCTACTTATGGTTTGCATGCACCTAATAGGGAAGTCATATGAGTCACACGTGGAAAAAGTCTGCAGTCACTGTGACAACTGCTGCCTCAAATAGTTCTCGATTTTGAACACTACCTTATTTTTTTTATCCTAAAATGTTGATACAAACAGTACTCAGTGGTGAATGATAGATACACTGCAATTAGCAAATCATCAGAACACAAAACCTCAACTCTGAATCCCCTTTCTAGGTGTTTTATTCAGAGGATGGAATGAGATGGCGGCCCCTGTTTGAAAAGGTTTTGAGGCACTTCTGGTGAGATTTCATGTGTTGTTTCAGTGAAGACACATTCAATCTAATTAGATTGTTAATGGGTGATTCTAGAAAATAATTTGACCCTTTAAGCCCTAAGCCCTGATGAAAATGAAATTTCTCTTTACATGATCGCTACTTGTTTGAACATTCAAGTGGCAAGAATAAAGAGAGTGATCACTGAGGTTGGGATGTCTTGATATTTAGACAAATTCTCCTTACTAGTGTCATAAGAAATGTATGGAGAGCAGTTATGAGAATATGCATTTTTACATCAGGGCTTAAAGGGTTAATATCCATACCCATACCATTGGCGGCTTTCGTTACTTTTAGGGGACTCGCGCTCTATAGAGAAAAAATTGTCTGAATGCACCACAGGCAGCCCAAGCTCACGCCTCGTGAAAGGGAGGAATTTATTAATTATTTATGGTTCTCGAGCCGGGACGTGACCTTCAAGAGAGACCTGTATTGGGTTGCAAGCGGCCATTAACAATTTGAGACTTTGTATGGGGAATAATATATCGTCGATTTCCAACGTTAAATAAAACTAAATTTCAACAGTTTTTAGTGAAATAAATAACAATAATTTACCTCTTACGTCTTTGTGTGTTTTTTGGGCTTATTCCATCGTTTTGGGCCTTCTTTGTCTTGACTGTCACTACCTTCATAGACCGGTATTGGGTTACAAGCGGCCGTTAACAATTTGAGACTTTGTATGGGAAATAAAATATCGTCAATTTCGGATGTTAAATAAAAGTAAATTTCAACTTTTTTTAGTGAAATGAATAAAACTACATGTAACTTACCTCTTTCGTCTTTGTGTGTTTTTGGGCTTATTCCATCGTTTTGGGCCTTCTTTGTCCCCGGTCTTTGTCACGGCTGTTACTACCTTCATAAGACGAAGTCAAGGCACCACACCGTTTCAGGCCGGAGATTTGAACTTGTCTACTCCAAGGCGGTTTGCGGTCAGAAAATCCATCCTATCGCAGATTTTTTCCGCCAGAGGTAAACCTCTATGATCTCCACACCTTGTAAAATGTTCCTTCGCCAAATATCCCCGCGCATTTTCCTGAAAATGAGCTTTTTCTCACTCCATGTCCAAAATCTCTTCTTTCGGCGAACGCTCATGATTTTGAAAATCGACACGAGGCTTGGGTCCGAGATCAAATCTCTCTCGACCCACGGTGGCACAGTCAATTCATGTACAGCACTTACCCCATCCCGACAGTGGCATCACGCACAGCGCTATTGTATCGATCAACCAATGACAGAGCGAGGCGACGCGACGGGATACGGGAGATAAACAAACAGCTAAATTTGAATATTTCTGTCGGGATGGGGTAATTGCTTGATGAAACAACTTGCCGGTAATTCATTTTACACTGCACTAAACTGTGACTAGGTTAAATTTTGAAACAAAAAAGATAGCTAGTGAATGTTTATATACAGCCTGAGTGATGTAAACATACCTCCAGTCATTCAGTGTTTCATGAGACGTGTTGTGCCAAATATGTGTAAGAGAATGCATCTATTATGTCTGTTAATTCCTCTGGTGGACACCATTTAGCAAGGTTTTAAGTTCGCTTAAAAAGTCTATTTCTTACACGGTAAGATAGTTGAATGTTAAGGTATAGTCATATCCCTAAACTGGTGTTTTTCACTGTTGCAAATCCAGTTTCTGCCCATTAAACCATTGCCATGCTGTCGTCTTTAGTGGAACCATCATGATGAAAGCAAGTGAATATTAACTGAGCATGCAATCAAAAAACGTGGCATACTTTTTTGGCACTCTGTAGCATTTTTTGTCACTTGCTTCTCTGTCTGAGAATTAACCTGCATGCAGGTCTCATTAGGATTGCATGGAATAAAATTTAAAAACTACCATTTTGTGAACTTAGCATCCAAAATATTTTAGCCTTTTTATTCACTGTCTGTCAATATTTTGAATGTTTGAAATGATCAATGCTTCCCTGGCATATTTGTAAATATTTGGAATGTCTGAAATGGTATTTTGATGCAAAACAGACCCTCTTGCCTGACAATCACTTAAATAAACATCATTTCATTGGTGCATTTTGTCTGCTGTTTATCTGCAGTATACCCATCCGTGTCTGCAAAACATCTGCATTTTCTAATTAGCATTGCATGGGGATCAAGGGAGCAGATGTTCTGCAGATTTAAGCAGTTTGCAGACATTCTGCAGATATTCTGCAGACATTCTACAGATATTCTGCAGATGATCTGCAGAGAATCTGCAGATCATCTGTAGCCTGCGTAGCAAGCGTTTCCGTAAGGTTTTCCGCACGTTCGAGGCATTTTTTGTTTTTTAGCCGCGCGAAAATTGGGCGAGCGCAAAAAAGTGCGTGACGGGGGAAGGGAAGGGAGAGAAGGAAACGCTTGCACGCAAACCCCACAATTTTGAAAAACCCGTTCGCCCACGAACGGAGTTTCCTGATTGGCGCGGCATGGTTGTGTTGATTGCTAAGTGATAAATCCGTCAATCAAATCAGGTATGTTCATTTGAGCGTGACCCGGCGTGATGAACACAACAAAAACGGCTGTGGTATCGCATCAAATCTTAGAGACTTGCGAGAAGCTTTTACGGACTCGGGAGAATTTACTCGAACAGTCTTGCGACAAGGACTCCTGCCTGGTGTAGTGTCGAGCAGCCGTTTGGACAAGTTCTCAGCAAGCTTCGGCGGAGTTTGGGCAACAGCAGACTGGCTGCCTATTGTATTCCGAATAAGTTCAAATAATGTACCTAATAAATTCCTAATTTTCCGCGCGCAAGGGTTGCAGACACGGCCCGAATAAAGCTGCGAGTTCTCGACAACTTCCACACCAACCGCTCGGCAAATATCCGCGAGAATTGTCCCAATATAAAACGCGATTTTCCTGGCTGAGATATATTTCCAAATTTCACTCTGAAATTACAGCGACAAATCCTACACCGATCACTTGCTGTTTCCACGTTTTGAGCCTTCGACATGACACATCTCCGCGCTGAGTGTTTGGCAGTTCACGAGTTTTATCCACGTGTAGCATGTTTATATATTGACGGAAGTAATTCTGAAACATCCGGTAGTCTGTTATTCGTTACTTTATTGACAAGTTGTCACGCTATGAATTCATCCAACTGTGAAGGTGTCAAAGGGGCGTTTTTCAAAATCGTGGGGTTTGCGTGCAAGCGTTTCCTTCTCTCCTTTCCCCTCCCCCTCCACGCACTTTTTTGCGCCCGCCCCAACTTTCCCGCGGCCAAAAAAGGGAAAAGTGCATCGAACGTGCGGAAAGCCTTACCGAAACGCTTGCTACGCAGGCTAGATCATCTGCAGATCTGCTGCATATTTGCTAGCAGATCTGAAGCAGACTGAAAACAGATCTGCCGGTTTCCTACGGGTTAATACCTCTGGTTGAAAAAAAACTGCGATAGGATGGATTTTCTGGCCGCAAACAGCCTTGGAGTAGACAAGTTCGAATCTCCGGCCTGAAACGGTGTGGTGCCTTGACTTCGTCTTAGGAAGGTAGTAACAGTCGTGACAAAGACCGGGGACAAAGAAGGCCCAAAACGATGGAATAAGCCCAAAAACACACAAAGACGCAAGAGGTAAGTTAGTTTTATTCATTTCACTAAAAAAATGTTGAAATTTAGTTTTATTTAACGTCCGAAATTGACGATATTTTATTTCCCATACAAAGTCTCAAATTGTTAACGGCCGCTTGTTACCCAATACTGGTCTATGAAGGTAGTAACAGTCGTGACAAAGAAGGCCCAAAACGATGGAATAAGCCCAAAAAACATACAAAGACGCAAGAGGTAAATTAGTGTTATTTATTTCACTAAAAAATGTTTAAATTTAGTTTTATTTAACGTTGGAAATCGACGATATATTATTCCCCATACAAAGTCTCAAATTGTTAATGGCCGCTTGCAACCCAATACAGGTCTCTCTCGAAGGTCACGTCCCGGCTCGAGAACCATAAACAATAAATTCCTCCCTTTCACGAGGCCTGAGCCTGGGCTGCCTGTGAATGCACGCGCAAAAATGACGAATTTAATTCACTCGCAAAAATGACATTCAATTAATTGTACAAAGTTTAGAAATAACTAAACTCAACAATAACAAAGCTAACTGTAGTAGAATCAGTGCTTAACCCTAAACAGAAGTATAGATGAGTTCTTAGGCCTAATCACTGTCGATCAGTGCTTAACCCTAAATACTGTAGATGAGTGTTTAACCGTTTTTCATTTTGTTTTCATTTGTTTTTCTCGCTAATAAACGCTCATCATCATATTTGTCACTCGTCATTTTTGCATGTGCATTCAAACAGTTTTTCACTGGTTTTTTTCCTATGTAGCGCGAGTCCCCTAAAAGTAACGATAGCCCCATTGGCGGTATCCTGGAAATTCAAAGGGAAAGGAGTTAGGGGGAGGAGCAGATTAACACTGGAATTTCAAATGCATGGAGACCTGTGCTTAGGACTGAAGGCATGTGGGATGGGCTTTTCAGATCTGGATTTATAGAGGGAGAAAACAGATAGAGTTTTGCTTGAAAATGCCAGAAAACAAACAAAATAAATAAATAAATAATAAATATTTTCAGGTGACAGAGAGCAATGTTTAGTTCCGGAAAATTTCCAAAACTCCCCTTCCCCCCCCCTCCCCCCCACCAAAATGTACAAATGTTTTATTATAAAATCTGCTGATAGCTTATTTGTATTTGTTTCTTCAGGGGACCTGGAAGCAAGTCAGAAGTCTTTCTAGAAGTGGAGTCAAGTACTAAACTCTGTAAGATTTTACCTTTAAGCTCCACCAAGTAAAGCGCTTAGCAGAAAAGGGGTACAAGGCTTAATTTTGGCCAACATCAAAAACCTCAAACAATTACTGAATATTCATAATCAGACTTGCTTTACTCTGATGAAGTATTTTTTTCTATAACAGACAGGAATTGTGTGGTTCCAGAAAATATCCATCCCCCACACGGAATGTCAGTGGAAATTCCGAGGGGGAGGGGGGTTCAAAGGCAGAAATTTCCAAGGGGAGTGGGGGTTCATGGGAAACTCCTTTTCCAGAGGCAAATATGTTGACCAGAATGCCAAATTTTGCGACTTTGATTTGTAGGAAATTTCAGTACACCAGATTTGCATATTCGTGTTTACGGAAAATTGCGTGTCCCCTTGGCCTTCAGTGAATATTTCACCGTTTTCAATCCTTTCAATGTGAACGTTTTTGTTAAACGCCAAAGTTGTTTAAACAAATAAAAAAACATTGGTATCACACATTTTCAGCCACTTTTCTTTGGATATCATCGAGAATTGTTGCATTTCATAAACAGTGACGTGGCTCATAATTTGAAAAGGTCAGATTTCACGCGTTATGCAAATTTGATGCGCTTTTGAACTGAAACTAAGTTCAGCCTATATTAGCTATTTCTTACAAATTCTTGTACAGTCGTCATTATCTTTGAGTTTCCATTTGAGCTTCATTTACTATTTCAATTTTAAACAAAGGATACAGTGTGGGAAGGGAAGGTTCGATTTGTTATTGTCACATGGATTGTTTGTGCAATTTATTTTAAAAATTCAGCGCGGTGGGCACCGTGAACTAAAATTTATTTAATCCCAGGAAAAAAAGCTGCTATTTTACTCTAATTCTCTTTTGATTTTTAGATTTTTAGTGTAAGTTACATTCAACAGTTTCGCTTTTGACGGCAGTGTGACAAACAAAATTTCAATTCTGAAAATTTTGGCTTCGTTTTTTACATCGCATTCGGCACGCAAATTAAGCCTGGTTCTCATATGCCGCTGAACTACCTGCGACGTAGCCACCGGTACTGCCTGGGATACTGTTCTGACATGTGAGAACGTACACCGCCGGCCACAATCATTGCAGGCCTTTACCGCTGACGTGCCTGCGAAGTTGAACTCAGTTTACTTCCCAGGCTTGCCGGCATAAAGGCCTGCGATGGTTGTTGTTGTTGCCAGCGGCGTATGTTTTCATATCGGAACAGTATCCCAGGCAGTACCGGCGGAAATTGGAAATTCCTAAGGGGTGGGGGGCAGGTGCAAACAAGAAAACCTTCCAAGGGAGGGGTATGGATATTTTCTGGAACCACACGTTGTGGTTTCAATCACTATTTACATGTACAATGTAGCATGCCAAACTTTTCAATTCCAATTGTTTATCAACTGAGCCCAATTGAAAAAATTTGATTTTTTCCAATTTTATCAATAACAGTTTGGTCAAAAAATTATTTCACTATGAAAGGCCAAGTAAATCTTAAAACGTGCTGTAGAACCAAGAAGTGGCCAAAAAACAAATAATTGGTAAAGAAAATAAAATAAGTTTTGTTCTTACCAAGTAGTACATTTAAGTCTTACAAAGAAATTTAAACCAGAGTTGTCATTAAGTTAAAAGTCACCTGTTGCCTTGAACTACGCACACCTAACAAACTTGTTGCTTTGGAGCAAATTACAGTGTCAAAGCTCTCCTTGCGGCCACTCTTGTAAGCGATCAGCTCCTAGTTACAACCAGGATTGTGAAACTCTGTTTGACTTGTCACCTACACTCTGTAATGAAAAGCTCATGTAAGCGACCGTGACCACTTTTTTTATTACCAGCTGGCCTTTTCCTTTGTTTTTAAGTTCTCGTAAGTGACCACTCGATCAACACTTTTATCGTTTCTTGTTCAAATTTCGAGTAATTCGAGTAATACATAACACAAGTGCTAATGGTTCTATGACTTGTACCTATGCAGACCTCTTTTGTGATAGGCAATAAAAAAACTATTAAACATTATTACTACCAAACTATTAGTAACCATTAACATATTGTCATTGCTATTGTTTCATTATGTAGTCGCTTATGAGAACCCATTCTCATAGGCGACCAGCTCTAGTTGCAACCACCTTTCTGAATTCCCGAGGTGGTCACTTACGAGAGCTTCGTCTTCATACCAACAAGAGGCCACATTCACCCACAACTTTTCGGTTCCATCAAGCATGCTCAACCATGACAGGTATTACGGGTTTGCAGCCCTTGATGACAGCCCTGTAAACCAGAGCTGTTGTTACACGTGGTGACTGAAATCAGAATTTTCAATCTCTTTCAGCTTCTTGTAGTATGATTATCAGATTATCAGATGTTCTGGATTGATCCTCCAGTTCCTTTATTAATCATAACTATAACAAAATTCTTGAATCTGATGGGCTATCACCAGCCATGATTAGAGCATTATTATTTTTTTTAAACAGTGTACACGTCATGCCTAAGTATTTGGACAGACTATATGCCAGAGCGCCTGCTCTAATGGATTCTTTTTTTTTTACGTATCTCGCAATTACAACTGTTGTCTGGACAGTGTACACATTATGCCTGTAACTGGACAGTACATTTGAGTGCATATGCTGTAATGGCAAAGTTCCACTGGTCTCAGAAATAACTTCTTTTTTACATATCTTGCAACTAAAACTGTTGTCTTTTGTTTCTCTGGAAAGTTTTTCTCCTCTTTCTTTCTTGAATTCTTGTTATAGATATGATTAATTGGTAATGGGACTCCATGTCGTCCAATTCGGTCTGTAATCATGCTTGTGATTGAACAAAGCGGACTCCTGCTACACAGTTGTCCGATTTTTCTCATTAATTGCATGATTACAGACCGAATTGGACTCCCCTTAGTCATATCACCATTATTAATTATAATAATTGCCCTTGATTTTTATCAGATCAGTCGGAGCTATGGCATGTCAAGTTACCCGGTGAATCCAAGGATGTCAAAATTTTTGACAAAACACTTAAAGAGTTCATGTCAAATACTTTTGAGGTGGCAGGCAAATACTTGTTTGTTCAGGTAACAAAAGTTCCTGTTAGATGAGCTTTATATTAAACTCTCTACCAGTATTTGTATTATTTTGGTGGGGAAAATGGGGCAGAAACCCTGCAGGATGGGGAATAAACTGGAACCTAGGAAAATACAGTATTTTACCTGCCAACACTTCTTCAGGTCTTCTTTTTGTCACCTTCCTTCTTACATTTTTCTCAAGCACTGAAATCTGTTGTCTTTGCCTAAGTGAAATCTAAATACAAAATGGCAAAATTAAAATAGCCACAAAATATGCTGTTAACCAAATATTACAAATTTAAGCATCACAGTAAACAGTCTTGTGAAGGTACTGTTGGTGGTTAATGATTGAATGCAATAATTTTTATTACAGTTAAAGGGAGAATTGACCATAAATATATTGTAACTCGTTAATCTCAGGTGACAAAAATTCATTCGTTCTTTCTTTCTTTCTTTCTTTCTATTTATGCCATGAATATACTACATCCCACAATTTTAGTGGGTCATTTGGTCAAAGATACAAAGGGCTTATAGTTAACCCTTTAAGCCCTGACAGTGACGAAAATGAAATTTCTCTTTACATTATCACTAGTTGTTCAAACATTCAAGTGATGAGAATAAAGGAAGTGATCACCAAGGATAAGATGTCTTGATATTTAGACAAATTCTCTGTACAAGTTTTTTAAGAAATGTATGGAGAACAGTAAGGAGAATATGCATTTTTATATCAGTGCTTAAAGGGTTAAAAAAAATTGTAGAATAACCTTTCGTGTATCTCACTGTGCTATGTGCTATACCATTTCCATTTGCTACTTGCACAAAGTATTTTAACCCTTTAAGCCCCAATGCTAACATCCACATTCTCCCCACTATTCTCCTCATATTTTTTATGTTACTAGTTGGGAGAATTTGATGAAAAATCAAGACATTTGATCACTGGTGATCATTTCCTTTATTCTCATGACCTGTACGTTTGATAAAGTAGTACTAATACTGTAAGGAGAAATTAGATGCTTGTCAGTATTGGGCCTTAAAGGGTTAAAAATTAATTTTTGACATTATCTTAAGACAACTTTTTGGAGGCTTCCATAACAAAGTCCAACAACTCTGGGAAGAGGAGTCGTAAGCACAAAATTATCATGAAACTTGACGATTCACCTCTCACCATTCTTTTATTTTAATTGGTCGTTGGACATAGAAGCCACAGAAAAAGTTGCCAAAAAGATGTCATAAAGCTATCCAGAGCAAATAAAACATTTTGTGAAAGTGGTAACCACATGGAATGCAGAACTTTTACAGTCAAACTGGATGTTCTTTTCCGGGCAACTTTGCAAACCTCCACTGCAACATTGGCATTTTGATTGACAACTTGCTTGGAGCAATTTGCAACCGTTGCCTACAACTTACCTGCCTGAGTTAGCAAATTAGCGTCCGTTGATTCCTCTACGGATTGCTCTTGAAATAGAAAGTTGAGCTTGTACTACCAATAAAATAATGAAAGTTGCACCACTAGGAACTAGCAAGGCTGGTTGTTGCAACAATGCAGATGTAAGAGTAATTTTGTGAACTGAAACGATAGGAATCAGGTTTTGAAGTTGTTCCCGTCAGCCGGTGGCAAGTTTATTTTTGTAGATTTTTCTTCAAATTCCTCTTAAAGTTTGTAAAATTAGAAAAGTTGCTCAGAATATCCTAAAAATAATTTTTGTGGCAAAAAAACTGACAACTTTTTATTCAGTGAAAAGCTATGAGATTCCCTGTTGTGATAACATTACTTTTGTATCTACAATATGTTGTGGTTTTAATTTGCTATTTTGTTCATTAAAATTTGTCGTTGTTGCTTTAAATAAATTTGCCTCACGTTGTTGTTTGCATGACAGAACTCTACTTTCACCAGCCTGGGTATACATTCCAAATTAAAGTTTCAATTAATTTTAAAAAAGGAGTTTGCCGAGGAAACTAGCGACGCAGTTTTCATGTGACACAAGGCAAATTCGCCACTAAAGCGGGTAAGTTGTTTGCGGCAGCTGCAAATTGCTCCGAGCAAGTTGTCAATTAAAATACCAATGTTGTGGCCGAAGTTTGCAAAGTTGCCCAAAAAAGAACATCCTGTTTGGCTGTAAGTGTTGTGTAACTAATATCTTAATCACTTTTTCATTAAGTGCTAACAATAGCTGTTATATCATTCTGTCCTGATTTAAAGATGAATCATAAGTTTGCGGCAGCAGTAACCAATCAAACAAGCAAATATTCTGTATGTAAGACAGTAATTACTAACTGTAGTATCCAGAGTGGCTCTACATGGCAGGGATCTTTACAATTATGAATTTGCAGTAATTTTCGGTTATTCATGTGCTTTTTACTAAGGTATCAGCCACCGAAAAAAGTGTCATTTTTTCATATTATTGAGATTTTTACATCCTCAGATAAATTCGTGTGCTGTTCCCAGCAGTGTTGCAATTGACTTGGTTTTATCTTGTTAAGTCCTAGTGCTCTCAGATGTTTGTCTAGGTCTCTGGGAATTGCCCCCAGGCCCAGGGGGGTACTCCGGATGTCAAGTGACAGGGATGATTGAAGGATGTTTTTGGGTTTGAAATTTTCGATTCTGGGATTTTTTTGGGTAGGAAAATTTGGCAAGTATTTTTTGGGGGTGGCTTGATTTAAGTAGGGATTTTTTTGGGTATACAAAACAATCTGAAGATTCATGGTAGTGCTCGCATATGCTGGTTGCATAGTTCTGCGAATATTAAGTACTGACAACCAAACTTGATTTGTGGTTGTTTTAATTATATTTAACAATGGTGTCGCATTACATTGCATCTGTTTCAGATAACTGGTTATACAATAGTCCATAAAGTGTCCCAGGATGTATCCAACAAGGCTTCAATTCATTCAACTGATTTCTCATCCATCGTGTTTATCGTCACTGGAATTCCCTTTTGCTGTACTGAATTCTTGATATCTTTTGCTTGTGACTTGTGGGTTAATCCTTTCTGGATTTATTTTTAATTTAAAGCTCAGAAATTCGGCATGGGAATTTTGGGGAGTTGGTCCAGGGATTTTTTTGGGTTCGTTGGAAGCCCTATTGACTTTTTTGGGTTTTGAATTTTGCCCCCATTCGATCATCCCTGTCACTTGAAATTCAAAGTACCCTTCTGGGCCCACAGGGCTCCCATCACCACGGGCAGTACTGTGGTTTTCTTCTCCCACAGTCTCTTCACCTCCACTTTCAGGTCTTGGTTCTTGGTGATCTTCTCTAATTCCTTCTGTTCCATTTTACTGTCTCCAGTATTGCCATGTCCACAACCCATACCTGCTTTTTCTAAACCACAGTGATGTGGATTTGGATTGTTTTGTGCCAGGTGTTTAGTTTTTTCGGTCTGGATCTTAGAATTCCATAGAATCTTCACATGGTCTTTCTGGAGAACTTTCTCAGCCTTGTGCACCCACCATTTCTCAGCTGCTGAGAAGTTTTTAATTAGTTCATTGCACAGATTCCATTGTAACATTGAAGCTGATCTGTTTTGCCTTTCCAGGTAGTCAGTCTGTGCAATCTTGCTGCATGTGCTGGACAAATGGTCAGCTGGTTTGTCCTTCTCCTTGCACAATCTGCACTTGCTCTTGTTACTTCTGTGGTCAATCGAACCCTTAATGACATTTTTCCTTTATGCTTGATCTGGAGCCACAGTATCAATCTCTCAGTCTCTTTGTTTAAGTTTCTGTTTTTCAACCAACTCCAGGTTTTGTCCTCATCTACTTTCCCCTTGGTTTCTGTAGGGCACTGGCCATGCAAGATCTTGATGTACCATTTTTCTCTACGATTCTTCAATTCCTCCCTCCTGAAGTCATTCTTAGTACCCTCTGTTCTCAACAATTCCTCTCCAGCAACTTCTCTCAGCTCTCTTTCCGAGATGTTTCATACGTTTTCCTTGAGAGCCTGTTTCTCCTCCTCCACTTTCTGTTTCACCTGCAAGAGTCCTCTACCACCTTCTTTTCTAGGCAGGTAGAGTCTTTCTATATCGCTCTGTGGATGCAGAGTGTGGTTAGCTGTCATACTTTTCCTGGTCTTACTACCGATGTTGTCTAGCTCTTCCTGTGTCCAGTCTATTATCCCTGTAGTGTATCTGATGACTGGCACTGCCCAGTTGTTGATTGCCTGAAAGGTGTAACCACCAATTAAGTTTGGACTTCCAAGACATTTCTGACTCTCTTCATATACGTAGCACTTTTCAATAAGTTAGCCTTTCTTTACTCTAGTATGCTTGATTGTGTTCGGCTCAGATTATCATTGTCGATCATTAAATTAGAGATACCATCTGATCAAATACAAAACGTTAAAAAAAAATCGCTGAATTTAATTTGATGTGTTTTAACATTGCAGAAAGCTTCGACAATCAGAGAGTTGTATGTTTTCTACAGGAATAACTCCAATTTCCATGCAGGCACTGACTTTTTCCAACATGCACGTTTTCCTCTTCCACCTGATCAAGTGGAAAAGGTAAAGATGTCCTACTTATAGACACCTTTAAAATCCAGAGCCATCAAGTTTTGACTTAATCCTTTCACTCCCAGAGTCAGTTATGGAGACATTAAAGAGGTTCTAACTTTTGACTCTGTGGGCAAAATCCTATGGCATGACTATTCAAATGATACCTTGTCAGCAGTACTTTTACGTGGTACTATTTATATTTAAGTATTTTACAAAATGAAATTTAGGATTCGTCTTGAATTTTGATTTTAGGGACTCTTGGGAGTTAAAGGGTTAGAACAAGATAATCAATATGATAAAATACAAATATTCAAAGTCATAGTCATGTGATGATGATGTGTGACAAATAAGCAGCCTGTCACACATTATCATCATGTGACATTATATTATTATATATTAAACTGCTTGCTTGTCACCTGTTTTCACCACATGACTGTGACCCTGGAATAGTGCCAAAATACTGTATTTTATCATTATCTTGTAACAAACCAAAGCTTGGTTTTTACAACGATTTCAGTTCTCAGCCTTGCCTTCTTCGTAGCCAGCTCCCATGCGTGTAAACATAAGATCTCTTCTGAGCAGATAGTCATGGACTCAGCTACTCACAAACACTACATTTTTAGTCTACCATAGATTAACAGCTTGCCTGAATAGACGTTAAGTCATTGTCCCTCAGTCACTCACAAAACTCTTTTTTAAACTCCAATAGATGCCTCTAAGTAGACCCTCAGTCCTCGTCTCAGCCACTTACAGGCACTACACTGTATATTATTAACCTGAGTATCAGGCCTTCCCTAGGCAGAAAAAGGAAACTATATTATTAACCTTGGATAGATTTTCAGCTCTTCTAAGTGCTTTGTCTGACTTTCCAGGAGTACAAGGTTGTGGATGCAAGTGAGAATGAAATGATGGTGGTTGTAAAGCACAGCACAGGTTATTACAACCTGTATGTGTCAGATCAGACAGGAGTAAAGTATTCTCTCTCTTTGGAGAATATTTTGGCTAACAAAACAAACATTTGGAAGAAACCGACAACCCTGGTGGACATACATAAGGTATAAATGTGTGGTTCCAGAAAATATCCATACCCTCCCCAAAGAGGGTCACTGGAAATTTCGAGGGGGAGGGGGGGGGGGTGTTTAACACCAAAAATTTTCAAGGAAAGTATGAAGCTAAACTGGAATTTCCAGAGGGGTGTGGGGGCCTCAAAGTAAAAAACCATCTGTGGGGGGAATATGGATATTTTCTGGAACAACACAACGCCAAATAAATGAACACATGTTATCGGGGGATGCGATTCCTGCTGACACCACTTATCATCTATATTCATACTGGAAGAACTGGTGTGTTTTGTGTTACACAACACCAAGAAACTAATGAAAAGAAATTGCCACAAAGGACAATAATTTGTCAGACATTTCGAAAACACATCCTGCTCAATTTTTTGAAATTTGATTCGAAGTATTTTCCTGGGGTATGATGTCTCATTACACTTTGACAAAGTAACAAGGTTCGAGTTGCTGAGGATAAAACTATAAAGAAAATGACTTGAACAGGAAAAAAATCACTTCAAGTTAATGTGAGGTCGAGTTATTGAGGGTTCGAGTTACTGGAAGTCAAATGTAAACCCCTTTATTTGATTATAATCAAATCACAATTTTTGTCATTTAGGTCAGAAGTCTGAATGGAACATACCTGGCTAATGTTGTATTCAAAGATAGATTTGGTCAAAAAGTCAGATCTGTGATCTCTTATAACAAGGGAGGAGAATGGCACCTTCTGAAGGCACCAGAAGTTGATCATAATGGTGTCCCTACAAACTGCCGTCCTGTAAGTAATCTCTGATGACAATGCTGTGATAGTTTTTCAGTTATAAGGGGCACTCATTTAAAAGAAGCTGCCCAAACTTGGCAACTCAATTGTGTCAATTACAAGGTTTTCAATATTTGTAATGATGACATTTTCCCAACCTGAGATATGTGAGAATTTCTATCAAAATATTGAGAGAAAAAAGTGCTCCACCTTATAACTAAAAAGTATGGTGACTGCATTATCCAGGGTTGTCCACAACTTTTCAAGTAGCTGGCAAAATTTCTAAGTAGCTGGATAATGATTATCAAGCGCCAAAGGCCATCCCTTCTAGGGGGGTCTGGGGGCATGCCCCCAAGAAATTTTTACATTTTAAGTCCCCACAAACGGAATTTCTTTGATTCTGAGCACAAATTTCCAATAATGTCAGTTCCAAAAGTAATCGTAACTTTTAAATTTTGTATTTAACTCATGCCTTCAGTGGTTTTCTACATGTTATTCCCAGAACTCAACGTAATGAACTAATAATATACAATGTTTTGATTACTCTAAAATGTTCACATTACATAGAGTTAGACAACAAGAGAACCTTGTATGTATTAAGGCATTTCTTAAAACATCACTTAGTAGATTTGAGCAATTTAGAATTGTGAAGTTTTATCAATTTATTTTACACCTGACCTGACCTGTACTTAATCAAAACTTTAATAAAACTACACCTTCATCAGTAATGTTAACAGTAAACAAATTTTAATTCAGAACTGATGTAAGACAAATCATTATGATGAAATCACCACTTTATGTATTCACAATGCATATCCTTGTATCAGCTCAAGTGCTATATGGTAATACCAACAAATTAAAACTACAGTAGCAGTTGCGTACACTATTACATCTATGTAACCATTGTACTGTAGCAACATTTTACTTGTTTTACTTGGTTTCACCACAGAAAAGAAAAGAGAAACAAAATAGTCTAAAAGGTCTAAGTCATTCTCTGTGTCACATTCAGAGAAAGATGAATAAAGCCTCAGTTTCTGAAATGGCTGCAGCCATTGCTAAAATTGTCTTTAAAATTATATACATATCACAAAAGTAGCCGGCACAAATGACCCAAGTAGCCGGTTAATACTGCTGGCTGCCGGCTGTTAGGGACAAGCTGGCTTATCTCAGAGAAAACTAGAGAAACACTTTTACTAACTCTTGTAAATTTGTGCATCAGAAGTATTACAGCAATGACACAAACCCTCTATCCCTTATGAGAAGACATAATTGAATATTTGTCAGTTTATGTCAGAGCCAATGATTACAGAAATGAATGTAGTTAAAGGATGAATTAGTTAAAGGATGAATTAGTTAAAGGATGAATTAGTTGAATTAGTTAAATTAGTTAAAGGATGAATTCTTTCTTGTAAAAATTAATATAATTCAGCCTCTGGCTGCAATTTTAATTTTAATAAACTATCTACCACCGAGAAATCGTTTCATTGTACAGCGTTAAACATAAAAAGTTTTAGTCCGCTAACTGTCATTTTGCTCGTTATCAAATGAATGCCCCACTAAAACATATTTATGAACAAGCATCTCGGGCATTGATGGTACTAACATTTTATTTATTTCTTAACTCATTTATTTTTCTTAACTCAAATTGAACTTGAACTCAATAAAATTCATAATAATTCTTTACATTGCCATCAGCATTAAGTAGAGCTATTTTATTTCCCCTTTTTAAGAATTTTCTGTTAATTTGCTGTTGTTGTGACCATGTAGCTAACTTACTATTCACTGCTTTCTTTGTTTCAGCCATACTGCTCTCTTCACATTCACATTGTACTCAGTCGGTGGCTTTTCTACATTCCTGGTGTCTTGTCTTCGCCATCAGCTGTGGGCATTATTATAGCTCAAGGTTTGACCTTTTCATCATAACTGTTTTCTTTTCTTTTATTTTGCTTAGCCCAGCTCAGAGTGTCCTTAAAGGCCGACACACACTAGGGGACATGTTGTGGGGACATGTAGTGGGGACATGTTGCAGCGACAGTTTTCCTCGTGCCGGCTTGTGTACTGTCCCTGCAACATGCGTCCAGTGCAGTGCACACTAAGGAGCTTGTCCTCGCTACATGTCCCCGCAGCGTGTCGGCCTTAAATAATATGACATATCTTGTAATCATTGTGTGTGGCTTGTAAGCGTGACCAAACAAATTTTTATGGTTGACGAAGGTTCTGAACACATCTCACCTTTCAGAATGGGAACTTGTCAAGATGGATTTGTAGCAATTTCACTGTTTTGATCTCGACTTCTGATTGCCTAATTGAAAAACTTGTCTTCAATTCTCTCTGGGTGGCCTCTGAAAAAAATGTAAAATAATGTAATTTGTTTACCCATGAAACACTTAGGGACTCAGAAGCTTGTTAAGACATGTTCGTGCGCTCCAGATCTAATTGGAATTTGGAAGTGTTGGTTTTTGAGGAGAGGGTAAAACCAAAGTAACCGGAGAAAAACCTCTCAGAGCAATGACGAGAACCAACAACAAACTCAACCCACACGTAACACCGGGACTGGGAGTTGAACCCGGGCCACATTGGTGGGAGGCAAGCTCTCTCACCACTGCACCATCCCTGCTCCCCCTCTACTGTGGTGTTTTTTGTATCACTGGTAATCATTCATCGTACATCATTTGAATCCATTTTTGCAAAATAACATTTTCAGGTAACCTGGGACGAAGACTTGGCGAGCGGCGGCGAATTGGTGTGTTCATGTCCAATGATGGGGGACTAACCTGGACCAAAGTAAGTTATTTTCCAGTTTAATTTATTACCTGCGAGGTAAACTGCTTTGTGTGAACCTGGATTTTTCAAACCTGTTTCACCCAACATTGACTCACTCATGATCAGAAAAGAGTGAAGGATTCAATTTTGCATATGAAATGATTTTAACCCTTTAATCCCTGATATAAAAATGCATATTCTCCTTACTGTTCTCCATACATTTCTTATGGACCTAGTAAGGAGAATTTGTCTAAATATCAAGACATCTCATTCTTGATGATCACTTCCTTTCTTCTCATCACTTGAATGTTTGAACAAGTGGTGATAATCGAGTGATAATGTAAAGAGAAATTTCATTTTCATCACTGTTAGGGCTTAAAGGGTTAAAGAGTAAGTACTTTAACATTCCTGACATACAAACAATCCTTAACAAGTAGACCTACAAATTTTCGTAATTACTTTGTGATCTTAGCCGAATCGCAACAAATCGATACATACCTGGTGATTCATGTACCGAAAACACAGGTTTGCACACAGCTGGGAAATTGGTTGTAATTTTACAAGCCTCAGGAAAAGCAACGTTTTTAATCAGAAAGGGGTGCTTGTTTTGAATCAACATTTATGGCGACAACTCAAATTAACATTTTCAAATTTTGTTACACCACTAACTGTATTAAAACCTTTAAGCACTAATAGTGACGAAATTGAAATTTCTCTTTACACTATTACTACTCGTTCAAATATTCAAGTGATGAGAATAAAGAAAGTGGTCAACAAGGGAGAGATGTCTTTATATTAAGACAAAGTCTCCTTAGTAGTTCCATAAGAAATGTATGGAGAACAGTAAGGAGAATATGCATTTTTATCTCGGGGCTTAAAGAGTTAATGTGCACTTGATTTCCGTCAGCCCAACAAGAAATCAAGAAATGCTGTTTTGACGTTTTGATGTTTTCCAACCATCTGCGTTCTCAAGAATTTTGTAACATTTAGATTAAATAACTTTTCTAACAGTTGAAACATTGGTTTATTTCATGGCTCTAAATGGAGGGGGATGGCGGGCTTAACAGAGATCGGGAGGAGGGGAGTCTTTGGTCATAGCCATCAACCTATCTCTAATTTTATTTCCTTATAGGAGTTTAACTACTATTATGATTTTGCAATTGGAGACCATGGTGGAATTCTTACAGCAGTTCCTATGTGGCGTTCTACAGACAAAGTGTGGTTAGTTATTGTATTCTTCTCAGCTTGTGTTCTTTTATGCATGCTATTTTTAAAAAAAGAGCTTCTATCTTCTGTATTTTGTTATGACAAATAACGAATGTGTAACGAATGATATTCTTCAGCCTGGCCAAAGTTACAGTAACGTATATGCAATAGTACCCTGGTATAACGAAATCCCTGTTATAACAAACAACTCAGATTCAAAAACTGAAAATTTACCCCTTTATGACGAATAAAATGTTATCATGAGACTGAAAATGAATGGAACTCAGATCAACGGAGGTGCATGCAGACGAAATTTTTTTTTTTATCTTTCAAATTCGGATAGCAGGGATTAAACTAAATGCTGAATGGTGCAAAAGTTGAAGGCAACTGATGTTATTATCAGCCTAAATCCGATTTTGGTTGTTTTCCGACAAATTCATCCTTACAGGGTTTGTTCATTTTCTTGTTCCCTTGGCACCTCGTTGTATTAAGGTTGTACTGTATTTGATCCAGATTTCTAACTGGGTGGTCTTAAAACCAAAATTTTCAGCAGCGTACATAAATAGTTTATATTTATCAGTTTGGAAAGAAAGGGCCATCCCTGAGCTGCCGTTTATTATACTATATGAATTCAGGTACAGTTGCACAGAAGGCAAAGTCTGGAGGAATGTGACGTTAGATAGAAACGTGCAGGTGTTTGGCATGGTAACTGAACCAGGAGAAACAACTCTTGTAGTCAAGTAAGAAAAACAATGACTGTTTATGTAATTTTTATGTAAATGCTTAAAGCTAAGTTGCTAAGTTTCAATTCAGGCATTATAGGTGAGCCTCACAGCTGGAGCTCAACCCAGTTTCTGTCGTGTGATGCAACTAGGAGTATGACTTCTCCCCCGTGGGTGGGATGATAGTCCATCGTAGGGTTACCCCCCAACAGTATGTCACTAGTACCTATTTATACACCTGGGTGGAGAGAGACAATGTGGAGTAAAGTTTCTCATACACAGAGACATAGGTCACCTCGCATAGCTCAAGTCACCCCATCTTTAGTTACGTCGCCCCACAACTGAAGATCTTGCCCCCTCTGAAAAGTCATTGTAAAATGGTCAAGAAACGACTCGAGAAACATACAAATCAGTGCTGAAGGGCTGGAAAGGCTGAAAAGTCCAAGTAAAACGGTTGAGACTCGAGAAACTCTTTCTTACAGGGTTTTTAAGTAGAAGTGAACTACTCAAATTGGAAAAGTTTCTTTGTGTGGGGAGTTAACTTAAGTCGTGTGGCGACATAACTACAATGTGGTGAGTTGACTTGCTTCCACAGGGACCAACCCAACCTTGAACCACCGACTCCTCTTCTTATGATAGCTGCTAC
Organism: Siderastrea siderea; assembly: GCA_964030785.1. Lineage (NCBI taxonomy): Eukaryota > Metazoa > Cnidaria > Anthozoa > Scleractinia > Rhizangiidae > Siderastrea > Siderastrea siderea. The sequence continues at coordinate 64,556,452 of OZ034968.1, forward strand.
ATCGCTGCACCTCCTTGATGGTTATACAGTTGACTCCCAGTAACTTTACCCCCGATAACTTAAAGCTTGCACTAACTCAAACCAAAATTGACTTCCCCTTGATTTGCTCAATACATGTACTGTAGTTTTGCCCTCACTTACTCGAACCCTCGATAACTCAAACCTCCCTCTATCTCGAGGTGAACTTTTTTTTGTCATCAGGTCATTTTCTTTCTAATAGTACCTTCGATGACTCAAAGCTCGTTTGTCAAAGTGTAATGGAGAAAACGTACTCCATAACATTGAATTTATTTTGAGTCAAATTTCGAAAAATTGAGCAGTATGTATTTTTTTGAAGTGACTAAAATTTGTCCTTTGTGTTATGCTACCCTAAACATGTCAGTTCTTCATGTGAGAAGACATGTAATCCCATCCTCCGATAACTCGCACTACCGAAAACTGGAAGCTTTTTTGATTTCCCTTGAAGATTGGAGTTATCGGTAGTCAACTCTATATAAACATAATTGTGTTAGATCCTTGCAAATTCAGCAGTTGAAAAGAAAGCAACCTTACACTGACACCAATACTTCAGATACTTGTGCCTGAGCAAATCTTTTTCCAACTGACCTGCCACGTAGTACGGCAACTGGAAGCTGGCCATTTGTCCTTTTTTCCTACTTTAGAGCTTTCTTTGCAATTGCCTTGGCGAGTGCCGTCGAGACGTTTATTCATTATGTTGCTAATATTTTTCTCGTCAGCTTGTTTGGCCGGTATTCATCAGCACAGAAATTCCAGTGGCTGTCCGTAAAACTGAACTTCACCACAGTCCTGAATCAAAAGTGCCAGCCGGAAAACTACACAAACTGGTCTCCAAATGACGAGGTACTTGTGTTAAGGCGTTGTTACTCGAGGGAAATTTTTCTGCAACTTGCATCGCAACGGCGTTGCGAGACAAGTTGCGGACTAAATTGCACGTATAACACCCCCTCTTTGCAACGTGTCTCGCAACGAAAAATGCGTTGCGAGTTGCAGGAAAAGTAGCCGAGGCTTCTACTTTTCGCAACGTTACGAGATACGTTGCAACGTGTAACATTTAAACGGTAACTTGCCTCGCAATGCTCTTGTCGTCATTGCATTGCAAGTTGTATAAAAATTTTGCGTGTAACAGCGCCTTTACTATGAATGGGATGTTGAAGGGAGGGGGTTGTCTGTTTCATAATTATCCACAATCACTGGTTGTCATTTTTGTAACAGAACAAACACTTGTTTGTCAACAGGCCTTTTAATGTATATTTTTGATATTTTCAAGGAATTCTTTTACTTCATGAGTGCTTAGAATCATACAGTAGTTTCAAAAGAACATGCCCAATTTCATTTTGTAGAATGCTAAGAAACAAACATCACCTCAGCAAAATACGGTTCAGTAGCTTTCGTTTGAATGTCACACTTGCGGATTTCATCCACAGACTCAAAAGTTAGAACCACCTTGTTCTGTAGAACAAACAGAGTACCACAGTAAAAGTACTGCTCAGTAGCATTCGTTTGAGTGGACACATTTTAGAATTTCATCCACAGACTCAAAAGTTAGAACCACCTTGCACAGCTTAATAAACAGTACCACAGGAAAGTACTGCTCAGTAGCTTTCATTTGAATGGTCACACTTTAGGATTTCATCTACAGGTTCAAATGTTAGAATCACCTTGTATAGCATAATAAACAGTACCACAGGAAAATACTCCTCAATAGCTTTCATTTGAATGGTTACACTTTAGGATTTCATCTACAGACTCAAAAGGTAGAACCGCTTTACACGATTCAAGGTTTGGCGTTGTGCGTGAAGGTGTTATGTCATTGTTATGATATACGTGTTTTATTATACCGTGGTATTCTTTGTTGTTACGGTTTCAGCGTGTAGGTGGTCACTGTCTGTTAGGCCAGCATGCCGTGTATGAACGCCGTAAGTCAGAGGATTGCTGTTTCAATGGAGAGGAGTACGAGAGAGAGGTCAACATTTCTGCCTGCACTTGTGGAGGAGATGATTTTGAGTGGTAAGATAGCAAACTTTGAAGTGTTACTGGCAAGGTCCTTGTGGCCCAGTAGCCTGCGTAGCAAGCGTTTCCGTAGGGTTTTCCGCAGGTTTGAAGCATTTTTCGCTTTTTGAACGCGCGAAAATTGGTTTGAGCACAAAAAAGATCGAGAAGGGGGAGGGGAATGGAGGACCTCCCCTCCCCCTCGCCCCAATTTTTGCCCCGCCAAAAAAGCGAAAAATGCCTCGAACGGGCGGAAAAACCTACGGAAACGCTTACTACGCAGGCTAGTGGCCCAGCAATCTCAAGACCGAATACTGGACACCTAATAATAATGATAATATTTGGTGAACCAAATTGATGACCTGTGCAGCCAAATTTGAGTCGCGTTTTTCTTTTCTACTCAGCATTGCAACCAAAATGGACACAGAGTTTGAAGCGCTGATAATTGTTGTGAGAATTTAACAGCTTGAATCTACTTTTCGCAAGGATTTTAGCAACAACAAAATTTAGAGAAAGATGTTTTAATCAGTCGATGACACAGGCGGCTCGGAAAAAAATTCGAGTTCTCCCAACAGGAGTCGAACCTGTGACCTGGCTACTAGTCCGGATGCTCCACCACTGAGCGACAGGAAACTCGTGGGAGCTAAGGCCATTTAGATCCCCAGGGTCATTTGAAACCCTATTAACAAGTGGTCTCATAGGAATTGTCCTTTCTTTAAAATTGTGTGTACTGTTGAATTGATTTTAGCGACTTTGGTTTTGAGCACCCTGAGTTGGACGAAGGCTGTGTCGCTACCAGTTCTGCCAATCCTGTTCCTGTACCGTGTCCAGAGGGAAAAACTTACCAACATAGCCTGGGGTGAGAATAGAAAACTCTCCACATTTAAGAACGTAATCTTTCTCTTTATCACCACACTACATATAGCTGCTTTTAAGTATTACTGATGCTAGTGACCTGCAATCAGGCATGTCTTTTTTTTTTTTTCATGGGGAAGAGAAAGGGAAAAAAGAACGCCTGATATATATTTATTTATTAATTTAACGAGCAACCAACCGCTCCCAATTATCGCAGCCCAGTTTCAAACTTCGTGCTAATGCCATGCCAAGATGTAGCACCTCTTAAGCATGACTTGATTTCAGACGTTTTACCAACAAACAGAAGCCTATCACCCCGTGATATGCTCCTGCAATAAATCAACGTTTCAAAAATATTTACAATCTGTGAACTAAGTTCGGCATGGCAGTAGCATGGCGTTGAAACCAAGTTACACTATGGCCGTGTAGCAAGACATAGCTTGCATGCTATACAGCAGTGGCATGACTTGGTTTCAAACATCATGCCAAAGTCGAACTTCATTCGATCATTTTAGTTTGGCATGCCAATAGCAAGACGTCTGAAATGGGCCCCAACTATGCCTCAACTGGTCTGGCAACGGTGATGTTGGCTCCTGGTACGAGCCAATCAAAATTTACAAGAAGTCACATAGTAAGCAGGATCGAACCCAAGGCGTGACAAAATTCTGCTGATTGACTATGAGAATTGTTTCTCAATCAATGAGGAAAAGTTTGTAATTTGACTTTTTGATGACCTGGTACAAAAGGGTGGTATCTACAGTGAGAGCGGCTACTGAAAACTGCAGGTGCTTATCGACCTCTTGCTGTCCGTTCCACAATAGGCAAACATCGTACCGTAGGAGAAAAACTTTTGGTACAGTCAGCACATCTCATTTAATGACTCTTACCTTTTCAGTATGTTAAACTAAATCCCTCGATTCCTTGGACAGAATGGTCAAATACATCTACTGACCGGCTGAGTGTTAGACTCCAGAATTTGTTTGTTATTGATTGTTACAGCAATCTTGCTCTCCCTGTACGATTTTTTTAGTCGAACTGTACGGTCTGTTTAATTTTATCACAGCTACAGAAAAGTTGTTGGAGACCGCTGTGTAGGTGGAGTAGAAGACAGATATAAACCAGTGATCAGAAATTGTCCAATAGCAGGTAATTAAAAAATAAAAATAAATAAAATAAAATAAAAAACTGAAAATGAAAAAAAAAAACGTTGAAGAATGGAAAAATGCAAAAAAATAAATGAAATGAAAAAAATTAGAAAAGGACCTGTGGCCAATATAAAAAAATGAGAAAAAGACCTGTGGAACAATATAAGAACACTGAACCTTACGGGACTTTGACCGAGAAGTGTGACAATTTTTATCATTTTTTTTCTTTTCTTTTTCAATACAATCTTTACTCTTTTACTGTTTTTAATAATATTTTTATATTTCTATATTTTATTTTTAGTTAGATAAAATATTATAACATGTAGTCATTCTTAATTATAGCTTAACTTAATTTATACACTTCCAAGAAGTTTTTATTTTTCTATTCTGTATTTTTATTTCGTGGCGCACCTGTAAACTAGCTTTTTAGCTAAGCGTGCTGACCACGTTAATAAAGGATTGATTGATTGATTGATTGATTGATTGATTGATTGATTGATTGATTGATTGATTGATTGGCCCGTTTGTCGGAAGTCCCGGTAACTTTTCGGGCCGGGAGATATATTTAAAATCAAAATCTATTGAACGTTGGTGTAGTTTTAGCCCGTATATCAGCCTCACTTGTTTTATCAACTTAGAGTTTTATTGCTCAGCTTTCAAAACCAATAAAATTGAGTTTTTAATCCAAACATCGCTCACATAAAATAGCTTTCCGGGCCCGAAAAGTTATCGGGACTTGCGAGAAACGGGCCCCTGAACATTAAAATGGTTTCCGTCTGGTACATTGATAGAGAATTTTTAAAATTGTTCCGGGCTTAAAACTCCTAAGAATTTGCACTTTGTCTACAGATACAGTTGTTTGCATTGTTTGCAAAGTGTGAGAGTATTTTATGCTTTCCTTTTTCTCTTAGCACCCAAAGGTCTGAGTATCACTCTTGATACACATGCAGCTGCTGTGGAAGTAAACAAACAAGTAGTCTTTCACCTCAAACAGCAACAGGTAAAAATGAGTGTGTTATATTAACACTTAAACCCCCAAATATCCACATGCATATTCTCCTCACTGTTCTTCATATATTTCTTATGTTACTAGTTGAGAGAATTTGATTAAACATAACACATGTCATGTTTGCTGATTATTTCCTTTATTTTCATGATCTGTATATTTGATCAACTGGTGATATTGGTAGGAGAAATGAGATGCGTGTCACTCTTGGGGCTTAAAAGGTTAAAAGTTTATTATCCTGATAATCTAGTGGTGAAAAGAAAATAGCTGACCTTATCGGAGTTTGAACCTGTGATCTCTGGATCAGATCACCAGTGCCGCACTACAATACTGCTCAACAGCTTTCACGTGAATGGTATTCAGACTTAATGATTTCATCCACAAAGTCAAAGTCAGAACCACCTTGCACAGCATAATAAACCGCACCCTAGGAATTACTGCTCGGTAGCTTTCAGTTGAATAGTGATGTGTCACAGTTAGGGTTTCATTCACAAACTCAAAAGTTAGAACCACCTTGTACAGCGTAATAAACAGCACCACAGGAAAGTACTACTGAGTAGCTTTCATTTGAATGGTCTCGCCTTTTAAGAGATTTCTTCCATACGCTGTAAAGTTGGACCATAACCAACCGTACCTTACAAAAGCTCTGCTCAACAACTTTCATTTAAATTGTCGTAGTTTAAGATTTCCTCCACACACTCTGAAGGTAGAACCACCTTGTGTAGCATAACGGACCGTAGCACACAAAAATTTTGCTCTCAACATCTTTTACTTCAGTGGTAGATTTATCCAAAAAAAGTCAGCACCACATAACGTCTTGGGAAAAGATTTGACTTGAGTGCTGAAAGTGTTATCTTGTTTAATGCAGGGCTCAACAAAAATCACCCGCTATGTCTGGGACTTTGGAGATGATAGTCCTGTGTACAATGTAACGGGTTTCAGTAGAGCTAAGAGGGTGTCGCACAAGTTCAACAAGCATGGTCAGTTTACTGTGACTCTCACAGCAGAAAACATAGCTGGTCAGTCTGTGGTCACTGCTGATGTAAATGCATGGGGTAAGTCTCCAGTTTCTGTTTTTATAAAATCCTGATTTATGTAACATGCAGTCTGCTTGGCTGCATATCCATTTTTTCATCGGGCTGTGTTTGTAGGGATTTCTGTAAACAGAAGCAAATATTTTCCCTTGCAAAGTAATTTAGAGCACTATAGGGCGAGATATCAGCTCTTCCACCGATCTCTGTCCCGCGCAATCGTGCTTGCCTCAACCCAAGATCCTGAAAAACCTCGCTCACGCAGTGCGGATACTTTAGTTGTCTGTAAGTACAGTTTCCTCCGAAAATTACGACGATTGCTCACCTAAATCTTGTTTTATTCACTTCCGAGTAACCTCAAGAAAATATTCATTCTGTTCTATTATCCGGAGTCTCGATAATCGGGACCATTTTCAGTGGTCTCACGGAGCCCGGATAATCTGGTTTTGACTGCACTCATGTATTCTCTCTCTAGACCCGATCACCTCACTTGAGATTGATCCCCCACATGCGGTGGTCATCGGTGAAGAGGCTTGGTTCAACGTTACACTTCATTCCAACGACACAGTTGACCCAAACGAATACTCGCCAGAACACGGCTTTGTGCTCTTCTTGTGGTCTTTTGGAGAAGATAACACCAGACCAATGCCTACCTGGGATCACGAAGTGTCGCACACATTCTCTAGAGCAGGGGATTTCAAGGTTTCGGTGCAAGCTGTTACTGAAATTGGAGTTACAAAGGGCTATCTCACAGTTTCTGTGTATGGTTAGTACAGACGATCATCCCTTAAAATGTAGCCTGTTCCAGGCTCTCAGATAGTAGGGTCGACGCGAACAGAAAGGGAACGCGGAAATAATACGCGCGCGGGAGCCTGGGGAAAAATGAGGCGTGTCTCTCCCCAGCCCCCGCGCGTTTTTCTCTTCGCTCTCGAAGCCTGGAACAGGCTATTAAAATGTCGTACAAACGTCTGTAAATCAGTTGACTGCTTTCAAAAGGAAATGTTGAATATTCAACAAACTCTTCTCATGTTTGCTACATTTTTACATTTTATTTTCTATTTACTACAGTTACTAAATGACCCAATCGCTATCAGTTTATCTTATCTATACCTTTGCTCAATTTTCCCTACATTTAACCGTTCAAGGCTATTCTGTCACCTCTCTTCACACATAGACCTTTATATTTCAGAGGAACTCACTACTGTACGTCTGTCGTTTGACTTCGCACTGGAAGAGTTGAAGCAAAACACAAAGGAATGGAGAATTTGGTTAGCAGAACGTGTGCAAGCTCTTCTTCACACGGTAATAACCCATTAATTTGCCTTTTGTGTGGTTTGACTTCCCTCCTTTTTATGTTGGAAAATTCTCTAATCATGGTTTGTTTTCCCTTCGAGAATTCACCTGATCATCCTGTTCTATGGACATTTCATGTATAAGTTACTCAAAGGTGACTTCAGTGAAGTATTGATCAACCTCTGATCACCTACCAAATTCTCGTAACTAAAATCAAGAGAAACATCTGGTTGTTGGTAAGGAGAATTAAGATTTCCGTCTTTATGCCCTGTAGTTGCTGGGTGTTGAAGAATCACGTCTTGAGGTTGTTGTATTACGTGGATCACCCACCAGGGTCGATGTGTCTATAACGCCAGCTCCCACGAATGACAGCAAAACGAGAGAAGAGGTAATTTTAGCAGTTACGTTATAGTATGTCTTTGATTGGGGCTGGGGAGGGGAAGCGAAAATTGTGTAGTGTAGCGGAGAACCACAGGGCTACCCAACAAAGGAAACAGATTGATCCTTTTGGAATTTTAAGGTACAGATTTAAGCCACAGATTTCCCCGTCAACTTCCAAGCTTCTTTTTGGCCTTCCGAAAAGCTAGATGACCTTATCGTAATCTAAGAATTGTCCCTCCGAAAACAAAACACATTGATTTTCCCGTGTTACAAAAGCTTGAGGTGAACTTTCACCAAAGAAAACTCTCAGTTTTTCATCACAATTAGATCGAAAGTGGACCGAAATCGCCTTGAATCCGTCCCAGATAACCAGGCAAGTTGCACACACTGGCCATTAAGTAAGGCGTTGATTGTATTTATAGAGCGGTTTTCAATCCACCGTACCGAAAAAGATGGCGACTGGTACATTTACCTATAGTTCTTAGCGAACAAGAACCCTAAAAACGCTCATAAAAACGCGAAGAAAAGTTCTAAAAACTTCAAACTTAGCATACAGAATGTTGCTAGCTAGCACAGGGACAAATTTGGGAAAAAAATTTGGCTTTTTGTGTGCCTAGTGGCTTTGTTAGGTTCGCAAGGTATTGTGGTAAAATGTACAGCCGCCATCTTTTTCCGTACGGTGGATTGAGTGTCGATAGTAATTCGCCTTTATTTTGTTTTTTCTTTGCTGCGCTGTGTAACTGGGTCAAAAACAGTCGCCACTTTCTCAGAAGGGAAAGAAGTTCTGATCCAATCTGTTGTCAGCGTCATTTGTTATTGGCCAGTAATTGCTTTTGTTTTAGTTTTGTGACACTCAGTTGAAAACCGCTCTAACCTCACAAATAGCACATACTGACTGTAAAGTAAGGCCTTGGACGAAAGCGAATCGATTCACTCTGACGAAGGGCTAACGCTCGAAACGTCAGCTTCTAATCTCTCTACGGTGGCCATTTTACCTTATCAACTCAGTTGACAACCTCAGATTTTTGTTTCACTTCCCCACCGACGCACTGCAAAGTCTTTAGAAACTAACCCCCTTGTTTTCCTTGCTTGCATTCGTTTCTTGTGATAGATTTTGCGCCTTCTGCAACAAAAGGTGGAACAAGGAGTGGTTGAAATACATGTGACAAAAGATAAAGCTTTCAGGATCACGCATGCTGAGGTGCTACCTGACCGAGGTGAGTGCCTTTTTTTTTAACTGATACCACGGTAACAGTTTGTGCCAAATACTGCTCAATTGCTTTGGGACACACGTTAGTTTTTGTCCACAGACTCAAAACTTTGAACTACGCTGTAAAGCATAATAAACAGCACCCCAGGAAAGTGCTGCTCAGTAGCTTTCATTTGAATGGTCACGCTTTAGGATTTCATCCCCACACTCGAAACTGAGACCCCCTTGTACAGCGTAATAAACAGCACCCCAGGGACTTAAAAGTCTGGAACCACCTTGTACAACATTAATAAACATCACCACAGGAAAATACTGCTTGGTAGCTTTCATTTGAACGATCACACTTTCCAATTTCATCCACAGACTCAAAAGACAGACCTGTCTTGTACACAGCACTATAGAAAAGTACTGCTTAATAGCTTTCATTTGAATGGTCACACTTTAGGATTTCATTCACAGACTCAACAGATAGACTCATTCACTCTCGGCTTAAAAGTTGCAGCCACACAGAAAGCCTTAAGATTTGTGATGGAGTTGCATGAGTGGGGATGAATGTGGCTGAATACTGTCGTTGTATTTCAGGGTATATAGTCGATCCAACACTAATAATTGATAACAAATCTGGAGATTCCCGGCTGGCGATTGGTATTGGTATTGCTGCCTCACTGGTTGTTATCTTCCTTGTGTTGACACTCGTTTATTTTCTAAGGTGTGTAGAATATCTCTGTCTGTACGGTCACATTTTTCAACATGACGTTTTTCATTTTTCGAGAGTACGAGCCTTACTCTACTGACCATTAAAACTGAGAAATCTGACATGAACTGATGTTTTGAAGTGACGCTTGCGTTACCATCATCGGCGTGACTACTTGAGGCCGGTTTACTCATGCGATTTTTGGTGCAGTTCTTGTCGCACTTTTCAATGCAGTTTTTGTCGCGCTAGAGCTCGGGATAAGAACCGCAAGTGTAAACTAACGGTGATTTCTGGACCATTTGTGGCCGCAGTATCGCAGAGGTTTCGAACCTGTTCGAGTCTTGGTGCAACTTGGCGGTGATTTTTGGGAAATTGAGAGAAACTATTGCACTCGAATCACAGAGAAATCACGGCGAAATCACCGCTTATCTACACTTGCAACAGAAGTTGCATTGGAGAGCGCGTCAAAAATCGCGTGTGTAAACGGACCTTTACGTCCCCTTATTACATGGCAACTCACAAAAGTATGAATAATTAACTCGCGTATTTTCGTAAGAGCGATTATCCAATCACAATCCGAGGATCTCTGTCAGAAAACCAACTCAAGTTTACTGATGGCCTTCAGTTAGTTTTCTGGAAGTTACCCTGGAATTGTGCTGGATAGTCGTTTGCACAAAAGTATGCGAATTTTTTTAAAAAGTGGTTATACTTGTGCACGTGGCGATTTTCAATCCAGTTTTGCAAAGCCAGAACCAAAGTAGTTCCCCTGGCTAATCTCAAAAGACAAACAACACAATGAGCCAATCAGAACTCGCAGCAAAAACATGTAACCGGCGTAATGCACGGGAAAACGCGTGCAAGCAAGTCCCAGTTGGTCTTGGTTTTACGGCTTCTGATTGGTTGAAAAAATGGCGCGGGTTGCTGTAACCAGTCAAAACCAAAAGCGAACGCGAATTACTTTTTTTGGTCCCGATTCAGACGCCGTACTGCACACGAACTTAATTCATTGAATTCGATTCGGCTTCTGTGAAGTACGGCGTCTGAAACGGCCTTAATTGAACACCGCTCAAATGTTTTCTGTTTTTGTTTGTTTAGACGCCACCATAGGCTGCAGTTACGTTACACACACCTGCGTTTGTACAGTGAAGGTGGAGAGTTGAGGGACAGGGACCCCCTGCTAGTAGATGAAACTGAAACTGAAGATGAACAGGCCCTGCATCCTCAACCAGGGGGGACGTTACGATACATAGCACTCCCCACCAGTACAGAGCCGGAGCCAGACAGCGATGAAGAACTCATTGACAACTTTCAGCCTGGTGAGTTACGCTGTTTTTCTTGTATAGGAAAGGGAAGAAATAACCACGCGTGGTCGCTACTTTGGGATGCATGAGCAATTATCAATCATTACAGAGGGAAAACTCTCAAACATCGCTTTGTAAAATACAGAAGAGCGAACAGTACCATAGAAAGAACTGTTCGATACATCTACAGACCCAAACTTAAACCACCTTGTACGGCGTAATAAACAGAACAACAGGAAATAACTGCCATTAGCTTTCATTCGAATGGTCATGCTTTAGGATTTCATCCACAGACTCAAAAGTTAGAACCACGTTGTACAGCATAATAAACAGCACCATGGGGAAGTACTGGTCAGTAGCCATTAATTGAACGCTTACACTTAAGGACTTCATCCACAGACTCCAAAGTTAGAACCACATAATACGACTCAAGAAAATCGTCTGAAAGCGAAGGGCCCAAATAACATGCGACCTCCTTCTATTAACTAGTCTCCTACGGCTGCGTAGGAGGCTACCCTCTAACTCAAGGAGGTTGTAAAATATGCCTCACCATTTTATGACAAATGTTCTATCTGTTACAGGGACATTGGTTGTGATGCCAGGTGGCCAAAACGGGCAAGTACAAACAGGAGAAAATCCAAACGCCTAAATCAATACTCCAAATGGCAAAATGCGACGATCGGTGTTACTCGCAAGCAATGCACAGGAATCTTGTCAAGTCTTCATAGCCTACCCTGCCCACCCTGTGACTCGCACGGATCCTGTTATATGGATTCCGTGGTCAAATAAAGTTAAAGTTTTTTTAGTACTTTTGAACCTAGACTACAAGCAGTCCCTCCTTTTGCTGAGGAATAGTCGAGCGAGAAGTCAAGAAGACGCGAATGCGCGCCACAGTCTTCTGTCGCGTGAAAACGTGACGCCCTCGACACGGGCGCCACGTTCCCACTCAGCAGTTGACTTTGTCAGGCGTTCGCATGTTATTCTCGCTCGACTTTCTCTGAGCGGAAAGAAATGTTGTTTGGAGTCTACTGCGAACCCACGTTCATTGCTATTTTCCCTTCGTACGGCGCTCCCAGTGTTGACGGTCTGTTTCACAATACCTGTGCTGTAAATACATCTTATTCGATGGTTTAACATATAATACGCGCGGATATTTTGCGAGTTGCGTAGTATTTTGAAAAAAAAATACGAGCAATGAGCAAATTATGTCCGCGCATATTATATGTTAAGCCATCGAATAAGAGATTTATTATTCCACTTGAAAAATTCACGTCAAAATTTGGTTTTCCAGTCCTTCGGCCAGAAAACCTGTGAACCTGGATTTTGCAGTGCAATACATAATTTTACTGTGTAATACCGTGGCATATTTTGCGCGTTCTCTTGACCTTATATGGTAAAATGGCGCACGAGTGGAATAATAAAAACCAGTATTGACGACTGTAAACCGACGTGACTAGCCTAAAAGCTGGGGCCGCGTCAACTTCAAAGACTTGACTTGATTCGATTGTTGCATAGCCTCTCTTTGTTCGTACTAATTTGAGGAGTAAGACTATCGCAAAGCGGTATTCATTTCTTGGCTTTAAACTAACACTAGTTCAGCCTTAAATTCCTTATAATTATCAACATAACCTCGCTCTTTGCCAACTTGTCTCCGTTTACTAGAATGCAATACAATGCGTATTTTTGTGCGAGTTGGTTTATGGTATGAACTCGCGCGGAAGTGGGTGTGAATCTGCGCTGTGGAATCCTTCTCCTCTCTGGTGGGGCCTCAAACGCCTCGCTACGGGCCCTTGAGCATCTCGGGGGCCTGGACGCGAATACTCGCGGGAGCGCGATTATTACGATTGATTGAGTTTTAAGGTGGTTTTCTCAGTGGATGAAAAGAGCCGAAAAAATAGCGATTGATGTCGCAGGCTACATTTGGCCGTGGAAAACCAACTTAAGTGTATTCAACCTCTATCACTTAAGCAAGGACCACTTCCTAACTGCGGCTATTATGAAGCAGACGTGTAAATTTCAACAATTAACCCCAGGTCAACAGCTCACTTTCCTTTTGCTTGTATGCTTGTTGGGGAGTGGGCAGGAGGTGCATTCCTGAGGAGGAAAAACGGAGGGAGATGGTAGACAATGTTTTCTGGATGGGACATGTCATATTCATCAGTATAACCCAGGGCCACTAGTAACCTCGCAGATATAATTGTTAGTTGGCCAATTAAATTTGATATAGTCGAATAATTAGTCGGAAAACGCAGTTGCTTGAGCTAGCCGTTCTTCGATGCAACTCCGCAATGATATCTAATTTTAAAAGGTGTAATATAGTGGTTGATCTTCAAGAATTGGCGTTTTCTTTTAGTGGAATGAAACCAAACAGTTAATCGTAGCTCTAGTTCCAGAAGGCTTTGTATGTGGCTTAGTGCTCTTTTTTTTTTTTCGTCTATAAAATTTAACTACAGCGTGCTGCGTAAATGTACAAGCGACAGCGCTGAAGAATGCATGCGCGTGTTCCTTCGCACTCAAGATTGAAGCAAAAGTTTTTTTGTTTCCTCTCAGGGCCCTTCCTCTTTATCTCTTGGGAAAGGATGAGGAGAAAGGGCCCTGGGAACGAAGTTTGTGTACTTTCGTGGATATCATCGACCGTTCAATGGGAATTTGAGGAAGACCTCAACAACAACAACAACAACAACAACAACAACAACAACAACAACAACAACAACAACAACAACAAAAAGTCGAGTTTACTTGTAACCTTGAGTTGTTTTCCTTACAGAATTCCGGTTGGATAGCTTAGTGATTTCAACGAAAGTATTCACTATCTGTAGTGGGTGTTGGAAAAAAAGGTGATCCTTTTTAACTTTATGGTGCAAAATTCTTAAGAGGGTTGAGCACCAAAGCGTAAAAATGCTTCAACCGTTTTAAAAAATTGCTATTGCTTTGAGTAACGCCAGTAGGTTATTTAAGAAGCGGAATTTGATACAAAAGAAACCGACCAGAATAAAGTACACTGTGGCTAAATTACAATGTTCCTGTACACTATCTTTGCAAAGTAAATAAAAGTGTTGTCTAGTTGTTTTTGTTATGGTCGTCGTTTTTTTTTTTTAACGCGTTTGTTTCAGCTCTGGCTTCTCGTGCGTCGCGTTTCTATGTTGTGCGCGTTTGCATGTTATGTAAAAAAATACATAATCCCCGATTTAAACAATCAAAAAAGGAAATTCTTCATTCCTAGTTTAGCTCTAAAGATCCCTAAAGCAACTCGAAAATGGCCTAATTTTAAGGATGGTGCCTCCTTTTGTTACTGCGCATACGTTTTGCGCATATCGGGATATTCGGGTTTCTTAACATTTTGCCCACTAATTCAACAATGTTTTTGCGCGGTTTAACCCTTTAAGCACCAGTGTCAACACATCAACCCTCCTTACTGGTCATCATACATTTGTTGTAGCACTAGTTGTGAGAAATTGTTTAAATATCAAAAGAGTTCATCTTTGGTGATAATTTCCTTAATTCTCAACACCTGTGCACTTAATTGAGCATTATTATTATAAGGAGAAATTTGATGCCCATCACCACTGGGTTTAAAGGGTTAAGACTGTCGAAAAAGGAGTTCTTAGCGAGGGCAATCAGAATCCAGAAAGAACATTGGGGGTAACCATGCATTTTTCAGAGATAATTGAGCTTAAATTTGGAAGGAAATTGCCATACATTCTTTGCATTTTAACACTTTTTTAGACTTGTGGTTGATTAATTATCTCTGAAAAATGCGTAGTTACCCACATTTTTTCTTATACTCCAATAACGGCCAGAACGTCATGCTAGCCCACATATAGGGCAAGAACGTCGTGTTAGTCCACGTATAACGCGCTAATAACATTACAATCCTATATGGCTATATACACCAACTGATTAACGCACCTACCTCCACTAACACACGCTTCCCTTCACTTGTACTCACTTTCCTTCATTTGTACTCACTTTCCTTCACTTGTACTCACTTACCTTCACATTAGTGCCTTATATGTCGGCTAGCATGACGTTCTTCCCCCAATAACCCTTGCTAAGATCTACTTTTTCCCCATAGTCATAACCTTTGCAAAAATACATTTGTATTAGGAGGCACCGTCCTTAAGCGAACTGAATAAAAGGTCGCAGGTTTGTAGTATAATTCTTATTTGCTTGTGCAGTTCTTGAAAATACCAATGGGAAATAGTATAAGAAAGACAGGAGAGATCAACCCATTAGTAATAAATGTCGCTTTTGTAACGGTTTTCGAGCTGCATTTGGTCTAAACTGGGATTTTTTGGATTTCAGGGTTAGGTATGCAAAGTAGGGTCTTAGATCAGTTTTTGCAATTTCCTGTCCTAGAGGAATTTTTGTTTTTTCTCTGAACACCCTCTATCAAAACTAATAAAATACTGTGTCTGATTGTTAAGGTGCTATATTTTGAAATACCATGGTTAGCATTGTACCTGATCTGACACATAATATAACCAATGGTAGCAACAAGAAGATGGACTACTGTTACAAAATAGGTCAACTTATGAACAGATGTTCCACGTCACAACATACTTGTAAAGTCAAGATGAGGCAAACTAGAAATGCTTTATTTAGTCAGCTTTTGTTAGACTATCAATTGTCCTCAAGCAAGAAAGAGTCTTACCCGCAATATCACAAACTTTAGAAGCACTGCGAGATGTCCTCAGTCAGCCGGTAGGGCCCCGTGTTCTAGTTCTCCAAGTTTCTGGTGGTAGTAGGTTGTTCAAGGTCACGATTATTGAGTGGTTGCTAATGATATCCTATGGGGCTGGGGACGGAAGAGGGCTTATTTTTTGACCCTGGTTCTCATGCGTGCCCCGAGGTTTCAGGGCACGCTAAAAATAGTAGGTAAATGAGTCGATCAAAATTACATGTTTTGAAAAATCGTGGTCCGACTCCGATTGTTGTAAGCAACAAGTTTCAAGAGGGTTTTGATCATTACCCTATAGGGATTACAATATGCAATACGCCATTTTAAAAGGTAATAACAAAAGGGGAAAACTGCAAAAGCTCTATTCAAATGGACTGCAAATGGACATTGCCAAGGTTCAAAGCTGCTCAAAGAGAAGAATTAACTGTCCCAGGACAAAATATAGCATTTTCCTCAAAGAGAAGGCTTATTCGAATGTCGGCAACTAATAAAACATAGGCACGCATTGCGTGCTTGACCTATGTTGAAATAACAAGTCTCATCCTCGCTTATTTGCGATTTATACGACATACTCTGAGGACAAAACAATACACGCGATCATTCTTGTAAATACTTCCCCCTCCACTGTAGCACACTGAGTACAAAAGGCTCGGTTCAGGCGGCGTACCTCTCATGTACCGTACCAAGTAGTACGTAGTTTTTTAGCAGTTGTGAGGTGTCCAAATGAGTTCTTTTTTTTTTTTGCAAGATTTCAATGAGGCAAGCCAAAATCTCAGGGTACGGCAAAGGTTGCCGCTTAATTACGACCTAGGAGCGAAAATGTATTTGGTACGGCACATGAGAGGTACGGTGTCTGAACTGGGCCTAAAACAGCTTTTTCGTCTACTCAGCAATACCCTTGGAATGTAAAACAAAATCCCGCTAAAACCCCAGTTGAACCAAAACTGGAGATAGAGCAACCATCGGGCTAGTAGGCTACAGGCTAAAAAGTCAAACTGACACTAGAACAAAACAACTGCATAAAAATTTCAAATTAAATCTAAAACTGAAACCTCAGTTAGGTCAACTAATAATTGTCTGCATATTTCTGAATGATATAAATCGAGGTCACAACAAGAGGTGAAAGAAACAAGCGTATTGGATAATAATTTGAGGAGCGGACAACCATTGGCACTCCCAGTTGCACAAACTTTTATGAAAATTGAAGGGTCGTTTTTCAAACAAATTTTCTTCCCAGATGTTCCTGTATATGATAAAACCAAGAAAGAAATCGTTTCTTTGTCGGCTGGAAAAACTGTGGATATGACTGATATAAAACAAGGACACAACATCGTAAACTACAACTTAACCATATTATGGGGAGAGAAAACAGGTTCAACACCTACCGACACGCTTGAATGACCAAACTATTTTATGCAAATTGCAATCTTAAATTTCAAAAACCATATGTTCCCATATATGATAAAACCAAGAAAGAAATCATTTCTATGTTGGCTGGAAAATCTGTGGATATGACTGATATAAATCATGGACACAACATCGGAACTAAAACTTAACCGCATCTTGGGAAGAGAAAACAGGTTTAAAAAGCTACAGACACGCTTGAATAAACAAACTAATTTATGCAAATTGCAATCTTAAACAAGTCGCTATAAATTTCAAATTACCAAACAAAGCTGTTTCAAAAACCTTGCAAAGTACAGTCAAAATTATCCATATCAAGCACAGATACAATCTTTTCAACCAACATCTTGCTCAAAGATACATGATCAAAACAGCTGTTCATAACAAAAATCATAAAAAACAAATTAAATTACAGTTTCTCGTCAACTGAGTCTATTTTTGGAACGAGCTGGGTTGTTTTTGTCACGTTCCATCGTTGGCCACGACAAAGTTCAATTTTACCTGCCCTTACAATAGCTTTAGGAAATTACCATCAATTCCACCACACCAAGCCTTTACTGAAAATATAATATTCGAGAGGAAAAAGTAGAAAAGCACATTTGCGCTGATCCTTTCCGTCCCCATAGGTACATTCAACATGACCGGTAAGCTTAACCTTGTCTGACCTTCAGCTTCAGTAAGCGGTTTTTAACCAGCTCTTTCATTGGTGGAATGTACTCTTAGCTTAGTAGCCTCAATCTGACTGGTGCCACATAGTGTCACATAAATTCCCCGGGGGGTGTACTCCCATGTGAAAGGTACATGGATGCTCGTCGCCTCGCGTTCACCGTCTGTTTCAGAATAGCTTTAATTCGCATTTTCCGACGAGCATTCCCGCCCGATTCACATGGGGCTCCCCCTGGATCAAAAATACATACATACAGACAAACAAACAAACAAACATAGAAAGCGAGAAACTGCGGTCTGGGTATGACCCTATGTTTTCAACAGAGGTCAATGACCCAATGAGGCATATATTTCGGGCCTTGGAGTTCATGGGGCTTTTTGTAGCCTGCTTTTCTGGATAAAACAGGAAAGTGAATTACACGTACAACTATGACTTTATTTTGTTATGACCGTGTAATTGAAACATCTGTCACTGTGCTCACAAAGAATATGCAAATTCATGCATTTGAGATCTAACTCATATAAAAAAAGAACAAAAACGTTAGAATCTACGCTAGGTTAATTTTGTCGAATCAAAACACTCTCCATCGGTTAGCGTTGAAAACAAACTTAGTCTTGATTAAAAAGTATAAGACTTGATTTACAAGAGAAACCTTTTAACCCGGTCTGGGCCGGTGAGGGTAAAAGGTGGCATGAGTTTGCGGAATGGCATAATTATGCAAAATGTAATATATGTGGAACGTCTCAAAAAATAAATTAAACTGAAAGGCGCACCCTTTTTTTCCCACCAATTTGCAAGAGCACAGGCAGCCCAAGCTAAGGTTGAGAGCTGCGCATAAATTAGACTGTTTTTTCCACGCTATGCATACTAATGACATCGGCAACATTTAAGAGTTTGTATGGAAATGATACAAAACGGCTCAAATTGCCACAAATCAGAGAGAAGTCGAAATAAAAAAGATTTGTCTTATTTCATTGTTTTATTGGTCATTATTGGAGGGCTTCCTGGGCTGGTTTGAAGCTTTTAGGGCGAGAAATTGAGGTTTATATTTTTCATGTTTACTGAACGTTTAGAATTAATTAACAATTGATCATATATTTATGCTTTCACGGCGCTTCTCTGGAAAAAGCAAGACGTGAGTTGAGTAGCTTTAACAAATGAGCATCCCATCTTTGTATGGACGTGCAAGTGATTCGAAACTATCGTGGTTTTGCTGGGTAGCCGTGACTGATGTCCGGCTATGGTGGCGTGACAACTCGTGAACAACCTGGCGATTGTAGGGTATGCTTTAGCTTGGAAAATTCGATTGCTAACTACAAAACCAAATTGGCTTTTTGAATCGCTTTGCAATTCCAAACAAACATCAAATACTACTGGGAGATTTCAATGAGAATTTCCGTGCAAAACTCACTGCTGGTGGGTCAAACCACAACTTTTCTCCAAGTTCAACTAGGTGTCGATCATAGCGATTTTATACTTTGCACAAGCTCGAAAAATGCGTCAACTACAAAAGTGGAATATTTTTTTCTGAATGGATTTACAATTCTAAACGAACATCGAATATTTCCGGCAGGACGTTTGAATAAGCCTTTCGTTGAAATTCTTCTAAATTTTCAAACAAGGCGTAATTTATTGTCACTCTGCATAAATTACATTCTGCAGTCATAATTGTGCCATTCCGCAAACTCATGCCGCCTTTTACCCTCACCGGGTCTGGGCCCGTTTTGCTTGATATTAATTTTCGACAAGTAGCCACGCAAATATTTTATAAAACGCGTGCTAGTTATTACTATATTTCAAAATACTGAAAATACAAGGGATGTAGGAGAATTCAAAGGTTTAGTTCCAGCATTATATACGGACAAAACTGAATGCAAGGCTGGCACTACGGCAAAGGGCTGATTTATTTAAGGCCTTCTAATATTTCGGCTAACAAAATTAGCCTTCCTCAAGGCCAGAGCTGTACAGAAGGAAAATGCTGTAACGACTCCAAAAATTTGAATTTAAAAATACACAAATGGTTAATGATTAATTAGTTTAGAAATAAACAAACAAAATGAATACATATAATAATAATGATATATAGACTATAAAATATATTTATTCCTAGATAACATGGTATACATATATATATATAGGGGGTAATGCTGATGTAATAAAAACAATGTTTAGATTTGAGTGATCGTTGTTCATTCCGTCGGTTTGGCTGTAAATAAAGCAGCCCTTTGCCGTAGTGCCAGCCTTGCATTCAGTTTTGTTCAATTACACTTCGAGTGACGTCTGGCTCCAGCATCTCTACACCAGAGATCCGGCAAAACCGAACCAGTGCGGTTTATTTAGAGGGTGCTAATGGGGTTAGTAGTTAACTGACAATTGGCCAAAATAATAGTAGTTAACTGACATTTGGCCAAAAAATTAGTAGTTAACTGATAAATTAAAAGTCAACAGTTAACTGACATTTTATTAATTATATTAAATACGATTATTGATGTTTTAAAAGCAACAAAGATTTTCTTAACAGCGAGGCTATTTCGTGGCATTTACCTGTCACGCTGCATGACCTGGTAGCAGTATTCACTGTTATTTGGGTCACTTCCGATGCAAAAGTGCCATGCCAAGCGTAACTTGGA
This sequence comes from Siderastrea siderea, assembly GCA_964030785.1. NCBI lineage: Eukaryota > Metazoa > Cnidaria > Anthozoa > Scleractinia > Rhizangiidae > Siderastrea > Siderastrea siderea. The sequence goes on from OZ034968.1 coordinate 64,576,760, forward strand.
CCTTGATCTCTGTGATGGCTTTGAGTGGCGTGGTCAAAGTAGACTGTGTGACAGGCACAGAAAGGGGAGGGAAAAGGGGAGAAATTATTCTCGAGGACGGAGGGGAGAGGAAGGGAGTCATGCAGGCCTTTTAACCCCATTTTATAACTATGTTGAATGGAAATTGAGAGACACGAATTCCGAGTACTCAAGATGGCCGAACACAGTTTTCTTGTACCTATGCATTATTAGTCGTTATTTTCAAACCGCACTGGCAATTGGGCAGCCAAAATTAGCAGGTGCAAAATCGGCTAAAAAAGATTATATTTTGACATGTTATATTGGACTAAGTACCGTTGCCATGGTAACATAGCTGGTAATAAACCAGCATTAAATAATGGGTCTGATTTATTTTCGGAAAATCCAATCGATAGATTTTTTCCATCATTTGTTTCTAGGAAAATTGGAAAAATACTGCCCTTTTGACACTGGTCTGGTGAAATTTTGACAGAGAGATGTTCTGTAATTTTTTGTTTTGTATTTCAACGTTTTCTGAACATGTTCTCTGTCGGATTTCAATTTTTGTGTACAGGCGAGTTAAGCGTGTTCTGAACTATTCTACCAAATTTCATGAAATTCTAATAAGCTGTTCCGTAGAAAACAGTGCATTTCCACTAAACCATGCAGTCACAATCTTCTGGTTCGATCTTTCTCGATCCACACAAACAATCCCGGAAAGGCAGGGTCCAATAGTATTACCTTTTAATACATTGAAAAACAAACCTTTTTTACACATAACAAACTGTTTGATTGTTAAGAAGGAATATTAAGTAATTCTGACCAATCACGATTTTGGTGAAAGTAAAATACGCCTGAAACAATGGCCTCGTACTGGGCGCGCCCTCTCCATTCCTCTTGAGCTCTGCGCTCGTTGCTCGCTTTCGCGAATAATTTCAACCCTTTTTCCTCCCCTTTCCGAGCCTGGCACGCAAGCTATGGTCATCTCGATAAAAACTTGGATTAAGTTATTCTAAGTTTTTATCAAGATGATGACAAAGGGTCGGTATTCGAACGATACAGAGGTCGCGTGCCGTTTGACTTGGCGAAACACAATTCAGTGGACATAGTATGTAAACATTTGACAGATTTTATGGGAATTTTACAACAAGCGGTAAAGCTTAAACTCGGTGCGTTTGACTTGAAGCTGATCCGATTAGACATTTGACTGTCCAGCACGCGAACGTGGGTTGACCTTGTTTGGCCTGATTTAGATCTCGTCAATAATTGATTACGGGTCAGAATGACAGACCCTCTGAGCAGACTAGCTAAACAACTAAGCAAAAACAAAAACAACTTTCTCATCTTTCTCAATAGTTCGGACTCTCTTTTTCTTTCATTATGAGTAAGATTTCTGATTTGATTGTTCTTTTTTTAATAATTATTTTCATGTCTGGAAATTGTAATTTATTTATTGATTTGAGTGAGGTCCACCCCCAAGGACGATTGACGTGCTGAAGTGAGGAAAAATTCGGGTTATGAAGCAATAATTTTCGATGTAAGAAAAGGAAAGTTAATAGCTAACTACAATATTTAATAGTTAACTGACAATTGGCCGAAAAATTAGTAGTTAACTGACATTTGGCTGGAAAATTAGTAGTTAACTGACAATTGGTTACCCCCATTAGCACCCTCTATTTACGCGTCGTGTGGACCTCTGCATTCAAAGGTTATATATTATATACAGGTTTGGTATGAAATGTTTGCCGCGGGTTTTCATTTTTTTAGCGTTTCCAAAGCATTTCTAAAACAGGTCACACAAAATTTATTTGTAGTATCCAACGGAAAAAAAAAATCCTTGAATATAGGTGCCCACAACCGGTGTATAAACTCCAGCTTCTGAGGGCCCGTCTTGTCGTCCCCAGAGCCGCCTGGCCCTCGGCCTCCTTTGGTCGGCCGCACGTGAGCTAAGTGTGAAGACTGGGAACCACAACTATCGGTTCAACTCCTCATTCACTCCGACACCTTCAATGAATGCAAGTTTGTTGTTGGTTTGAACTTTGATTTTGTACTGCAAACCGCAAATTTACAACAGGTGTTAGTAACAGGAATGGAAGAAGTTATTTTTTGTTCGTTTGCCACCTAACTTAGCCACTAAGACCTTGGGACAAGTTATAAATATGTCTGCTGGTACAAGAAGAAGGCTCGCAGAAGCTCTGAACGCGGGAAAAGATATTGAAAATAGCAGGTAAGAGCAGTAGAAAAAACAAAACAACCAACTTACACTATGGTAATAATCTCATTTCAGAACGGATGTGAGCTGTACTATAGGATTTGTGAGTTTTAGTAAATTTTTGGATCCACACAATTTTGTGAAAGGCCTAGCTAGGAAATGGATAGTTTATCGCCATCACCTCTATCTTATCTGTTTTTCATCACTATAGCTACTACGTAGGCAACACGAGACAAAGCTGCATGTAGCATGCAAACTCTTGGAGCAGGAGATGGTTGAAATCAGCTGTTAGAAGGGTGTTTTTTGAAAAACGTTCCATCACAGTCACAATTGTTATGAAATTTTGTTAAAGGGCTTTGGTGGCTTTTTTTCTCAGTTGTGTAAGGCCTAGTTTTCGTATTTCATTCAACAGATTTATTTCTCTTTCTGAGTTTGACATTGATTTTGCAAACAAATGTAAACTGACTGGTCTAAACGGGACTAAGTTTGATTGTTTTATGGATTCCTTAAATTGTATAAATCATTTGAGATGTTAGTCCCTGTGAGTAATGCAAGAAGAGGAAAATTGAAAAAATATTGAACAGTTTTGTGCAGAGGTTTACTTATTCTTTCCCCACCACACAGGGTAACCAAGAAACCTCTGCTCTCAGGGTATGTGAGTGTATAAATTGGACTCGCAATTTGCCAATCTCGATAGCTCACCACTAGTGATGGGCTGCTGTACCTATCTTTTAACTATGCTAATTTAGGTTGCAACCACAGCATTAAAGCTATAAGGATGACATTATGACATTCAGTAATAACATATTTATGCCGAAACGAACTTAAAAGGCATGCTCTGCAGAGACAATTTTATCCAGTTGAAGCAAAATAAACATGAAAAGAACAATTCTTTAAAAAATAAAATTTTGTTATTTCTAGTTCATGGACATTTCATTTTTTAAACTCTGTAATTTTCAGTGCCTCAGTGAATGGCGCCTCTAAACTGTCGGCAGTCAAAGTAGACTTTGGAGATGTTATGGGGATATACAGTGTTAATTTCTCATTTAATGCAAAGTACTTGGTGGCCGGATGCGGCAATGGTGCAATTCAGGTGATTAACTATTAAACAAACATAGGAGAGAAGGATAGAAGAGGGAATAAGAGTTAGTGGAGAATTTGAACTCTCATCAGTTGGCAGCACTCTCATTCCCATTTAACTTTTTATTTTTATTTTACTTGTGGTGCACGTGCACACCAATTGATGTGTTTCTGCAGACTTTGGTTGTACAACCCTATTCCAGACTAGACACAAAAAATTCCAAGCTTACTGAGTGTCAGTCCCCAGTTTTGCTATAAATGGTACCCTATTCTAGACCAAAACTCTGATTTCTATACTCTAATCTAACCATACCCTTCCTTTTATAGCAGCACACACTCATATAACTTATAATTATACAGGAGTACCATTTTGCCCCCCACCCCCAAGCTTAATGTACTGTCCACTTTATATAAACTGAAATAAACTATGTCTATAGCTATTTGAATCTTTCTGCGTGGAGCAGTTTTCAAATGAGTGTCGTAAAACCAAAACCAAAGTAATTACTCTAACCAATCACAAGAGGAACAAAACACAAAATGAACCAATTAGAAATTGAAGCAAATACAAGTAATAAGCGTCAAGCGCGGGAAAACACGTGCGAGCAAGTCATGATTGGTTTTGGTATAACTTCTGATTGGTTGAGAAAGTGGCACAAATTTTTTATCCAATCAGAGATCCGAGCAAAGTAAAGCAAAACCAAAGCAAACACAACATTACTTTCAACACTCAATTGAAAACTGCTCTAATAAATATTTTACAAGATTGAAAAAAACAATTTCATCCAAAAGATGAAATAGGTTGTTGCAAGGTTATGAAAAGGCTAAGTTTGAGAAATGTTACACCACTTTTTTCTCGCCAACCAGGTGTATACATGCATGCTGGGCAGTGAATGATAAGGGAAGCCTGAGAAATGCTGGGGTTAAGCCTGTGATAGACTAGTATCCAATCCAGGGGGGAGCAGTAATGCTTCTACATGTAGTTGCCTCCTGCTAAGGAAACCAGGTTGACCTGGTCCACTAGGATTGTAAAGTCTCTTCCTTTTTCTTTCATACTGTGCTGCTCTATCTAGTCATAGTTACTCCATAATTATATAGGTATTAGGGAGAAGGGAGACAGAATGGGGAGAAAAAAGAGCAACACCTGGGAGGGGGCATGTTTTGAGCTTGAAAAATATTTAAATTCATATTCCTATGGCATGACTGGCATTAAGTATTTGAGATTATAATTAACTCACCTGACAGCATTTTAATTAGTAATGTTTACGTGATGATTTTCCATTTATTTAATTTAACAACTTCAGGTATATGAGTGTGTCTCAGGAAAAAAGAGGCGACCTTTAAAACATGGTTCACTCTATGGCCTACCTATTACAACAGCCAAATTTTTCCCATTTAAGGACGACCAGCTAATCACTGCAAGTAAGTGAAGCTTCTCTGTGTATTTAAATATGTATACTTTTGGTGTAGGCTCAGATTGCAGTTTAACGGTGGATACATGCATTAAACACCTCTTCCAGTGGATAAGCTCAATATAAATGGATATATATACAAGATAAGGATTTATCAGCTGGATAACATACATTATTCACTCTTGGAACGTTCAGAAGGACACGGTAGTAATGATCTAACTTGTGTGTTAGGTGCTGATGGAACAATGACATGCTGGGACTTAGAATCATGGAATTTCTATAAAAAAGTTGATGAGCCTCATAATGAAATAAATACGCTGGATTTCTCTCATGACAGCAAGATATTTGCAACTGCTGGCAAGGTAACCTACACTGTAGCAAAATTTCAAACAAACAAGGGGGTTAGTTTCTAAAGAAACTGTGGTGCTGCATCAGTGGGGAAGCGAAAGATAAAAATTTGTATTTATCAACTGAGTTGATAAGGTAATATAGATTGGACAAAGTAGAAAAATTCAAAGCTGACATATCAAGCATTAGCCCTTCGTCTAATGCTCGAAACAAAGGGCTAAAATAAATGCTTGAAACAAAAATTAAAATAATATTCAATTAAATTATATAAAGTCCACCACTCAGTAATACTCCCTGACACACACTCCAGTCAGATCAATTCCTTGCAATTCCTTACCTCGTGTCCTCTTTTTATTTGTTTTAATTTTAATTATCTTAGGACAGAAATATACGTGTCTATGATACAAGCACTTTACAACTGAAGCTAACATTTGGAGGAACGGATTATCTTGAAGTAACACAGTGAGTGTTAAAAAAATGCAGCTCTATTATGTTTATTAAATCTTACAATTTCTAAGACTGTGATTGGTGTATGAACGGTACTATTTATTGGGATCCAAAGTCCAGCCCGATGTCCTCATTGTGGATCCTGGGCAATTCCCATGGCAGCTAACTGGGCACTGGTGAAGGCGATCCACCTCTGTGCTGGGTTTCATTGGTTATGGAAACCAAAGTTTTGATAGCTATCCTACTAGATACCCCTTGGGGGCAGATGGGTCCTGATGGAAGGCATTGGTGTGTGGTGGCCCTATGCTTCACAAGGAACAAAGAGGATTAAGTCAAGTCAAGTCATTACGTTTATTACATTTTTGCAATTTCCAAGACTGTGTTTGGTGTATAAACGTGCACCAATAATTAATTAAACCAGTTGTTCAGTTTAAAATCAAATCAGTGTTTAGCCACTGGGCATGCATGGGAAGGGGAATGTTAACTAGAATAATCATGTAGGGTTGCCAAGGTCAGAGAAAAGCTGAGAAAACACATTTTTTTTCTTTTTTGTGGTCAAGGAATAGTTAGAGAAATTGGCATCCATCCATCCAATAAAATTCTAACTTCTGCTTCAGTTCAGTTAAATTTCAGGAAAATATCCTTATTTGTCTGCTACAATGTTTGATAACATTTTATCTTATGACCAATGCGGTCTGTTAAAAAAAAAACCTTGATTGTGGCCACATTTTAGACTTGGCAAACAGATTGCATAATCCCCCTGGATTCTAACTGTGCATAGTTAACACTTTAATTGTTTTATTCTATAATACGTACTGTACTTTATTTATATTCATTTGGTTTATAAATGAATAACTGAATGAAATTAAAACTTTTCACAATTTAGAATCAGTTTCTTGTTTTTTTTTTTAGAGAAGATGTTGTTGCTCCTGAGGCAGGACATGGAAGAAAAGTATTTGCTTTAAAATTTCACCCTTTTGATGACAATATCTTCTTAACAGGAGGCTGGGATCGGTGCATTAAAGTGAGTTGATAACAGCATAAACTTGAACTTGAGGTCCTGTCAGGGGTTCTATTGACAAGGGATGACTGGTCAAATAAATTTGCCAATAAATGTCTAACCTGATGAGGTTCACAGTTCCACGGTATAACTTTCCTCAAAACAGCGTCAAAGGGACAGCCACAAAATTTCGTACTTAAATGGGGTAGTTATGAGGTCTGAGTCAGTGCATCTCATTAGTTAAAATCAATTTTAATCAAATGAGAACTGATCAGCTGTAATATCGTAACAGTGTCTAAACAGTGTCTGAACAGTGCAGCATCACCACTTTGATTAAATTTTTGTGTATGTGGAGAATAGTGTTAAACTGTTTCCATTTTTTCTAAGGTTTATTACTTGTGAGTTTCATAAATTTTGTGCTAAACATACAGTTACCTTTTTTTTCTATAGGTTTGGGATGTGCGAGCTGATCAGGTGGTCCGTTCAATCTATGGCCCATACATCTGTGGTGATGGAATTGATATCTGGGAGGATTCAGTTTTGACGGCTTCCTGGGTGGCCAGGGATGCACTGCAGGTACTTTTTGTCTATTTGCAGTTCATATTAAATTAATAGAAACAAAAAAGTTTTTTACTTCGGAAGTCCTTTGTTTAACTAGTGATTAATTTATTGTTACAGATTTGGGATTATGGAAGTGGGCGGATGATAGAGATCATCCCATTTCCTAGTGACGAGCATGGAGAGTTTTTGTATGTGGGTCGGTTTTGGGGTCATGTAGCAGCTCTCGCAAGGTCTCACATGAATGGCTCGCTACCCTTCGAGAAAACAATAGAACAAACAATATGAACAATACCCCTAGCCCCAAACACAATAGCAGCTGCTACACTAGAGGACCACTAGAATTACAAGCTTACGAGAGCTGCTACACTACTGCGGTTTTGTGGCTCAGGTGATGTCATAGCTGCTGGAGGAAGTGGGACAAGTGATCTTAAGATCATCAACAGAAACACACGCAAGGTGAGAGACTGATCACAAGTACAGAGGAGGGGGTAGCCCAAACCTCATATGTTAAGAAGTTTTGTATTCTTAGCTGGCCATTGCCATTAAGGCAACAACCCAATCTAGCAGAACACATTTTTCGTTGTTTCCATAGGTGACTCACCCCAGACGTTTGGTTTTTGCTTAGCCAAACAAACTCTCGCCCTTTAAGTTTGGCTAAGTAGCTCTGCAATTCAGGAAGAGGCTTGCCCACAGGTCGTTCTTTTACAAGAGCAGTTCCCACAAAGTAGCTAAATTGTTCAGGAATAGCAGATTTTGAACTAAATGTAGCCAGGTGCTTGAGGGTATTCTCAACTCAGTTACGTGTGGGTGAGTTAGCAATGTGTGGTTTCAGAAAATATCCATACCGGCATTACCCCCCCCCCCCCCCCCCAATGGATTGTTTTTTTGGGTTTGCAGGGATCCATATTAGCAGTCGTCAGGTCGTCCGAGACGACTATAAAGTCCTGCGGACGAGTATCAAAAATTACAAACTCGTCCCGCGGACGAGTAACTTTTAAGGAGCCAAATTTGTTTCTTCAATTTCTAACCAGTCAATGTACCCGTGTTTTTAATGTCCACCAGCAATTCAGTGATTCCGTACTGTAGTAAACAGAAGATTAGTGTTCTGTAAACACCGTTTCGTTGCTCGTACGACACCTTATGCGGTACTCTCAGAAGTGAAATGTTTGCAGACATTTTCTTGTTCTTGACCTCTGATGTACTGCAGCAATATGCAAACACAAAGACTCTCGCTCTTTGGCCACACATGAGTTTTGCAAAATGTGGCGCTACTTAGAACAAAGTGTCGGCACCACCGCGAGAGAAAAGTTCTAAATACAAACAAGAGCAACAAAAGTGTGCATTTCTACCATTGTGACAGCAAAACAGGCTTTGGTGTAAGACCTGGATGAAAGTTTGATCAAAATTGAAAGTTTGATTGAAAAGTAAATGCGCAAATCAAATGTTCAACAGTGAACATTTGACATGCAAAGTACGTCTATCTTTTAAGTCCGTGTAGTTGAACTTGTAAAATGAAAGTGTTTGACAGGAGCCTTACAGGGTCTTACCGCGGTGCTGCTGCAGTAACATAATGAAAATAAAATGCAATCTTTCCACTTACTTGTTGTTAACTTTAAGTTTTTGAGTGTATTTTAATATTATTCGTAATTTTGAACGGGCAAGTAAAATTTTGTCAGGGCAAGTATCTTTTCTGACGTACTTGCCCGGTTGACGAGTTTGAAAAAAGGCTAATATGGATCCCTGGGTTTGAAACCCCCCTAACCACTTGGGAAATTCCAGTTGAGCTTCATACATTCCTTTAAAAATTTGGCTTTTGGGACCCCTCACCCCTTAGGACTTTCCAGTGACCATCCATCGGATGGATATGGATATTTTCTGGAACAGCACGGTGTTCAAATTGGCATTTGTTGCAATCACTAACCTGGAGGTGGGACTGAGGTGCCTGTGATTTTCATTATCAATCTCTTATTTTACTTTTTGTCGTCATGTTTTATTGTTCTTCAACAGGTCATGTCCAGAGTAGAGGACGAAGGCAAACCTATTCAAGCGCTAGATGTGTCACGTGATGGAAAGCAGTTGGTGATTGGGGGCACAGGAAACTGTATTCAAATCGTGAAGCTTACATGAACGAATTATTAAGTTACAGGCTGTTCAGATCAAAAAAATATCTTTAAAAAAATAAAACCGGTTTTGGGGGCCCTGTAAGACATCTTGCTGAAAGTAGCAATTGTGTCAACCTTTGTCCTAAACCTGATAATATTGTATTTTGTCAAGGAAGTTACTTTCTTGGGTAAGAAGGCAAGATTTTCAGCCAAAAGTTCACTACTTGCCGAGAGCATTTTAAGTCAAAGTTACCTTTATAGATTGACATGCGCTTTTGTAGCGCCGACTTCCGCCGCCAAGATACTCGTGCGAATTACACGCTAAGGGAGCCTGCTCGCAGGCTAGCGCTTTTGGCTTATACTTGTTAAACTGACGAGATTTTAATGATTTTTTACCATTTACCGAAAGTGCAAAAGCACAAGTTGTTTAACATGCCATCAGTTTTGTAGTTGAACTACAATCACCAGGGAAGTTAACCCTTTAGGCCCCAGTATCAACACCATATTCTCCTCACTGTTATCCATATTTTTTTAAGGTACCAGTTGGGAGAATTTGCACAAACATCAAGACATTTCACGCTTGGTGACCATTTTCTTTATTCTCGTGACCTGTATGTTTGATCAAGTAGGGATATTGTAAGGAGAAATTAGATGCTTGTCAGTATTGGGGCTTAAAGGGTTACTCACAGATGTTTGTGAGTCACGGACGGTAACTGTCAAAAGGGAACATGCAATTCAGCTCCGTGTTGTTGCTCAGGAACGTCCGTGCTTAAAGTTCCGTAATAATGCTTACGTACGTCCTTTGTTCACGTGGAATCCACTTGTAAAGTTTGGATAATATATAAATATTTTTTGAAATAAAAATGTTTTAATAAGTCAGATTCTGTCGCGTGGCATAAAAGTTTGAAGTCGACGCCCTGGCTACGTACCCCTTCATCTTTAGCGACTAAGTGGAGAAAATACTCCATTTTTGTGGTGAAAATATTGTAAAACAAACTGCGTTTGAGAAAAGTATTGCTAAAAATCTTTCATTTGAATTTAATCCGCAAACTTATAAGGTAAAACCATCAGATGTACTGTAGGATTTTATCCGTAGATTCACAGATTCAAAAGGGGGAATCACAATAAATCACAAACTTACCTTTTATGCCCTTTATCCGCCTCCGCCTTGGCAGATGACGGCTCTGTGCCATTTGAAAGCTTTTTTTGTATTATATTGATTTGTTTTCCTTTTTCTTCCGCTTGCAGTCTTACACGTGCCATTTCTCCTGGTTACCACCCATCTACCCCCCTCTATTTCCCAACCCTCTCACACTGGGCAACCACCCTCCCCGAAAGTAGCAATTCGTGAAGATAGACTATTTTCGACTAGCTGAGAAATCCCGTTCACTTCTCTGCAGGAGCCGTCCAAGCCGTCAAAAATGTAGGCTCGATCTCCAGCCGTTTTGTGCGCCCGCGTTCCTTAAACCGGACTCCCTCAAACGGCTGGAAATCGGGCCTATCAGAAATGCGGAGGGAACGAAAGTTTACACGAGTTCCAACTGGGCTTTTTTTAAAATTTTGGCTTGACATCAGTTCTCAGGCACAAGCGGTGCCCTTTGTCAGGCTGCACTCATATCATGCACGCGCATGTTTGAGAAACAACGCGCTCAGAAAAGTACACGTGATTCACTGCATAACGTGGCAAAACAAGATCTCGCAACGCTGCGAGAGATAACCAGGGTGTTATCAAAATACATGTTATTTAGCCGATCAGAATTTTAAAAGCAGTTGCGGGCCGGCTTGGAGTTGTGTAAGGCAAGTAACGCCTTCAAACCTTAACGATGCCTCTTTCTGATATACAGTCAGATGGAGAGGGTAAGCCATGTTTTCTATTACTTCATCGAAAAAGGTTAAATTTTGTGTGGGTTCACAATGGGTTTAGTTTCTAATAAATATAGAAAATATTTCCTCGGCGTTTACTAAGAATAGTTGATACTAGAACTGCTCCGACTGTTGCCACAGACTCCTGTTAAAACTTTGATACACGATTTGCATCTGCCGAGAATCGTAATTTTGCTTTAAGTTTTGCATCATTCCAATATTTTCAAGAGGAACAAATTCCTCACTTTCTTTGTGCTCTTTCCCTTCCTGGACCAAAATATCCATGTACTTTGTGTTAAGCTTAATGACGACGAAAAACGACAAGAACTTGAAAAAAACTGCAAATTTCCTTACCTTTTAAAGTTAACGATCTTTAGATAGAAGAACGCGTCAATTTTTGACGAAACTCAAAAAGTCACACCAGTGATTAAAATTTGCGCGCGCTGAAAACTTACTGCACGCGCATGACAACTGACATGCCTTAATAAACCAATTATTCATGGCAAAGATTTCTAAACTTCGAGTCTTGAACTTAAATTTGTTGAATAAAACTCTTTTACCTCGACTTGTTCAAAAAAGAAGAAAAGAGAGAAACCTAATACTTCTCTCTTTTCTCGAGAACTTCTCAAGTCTTGTCACCATTAAGAGCTGGATATTCGTGTACACAAAGATTCCCCTAATTCCCAGCGGGCGTCTCAGTTTTGAGGACGACGTCCTTATCCGATTACCCCGTTTGCACTCATATTACTTCAGTCCATCCGATAGAGGAACATTCTCAGATTTCTTGGAACTAGAAACAGCCGTGGAAACACTCCATATGGCTGAATACACGCCCCTTGTAAGTGCTCTATAGAAGCACCTCCGTCGAAAGCACCCGTAGGGCCAGAAGGAGAAAAGAAGGAGGAAGGAAGGAGGAAGAACCGTCAACCAGAAGGAACTGTGAACCAGAAGGAGGGAGAACCGCGAGGCTTCAGCACAAAACCCAGCTCAGACCTTCATCTGCAGCCGCTGCGGCCGGGCCTGCCTGTCCCGCATTGGCCTCGTCAGCCAGGAGCGTGCCTGCAGTCGCCGTGGATCTCCCCCTTCATAGATCTTCGTTCGCGAAGCCAAGCCATGATAATGAAGCACAGAAAGTGTGTTCGCTTTATCAAAAAAAGACACATTTACAGTGTAGCACGTAATGACCATCGTAGTGTTAAACTGAGTACAGTGCCACCTGTTACATGACTGACATTCATAATTTATTTGCCATCTTTCGCTTTATCACCATGTTTTCTATCGTCTTGTATACTTACAGTAATACATTTTTCACCTGAGTAGAGTGTGCACTTTTTGGAAAACGTTTGTCTAAACTTCCTTTTTCAGTGTTTTTTAAGGCAAATATACTTAACAGACCCTTGTTCTCCATTAATTGTGCAAATTATTTCCTATTTCATTGTTTTCGATGCGTTTCTTTCTAGAACATATTCCACCCACAAGTGCACCACGACTTCGCTTGGAAAGAATGCAATCACTGCCAAGCGGTTTTCGCCCATATTTCACATGCACAGTTGCCATGACACATTTGTTTATGTTTATTTGGATGTGTTGGACAACAACATTTACTGAAATAGGATTGTCACCAGTGATGTATCGACGAATAGGTGAGCTAACGTCTTGTGGACTGCAGTTTCACTTATATCAACGACGACGACGAATTTCTCTGTAAGTTATATGGGATTTTTCCCATGAAAAAGTTCGTGAAATCAAGCTCTTGGCTTGTATTACTAGTCAGAATATTGGCTATGTATACCATTATACCTACTCCCAAATTTTCTCTAATCCAGCGCGGAGTGCATGGAATGGAGAGATGCAAGATGCTCTCCCAAGACTTCCTGCCTTCTGCATGTATGGGATGTTAATGCATCGCAGGGTTATTTCTACTTCCTGTCAGTTTTCCACCAAGAAGACGTCACTATCCCTTTGTTCAAATAAATTTCCTTGCCTCAGAAACACTAGAAGTGGTCTCCAACACCAGCCCAGAAGAGCTACAATATAAACTGATTCAGCTGTCAAAGAACTGGAAAATGACAAAAAAATCAGACTTGAAGAGAATTTGAAACCATGACCTTGCAAGAATGTTACAATTCCCTTACCAACTGAGCTATCAAGCCAACTGAAAGCTAAGCAATAACCAGTAGGCCACTACAACCGATATGTTCACATCAACCTTCAGATAACGTAAACTTAAAATTCTCAAAAATGACGACCAGAATGTGGATGACAATACTTCTTTGTTATTTCTTCCAGAGACCGACACGTTTCGAGGTAATGTTACGGTTACACACACCAAGAGACCAAACCCATTGATAGGTCCTTCAGAGGCACAAATAGTATCTCTGGGAGCGCTCTTCCCACCATGCATCAGAGAGGACCATGCGCTCAACGTACAACAGGTACAGGCTTTGTATCGACGCCCTGAGGCAGGTGGACAAGGACTGGGCTGCTGCGAGGTTCCACATACGAATATAGCAGGAACAACGACGGAGGTATAACGCGACGAATAACCGATAATCCAGTTTTGTCTAAGTCGCAAAATTCATCGTAAATTCAAACCGGATATAAAGAATTCAATAAAGGTACCATTTAAAGGGCTATGTCCCGGCACCTGAATTTTTTACTTTTTTGGGTAAAAAATGTGCTGAAATTCAAATAAAATACTTTACCTTTTCTCGTACATGAAATACCACTTGAACGTAATGTACGAGAAAGAAATTGTATGATTTTCTCAAAGGGAGATCAGAACAACCATGGTCAGTTTCCAGCGTTTTTTTCCAAGAAACAACGAAGAAAACTGAAAAAATCAGCGTAATGTTTTCAAGGTGCAATCCATTTTCATTCTAGCGATCTGCAGCCAAACACACATAATTATAGTTTCAGAGAATTGGAAGAGTAATTTTTAAATGAAACTGAAACAGTATTTTTGGGTTTCCTCTGATTGAAATGTCTTTTAGCTTTGCTCTTGTAACGTCACCGTTCTACAATGAATTATAAAGATCTTATAAGTTGCTCAGAATTAGTACAGATAGCGAAAGTTTTGCGAAAAGTTTTCTTTAAGATAATAAAGAAATGCTACATGTTGAAATTATTAAAACTGAGTTCAAGCTGCACGCTCTGCCAAGGACAGTAATGTACGGAAAAATTGTGCTCTGACGTACCTGATGTGTGCGGCGTTGAGCACCAAGACGTTTGACTGATTGATTGATTGATTGATTGATTGGATTGACTGAATGATTGACTGATTGATTAACTGATGAAAAACTGTTTTTGCATTACTGTAAAAGTCCTATTAAGCCTCACTTCCTATTACCTTCCCTTCTCCTGTATGCGCTATGCGAATCATGTATTATCAATATTCATTTGTGGAATAACTTAGCCTTTAAGGTGTCCATAACCCCTTAAATATTTTTCTTTAAAAATCTTTTTCTGCGCTTAATGCCGTGTCGTATAGAACCTGTCGTGTCGAGTTAGGGTATAAATGACGTTGGGATGTTAGACGATGAAACACAAGCCATTGTTTGAAATGTTTTAGTTATTGATCGACTACCGAATTATCCTGAGTTTTGCCTAAACTTTGTGATTCGAAATAACCCCTTTTCTCTTAAGCCCTTCTCATCTCTCTTATCAATTTCCCTTCTTGAAAGCCATTTCTAGGGGAAGCATTATAATTTAACTTTTCCATGAAACATTGGAAAAGAGGGAGGATGTTCTTTGGACAGACGTTGTCCAAGTCTCTCGTTGCGTTTGTTACGGAGAAAGCGCGCGCCCTCCACGTGCGTGAATCACGTGCTCTCCACGTGTTATTCATATCAACGACACTCTTTAAATGACATTTTGTTGCTTGGCAGTTGGAATGCAGTGTTCTCTCAAATAGTCATGCTCAGTGGAGACCAACACAGTGTAGTCAGCGGTCATCATGGCAATCCTCTGTGCAACATAATGTACAGCCCTGCTGTGGAGAACTTAGCGGACACTGCACGCTGACCAGTCCCCAGCACTGCTGGTTTATGAACGGTCGTTTTCATGTTCACGCTGAGCACTGCTCACAGGTACAGTTTGTGGCGATGATGTAGTGGTGTACTCACCTGTAAAAAAAAAAACACTTCTGATGATGCAGCGGAATGTAGTGGAACTGGACCTCGAAGAATGTCTGGGTACAAAAAAGATTAACCCTTTTAAAATAAGAAACTAAAATGAAAAAGGGAGTCAACAAGAAGACTGACCAACGTAAAATGATAAATATTTACCGCCAGAACCTTAAATTGTCACGAAACGTAACCTCTCTGATCTTGCCGTCAGAATATTTTAAAGCTTCTGTCTAGTTCGTTCATTTGACACTGCGCTTGGTAGTCAGAAATTACATTTTTTCTAACCAGGTTGACTGTCTTGAACAGCTTTGTGCTCTGGGCGAAGAAATCATGCCTAGTAAATACGTCACACAGTTCACTCCTCGCCAATCAAATCAGTGGTGGCGCCTTGTGACGTCAATTTATCTGCATAAAGGAATTCTGGACTGTTTTCTGATCACTTCTCTTCAAATATGGGTGTCTTGGGGCCAGGAAAACTCTCAGGGATGGTTGCGCATGGCACTGATGCATCATACTGCTGGCGTTGGTGGACACTTGGTGAGGCTCGTGCGCTAACTATGTGATCCCAGAAAGAGAAACGACTGAACCTTGAGTATAAATTATTTGATTTTCTTGTCACTCATTAGCAAGAAATGTCAGAATTTTGGTATTGAAAATGCGTTTTTTGTCACTTTAGGTGAGTTTTTAGTTTTGAATGTTTATTTCTCTCCACAGATTGGCTCATTATTCACAAAGCACGACTCGCCCCAGGCCGGCGCCGGACCAGCTGTGGGGAGCATCATAGTCCTGGCACTAGTGGAACACGTGATTCTTTGGTCAAAAGTAAAGGATCCTAAACGAAGGCTTGTTCTGTTAATCGGTTGTTTTTTCGTACTCTTTAGTATTGGAACACTTCCACATGTTAACAATTTTTCCCTAATAGCTGGCTCACTGTATGGCTTCGTGTTTGCTTTGTTGTTCTGGTCTTCTAATTTGTTTCAACGAAGAAAGATTTTGTTTCAGATTTTATTTGTCTTTGTAATAATATCAGTGTTTTTATTCAGTCTTGTTTTATTCTATGGAGTGCAACACGTTCACGTGAGTTCGTTTTTTCGTAACATAAACTGTATTCCTTATGCAGAGGGCTTATGCGATGAAAAATGATGGAATAAAAGGAAAACTTATTCGAGAGTTACTTTGTACGTTGGGAATTCAGGTCTGGTCTGGAGGATAGAATTATCGATTATGGACATTATTATTGTGGTTCTATATCTCCGTAATCTGACAAGTTTGACATACAGAATTTGAGGAATTCTTCAAACGCGAGTGAGAGAGAGTAAGACAGAGAGAGATTCAGACAGAGAGAGAGAGAGAGAGAGAGAGAGGGGGGGGGGGGGGGGGGCTTGAGTATTCTATCTCATTATGTCTCGACAGCTAGTTTGACTTTGTAGTTGTTTAGACATTTTTCCCTTGTATTTTGAGTAACTGAATATATTGCTCTGGAATTTGACTGATTGCACTTTTCTGGTTCTCCGTATTGCTGATCGAACCAACACCCAGCGCCATGCATGTTAGGCCATGGCCAAACGTCGAATTTTACATGGGACGAACCTAATGCAAATAAAGAAAACCTATTGTTTTTGCTTAAGTTTGTTTTGTACGATTCCTGCAACATGGAAAGTGTTAATTAAGTGTATATTCAAATTTAATGGCCGTTTCTGTAAAGTTTAATTTGGGTCATGCCCACCACTCAAGGATTACAACCAGTAAAACAGGAACTAGGACAACCTTTTGATTTTTCGTGCTCAGTCCTGTTGCTTTTATTTTGCTGTAGCTTTTTTCCTTTTTACTGGCGTTTTATTTAGCCATTTAGAAGACGTTCCTTGCGACGGCACTGAGTTTTAACATAACGCTGAGGGAAAACTGCCAGTCCGCAATTTTTAACAACAAGTCGTGGTGCGTAAAAAGGCTACATTTTTCTTGCATTTTGCTAGGGAAATTTTCTTGGTTCGAGCCCTGTAACCCTGGGATGCATTTAGGCATGACTTGCAAGATCTCATCCCACTGCAGCATCGCCTGATTACCAAAGGCACCTTTGAAAGGCTGTGAATCTTATATAGAGTTTGTTCCATTATTTGGCCGCACCCGCATTTTACAGCGACTTTTGTCAAAACTGTAACAGGCTAGATCGGTTAAGGTGATTCCATCGAAAAAGAAGTTGTAATGAGAATTTGTTGAAACTTTGCACAGTTACTAATTACACCTAGTACATTAAAAAAAATAAAATAAAACGAGGGGGTCACCGTGTCCGATTTCACGCTACGGGACTGTAGTATTAGGTACTTTGCTATCTTTAGACAGCAATATTAAAAAACCTATCCATGTACTAGAGACACCCATTACTTCAACAAAATTATAACTAGCAATGAAATATAAGCATTATTTTTATGATAGAAGTACAATGTTACAGTAAAACGTCTTAAAATTGCCGTAACAATGAAACTAATTTGAAATAATAGGCAAATCGAGCGTCTGCACGGTTCCAGTGAAACGCCTAAAATCTGACTGTAACAGTGAATCAACCGGAATATTTCAAAATTGAATAATGAAAATTTCTTCAAATTTGAATATATCATGTAAAGTCGTAATTTCCTTAAATAAATGGAATAAAAAAGTGGGGTCACCGAGTTCGTTTGGGAGAAAACGACCATTTATTTCTCTGAACAGCTCAGCTTCCATAGAAAACCTATCAAGTTCCGAACGCGCTCGCTCGTGCGCGCGCTAAACCCGCAAAAAGGGATGCGCAGAAAGGATGCGCAATGCAATTGGATGGAATCACCTTAATATAGAAAGAAGATTGACTTCAGGTTCTGACTGACGAATATCACACACGAACGTTGCTGGTATTCTTTGTCCCTCCTCAGTCCTCTAATTGACATCGGTAAATGCTAAATGTGACCTGAATGTGACCTGAATGAACTCGTGAATGAAAAGATTAAAACTGTTTAAAATTACTTTTATTCTACATAGATATCTTACTGATTTTACAAAAACATACCTAAACAAAATTTAAGACTTTTTGCAACTATGTCCATCTAAGTCCTCTGCTAATCAATAGTCAGCTGTAAAATAGGGTTTGTTACGACAATTCTAGATCAAGTAAATGTTAAACAGAAACAGGTGTAATTTCTAGTGTAACTGAAACTGACATAAATCTTTGATAGACCAGAAAATTAGTCATTACCTCTGATCTCTTTAGAAGGTGGGCTGCAAAGTGGAAAATCTCAATCAAAATCGGAGTCTTTCGAGTTAAAATCTATCGCAAAGTGAAACAGCGTTTTCAATCGGGAGTCCATCGAATTCCTAGATTATTTACTGTTACAAAATAATCAATCGAATGGAGCCCGCTAAAAATTTAGCCAAACATCTAAGAAATGTTATGCCCAGTCTCGAGCGGGCATAACGACACTGCTGAAATGATCAAGGCCATCACACCCCCGGGGGGACTCCCATATGAAAGTGACGGGGATGCTCCTCGTCTCGCTTAGGGGTGTAGGGTAAATTGCAGATTTTTGTCTCCCTTAGGGTTTTCCGAGGACGGAACGCCGATATTTTTACCCATAAAGGTATCGCTTAGGGTTGTACATAAAGAAATATGTATATGAAAAAACCAAACACCGTTCATCTTTAGCGTCAATCTTTAGCGCAAGTAAAACCACTGTGGCTCTTACTTGGTTGTCTGTTTTAGTATGGTCTCCCGTAGAGGTCAAATTTAGCCTGAGCTACACCCAGAATGGTTTCCTTTAGGGGTGCAATTCTAATTTTCCGGTGAGCATCCCGTCACTTTCATATGAGAGTCCCCACCCCTGGGGGCCATCACATAACTTCCCTCTAGCGGAAAGAACGAACACAAATCGAAGAACTACCTTGAGCAAAGCCCACAATATCAATCCCTGCAAATGAACCCGAGTCAACGACAAAAAAGCAAATCAAACTGGAGGAAAGATATTAGATGACGCATAACCAGCAAATCGTAAGACTTTTTCCCTCACCAGGCTTCATGATGCCTTCATGAAACCTTTGCTCCAGGTGGCCAAATTAAAATTTAGATCTACTCATTTCACAATGTGAGCTCAGACAGCGCCAATTCAAAAATGTCGCTAACTCGTGTAAAAGAGAGAGAGAGAGAGAATGGGCCAGAGAGGGAGGGGGTGGGGACAGGTCGTTGGACGATTTTTGAAAATAATCCTGAACAGCCGAACACTCTATTTATTCATCTTTTACGCATAAATGTTTTTCAACTGCTTAAAAAAAAAAAAAAAGAAAACAACATCAACGATTCAAGATATACGAAGATTGATGTAGGTATTTTGGAAGATCCGGTCGGATATAACAAGTTGCTAATACTATTTACTAAGTATATTCTTAAAAATTCTCTAAAATCAGGAAAATCGCGAAAAGCAGGTCTTAAGCCAACAGAGTAAGTTTTCTTTCAATGATGGGCCGTTTCTCTAAAGTTTGATTTCAGGCATGCCGACCGATTCTTTGGTTTTAATATACAGTGTGAATTAACCTGCCCGACCCGACCCGACCCGACCCGACCCCACCCGACCCGACCCGACCCGACCCGAAAAGTTTCGGGGCTTTGGAGAAACCCAGGTCCGGGGTTGCACTACCCCATATAGACGTGGCGGGCATATGTGCCCCTGGATGGGGTCCCATTTTTGACCTTCCGGGTCCCACTTGCTCAAAAGGTGGTTAGCTTTAACCCGGGATTAAAAGTTAACCAAGGTTCCTGCCTTCTCTTGTTGGAAAGAGTTTTCACGGCTAATTTTGAGTGGTCGTTTGAAAGTAACTAAAGGAAAAACGTAACTTAGGGTAAAATTAATTTACAGGAATCCTCCCTCCGATTCTTGAGTGAGATTGGTATCATTGTCCTTGCTTAACAACCCGTCATTTTAAACAAGGAAACAAAACTCAGTCAAAAATCGGAGGAGCAGGGATATTTAACGAAGAAGATGTGGAAATCAAAGACAGTTACAACAGGACTGAAGGTAAGATGATAATTTTATTGAAGTGTCGACGTCTTTCAGAGCTATTTGCTTGAAATAACTTTCGGTGGGAACTCGAGCTACATGTTTCCTAAAGCTCATGGAACAACCAGGCGCATGTCTGTGTGACAGGGTTCTAACTTTAACCTTTTAGTCAGAGGTGGGGTATACTTTCCGTTTGTTGCATATAAATTTATATAAACATGTTTTAGCAAGTTCTTTCCTTGCTTCTTTTTTTTTCCTAATGTAGATCGCTGGGAAATCTGCTAAAACATTACATTCTGTATACTTCCGGGGTGGGCGGGGGGTGCGCCCGGGAGGGGAGAGGACGTTTTGCACCTGTCGTATTTCGAGGCAAACATACATGAAGAACGTACTGGTCACGAGATCCTTAGACCTCCGGATAATGAAACGTTCACCTGTGGAATTGGATATTCTCGTATTCAAAGCAGTTTGCCAGTTTTCTGATGGGGAATTGTAATCCACGAGCCTTATTTGCCTTCGCATGCGTGTCTTCTCTGGCTGCAGAAGCGTGCTTTTTGACCGTGTTATTTCTAGAGGCGAAAGTCGGCAAAAACAATTCGAGCAGTTCCTGCTGGACAAACTTCCAATCAGGCTCAGTTAAAAAAAATGTAGGCTGCCCTTATTTTGTGCTGTTCCTGGCCTCGATTGTCAATGGACTACTGCTGCTATACACAGCGTCATTCCTGATAGCCAGACTTCTTGGAAGCAGAGAATGTACGTTGGAGCGAATCCCAGTTTGCAGAGTCCTTCTTCGCTACGGCTCGTTCTTTACCAACGTCTTGACCACTCTGCTAATTGCCATCCTCATTGGGCTACTAATCGGTTTCAAATCGAAAAAGAAATATTCCGGTGAGATTTTCCTTCGCCATCGCCATGTATACTTTGTGGTGCTTTGCGCTGGGTTTATTTGGGTTCTCATCGCTACGCTCACTAGTGGTCTCCTTGCCTATCAACGCCGTCCAAGAAGGATGGGTGACGATTTTGAGGACATTTTTGATCGCAGCTATTCAGATCATAGCACTGGACACTTCGGAGACATTAACTGAGGACTGGTTAGCTGTTCAAGATGAATTGAGGCCGCGGAAACTTAATAAATTTTAGAGTCAGATTTAAGTGTTATTAGCTTTCTTAGAGTTATAAATAATTACCACTTGTAGTATTAAATGCTAGAGGTACAGGCACTCAAATGAAGTTTGTGTTGTATTATAAAGAGCATAATTTGCTGACAGTTAACTGCAAAGCAGAGTTTTAAGAAGTGAAGTTCAACTTAGTAATTGCAACGGTGTGGTTACCCTGCCAGCAGAGGTTTTTCATCTTTTTGTCATTTGTGTTTCTTTCGCGCTGAGCGTTTCTTGAGTGAAAGAAACGTTCTGTGTGAAAGATGGCTGCGAATAGACTACGTAACACATACGATAAAAAGATGAACAACCTCTGCTAGCAGGGTACTGATTGGTTGGTGTGAGTTATCCATATTTCTTGCCGACCAACTTGCGTACTGTGTGTGGGACAAAGAGTCAGTTTGCATCAGAAATCAAAGCCATAACCTTCTGTAACACCCGCCCTGGTAACACCATTTGGATGCTCTAACCACAAATCATTCAATTTTTTAATTAATAAAGCAATTAAGTCAAACTGTGAAGCTTTTTAATTTCCTGGACAAAATGCTTCTAAATTAAAATAAAAAACAAATACAGTAGTTAACATTGTCAATGGTGTGCATACCGCGTATGTGACGTATTTTATGTTCCCTTATCCTTGTACATTAAAGGCAGACATTTCACAAGGTCTCAGTTTAGATAAGGTCTTCGCAAATGATGAGGTACTGTGCATGGTTTCCAACATTTTTGTAACCTGCCCGTTTTGCAACTCTCGAGGCTGATCATGCAGCTCTTTGTCAGCTGTTGGGGTGGTGATCACAGACAGCCTAAGGTCAGTGGTTGAGTTTTTTTAAAAGCACAGTACTTGAAGCCTCTTTATAAATTTTTCATATACCTCACCGTTACAAAAGAGAGTCATTAGCAGAGAGGTTTTCGAGAATAGGGAATAACAGTCTTGGGTATCTCAAGCTGTGATTTTATAATAATGGATTTTTTTCATGTGGCGTACATGACATATCCTTTGATCTATATGGCGCGGTGGTTGATGGGAGTGGATTGTTGGCCTATCAGAGAGCAGCTGCATACATTCCCGCCAAAATGTGTCCTTGTCCGCCATAGTTTACCTCAGATGTGTGTAGTTTTCCATAAAAATTTCGCATCTGGGAGCCTTAAAATAAGAGAAGAGCTATGTACATAAAACAGGTAAGGTTTTATTTACGTGCATGCGCTTTTCTAGAACTTTCTGTCGATTGTAAGTACTTCTAATAATTATGATAACTTGTGGACTTCGGAACTCGAGTGAATGATGCCATTCTGCTCGGTCAGGTTGTTGTCACGCTTAGCAAAATTTTCGTACTCTTGCATGTTCATTCATAGTGGTTTAAGCTTAAGTAATATCTTTTCTGTGTTTCGCTGTTTATTTTATATCTTTTAACGAATTCATGCTGATGAGACAAGTTGAAACGAAATCATTCTTCTTGATGAAATCGTCAAATTATCTTGCAGACGTTAACGTAGTATCGGGATCTAGTATTTCCTGCTAAACGTAGTGCATCACTTTGTTCGTTTTTTTTTTCCTTTGCATTATTTTAAGCTCAGTTAATGCTTATAGTTAAATGCTTTCTAGTTATTGATTTGGTGCAAGCTTGCAAACTTAAACAAATCCTCTTTGTATAACATGTACATGTACCGGTGTTTTTCCCATGAGAAGATCATTACATTCAACGTTTTCCACCATTTCTCAGTTCATGTCGTGTGAAGAGTGCGATATGAATTTGATGAAAAAAGCACCTGACAAACTACTAGGCGTACACTTGTATAAGTTAAGTAACTCTGTTACTGACAAAAAGATTGTCCTTGGAATATAATAATTATTTCTAATAATCTGGATGGCATTTCCATGATTCATATCAGTTTGTTTTCCAGTAGACAATAAAGAGGCCCTGTTAGAGGCCCTGTTTCGGGCAATTGCTGTGTCCCTGTCAAAAGTTCATCAAGTGATCTAGCTTGCCATCACTGTCACAGTTTCATGGAGGCTGTCTTGCACTTTCATTCATCTTCATTTCATTTCACTCATGTTGCTGTTTCAATGCGAAGTTGTTTGTTTGGAATTAACCCTAGCAGGGCCTCAATACAAGAAAAAAGTTATCAGCTACTACAAAGTCCTCAGGGTCCCACATTTCATATCCTTAGAATGGCTATAACTTCCATAACGTAAAGTGACTTAAATGAGTGTTTCCACCCTGGGTACTCTCCAGTTTAAGTTTTGAAGCTGATATAGGCTTGTGCCATCCAAGAGGGTATGACCTTTCTCTGAGGTTATGGGCTACTAGTCCATTTCAAGTACACCAAACCCCTTCAATACAGATGCCATGATACAGACACCTCTCTGTTATAGGCAGTTTACTGTCTTTTCCAAAAGAGAGAAGAATGTCCCTATAATGTGGACACTGATCTGTGTCTGTACTGAACCGGTTTGACTGTAGTCATGTCACAGCATTGTTTTTGCTATCAATTTGCTGGTATCCATTTGGCTCAAGAGATGTGGATTATTACTGAAGGGACCTTTGTGTTAGCCTCCAGCACAGATGTCCTTGGTGCTTGTTACGCAATCTATCTCTCCCTCAGTTCATGGGGGAAGAATGTGTGACTGGCCCAAAGAATGTCTGCATTGGAGGCTACCTTTGTGTCTAGGTATAAGTTTGGTATGAGATTTATAGGAAGCAAATTGTGCCCAGAAATCACTGTGACCAAGCACGCTCAATGTAATGGCTTTAATTGAAAGAATAATCAGTGATGCAGTCGATGAGGTTTGCTGAAATTGATTTACATTAAGCTAAGATGATGTCCTAAGGTTACAAAGGGTAGAACAGACGAAATAATATTAAAATAATACAATGATTTATACTTACATCTGGTGACGAATTGAAGGGGAGATCAAATTAAAGTCCGTAATTTCTATGAAGTCTGGATATCGCGTCTATCTCTGTCTATCTCATGTGTCGAATTACTTAATCACACAAAAGTCTCAAATGACCAACGATACGTAACATGATACGTAACTAAGTAGATCTGTTCATAAAAAAAAATCATCCATATGGTTATTATTTACCTAACAGAAACTAAGATGACAGTTTGACATTGGAGCTAACAAGATTAATTGGGTTCAGTTGTTCCTAATTCATACTTACTCGGATCTTAATGTCCCTGGGGCCCGTTTCTTGAAAGTCCCGGTAACTTTTTGGGCCCAGAGCTATACTTAAAAATCAAAATTTATAGAATGGTAGTGTAGCTTTAAGCCTGCAAACCAACTCGACTTGTTTTGTCAACTTACAGAATTTTACTTCTTAGCTTTAAAAACCAACAAATTTTGAAATCTTTTAGGTAAATTTTATGCTCATAAAATAGCTTTTCAGGCCCGAAAAGTTATTGGGACTTTCGAGAATGGGCCCCCTGGTGTCTTCCATGTGGACATGTTACAGAAGCATCAACCAACTGGTTAGAAGTCAGATATACTAAATCTCTGTCCACAATGCTCACAAGTGGAGCACATTCCTTGTTACCGGTACTTACCTGTATGTCAACAAAAATTTCACTTCTCCTTTAGGTTATCATTCAAGGCTTCAGGAGCTATCGGGATCAGACTATTATTGAACCATTCAGTCCAAAGCATAACATCATCGGTAGGTTTATGACATTGTTCTTGCCTTCTTGAGTTAATGCCAGTCCTTTGTAACTGAGTCTTCTTTTATGTTTAGTTGGCAGGAATGGATCTGGGAAAAGTAATTTCTTTTTTGGTAAGTTGTACTAAAAATTTACACATCCAGCGCTTTCAATAAGCACCGACAACCGACGAAAAGCGTCGGCTATTTTGCTCAGAAAAGTCGGCTACTTTTTGCCCTAAATTAAAGTAATTAAAGGAAGATTGTTTCAAACCCCCAGTTGATACAGTCGGTTACTCTATTCAAACCAGCTGCCTACTTCAAATTTTATTGAAACCCCTGCACATCTTTTCAAAGTTTATCATGTTTAGGTACAGAGTACAGTATTCAATTTTCATAGATTTTTATTGCCTGAGTATGATCAACATTTAGCTTCTCCTTATGAAAAAAGTGAAAGAATAAGCAAAATTATTGGTGGGTACAACACCACGTTGTTCGTACAGAATTGTGTGGATATGTGGGTATTAAAGGATAGTGTTAGTAGCTATTAATATTTGTAAAAGTATGTGGACAAATGACCCCAAGAGAAATACATAAAAGGGTGTTAATTATCTTAGTTTGATTGAATTTTAAGGTTACTTATTTATTAAGGTTCTTTTGGATAAAAAAAATTACCTTATGGTGTTTTGGTTTCAGCTATCCAGTTTGTTCTCAGTGCAGATGAATTCAGTAATTTGCGACAGGAAGAGCGACAGGCACTTCTCCACGTGAGTAATTTCGTGAGTCTACTGATGTAAGGTTGGCAAAGTTCTATCAGCATTGCTTCCTACGTATCAGTGTGATCAACGTCTCATTCTAGCCTTGTTGGTGTCATTGCATAGGACTAGCACCTCTTAATCTTTGCACATCTTTCCTCATCTACTAACAACAGAGAACAGTAACAAAAATTCTTGTGTTTGTATTGGAGCTTGAAATGTTCAGCATTTGCTGTGTGGACCACTTCTGTTGTTAGCAAAATCTTTTGTGTGATTGTTCACTTACTGGAGAATACCAGCTATTGTTTTTTTTTTAATCATAGGAGGGTACTGGGCCACGTGTGCTGTCTGCTTATGTGGAATTGATCTTTGATAACAGTGACAACAGGATTCCGGTGAGTGCATCACTTAACCCTTTAAGGGGCCGATTACATGAGGCGGGCTGGCCCGCTTAGCCAGGCTGGCTCGGTTTGCTGGGATCTCAGCACGTCTGTGAAACATATTAAAAATCAACGTTGCGATTACATGGCAAAATCTTAGCCCGGCTAGCTGGGATCCTGGCATCGTGATGCCGGGATCCGGCTAGCTGGGCTGAAAATTTACCATGTAATCGTGATTGCCAGGCCAGCCCGGCTAGCCGGGCCAACACTTTCTTGTCACTAAATTTCGCTTCAGTTCAAAATGGCTCACCAGAAAATTGATATTTCTCTTTCTATATAACACATAAATGTTTATCAGACCATAAAGCTACGTAAAACAGAAAATAATACACCAAAATAATGGATTAGCGAAAGTAAAAACAGTCGATTCATGCTCTTTGATGTAGCCATCTTTTCACACAACAGCTTCTAAATTTAGCCACAGGTGGGCTGGCTCACCTCATGTAATACTGGGCTGAGCAGTCATCTCGGTACACCAAGCCAGCCCGGCTCATGTAATCGGCCCCTAAGTCCTAAGAGGTCATGACTCAAAAACTCTGATAAAAATACCAAAATTTGCATTCAAGTGATGACTGTAGAAACAAACAGTACCACAGGAAAGTACTGCTCAGTAGCTTTCATTTGAATGTTTGCAGTTCAGGGGTTTTATCCACAGACTCACAGGTTAGAATCAATTTGTACAGGATAATAAAAATTGCCACAGGAAATTCCTGCCCAGTAGCTTTTTCACTTGAATGGTCATACCTCAGGATTCTTATCCACAGACGCATTAGTTTGAGCCACCTTATTCTGTTGAAAATAAAAAGTACAGTACCACAGGAAAAGCACTGTTCAGTAGCTTTCATTTGATTGGACACTCTTGAGGGTTTCATCCACTGACTCAAACGTTAGAACCACCTTGTACACGCAACTTCGTAAACTGTACCACAGGAAAGTGCTGCTCAATAGCTTAATTGGGGTAAAAACTAAAAACAAAAATTACAAGGAAAGTACACCTCTCAGAATTGGTGCCTCAATGTACCTCAGGGGTGAAAATTAATTTGAGCCATGTCCATAAAACATTATTCTGCTTCCTTTTGGGAATTCCTTTCAAAATTTATGATGAGCACCCCTCATCAGTTTTGCAGGGGTTTCTCCCTGGATCCAAAAAATCCTGAATAAAGCCTGGAGGTGGTATAATAATATTATTCTAGAAGGTGATTGAGGAGACCTCTAAGTCTAAGCCCTAAATTCATTCTCTAAATTTATAATTATGGTTGAGTTTATGTGTCTTGATTACATTTTGGTTCCTCTTAGAGGTGAAAGCGGAATTCAAGCAGATAAATGGAAATTGTATGAAAATGAAATATAATGGACAAATAAAAAAAGCCATACTGTCTCATAAAATGAGATTCTCTTAGATTTAGGTGTTCCTCCCAAAATTTTTTATGAGCACTCCAGTCAAAAAACTGCTTTGGGCAGTTACTCTGTTGCTGGGTACCTACATGTAGTGCAGTGTGAGCTCCAAACTTATGTGCTTTTAGCTTTGTGGAATTTTTGTAAGGCAAAAGCCTTTAATTCTCAGAGTTGTTTTTGAAAGAGTATTAATTTTAAGAGGAACTGGGAGGGTAATATGAATTTGTTGCATATTTTGATGCAGGTGCATATTTGAGTGGTGCTTTTAGTAATATAGCTCTTAAATGTGTTATTTGTAGATTGATAAAGATGAAGTATCTCTGCGCCGTGTAATTGGATCCAAGAAGGACCAGTATTTTCTGGATAAAAAGAATGTGACAAAAAGTGATGTGATGAACTTGTTAGAGAGTGCTGGTTTTTCTCGTAGCAATCCATACTACATTGTTAAACAAGGGAGGGTGAGTCAGATCTCAAGTGATAAATAGTGCTTCTCACTTGACACTTGTCACTTGTCTAGTGTATGTTTAACAACCACATCAGTTAAGTGGGAGCTAACACTGTTGGCAGAAAGCTCCTTGTCCATGCAGCCATGGCCCCACATGAAAAGAGGACTAGGCAGCTATCACACTGATAAAACATTGGAAAGAGGGAAGCAGAGGGGGGGGGGGGGGGGGTGCAGAAGATCAGAATGCACTAAAACCCTTACCATGCTCAAGACAGTTTACTCACACAGTTACCATTATTATACAAATTATACTGTCAAATTACAAAACCATTTGCCATTACTAATTTGAAATTACCCTATGACAACATTTTGCCTGGAAAAAGCAAATTGAAATAGTGTCTTCCTGATTGTCAAAATTACAGTTTCTAATGTCAGATTTCCCTTGCCATCTGCAGAGAGGTATAGAATCCTTTATCACTTTATACATGTATGCTGGGACTCCTTGGAAATTTCCAATATGGTTTTAATTGAAAACTATTTACAAGGTTAAATTAATTTTTAATACTTAAAAAAAGAATGATTTTGACATACAGCTGTAATTCAGTTTTGAAGTAATATATCAACAACGAGTGTGAGGGTTTCATCATCATTTTATTGTTTCAAGGTGTTTGGAACCCCTGATGGAACCCGAAGCACGAGTTTTTGATATAGCTTCTCAGTCGCGCATAATAAACAATAGATAATCAACACTTTACTGACGAGCAAAATTTGTTTGCTTTTGTGTGCAAAAGCTTGTGATTAGCACGTAGTTGGTTGTCTGCAATACCGTCAAAAATGCCCCGTTTTTTCGCAAACCATTTTGAAATGTTACGTGAATGTTACTATAAATGAGACAGAGTAATGTAAAAGCAATCAGTATTGTAGCACAGGTAACCCAAGCTCTATGGGAGATATATAGACCGTGTGACCTTTGGCAGGCAGTAGAACTAAAACTCACTGGAATCGCGCTAAATCGCTCCAAAAACCACATAGGAGAAAGAACAACAGACAGAGGACTTCAGGTAGGGTTTTTTTATTAAAAACACGTTCGCATTTTTAAATTAAAGTCGGAATCGTTTTTCCCATACAAATCCTTATAATTTCACTGTTACGCAACGGCCGCCGTTACGCTCATATTACAACACTCACACAACGCAGAACAAAGGTCATACGGTCTATATATCTCCCATAGAGCTTGGGTTACCTGTGATTGTAGTACCTAAGTTGATGACAATAAACAGCAATATTGAGAGTTTTGCTTTTGTCATTGTAATTTTGATATAAACACACGCAAAACACGGCGTGTTTTCATCTGGTGTTTCATTGGGTATCAAGACTCATCCATCTGACCAAAATAGACATCATTTATTGGGTGGTCACTTCATGAATTATTAATGAGTTTGAGAAGTTGAGTTAAGTCAGAAACATTATTTTGTTTTGAAGTGTTTTGAATTAATAATTTTTGGCCTTGTAAATAGTTTTCAAACCTAAAATTTGATCATCATGAATTTGAATTGATTGATATGTTTTAATCTTGTTTTGCAGATTAATCAACTGGCTATAGCAAAAAATCATGAAAGATTAAAGCTGTTGCGGGAGGTTGCAGGCACAAGAGTGTACGATGAGAGAAAGGAAGAAAGCAAGGCTATTCTCAAGGACACTGGTATAGCACATAATTATTATTTCACTGCAACTAATTAAACTGAATTACTAAAAGTCACCTATAGTTTCTTTCTGTTGCTTTATGTTTGATTATCATTGTTATACCACAGAATTCTTTTTCCATGTCACCCTCCCAGGGGTACTCCCTATGGTGGCCTATACCCGAAAGGGGTCCCTTTTTCAGGCTTCAGGTATATAAAAGGGTAGGGATTTCAGGAGCTGAAGTATGTGAAAGGGTAGGGAGATCTGTCATTTAGGTATTTAAAAGAGCCTTTAATTTAAGTACTTGGAGTAGATAATAATATTGTTTTTTTGGTTAGTATCTCTTCCAGTAATACTGTTCTCCCCTGATATCGTTCATTAACTGCATTAAAAGGGATGCAGTGTTCTTTAGTAGGTATGTGAAAGGGGTACCATTTGTCAATGGAAAGTATACGAAAGGGGTACCTTTTCTGTCAAAATTGTGTATAAAAGGGTAAGGGGTTGGACCTTGGGGCAGAGCCTCCCTGTATCAAACTTTGTTGAGTCCCCCCCCCCCCAGGGTCACCCTGGCCCTGGTTAGTGCCCCAGTCACACCATCCCTTCTTTCTTCTACAGTATATCCTTCTATTGTCCTTGTTTAAGTTGGTCAATTTGTTCTACTGCCCTTTATTTATCTGACTGCTTAATCACACTACACCATGCAGTCTATGGACCTCTTTCCTCAAAGCATATTCTCAGGTGGACAACACACGTTCCATGAGTAATGCACTTGCAGCTATTTATAGTTTAGATTTTTAACACTTTCATAATCTGGAAAGATGACTGTAAAACCTAGGTTAAAGTTTATGTGTCTTGGCTTTGCAGAGGGAAAAAAGGAAAAGATTGATGAATTACTGAAGGACATTGATGAACGACTGGAGACCCTTGACGAAGAGAAGGAAGAGCTAAAAGCGTATCAAAAATGGGACAAAGAACGGAGGTAATTGAAAACACTTGGGGATATTGAACATTGTCCAGTCTTACATTTTCCAAGTGCCCTCTTGTTTTTATGGAGATTTATGAAAATTAGTTAAAAGTGTTCTTCGTTTGTTTTGGTTTCACTTGGGATTGAATATTTGCTACATATCGGTAGTGTGTTTATTAAGTGTTAAATAAACTGTACATTGATTTCCAACATCCCAGGTGCCTTGAGTATACCATTCATGACAAAGAGATGCGGGACACAAGAGAAAAACTTGAACAGGTTAGCAAACTCCCTTACAACAGACCCGCAAGAATACTTCGTTCAGTTTTCTTCAAAATTAAGAAAGATGGATCCATTACATACCGTAATTTTGTTAGAAGTACAATGGCTAACATTGCAGGTCATTTTTCTTTCAGCTGGAAAATTCCAGACAACAGGAAACAGACAAAGCCAGTATGTTGCAGAAAGAAGTTAAAGAAGCTAACAATCAAGTTCAGGTTTGTTGTACATGTACTTTATCTGGCATTTTTTGGCATTTATTTTGCTGTAGATTTGTATTTCATCTGCCAATTGTTAGGTTCAGCGATGATAAAACATCTTTCATTGCTTGCAGACCTTGTCTCAGAGCTTGCGTGAAGTCATGGATCGCATAACTGCTGCAAACTCAGAGAGAAGACAGCTTGATGAAGAGTGCCAGGTCCACATCAAAGAGAGAACAAAACTGGAACTTGATATTAAGGACCTGGAGAGGACTGTGAGAGAAGACAGCTCTCTGAAGGTGATCTAATGAGATAATTATTCTCAGTACCTGCTAACTTGGTTAATACTGCATTTTTAGAGAACCTGGACAATGAACAGTACTGTACCATACAGGGGCTTAAACCTATTTCTGGATAAAATCTCCAGTCAGTGAATTGATGTGGCTCTTACTTGGAGAGTGTCCACTGATTAATAAAACCCTAGTGTGTAACAATACTTCAATGTCAGTAATGCTACAGTATCTGTCTTTTCAGTGATATTTATTTAAAAAGAAATCTAAGTGTTCGGAATCAACCTAGTGTAAATATGACCTAGCTCACCACAAGTCTACGAGATAAAATCGATATAATGGACTCCTAAATAACGAAGTCTCTGGTATAACGTAGGATATTTTTCAGTCGAGTAATAGTAAAATGTATGAAAAAGAACCCTGATATAATGAACACTGTTATAACAAACATATTTTTCCAGTCCCTTGCACTTCGTTATGTCAGGTTTCTATTATAGCTCAGTGGTTAGAGTATCTGACTGGCATGCTTTTAGCCAGAAAAATGAAAATTTGATGTCCAAGGGGCATATTTCTTTTGAATGTTATAAGAGATTAAGTGAATTTGAAACAAATTTATGCAAAAAGTGGGTGTCTGTAGGATGCCTGGACACCTTTCCAGCTAAAACTATGCTGACAGGTATGCGAGTGATATACAATTTAAGTGTTTAGAAGCTGGGTTTTATACTAAATACCTACCAACTGTCCCGATTTAATCGGAACCGTCCCGATTTTTGAGTTTCAAAACTTAAAAATATCGGGACCTTCCGATTTTCAAGAGGGAAAAAGGACATTTTCTTTTGTATCAATGTGGAACTGGGATGTTCAAGATTGGTCTTGACTCTTCTAAATACTATTGTTTTGTGCAATACATGCGGTGCTTGAGACCATTAAATAACACCTGAGAATTCTAATGCTTCAACAGTACAGTACAGGCAATATTGTAAAATACTGATGCAAAAATCCTGGAGCATCCTGGATCCTGCTCAGTGCTGGGGGCAGGACACTACCCCAGGACTGGGGTAGGGGGGGTCCCTATTTCTGATTTTATAAGGTTGGGAGATATGATACTAAGTAGAAGTCTGAAGTGTGTACTTTTACAATACATTATGAATCCTTGGCTCAGAAAGTCTTAAAAAGTATTTCCCTCAACACAGATTCAACACAGAGAACAACTTGGAAGCCTAGAGGAAACAATCCGATCAAAAGAAGAAGAACTGGCTGAGCTGCTCCCCAACTACAACCGTCTTAAAACTGAAGAAACTGAGTGCTCTTCAAGGTTGGACTTTACTACTTGTTCAAAAGGATTCTTGAACTTATGAGACAAATGATTGTTGATGCCTGAGTAATCAGAAACAGTTTTATATGCCAAAAAGGGAAATACGGGTGGGAATGAGTGGCAATTTATATTTGCTGAAAATCTGCCATATTTTTGCATTTAGGTCTGTTTTAATGTGTTTAACATCGATCCTTCGTCATTTTCTTCCCTGAAGGTTTAGTTTTAAAGAATTGTGACAAATGTTTTCTAAACCAAGATGTACATTATTTCCTTTGTTTTAGATATTTAACCATGCATTTTGCTGTTGTCTTAAAGCAAACAAGAAAGCCCATTGGGCATTTTAACCGGCCATTCTGACCCTCCCCACCCCTAGGTTTCACAAATGTTAGCGCGATCCTCTATTTAAACGAACCGGCGTGACGAAAAGTGTGATTGTGCGACACAATATTTTGACTATAACGTTACTGGATGATGTAATGCTTAAACTCTGATGACTCAGCTTATCTTTCTTATCGCTTTTATTTGTGCTGAAAAACGCAAATTCACTCAAACGTTGAATGTCGATATAAATTCATCCACAACTGAGAATGCTCACATCGGGACGACGAAGTATTTACTGTTGTACCTAGACCTTAAATACAAACAGTGAACATAGCAGTAGAATCAAAATATAACGCTTGATAAACACGAGCTCGAGCAGATCGTCAGAGTATGGGGCACGTCAAGGCATATCTCATGACGTGATGTTTAAATCCGGTTTGCTAACCCGGGAATCCCCTTGCAAAAGTAAACAAGCGAGCGGGGACGAAAGTCGCCCACGTCTTTGAAAGCTAACGCGCCTGTCGTGCCGCAATCGATTTCGCGCTCACTTGCTTGTTTTTCTTTTCCTTCACTATCTCTGAACGGAAAGAGAGACTGCTCGTAGCCTTAAGCGTACACCACACGCAAACCACACAAATCTGTCGATAATATTCAGATATTTTCGTTCTTTCAGTGCAAAAAGACTTGTAACACCTACCCTATTACTTGATCTCCTTATTTAATGACGATTCCTTCGTATCAACTTCTCGCCTCAAATAAACACTCATCTCTCTCCGTTCACAAGTCAGAACTATCATGTACTGATGGTGCAATCCACTAATATTGCATCATCATACTAGTACCAATTCCTTCTCTTCCTAGCCCACGCCGGCAAAACGCAACTGTCCTTTTTGTCTGCTGCGAAATACAAGTTAGCCAATCAGAAACCTTACAATCCACTTCGCAAACCACCCCCCCCCCCCATAAAACGCAACACAATGTTACACCGCTCCTATACAAAACGCAACTTTCAACGCAAATCACATTCACAGAAGCGTGATATGCTCCTGACATTCACAAATCCTTCTGACTCCCACATTTTTACACCCTCAAAATGTCAATCCCAATAAAAAAAAACCCTGCGCTAAAAAAATTTTCACCATAACCACTTACTAGATCAGACAACACAGCCAATTCCGCATTCCATCCTATTAGCTGCTTTACTCAATTGCGCATGCATTTTACAAGACAAATACAAAAAACCCCAAACTTAACAACCCTTCGTCGTTGATATCTTAAATACTGTAAATTAAAAGAAAAGAACACACGAGGGTAACATTCAGCAGACTAATACAGTACAACCCAAAAATAATGCACGCGCAAGAAGTGGCGCAAGAAACTCTTGCGCCGCAAGAACACGCAAGCCGGCGGAAGAAGTGAAAGTGCTATGTTTTTGCGGTTTACCCGCAAGA
Source organism: Siderastrea siderea (assembly GCA_964030785.1). Taxonomy (NCBI): domain Eukaryota; kingdom Metazoa; phylum Cnidaria; class Anthozoa; order Scleractinia; family Rhizangiidae; genus Siderastrea; species Siderastrea siderea. The sequence continues at coordinate 64,611,257 of OZ034968.1, forward strand.
ACATTCAAAGCGCAAGAAGTTGAAAATCTAGCCGCAAGAAGCTGCAAGAAGTTACTAATGTTACCGCAAGCCGCAAGAAGGCGCAAGAAGTACTGCGGGTCCAGCCGAAGAAACTTGTAGTGCTCGTGTTAGTGTGAGGTAATTTGCAAAAGTAATGAGAGCGAATGTCGCGCTCTATTCTCTTTGAAATATCGCTGAGCTTTCGAGCGATTTTTCGCCGCGTTGGCGTGACAATTCGCCAAGTCAAGCGAAAGTTCGCAAGGCTAATAAAAAACTCAAGGAAGCAAATGTTCGAACAACCGGAGTGTCGAAGAAAATTCACGTCATGAAATGGAATATCCGCCAGCTTTCCGACTGCAAGATAAAACAACCGGTAAACATGATCTCCGGCACATGACAAAACATGAACAATTTTTTTTTAAGCGTGTCTGATACGGTAATACAGGTTCAACCCAGAACTGACTGAATTCAGTTTTTTATTCCATCAAAGAAATAGAAACAAAAAAGTCCAAAAGCTATAATTGTGGCAAACTGCACGAACTCTTCTTTGACAGGCAAGACAAGACAAGACTTACACGTGCAGGAAGTCATGCCATCTCGTGGGTGAACTCGTCAAGAATCCCTGCATCTTTACCACTTTAATTTCCCAGCAAAAAAGGAATACTCGAAGAAATAGCATAGACATATGATTTCAACTACACATTCGCCTTTCGACACAGCTTGCTACCCGGGGCTTGCTGTTTTGACGGCTTAGAGAACTGCTCATGCATTGCGTTACAAAATGTCATTCATGCAAATCGTACTAAATTTGCATACGGCAGATTTGTGTTTACTCAGGTTAGAATTGACGTGTCGAATTTCTTTCAGATCGCGGAGTTTTAGTTTCCTTCAGACTTCTTTGGTTTACTTCGAAGTTTTAAAATGTGATATCGACTTCAGCGTAATGAATGGAACTGTTTTTACAAACATAATGTGTTTTTCCAATTAAGACTTTTGAACAGGTGAATGTCGGTTCATTAATAATGTGACTGATGGACTGTGCTTTGCCGTTGTTCCTTATTTAAGTGAAATAAATTGAGCGAAATCTTTCGCGCCGCTAAGCGTACCGCATGTCTGGGACTCTGGGACACATAATAAACAATAACATACGCGTGCTTCGTTTGAGTCTCGTTTCTCCCTAGCCGTTAAAAAATAACATTGAAGGCGACCAGCGTCAAATTCAGAACCTAGTGAACTCTTTATCAGATAAAAAATTCTAAACCGAAGAAAAAACTTACAAGCGACCAAATAAACAACTGATTGCAAGCTACGAAGGCAGCCGATTTCGAACGTGTGTTGCACTACAAAGTGGTCTCTTTTTTACCTTCTCCGGGTTCCGGGTTTTTAAGATGTTAGCGCAAAGAAGTTCTTGTGCTTACTTGCGGTCCGGACATCTTACCACAAAGAAGTTCTTGCAGTTTTAACTTCTAAATGCAAAGAAGTTCTTGCGGCTTGCAGTATTCAAGCGCAAGCGTCCCGCAAGTAGCCGCAAGAAGTTCCCGGCTTGCGGACGCAAAAAGAAGTTCTTGCCCGTGCATTATTTTTGGGCTGTACTGTATGCGCATGCGTCTTATATAAGACAGTACCGCTCTTGAGTGCCCTTACCACAAGCTTTACAGCACTTTGTTCGTATGTTAAGCCAACTGACTATCACGACAAAACCGTGCCCATTTTATAAACCGGTGGTCGCCATAGCGACGGCCGGTTAATGAAAGAAAATAGGCAATACATTTCATAGGTGTTACAAGATTTATTATCGGCCATTTTCCTGTTCGCATGAATTATCACAATTAAATGTTGTTGTGTAGTGTGCTCAAAATGGCCCGCTTACTGAAACAATAGGCACCAATAATATATTAAACAGCTGTTCTGGTTAATGGTTTTGGAATTTTTTTTAGTTTCTTTGAATTGCTTGTGATGCAGGCTTCTTTTTTGCTCTTAACATTAAACAATGCACACAAACCAATTCCACCTTCAGTGGCAAAGAGGCATGCTATCCTTGGTTTTAGTGCATGGTCTTTGTACAGGTTGTCATTCTAGATTTGTCATTATCACTGTTGTCATTGTTGTCTTTCTCCTCCTCCTCCTCCTCCTCATCCTCCTCCTCTTCCTCCTCATTATTATCATCATCATTGTCATCATCATCATCATCATCATCATCATCATCATCATCATCATCAGTCATCCTAATGTTACTCTTTTTATTGTCACTATGATCAAAGAGTGGTCAGGAGGAATTTTGGTGTGTGATAGCAACACTTCTTTTATTAGTGGCTTAGGCTTTTCGTTTGCCATCATCTCAGAAAATTATTTGCAAATTTTCAGGATGAAAGTATGTGAGAGGAGACGTACAGAGTTGTATGCCAAACAAGGTCGAAAAAATCAGTTCACTACAGCAGAGGCCAGGGACAGATGGATTAATGAGGTGAATTGTTCTGTGAAGTTATGATATTAAGTAGTAGGTTTCTCGATATTCTAGGTAAACTCCCAAAAGGGGGGTGAAAATGTGTTTTGTATAAATCTGCATAATATATTTTACCAATTAATTTCTTTCACTTGTCTAAATTTTCATAAATTAGTTCTAAGTGTTGTAAATTTGAACAAATTACATGTATTTTCATAAATATTTGCAGAAATATGTATGAATCTGTATTAACAGGATTAAACTAGACCTATAGCCATGGCATATTCTTCAGTGTATGTATAGTGTATGTCAAGAAGTATTTACTTTACTTGTAGGTAAAGGTCGGTAAGGTTGCACACATGCCAAGTAGGCGCACACGGCCAGAGCTCAATGCGGTTTCTGTAGCAAGAAGCAACTGAGAATATTGCTACTTCCACCTAAATGCGATGCTAGTCCATTGCAGGGTTATCCCGGCAGTATGTCGCCAGTGCCCATTTTATATACCTGGGTGAAGAGAGACAATTTGGGGTAAAGTTTCTTGTCTAAGGAAAAAAAACAATGGGAGGAAGTGGGCCTTGTACCACCAACCTTCAGATCTGAAGTTCAATGTACCAACCACTGCACCACTGTGCCCCCATACTTAACTTGCATCATGAAAGAAAGTGATGTTACTTAGAGATGTGTGTGCTTTACTGAAAATTTTTATTGGGATGCATGCGTACTGTTTACATTACACCAATGTCAACACAGAAATTGTTACATGCTCATCATTTTTGAGGCATCTAAGGTTAGTTAAAAGTATGTGCTAGCTCACGATACCTTTTAAATATTGTTTTACAGGAGAAGAGTTCTCTTTCAGAATCAATAGCAAACAAAGAATCACAGGTTTGTAGAGAATTGTAGAGAGTTGTGAACACCTTGTGTAGTGTTTATTTCAGATAAACACTTGTAACTATAAATCTGTCTTTTATCATTTGATAGCCAGGCAAGCTGTTTTGATGACAAAATTACACACTTTTCTCTAACAGATTGCTGCTATTCGAGTGGATGTTGAAAAATTAAGGAGTGCCGTGCAGGAACTGACCGTTGAAATACAGGTGCTTATTAGCTTTAGTCCAATGAATTTATTGAGTTTTAAGTTTGTCCCTGTGAAAGGCAAGATTAATAGGAATTTTGATGTCCTCTTTTAAAATGCTATGGAACTTGCTCAAATGATTGCGTACGTTTTTAAAAATTTTTTTTGCCTATCACTTTTGTTTAGGAAAGAACAGACAATGCAGACAAGAGAAGACAGGATATTGAAAAAGCAAATAAAAAACATGCGGAGTTGAAAAAGAAGAGAGATAATGCAACAAACACTAGAAAGTAAGAGGATATTTTTATGATAAAAGCAGGGCCTGAAAAGTCCTGTCTGGTCGTTTAGAACTAGTAGATTTTGCAGCGGAGCAAGCAGCTTTTCCTCCCCAGACGACCAATAGCATCGCAAGTTCGTCAACCAATCAGGGCAACCTATAATATCTGCTTTCTGTCATAACAATTTTTTCCTGATAGAGAGCTGTGGAGAGAAGAAGCTGCAATAGAACAAAGCGTGCAGAATACAAGAGAAGAACTGAATAAGACTGAGAGGAATTTAAGAAGCACTGTTAGTAAAGTAAGTACCGTTTGTTCACCCTTTTGACTGCTGTGTGGATGTGTGGAAGTTAGCCTGTCACAAAGCAGGAGTTCTACCTTGGGGAAACTTATGCAGTCGAACCCTACAAGTGCTCGGTGCAAACTTTTTCCCATACTAGTGGGCTAATAAGTTTAAAAAAGAAGATGTCAGCTAGAGCAAGTTAAACTAGTCTGGAAATTTGTCCCCCCCCCCCTCCCCATACTCCCTTTTTTCTACCCACTCCTTTGCTTTTCTCCTGTCCCCTCAAGCTGACAGACTATAAACATTATATGTTAAATGGAATGAAGAAAAACAAATGGAATTTGTGTACTTGGTGTTTTATTTAATTGTTTAATGTGAAAATCAACTTACAATACAACAAGGGTTAATGGTACTCCACTGTTCAATTATGCACTTGCAGCCATCTTAGAGCTGCAGAATTCCCTGTGCAAGCACGACCTTGGTTTGCTACTCTGCTCAACCAGTTAAACAATGGCAGGTTGTCTGTGATTTGTGGTATTGTCATTGTTTTTCCAGCATGTCAGCAATGGTATTGACACCGTGAAGAAGATAGTTCAGGAGAGGGGCATTGATGGAGTTCATGGACCACTTATTGAGAACTTCCAGTGTGATAAACAGTTCTTTACTGCTGTTGAAGTCACAGCGGGAAACAGGTAAGCATCTGACACAATATTCCAGACTACATAGTACTGTAAATGACAGATGAGCAATTACATCATGACTTTGTCAACTAATCAGGTGAATAAGCAGAGACTTACATGGATAGCATCTACTGAAAAGTCACTTTTCACTTGACTCTGATGATGACTTCTGCTCAGGTTGTTGAAACAAACAGTCCTTCTCAGGACTACACTCACCCGACCATACTTCACGACGATCGTACTTCACCAACTTACAAGACTACATAATGTTTTCAATGTTATTTAACCATTTATAAAACTATAATGAATTTGTTTACTCTTAATTTACAGGCTCTTTCATATCTTAGTGGATTCTGATAAAACTGCAGCACAGATCCTGTCCATCATGAATAAACATAAACTCCCAGGAGAAGTTACATTCATGCCACTAAACAAACTACTGAGCAAAGAGCAGCAATACCCCACCACACCAGTAAGCTTCTCTTTTATTATGACTGTCTTACGTCAATAAACCCAGGCCTTACTACCTACCGTAAACACCGGCGTATAAGCCGCACCTATTTACCCTAAAACTTCGCTCAAAATCAGGGGTGGGGCTCATCTGCGAGAACATCTGGAAAAAAATCTCTAATCTTCCAAATCCTCAAAACACCAAAATAAAGTCAAAAACGGTATCACGCTATTTTCTAGAACTCGCGTGGTAAATGGCCCACTGTTTCTCTGTTGTTGACAACTTTGATGGCAAATTTGACAAAGCAATTATCGAACTCCCTTTCACAGGCGAGTTTGTCACCGATGGATGGCTTCCAAATATCCTTGTAAACCTGCATGGAAGCCACGAACAGCTAAAGAAATTGCTAAAATTTGCTTTGCGAATTGAACGAAGCGACAACACTTGTCACCAGTTTCTCTCTTCTCATCGAATACCTGGCTGCTAAGCCACGATATGCAACGGAACGTCCGAACGAACTTACTCACAAATTTTTCGGACTTGAATAGCTTTAACTGGAAAAATGCTGGGGAAAAGTTCATCGGGGAAAGTGGTCTTGTGTTCAAATACGTTTTTGTACCTTTTTTATACTTGTTATAAGGATTGAAATGCGTGTTTGAGTCTTATTCAGACTACAAATTGAATCACCGATCCGCCAATGTGTTCATTAAATGAAATGACTCGGCTATGAATTTTTGACAAAAAACTTTTTTTTCAAAACTTGAGCTTCTAAACTCGGGGTGCGGCTTATCTGCGAGTGCAGCTTATACGCCGGTGTTTACGGTAAAATGTTTGTTGAACATTTGCTTGGGTTGTACAGTACAATCTTATCATGAGTGATTGGTAATTACGACTGACTTTCATGTGCAATTTTCTGTTGCATGAACGCATGGAGTTCAAATAACTGGTTTATTTAATTGATTTTGGACTTGCGCCAGCTGTTTTGAAAAAGTAGTGCAGCTAAGAGAATTTAAATTTCCAATATGTGAAATTCACTGTATGACCTCCTTTTGTGAAAAACAAACTGTCTTGTTTTCTGTATTCAACAATTACAACACAAATCAGAAGACGTGGAGCAGTAAACTCGAAGGAGTTGGAGATGTGATTGTTTTTTGCCTTCTCCATAAGGTAGATTTCACACCTGACATTAGTCAAACATCCTAGTTCATTCAAACCAGTGCAAATGACGTAAAGTTTGTGCCTTAGTTTATGTCCAGATCATTGCTAAGTCAAGGGTAGGCAAATATGTTTAGCCAGTTGGCCCCATAAATATCCAATGTATTTCTCATTTGGCCATTTATAAAGCAGGTATGCCCACCCATTGTATGTTGTCATTTCTTATTATTTTTTCCAGGATGCACTTCCAATGATAAATAAATTGAGGTTTGACGAAGCATTCAGGCCTGCCATGCAACTTGTTTTTGGTAAAACTCTTATATGCCGCAACCTTGAAGTCGCTTCACAGTTTTCCAAAAGTGAGAATCTTGACTGCATTACCCTAGAAGGTATGTTCCCAGACATTAAATAGTGTTAATTTAGTAGGGCAAATACAACTTTGTGACTAGGTCCTCAGTTTCTTGAAACAGGGATGCAGGGCTACAGACTAACAGTATCCAACTAGCCAAAGACCGGTAAAAACTGAGGATAGTCTGCTGGGTCTTTGGTTAAGAGAGAACAGAAAACACTACTTACATCCAGTTGAAATCAATTTCGTGAAAGGTCCAGACCATTTAAAACCTTCCATCTGGGTTGAACCTTGACCTGGGCCCAAACTATATTCCTGTACACTATAATTCAAAACTTCTTTTTACAATGATTTGTTCACGAAGTCTTGCTGAGATTTCAGCCCAGGCTTAAAACCTCTGTGTTATGGGACCCTTAGTGCAGGGTTTACATGCAAGTGATTATTTTTAGGTACCAGTAAACATTTTGCTGACATGGATTGCAACTGAGTATTTATTTAAGAGTGGTAGCAAGCTAAGATGATGGTGACAGCCTTATTTGATTTTTGTGTTTGTTTCTGCAGGTGATCAGGTCAGTCGACGAGGTGCACTGACTGGTGGTTACTATGGAAACAGAAGGTCGCGTCTGGAATTGCAGGATAGCATCTGGCAATTACAGGAAAAAGTAGAAGGAGAAGAAGCAAGAAGAGATCAACTAAAGGGGGAACTAGAAAGTATCCTTTAAAACAGTGTTCATAACTGTGCGATACATCTTAAGGACGTTCGTGCTAATTGTTTCTGCGTATCCTTACTGCGCACACAATTCACTGCCACGTCATGCATTGAGCACGCGCGTTGTTGAAGAAATGTGAAGATATATAGCGCTAGTGGGCACTTTAGTATCTATGCACAGGTTTAACTCTCTTAAACGTGCAGTGACCCCATATTTTCTTTTGATAGATCACTTTCTCTGTCAATTATCTATGTTTTGAGAAAAATTAAAGAAAATCTGTATTGTGGAAGTTTGATTTTTTCAACTTTTCTGCCCTCGCATCATCGAATTATGCTATTATTGTAGCAGCATGGTGTTCGCAAAAGTCCATCTTAGAGGATGAGTTTAACTAAAAGGATGACACCAGCTCACATTGTTTACTTGACAGACCTACTTAAATAAAATTTGACTAAGAAAGTGGGTCTACAGCGAATCATTTTTAATATTTTTCAACTAACAAGCACTGAGGCCATGTCGAGTTGCGAAGGCTGATTTGTCAAAATTGGGGTAGTTTTCCACGCGCTTTATTTTGAAAACGAAGTCGGTGACCCCCCCAATTTTTTTGCATTTCTGGCATAGGTAACTCATTATCTAACTGTAGCCAAAGTATGAAAAAAATCTGTGTTGTAGAAGTTTTTCGCGCGAACATCCTTAAATCAAACTGCAGGGCAAATTGAAAACAAAATGAATCGAATTTTAGACCAAAACAGGGCATGTACCGTACACTTTTGAGGGCTCACATTAAGTGTTAACTGATTTTCTGGTTCAGGTAGATTCATAATCACTTGCTCCATATAGGTAATCGCTTTACTTGCCAATTGAATATACACTGTAAGCTAAACCAGACAGTGTGCTGCAAGCATCTATGGTTCTGATAAAGTTGCCCTAAAAGTACAGTAAGCTGAAATTTAAGTGCACTTAAGTGACACATACCTCAATAGGCTATTAAGGGGAACCCGCTAACTCCTTCCTGGAGTCTGTTATACAGCCAGAGTTGATTTTGAGCATGGCTGTTTTAAAGAGAGGTCAATGTGTACAATCTTTCCTTTGGCTTGTGAAACATCACTCCATGACCAGTTGATAAATCAGAGAACAGCCTAAGTGAGTCCTTAACAGATGTTCAGAAATTGATTCTGAAGTAACTGTTGCACTGGGAGAGTTACAAAAGGTAGAAACACAACAAGTGCAGCTGAGGTGAGTTGGGTATAACCAAGTCAAATCCCCAGTTAGGATAAACTCCAGAAGAATTTTTTTTGTAGCAACAAATTTATTGGAAACAGCAATAGCAGTTCATTGTGCTCAACAAGATGCATTGTAACCACTATCAATTTACTGACAAACTTGTTTGCCATCAGAGTGAAAGTTTAAAAAAAGGAGAAGCCTTGAAACAGGGATCTTAGAGGGATCTTTCCTAATTTAGTGTGATGCTCTTTCAAGCTGCTTGTCCAAAGGGACTTGTTTGTTCATTTTGCTGTTGTGCATCCTGTTTATTAAACATGTGTCAGAGATGTGTAATGGAGGAAAACCTTAAAGTGTAGTTGGCTGATGCATTTGTGAACATTGTGTAGTTTTATCTAAAGCTGACATTTATTGTGACAAGATAGTTAACCCAGCAACAAAACACTTCGCAGGGAAACGTATGACAAACAGAAAATTGATGTAAAAGCCAAGACACAAGAAAAGAAAACAGCCGAGCGAACCTTGGATGCAAAAGTAAGTTATCATCTTTCTGTAATGGGGTTGGCTTTTCTGTTGCATGCACTGAATAACATTACTTTTTCTCGTAAAAAAAAAGAGAGAGATTGCTATTTGGTAGAACAGGAAGATTTGATTCAGACCAAACCAGCTCAACTACTTATAAGTCTAATAAAATATAAAAAATTTAAAACATCAACAGGCAAACCTACATTTGAATGTTAATTTTTTAGAAAATAAAACATCTGCTTTTTTGTGGTGACCTTACAAGTGAGTGAGAGATTACATATTAATTACTTACAACACTCTCTTATAGGAACAAGCATTGTCACATCTCGAGGTAGATCTAAAGTCCATGCGCAGCACCATGAAAGCTTTAGAAGATGAGCTGGGGACTGCTTTAGTCTCTCAACTTAACACGCAAGACCAACAAGAGGTACCATTTGCTTCTTTACCATTTACCATAGGTGAAATTGTACAGAAGACACACGTGAAGATAAGAAGAAGTAATCAGTACTTTTGCTCCAAGGCTGACCCCACGACAAAAGATTGGATTTGAAGTTATCCAATTTCAATTAAAAAGACGCTTCATGTTAGTTCAAAACAAAATGGCGCCTGTTTTTAGCATATTTTTACGAGATTTGACATTAATTTTCTTGAGAATAATTGAGAATTTAATCGCTGGGTCACTTGGAGAAGTGAATTAAGGGGAGATGTTTCAAATAGCATTGAAAATGTTACTGTGCTGTGAGTGATGAGTAGCTTTTTAGTAAATATTTTTTGCACTTATTGCTCGAACGTTGAGCGGAATCCATCTTAATATCCCAATTTCTTTAGCTTGAAGCGGCAAAGAGTATTGCTACACCCTCCTGTTTTCCTAGTTTAAAAGCATTTTTGCACCGGTTTTAAAGGTAAATTTGAATTAAGCAAAGGTCAAAATGTGAAGGGAAAGAATTTATGGGATTGTACATTGAAAACAAAATTTATACACACTGCCCATTGCACCACTGCTGTTTAGCCTCTAATTTTTTTGCCTTTATATTGTTCAAAAGTTCCTACATTTTCATGCAAAAGAAACTCCTTGTCATTTCTTATTTGCCAGGTTGATGATTTAAACAGTGAAATCATGACTCTTCAAGAAAGGTTAAAGGCCTCTCTGTCAAACAGAACAAAGGTAGGTAATTCCAAAAAGCCCAGTGTGTCAAAAGTTGTATATGAAAAGGGAAAAGGTGTGAAAGCAGAGATAAGCGCAGATTGCTTTGTTAGAAGTCAAACATGCACTCTCTTTATTTCAGCTTGAAGCCAAGAAGAATACTTTGGAAAATGTTCTGAACAACAATCTAAAGAGAAAACGAGACGAGCTGAAGCAGGTGAGTTGCCTGTGTGGCTGAGCCATGCATATGACGTCTTTGGTTAGAACGTTTCCAAGGCTTCTTAACCCTTTAAGCCCCAATAGTGACAAGCATCTAATTTCTCCCTACAGTATTACTACTTGATCAAACATACAGGTCATGAGAATAAAGAAAATGATCACCCATGATCAAATGTCTTGATTTTTAATCAAATTTTCCCAACGAGTAACATAAGAAATGTAGAGAGAACAGTGAGGAGAATATGAATATTAATATTGAGGCTTAAAGGGTCAAGAACCCCAAAGTTCTGTGGGAGGCTTACCAGTCTTAATGGTCCCACATTAATTCAGCATTATATTTCATGCAGGCTTTGGACGAAATCTCACTTGAGGACCGCAACCTACAACTAGAGACCCTTAAGGGTGACTTACAGACAGTTATTGATGCCATATCTCAAAGTTCAGCAAAGCAGAAGGGTATGCAATAAACCTGTTGTGATATGTACAATGAAACTCAGCTTATGTGAAGGAATGTGGACAAGACTTTTAATGTTAAGTTTTGAATTTGTTGTTGTTGAAAAACAAATACTTTGTTTTTGTGCTGTGGTAAATACTGCTAATTTGAGGGTGTTGAAACTGAAAGACGTCCAAATAGCCCCACCCCCTCCCCTCAAAAGAAAAAGTAACTTTTTTAGAAATATATTTTTGGATCTGAAAGGTGCTTGCTTGTAGCACGTTGTATATTATTCTCAAAGTTCAAAACTTATAAACGTTTTAACCCTTTTTGATGATTTTAAACATGACTGTTACTATTGTTATTACTTTTAGAACTTGAAAAAGAAATCAGCGAACTTACAAAACAAAAAACAGAGAAGCAGGCAGCACTGGACGAGTGGAAGGTAATGGGTACTGCCAAATCACGCGTTATGTGGAACGTTGGTTTCATGCATGCAGACAATTTCTCTCACCTGAGCAACAAAACTACCCGAGTAGACCTAAACTGAACCCTATGTACAGTTGCCGATATCTGAAGGAAAAAACCCTCTTGCAAATCACACTAGCTGTGTTAGGAGTTTTCCAATTGAATCTTGTTTTGAAACTGGCTTTTGAGCTATATTCAAAGACATTTTTGGAAATCCTTGATTCAACTTTGGCAACCTTTGAACATCGTCAAAACTTCTTGTGTTTGATGATCAAAATGTATTTTATCATCGTTGTTGTCGTCATCATCATCGTCATCATCATCATCGTCATCATCATCATCATCATCATTGTCATCAACTTTGAAGTCTGCCTTGGCAGTAAACTTATCAACTGACTTTTATCTTGTCAGAGTGCGGAAAAGCAAAGAATGGATGCCATCAACGATGATGCCAAACAAATGGAGAAACTTGCTCATAAAAGAAGTCTTCTCATGAAGAAGGTAAGCCTCGTGTTGTTTGGTAACGTATTTTAAGATGCAGTAGAATCCTGATAACTTAAAATCCCAATATCAACGGGCATATTCTCCATGAGCACTGTGTTCCATGTTTCTTTTGGTATTAGTGTCCAGTTAAGTGCATTTGAGACACCTTCTGTTGTGAGCATTTTTCTTATTCCCATGACCTTGCGTCTGATCAAATAATGGCACTGTAAAAAAAGAAATAAGATGCTTGTCACTACTGTGGCTTAAACAGTTGAGATATTGGGGATGAAATTGCCAGTGCCTTCTGTGAAACAAGCTTGTAGTGTGTTGTGCTAGTAGTTCAACATTTTAACTCATTTTTCATTTTCAAGGCCTACTCAGCCAAAATACTTTATTTGAACAACAGAAAATGGCCAGATATTTGTCGTTTTGCATAGAAATCTTGTGATTCCCTGCAGTTACGTCGTGGAGTGGGACTAGGCAATACTGAAATGAGAGAGAGAGAGAGAGGTGTGCTTTTGGTTTGACTGTGTGATAAGTTTGGGTTGTAGGGGAAGGAGGGTTCCAGTCGTAGAGATTCTACTGTATACCCAATGTACATCTGTGTCTATTGATATGTGCCACAGTAAAAGAGAAAGAGAGAAAAGAAAGAAAAGGAAAGCTTTTGGTTAGCTAGTAACATTGTGTAAAGGGAGATGTCGAATGCTTAAATATCATGAATGGCGTTTAATCTGAACAGAAAGAGGAATGCACCAAGAAGATCCGTGAATTGGGCTCCCTTCCCGCAGATGCATTTGACAAGTATCAAAAAACTCCAGTTAAGACGGTAAGTAGAATCCTCGAGGTTTACAAATTGAGACTGTACTTTCAACATTGCAAGTTTCTGCTTTGAAGAATAATCTCTTTTTCATTAATTTTTGCAGCAAAGCCTATTTTCGAACAAACTTTATGAGCAGGGTTTGTACGAGTCCTTGAAATCCTGGAAAGTCCTGGAATTTCATTCTGGCATTTTCCAGGAGTGGAAAATCCTGGAAAATTAATGCAGGTCCTGGAAAGTCCTGGAAAGTCCTGGAAATCTATAAACTCTTGTAAAAAAAATTTTCTTTCAAAAGAATTTTCTGCAGTATTATTTTTGGATATATATTTCGTAAGGGTCTGTTGCTTCAATCATTGTGCATTGGGAGACCTGGAAAAATCTACCTGAGTTCTGGAGAAGTCCTGGACAAGGCCTGGAAAATTGTTTCTGAAAAAGGGCACGAACCCTGTATGAGGTCTAGGATTTAACTAAACATGTAACGCGTTGGCAGAAAACAAATTCCTCTGTGACAAGCCCACCCAAGAAATATAGAGCGCCTTATAGAAACTTGTGAGAGTCTCGAAACTTCCCATAAACAAGTAGACAATAACACATGAAAAGCTGAATGAAGGACGTGAAGGAATACCAAAGTTCTTTTAGTCATGAGAAATAATGTACTACTGCCCCTGTGTTTAGTGTAAACATAGCTAAACATTTCCATCCATCACCCCAGTGATCAGTTAATAGGTCATTGTTATTGTACTCATCAGCTGTGGAAGAAGTTACACGAGTGTAATGAAGAGCTGAAAAAGTACAGCCATGTAAATAAGAAGGCATTGGACCAGTTTGTCAACTTCTCAGAACAGAAAGAAAAGTTAATGAAACGAAAAGACGAACTAGACAAAGGATACCAGGTAAACAACTAACATTAACACTGATGTCCGAACATGTTTTTGAAGAATGTATGGGCTTACGCTTGTTCAGAATAAAGGAGCTGCTATTGGAGACATATTAAGGGAGGGAGAGGTAGGGTGGGGCAAGAAATGAAAGATTGTACAGGCGAAAATATTCAGATGTAGCATAAAGCGGTTCTGACGAGCTTTTGTATACCAGTTTGCAAAAAAGTAATTAAAAAGGTACAAACGTTGGTTTCTTTTATACCTTTTACTTTAAATTAGAATCACATCACTTGACTATTTTCGAGGAAAAAGAGTTTTACATTATTTTGCACTTTTATTGTTTCTTCCAAACTTATGTCCTCTTTGTTTCATTTTACCAGTCAATTGTGGACTTGATGGATGTTCTTGAGCAACGTAAACATGAGGCTATCCTGTTAACCTTTAAGCAAGTAAGTTTCATATCTGCAACTTTCTGAATGTCGTGAAGTGTTTGTGAGTTTTAAACTACCAAAAAACCTTTTCCTCTAAGAAAGTAACTGAGCATTTGTTGGGGCCAAAATAACGTAATAATGAAGTGCCGTTTTCCGGGGTTCCACTGTAGTATCCATCAGGTGCACCTTTTTAAGTGTAGACCCACAAAACCTCTTTGTCCTTTAATTGACTGTTGTGTTTGTTGTATCAACAGATGTCTCACTATTTTAGTGAAGTATTCAAGCAGCTTGTTTCTCATGGGAAAGCCACTTTGGTAATGAAGACAGACCCAGTGGAACAACCGGTAAAAAAATCAAATATTTCTCCCCATTACTGCAGGCTACAGGCTACACTGGTATCACCGATTTGATCACGAACCTAACTTGGAAATGAGCCAATCGGCAGATCTATCCACTGTCCTTATTTCCAGCAGCGTATATCTGGTCAGGTCACTGACTTTTTATTCTGCGATATCAGGAAGGCTTGCAAAATTCAGACATCATTGCAAAAATTATTGATGAAGAAGGGAGCCATTTGTTTAACATTTGGCTATCAGAAAAAAAAAATTTCGTTTGGCAAACAGAACAAACAAAACAAAAACAAAACAAAAAACTAGAACAACAACAGCACAACTTCGCGCCCAAATCTCGACGTTTCTGCACTAACACGTGACACTTGTCTCATGAGTGTCATATTTTTTTTAACTCGCTGAACTGCTGTCGTAAACAAGCGTTCTAAAAATGATCCAAAACCAGTAACGTTAAGTGCCTTCCGTTATAATGAAAAAAAAAGCGTTATTGGTAGTGTTGTAGGAACACTATGGAAAATGGGTTCCTCTTGAAAGTACAGATAATCAAAATGGTCTTGTAGAACAACGAACGTGTGGCATATTTTGACACGAGGAAAGTCTTTTGCAGGTAAACAATTTAATTTTATCTTTGTACTGTAGAAACCGTTTGAATCATTCTGTTTTCATTGGGATGCCATGCTCGCTAGGTTTTTTGTGTCTTGGCCTGACTGCTTCTCGTCAAGGTACCACATCGTGGCTCAACCGAACTCGCCTCATGTGTCGCCGTAGGTAATTCATCAATCCCCAGCGTTGGTTAACTCCTGGCTCTTAGTTTTACTTTCAAGTTTTTTTTCTTTTCTTTTTTTTTTATTTATTTTTTCCAAGCCGTGTCCTTTGAGAGTATTTTTCACTCAATTCCCTTTTTTCCACCTCGTAGGAAGAGGAAGACAGCGAGGCATCTTCCCAGCAATCTACAGTACCTCTTGTGGATCAGTTCACAGGGATAAGTATCAAGGTACTGACTGTGCTATCTAACATGACGTTCCTGTTGAAGCCGGGAGCATGAAGGGATTGCACTTGTAACTAGGAGCTTAACTGTGTTCCATGGCATAAGGCAACAAGCAGCAGTACTCCTCCTTTCTGGTGGGATGCGAGTCCATTGTAAGGTTACCCACCCAACCCCCCCAGTTTTCCTAAGGTTCACGGGTATCAGGGGCGGACGGAGGATTTAGTGATAGAGGGGGCCGAGAGTCATAGTATAGTGGCAATATGGGCGCTCTTGCGCCCATGCGGAGTGCCAACGGTGCGACTTTCTAGGGGGGCAATTGAAGTTCTCTGAGATGCAATCTAGTGCATTCTGGATGCTTAAATTTAACAAATGCCTGGATTCCATATTGAACACGTAATGCTGAAATATTTAAAAAACACAGGTGTGTTTGGTCAAAGAAGTAATTAACACTTTATGATGCTAGCAGGGGCCATAGAGCACAACCTCCCGGCAAAGGCGGCAGCATTTTCTCCCCAAAAAATTGACAAATCTAGTTTCTTTGAGACGGGTATTTACTGCATGCATTCTGGGAGCATTGGTCATTTGCGACTAAAAATGTAGGCTTTGGACACAGATTCTAACAGGATTAATAAAAAAATTTGAACAAACGAAATGCATCCGAAAGAACAGCCATTGCAGGGGTTCAAGAACAAACATAAGAACGTTAATTGCTGGGGATTGATAACTGTCATCCTTCTCTGGTTGCGCTTGACATAGCCGTCAATAATTGCATCATAATCCAGAGCCATGTCCTTGTGAACAAAGAGCAGAAACAGTGCGTTCAGGCGGTCTATCTAAAGTAACGAAGCACGAAGTACCATCCGACAGACGTTGGTTACAAAAGAAAAAAAATTTCCGGACAAAAGGGGGGCCGCGGCCCCCTCGGCCCACCCCTAAATCCGCCCCTGGGTATTCATTAAGACATATAGCTAGTGAGAGACAGTGTAGCCAATGTTACAGTGCTACGTCCTGGGAAATGAGATCTATACCCCCTATCTCCCAAGGACCCTCTTGACACAGAAGCCATGAAAACGTTGTAAAGACTCTGTGTAAACGGCAAGGTTACAACGCGCAACATTGTAAGTTTTTTGACCCAGGGAAATGACACGTTTAAGACACCTGGCCGCGAACCACCAACCTTGACGTTGAAACTCTGACCAACTTGCCACCAGCCCCCCTAGAACACAAAAAAGCGTTTCTAAAGGCCCCTGCAAACGAGGAAACATTGTTGCAGAAACATTCTTGCAGAAGAATGTCTCCCTAAGTGTTTCTCGCGTTTGCGCGGACATTTGTTGCGGAAACATTTTCTGTTTCCCAGAAGCAAAAGATGTTTCTGATTTTGTTTTCAGAAACACTAGGTTTCCGCACCAAATGTTTCCCCGTTTGCGCACCGAGGAAACAATGTTGACTAGATCCAGGGTCGCGCGGGCTGCATTTCTTAAATTGCGCGCGCGCAAACGTTTGTTTTCAGTGAAATGCGTATTTGTTTGCACGGCAAGAAAACATTGTTTCCCGCTCGTTTGGAAACGTTTCCGCGACAATGTTTCCGCGATTGCGGGGGCTTTAATAGCCCTTTTCACAGATAACGTTTTGTATTTGCATTACAATACAATCGAATGTGGGCTCGAGACAAACTCGGGCAATTAAGCAGTTCATTAAATGGAAGACCATCGTAGATGTACCCGCAACTGAGTTACCAAGCCAACTAGGAGCTGCTCATTGTGTGAGCAAAATTTATTTCGTTCGTGAGTTCGTGAAAGGTGAATATATTGAAGAGAACTTATGAAAAATCATATAATTTTGGTTTCTGCCCAAATTGCCTTACTTCCACCGTCATTCAGTTTGTTGGACATCATGCAACTCAAAAGCGTTAGGCTAGTCTGACATTCGAGTTTCGTCGATGTGTTTAGGTGTCATTCACTGGCAAGTCAGCAGAGACTCGCGAAATGAACCAGTTATCAGGCGGGCAGAAGTCTCTTGTGGCCCTGGCTTTGATATTCGCTATTCAGAAGTGTGACCCCGCACCTTTCTATTTATTTGATGAGATTGACCAGGCGCTGGATCCGCAGTTCAGAAAAGCTGTCGCAGGTACTGTGCGTGTCATTTACTAAAACCAAGGAACACCCTTAAAAAGCTAACATATGGCGTTGGCCTAGACTTTAACTTCTACCTTAACTTGAAGCTACTAACCGCGAATCCCTAACACTAACCGTAGACTAACCGCACTTTAAAGTGTTCGGTTTGCCAGTTCGTTGTTCGGGCAGTTGCGGTTTGTGTCGGGCAGTACCGTAACCTCAGGTTGTACTTTCCCCGGTTATTTAGTTCTTGGCACCTCTGGGAGGAAGGAGTTTCCAGTTGTGTCCTATTTGTCGCTTGAGCCTTTTGCTCACCGATTTTACTTCACTCTTTTTTCTAAGGGTAAGAAGTAAAATAAATGGACGTCTCTATGTCATCATTATCGCATATTTTTCTTCCTAAAGCCCTGAGTGTATATCGAAACATTCCGTTGTTTGCAAGTCAATTTGGGTATCTGTGTGTTGTTTTTTTAGAAATGCTTCGTAAGTTGGCCGAGAAAGCACAGTTCATCACCACTACTTTCAGACCCGAGTTGCTGGAGTCCGCTGACAAGTTTTACGGCGTCAAATTCCGAAACAAAGTCAGTCACATAGACGCCATTACCGCCGAACAAGCAAAAGATTTTATCGAAGACGACGCCCAGGAAAAGTGAAGACGGTACACTGTTCCTTACTCGACGTCAAAAGTTACCGTTTCTGTTGCCTCTAGTCAGACATTATATCGTGTACAGCAAAAACAAACATTTATGACCGAGATTATCAGATTTTGTGGACGTTCTTCAGAAGATTCACATCTTATTAAAGTGTTGATTAGATCAAATAGCGCAAATGTTAAACGTTATAGCGCAATTGTAATATCCACCGTTGTCAATAAAAGTGTTTATCATACCATTTTACTCTCGAACTCTATTCTCAATGACGTGGAGCTTGTAGGTAATATAGTATGATAGCCGCCGATTTTTGTTTAACGAGATCAAAGTCAGACCTGTGGTTTAACCCTTTAAGCCCCAATAGCCGCATGCATATTCTCCTCACTGTTCTCCATTTATTTCGTATGTTACTAGTTGGGAGAATTTGATTAAACATCACATTTCATGTCTGGTGATCATTTGCTATATTCTCATGACCTGCATATTTGATCAACTGGTGATATTGTAGGGAGAAATTAGATGCTTGTCACTCTTGGGTCACTCCACACACCTTCTAACCTTCTAAAGGCTGTTTTCGGTAAATGACGCAAACACATTCTGGTTGACCAGTTTAATTTCCACTTTAGCCACTCTTGTCAAATCCTGTCGAAACTTCGTTTTAATACTGTCATTTGAGTTTCGCGATATGGACCACCCTAATACACACGAATACAATTTTCTTACACGAATACAATTGAACCAATTGATCCCTCCAAACCCACTCCCGCCCAGATAGGATGCTAGTTCATCGCATGTTTATAAGGTGAAGAAAGACACTGGAGCAGGTTTTCTTGTATTATTATGGCGACATGTTATTTTGCTTCACTAGAATAAAGGTTTGCGCCGTATATAGTACGTTTTAGTTTTAAATTATTACATCCAGTTCGAACAAATTAACCAGTGACGCTGCTAGACAAAGCAGCAACTCCTTAAAAGAAGTGTTAGTCCAAACTTGGAGAGTTCAGTTGATCTTAAATAAGGTCGAAGGAAAAGCTCAGTATATGTAATTTTTATAAAAAAAAGTGTTTGGTGGCAGCGAATTAGAATTTACGCGCAGTGCCTGTCTGCAGAAATTAAGAAATTAGAATACTGCTTTCGCTGGGGACCAGGGAATTTGTGAGTGTGAGTTCGAGTTTACTAGGGTTGGGGTTCCATTTACGAAGAAATAACTACTGATATTCGTACCGAATAGTTCGGACATTCATGGTTAGGAACAATTTTAGTGGTTAGCTTTCAGATGAGGTTAGCGAATATGTGATCAATCACTTGCGTATTGTGTCTCGCAGATATTGATCGTTGCGATAGCCTGCGTAGCAAGCGTTTCCGTAAGGTTTTCCGCACGTTCGAGGCATTTTTTGTTTTTTAGCCGCGCGAAAATTGGGGCGAGCGCAAAAAAGTGCGTGACGCACTCCACGCACTTTTTTGCGCCCGCCCCAATTTTCCCGCGGCCAAAAAAGCGAAAAGTGCATCGAACGTGCGGAAACGCTTGCTACGCAGGCTATCGTTGCGATGATCTTGGTGCAATCTGTTTTTTTACAGTCAAACGTGTTTTACAGGGTCACCCCTTCGGGGCCACCCTTGGGGAATGGCTAGCTGACCTCTTGATAATATTTTTTTGCACATTTTGTGCTGTGCGCATTTATGGGACCTGGGCGGTTAATCTGCCTCGTGCCCAGGGTACGAGGCAGGCGGCTAGTTTTTTTTTTTTTTTAATATACTCAACAAAAGAGCTAGTTTACAAGACTAATACAAAGCATAAACACAGGAGCTAATTTACAGAACTAATACAACACTTACAAAAGAAGGACTTAATTACAACTGAAACAATATAACACCTTACTTTGACAACAGGGCAAGTAGGATTATACAGTCAAAGTAAAATGACAAAAATAAATATACCTTTACAGTAAGCTCAAATGAAAAGGATAAAACAGACAAAAAAGTGTTTGGGGAAAAAAAAAGCACCTTAACCTGGTTCCTTTATTTTGATAGTGGTGCAAAAGCTACCGCATCGCTTATGCAGAGAGTGGTCCACTTTGCTTCATATTTTTTAAAGCTAGAGTTTTTAATAGCCATTTGTCTTTCACATTTGACTCTACTTTCCAGTAAGGCAAGAAAGACCTTTATGCTAGGAGTCTCTGACAGATTTCTTGCGAGGTATACATGATATTTAGCAATAAGAAGATAGTGATTAAAAGCGTGAAGGCTGGTGTTCTCAGGTCTGTATCCATAAAGGATTTCCGACCAAGTAGGATTGAAATTTTCAGAGCGATTTGTATTCCACCATTCTATGACGTCTTCCCAAAAAAGTTTAACTTCGGGGCACTCGCAAAACCTATGAAGAAGTGTTTCATTTTGACAGCGGCAGTGTTCGCAGTGTGGTGACTCTTTTATTTTCATTTTATACAGTGAAAGGTTGGTAGGTATGATGTTGTGCACGAGTTTATACTGAAAGCTTCTTAATTTATTTTCAACGGTGACTCTAAAAGAAAGTTCGTAGACATCCTTTACGTTTGACACTAGATTTCTTAGTGTGATTTCGACAATTGGGGGAGAGAAGGACCTTTCCGTAAGCATCAAACGGGCTTTTTTTGTGGAAAACATGTCATCGCTATTAGAAACAGCCTTTGAGAGTTCGCTAACATCACAGACAATGTTGCTCGTGATTTCATTTTTCCACGCTTTAGGGATAGCAGCAAGAACGCCAGCGTAGTCGAGGAAAGTGCATCGAACGCTGAATTTGTGTTTAAAACTTTCGAAAGAAAGGAATTGGTCGTGATTGTCGAGGAGATCACTTATTTTTAAAATGTCTTTATTAACCCATGTTTTGTAATATATCGTCTTACCATTTGTTTTTATAAACCAGTTGTTCCATAAGAATTCTTGTTTGAATTCGTTTGCATTTAGCGGTTCTTTGAAATTCAGTTCTTGCCACACCTTTAGAATATTTTTATAGAAAGGTGGTAAATTATTGAGGTTCAATAATTTTAGGTCGAAATTACATTGAAATAGGAAAGCTCCTCCGACTTTGCTTAATAAGGAATCAAGGCGGGCACACCAGTGACTGCCGGCCGATTCGCAATAACGATTTACCCAGGTAAACTTGAGAGATTTTACGACATCCTCGAAGTTAATCATATTTAAACTGCCTTTGCAGACTGGGCCAATCAACGTTTTTCTTTTAATTTTATCAGGTTTGAAATTCCAGATAAAGGAGAAGATGGTGCTGTTGACCTCTTTAACGAATTCGGCAGGAACGTTTTAAAAGACGGAGCAGCAGTAAACAAGTTTGGCGATTGCTAAATTCTTTACGATGGCTATTCTGCCTAGGATGTTTAGATGTCTTTTGCACCAGATGTTAAGAACTTTTTTAAGTTTCGCAAGCTTTTCTTCAAAGTTTAATTTGATTCCAACATTAGCGTTGTAAGGGAAAGTTATTCCAAGTGCAGTGACATATTCTTTCGGCCACGAAATACCAAAAGGATCGTCTTTTCCTAATCTGCTTTTCCAACGACCTAGCCACAGACCCTCAGTTTTTGATCTATTAATTTTCAGACCTGATAGATTGCTAAACTGATCAAGGAGAGCAAATAGAGACACTGCAGAAGGGTCGTCGCGGATAAAGGCGGTGGTGTCGTCTGCATACAAACTATGTTTAGTGATCTTATTCCCGTTTTCAAGACCTTTAATGGAATCGGTGATTCTTATTTGGTGTGCAAGTGATTCTAAAGCGAGAACGAAGAGCAATCCTGAAAGAGGACACCCCTGTCTCACTCCTCTTTGTAAAGAAAAAAACTCAGAAGAGTGACCATTGTTAGTAACGCAGCTAGAAATATTGCTGTAAAATGTGCGAATCCAGTTGAGAAAGCTTAGGCCAAAGTTCATAGTGTCGAGAACCTTAAAAAGGTAGTCCCACTCTAAGGAGTCGAAGGGCTTTTCAAAATCTAGAAAGAGAATCATACCTTCCTTATTTTCATATTGTTCAATTATGTCTGTAATTAGGCGGATGTTTTCACCGATGTATCTGCCTTTAATGTACCCTGTTTGGTCCCGCTCTATTAACAGAGGGAGTACCTTTTCTAAACGCCTTGCAATACATTTCGTTGCTAATTTATAGTCGGTATTTAAGAGAGAGAGGGGGCGCCAGTTTTTAAGCAATAAAGGATCTTTGTTCTTTTTTGGGATTAGGGAGATGATTCCTTGTCTCTGCGAGATAGAAAGCTCCCCCAGTAAGGCGCCATGGTTGAGACACTCAATCAGAGGGCCCGACAGCTCCTTCCAGAAGCGTAGATAGAACTCTGCAGATAAACCGTCCGTGCACGGCGACTTATTATGTTGAAAAGTTTTTAAAGCGGCGAGGCATTCTTCTGCGGTTATTAAACCTTCGCAAAGGCTTTGTTTCTCGTCGTCCAGTCTAGGTAGAGATTCATATTCACAGAAAGATAATGGGTCTGCAGCTGCTAGCGGTTTTTGAGAGGTATAAAGCTGGTTGTAAAAGTTTTTCATGGCGCTTAAAATGGACGTTGGGTCCTTAACGGTAATACCCTCGAGCGTCTTTAATTTTGTGATATGTCTTTTTTCATAACTTCTTTTTTCTAGGTTAAAGAAGTATTTGTTACATTTCTCACCCAACTCGTACCATCTTGCTCTGCTCCTAATTATGGAGCCTTTGGTTTTCTGCACAGCAATTTCGTCTAATTCAATTTTGAGTTTCTTGGCCTCGTTTGCAAGGGAAATGTTTTCTGGGAATGCGTCGATACGTGAGTTTATTTCGTCTAATTTTTGGGAAAGATTTTGTTCCGTGTTTCTTTCTGGGTTAGCTTTCCTTTTGGCAAAACGGATGGCGAACATCCGAATCTCCATTTTTAACATTTCCCAATAAAGCCTTTTGTCAGCAGTACCTTCGTGTTTTTCACAAGCATGTTTGATAATAAAGCTCATTTTTGTGACAAATTCTTCGTTCTCCAGAAGAGAATTGTTAAACTTCCAGTAACCTGGTCCTCTTTTTTCCTGTGTTTCCTCTGGTTTAATTGAAATAATGACGGGGGAATGATCTGAGTCGTAGTACGCGCCGATGTCGGTTTTTGAAACCCGATCTAATAACTGTTTTGAGATGAGCCAAAAGTCTAGCTTACATCTGATCTTCCCTGAGCAGTTTTTCCAGGTATATCGTGTTTCATGTGGGTGTTGTTTTCGCCAAGAATCGACAAGGTCGTAGTTGTTGCAGAGATCCTCTACCGTTTTGATAACATTTTTTTTAACCTGAACGTCTTTACCTCCAAATTTATCAAAAGCGGACAACGGACAATTGAAGTCTCCGCCAATCAAGACTCTGTCGGTTTGGCATTCACGGATGGAATCGGTCATCTTTCTAAAGAAAGCGATTTGCTGGGTTTGGTCATTTGGGGCGTAAATGTTAACAAAGCAAAATTCGTCCTTGCCAATAGTTGTGTTTACAACCAAGAACCTACCATTTTTATCTCGTGTAACATTTGTCACCTCTTTACATAAGGAGGGTCTGAAAAGGATCATAACACCTCTGCTATGTTTCGAACCGTGCGCAAAAAAGATTTCACCACCCCACTCAGCTCGCCAGAATGCCTCCAAACTAGCGTCGCTGTATGTCTCTTGAAGAAAAATTACGTCAAATTTTTTAAGATGGAGCCACCGAAAAAGCTTTCTTCTTTTGATGGATTTGTTAAGGCCTCTTGCGTTAAAGGAAACTGCATTTAGGTCCATGTTGAGGTTAGATTTATGAATTTCATTCCCGAGAGATATTCGTGTACCGCACTCTGCAACACCTCGATAGCGTTTAGCTTTGCAATCGGAGTCTTTATAAGAATGGTATATACATTGCAATTAACGAAGGAAAAAGTTAGGTGAAAATGGTTGTAAATAAAAACAGAAGTACGCTACAACTGACACTTAACATAAAAGGAACACTAATTAAGCTGCGAAGCAGCTTATTGTATAGGAGGGAAAAACGAAAAACATTATTGAATAGCAATCGGTTGCTATGCCAAGACATACAACACCCTCCCACAATAACTCTCCGCAAAGATTAGATTAATAAGTGAAAGCAAAGGATGGCGAGGCGTCGAAAAAAAGGGAAAGCTTACATATTAGCATAATTGGCGAGGGAGAAAAAAAGGCTTTATGATAACAAATTAGAGGCAATTTCTTAGGTCTTCGGCATTGTAGATTCTAATAGCAGGATCGCTTTGAGACTTTCTAATAAAAATTTTACCGTCCACAGTCCATGCGTTCTGCCAGTTATGATCTTTTTTGAACTTTCTTGCTTTAGCAAAAAGATCGCGCCTGTAGTTTGTTAGATTTTCGTTGATATAAACAGCATCTGTGTTATTGAAAAAGTTTTTCAGACTTACTGATTTCAGATGTTTTCTTGCTTTGTAAAGTTCGCTTTTCGCTCTGTAGGACCTGAAGCGAACTATGATTGGTTTGGGGGCGTCTGGTCTTCGTGAAGACATCCTGTGGCATATGTCTATGTCGTTATCGGTGTTGTGAACGTTGACCACTTTGGCAAGCTTGATGACTTTCTCAGCGACATTTTCTTCCGGTGACTCGGAAATTCCGTGGATTTCAAGGTTTTGTTCAGTTTTCGAATATATTGTTCTAGGTCATCAAATTGATTGATAGCTGTTCCGAGATCGCTAGTGAGATCATCAATTTCTTGATAAAGGCCATCGATTTCGTCTTCGGCCGTTCGAACTGCTCGTTTGAGCGAGTTCACCTCAGTCTTCAATGCTTCGTTCTTCGTCTCTAAGCTTTCGACTTTGACCTTTTTAAGCTTTTCGACTTTTGTAGCTCGTTGTAAAGGTTGCGAAGTGCTCGGTTCTCTTTGAGAAGCTCGTCCGTATTTCTTTGTATTTTGTTAAGGGCGCTCCAGATACCTGCCAGATCGTTCTGTTCGGACATCAAGTACTCTGAGGTCTTTGCGGATATGTTTGGTGGTATTTCGGGCGAACTGCTGCTGCTCGATCTTTCACCTCGCTTCCCTCCGATAGAACGCGGTGTTTCCTCACATACAACTAGTTTTTCTGCCATTTAGTTGAAAAGCGGAGAGTTCAGGCAGCCTACTCGAAAAAGACGCTGCCGTCCATCTTGACTCGCTTGCGCATCAGCAGTGAAGTGCAAGATGCGAAAGTGTTAATTCAGGAACATGAATCAGGAGAACGGCGAAGATGTGATCCATTACTGCGATGTAGTTATGACATTAAAAAAAACGTCATGTCTCTTATTCGCCAATTAAAATTATCAAAAGATTCTTCAAATTATGCAAAAGTACAGAATAAACAAATGCCAGGTCTTAATGGGAACAACTAGAAAGCAATCGAGCTTTTTAAGCTTGATGTTAGGTTTAGATATAGCTTAATAAGACGTCAAAAAGAATGATCAATTTTCACTTATTCAACAAACATTTGCAAAAAAATCAACACAGTAGCTGAATCAAATAAACGTTGAATAAGTCATTCAAATTAAGATGGCCAACGAAGGCCAAGTGTAAAATTTTGTTGAATATTTTACCATACTTGCGGTTTACTCACTGCCATGAACGACGACAAAACCGAGTTGGTTTTGGTTAAATAATTATCCTTTGTTTTGAAGTGTATTTTTATTTTTATTTATTTTTTTTTCAAAAAAGAGAAAAGAAAAATAACTTGGTGTTTGTTGTGGACACGATTTCCCTCTACAATATAATGGTGCATTTTAGCTGGCAGTTTGTACTGGTTCTTTGCGGTCGAGATATGTTATTTACTCGCAGGCCATGAAATAATGATATGACGCCAAGCACAAAATAACCCGGGGGAAGTATTTAATGTAATGTGGGCCAATCAGAACACTCCGAAAAGCACCTGTCGGGAGAAATTTGCACAAAACCTCATCTCGCGATGGATTTTATACAACAGTCTGACAACTGAATTAGAAAGCTGTAGTAGTTATTCCAGCTGACCGAAAAAGTAAAAATTCCCGGCTTTGGTCAGGAATTTAGTATTTCTCGATTTATTCGCTTTTTCACGACTGAAACGAGCCATGGATATTCTGAAGAAGTTTAGTGAAGATCAAGAAAAATCTGCTGCTTTGGAAGACGCGTTTAAGTCTTGCAGATATCCGGATGCTCTGACTAGATCGCTTCTCGCCGCCGATATAGGAGCAACCGAGGAAGACGTGCAGGTATGAGAAAGAGTTTTGTTTTCTGTTCGCGCTAGTCCAGAAGAAAAAAAATACCAGCGCTTTTATGTAAAGCTTAAACGAAACATCGCCCCCAAAAAGCTAAAAAAAGTGGGTGAATTGCGTTGGCGCTTTAAAAGGAAATGTTTCAAATGAAACTCTTCACAGAATATTTGACTGAATTTTACCGCAATCAATTACATTTTACAGAAGTCCATTTGACTGAGTATTTGTACTTTTCGTGTTTTATCTAATATCATAATATCATACGTATCTGAAAAATATCTTACGATATGAAATAAGAACGAAATTCTTAAATTATGGTCTCAGAACTCGAAAAAATATTACTCCATCCACTTACGTTGATTTTTCTTTTTAAATTGATATTGAGGTAACTTATTATACAACGTGCTCTCAAATGAAGGTTTTTAAGTTGGAATTGAGTTAGCATTATTTGGCGGCATTTTTTTCTTGATATATTTTATTTTGTCTGCTGTGACTGTGTCATATGATTTCTGAAAACTTCCCATATTACGGCTAGCTTTTTTAATTTTTAAAATATCCAAAATTCTCTAGTTCCCCTGGTTCATACCTCATCGAAGCACTGTTATCAACTTGAGACTAAAACTTAAAAACAACTGTTTTGAACAGCATACAGCTAATCAATATGCAATAATGCATAATTACTGTGGGTAGGATATTTCCATTTCCCCGGCTGTCTTGGTTTATTTTGTTTATTATTTTTTCCTTTTTTTTGGTGAATTTGAAGTGAACTTTTATTTATATTTGCAGAACTGGTTTGCAGCAAGATTGACAAAATGGCGGAAAGAGGAAGGTTTTGTGCCAATTGCTGAGCGGGCGGCCATTTTAGCCCAAAACATGAACAAAACTGTCAAGTCATAATAGAAAAACAATTTAAAACAAGACGGAGGTGATACCGTACTCTGACAAATAAAGAAAGAAGAAAAGCCCCAAAGCGTACACGAAAGGCATCTAAACTACATTTTCCGTAAGCTGCAACACTGCGATTCGCATCATGAAATCTCAAAGATAAAGCGAGTTTATTGCTGATAAAAAAGAAAACATTATTTATTAATGCTTTAGAACTTTAACAGTTGGATTATGAATTGAATGTATAATTCGTAGTATTATTCAAAGGAAATATATTGAAGTAAGTAACTATTACAATTATATTCTTATTTAAAGGTAGATTAATGCAAAATGAGCTAAAGTGCTCAAATTTCATGTGATATTCAGTGAAAATGTTTGGGTTTCAGGCGCTGGCGCCAAGAGGTATCTCAAACTGATGTATTTCAATAGACCAAGAGAATATAATTATTTCATTCTAGTAGTTGTAATTCTATCATGCAAGAAACGCACTTCAGTGTAGAAATGTTCTGTGATATTAAAAAATGCTAAGAAATATAACTGACTTAGTTTTACATGCAGCTACAAGAAGAGTTACATGTACAGCATATAGCAAATGAATGAAATGGCAGCCTTTTGTTCAGTTTGTTTACAGCTTTTTTTTCTGTCCACAAAGATGAGTTGTTATTGCGTTCTTTATACTTAGGTGTCAAATGGTTTTTCAGCAACGGGAGCATAGGCAGCAATTTAGATTGTTTCCGTTCGGTGGGTAACATGAATTTTCAGGACTTTTCAACTTTCTTATGGATGATCAGGAGGAAATGATATGATGTCCCTCGCTTGACCCGATCCGCTCGAACTAACATCGTTTGCATCTAAGCACGGTACGGTGACTGATCAAACATTGCTTTGTTTTCGACCTCGAGCAGAAGTGCGAATAACCTTCTTGTCCAAGAAGTATAATTAAGAGGCAAGGGGAAACATTTGCAAGACTCCATCTTTGGTAAGCAGCTAGGTATAAAAAGGTTACGTTTAGTTCACTAAATCTGTTTAGGGAATTCCCTTATATGACCTATACGGGGACGTGCCTGTTCTTAACAGTGTATGGTTGCACGATTGTTGTCGTTGAAATGTATGTTGATAACTTTATTTTAATGAACATCAAAACGGCAGTGACTTCAGTAGAATACGCAGCCGTGCAAAGAACAAGTACAGTAAATTTTTTGAATTTATAATGATTATATATCAAACACTGTCAGGTCTTGTTTTGAATTTGAAACTGAGCATGTTTCTTGAGTACATGGTGAGCTATACTTTCGACTGTTCACCAACTTTCCCCATGCCCTGAAGTCTGGGAGTAGTACTCGAACAGTCAAGCACAACTCAAGAATTTCTGATTTAATGACCAAACTTTAATAAACCTCCAAGCCCCAATAGTGACAAGCAACTTAGATTTTCCTTATACGATAGCACTTTTCGACCAAATTGTTCATGAGAATAGAGGAAATGATTACCAAAGAAAAAATGTGTTGATGTGACCAGATACGTTGGCAAATTCTCCCCATTTGTACCATAAGGAATAGATAGAGGACGGTGAGGAGAGCCTGCATGTTTATATTGGGGCTTGAAGGGGTAATGGTAATTTCCAGTTTGACGCTTCCACAAATAAGCAAAATTATTCTCGATCAGTCGTCATAGATAATGCTTTGCGAAATATCTCAAAAATTACGCTCTATTCATTCAGGTGCCTGAAGAACGTGCACGTACAATCGACAGAGGATTACGTATTACGTTATTCCCGCTTTCCCTTTCTTTAGGGAGAGCGGCTGTAGTTACATATCTTTGTTTTTGTTCAGAGCATATCTTTGACTTGAACGGAAGTGCTCGTTCAGGTTTCTCGCAAGTAAGGTTGCTAGAAACCTCGTGAAAAAAACAAAAGGAAGCCAGAAGAGGATTTGGCGAAACCGGAACATAGAAACGTAAAAGAAATGTAAAATAATGGCCCAACAAACAATCTTTATACTTCGTAGTATAATTCTAAACAATGTCGCTTTAAAAGGAAGAAACAAAGGCGCTCAAGGCCAGAATAGCAGACACCGCGACACACGGCCCAGCCTGACTTGCTACATTTTGTGTAGTGGGCGTTAGTCCAGTGCCCCCAGCTTCCTTGATCAGATTGTACTTGGTTGGAAATACTCCTGTTGTACTGTGTTTTACGAGGCCTGCATTGCCATCAGCGCTGTTCTGTAAAGCCCACGCAATCCAAACTTCAGTATTACTCTGAAAATTAGAAGAGGAAAGAAGGAAAAAAGGAGTTTAGTTTAAGAAGTTCTTCCTTTCAACTTGTACGTCCTTTCGAAATTCAAGCTTACCTTGAACTGAACATCTTTATCGTCGCCTGTTTCCGCATCCCTTTCAAACTCCACATTGGTATGTCCACCAGCTTCAGTCGCCTTTATTAGGTTCAAGTTTTGTGTTGGATCTTTTGATGGCGTTCCTATGGTGGTGCTCCAGTAATCCTGCCGGAAAATCAAAGTATCAGATAGGAATGTGATAGGAGTTAACGATACATTCTTCATTCTTGCCAAAGACTTTTGCCCAAGTTTTGGGCAAAATTCTGGCCCCAGTTTCGGGTAAACGCCGCTCTAAGGCGGACTACCCTAAAGAAGTGATGGGAATACCTTGTTTAAATTTTATCCAAAGATAAAAGATTTTAACTTTTTTCTCTTAGAAGAAAGACAAAGCTTGAATCCCACAAAGTAATGCACAGCATTTCCAAAATGCATTGAACAATAAGTAAAAGCTGTTCGAGCATCCGACGCGTAATTAATCAATTTGTCTTGTTCTTCTACTCCAAAAATCAAGCACAAAGCTATTAACACTCGCTTGACAGACTTACATCGAGATATGGCGTGTTAGAGGTGACACCACCAACAGCAATATCGTAATTCACCATGTTTTTTCCATCGGAAGATGTTGTAAAACCCACTGCACACCAGCCGGTGGTTTTGCAAGTCATGTTGAAGATCAACTTGCCGTTGTTGTATGTCCATTGCAGCTTGAACATACCGTTCGCGGACTCGACGCTGCTGCCTTTAGGAACGGAGAAAATGGAAAAAGTAGATTATATCTCGATCTGGGCAATCGTTCATGTTGACTCGTCTAATAAGTTATTAATATAACAGACAAAGCTACAAAACGTACTTGAGATCAGGTTCTGGCTTCTGAGTTTGAAGTTAATTTTCTCCTACCCCTCAGGGAAATTTTATGACGATTTATTTAGCAACATTTTGAAGCTTTTAAGCTCCAACAGTGACAGGCATCTAATTTCTTCTTACAATATCACTACTTGATTAAACATACAGATCATGAGAATAACGAATCAAAATGATCGCCAAAGATGAAATGTCTCGATGTTTAAGCAAATTCTCCCAACTAGTACCAAGAAATATATAAAGAACAGTGGGAATATACATGCTGATCTGCATGCTGATATTGGGGTTTAAAGAGATAGGGTCAATCTCTAATTGGTCAGCTTAAGTAATTTAATGTTATTTCAAACTTCGCGGCCTTGTTGAAGTCAATCGGCTACAAGTTTCGATTCAGAAAAAAAAAAAAAGAAATTGCTTTGGAAAGGTCCAAAGGATTTCTACGTGTCATTCAAGAGGCAAGTGAAAGTAAATGTCCCTACGTTTAACGAATTGCAAGTCGAGTATAGTTTGATATTGCAAACTGCATGGTTCAGAGAATTTCACATTAATAAATTTCTTTCCTTATGCTGTTCTGAAAAGTGTTCTATTTGGACGTTGCAACCAAATAAAACAAAACTGTGTGAGGTTGAAACGGTTGGTTAATGATGATGATGATGACGACGACGACGACGATGATGGTGATGATGATGATGATGATGATGACGATGATGATGATGACGGGGATAAGGATCTTTGGTTCCTGCAGGACATGACCTAACTTATTCAATTAACCTTCTTAAGGCTTTTTCTGCCAATTGGCGGGATTGGATACAAACATTGTATTTCGCGCTATGGATGTATTCCCCGACAATATGGCGGGAAAAAAACCTTTAAAAAAGTCTTAATTACTTGTTGACTTCTTTGTGGTTGATGGAGGTCCAGTGCTGGAAACGCTTGACATAGATGACACCGGAGTAGTAGTGGATGGCTGTATTCCAGCGGACATTGCTTCCATGATCAAGTTGTGTTTGTTTGGTGATACACCCTTTCCACTGTGTTTTTGCAGGGCTGAATTTCCATCGTTGCTGTTATGCCACGCCCACAAGATCCACACTTGTGTATTATTCTGCGAAGAGACAAATAGGGATAAAATCGAGCAAAAGTCTACTCTATTTGCTGCCCAACCATAACCACGACCAAGGCAGCGGCCACGAACAAATGTGCTTTAGGTTCTCCTTTGACTAGAGTACCATTAGTACCTTGTTGTAAACTCGGCAACGCAACGTAGCACAACAGTTCCAGAATTTATAAAATGACATTCTACGCAACACGCGCAATGATTGCAAAACATGCAAAATTAATTTGTAAAATACGCAATAAATGCAACAAATATACCCAAAACTAGATTTGTTTGAACAGCGGTCGACTTGTAAAAACGTAATGAATGGATTTTTTTTTCAGCAACAGCCCGGAAGTTATTTCCTAAAAGGGTAAGGTTGGCCAATTCTAATAGAAATCTTAGAATTAGATCAATCTTTTCGTTTTACTGTCGCCACCTCTTCAACCGGTTTCCAGGAATCGAAAAGAAAGAAATAATGACAAATATAGCAGCAAGGCTGATCTGACAACGTAGAAAGATTAACTTTGCAAAACTTTGTTTTAAAAGAAAGCAATAATGATCAGCCGAGCAATCCAAAAAAACAGAGGTTTCTGTGGGCTGATGTATATTGTTTTATTGTTAAAGGGTCTTAAAAAGTAATTTAAAAGACACCGGGAATGACAATAGGTTGCTAATAACAAAAATTAAGCACAGTTCAAACGTCGAAATTTTCGTGTGCCGAACCTAATGCAAATTAGCAAAAATCAATAGCTTTTGCTTACATGTATAAGGCTCGGCACATGAAAAGTTCGATGTTTGAACTAGGCCTTATAAACAGAAATAGAACTTTCTGGTACGTGTTGACATTTTGCGTTAACCGATATAGTAATTAGTTTGGAAAACTTGCTTCTGAAGCACGCCCCCCACCCTCCCCCCCCCCAAAAAAAACGAATCAATCATGTCCCCACAAGCCAACTATATTTTTTGTTTTGTTTTGTAAAATCAGCGGAAGCTGTCAACAATGATTTGAACGTTACCGCAAATTGAACATCTTTGGCATTGTCTCCTGTCATGGCATCTCTTTCAAAGTCCACAGTGGTGTATCCACCAGCTTCAGTCGCCCTTATTAGGTTCAAGTTTTGTGTTGTATCTTTGGATGGGGTTCCTGTACTGGTGCTCCAGTAATCCTGTCGTTAAATTCAAAGAAAGACTTAACCCTTTGCACCTTTTCATGCAATTTCTCCTTACTGATATCCATATGGGCGATGTAGCAGCTGTCGTAAGGTCTTCCACGATTAGTCCGCTAAACAATAGAACAAACAAAAGAAGCAAAGAACGAGGCGTAAAAACAATAGAGCTGCTACACATAGCGGTCCAATGAAAATACAAGCTTTTGAGAGGTGCTACACTACCGATCCATATATGTTGCTGAGTACTGGTTAGGAGAGCTTGTTTACGCATCAAGACAATACATCTTTAGTGATCATTTTCTTGATTCTTATGACTTGTTTGTGTTACAATGCACTGATGTACTGAGGAGAAATATGATGCTGATCACTAATGGGGCAGCAAAGGCTCAACAATTAGAGGAGGAGAGTTTTCATAATGTTCAAATCGAAAGGATACCTTTCTCCTCAGTAAAGTTGAAGATTTAACTTTTTACTGCCTAAGTTTAGCAGTGCTTTTATTTACTCTTTCACGTTTACTACGTTTAAACTAAAATAGATACATATATTTACGGATAGAAACAGAACCACAGGCATGAAACAGCTTTCAATGGTGATGGTTATCCGAGCAGTGTTCTCCTTTAGGAATTCTTCACAGCCTTACTGGATGATTTGAGGCTTAAAGGAGCTACGTCACAGATAACGCATCTTGAAAAAACATTCGTAATCCACCTTAATCTTACTCAGTCGTAACCAATCTTGTTTAGTTTTGGTTTATTCTTACTTCTTTGGTGTTTTTCTACCTTATGAAACTATTATTGTGAGGATTTCCTCAATGTGAAAATAATTTTGTCAGATCAGAAAAGTTAATGAAAATGCCCTGACACAGTTCCTTTAAAGACATAGCGTGCGTTTCTCGAACGCCCCAAAACTTTCCAGGCCGATTTCGGGCACGACAACTCATACTGTATCTTGTAAACAAAGACATTGCTAGGCATGAAACTTTGCTTATCTTACAGATTTGTTAAAATAACGGCTTTGTAGAATGAGTTGTTCATAATTTTACAAATGGCTTTTCGGGGCCGAAATGTTTTCGAGACCTTCCGCGAGAAACGCACCCTTGATCACATCTGCAAGTTAAAGTGAACGAAATAAAGGAACCTGTCTTTTTCCCGGCACCCTATCGAAGTGCTTTTGCTGATTAAGATTTATTAATACTGTATTCTCTATTACTGTCAAATTAAAAAAAAAAAGGAAAAAAAACGCATCGTCAAACCTGCAGCATTTTGGACTGAAGAGATATCAAAGAAAGTGGAATTGACGATAGGAAGACTCACACTTTAGATAAATTGACAGTAAGACGATTCATTCCTTTTTTGAGATTTGTGGAAAACCAGTTACGGCATTTGATTACCAGTATAGCATAGTGTATATTCATATGTTTTACTCTTACGTAATGACACTTGATACAGGTGACTTTGTGAAACGTCACAACGACCGCTTAATAGAGGTAACCGGCGTTTGGTTGAAGTCTTCCAATTTCATTCACGGATTGCTTCATCTATTGGCTCCTGTGCATGGCTGTAATGCATGAGCCGCGAAAGATATTATAAAATGCTAATGCATGCATTTTCACTCTGATGAGACTACCTTCACTTTAATCCACCACCTAAAGAAAATAAAATATAAAACTACAAACACTCTTTCCATACTTACATCAAGATATGGTGTGTTAGAGACAACCCCACCGACAGCAATGTCGTAATTCTGCATGCTTCTACCATTGGCAGTTATTGTAAAACCCACTGCACACCAGCCGGTGGTTTTACAAGTCATATTGAAGATCAACTTGTCGTTGTTATACGTCCATTGCAGCTTAAAATTGCCATCACCAGAACTGAAGCTGGCGTAATTCAATGCAAAGACTGTACGAAAAAAACATGAAAGCAAGACTAACGGAAAAAAGGCGTAGATTAGACTCAACTTGAAAGCCATCCTGTGAGAGTTGCCTTATCGCGGTGTATTCTGAGCAAGCGAATATTCTAAGCGATACTGCAAACAGATGGTAACACAGGCAGCCCAAGCTAAGGTTGAGAGCTGCGCATAAATTAGACTGTTTTTTCCACGCTATGCATAATAATGACATCGGCAACATTTAAGAGTTTGTATGGAAATGAAACAAAACGTCTCAAATTGCCACAAATCAGAAAGAAGTCGAAATAAAAAAGATTTGTCTTATTTCATTGTTTTATTGGTCATTATTGGAGGGCTTCCTGGGCTGGTTTGAAGCTTTTCGGGCGAGAAATTGAGGTTTATATTTTTCATCAGTTACTGAACGTTTAGAATTAATTAAAGGCAGGAAACAGTTTCACACTTGAGGTTCGATAAATTCCATCACAATAAACGAATCGCCCTACAACTTCAAAGGTGTATTCTTGGGTCTTGCGCATACCTCTGTTCTTTCTCATGGGTTCCAGATCCTATTTTAAGCCGTCGAAAATCCCTCTTAAATACGAAACTCGCCTTTCCTGGTATGCGTTTTCATTTGAAGTGCACACATGAATCATTGCGAGCCGCGTTTCGACGACAAAATGTCCCTCAGCCGGAGACAGGCTGAGTGAGATTGTCGACATTAGCAAACACGACACTGCGGAGTCCAGAGAGGTCGGTTTACAGAAATAGAGAAATATTAGAACGGCCGTGAAATTCACTCGCCTCACTTGACTTGGAAAACCATAATTTTGTTTTAGGGACGAACGAAGAACTATCTTTTGCTGCACTCTAATCAATCCATTCGATGATTTTCAGGGGCACTCAACGAGAAATTTTTAGCAGAATACTTGAAAAATCATTTTTTAGCTTTCTTAGATTGTTTCAGAGCTTAACAGAGGCATATTTTTGTAGGCTAATACAGATTGATCTGTTCGGCGTTGTTAGCTGAAAATTTGGCCACAGAAAACTTTAGGAAACAGAATCCTATCCGCCGAATTTCTGAGCTGCTGATGGCTCTCCGAAAATGCTAGCTGACCTTATTTTGCACTCTTAATGACATATTTGTACCTATGAAAACAATAGGAACTAAGTCCGAGGTGGTGTTTCGCTAAAGAAATCTCTAGCTTTCACTGCAACTAAATCCGAATATCTTAGGCGATTTTGGGGCCTTCCGAACAGTTATTCCCCGAAACCAACCGTTGGGTGCCCCTGGATTTTATGCCAAGTATTTGGCGCAAGTGATCCTGCTGACTGCCCGACCTCATTATTTAATTCCCATATATAGGGTTGTCTGTCCTAAAAAAAAATATTGCTGTGACCGTGGAAAATACCCACCACAATTTCCATTCCTTTGAAAACCGGTGCAATTTTTTTTCTAGGTGGAAACTGCTCCTCGTCTCTGCTTCTAAATTTCGACAACATTTTTTTTGCGGTAAACAGGTTAATGTGACGGAACAAATCACTATGCTAATATATTGTCGCACGAAGACATTAAAGCGTGCTCGTGGCGTCAAGTGAGGGGACTAAATTTCACGAGCGTGCCGATAGTTTTCTATCAGGCCCTCAAACCGACCTCTCTGGACTCCGCAGTGTCGTGTTTGCTAATGTCGACAATCTCACTCAGCCTGTCCCCGGCTGAGGGACATTTTGTCATCGAAACGCGGCTCGCAATGATTCATGTGTGCACTTCAAATGAAAACGCATACCAGGAAAGGCGAGTTTCGTATTTAAGAGGGATTTTCGACGGCTTAAAATAGGATCTGGAACCCATGAGAAAGAACAGAGGTATGCGCAAGACCCAAGAATACACCTTTGAAGTTTTAGGGCGATTCGTTTATTGTGATGGAATTTGTCGAACCTCAAGTGAGGTGCAGTGTGAAACTGTTTCCTGCCTTTAATTAATTCTAAACGTTCAGTAACTGATGAAAAATATAAACCTCAATTTCTCGCCCAAAAAGCTTCAAACCAGCCCAGGAAGCCCTCCAATAATGACCAATAAAACAATGAAATAAGACAAATCTTTTTTATTTCGACTTCTTTCTGATTTGTGGCAATTTGAGACGTTTTGTATCATTTCCATACAAACTCTTAAATGTTGCCGATGTCATTATTATGCATAGCGTGGAAAAACAGTCTAATTTATGCGCAGCTCTCAACCTTAGCTTGGGCTGCCTGTGATGGTAACAGCAGGGAGCTTCACACAAGCCCAATTTTCATTTACATATGAAAAGATTCTAAGAATTGTTTTCTAGAAACGCCGCAATGTAGGTCATTGTTTTCCAAATTTTCCGACAATAAACAGAAGAAAAGGTTTGTTTTAGAGGTCTATACTGCATGAAATCAGCAGAGCCATGCACGCATTGCGGTTATGTCGGATTTAGTCACTAATTTCCAACGAACTCCCAGTTTTTTTTGCCATAGTTAGTCTCCCAGTTCGTTTTTACCATAGCCATTAGTCGAGAGACTTGTTATGTAATCTTGTAAGTTTCAAAGGCGTCTCAAATTATGCTGAAAGCACCTCAGCGTTTGCCTTTCACATACTCTGGCTGAATAACTTAACAGAAGCCACTTTTGGTTAGTTGTTCCAACCAGTTCAAAACCTATTGTAGTCAAAGCTAAAAACGGTAACAAAAATAAAAACATCAAACAAAGAAATTTGCCGGTTTGAACATGGACATCGTTTAAGTTATCGTAACCTACGATATCAACAAAAACCCAGTTAAAGCTTGAGTCTCTGTGCCGTCATGAGTTGAAGTTTCAATTTGCAAGTTTGATTTGACCTTTGCAAGCTCTGAAGGCAAGCAAGGGATACATGTAGGAACTATTTAGGGGTATCTTGAATCAGGAGAGAGAAATAATGGTGTCAGGATATGGCATAGAGTGATAAACACCCCTGGGGCACAAAAAACAAATGGCTTATCACGCATAACACGTTTTACTAAAAATATTATTATTGTTGTTTAAACAAAAGTACAAATATTACACATTCTCTTTGGCCGAAGACGTCTTGTAGAACTTCGGACCATCGAAATTGCCGTCTAACTAACAAGTTATTCAGGGGCAAGTCGTACGATACAGGACGATAAAGATGAATATTGCTGCACTGACGTCAGACATGTCAGATTTAACATTTTAAGGCTTCAAAACAAGAAAAAGAAAAACTATCTCGTAAAAATACATAGCCCTAACAAACAACAATAGCTTTATTTGCATGACTATAAGTTATTACAGTATTGCAAAAGCATACAACTCAACAAAAAGAACTTATAATGTAATAATTATATAAGAAGATAAGAATTAAGTTACATCAGTCTGAATTGATAATAAATTATTGCGTAAATTTAAGCATGATAGAATGAATCTCAGCAATTGAATGTTTACAAAATAATTATCCGAATTCATTAATTCTTCGGTAGCTTCCAATGTAGACAATCGTTTTATATATGGTAGGTGATACTCTAGTTCCTGTAAAACCTGTCTCTATAAAAATTGAGTATTTAGGACAGTGAAAAAGTAAATGAATTTCATCCTCAATTTGATTAGATCCGCAAGTAGGGCAAAGTCTATTAACTCTCGGGATTTGACTATGTCTACCAGTTTCAATCATTAGTTTGTGGTTGCCTATTCTGAATTTCACTGATTCTTTCCTTTCATTTAACTTGCTTGTAAGTTCTAGATAACAAGAAGGTGTGTATTCGTTTTTAAATGTGTTATAATATTCTAGTTTCTTCGAGTGTTGAATAGTATGTTGCCAGTGTAGGATATATTTGAGTTGCATTAGGCTTATATAGTGTTTGATCTTAGATTTATTTAAGACATTGGGGTCAAAATCAGGCAAATTATAGTATTCAGACATCCTCATAACACTAGAGTAGAAACTACTTTTACCAGAGGAATGAAGATCTGCCGACATTAAAAAGATCTGTTTAACAATAGAGTCATTCCCCTTATTATGAAGATAGAAAAAGTAATTAATTATTTTCTGATTCTGATAGCTATATTAAGAGGGAATCTGTGCCATTTGGTAAAACGCACGGATCAGATAAAGTATTTTCGAATGAGTATGGTATGTTATTGAGAAAGAGATTGAATAACAGCGGGCTTAATATACAACCTTGGCGTACCCCTCTTGCGTATTGAAAGGATCTTGTTTGGCTGTTTCCAATTTTTATTGAACATGCATGAGGAGTTTGAATGCAAGCTCTTTATTAAATTGTAAAAACATCCTCCGACATTAATTTGCAATAATTTGAATAAGAGTCCGTCATGCCAAACCGAGTCAAAAACTTTTTTGAAATCTACAAAGCAAGCATAAATTTTTTCGTTATGGTAATGAACATATTTATCTACTAAAGTTCTCAGTGTGAGGTCATGATCTGCTGTACGATTTTTAGGTAGAAATCCAATTTGAGAATTGTGCAGTATGTTATGAGAGTTGACATGTTCAAGGAGCCTTTGATTTAGGATAGAACAGAACAATTTTCCCAGACAGCTTGAAACACAAATTCCCCGATAATTTGCTGGATCACTTCTTCCTCCTGATTTATATATCGGTGTAATAAGACCACCGCACCAAGTCTGAGGCATTGTTACTAAATTGAAAATTGAATTAAAAAGCTTATGGTATACAGGCAGCATTTCGTGAAGGCTTGCTTTGATCATTTCATTTTTTATTTTGTCTGAGAACGAAGATTTATTATTTTTCAATCTTTTCGCGGCTGCAAGTATTTCATTTTCAGTGATTAAGTAATCACCCTAAGACGACCGAATTAGACCGGCTGTGCGAGGTGGATTTAGCTTCCGTCTTGCCAAAATCGTTCACAAATTTCCATTTGACTGTCGTATAATTCACAGCTGAAAATCCTAAACAAGTTGTAGGTTTGATTTGCACGAAATTAAATCGCATGTCATAAGCTTGTCATACGTATGCCACACGTAAGAAAGCTAGCTGCACGTACCGTCTAAATCGGCCCTTCTACAGCTTTTCGCTACATACATTGTTGAAGCTATTGGTGAAGAGAGGACCAATGAACCCATGATCCTCTTTCCTTGGTTGGTGTGTCGGCTTATGACCTGCTCTCCCGTCCGATTATTGAATTCGAAATAAGAAAAAACAATGTATAATAATTGAGTATAAAATAAAAAAGACTGTTCAAGTTTCCGTGCCAAAAGGCCCCAAAAGATCCCATAAAACACAGAAACAGTCAACTTTCGCCTTGCGGACACCTCGCTATTACGGACACCCCATTATTATGGACAGGAGCTGAAGTCCCGGGGCATAAGAATTACTGAAACCAACTCCCGCTATTACGGACTTTCTCTGTTACGGACACCAAATCTTGGTCCTAATGGTGTCCGTTATTTTGTGATCTCTTGCCAAATCAGCTCATTGCTTCACTAGTTTCAGTGGTGAAGACACCACTGAACATTATGAAGGAATACGGTAGTCCCAGGAGTCCCAAAAATTTCTGTATTGTTTGGAAATGAGACCTCTTAGCGCGAAAAATTGCTCCCCTTTTACATAGAAAAAACAAAACAAAACAAACATCAAAACAATTCGGTAGTCCTTTAGAAAGACAAAACACACACGATCAAGGCCAGAATAGCGTAAACCAGAACACGTGATCCCGTCTCATTAGCCACGCTGGATGGATTCATGGCTTCCTCGATAAGGTTGTATTTTCTTTTTGATACTCCAGTAGAGCTGTGTTTCAAGTTCAAGTTTAAACCTGAACTTGCATCGTCGTTGTTGCGCCAGGCCCACGCAATCCAAACTTCATTGTCTTCCTGCAATTTAAACACACGGTGCAAAAAAAAAAGAAAAAAAAAGAAAAAATTCAAGATTCGCACAATTTGCACCATTGCACCATATTACAATACTGCTATAGTTATCTTATCATAAGAGGAAATGCTGTGGACACAAAAGTAGTAGACGAGCGTTTCCATAACGGTCGCAGGTTCTTCCAAACTTTCACGTATCTTTTGGAAACAAGGTGAAACGTGGCTCTTAAGTCGGCTATTTACATTATCAGACCCACCATTGGTGAACTTGGTTCCAAACCGTCAAAGTTATCGTGTTACCTGCTAAATGATCAGTTAATGGTCAGGAAATGTTGCAAGGAACACTTGAACCCAGGACCCCAGGATGTGAAGTCCAGCGCTTTCATCATTGACTCAGACACTTGCGTACACTGCAACCATAGGCGAACCATTCAAACTGTTCAAGGCAACGTGACGTCACGTAGGCTATTTGATCTCATATATTTACTGTATTTTGTAACGGCTGCTCTCGGCTAGAGTCAAGTGATCGGGAAAAATGCCCCCCCAAATGCTGAATTTTGCATCTTTTGCATCATTCTCCAGTGTTGACATATTGTAAGCCAGATGAATAAAGTTAACTTAATAGTTACCTTGTGCTGTTAGTATGGGCTTTTGTGATTTTGTGGCGTTTTGAGTCAAAATCGCAAAAGTCCACATTAGCAGCATAAGGTAAGTTAACTTTATTCATCTGGCTTA
Source organism: Siderastrea siderea (assembly GCA_964030785.1). Lineage (NCBI taxonomy): Eukaryota > Metazoa > Cnidaria > Anthozoa > Scleractinia > Rhizangiidae > Siderastrea > Siderastrea siderea. The sequence continues at coordinate 64,652,456 of OZ034968.1, forward strand.
CCATATATCAACAATGGAGATCAAAAGATGTAAAATTCAGCATTTTGTAGGGCATTTTGCCCGATCACTTGAATCTAGCCGAGAGCAGCCGTTACAAAATACAGTAAATGTACGAGATCAAATAGCCCACGTGGCGTCACGCTGCCTCGAACAGTTTGAATGGTCGGCATGTGCTGCAACCCATATTTTTCTTTTTTTTTGGAGGTTTGAATTTGCAAGATTTGAACCTTACCGTATGCTGAACATCTAGTTCCTCATCATCATCAGTCGTAGCATTGCGGTAAAACTCCATATTTGTATATCCATTATCTTCAGAAGCCTTTATCATATTGTAGTCTGGGGTTGGATCTCTCGGTGGCACTCCTGTACTAGTGCTGTGGTAACCCTGTAGCGAGAAAACAAAAGTGCAAAATTGCTGCAATATTGGGCCGATTATTAAAAAGGTCGATTAATAAATTTCAGGTATTCGTTATTTGTTAGGCTTCACGTTCATAGTGTTAAAAGTCTGGTCATTTTTTCAGCTTCTGCTGCAGTTTATACAGTTTTTGGATATGAGAATGAGCCGTCTTCTATTTAGTTTACAGTTTTATTCATCGTGAAAATGGAATTAATCTCACGGTTAAGCAGGTTGAGGGAAGTAATGGCTCAGTCTACTTAATTTGGCCAAGAAACTGGAAAATAAGAAGTATGCAAAACATCCTATTGCACTTATGATATTTATAGAAGTAACTGTGAATGAAAAGAAGTCCTGTGCAAGTGACAGTTAAAATCACCGGTTTTCAACCAGAATGCGACTGTAAAGCCGCATTTAGACAACACGCGTTTCTGGCACGGCATTCCTAAATTTAGGCACGCGGACCAAGATTTAAGGCACCGCTCTCCTAATTGTTGTCGTGTAACTGTAAATTTCATCGGCCCGCGTACGCCAGCTGCACACGTGCAGCCATTCTTAGTCCAACAAATATGACTTCGTCGGGCGACTTTGAAATCCTGAAAAATCGAGGAAAATTGAATGTGAGCGTTCAAAAGAAAACGGCAGGGTGTAAACAACGCCTCGTGTAGATATTTGTAGGCTATAAACGTGACTATAAATGCAACGCCTGGCCTCTTCGGCGGATCTGGAGCGCGAGTGTCTAAAAATGTTGAATTTAATAACCTGTGCGATTCCTGCCTACCGCTGATTAATAAGTTAAAGGGTTCAAACCTCAGAGTGCCTATATCACATATTATATTAAGGTGTTTCGATACAGTTTTTTTGGGACCATACCTAACTTTTTGAATCGGCTCTTAGACAGCCTTCTCCTTGTCAGATAAACGTGAAATTTGCAATACTTGTTGGTTTTGGATTGAACTCCAGCGTGGTTTACATTTTGTAAAAATCGATATTTTCATGACAACGATAAACTAAAATCTTCGAAAACAGTAATATTGAAATTTTGCACGATCCAGCTTTCGTTTCGAAAAGAGAATACCAGCATCTTAAACTGTGGTGTATGGCAAACAAAGTTTGCAAACAAAGAAGTAAATCACAAAAACATTTTCAACCTTAGTTTTTGCCTAGTAATAGTAAATGCACTGAAAAATAATCAACGCTTTGATGAAATGGCTAGTAAATACTGTTAAAATGTGTCTTTTACTTACTATTTTACGCCTAGAAAGTTTTGTTGAAACTGGTGTTCGCGATCTCGAGAACGACTTGTTTTTCTAAGATCATTCGCGTATCCTGTGTATTTTGTTTCCATTTTAATAGTATTTTTCCTAAGATATCATTTTCTAACAGAGCTACTCTCTAAATTCAAGGATGAGATGGGTGTGACACATGTATGTATTTGTATGTATTTGTGTGTGCGCTATTCTTCGATAAGAGACAGGTTCTTTTCTAAAATAGAACCTAAAATCCCATTTCTACGACTATTATCACATGAGACCTTATTGTCACATGTTATGAATTGTAGTGATTATTTTATAAATATTCAATTAATCTCATTCATCTCGTCATGCTTTGAACAGAGAGACAAACTAGTTACAATGGCTACCTCTCTGAATGGTAAAAATAAGGAATGGTTGTAATCTCTTTAGTTATTTTAAATAATTAAGTAATTAATAATTAAATTTAAGTGAGTTTTGCAATACTGTAAAACTTTGTAATAGTCATGCAAATAAAGCTTGTTGTTGTTGTTGTTGCGTGTGCTAGTATGGTTTTCTTTTAAGACCGTTCATTACAGAAGAATGAACGTTACGTCACGTTATTTTGTGTTACGTTACGTTATGCCATTAGGAAAGAGGGGCCATTAGAAAAGTTATGGCTAGGTGGGGAATTTTCGAGATGCACGAATTTCTTTCGTTAACATTTCCCTTGCAGGGGCATTTTTGTTTTCCGTATGCAAGAACTTTTTTTGGGGGCTACTGGCTGTGCATGAATTTTTCTTCTCAATTTTCTTCTCAATTTTTTCAATTTTTGGACTTCACCCACCCCCCCCCCCCTCCCGATAACTTTTCTAATGGTCCGTCCCTAAGTTACGCGATGTTACGTTGCGGTATGTGTGTACTGTTAAAACAATATATGCAAGGCAAAGTCATGACCTCCTAGAGACATGTAGGTATGGGAAAGGTTTCCATATAACCGCATACTTAATTATAAACCCAATTCCTTCCAGGCTCCCCTCATACGCAAACAACATTCATGAATAGAAATAAGTGAGAAATTGTATAAATGAAGGAAAAACCATCACAGTTCGTGCTAACCAATCCAACAGATTGATCGCAGGTTTTCGTGCCTGTGCTTACGTAATCTCCTGTTTTACTAGTTTGCAGCGATTAAGAACATTCCAGTCCTAGAAAACCGCTTTTGTTCCCACCCATTTACACAACTGGGGTTTTTCCTACAACGAAACTAGAGAGAAGATCAGGTTTTAAACAACTGATCGACCCTCATTTAAATGGATGACACGCTAACGTAGTTACGACTACATCACTACTACTGCACCGCCGGGCCTTGAAATAACGCGCATCATAATAAATCACACAACAGTTAATACTGTATTGTTAGACTTACATCAATATATGGCGTGTTAGAGGCGACCCCACCAAGAGCAATATCGTAATTGACCATCCTTCTACCATTAGCAGTTGTTGTAAAACCCACTGCACACCAGCCGGTGGTTTTACATGTCATGTTGAAGATCAACTTGTCGTTGTTGATCGTCCATTGCAGCTTGAAATTTTCATCAGGAGAATTAAAGCTGGCGTAATTCATTGCGTCAACTTCACGTTCAGAATAACCAAGCAAGGCGACTAAAAAGACAATGTATATCTGGGACGACAACGTCATGGATGCTGCCTTGTTCCAGTCGTATATTCCAAAAACTTATGAGTGGAAGTTGTGAATACTAGAGCTGCGTAAAGTTGCAATGGGCGATAAGGGTGGGGAGCTTTCATATAAACCAAACTAAATAGAGTTTTATATTTGCATAAAGAAGACTTTTTTAAAAACCCTGCAGACAGTTACTTTTGTGTTCTAAATTTGCCGACAGTTAAACAAAAGAAAGTCTTTGTTCCAGACGTCCAAAGATTTTTTGTCAGAGGCACGGATCCTTGCATTTAAGATAAAGAAATACCGACAACAATCGTTTATTCAGTTTATTAAACTCCTTCGTAGCCGTAAGTGCACGCAACAAAATTTAAGGTTGGAAAGCCGTGAGATATTATCAAGCCCATATTAACTTTATATTCACTGCCGTTTGCTGCTAAGGACTGACCATTCAAACCACCGGTTATTTAGTTATAGTATAACTACTGTTTGAGTTCTTGGTTGAAATCATAAAGTGTGACCATTCAGATGAAAGCTACTGAGCAGTGTTTTCCCGTGGTATTTGTACTGTACAAGGTGACTGTACTTTTTGAGTCTGTGGATGAAGGTGCGACAATTCAAATGAAAGTTACTAAGTGGTACTTGCCAGAGCAGTCCTATAGCTTTTGAGAGTGTGGCTGAAATCCTAATGAATCACAATTCAAACAAAAGCTACCGAGCAGAACATTCTTGAGGTGCTGTTTATTACGCTGTACAAGGTGGTTCTAACGTTTGTGTCAGTGAATGAATTCCTTATATAAAGTGTCACCATGCAAAGGAAAGCTGCCGAGCAGAATGTTCCAGCGGTGTTGTTTATTACGCTGTACAATGTGGGTGTAACTTTGGAGCTTGTTGATAAAATCCTGGAACTCTCGATTCAATGAACTAGACACTGAAGGGCTCGGCTGCTTAAAGGAACGAATCACTTTTTGTTCCGGGACATTATACCGTGTGGCACTAAATTTTTGCGGGTTCAGTAATTTTTGCGATTTTTGCGTTTTTTTTTTCGCGATCCGCAAAAATAAGTTCCTGCAAAATAAAATTACCGCAATTCTTTTCGCCGCAAAAATTTACTCCACTGTACAAAAATACTGATTTGAAGGAGAAAATGCCTTAGATAACTCTGTGGATAACTGACATCAAGTGGTACACTATTTTAATAGAGCGACATCTTATGTTGTTTTATTTGTATTTCGATTCCTTTTAGTGGGCCTTTACTCAAAAAATGAAATGTTATTAGTTCCATTTGAACGCGACTACGAGAAAATCGCAAAAATTAATTCCCAGCAAGAGAAACCAGTCTTTTCAAATCGCAAAAATTAGTTCCCGCAAAACACAAAAAATGCCAATCACTGTATTGTGATTACCGTCTTTGTTCTAATTCGCTTCTAATTGGCTCTCGTGAACAACCAATCAAAACGCTTTGATTCCGATCCGCAGGAGTGGTTAAAAGGGGGCAGGGACGGACGCCGTTAATCACAACCGCCAAGATGTCAAAACGGAAGGTGCCAGAGCCAGAAATACTGCCAGGAATATTTTACGTCAAAGAGATCCTAAAGAGAAGAAAGAGAAACGGAAGAGTAGAATTGCTCGTTTCATGGCTTAACTATGAAAATCAGAACACTTGGGAACCAGTGAAAAATTTACCACCAGAGATGGTAGCAGCCTTCGGCAACCGCCGGAAGAAGAGGAAGGCGAGTGCTACAGAGGAAGCTGACGACAGTCAGCCAGAGATGGTAGCGAGTGCTACGGAGGATGCAACCAGTCTCCAAGACAATTTAGTCGAGGAGATCAGCAAGCGGGAGAATTCGAAACAATTCTCCAAGAAAGCAAGATCACGAACAGATGGACAGTTCTACAAGAAGGGTATAAAGAATTTGTCATGGAGGAACTATGTGCGGGTTTTTTTTAAACAGCACCCAGGCTTCGAAATGCAGTGTTGTGGGAAAAAATATAGCATTGCCGATTCATTTATTACACATCGACATCGATTTATACATCACACGCTGAACTGATCGATGGAGCTCAGCATCTAACAACGGCTCTTTTCAGAGCCAACCACATATGATAAAGTCATGACTCATGCTCTCTTATTCCACTGACCAAAAAAGTCATGACCATATATGCTAAAACCGGCTCTTTTCGGAGCCACCACAGACCAAAAAAGTCATGACCATAAATGCAAATACTGGCTCTTTTAGAGCCACTGCAGACCTAAAGAGTGCTAAAAAAACAATCAACAAATTATCGTTTTTAGAAAAGCTACTTTTCATATCCAGATCTAGAATTTCACCGATACTCAAAACATTTTTGTCGTGATTATAAAACTCTGAAATTCGTCAAAGTGCAGTTTTATGAAGTGCCGGAAAAGTTGTTGATCTTCATTGATTTCGACAGTTCGCGAACGACAGATTTTATCAACAAAACTTGCTTTCACTTGCATCGAAAATGTTTCCATTTTTTTATGATTACTGTTTTTATAATCTGCATAATAATATACATACAAAAATTTCTGCAATCTGATTGGCTGAGAGCACCCAAATTTATTTTGAACTTTTGAGTGCAAAAAAGTGAAAATTTGATTGGCTAGTTTGAACCGACTAGCCAATCAAATTCAATTTCACGTTTTTGCACTCAACAATTTCAAAATTTGCATTCAAAAATTTCAAAATTTGCACTCAACTCCAAATTAAAAACAAAAAAATAGTGGATAATTAATAGTGGAGGTTGCAGCAATGTTAGAAAATATTTCTTTTTCGTTTTGGCTGTACTTTTGGCGGGATTTTGTACATTTACACGCGCGTCGCCGATTTCCCGCCTTTCAAACTTTCAAACTAGCTTCCAATAAATTAATTGAAAATATTACCCTGGCGATACTGAGGAGTTTCGCTGAGTTCTACGGACTTTTGGCTGGATCATATCTCATCTGGATCCAGCCACATTGAAAAGGTCTTTTTTCGACAAGATGTGTTTCGGCGGCAAAATTGTCCGCCATCTTGGATCCAGCACACAACAATTTAATTTCAAAATAATTTGTTGCATTCGGCCCACTACTACAGAATGAACCCATGGTGAACCCATGGTGAATCGACAACCAGGATATTGCCGGTGAATCTGCTCTGAATACTCACGTGAACGTGTTTCCATTTTCTTTTCCGTTAACTTTCGACAGACTCGTACCCAGTCGTTACTCTTCGCGCGCCGCGTATCGCAAAGCCTCAAGGGGTGGACGCGATCCACGTGATCCAGCGAACAGGAGTGCGCATGCTCAATTTCAAACAACGCATTTTATCGTGGGACTTTGCAACAACATACAACAACCCAGTCGGTTCACAATTTTCGTCGGGTTTGTTAGCATCTGCAAGCTGAACAACCGACAACAGCAACACGATGAAGTAAGCTTAAGTTTTATATAATAATCTTTAATAATCTTTAATCCAAATCACACCATAAAAGGCATATAAGGATACAGAGTACAAACTAGCGGTTTCTAAGAGAAAGTGAAGTACTTGCGGCCACAGACAAAGAAAAAACAATATGTTACCAGAGGTATTTTTCTCTACCCAGCGAAATACAGAAAAGAGGCCTCTGCTAGCAGGGTAGAGCGAGTACAACTTGAACAACTTTTCACTGCATATAGTCAACGTTTTGCCGCAAGTCTCCTGAAGTTCCTTCTCCACTTACACCTACTGTATTCTCCAGATTATTCGCTTAGCTATTTCCGAATATATATATCTTATTAGACGGTTTGATGTGTAGTATGGCTGGATATTTTACGAGTCACGCAGTATTTTGGCGAGCCTTTAAGTTATTTATTATCCAACTGAACTTACTTTTGCCTAGACTTGCCCCAAGTCGCTCGTTTTTCTTTGTATCTATAGTTACTTAAATAAAATCGCTTTGAAATCAAGCGCGAAAGATCACTTGAGTAAAATCGCCTTTGAAATCGCGCGGGATTCATTTGTGTGAACGCGCGCGCGAAGGAAAACAAATGACACTTCATCGAGGAATGGCTCGGAACGAGCGACTTGTGTCACCTGCAGGAAATCGATTCTAGCTGACGTTTTTTGCCGCGAAAATATTGCATCATTTCGTGTCATTGAGTTGGTTTCTTTTATCGTGTTGACGTCAGTTTCGTGCGCCGTGTGCAGTTGACGCGCGCCGTGCCGTGGCGTGTGTTAAAATTGCGATTTTCTTCCCTTTTTTGTGGGAAATCATACTCAAGGCCCTTGATGGCTCTCTCATTTCTGTAAGATTTAAAAGGGACAGGTACAAAAGAAGACATTTGTAATGTTTGTTCCAAAACTGGTTTAACTGCCGATGTGAGAAGGAAACAAGTCTACTCAAGAAGTAAAAAGTTAAACGCAAGCTTGTCTCGCGAGCAGAGCGCGCTAAGTTTGCGGGCAGAGCGCGCTCAGTAAGTTCGCGCGCAATAATATGATTGACATAATCTCGATGGCGTCACCGGTGGAAAAATCCACCGGTGACGCCACATTTCAGAATTGGCGCGCTGCAGGTGAGACAAGTCGCTTGTTCCGCACCATCCTCCGCCATTTTGTTTTTCATGCTCGCGCGCGCCCTCCGTTTCCGTATCCAGCGGTCTGCGAATCTAACGAGCGACTTGGAGCAAGTCTAACTTTTGCCCAAAAGGACAATTTTGTGAAATCATTTTATTGTCGCGTGACATTGCGTTACTCAACATGACCAGCAATACGATTTTTGATTGGCTAATACGCACAAACCGGTTAAACAAGTTTTCTAACAACCGAAATATAAATGCTGATTGTAATTATTGTATGCTTAAGTGAAAGTGATTGGAAAATATCAATGCATGGTAATATTTTAATGACCTAAAAAGATTTAAGTATAGGCTTTGCCTGTTTGATTATCACTTGTATCATAAAGAACGGCCTACATTGAGTATACATATCAGTTTAATAATATTTTTTCAGGCGCTCTGGTATTGTACATGAAGCTGGTCCAACACCAAAACTAACGAAATCAGATTTGTCAACAATTCTTGCCACTGTAAACAGCAGTAGACTGGAAGAGAAACATTGCAGATCTTGGACGAAGGACGTAGACATTCCTGATCTACCTGCATTAAAGTAAGTGTTGTAAAAGTACTGTAAACATGTTAATGTTCGCTAGCGTTTAATTTCTTGACCTTCAAAATGGCGACCTTCAATTTGACCTTCCATGACCTTGGAAGGTCAAAATGAAAAGTTACATTAATTAATATTAAACACTAAGGCCAAACAAAAATGACCTTCCAAATGGCGACCTTCGTTTTTTGGCCCAACGAAATGGCACTAGAAATATGTCTTGTAAATCATGGTCTGCAAAAACATATCGCATTATGTAATATGATTCACAAAAGTTAAGTTTGATTTATTATTCTCTCAAATTTTTCTTTCAGGCTGAAGATCGAAAGTGATGAAGGATTCATTACAGTTCGCGGTTATTCTTATCTCATGACGAAGTCGTTGAAAGCAGCATTGTTACACATCATAGACGATTTGGTGGCAGAACTTCAAACTGCAGCACACGAAAGACGAAAGGTTTTGATATACTACGGGATTCCAGCAATTGGAAAGTCTGTTACCGCACAAGTATTAGAGTCCTATCTAGGATTGGTTTATGGAGTTACTTGGTTCGGAAGCTTCTCTCATAAGATGAATGCAGCTGACACTGAGGCAACAGTAAATGCAATGATGAAGCCTCCTCCATCTGATCCCAACGTACATGTACATGTACCTGATCCCATAGAAGCGAAGGTGTTAATTTTTGACCAGGCCAACTGTGACATCATTTCGGCAACCAAATTACTTTCAGTTTGTAGGGGTCGTGAGTTCCCCATCATAATGTTCACCTCTGGACATTTTGTTCCAAGTAGCGACTGGATTAAATGTCCCAAGAAAGTCAAAGTAGAAACTATTCATATGACACTGACCGTTGAGGAAGGAGTTACATTGACACAACTGAGTGAGGAGACTGTGACACAATTAATGAAAGTTTCCCCAACTTGCGGGGCACTGCTACATATGACTGTAGACGAGGACACTACTACTGAAGAGAAGAAAGAACAGGGCATGGTGGACTACACAGATTCTGCGCTTTCGCAAATAGTGCCAATAGTGTGGTATAGGTCTTATTACCTGATTCGACAGCACTCCTTTGAAGAGGCCAAACAGCTAAAGACCTTCAGGACGACTATCCGGGACATGCAACATTTTCTATCATTCATGCAAGACAAGAAAGGTTATAACGACAAATCCTTCAATGCCATTTGGAAGCAGATCTTCCCCTTTGACATGAAGGATGAAACCCCAGAAGATCAGCTGGCTTTCAAGTTCTTCCCTTTCACAGACACAGGCTTTGAGATTGCCCCAGGTGAACAGCTGAGATTCTTTACATTTTGTAGGCAACAGGACCGTGGCGACGAAGCAATGCTCGAAAATGCTCGGGCTGTGTTTGAAGCTAGCACTGGATCTCTTAAAGGGCTATGTTTCGAATTGATTGTTCGCCTTTATTGTCGCATCAATCAGTGTGGACTGCGTCCCACCGATATGTATGCAGATGAATTCCATGGCGTACAGATTTGTGAGGCCTTTGATTGCAAACGACTTGTTGATCAGTTGTTTTGCAAAGATAACTGCACAGAAGCAGCATGTCATGATGTCAACATTTGGTTTTCACTTGATGTTTCGGGAAAACAGAAATTTCCAGGGTATGATTTCGTCTTAGTTTCTGGACGATCCGACCATGAAAAAAAATCATTTTCCCTTGGTTTAATGTATCTTATTCAATTAACGGTCAGTCTTTCCAGTAAAACCCTGGATAAGAACTCCATCATGGTCAGGGAGTACAACAAATTTATGTGCGAATTGAGCCGTCAGAAGTGTATCAAAGGAGACGATTGGATGAGAGTAGCATGTTACATTTGTATGCCTTATGCCAAGACCCAGACATTGCTAACAGAAACCCTGCAATTAACACAAGAACACAAGGAAGAACTTCGGCATATAACTGAGAACCCCAGAGAATCCCTATGTGCTCAAGTGATTTATACTGATCTACCTATCATAAAACCTCTGAAATCTTAAGGGCTCTTCCAGAAAAAAACGTGTGGGGGGGGGGGGGACGAACTTATTTGACCCATGGGTTCATCCTAGTAATTTGTTGAAATCCAGTAAAAACTCTTGGTAACAAATATTACATGGTTGGCATAGCTTTGGTGATATTGGAAAGGGTTTAAACAAATTCCTGGGATGAACCCATGGGTCCAATTAGTTTCCAATATCACCCAAGCTTGGGTGATATGGTGGACCCATGGGTTCCCCTCCTCCTCCCCTCCCCTCCCATCCCCTCCTTTCCTGGCCCCAGTCCCCCCTCCCCTTCCCGAAAGCCGCTACGCAGGCTAGCTATTTGATTGTTCCCTCAATTAAAATTTTTGAAAAAGGTGAGCAAATATGGAAGTTATAAAACAGACATATATCTATTTTTCTCATTTTCTCTTGGAACCAGAATTCGAAGTGCCACGCAGACCTTATATTTTGTACCTTTTAATTTTAATTTTGATATTTTTAATTATAGGCCTTATTGTTTTAGTTGTGCATGGTGTTCGTACTGACTCTTTGTAAATAATTATTTTTTCTGTAAATGTATATATTGTAAAAGTTGTAAATATAATAAAATGTAAATATAAGTGAAAATTTGTAAATTTGTAAATATTTTTTCTGTAATTATTAGGACAAGTCGTAGTCTCCTTCGCAGCCGTCTTTAGTGTCGTCACGCAACGCTCCCTCCACACTAGTTAGCTAGAGTGTTGCGTGGGACGAGACAAGCCGGTATGTCTTCCTTGCTGACAAATGTCTGCCCCGCAGCCGTTCTTTGTGTCGTTCCCTCAAAAAAACGTTTGAAAGTTTGAAAGGCGGGAAATCGGCGACGCGCGTGTAAATGTACAAAATCCCGCCAAAAGTACAGCCAAAACGAAAAAGAAATATTTTCTAACATTGCTGCAACCTCCACTATTAATTATCCACTATTCATTGTCTGTGTCGGTTCATCCTAGGAATTTGTTTAAACCATGTCCTGTTAGTTCCCAGGAGTTTTTACTGGATTTCATCAAATTACTAGCATGAACCCATGGGTCAACCATATCACCCAAGCTATGCCAACCATGTCCTGTTAGTTACCAAGAGTTTTTACTGGATTTCAACAAATTACTAGCATGAACCCATGGGTCAACCATATCACCCAAGCTATGCCAACCATGTCCTGTTAGTTACCAAGAGTTTTTACTGGATTTCATGAAATTACTAGCATTAACCCATGGGTCAACCATATGTTAGTTTCACTGGATTTCAACAAATTACTAGCCTGAACCCATGGGTCAAATTAGGTTTGATTATAACTCTTGCTACAACAACCATGTCCCGAAGGCTCTCGACAAAACACTGAATTAGTGAAAAAAAAAAAAGAATTAGCTTGGAGAAATTATATCAGACATTTCTTTAACACTAGTTAAAAAAGAAAAGCATAAAAAACAATGTTATCCGTAAAGTACCATATCACCCATTTACTTATTCTATGTGTCGAACACTTTGGTTTTGACTTTGGTGGCTTAAATGCAGAAATGTATTGGTTTTCTGGTTTCGTACGACTCAGAGGTGTAGGAAGCCTATCGGACCTGAACCCAAGGTGTCACGGTACCTGACACGGCCATGCGTTTCTGTCATGGATCCTTTGGATGTTGAAATTCAGTGGCGGCCATTTATGAATAAGGTCTATTCATATTATAATTTAGTATGGCGATTAAATATCTTAATACATTAATAGCGAACTTTCAATTGAGTTTAATTATATTCAATAATGCCGATTTGGCTAATGTTTATTATTCTAAATAAGTATCTTAATACATTAATAGCGAACTTTCAATTGAGTTTAATTATATTCAATAATGCAGATTTGGCTAATGTTTATTATTCTAGATTAGCTTTGATTTATAATCTTCAATTATTTATGTAAAAAAGTGTGAAATAAAATATTGAATTCATTGTACTCGTCGTGTTCGAAAACTGGTAAAAACCCATGTGGTCAATTTGAACCCATGGGTCAAATTAGTTTCCAGTATCACATAATTTTACTAAACTTTCTTATGGAGTTTTCAATTCAATTTTAGATTCTTATAATTCGACGTAGCTCTGTCATCCCCTAATTAGTGAGTGGCCGCCTTTGACGCGTGCCCCACTCCCCCCTTAGCTACATTATTGCCGTTAGTGAAAACTCTTGGGAACTAGCAGGACATGGTTGTTGTTGCATGAGTAATAATGAAAACTAATTTGACCCATGGGTTCATCAAAGAACTTTGTTTAAACCCAGTGAAAACAAATTACTAGCATGAACCCATGGGTCAAATTAGTTTCCAATATCACCAATGCTATGCCAACCATGTCCTGTTAGTTCCCAAGAGTTTTCACTGGGTTTAAACAAAGTTCTATGACGAACCCATGGGTCAAATTAGTTTTCATTATTACTCATGCAACAACAACCATGTCCCGCTAGTTCCCAAGAGTTTTCACTGGGTTTAAACAAAGTTCTATGATGAACCCATGGGTCAAATAAGTTTCCGGTACCATTGAAGTTCTGCCCACCAAGTCCCGTTAGTTCCCAAGACTTTCCACGGGGTTTACACAAATTCCTAGGATGAACCCATGGGTCGAATTAGTTTCCAATATCACTAGGGCTATGCCAACCATGTCCCGTTAGTTCCCAAGAGTTTTTACTGGATTTCAACAAATTACTTGCATGAACCCATAGGTCCACCATATCACCCAAGCTATGCCAACCATGTCCTGTTAGTTCCCAAGAGTTTTCACTGGGTTTAAACAAAGTTCTATGATGAACCCATGGGTCAAATAGGTTTCCAGTACCATTGAAGCTCTGCCCACCAAGTCCCGTTAGTTCCCAAGACTTTCCACGGGTTTTACACAAATTCCTAAAACCCATATGTCAACCAAATCACCCAAGCTATGCCAACCATGTCCTGTTAGTTACCGAGAGTTTTTACTGGATTTTTATGAAATTACTAGCATGAACCCATGGGTCAAATTAGTTTCCAATATCACCAAAGTAATGCCAACCATGTCCTGTTAGTTTCCAGGAGTTTTTACTGGATTTCAACAAGCTACTAGAATGAACCCATGGGTCAAATTGAAGTCATGCCATTGAAGCTCTGCCCACCATTTCCCGCTAGTTCCCAAGAGTTTTCAAAGTTCTATGATGAACCCATGGGTAAAATTAGTTTTCAGTATCAGTCCAACTACACCAACCATGTCCCGCTAGGTCCCAAGAGTTTTCACTGGGTTTAAGCAAAGTTCTATGATGAACCCATGGGTCAAATTAGTTTTCATTATTACTCATGCAACAACAACCATGTCCCGCTATTTCCCAAGAGTTTTGGGATGAGTTCCTGGGATGAACCCATGGGTCCAATTAGTTTCCAATCTCACCCAAGCTATGCCAACGATGTCCTGTTAGTTCCCAAGTGTTTTCACTGGGTTTAAACAATGGGTTCATCAAAGAACTTTGTTTAAACCCAGTGAAAACAAATTACTAGCATGAACCCATGGGTCAAATTAGTTTCCAATATCACCAATGCTATGCCAACCATGTCCTGTTAGTTCCCAAGTGTTTTCACTGGGTTTAAACAAAGTTCTATGATGAACCCATGGGTCCAATTAGTTTCCAATATCACCCAAGCTATGCCAACGATGCCCTGTTAGTTCCCAAGAGTTTTCACTGGGTTTAAACAATGGGTTCATCAAAGAACTTTGATGAACCCATCAAAGAACTTTGTTTAAACCCAGTGAAAACTCTTGGGAACTAACAGGACATGATTGGCATAGCTTGGGTGATATGGTGGTGGACCCATGGGTTCATGCAAGTAATTTGTTGAAATCCAGTAAAAACTCTTGGGAACTAACAGGACATGGTTGGCATAGCTCTAGTGATATTGGAAACTAATTCGACCCATGGGTTCAACCTAGGAATTTGTGTAAACCTAGTGGAAAGTCTTGGGAACTAACGGGACTTGGTGGGCAGAACTTCAATGGTACCGGAAACTTATTTGACCCATGGGTTCATCATAGAACTTTGTTTAAACCCAGTGAAAACTCTTGGGAACTAACAAGACATGGTTGACATAGCTTGGGTGATATTGGAAACTAATTGGACCCATGGGTTCATCCCAGGAATTTGTTTAAACCCAGTGAAAACTCTTGGTAACTAGCGGGACATGGTTGTTGTTGCATGAGTAATAATGAAAACTAATTTGACCCATGGGTTCATCAAAGAACTTTGTTTAAACCCAGTGAAAACAAATTACTAGCATGAATCCATGGGTCAAATTAGTTTCCAATATCACCAATGCTATGCCAACCATGTCCTGTTAGTTCCCAAGTGTTTTCACTGGGTTTAAACAAAGTTCTATGATGAACCCATGGGTCCAATTAGTTTCCAATATCCCCCAAGCTATGCCAACGATGTCCTGTTAGTTCCCAAGAGTTTGCACTGGGTTTAAACAATGGGTTCATCAAAGAACTTTGATGAACCCATCAAAGAACTTTGTTTAAACCCAGTGAAAACTCTTGGGAACTAACAGGACATGATTGGCATAGCTTGGGTGATATGGTTGACCCATGGGTGCATGCTAGTAATTTGATGAAATCCAGTAAAAACTCTTGGTAACTAACAGGACATGGTTGGCATTGCTCTGGTGATATTGGAAACTAATTCGACCCATGGGTTCATCCTAGGAATTTGTGTAAACCCCGTGGAAAGTCTTGGGAACTAACGGGACTTGGTGGGCAGAGCTTCAATGGTACCGGAAACTTATTTGACCCATGGGTGCATCATAGAACTTTGTTTAAACGCAGTGAAAACTCTTGGGAACTAACAGAACGTTGGCATAGCTTGGGTGATATGTTTGACCCATGGGTTCATGCTAGTAATTTGTTGAAATCCAGTAAAAACTCTTGGCAACTATCAGGACATGGTTGGCATAGCTTGGGTGATATGTGAAAACTAATTTGACCCATGGGTTCATCATAGAACTTTGTTTAAACCCAGTGAAAACTCTTGGGAACTAGCGGGACATGGGTGTTGTGGCATGAGTAATAATGAAAACTAATTTGACCCATGGGTTCATTATAGAACGTTGTTTAAACCCAGTGAAAACTCTTGGGAACTAGCGGGACATGGTGGGCAGAGCTTCAATGGCATGGCTTCAATTTGACCCATGGGTTCATGCTAGTAATTTATTGAAATCCAGTAAAATCTCTTGGGAACTAACACGACATGGTTGGCATAGCTTGGGTGATATGGTTGACCCATGGGTTCATGCTAGTAATTTGTTGAAATCCTGTAAAAACTCCTGGTAACTAACAGGACATGGTTGGCATAGCTTGGGTGATATGTTTGACCCATGGGTTCATGCTAGTAATTTGTTGAAATCCAGTAAAAACTCTTGGGAACTAACAGGACATGGTTGGCATAGCTCTAGTGATATTGGAAACTAATTCGACCCATGGGTTCATCCTAGGAATTTGACCCATGGGTTCATGCTAGTAATTTGATGAAATCCAGTAAAAACTCTTGGTAACTAACAGGACATGGTTGGCATAGCTTGGGTGATATGGTTGACCCATGGGTTCATGCTAGTAATTTGTTGAAATCCAGTAAAAACTCCTGGTAACTAACAGCACATGGTTGGCATAGCTTGAGTGATATGTTTGACCCATGGGTTCATGCTAGTAATTTGTTGAAATCCAGTAAAAACTCCTGGTAACTAACAGGACATGGTTGGCATAGCTCTAGTGATATTGGAAACTAATTCGACCCATGGGTTCATCCTAGGAATTTGACCCATGGGTTCATGCTAGTAATTTGATGAAATCCAGTAAAAACTCTTGGCAACTAACAGGACATGGTTGGCATAGCTTGGGTGATATGATCGACCCATGGGTGCATGTTAGTAATTTGATGAAATTCAGTAAAAACTCTTGGTAACTAACAGGACATGGTTGGAATTGCTCTGGTGATATTGGAAACTATAATTCGACCCATCGGTTTATCCTAGGAATTTGTGTAAACCCCGTGGAATGTCTTGGGAACTAACGGGACATGGTTGGCATAGCTTGGGTGATATGGTTGACCCATGGGTTTATGCTAGTAATTTGTTGAAATCCAGTAAAAACTCCTGGGAACTAACAGGACATCGTTGGCATAGCTTGTATGATATGGTCGATCCATGGGTTCATACTAGTAATGTGTTGAAATCCAGTAAAAACTCTTGGCAACTAACAGGACATGGTTGGCATAGCTTGGGTGATATGATCGACCCATGGGTGCATGCTAGTAATTTTATGAAATCCAGTAAAAACTCTTGGTAACTAACAGGACATGGTTGGCATTGCTCTGGTGATATTGGAAACTAATTCGACCCATGGGTTCATCCTAGGAATTTGTGTAAACCCCGTGGAAAGTCTTGGGAACTAACGGGACTTGGTGGGCAGAGCTTCAATGGTACCGGAAACTTATTTGACCCATGGATGCATCATAGAACTTTGTTTAAACGCAGTGAAAACTCTTGGGAACTAACAGGACATGGTTGGCATAGCTTGGGTGATATTGGGAACTAATTGGACCCATGGGTTCATCCCAGGAATTTGTTTAAACCCAGTGAAAACTCTTGGGAACTAGCGGGACATGGGTGTTGTGGCATGAGTAATAATGAAAACTAATTTGACCCATGGGTTCATTATAGAACGTTGTTTAAACCCAGTGAAAACTCTTGGGAACTAGCGGGACATGGTGGGCAGAGCTTCAATGGCATGGCTTCAATTTGACCCATGGGTTCATGCTAGTAATTTATTGAAATCCAGTAAAATCTCTTGGGAACTAACAGGACATGGTTGGCATAGCTTTGGTGATATTGGAAACTAACTTGACCCATGGGTTCATGCTAGTGATTTGTTGAAATCCAGTAAAAACTCTTGGGAACTAACAGGACATGGTTGGCATAGCTCTAGTGATATTGGAAACTAATTCGACCCATGGGTTCATCCTAGGAATTTGACCCATGGGTTCATGCTAGTAATTTGATGAAATCCAGTAAAAACTCTTGGTAACTAACAGGACATGGTTGGCAAAGCTTGGGTGATATGGTTGACCCATGGGTTCATGCTAGTAATTTGTTGAAATCCTGTAAAAACTCCTGGTAACTAACAGGACATGGTTGGCATAGCTTGGGTGATATGTTTGACCCATGGGTTCATGCTAGTAATTTGTTGAAATCCAGTAAAAACTCTTGGCAACTAACAGGACATGGTTGGCATAGCTTGGGTGATATGGTTGACCCATGGGTGCATGCTAGTAATTTGATGAAATCCAGTAAAAACTCTTGGTAACTAACAGGACATGGTTGGCATTGCTCTGGTGATATTGGAAACTAATTCGACCCATGGGTTCATCCTAGGAATTTGTGTAAACCCCGTGGAAAGTCTTGGGAACTAACGGGACTTGGTGGGCAGAGCTTCAATGGTACCGGAAACTTATTTGACCCATGGGTGCATCATAGAACTTTGTTTAAATGCAGTGAAAACTCTTGGGAACTAACAGGACATGGTTGGCATAGCTTGGGTGATATTGGAAACTAATTGGACCCATGGGTTCATCCCAGGAATTTGTTTAAACCCAGTGAAAACTCTTGGGAACTAGCGGGACATGGTTGTTGTTGCATGAGTAATAATGAAAACTAATTTGACCCATGGGTTCATCATAGAACTTTGTTTAAACCCAGTGAAAACTCTTGGGAACTAGCGGGACATGGTGGGCAGAGCTTCAATGGCATGGCTTCAATTTGACCCATGGGTTCATGCTAGTAATTTGTTGAACAAATTCCTAGGATGAACCCATGGGTCAATTAAGTTCCAGGTACCATTGAAGCTCTGCCCATCAAATCTCGTTACTTCCCAAGAGTTTGTAATGGGTTTAAACAAATTACTAGCATGAACCCATGGTTCAAATAAGTTCCCGGTACCATTGAACCTCTGCCCATCAAATCCCACGGGGTTTAAACAAATTTCTAGGATGAACCCATGGGTCGAATTAGTTTCTAATATTATTTCCAATATCACCAAAGCTATGCCAACCATGTCCTGGGTTTAAACAAATTCCTAGGATGAACCCATGGGTCAATTAAGTTCCAGGTACCATTGAAGCTCTGCCCATCAAATATCGTTACTTCCCAAGAGTTTGTAATGGGTTTAAACAAATTACTAGCATGAACCCATGGTTCAAATAAGTTCCCGGTACCATTGAAGCTCTGCCCACCAACTTGCGTTAGTTCCCAAGAGTTTTCACGGGGTTTAAGCAAATTGCTAGCATGAACCCATGGGTCGAATAAGTTTCCAATATCACCAAAGCTATGCCAACCATGTCCTGTTAGTTACCAAGAGTTTTTACTGGATTTCAACAAATTACTAGCATGAACCCATGGGTCAAACATATCACCCAAGCTATGCCAACCATGTCCTGTTAGTTACCAGGAGTTTTTACTGGATTTGAACAAATTACTAGCATGAACCCATGGGTCAACCATATCACCCAAGCTATGCCAACCATGTCCTGTTAGTTACCAAGAGTTTTTACTGGATTTCATCAAATTACTAGCATGAACCCATGGGTCAAATTCCTAGGATGAACCCATGGGTCGAATTAGTTTCCAATATCACTAGAGCTATGCCAACCATGACCTGTTAGTTCCCAAGAGTTTTTACTGGATTTCAACTAATTACTTGCATGAACCCATAGGTCCACCATATCACCCAAGCTATGCCAACCATGTCCTGTTACTTCCCAAGAGTTTTCACTAGGTTTAAACAAAGTTCTATTATGCACGCATGGGTCAAATAAGTTTCCGGTACCATTGAAGCTCTGCCCACCAAGTCCCGTTAGTTCCCAACACTTTCCACGGGGTTTACACAAATTCCTAGGATGAACCCATGGTTCAAATTAGTTTCCAATATCACCAGAGCAATGCCAACCATGTCCTGTTAGTTACCAAGAGTTTTTACTGGATTTCATCAAATTACTAGCATGCACCCATGGGTCAACCATATCACGCAAGCTATGCCAATCATGTCCTGTTAGTTCCCAAGAGTTTTTACTGGATTTCAACAAATTACTAGCATGAACCCATGGGTCAACCATATCACCCAAGCTATGCCAACCATGTCCCGTTAGTTCCCAAGACCTTCCACGGGGTTTACACAAATTCCTAGGATGAACCCATGGGTCGAATTATAGATTCCAATATCACCAGAACAATTCCAACCATGTCCTGTTAGTTATCAAGAGTTTTTACTGGATTTCATCAAATTACTAGCATGGGTTTAAACAAATTACTAGCATGAACCCATGGTTCAAATAAGTTCCCGGTACCATTGAAGCTCTGCCCACCAAGTTGCGTTAGTTCCCAAGAGTTTTCACGGGGTTTAAGCAAATTACCAGGATGAACCCATGGGTCAAATAAGTTTGTTGAAATCCAGTAAAAACTCCCAAGCTATGCCAACCATGTCCTGTTAGTTACCAAGAGTTCTTACTGGATTTCAACAAATTACTAAGCTATGCCAACCATGTCCTGTTAGTTCCCAGGAGTTTTTACTGGATTTCAACAAACTACTAGCATGAACCCATGGGTCAAATTGAAGCCATGCAATTGAAGCTCTGCCCGCCATGTCCCGCTAGTTCCCAAGAGTTTTCAAACGTCTATGATGAACCCATGGGTCAAATTAGTTTTCTGTATCAGTCAAGCTACACCAACCCTAGTTCCCAGGAGTTTTTACTGGGTTTAAACAAAGTTCTATGATGAACCCATGGGTCCAATTAGTTTCCAATATCACCCAAGCTATGCCAACCATGTCTTGTTAGTTCCCAAGAGTTTTCACTGGGTTTAAACAAAGTTCTAGGATGAACCCATGGGTCGACTTAGATTCAAATATCACCAGAGCAATGCCAACGATGACCTGTTAGTTACCAGGAGTTTTTACTGGATTTCAACAAATTACTAGCATGAACCCATGGGTCAACCATATCACCCAAGCTATACCAACCATGTCCTGTTAGTGACCAAGAGTTTTCACTGGATTTCATCAAATTACTAGCATGAACCCATGGGTCAAATTCCTAGGATGAACCCATGGGTCGAATTAGTTTCCAATATCACTAGAGCTATGCCAACCATGTCCTGTTAGTTCCCAAGAGTTTTTACTGGATTTCAACAAATTACTAGCATGAACCCATGGGTCAAATTAGTTTCCAATATCACCAAAGCTATGCCAACCATGTCCTGTTAGTTCCCAAGAGATTTTACTGGATTTCAATAAATTACTAGCATGAACCCATGGGTCAAATTGAAGCCATGCCATTGAAGCTCTGCCCACCATGTCCCGCTAGTTCCCAAGAGTTTTCACTGGGTTTAAACAAAGTTCTATAATGAACCCATGGGTCAAATTAGTTTTCATTATTACTCATGCCACAACACCCATGTCCCGCTAGTTCCCAAGAGTTTTCACTGGGTTTAAACAAAGTTCTATGATGAACCCATGGGTCAAATTAGTTTTCATTATTACTCATGCAACAACAACCATGTCTTGCTAGTTCCCAAGAGTTTTCACTGGGTTTAAACAACGTTCTATAATGAACCCATGGGTCAAATTAGTTTTCATTATTACTCATGCAACAACACCCATGTCCCGCTAGTTCCCAAGAGTTTTCACTGGGTTGAAACAAAGTTCTATGATGAACCCATGGGTCAAATTAGTTTTCATTATTACTCATGCAACAACAACCATGTCCCGCTAGTTCCCAAGAGTTTTCACTGGATTTAAACAAATTCCTGGGATGAACCCATGGGTCCAATTAGTTTCCAATATCACCCAAGCTATGCCAACCATGTCCTGTTAGTTCCCAAGAGTTTTCACTGCGTTTAAACAAAGTTCTATGATGCACCCATGGGTCAAATAAGTTTCCGGTACCATTGAAGCTCTGCCCACCAAGTCCCGTTAGTTCCCAAGACTTTCCACGGGGTTTACACAAATTCCTAGGATGAACCCATGGGTCAAATTAGTTTCTAATATCACCAGAGCAATGCCAACCATGTCCTGTTAGTTCCCAAGAGTTTTTACTGGATTTCATCAAATTGCTAGCATGCACCCATGGGTCGATCATATCACCCAAGCTATGCCAACCATGTCCTGTTAGTTGCCAAGAGTTTTTACTGGATTTCAACAAATTACTAGCATGAACCCATGGGTCAAACATATCACCGAAGCTATGCCAACCATGTCCTGTTAGTTACCAGGAGTTTTTACTGGATTTCAAGAAATTACTAGCATGAACCCATGGGTCAACCATATCACCCAAGCTATGCCAACCATGTCCTGTTAGTTACCAAGAGTTTTTACTGGATTTCATCAAATTACTAGCATGAACCCATGGGTCAAATTCCTAGGATGAACCCATGGGTCGAATTAGTTTCCAATATCACTAGAGCTATGCCAACCATGTCCTGTTAGTTCCCAAGAGTTTTTACTGGATTTCAACAAATTACTTGCATGAACCCATAGGTCCACCATATCACCCAAGCTATGCCAACCATGTCCTGTTAGTTCCCAAGAGTTTTCACTGGGTTTAAACAAAGTTCTATGATGCACCCATGGGTCAAATAAGTTTCCGGTACCATTGAAGCTCTGCCCACCAAGTCCCGTTAGTTCCCAAGACTTTCCACGGGGTTTACACAAATTCCTAGGATGAACCCATGGGTCGAATTAGTTTCCAATATCACCAGAGCAATGCCAACCATGTCCTGTTAGTTACCAAGAGTTTTTACTGGATTTCATCAAATTACTAGCATGCACCCATGGGTCAACCATATCACCCAAGCTATGCCAATCATGTCCTGTTAGTTCCCAAGAGTTTTCACTGGGTTTAAACAAAGTTCTTTGATGGGTTCATCAAAGTTCTTTGATGAACCCATTGTTTAAACCCAGTGCAAACTCTTGGGAACTAACAGGACATCGTTGGCATAGCTTGGGTGATATTGGAAACTAATTGGACCCATGGGTTCATCATAGAACTTTGTTTAAACCCAGTGAAAACACTTGGGAACTAACAGGACATGGTTGGCATAGCATTGGTGATATTGGAAACTAATTTGACCCATGGATTCATGCTAGTAATTTGTTTTCACTGGGTTTAAACAAAGTTCTTTGATGAACCCATGGGTCAAATTAGTTTTCATTATTACTCATGCAACAACAACCATGTCCCGCTAGTTACCAAGAGTTTTCACTGGGTTTAAACAAATTCCTGGGATGAACCCATGGGTCCAATTAGTTTCCAATATCACCCAAGCTATGTCAACCATGTCTTGTTAGTTCCCAAGAGTTTTCACTGGGTTTAAACAAAGTTCTATGATGAACCCATGGGTCAAATAAGTTTCCGGTACCATTGAAGTTCTGCCCACCAAGTCCCGTTAGTTCCCAAGACTTTCCACTAGGTTTACACAAATTCCTAGGTTGAACCCATGGGTCGAATTAGTTTCCAATATCACTAGAGCTATGCCAACCATGTCCTGTTAGTTCCCAAGAGTTTTTACTGGATTTCAACAAATTACTTGCATGAACCCATGGGTCCACCACCATATCACCCAAGGTATGCCAACTATGACTTGTTAGTTACCAAGAGTTTTTACTGGATTTCAAACAATTACTAGCATGAACCCATGGGTCAACCATATCACCCAAGCTATGCCCACCATGTCCCGCTAGTTCCCAAGAGTTTTTACTGGATTTCAACAAATTACTAGCATGAACCCATGGGTCGACCATATCACCCAAGCTATGTCAACCATGTCCTGTTAGTTACCAAGAGTTTTTACTGGATTTCATCAAATTACTGGCATGAACCCATGGGTCAAATTAGTTTCCAATATCTCCAAAGCTATGCCAACCATGTCCTATTAGTTCTCAAGAGTTTTTACTGGATTTCAACAAATTACTAGCATGAACCCATGGGTCAACCATATCACCTATGCCAATCATGTCCTGTTAGTTCCCAAGAGTTTTCACTGGGTTTAAACAAAGTTCTTTGATGGGTTCATCAAAGTTCTTTGATGAACCCATTGTTTAAACCCAGTGAAAACTCTTGGGAACTAACAGGGCATCGTTGGCATAGCTTGGGTGATATTGGAAACTAATTGGACCCATGGGTTCATCATAGAACTTTGTTTAAACCCAGTGAAAACACTTGGGAACTAACAGGACATGGTTGGCATAGCATTGGTGATATTGGAAACTAATTTGACCCATGGGTTCATGCTAGTAATTTGTTTTCACTGGGTTTAAACAAAGTTCTTTGATGAACCCATTGTTTAAACCCAGTGAAAACACTTGGGAACTAACAGGACATCGTTGGCATAGCTTGGGTGATATTGGAAACTAATTGGACCCATGGGTTCATCCCAGGAACTCATCCCAAAACTCTTGGGAAATAGCGGGACATGGTTGTTGTTGCATGAGTAATAATAAAAACTAATTTGACCCATGGGTTCATCATAGAACTTTGCTTAAACCCAGTGAAAACTCTTGGGACCTAGCGGGACATGGTTGGTGTAGTTGGACTGATACTGAAAACTAATTTTACCCATGGGTTCATCATAGAACTTTGAAAACTCTTGGGAACTAGCGGGAAATGGTGGGCAGAGCTTCAATGGCATGACTTCAATTTGACCCATGGGTTCATTCTAGTAGCTTGTTGAAATCCAGTAAAAACTCCTGGAAACTAACAGGACATGGTTGGCATTACTTTGGTGATATTGGAAACTAATTTGACCCATGGGTTCATGCTAGTAATTTCATAAAAATCCAGTAAAAACTCTCGGTAACTAACAGGACATGGTTGGCATAGCTTGGGTGATTTGGTTGACATATGGGTTTTAGGAATTTGTGTAAAACCCGTGGAAAGTCTTGGGAACTAACGGGACTTGGTGGGCAGAGCTTCAATGGTACCGGAAACCTATTTGACCCATGGGTTCATCATAGAACTTTGTTTAAACCCAGTGAAAACTCTTGGGAACTAACAGGACATGGTTGGCATAGCTTGGGTGATATGGTGGACCTATGGGTTCATGCAAGTAATTTGTTGAAATCCAGTAAAAACTCTTGGGAACTAACAGGACATGGTTGGCATAGCCCTAGTGATATTGGAAACTAATTCGACCCATGGGTTCATCCTAGGAATTTGTGTAAACCCCGTGGAAAGTCTTGGGAACTAACGGGACTTGGTGGGCAGAACTTCAATGGTACCGGAAACTTATTTGACCCATGGGTTCATCATAGAACTTTGTTTAAACCCAGTGAAAACTCTTGGGAACTAGCGGGACATGGTTGTTGTTGCATGAGTAATAATGAAAACTAATTTGACCCATGGGTTCGTCATAGAACTTTGTTTAAACCCAGTGAAAACTCCTGGGAACTAACAGGACATGGTTGGCATAGCATTGGTGATATTGGAAACTAATTTGACCCATGGGTTCATGCTAGTAATTTGTTTTCACTGGGTTTAAACAAAGTTCTTTGATGAACCCATGGGTCAAATTAGTTTTCATTATTACTCATGCAACAACAACCATGTCCTGCTAGTTCCCAAGAGTTTTCACTAACGGCAATAATGTAGCTAAGGGGGGAGTGGGGCACGCGTCAAAGGCGGCCACTCACTAATTAGGGGATGACAGAGCTACGCCGAATTATAAGAATCTAAAATTGAATTGAAAACTCCATAAGAAAGTTTAGTAAAATTATGTGATACTGGAAACTAATTTGACCCATGGGTTCAAATTGACCACATGGGTTTTTACCAGTTTTCGAACACGACGAGTACAATGAATTCAATATTTTATTTCACACTTTTTTACATAAATAATTGAAGATTATAAATCAAAGCTAATCTAGAATAATAAACATTAGCCAAATCTGCATTATTGAATATAATTAAACTCAATTGAAAGTTCGCTATTAATGTATTAAGATACTTATTTAGAATAATAAACATTAGCCAAATCGGCATTATTGAATATAATTAAACTCAATTGAAAGTTCGCTATTAATGTATTAAGATATTTAATCGCCATACTAAATTATAATATGAATAGACCTTATTCATAAATGGCCGCCACTGAATTTCAACATCCAAAGGATCCATGACAGAAACGCATGGCCGTGTCAGGTACCGTGACACCTTGGGTTCAGGTCCGATAGGCTTCCTACACCTCTGAGTCGTACGAAACCAGAAAACCAATACATTTCTGCATTTAAGCCACCAAAGTCAAAACCATAGTGTTCGACACATAGAATAAGTAAATGGGTGATATGGTACTTTACGGATAACATTGTTTTTTATGCTTTTCTTTTTTAACTAGTGTTAAAGAAATGTCTGATATAATTTCTCCAAGCTAATTCTTTTTTTTTTTTCACTAATTCAGTGTTTTGTCGAGAGCCTTCGGGACATGGTTGTTGTAGCAAGAGTTATAATCAAACCTAATTTGATCCATGGGTTCAGGCTAGTAATTTGTTGAAATCCAGTGAAACTAACATATGGTTGACCCATGGGTTAATGCTAGTAATTTCATGAAATCCAGTAAAAACTCTTGGTAACTAACAGGACATGGTTGGCATAGCTTGGGTGATATGGTTGACCCATGGGTTCATGCTAGTAATTTGTTGAAATCCAGTAAAAACTCTTGGTAACTAACAGGACATGGTTGGCATAGCTTGGGTGATATGGTTGACCCATGGGTTCATGCTAGTAATTTGATGAAATCCAGTAAAAACTCCTGGGAACTAACAGGACATGGTTTAAACAAATTCCTAGGATGAACCGACACAGACAATGAATAGTGGATAATTAATAGTGGAGGTTGCAGCAATGTTAGAAAATATTTCTTTTTCGTTTTGGCTGTACTTTTGGCGGGATTTTGTACATTTACACGCGCGTCGCCGATTTCCCGCCTTTCAAACTTTCAAACGTTTTTTTGAGGGAACGACACAAAGAACGGCTGCGGGGCAGACATTTGTCAGCAAGGAAGACATACCGGCTTGTCTCGTCCCACGCAACACTCTAGCTAACTAGTGTGGAGGGAGCGTTGCGTGACGACACTAAAGACGGCTGCGAAGGAGACTACGACTTGTCCTAATAATTACAGAAAAAATATTTACAAATTTACAAATTTTCACTTATATTTACATTTTATTATATTTACAACTTTTACAATATATACATTTACAGAAAAAATAATTATTTACAAAGAGTCAGTACGAACACCATGCACAACTAAAACAATAAGGCCTATAATTAAAAATATCAAAATTAAAATTAAAAGGTACAAAATATAAGGTCTGCGTGGCACTTCGAATTCTGGTTCCAAGAGAAAATGAGAAAAATAGATATATGTCTGTTTTATAACTTCCATATTTGCTCACCTTTTTCAAAAATTTTAATTGAGGGAACAATCAAATAGCTAGCCTGCGTAGCGGCTTTCGGGGAGGGGAGGGGGGACTGGGGCCAGGAAAGGAGGGGATGGGAGGGGAGGGGAGGAGGAGGGGAACCCATGGGTCCACCATATCACCCAAGCTTGGGTGATATTGGAAACTAATTGGACCCATGGGTTCATCCCAGGAATTTGTTTAAACCCTTTCCAATATCACCAAAGCTATGCCAACCATGTAATATTTGTTACCAAGAGTTTTTACTGGATTTCAACAAATTACTAGGATGAACCCATGGGTCAAATAAGTTCGTCCCCCCCCCCCACACGTTTTTTTCTGGAAGAGCCCTTAAGATTTCAGAGGTTTTATGATAGGTAGATCAGTATAAATCACTTGAGCACATAGGGATTCTCTGGGGTTCTCAGTTATATGCCGAAGTTCTTCCTTGTGTTCTTGTTTTAATTGCAGGGTTTCTGTTAGCAATGTCTGGGTCTTGGCATAAGGCATACAAATGTAACATGCTACTCTCATCCAATCGTCTCCTTTGATACACTTCTGACGGCTCAATTCGCACATAAATTTGTTGTACTCCCTGACCATGATGGAGTTCTTATCCAGGGTTTTACTGGAAAGACTGACCGTTAATTGAATAAGATACATTAAACCAAGGGAAAATGATTTTTTTTCATGGTCGGATCGTCCAGAAACTAAGACGAAATCATACCCTGGAAATTTCTGTTTTCCCGAAACATCAAGTGAAAACCAAATGTTGACATCATGACATGCTGCTTCTGTGCAGTTATCTTTGCAAAACAACTGATCAACAAGTCGTTTGCAATCAAAGGCCTCACAAATCTGTACGCCATGGAATTCATCTGCATACATATCGGTGGGACGCAGTCCACACTGATTGATGCGACAATAAAGGCGAACAATCAATTCGAAACATAGCCCTTTAAGAGATCCAGTGCTAGCTTCAAACACAGCCCGAGCATTTTCGAGCATTGCTTCGTCGCCACGGTCCTGTTGCCTACAAAATGTAAAGAATCTCAGCTGTTCACCTGGGGCAATCTCAAAGCCTGTGTCTGTGAAAGGGAAGAACTTGAAAGCCAGCTGATCTTCTGGGGTTTCATCCTTCATGTCAAAGGGGAAGATCTGCTTCCAAATGGCATTGAAGGATTTGTCGTTATAACCTTTCTTGTCTTGCATGAATGATAGAAAATGTTGCATGTCCCGGATAGTCGTCCTGAAGGTCTTTAGCTGTTTGGCCTCTTCAAAGGAGTGCTGTCGAATCAGGTAATAAGACCTATACCACACTATTGGCACTATTTGCGAAAGCGCAGAATCTGTGTAGTCCACCATGCCCTGTTCTTTCTTCTCTTCAGTAGTAGTGTCCTCGTCTACAGTCATATGTAGCAGTGCCCCGCAAGTTGGGGAAACTTTCATTAATTGTGTCACAGTCTCCTCACTCAGTTGTGTCAATGTAACTCCTTCCTCAACGGTCAGTGTCATATGAATAGTTTCTACTTTGACTTTCTTGGGACATTTAATCCAGTCGCTACTTGGAACAAAATGTCCAGAGGTGAACATTATGATGGGGAACTCACGACCCCTACAAACTGAAAGTAATTTGGTTGCCGAAATGATGTCACAGTTGGCCTGGTCAAAAATTAACACCTTCGCTTCTATGGGATCAGGTACATGTACATGTACGTTGGGATCAGATGGAGGAGGCTTCATCATTGCATTTACTGTTGCCTCAGTGTCAGCTGCATTCATCTTATGAGAGAAGCTTCCGAACCAAGTAACTCCATAAACCAATCCTAGATAGGACTCTAATACTTGTGCGGTAACAGACTTTCCAATTGCTGGAATCCCGTAGTATATCAAAACCTTTCGTCTTTCGTGTGCTGCAGTTTGAAGTTCTGCCACCAAATCGTCTATGATGTGTAACAATGCTGCTTTCAACGACTTCGTCATGAGATAAGAATAACCGCGAACTGTAATGAATCCTTCATCACTTTCGATCTTCAGCCTGAAAGAAAAATTTGAGAGAATAATAAATCAAACTTAACTTTTGTGAATCATATTACATAATGCGATATGTTTTTGCAGACCATGATTTACAAGACATATTTCTAGTGCCATTTCGTTGGGCCAAAAAACGAAGGTCGCCATTTGGAAGGTCATTTTTGTTTGGCCTTAGTGTTTAATATTAATTAATGTAACTTTTCATTTTGACCTTCCAAGGTCATGGAAGGTCAAATTGAAGGTCGCCATTTTGAAGGTCAAGAAATTAAACGCTAGCGAACATTAACATGTTTACAGTACTTTTACAACACTTACTTTAATGCAGGTAGATCAGGAATGTCTACGTCCTTCGTCCAAGATCTGCAATGTTTCTCTTCCAGTCTACTGCTGTTTACAGTGGCAAGAATTGTTGACAAATCTGATTTCGTTAGTTTTGGTGTTGGACCAGCTTCATGTACAATACCAGAGCGCCTGAAAAAATATTATTAAACTGATATGTATACTCAATGTAGGCCGTTCTTTATGATACAAGTGATAATCAAACAGGCAAAGCCTATACTTAAATCTTTTTAGGTCATTAAAATATTACCATGCATTGATATTTTCCAATCACTTTCACTTAAGCATACAATAATTACAATCAGCATTTATATTTCGGTTGTTAGAAAACTTGTTTAACCGGTTTGTGCGTATTAGCCAATCAAAAATCGTATTGCTGGTCATGTTGAGTAACGCAATGTCACGCGACAATAAAATGATTTCACAAAATTGTCCTTTTGGGCAAAAGTTAGACTTGCTCCAAGTCGCTCGTTAGATTCGCAGACCGCTGGATACGGAAACGGAGGGCGCGCGCGAGCATGAAAAACAAAATGGCGGAGGATGGTGCGGAACAAGCGACTTGTCTCACCTGCAGCGCGCCAATTCTGAAATGTGGCGTCACCGGTGGATTTTTCCACCGGTGACGCCATCGAGATTATGTCAATCATATTATTGCGCGCGAACTTACTGAGCGCGCTCTGCCCGCAAACTTAGCGCGCTCTGCTCGCGAGACAAGCTTGCGTTTAACTTTTTACTTCTTGAGTAGACTTGTTTCCTTCTCACATCGGCAGTTAAACCAGTTTTGGAACAAACATTACAAATGTCTTCTTTTGTACCTGTCCCTTTTAAATCTTACAGAAATGAGAGAGCCATCAAGGGCCTTGAGTATGATTTCCCACAAAAAAGGGAAGAAAATCGCAATTTTAACACACGCCACGGCACGGCGCGCGTCAACTGCACACGGCGCACGAAACTGACGTCAACACGATAAAAGAAACCAACTCAATGCACACGAAATGATGCAATATTTTCGCGGCAAAAAACGTCAGCTAGAATCGATTTCCTGCAGGTGACACAAGTCGCTCGTTCCGAGCCATTCCTCGATGAAGTGTCATTTGTTTTCCTTCGCGCGCGCGTTCACACAAATGAATCCCGCGCGATTTCAAAGGCGATTTTACTCAAGTGATCTTTCGCGCTTGATTTCAAAGCGATTTTATTTAAGTAACTATAGATACAAAGAAAAACGAGCGACTTGGGGCAAGTCTAGGCAAAAGTAAGTTCAGTTGGATAATAAATAACTTAAAGGCTCGCCAAAATACTGCGTGACTCGTAAAATATCCAGCCATACTACACATCAAACCGTCTAATAAGATATATATATTCGGAAATAGCTAAGCGAATAATCTGGAGAATACAGTAGGTGTAAGTGGAGAAGGAACTTCAGGAGACTTGCGGCAAAACGTTGACTATATGCAGTGAAAAGTTGTTCAATGCCCAATCGCCACGATTTTAGCACAATACTCCGATGTAAAAAATCATGCTAAAACTTAAGTCTTACTCGCTCTACCCTGCTAGCAGAGGCCTCTTTTCTGTATTTCGCTGGGTAGAGAAAAATACCTCTGGTAACATATTGTTTTTTCTTTGTCTGTGGCCGCGAGTACTTCACTTTCTCTTAGAAACCGCTAGTTTGTACTCTGTATCCTTATATGCCTTTTATGGTGTGATTTGGATTAAAGATTATTAAAGATTATTATATAAAACTTAAGCTTACTTCATCGTGTTGCTGTTGTCGGTTGTTCAGCTTGCAGATGCTAACAAACCCGACGAAAATTGTGAACCGACTGTGTTGTTGTATGTTGTTGCAAAGTCCCACGATAAAATGCGTTGTTTGAAATTGAGCATGCGCACTCCTGTTCGCTGGATCACGTGGATCGCGTCCACCCCTTGAGGCTTTGCGATACGCGGCGCGCGAAGAGTAACGACTGGGTACGAGTCTGTCGAAAGTTAACGGAAAAGAAAATGGAAACACGTTCACGTGAGTATTCAGAGCAGATTCACCGGCAATATCCTGGTTGTCGATTCACCATGGGTTCACCATGGGTTCATTCTGTAGTAGTGGGCCGAATGCAACAAATTATTTTGAAATTAAATTGTTGTGTGCTGGATCCAAGATGGCGGACAATTTTGCCGCCGAAACACATCTTGTCGAAAAAAGACCTTTTCAATGTGGCTGGATCCAGATGAGATATGATCCAGCCAAAAGTCCGTAGAACTCAGCGAAACTCCTCAGTATCGCCAGGGTAATATTTTCAATTAATTTATTGGAAGCTAGTTTGAAAGTTTGAAAGGCGGGAAATCGGCGACGCGCGTGTAAATGTACAAAATCCCGCCAAAAGTACAGCCAAAACGAAAAAGAAATATTTTCTAACATTGCTGCAACCTCCACTATTAATTATCCACTATTTTTTTGTTTTTAATTTGGAGTTGAGTGCAAATTTTGAAATTTTTGAATGCAAATTTTGAAATTGTTGAGTGCAAAAACGTGAAATTGAATTTGATTGGCTAGTCGGTTCAAACTAGCCAATCAAATTTTCACTTTTTTGCACTCAAAAGTTCAAAATAAATTTGGGTGCTCTCAGCCAATCAGATTGCAGAAATTTTTGTATGTATATTATTATGCAGATTATAAAAACAGTAATCATAAAAAAATGGAAACATTTTCGATGCAAGTGAAAGCAAGTTTTGTTGATAAAATCTGTCGTTCGCGAACTGTCGAAATCAATGAAGATCAACAACTTTTCCGGCACTTCATAAAACTGCACTTTGACGAATTTCAGAGTTTTATAATCACGACAAAAATGTTTTGAGTATCGGTGAAATTCTAGATCTGGATATGAAAAGTAGCTTTTCTAAAAACGATAATTTGTTGATTGTTTTTTTAGCACTCTTTAGGTCTGCAGTGGCTCTAAAAGAGCCAGTATCGCAAATCAAATGGACTGGTGAGGTATCAATCATCAAAGCGAAATTGGAATTCCTTGAGAATTTTAACGCCGGGGAATTTTACTACATCCACAGGCACAAAGACCTACAAAATATCGTATTTAGTTAAATTTTGCAAATCTGAACAATATTACGTTTTTGTCCTGCACAGTGCAATACCTTTTCATATTTAAATACGATAAAAATTAAAGCTGTCGCTTGTGTAGGCTCAGTCTCCAACCTTTGTTGTTTCGGTGCGACCACGATCCTCCCCAGGGTATTTATTTCGAAGATGATGTTATTTGTCGTTACATGCAGTTTTATTCGTGACTTATAGTCAGTTTTCCAGAGAGATCTTCAACATATAATTTTTCATTCAAATATCGGATGCCTGATCTGACGTTAAAAAGAAATATTCAAATGTTCATTTCAGTCTCGTGGACGCGTGATCGACTGTACAAAAAAAGACGGATACGTGTGAATGGGGCCTCAATAAAGCTTTACAAGTGTAATTTACCAGTGTAAATTGTCGTATTGAAATTCCTAATAGCCACATTTTAAAATTACGATTGGAAAAGCTTTAATGGACTAACTCCTGGTTCTTATTCGTAAACTCTTCCCGATTGATTTCGTCTGCCCGCTACGTTTCAAAAAGTTTCATTACTAAAAATGTGCCCTTTTTCCCGGTGGTGGGGGCCTCCCATGTGAGAGAGGCAGGCTCATCAGAAAGTTAAAAGTGAACCCCTGGAGAAAGCCAATCTGGGCCTGGCTCACGCCCTGCAGAAAAAAAAAAGAGCAGAAACAAGTCTTCCGATTTGAGAAACGAAAACAGATACGCGTGCATCGATGGAGACTTGGGGTGTGTTCCTTTGGGATGATCTGGATCTGGATCAGTGATCCAAGATCACTGGGATCATGGTGCATCAAAAGTACCGATGAATCCACTTTGGACAAGTATCCTTCGTTCTTTTGATGCATCATGATCCGAGTGATCTTGGATCACTGATCCAGATCCGGATCATCCCAAAGGAACACACCCTTATAAGTAAAGGGAGTCGCGTGTCACGCAAATCACGCAGAGCGTCAAAACGGCACCCTACTAAAAGTTGACCATGGGCTCTGAAAACGTATTGGATATTCACCGGTAGAAGTAAGAAATTAAAAGGTCCAACTGCAACTTATGCGCCGATCAATTCGAAAGTTCAACATCCCCCCCCCGGGCAACCCCCCGGGCATTTGAACTTTTGAAGATTGGCTTGGTTAAATTCCCTCCCCTCGGGGCAAAAAAGCCGTTCAAATGCCCCACCAATTACTACTAAAATACCTCTCCTCAAAGACAAATTTCGTCTTCAATCAAACACTTTACACGCTTTTCAGAGAGATATTCCGTAATGACACCTCCAAACTTCTTTTAAAGACCCTTTTGAAAGAACTATTCACTGACAAAGGGGAAATTCTGTCTTGTAAATCCATCAAACCCTGAAAAAACCGAAAAAAACTCACGGGCGTATTACATCAGAACAAGAGATAAATCCGGTTCAAATTCCCCACCCTTCAAACGCAACGTTCAAATTCCCCCCTCCCCGGGCACGATGCACAGTCAAATGCCCGGGGTATGCCCGGGGGGGGGGGGATGTTGAAGTTTCGAATTGATCGGCGCATTACATTTTATTTCTGAAGTAAAATTG
The DNA here is from genome assembly GCA_964030785.1 of Siderastrea siderea. Classification (NCBI taxonomy): domain Eukaryota; kingdom Metazoa; phylum Cnidaria; class Anthozoa; order Scleractinia; family Rhizangiidae; genus Siderastrea; species Siderastrea siderea. The sequence goes on from OZ034968.1 coordinate 64,686,430, forward strand.
TTAATTTTTCACTGATCTTTGCCTTAATTATGTATGCAATATTTTTCGACGGTGAGTGTTTTTGTCTATGTTGTCTTTAAAGAACAGTGAAACAAACAGCTTTCTTCGGTTTCTTTACTTCACGCGCGCCCAATTTTGATGTCACGCTATAATTAACTGTCACGTAGTCACGCTGCTCGATCATCATACCAGGTTTTATAGTAGATAACCACAAGATTTTTTGGTAGAGGCAGGGGAAGGCGGGGATGAGGGGTTGGGGTGGGACTTACCAGAGGTGTAAAAACCCACAAGTTGACAGGCTAAATTTCACCATATTGTAAAAAAAGAGACGTCACTGGCTCTGCGTGCATTGAGCGCCTATGTTTTGTCAACGTTTTCCAAAATGCATTGGAAATCTTGTTTTTTTTTCCTAGGAATAGGCTATTGGAGGACTTTTCCCTGCATTAAATTTATCTATTTGCTGTGATTTGTTCCTTGTCTAAATTAAACCATATGACTGTACTACCAGATACTCTCAAGAGAGAATTCTTTTGACCCCCCATAAGCCCGCCATTTTTTAAGTTGTTGGTTCAGCCTCGCTTGGACGCGCTTTATTCATGGAGCAAGCGGTCTATCGGAAGCTGTTTTGATGTTTCTAAAAATAACTTTAAAAAAATTGAAAATAAAATTGTAAATAAAATAAAATTTTAAAATAAGATATCCCAGACCCATCTATCAGTCTCCCCTCTTGACTTAACCTCGTCTGGTGGGCGTGGCTCAGGTTAATTAAAACTGAGAGGTGCCGTAGTTAGTTTTCTGGTCAATTTCTTTTGTCAGGTTGTTTTTGCCAGGCATCCGTTGAGAAGAATTCTAACGTTGATCATTTTATATTTGAACATTTAAAGCAACAGCAGGAGCCCTGGAGGAACCAACCCACGAATTTTGATGACGAGCATCCCTGACATTTTTACATTGAGGCTCTTCAACAGTGGCTGTCGACATCACGCTGACGAAAGGAGAGTAGTCCTAAAACGTCTGTTTCTTTATTTTTATGAAACCTTTTACACAAATTAACACAAATTAAAAAAGCTCTTTCACTGTATTCCTTTTAGAAAGACAAAACACATGCGATCAAGGCCAGAATAGCGTAAACCAGAACACGTGACCCCGCCTCACTTGCCGTGCTGGATGGATTCATGGCTTCTTTGATAAGGTTGTATTTTCTTTTTGATACTCCAGTAGAACTGTGTTTCAAGTTTGAGTTCAAACCTAAACTTGCATCGTCGTTGATGCGCCAGGCCCACACAATCCAAACATCACTGTCTTTCTATAAATAAACAGAATACAAAAAGAGCAAGTCTCTTACAATTTGCACCGTACTACAAGGAATGCAGACAATCAAAAGGGCGACAGTAACGATTCATTTGAAGATAAGATTGTTGTTGAACACCTTTCACTGCAATTTGGTGAGGGCGTTGGATGTGTTTCGATTCAGCGATGAGTCTACCGTAAATCGGACGTACAGAATAAGTGTATTCGTATGAAATTTGTGCGCATACGCTGCATATACCATAGTAACATTATAGTAGCCACGGTATTATATTTCAAGGTAGTTTCTGATCGTTTAAGACAGAAACGCTTTCCGAATTTATATTACAAAAATAGGGAACGATTTCTTTATTAAGCTGTTTTCGTATCAAAAAGATACTGGGTGTGCATTGTCAATTATTGAATTTGAGCTTCCAATTTTTAATCATTCAAATGTCATTATTGCATTTCTTCATTTGGTAATTATTTAAAAGTTGCACACCCAATGACAACTTGCACACTCAATGTCGGATTGCACAGCCAATATTATTTTGCACATCCAATATGACATTGCACACCTAATGTTTACTTGCACACCCAATGACAACTCTTGAGCGTGAACCTATAATACCTAACCGCCGAGGGAGACTGCAGGAGTACGAGATGTACATGTCAGATTGTTACACGCTGGACTCTCCAGATGTAAATCCATGTTCCGAGTCAACTGGTCATCGCCCGGCCACAAAAGAGCCCGGCCTTATTTCTCCTGCAAGTCTTAAAGGTTTTACAAATGTGCCCCTTATGGAACTGCCTGTTGCTTGTTTTCAGGTCTACAAACAGTGACTGCTCTGAAAAAAATGTTTATTTCTTAAGGAAATTTACACAGCTTTCAGTCATAAAACCATCTCATATGTGACCAGAATTACATGTTAAAGGTAAATGTTTTATTCCTCATTGAAATCTACATAAGTTAATTCGTTTTCCATATTAAAAACTTCGCACTAGTGGAAATTATTAGCTGCTATTAGACGTTCTTGTAAAAGGTGGGTGGAATGTAAACATTGTGCTTTCTTTTTTCATGTTTTTTGGATTGCGTGAGGAGCCCTGAGAATGTGTGCGTTGGAGGCGAAGAAATTTTACGGATAAAAATTATTCTTTCACGAATGGAAAAAAAATAAGATATTTGACCATAATTTAAGAAATTTCTTCATTTCTCAAGCTTCAGCCTTGTTTGTGAAATCATAGCCGACTTTGTGCAAAATAGCTTGTGAAATACGGTATGTCATTTGATAACACGCTTCTTCGTCTTGATGATTTGCTGTCTAAAAGAATAGTGGAACGAAAATTCAGAAATTATTCATTCAAGAAATTTTAAAACTCAACTTCTATCTGATACTGTGATTTAGGCGGCGTTTACATGAGAGCCGAGATGTCAGATGAGTTTCATCCCCGGTGAGTTCATCCCAGAGCGAAATTAACTTTTCGTTGGGTTTACATGAATGATTTCACCCCGGGATGAAATTAAAAGGTAAACCAACTTCAACCCTGGGCGAAAATTAAATCGCGACGGCTACCTGGGTGTTTTTGTCTCACCCTGGGACGAGAAAAAGCATCGTGTTTACATGAATTTTTTATCCCAGGATGAATTTTCATCCCGGGGCGAACTCATTTCAGCTCCGTATCGTGTAAACACTTTCAGGTAAATGACCAGACACCGAGATGAAAGTCGTCCCGGGATGAAATCACTCATGTAAACAGGGGCTTAATTTACTTTTCCATATTAAAGTCTTGACGGCTTCTTATTTCATAAAAACAAAATTTAATTTGAGAAGATTCACTAAAGATGTTTACGCCTGGTTAGGAGCCTGTCGGTCAAGATGAGTACCGTTTTGCGAAATCTAGCAGTCGGAGCTGTGAATGGTTGAGGAGCGGCCGATAGAAAGTTTTCTGCCCTGCTTGTGCGTGGATTTCAGCTAGTACAGAGAAATTTCCTGTTGGCGGGGACTCGGAGTTGACTCGGTCCAGGCGTCGGTCAACCAGTAAACTCCAGACAGAGGCGTGTAACAATCTGTCATGGACGATGGACATCTCTCCCTCTCCTTGTTGCCACACTGACACCACACATGGCAGCCATTTCCACTGCCTTGAAGCCATACTGCTTATAATACTCCAATTGCTGCCTTGTTGTATTTGTAACGAGGTCGTCCACGATCTCCCATAAATATTTCAAGTTATCAGAGGTCACCGCCCAGGATATACTTGGCTTTGGAAAGGAGAGAAAATAATTCTGCTTCCACGCTGAATACTTGTACACTTAGCGACAAAATGTACATTTGCTCTATTCTATCGATTGTGGAGTAAATGTAATTTATTTCGTAATTAAAATCCGGCTTATTCCCTGGAGCATGCTACAGACACTGTTCCTCACCGTGTTTGCAAGTTAGACCGCCGCTCTACTGGTCAGCGGTTAGGTATTTTACGTTCACGTTCAGGAGTTGTCATTGGATATGTAAGTAAACATTCTCGTCCCCAGAGCCCACGATCCTTTTGGTCTGCGCCAAGGATCGAGACCTCTGGCAGGGACCGAAGCAGGAAGTCTGCGAATTACGGACTTCCAGCTTTGGTGCGCAGCCTCAGAAAATTGAAACAATAACAGTTACTATCGGTTACAAAAATGGGCAGCTATTGCACTTGCGCGTTACCTGGTCCCTGCCAGAGGTCTCGATCCCTGGCGCAGACCAAAAGGATCGTGGGCTCTGGGGACGAGAATGGTAAGTAAACATTAGGTGTGCAATGTCATATTGGATGTGCAACGTAGTATTGCCTGTGCAATCCGACTTTGAGTGTGCAAGTTGTCATCGGGTGTACAACTTTTAATTAATTACCAAATGAAGAAATGCAATAATGGCCTTTTTATGATTAAAAATTGAAAGCTCAAATTCAATAATTAACAATGCACACCCAATACCTTTTTTGATAGGAAAACAGCTTCATACTTCTTTTGTTGCCAATGTTGTCTAATCACCAGAGAATGCTGTGGAAGCAAAAGTAAAAGGCAAGTTTTTCCTCATGCAACCGTAGCAATTTCTCCCGACCTTTCGCGAGTGAAGGCTAAGTTTACACTAGAGCAAACGTTATCGGATTGTGGCGAATCCGGTAACCTTTGTTACCGGATTGGTTTTTGCGTTTAAGCGCAAAAGAACCAATCCGTCACGAATCCGATTACTTGAAATCGGATCCTGAAAAAAAAGTAGTCTATATCCATTCGAATATTTTCAAATCCGGAGTCTTTCAGCGTGTAAATGGGTCTTTCAGTCCTTCAGTACCATACTTGCCTAGCTAATGTGCAGTTTTTGTCAGAATCTAAAGTTGTAATGGTTTTTACATTTTATCTGAGAATGCTCCGTGAAAAAATCACCTATCTCCTGATTAGCAGTGTAGTGGAACGTATCAGAAATCTGAATATCCTGTTAATTAACAATTATCCTGCGAAATCGCGCGGAATATCGCCTGATACTTAGCCGACGAGGCCGTAGGCCGAGTTGGCTAAATCAGGGGATATTCCGCAAGATTGAGCAGGATAACTGTTTTCTTATTAAAGAAATTCTTATCGAAGAAGAAAAACTATAGTTCTATGATACAAATGCTAAAAGCTAGCAACATAATAAACACCAAAGCAAAATTTTAAGAAATCGAAGTTTACTATCGTTCCCTTAAAAAGGCTCTTTTACAAACTCATGTTTGGACATGAGAAGACAAAGTAAAAAAATATTGCTACCTCACCGTGAATAAGTCCTCTTCCTTTGAATTAAAGTCTTTTTTAACTTTACAACTTTCCGTGAGCGAGTGAGTTTCTGGTTCGCTCGCAATAGCATTTTCTCGGTTGAGTTCTCACTATGAAAATTTCAAATCAACCTCTGGATATCCTTGTAAGCTGAAGCAAATACTTGTTGACTTGTGGACAGCATTTAGTCGTGGAAAGTTTCTTTCAGGGTGCTAAAATTTCCAGAGAACACTGCTAAAACTGCCACGCTTTTCAAAATAGCCGCCTGAACAAGCCGTGAAAAAGAGATCTGCAGTGCACTTCCAAATATGGTCATCTACGTATATCGCTGGATATCTGTCATGTACGGATGACAGATATTTAACAATTATCCTGCGAAATCGCGCGGAATATCACCTGATACTTAGCCGACGAGGCCGTAGGCCGAGTTGGCTAAATCAGGGGATATTCCGCAAGATTGAGCAGGATAATTGTTTTATTATTCAACAAATTCCCATCGCCTACCATTTTCAGTACGAGAAAAACTACGGCTCTATGATAAAAACGCTAAAAGCTAGCAACACATAAGCTTAATAAAAATCGAAACAGAACTTCAAGAAATCGAAGTTTACTACCGTTCACTTAAAAAGGCCTTAATTACAAACTCATGTTTGGAATTGACAAGACAAAGGAAAAAAAATTTTGCTACCTTACCGAGAATAAGTCCTCTTTCTGTGAATTAAAATCTCTTCAATTTTAGTCTTTCCGTGAGCAAGTGTGCTGCTTCGTTCGCAATAGCATTTTCTTGGTTGAGTTCTCACTATGAAAATTCCAAGTCAACCTCTGGATATCTTTGTGAGCTGAAGCAAATACTTGTTGACTTTTTGAGAGCATTTAATCGTGGAAAGTTTCTTCCAGAGAGTTAAAATTTACGGAGAACACTGTTAAAACTGCCTCGCTTTTCAAAATGGCCGCCAAACAAGCAATGAAAGAAAATCTGCAGTGCACTTCCAAATATGGTCATTTACGTATATCGCAGGATATCTGTCATTTAGGATGACAGATATTGAGGGCTTCCTTACCAAATATGGGCATAGTGACAATTTGTTGAATAATAAATGGGCATAGTGACACTTTGTTGAATAATAAATATTCACACTCTATGAATCCGAACAATCAAGATGTGATGAATACGGGAACATTTACGAATCCGGTGACTATTCCTCTAGTGTAAACTTAGCCGAAGTCGTATCTATACCCTGTTACTCAACTTCAACAACTGCTCGCAGATGAAGTGGTTTTAATGTAGGGCCTCTAGATTTGGAGGCTAGGGCAATTATGGAGTAGCCCATACCTCCTCCCCCCTTTAACGTTTTGAGATCTGAAATAAGGATTATTGTGCACCTTACCTCAAACTGAACATCTTTGTCATCACCATCTGTTGTGGTACTCCGTTCAAACTGCACATTGGTATATCCGTTATCTTCAGAAGCCTCAATCAGCTTGTAGTCTGGGGAAGGATCTTTTGGTGGTACTACTGTGGACGTGCTTTGGTAACCCTGCAGCCAGAAAACAAAAGGGTCTCTTTGCAATCAAGGAAGAAAGAGATTTTTCAAGCCAGTAATTTCGATTAGTATATTTCAGGGGCAATCATCGAGACAATTTACTTTGATTAAAAAAATTAGTTTTCTGTTTTCCCAGATTGTTTTAGGGATATTTTTGTAAGCTTGGAGTCGGATGGCTCCAATGATTAACTAGAAATCAAATATTTTATTTGGATCTGCAAAATTAAAGAATGCGCTCCAAAATTGGACGATTTTTTTTCGTATTGAAATCGCATTTTGAAAATAGAAAGCGATGGTGGAATAGTTTCAAAGAAATGACGATGACGATGATGACAATAATAATAGTAATTATAATAATAATAACAATACATTTATCTAGCGCTGCTTCCCGGTGGTTCAACAGCGCTTTACAGATGTTTAAAAATTTGCTTAAAATTTACTAAAAACTGTTAAAACTGTCCAAAAGGTAACCCCCCAAGAAACATTTCACAAATCATGTAAATCTCTTGGTCCTTCAACCCAGTAGCACTTCTGCATTATTGCATCATTTTTATGGACCGTTATTGTCTTATATTTTATTCGCCGAATTCCCGAGCTGCTTTGAAAATGCTAGCTGACGTTATTTCGCACTCTAAACGACATATTTGGCCACAGATTTCAAATTACCCATGTTACGAACACCTTGGGTTGACATTTGGCCAAAGATGGCTCTACTTTTTCATCACAATTGTACGGAATTATATCCGATTTTCTGATTTAAGGTCTTCCGAACAGCTATCCGTTGGATGTACTTGATATTTGTTGGGCCACGTGGTTGAGTCATGAAACCAGATAAGCTTCAAGGAGGTTGAAATCAGGTTTTAATTTTTAGTTTTAAATCTGACCTCCGTCACATAAAAATAATAAATACCAATAGAAATATTTATATTTACAGAACAATAGCAAGGCTTTATAAGTGACAATGTTCATCAGTAATAAGAAGTATTTAAATTTTAAAATGGCTTGATATCTCTCATTTCCGTTTCTTTGGTTGGAAATGAAATTAGTAAAGATTACTCACTTGTCTACATTTAGTTGTATTTTAATGTTTGCATACTACAGTAAAACCCCGGTACCTCGAATTCTGAAGTGAAACGAAAAAAAGTTTCAGTTAGCAGGGGTTCGAGTTATCGGTGGACTACGAGCAGTCTCTCTTTCCGTTCAGGGATAGTCGAGGGAAACGAATAAGCGAGCGAGCGCGCGCGAAAATCGCCTGCCGCTTTGAAACGTGAACTACACTAGCGGCTCGACACGCGCGTCACGTTTCAACGCGGCAGGCAATGTTCGCGCCCGCTCCCTTGTTCGTTTCTTTCGACTATCCCCGAGCGGAAAGAGAGACTGCTCGTAGTCTAAGTTTTCGGGGTCGATTGAATGTTCAATGTGCCATGTTAATAATTGATAGTTTACTGATTTTTCAGCACTTCAGTATGCAGTACAGTGCAACTTATCTCGTCAGAAACTGTAACACGATTATGCACGATTTATGGCACCGCATCCGGTATATGACTCGGGATTTTTTGGCGTTGTTTTCAATGCCGTTGGATGGAGGACCGAGAGGAGGGAAGCGCTATGGCGCCGGTCGAAGGCTTCTTTCTACAGGCAGCTTCCATAAAAGCTCAGGAAATCGTGAAAGGAATAAGAAGAAATGGAACAGCAGCATACCAGAATATATATAAAGAAAGCAATCCATGAGACATGGAAACGACTGAAGGGATCACTGGTGTCTGAATTCGACCGACATAGCCATACTGACTGATGGCGGGTTTAGAGTGGAGGATTTTTAAATGTTGACTGAACTGAGCCGTTACAACTTAGGCATCGCATTCTCGAGGTCATATCGAGGTCATAACTGGTGGATTCTTGTGGCTTTCGTCGTTTGTTATTCAGTCTCCGTTGGTTTGACTTCTGATCGTTTGTTAAGCGACTTAATGTGGTTTTTATGCCGCTCTTGCATAATTGGTACGTTGAATTTGGCTCATTTAGTAAATTTATGGGTTTTTCCGCCTCTTATGTTTATATTTTCGACAAGAAAGGATCTGAAATATTCACTGCAGCGTGACGAGTTTCCCTGCTGATGCTTGTAACGCCGGGCTCGGCTTATGTTTTTAATTCTGTTGCAGGATTTTGCGTTTCGCTTCTCAAACTCATTAATAATTCATAAAGAGAAAACAAAGGAAATCACTACCGTGACGGTGGTTTGGATACCGGATCTTAATTAGCATAAAATTTTGCGAACTTTTCCTTTGAATTTCTCCAAGAATTATGAATGGTTTGAGAAGCCATACCAAAAACTCGAAAGAGTGTTTCATCAGGTCTCCAAACACCTCGAAGTCGGTCAAAAAAACTCGGCTGCGCCTCGTTTTTTCAACCCACTTCTCGGGGTTTGGATATCCTGATGAAACACTCTTTCTCGTGTTTGATATATTACATCACGCTCTGTTAAATCTGTTCGTTGCACTAATTAACAAGTGATTTTAAAAATTAAATTGCTTTAGTGTTAGTTTTAGAGTTTTAAATCCGATTAAACGACAAGAATAGCTAATGGCATATTTCAACGGGCACCCGTGGTGAGTTGCAACTGAACCAGAATTCGAGTTATCGGGGAAAATTTTGATTTAAATAAGGGAAACGAAATTTAGTTCGAGTTAGTGGGGAATTCGAGTTATAAGAGTTCGAGTTAACGGAGTAAAAATGACTGAAAAGTGGGGTCAAATCCAAGGGAAATAGAACTTAGTTCGAGTAAGCGGTTGAGTTTCGAGTTACCGGGGTTCTACTGTATATATATGGGTCTTTTCAAAGTGACGGCACGTTCAATACAGGCCAAGACCACAAAAGCTCATAAAAGGCAACTGCGGAAACTGTCTTATGAAGAGTGCCCGCCCAGTCTAGACTGCGCCTTTTTTGTTACTTCAGTCCTGAACCTTTTCATTCCACGTCAAATCATTCTCACACGAACAAGTCCGAATAAAGAATGTTATCGCAGAGTTCGTGCGTGACATTTCCAAACGGTCGTGAAAACAACCGAGTATCAGCAATTTGAAACAACAAAACAGCATTTTAAGGTTACAAGACGGATGGAACAATCATTAAGGGAGTCATTTCCCTGTGCCATTGTTTCCGTTATTCATTAACTCTCCGGGACCTTCGGTAAAATAGTGGGGAATAAACACACGCTACGGTTAACCCTCTACCCTCTACCCTCGACAAAAAGATAGACTCGCATAAAACAACCAAGGACCAACAACCCAGACCATCCTTGGTTTTGTCACCCATTTATATTTCTGGTTGTTTTACCAGTAACGTAGTTTGCAAGCAACACTCACATGTATTAAACCCACTAGGAGCTACTAGGTCTAAATTCCGACCTAAGACTGTAAGTTTTTAAAATACCTTCTGCAATAGGGCAAACAACTGTTATTACAGTGCTTATAAACTTACATCAAGATATGACGTGTTAGAGGCGACCCCGCCAAGAGCAATATCATAATCCACCATGTTTCTACCATCAACAGATGCGGTAAAACCCACTGCACACCAGCCGGTGGTTTTGCAAGTCATGTTGAAGATCAACTTGTCGTTGTTGTACGTCCATTGCAGCATAAAATTACCATCACCGGAATCGACACTGGCGTATTTTAATGCATCAACGTTGAAAACAGCATAAGGAAGCAACACTAACGCAAAAAAAGCGAACATTTTGCACGAGAACGCAATGGGTACAGTGCAGCTTTTTTCAGTTGCGAGATAGTCTGCTTAACGCCTGCAGCCGTCTCTTATTTCGATCCCGCGGCGGATCGGAAACTAAAGAAATGGGAGATGTCTGCACGCAAGCATAGAAACATATTCTATCACAACATGTGACGTGACTACAAGTCACTGACAAGTTGTGTAGTGCGAGAGAACTCTATAAAGCTTCTGAAAAGCTTTTTAACCCTCTCACTTATTTTGAAAACAGAGACATTTTATGTTCAGCCCGGGGCGGGGGAGGGGGTCTCTCTAAATATTGTCGGTGGGGGTATGCCACTGAGTTCCTGAAACCCTTGCACTATTCCCCACAACAGGGTCTTAAAGCCGGAGGGGGATCCTTGGAGCTCTGGAGCCCCGAAATTTTTGCCGCGGAGCCCGGAGCCCGGAGCCCGGAGCCCAAAACCTTTCTGTACTTTGGAGCCCGGACAAAAATAATGATTTCGGCTAAATGGAGCTCTAGAGTACAACCATGGAGCCCTAGACCCCCAATTTTTCCGTCTTGGAGCCCTGCAATTTTTAGCCCGGAGCCCTGGAGCCCTAGGCCCCTTTGGGACCCTAACACTATGCTCAGCTGCATTGTGTAACTATTTTAGACTCGAGACACCAAAACTCCCTATCCTGTCCGAGACTCCCGATATAAGACCAAAATTCTTTGATTTTTATAGCCGACCTCAGAGTAAACGGGTTAAAAATCATACCTTTCACAACAGATTCGCACATTAGCCAGGAGAATGGAACGTATACGTAGTCAAAACAAAAACAATAAGAATCTGATTGGGTACTGGTCACTATTTATCGCCTGGGAGGGAAAGGGGGGGAGGTAGGAGTTTTTGGGGGCTCACTTAATTTCACTTTTAACGAAACGGGGGTTCACTGACTGAGGCTAATACAGAAAGGGGTGTGTTTATTTGAAACCTCTTATTTTCATCTTGTAGTAAGGATGACGAGCTTCGTTGCAGAGATTTATGCCATGATGTCTTGACTCTAGGGTTTAGAGATCTGGGTCATTTGTAATGAGTATAAATGAAAATATTTCACAGTGAATGGCAGTTTTCGGTGCATTTCCAGGCAATTTAGAAGACCAAGAAAGATATAAACATTTGTTCAAGATCTTGCCTTCGCCCCCTCTCATGGCTGCTACCTTGTGTTGGTGCGCTCCAGGCTTTCCGGGTTGTAAATGAGCTGCATGAACTCTGGCAGAAACACTTATTTTTATTCATTTGTCAATGAATGCCCTGTTGTTATAGCTGGAAGAAGCTTTTTGGTGCGGCGTTTAGCTCAGGAACAAGCTCATTCGACCTTGGCGTGAGCATCTATGATGACTGAAGAATTTTCCACTTGGCATTGTTACACACGACTCAGAGTATTTGTTCAAAAGTCACCGAAGAATGATTTATCCCAAAACTACGGCAATCCATCACAAATTTTTCCCGTGCCTTCATATTTAACAACGAAACGGTTGAAGTTGTACAATAAGACGTTTTCATGCAGCTCTGACGGACAGGGTATGTAAATCCACGCATGATTTAGCACGTCCATCAAATTTTTGGCCAACGAATTTTGTTAGCTAGCCTTTGGAGCGCCAATTTTTTGTCAATGTTTTCAAAACTGCATTCGAAATCTTGTTTTTTTCTGGGAATAAGCTATTGGAGGACTTTTCTGTGCATTATAAGTTATCCAGACGCTGTAGCTTGTACCAGATACTCTCAAGCGAGAATTCCCTTGACCGCCCATAAGCGCCCGCAATTTTTTAAGTTGTTGGTTTAGCCTCGCTTGGACGCGCTTTTTTCGTGGAGCGAGCGGTCTACTGGAAGTTTTTTTTCAATGTTTCTTGCAAATTTAAAACAAGATATCCCAGACCCACCCCCTAGTTTCCCTTTCTGCCCTTTATGGCTCTTGACATAACCTCGTCTGATGGGCGTGGTTCGGATTAATTAAATCTTAGAAGTACGGTAGTTACTTTTCTGGTTTTATTTCTTTGGTGAGGTTTTTTTTGGCCAGGCATCAGTTGAGAAGAATTTTAACGCTGATCATTTTATATTTGAACATTTTAAGCAGCACGAGGTACCCTGGAGGAACCAACCCACGAGTTTTCATAACAAGCATCCCTGTCATTTGTATATGGGAGCTTCCCCTCCCCCGCCCCCGCCCCTGCCCCGCCGCGGAGACTCTTCAACAGTGGCTGTCGTCACCACTCTAACGAAAGGAGAGTAGTCCTAAAACGTCTGTTTCTTTTATTTTTATGAGACCTTTTACACAAATTAACACGAATCAAAAAAGCTCTTTTACAGTATTCCTTTTAGAAAGACAAAACCCACACGATCAAGGCCAGAATACCGTAAACCAGAACACGTGAACCGGCTTCTCTTGCCGTGTTGATAAGGTTGTATTTTTTTGGTGATATTCCAGTTTCACTGTGTTTCAAGTTCGCGTTCAAACCTGAACTTGCATCGTCGTTGATGCGCCAGGCCCACACAATCCAAACATCGCTGTCTTTCTATAAATAAAAAGAGTACAAAAAGTCAAGTCTCTTACAATTTGCACCATACTACAAGGAATGCAGACAATCAAAAGGGCAGCAGTAACGATTCATTCAAAGATAAGACTGTCATTGATCACCTTTCACCGCAATTTGGTGAGGGCTGTTGGATGTGTTTGGATTCAGCGATAAGTCTGCCTTCAATCGGACGGATAAAGTAAGTGAACGTCAGTGTATTCGTGTGACATTTGTGCGTATACAATGCATATACCATAGTAACATTGAATAGCCACTGTATAATATTTCCAGGTAGTTTCTCATTTTTTAAGACAGAAACGCTTTCCGTTTTCGATTTTTTCGACGATTTCTTTTGTTGCAGTGTTGTCTAATCACCAGAGAATGCTGCCGAAGCAAAAGTAAAAGGCGAGGTTTTCCTCATGCAACAGTCGCAATTTCTCCCGAACTTTCGCGAGTGTAAACGAATTATGGAAACAAGGATGACAGAGCTTTTATATCAGTTGTTTATATTATCAGAGCCATGGAGATGAAGGCTAAGTTTACCCTAGAGCAACAGTTATTAGATTCGTTTTTGCGTTTACACGCAAAAGAACCAATCCGGAGCCAAAACTACCCGGATTGCGTCACGAATCCGAATACTTGAAATTTCGGATCCTGAAAAAAAGTACTTTATATCAGAATATTTTCAAATCCGGAATCTTTTATCTTGTGAACGGGTCTTTCAGTTCTTCACTCCGTACCATAGAAACTGATTTTGACAATATATACTCTACTCTGCCTAATGTACAGTTTTTGTCAGAATCTAAACAGTGGTTTTTACATCTTATCTAAGAATGCTCCGTGAAGTAAGCACCTATCTCCTGATTAGCAGTGTAGTGGAACGTATCAGGAATCTGAATATCCTGTAATATTAACACTCTACGAATCCGAACAATCAAGATGTGATGAATACGGAAATTAAACATTTACGAATCCGGATACTTTTCCTCTAGTGTAAACTTAGCCGGAGTCGGGTCTATACCTTGTTAGTCAACTTCAGCAATTGGTCGCAGAGGAACTGATCTTAATGTGGGACCCTGGATTTGGAGGCCAGCGCTATTATGGAGTAGCCCACACCTTCTCCCCTGCCCTTTTTGTTTTGAGATCTGAAATAAGGATAATTGTGCACCTTACCCCAAACTGAACATCTTTGTCATCACCATCTGTTGTGGCACTCCGTTCAAACTGCACATTGGTATATTCGTTATCTTCAGAAGCCTTAATCAGCTTGAAGTCTTGGGAAGGATCTTTTGGTGGTACTCCTGTGGACGTGCTTTGGTAACCCTGCGGCCAGAAAACAAAAACGTCTCCTCTTTGTAATCAAGAAAGAAAGAAATTTATCAAGCCAATTAACTTCGATTAGCATACTTCAGTGGCAATCATCGAGACAATTTACTTTGATTAAAAAAATTAGTTTTCTGTTTTCCCAGATTGTTTTAGGAATGTTTTTGTAAGCTTGGAGCCCGATGGCTCCAAGTATAAACTAGAAATCAAATATTTTATTTGGATCTGCAAAATTAAAGAATGCACTCCAAGACAATGAAAGATCATGAAAGGAAGCCGCGGAAACTGCCTAATGAAGAGTGCCCGCCCAGATCTAGACTGCGCATTTTTTGTCTTCAGTTCACCTCAAATCATCCTTACACGAAAAAAGTCCGCATAAAGAAATTATCGTAGAGTTCGTGCGTGACATTTCCAAACGGTCTTGAAAACAGCGGAGTGACAGCAGTTTGACTTTATTTACGGGTCAAACCATGTAGCTTGGGGAAATCCCATACTAATTTGGGGACACAAATTTAAATAACTATACACTAAGATTAAAATTGAAATAAATCTAATAGTTCTATAAAAAAAAATTTAATCATGCTAATCTAATAAACTTGTAGTAGCTAATCTGATAATCTAATAACTGAATAATAATCGCTAAAAGTTGATACAAAAAATGATAAAATTACATAGTTATGACGAGAGGAGGAAACACAACGTTTGCATCCATCGTCCACCAGTGAACTTATATCACATTTACGAATCTTATTATTAAAAGTATTTAAAGTTTTCGCAGATCTAACATCTGGAGATAATTTTCCCCATAAACTAGGCCCAAGATAACGCAAAGAATGCTTACCATAGGTCAAAGTATTGTAACTAGGAATGGAGAAGTCTGATTGTCTTAAAAAGTAGGAAGAATTATGATCATAAAAACACTACTGATATAAGTTGGGTATAGTTTGTGCTTCAATTTGTACATAAGGATGCAGATATCCTGCAAACGCCTGTTCATCAGCGTTGGCAGTCAGTCCTCTTTAGTAATTGTGAATAAATTGCATGCTTGTCTCTGTACACCGCCCTCAGACCTCTTTCTTGCATTCTTTCTAGTTTTCGCGCATCACTTGATTTAAAAAAATGCCAGACTAAATGGCAATACGTAAGGTACGGTGAGACTGCTGATTTCAATAGTACTAGCTCAATTAGCCTTTGCACGGAATGAGCATTAAGGGGGTCATTTTCCTGTGCCCTTGTTTCCGTTGCTCATTAACTCTCCGGTTTTTATAGAGCGAGCAGCTAAACACACGCTACGGTTCTTTAGCATAAAACAACCAAGAACAATATTAGACCATCCTTGGTTTTGCCACCCATTTATATGTCTGGTTGTTTTACCAATAATGTAATTTGCAAGCACAATTCACATGTTTAGGGAAGGTACGTTTTTTATTAGAGGGGGGGGGGGGGGGTGGGCCGGGCTATTTTAGAAATTTTTGGCTAAAAGAGTCGTGGCCCTCCAACTTCCTGGAATCGATTAATGCATACCCCTCACAAACACCCACACAAAAACATCTGACCCTGAAAGTAAACTAGTCAGTGGGGACAGTGAGGCCATTAGATAGTTTCCAGATACGTACATTGTCCCCGAAAAGCTTGTGGCAGAGTATGTCGAGCACCTTGCCCACATAAAATGTGCAAAGAGAAGAAGAAAGAGGAGACTGAAAGGGAGTGAATGGAACGGCTGAAACGGAAGTTCAATGACATTGACTGGGTTGGACTGTACAACTCCGATAAGCTGTCGTCCTTGAGGGTGTGTGAACGAGCTATCATTGTACTTTTCCCATCACAAGATCACCTTCAAAGGGAAGAAAGCTGAAAAGGTCACAATGATCAAAGCGCACATTGGCAGCTTGCTGTACAATTCTATAGAGCGTCAACAACCTCGACAGCCTCCGTTAAGAAATGTGCAACAACAAGTGACCTCATTACTTTACGAGGTCGAAACTGACTCGCAAGGTGATATGGTAGATCGAGTTGTCGGTTCAAACCCGAGTAGCTTAAGTGATGAACTGATTTTATACCAGAACCCTGTGTGGAAACATTATCGCCGTCAAAATATGGACGAAAGCGGGCACGGGTTGAGAGAGACGGTTATGTTAGTTAGGAAAAGATAGTTTTTTAGTGTAATTTTGCAACACCTGTAAATAATTTGCATCGATATTGGCTGGTAGCTGTGCTTGTACGTAATTTTCCAAAAAATTCGCATGTTTGTTAGCAAATAAAAGAGTCGACTTTAATAGAAGCGACATGGAGTAATTTTTTCCTTGCCGACAAAAGTGTGACCCTCCCCCAGCTGCGAACAAAACAGGTTTAGCCCTCCCCAATTTGTAAAAATTGTATTGATGAGCCTCCCCTCTGAAGCCCCGGCCCACCCCTCCCAATAAAAAACGTACCTTCCCTTAAACCCTGGGTCTTAAGTCCTACCTAAGACTGTAAGTTGCCCGTTCTGAAATAGAGCAAACAAAATATGACGTGTTAGAGGCGACCCCGCCAAGAGCAATATCATAATCAATATCAGTATCATAAGCAATATTATAATCCACAATCTAACCATAATCTACCATCAGCAGATGTGGTAAAACCCACAATATTCACAATAAGGACTTCACAATTTTGCATATTGGATTAATTTTGATAGCTTTTATTTAAATATTGTAAATACGTAGTGTCATTAGTTTTGAGTAATTTTAAAGTAGGTCCCTTGGGGGGTTAATAATAGTATAGACTATTGTAGTGGAGTGATCTAAAACCTGATTGTCGCGAGTCTAAAATATCGTTCTTACGTAAATAATCATATAGCTGTTCGTAAATAAGTTTTTCAAAAATTCTAGCTATAGTTGGTAAGACTGATATTGGTCTATAGTTGTTTGCATCGTTACGTTCACCAGTTTTATGGATAGGGGAAACTTTAGCTAGTTTCCAATCATTCGGGAATACTCTACTTTTAACAGATAGATTAAACAAGTCCGTTAGTTGATTACAAATAACTGGGCCAGCTAATTTAAGAATCTTGTTTGAAATTTGATCGAGACCTGTTGCTTTGGAGACATCAAGTTTTAATAACAGTTTCAAAACTCTGGAAGACTTGATTTCACTCAGCTGAAAAGTGGTCGAGTGACGCTTCAAGTAGTCTTCATGGTTTGTCGTAGATGTAGGAAGGTTTGCTGCAAGATCTGGGCCAATCTGGGTAAAATGTTTATTAAAGTGATCTGCGATATCTTTAGCATTGCTTAAGCCGTTTTGCGAAGACGAAGTAACAAGTTCGCTAATTTCAGTGACTGCAGATTTTTTGCCCATTAGATCATTTAATACTTCCCATGTATTCTTGGGGTCGCCAAGATTGTCGTGCAATTTTTTGCGATAATAGTTCGATTTAGCGCACTTCACAGCATAATTAACTTTGTTTCGCATGTTTCTGTAACAATTCCAATCGTTTTCTGAGCCCGTTTTTATCGCTCTTTGCTTCAGAGAATTTCTGGTCATCATTTGTTGTTTAAGGTTGGAATCCAACCAAGGTGTTGGTTTGTTGCGTACGCTTATGACCCGTTTTGGTGCATGTTTATCGACGATGTGTAAGAAAACGCACTTTCAATTCTCCCAGGATTCATTTATATTCATCGAGTTGTCAGTTTGAGGCCAGTTCGCATTTGTGAGGTCTGATGTAAAGGAATTAGCATTAAACAGCTTGAAATTTCTGGTCTCGACATATCTAGGATTCTTTCTTCGGATACCCACTTTTCTGACTGCATAAATAAGGTAATGATCACTTATAGAGAGTGGATATACACCAGAATGTACTACACTCTCTGGATTGTTTGCGATGAATGAGTCAATTAATGTTGAACTATTTTCTGTTACCCTAGTTGGCTCCTTTATGAACTGAAACAATTGGTATGTTTCCAAAAGATTAAGTAGACGCGTCGTATGTGATTCCCTAGTGTCCGACAGAAGGTCGCAATTTATGTCACCAGTTATGTAAATATCTGTGTATTCAAATTCAGCTTTGTTTATAAGCTGTTCAAAAATATCAAAACATTCAACCGGCGAGTGAGGTGGCCGGTACCAGCAATAGACTAGGAATGGCTTTGAATTTGGTTTTTTCACTTCTAATGCTAACAGTTCCAAGGAGCTACTTTCAAGATCTGTTCGTCTTCGGATATTTATGGAACTGCGAACATAAGCACAAACACCTCCGCCATTTCTATTTCTGTCGTTCCGAACCACAAAATAACCAGGAATTTGGATTAAACTGTCAGGGATTGTTTCATTAAGCCTGGTTTCATTTACGGCAAGAATATCAAACGGTTGTTTTTCCATGACGACAATTAATTCATCAATATGTTTGTGGAGGCTAGCAATATCGAGGGTACCTATTTTGAAACCTCTTGTCTTTAAAATTGATTGGAATGGAGACGAATTAATCGTAGGAAAGGGAGAAGATTTCGGGGTTAATCTCTCAAACTCTGCATCCATTGTCGATCAATTGCCATTAATATGTTCTCTAAAGTTACAGGCTAATTTGTACACGCCTCGTCCATTGAGGTGTAATCCCCCCCTGTTGATACAAACTGAGTCAATGTTATCATTGGAGTTAAATTCCCAACCTTTAGAGTTGCAGAAAGTCCGAACCGAATTGTTAACTTTGATTACCTTACGATTAAGTTGGTCATCGTCTTTTCTCAGGATAAGGCTCGACACCTGGCTCGACACGGTAACTTTGGTTGAAGGAGTTTCGCGTTCGATAGCATTCCCAAGGTCTACAATCTTTTCTGCAATTTGTTGCGGTCCCTCGTTTCGTAAGTTGTTAGTTCCAACGTGCAAGATTATTTCGTCGGGTTTACGCCGCGTAAAGGGCTTCGAGAAGTCGAGCATGTCTTCAACCGTGCTACCGCTAAAGGATTTCGAGACCACATGGGCTCCCTTCGACAACTTTTTTCCTTGTATGTTGCTTGTCATAGAGTCGCCTAAGATTATCACCGACTTTTTTGAGTGTGTAATCCTCGTATTGTCGGTATTTGATGACCTCCGGTTTTCCCTAATAGGATGACGATCGGTTGCTGTTCTTTGCGTAGCTTCATTGCCTCTTTTGGCCTTTCTTTTCGGTTCCACAAGCGTCCATGCTGAATTTTCAGCAGCGGCGGGAGGAGACATTGGTTTGGACTCATTCGTTAGAAGACGAATAGCCGTTAGGAGAGATTCTCTTTCTTCTTCCAATAGTTTTATCTGCGACTTTAGTTCTTGGTAGGAGGGTTGGAGAGGAGCAGACAGGCTGTCGACTTTAGTTTGAAGTTCAGTCATTTGATATGCCATTTTCTTTAGTTCGATCACTCGGCACGGGCACACATGTCGGTGAGGCGGGGATTCAGGTTCTTCGTCGTTTTCGTTTGGTGAGCTCGAGGCGCCGGACACATTCTGTTGCACCGTTGGCGACGTTGATACAGCTTGTCCACGCTCGTGTTCGTCTTCGTTATCTTCGCTATCTAATTCAACAGGATGGATGGATGGATGGATGGATGTACCCACTGCACACCAGCCAGTTGTTTTGCAAAAGTCATGTTGAAGATCAGCGTGTCATGGTTGTACGTCCATTGCAGCATAACATTACCATCACCGGAATCGAAGGTGGCGTATTTTATGCATCAACGTCGAAAACAGCATAAGGAAGCAACGCTAACGCAAGGAAGGCGAACATTTTGCACGAGAACGCAATGGGTGCAGTGCAGCTTATTTCAGTTACCAGTTAGTCTGCTTATAAACGCCTGCAGCCGTCTCTTATTTTGATCCCACAGCGGATCGGAAACTAAAGAAATAGGAGATGTCTGCACGCAAGCATAGAAACATATTTGTTACGAAAATTGTCCAGTCTTACCCCAAATTTCCAGAACATGCTCTAGAACTTTCAAAAGAACGTTATAGAATGCTGAATCATTTTAATTCCTTTTTGGAATAGTAAGCAGTTATGTAACTACTAAATAGGTTAAACATGTTAATTTGAAGTTGTTTGTTTAGATTTCACATAATCACGCTTTTTTCTTGTCACTCTTGCCTATACATTTTCATTTACAATTCTAATCACTATGAACATGAATATATGAAATAATCATATATTTGAACTGCGGATAAAGATAGAATTATATGAAGATCATCACAGTGAAGCTGTTTCAACTTAAGCAGTTGAAAAGAAGAAACCTGAAAAAATTCAGGCTTGAACGGGAATCGAACCCATGACCTCTGCGATACTGGTGCAGCACTCTAACCAACTGAGCTATCAAGCCAACTGGGAGCTGGTCAATTGTGAGTTCGTATTTATCCCGTAGATGGAGAATGGACCTATATTCATGTTCATTTCTCCATCTACGGGATAAATACGAACTCACAATTGACCAGCTCCCAGTTGGCTTGATACACTCTGTTCAGCTGCATTACGTAACCCTAGGTTAGACTAGACAGCAAAATCCCTACCCTATCCCAGACTCAGTCCCTAGTTTCCCGATAAAAGACCAAAATATTTGATTATGCTGTACAAGGTGGTTCTAGCTTTTGTGTCTGTGAATGAAATCTTGAAGTGCCACTATTCAAATGGAAGCTACCGAAGTGCTACTTTCCTGAGATAGCGTTTGTTATGCTGTGCAAGCCGGTTCTGACTTTTGAGTCTATGGATGAAATCCCTATAAAGTGTCACCATTCAAATGAAAGGTACTTTACAGTACTTTTCTGTAATGACGTTTTTGTTTGTATTTTGTACAATGAAAATTCCTTTTTTTTTTTACTTTCGAACTTAAAATCCTTAGCAAGGGATAAATCGTACATTTCACTATTTAATAATTTGAAGTCGCTTGTGGTTTACCGGCCATAAATTAACTTGATGCTGTTTAAAATATTGGCATTCAGTTGACAATATCTCCCATATTGGTCTCGATAAATGCAATATCACTCTTCTCAGGAATTGTTTGTTTAGATATGAATAATCTTAAAGTCACGCGATCGTTGTAGAGTTTCCACAACTGTTTCCTCGTTCCCTTCAAAACCCCAACGAAGTCATAATATAAAAAACTAGACAAAAATGCGTCGCTTACTCATAGGCCGATACAAGCACGAGACGTTTGGGAGAATTCGAAAGTTCATCTCAACACAGCCACATGAAAGGGTGTGCGAAATGATCAATTAAACACTTTCCAAATTCTCACAAACTACCTTGAGTGTTTGCATCAGGTTATGCAAGAAGAAAAAGAACCGGACACCATCTCGAAAATACGCTCTCGATCATAACTGCGAGTCGTCACACATTATGAGTAAAGCAGAATTTTATTCGTGTGTTATCGTGAGAAAAAAACAACATGTTATGACTCGACCCAGGTTAGGTTCACGCCCGGTTTTTCCCCAAGGTTTGGTGTAGAAGAAAAGTCCAGTGGGGTTTATATGCCTTCCACAAAATACATTTTGCACGATCGCCTCAGGCTATTCAACAATAAACAAAAGAGACTACCTATCTCGCAATGACTAAGAAGTTTCTCTAAATATGATGAGAAACTTAGCTTTCTGCTTGCTCCAGCTTTTTGCTTATCTTCACGAATACAAGAAGCCCTTCCTGAAGAAAGGAAAGCTTGCCGAGGAGGTCATGAAGGTAGCTCGTTCAACTGGACCATTTCTGAAATAAAAGGAGCTTCTGAAAAGGTTGCCCTCTTTTTACCGTTTGGAACGTTGGGAATCATGAGATTCGAATTAGATTGACGTGTCTAATCTTTCAGACCAGTACCATATGGACCTTGACGGTCATGCCTTTCGCCTCAACCAAGATGAAGCATCAACTTCAGATAGAAGGCACTCTTCCCTAAGGGAAATTTTTAGTAGAAACATACAGAACGTTTTGATAAATGGCAACGATCACGTTTGCCGTTTATTTCGAGTATTCCAATTCTGGAATGGTCCTGAAAAACACGTGCATCAATACATACAGATGTTAGGATCCCATGTCTGTTACACAATCATGAACCAATGTATTGCATTTTCAGTCCAATTTTCAATATATTAAGATATTTAAAAACGAATATTCCCCTTCAGTTTATCTAGACTTCACTAGAAGAACACCTGAGAGGAAGGCCCTTAACTAAGTTACAAATAAGTAATCACAAAATTATTATGATTGAACTTGGTAGATACAACCAAATTTTTGGAGACACTAACCTATTTGTAGGTCCAATCAAATCCAAGACGAAATTTATTTTCTCGTCTATTGTTCCAAATACTCAATAATAAGGGATGGTTTTTACAACAAAATACAAACTCTGATGCCAAATTGTAAGTTGCTTAATATTATATTTGGAATAAGGAATTAATGAATCCTTTATTTATTTCATTAACATACAATTAATCAAATTTATTTCACCTTTTGTACTTAAAATCCTTGCGTTTGTTATACTGTACAAGGCGGTTCTGAGTTTAGAGTCTATGGATAAAATCCCTAAGTGTCACCATTCAAATGAAAGGTACTTTGAACTACGTTTCTGTAATGACGTTTTTGTTTGCATTTTGTACCATGAAAATTCCTTTTTTTTTTACTTTCGAACCTAAAATCCTTGGCAAGGGATAAATCGTGCATTTCACTATTTAATAATTGAAGTTGCTTGTGGTTTACCGGCCATAAATTAACTTGATGCTGTTTAAAATATTGGTATTCGGTTGACAATAATATCTCCTATATTGGCCTCGATAAATGCAATATCACTCTTTTCAGGAGTTGTTTGTTTAGATATGAATAATCTTAAAGTCACGCGATCGTTTTAGCGTTTCCACAACTGTTTCCTCGTTTCCTTCAAAACCCCAAAGAAGTTACAATTTCAAAACTAGACAAAAATGCGTTGCTTAGGCAGAATTACGCATAGGCTGATACAAGCACGAGACGTTTGGGAGAATTCGAAAGTTCATCTCAACACAGCCACATGAGAGGGTGTGCAAAATGATCAATTAAACACTTTCCAAATTCTCACAAACTACCTTGAGTGTTTGCATCAGGTTATGTGAGCACAAATACTCAAATAATAAGGGATGGTTTTTACAACAAAATACAGACTCTGATGCCAAGTTTTAAGCAGTTACCTGCTTAATATTATATTTGGAACGAGGAATCAATGAACTCCTTTATTTATTTCATTAACATACAATTAATTAAGTTTATTTCACCTTGCTTTCGAGACAAATTGTTATCAATGTAATTTTATTATTCTTCCATGTATTTTCAATTGTTTCTTTCTCTTAGTTAGTTGTGCGCTTTTGCAATACAGTAAAGTTCATCGTCATGCAAATAAAACTTGTTGTTGTTGCAATATAAAGGTTGATCAATTCGATCAGAAATCTTTCGACGTTTTTTGTGTCTCACACAACAATCGCAAACGAGATTAGGTTTCTTTGACCGGAAATTCGCAGGTCATCATAAGCTTGTCGTATTAAAGCAAGTTATTTCACAGGTGACGAAGCTGTACTGTCTAAATCAGCCTTCATACAACTTTTCGCTGAAGTTTAGCTAGCTTATAGGTGATAAAGAATGTACCACTTCTGATTGGTGTTACAGCTTATATGACTTAAAGTGCCACTGAGACCAGTATTTTGGTATTCCATATTTTTACATTTTCGAACATAGTTTGTGGTTCTTAGTCACCATGCCAAATTTTAACTTATTACGACAAATAGAAGTCGCTTTTTTCGGACGGTTTTTGTCGAGATTTTGCGACCGCCATTACTGGCCCTTGTTCCGGAAGCTGGCTTGCGAATGAGCGGAAGTGACGTCAGAGGCTCACCTCAAACCTAGTGCCTTCACATGGTTACTTGCCACGGGAAAGTAAATTGTCCTCGAGGAAAGATTTCTTGCCAAGTGTTTGTCTACGACTTTGAAATCTTCCTTGCTGCAGCAGTAATGACAGGTAGTACTTGTGTTGTACAATGCCACAACAATAAATCCAACCACCGAGCTGGTATTTTCCTTCATTGAAGCCCTGCGAGCGGACCCGCAATGGAAAAAAGGACAATGTTCTTACTCACACACAGTGCGAATTTCAACCCGAGAGGCATTTTGATCACTTCACGGACGCGTTTTTCCAGAAGGCTGTTCATGTCGCAAGATCCCAGAGGTCGATCATTCCATTGCCCATTCCAACTATATGGAAAAAAGGACTGAAAAAAAAACATTATCTAAGCGAACAAGACGAAAGGTAACTTACCTAATCTTATAACGCAGTTGAAGTGATAGTTTGTTTCTTCTTTGCAAAACTGATTTTCTTTTAACGTATTTTGAAATTTATTATCGTCGTGGAAAACCCTTTCAGTTCTGCCGTCTGCTAGCGCGAAGAGCCTCGGCGAATGCAATCCTGACCGCCGTGATTAAGCTGATATAGTTTGTACTGCTTATCGTTTCCTTTTTTAATTCCGCGTGTGTTAATTTCAGAGCAGTAATCGCTTAGAAGCATGGACATTTATTTGTTTTATAACATACCATCCTGAATGTGGAGAAACTTTTCTCTCTTTATTCCCTGTCGGTGAACAGTCGATTGACATTATTGTTCGGGCAGTAGCAAAACTCAGGTTAGGTAATTACAACCTAAGAATTGAAAATGGCAGACATTCCACCCCTAAACTCCCTGAGCATCTGAGAATTTGTCAATGCTGCAGCTCAAATGAAATTGAAAACGAAACACACTTCCTCTTATCTTGCAATAGATATGATGCAATTAGAAAATCTTTAATGGACGATATTATTAGTAAATATTCCGATTTCGATTCTTAAAATTGTATTTCTCTTAAATAGCATTGACACTTTCACTTGTAAAATATTATATAGGTTACTTCATTTACGAAGCTTTTGCATTAAGAAATGGATCAATAGACACAGGAATTGTAAATTAATCGATTTTGCAACTTTTTTCTTTCCCCTTTCTATATGCAATGGCATTTGTGATTGGAAATGCAAATAAAATTGTTGTTGTTGTTGTTCGAGATAAAGGCTTTAATAGATCGGATCGTCGGTGCGTGGAAATTGAAGTTGGGAAAAAATATCACACGCCACTATTTGCCTAAGGGTTTAACAATGTTATTTATTTTTACCTGTCATAGCAATCTTAGTAAATGAACTACGAAGAAAAATGATTAAATGTCAAGTTATTATTTTTACGTAGCGAATAAGGCAAGCGAAAGCTTCGTTTCCTCGGCGGTCCGCATGTTGTTGTTGAGCAGCGGAAAATTTTCCTTGTGGCTTTTAATTTTGACTACAAATATTTAGATTCCGGTCACACAAGGCCTCCAGTTCTTGAAAAAAAGGTTTTGATTTATTTCACTTCTTTTGGCTCAGAAAAAGAATTCTATAAAAACTGTTTAAAATATTTAGCAGCGCCAAGCACTTGTGTTTCAATGTCTTAAGTGACCACTGTACTATGATAGACACGATAAGCTGCCTGCCAGCTGATTACAACAATTACGGTTTTTCAAGAAAGTTTCCCAGACTATGCCAAGAATGGCCAAAAATTTCAATGCTTTTTTTAAAATAATATATAATGAACATAAACAACGGCAGACAAAGTATCGCTTCTTTAATTTTCTCCCACACCAACAGTAACATCGATCGACCCATGGTTGAGAATTCGCGAGCATCAAAGTCTAAAGTTTTCATAGGTGTTTCGTCTAAATTTCCACAGCTTAAAAGATCAATTCTTCGAATAGCCATGTCTATTTTTCTACAGGTTTACAGTGGATAAACGTTACACAACCTATCTTGGAATGGACAACTTTATGATCGCTGGATAGCGGCTGAACAGCTGGCTGGATCGGCGCTATCCAAGCTTTGAACAACTGAGATGAAGCGATAAATTTTATCCACCGGACAGCGACTTATCCGTTGAAAAAGAGTTATCCACTTTCTGAGCAACTGGGGCCTGAACTACAATCATTGTCTAAGCATATTTCGCTTATGTTTTGAACTCCCGCCAAATAACTCAAATAATATGGCGAGAAAAAAAACTTTAAACAGTTTGTTGACAAGATTATTAGTTGAAACCTCACATCAGTTCTTACATCGTGCGGTAAGAAAAATTCTTCATTTGCCGACTGAAACGAATCCTCAGAGGCTTCGGAAGCTAAAGACTGTTCCGAATCGTAGAAATACTCTTCGGAGGTTTCGCAGTCGACGGTAAACATCTTCAGTCAAAACACAAAGAAACGCGACTGAGGTGAGCCTCTGACGTCACAAGCTATTAAATTGCGCAATCACCCAGGAACACGTTTTCAATAATGGTGGACACATTTTACGCGACTTTGGAGCTAAAAAATATTAGGATGGAAGGTTTGTTGTTCAGTTTTCTGGAGAAATATGAACAAAACGCGATATTCTGCGACAGAATTTGGCCGAAATAAACCTATGAATTTTCGTCCCAGTGGCACTTTAACTGCCCTGCAAGTTCGTTTATAACTGAACTCTAACCAAAGTTACAGAACAATGCCAGTTTTTGTAGACACTGTGTCGTGCTATTAGGAAGTAAGAGAGAGTATATTTTTCGTGCTAAGAGTTCTTAAACACACACACACACTGGTTTCGGGGTCAATGTCCCTTATCCCCCTGTAGGGTAGTCACATATAAAAGAGACGGAAGCGAGCCACCTCGTGGAATTATTATTAAACCATTATTATTATTATTATTATTATTATTATTATTATTACTAAAGAGGTACCTTTTCAAAAGCTTTACACACACATTTCATAAAAGATACATAACTTCGATCTCTTTTCGTGGGCGTTGCTCAGATTTATTTAACCTCTAAGAGGTCCAAATTCGGACAGTCAAGTAGTTTCTTCTCCTGTCATTTTTTTCCTGGCATTTAAATTAAAGGGCACTAGCTGAGAATAATTTTGAGGGCCGATCATTTTATATTTGACCATGAACAATTTGAGAAGTGCGAAAACCACGAATTTTGAACCCTGAGAAGTACGGCAAGCAACCCCTGAATTTTTATGTGGGAGTCCCTCCCACCTCCCCCCCCTGGGAGGCTGTGGTGCTGTCACCATACTGATGAAGGGACATAAGTCCTGAGACGGTCTGTTTTTAGCAGAAATTAAAAATGCTCTTTCTTACTTTAAAAAATATCCAGATCAGTGGTAGTCCTTTTAGAAAGACAAAACAGACGCGATCAAGGCCAGAATAGCGTAAGCCAGAACACGTGACCCCGTCTCACTTGCCGCGCTGGATGGATTCATGGCTTCTTTGATAAGGTTGTATTTTCTTTTTGATACTCCAGTAGCACTGTGTTTCTGCATGGTCGAGTTCAAGCCTGAACTTGCATCGTCGTTGTTGTGCCAGGCCCAGACAATCCAAACTTCACTGTTTTTCTGAGTGAAAAAGAGCAAGTCTCTTATATTTTGCACTAGACCTTAAAGGATGCACACAAGCAAAATACGGGAGAACCGTTTGTTTCGGCTGGGTGTCCTGTGTCTCCTTTCCCGCCTTTTCTCGCAGATGGTCACTGAAGAGCAGGACTTAACTTAGGACCTCAGGATTTCAAGACCATCGTTTTTATACACTCGCCACACAGCTTACCGTGCTTTTTCACTTGGAGATTTGAAATAAGAATCCCTGATCAGAATCTTACCCTAAACTGAACATCTTTGACGTCACCGTCTGTTGTTGCACTCCTGTCAAACTCCACACTGGTATATCCGTTATCTTCAGAAGCCGTAATCAGATTGTAGTCTGGCGTTGGATCTCTTAGCGGGACTCCTTTGGAAGCACTTTGGTAACCCTGTGGCAATCAAGAGAGATAGAAATCTGTAAAGGGAGGCTATGTAATGGGTAATTTAATGTCCTGAAATCGTGATACTGTTTAAATCAATTCAAAACGAAGAGCATCTTCTTTCACACTGAATGGCGTTATAACTATGAGAGGAAGAAATCAAGTGAATTATTGAAAGCAGAACAAAACACAATCAGTCTAGTTCGATGGATTCTGACACAACGGAAATTTGGCAGGGTGCCGCAGGGAATCTGGGAGACTGAGGCCCTTACCGAATACCAGACCACGTTTAGCTAAACTTTGCAACTTCATTCTACACTCGGCACCAAAATCTCAACCTTATCCCAGACTCGTCGATTTTCAATCTCTAGTTTTCCGATAAAACACACCCTATTCTAGACAAAAATTCTCTGATTTCAATACCCTACCCCAGACTTAACTGGTTGAAAACCATACCCTTCACAGTTACATACCCATAAAGCTTATATATAGGAGTACCACCTTAATCGAAACGTATATGTAGTCATAACAAAAATAATAAGATTGATTATAAAGTAATAAACCAAGTTTGGTTCGATCCTATATTGACATGTTGTATTAACAATTACTCGCGAACAAGTAACGTGCTTTGCCAAATGTTTGGATTGTAAACGCAATACTTTTATGAGGTTGAAAGGGTATTTTTTCGGACTACTCTGGTTGTTCCTATACGGTTAAAATAAAGGAATGCATGTATACAAAATATCAGTTCCCAGTTTAAGCCCATTCTTTCGTTTAAACCAATAACTTTGCCTCAAGTTTCCTTTTCACAGATAATAACTTTTTTCCCTCGCATTGGATACAACCGAACGTAGACAAAGGGCAATTTCGGGCAATTTTGCAGTTTTTGCTAAAAATTGCCTCGCCTCCACGATAGAACACTTTGCAAGAGAACTGTTATCCGTGAACCCTGGGGGATACTGTCTCATACACGCTATAAAGGTATGGGCCTCCTAATGGGGTCTCAGTTTTGACATTCTAGATAGGGGTTCCAATTTTGGCCCCTGAGGTGGGGGTATACTTTCTCGCCTTTTTAAAATTTGTATAAACGTCTTCGTCGAATCCTTTACCTCTTTTGCTGATTAATTTGCATTAGATGTTTTGTATCAGTCTTCTTTCTAATTCCGACCATTGTGAAATGTGCGAAAATACCATATTCTGGTTTGAAAAGGGCAATAAAATTTTATTCGGCCATTTAGTCTGAGATAGGAAATGAGGAAACAGAAAAGAGAAAAGAAGCTTTGTGTAACAAAGTAGAGGGGAAAATGAAATTAAAAAAGAAATCGAAAATGGTCGTGCTAGCTTTCTTTAACCACGTCCAACGTGGCAACTGGTCGGTGCCGAAGGAAAATCCGCTGGCAGGATTACGTTCTCGACACAGAGGTCTTTGCGAGCAAGCCGGTCTGTTAAGGGATCTCCCTAACGCTGAAATTCAAAGACACCCCAAATTACCCCCTAAAGAGCTTTGATATTAACCAGGCCTCCTGAAAGATCCAAGCTGCAAATCGTCTCATCTGGAAGGGACTCTCCAAAAGGGTGCCAATTCGTTCGAGCATTAAAGTCTAGAAGCAGCTAGGGCAAAGCGCAGGGCAAAGAGGGAGAAGTATACATGCCATTAACCTCAGCCCGCTTTGTGTGCAGAATTTTCTGTGAAGAAACATTTTTCCCACCAATATTGGCCTGATTGACTACAAGCAAGTCCACCGCTTTTTCAAAGATACTGCAACAGAAATGAGAGCACCCATATCATGCCACTCTTAATCGTTTCAGTGGACAAGATTCTGAAATAGTTCTCCCTGAAAGGTTCGTGACTGTACGAACGCATGTCAACCCAGTTAAAAGTCAGTTTGTCTCAGACGTCATGCAAATAATGTCGGAAAAAATAATTGGGATGCCGCTGCTGCTGTTGCTGCTGGTAATTTGATGATGACGACGATCACGATGATAATGATCGAATAGTGAGAGCCAGATGATGATTTCTAAAGCCGCATACCGAAACCACTGAATTGAAAAGTTCGTTTTTCGTGACCTATACAGCAAAGAGGCGGAATGTGAAACTTTTACGCAATATTTACATGCTATTGGGTTAGTACAAGTAAAAATATTATTGTTATTATTATTATTATTATTATTATTATTATTATTATTTAATCACAAGGCCTTCTTTTGACTATCTTAATATTTCGAATTTTTAGAGATTTTGTGATCTCTTCAAAAGAAATAGTAAGATATTACAGTTACAGACGTTTCTATATCTATCCGTGTACTTGTCTTTCGGATGCAACGAGCCATCA
This sequence comes from Siderastrea siderea, assembly GCA_964030785.1. Classification (NCBI taxonomy): domain Eukaryota; kingdom Metazoa; phylum Cnidaria; class Anthozoa; order Scleractinia; family Rhizangiidae; genus Siderastrea; species Siderastrea siderea. Next base: position 64,716,789 of record OZ034968.1, read on the forward strand.
GTACCAGCATTTGTATCGGCGGTAAGCGTTGGCTCTGATTTCTGTAGCTTTAAACGACTATTAACATAGTTCAGCTGATAGTTGGGCAGTAGCCGGTTTTTCCATCCATTTATACATGCTGCGGAGTCAGTTTCACCTATAGCACAATTCATAGCAGTAATCAGGTCATAACCTACAGACTTTCAGGTCGTACAACTGTCTTGTGCGTTAACTTCTAACTACTAGCTGGCCATCGTGCCTACAAAACCAGCACGTCCTGAAACTGACCAACTACACAGCTGTGAAAACACTAAAAATAGTTTTGTTAGACTTACATCAAGATATGGCTTGTTAGAGGCCACCCCACCAACAGCCATATCGTAATTCTGCATGTTTCTACCATTAGCAGTCGCTGTAAAACCCACTGCACACCAGCCGGTGGTTTTGCAAGTCATCTTGAAGATCAACTTGCCGTTGTTGTACGTCCAATGCAACTTGAACATGCCATTAGCGGACTGGAAGTTGGCATAATTCAATGCATCAACTTGAAGAACAGCGTAAGGAAGGAATGCTAACACAAAGAAAACCAAATTTTTGCCCGAGAACGCCATGGATAAAACTTTGTTCCAGCTGTATATATTCAGCTGACTGACAACTCGTTAATAAACGTGAACTATCTGATTAACACTGCAAGTGCGGGGGAGCTTTATATCAAAAGCTCAGAGCTCGAGATATAGAGTCTTAATTACGCTGTTCCGCTATTTTGAAGACATAGACGTACTGAAGGTGCGTAAATTAAACTATTTTTACTTGGCCATGGAATGCGTAGTCATAACGTAAATGGTAATAAAAACAATGATAATACTATACACATACTTATACTAATAAAAATGAAATGATCATATTGTATTCTCAGCTGCTTAATTAAATACAAGCAATGGTCTTTTCATGAAATCTTCCATCCTTTGTTTCTACGTAATACTATATGATATTTACATATTTCTCTTCCATGTATTCAACTTCCAAAGGGGTTAGTTGCCTTGAGAGCTCACTTGGTTAGAACGCTGCACTGGTATTGTAGGGATCAGGTCTGAGGTTCGAATCCCGTTCAGGAATCTTTTTTTTTTTTTCAGTATTTCTTTTGCTGCCATGGCCTTTTCATGTGTAAAATTTTTTATCCGCAGTTCACATATGTGATATTTCATATATTTCACTTTCAGTAATAATAATGACGAATAAAGATTGGCTCCGATATTAATAAACCTTCCTATATATAAGCCGCGATAAAGGTGACGTAACACGAGATGAATTCCTTTGGTACTATTCTATGTTCTTATTTCGGTTTAAAATAACAGAATACAGGCCAAATATCCATTTATTAAATCCTATTTCGTAAAAACCAGTGACTTCAAGTAGCCTCTCCGAGAAAATTGTATTCCGTTCATTGCTTTCATCACTCTATCGGCAGCAAAATGGACAGAATACTGTTCTGTTTATTCCCAAAACGGTTGGTTACCATTTACGAAAAAATTCCAGAATTTTCGGCTGGGAGGTAGTTGAAACACAACGTTTTAGTTCGTTCCACTGAAATATTTTTTAAACGGGGCTTCTGAAATTGTAGAGATTCGTGTTTCTTTAACGTTCAAATCTTTCAGACAAGTTCCAGACCTCTTTTGGCTAAAGTCGCGACCGTAATTTTACTTTAGTCAAAATGGCGTGTTCTTCGGATCTCCGTCTTCGGAGCTTCAATTTCGATTCAACTTCAAATGGAACGCACTCTTTCCGAACCGAAATTTTTATTTGAAACTGCCGGACCTTTCTGTTAAATGGTAAACAACTATTCGTAGAGTCTATTGCGGGTTTTTCATTTCTGGAATGGTCCTAGAACACATGCACATAAATAAAGATGTATTATCTTGTCTGTTACGCATTATCAGACCAATCTATATCATTTCTGTCTTGCGCCTTTAGTCAATACGCATCTCGTGACGTCATATCCTTCCATCCAAGAGCAGGAAATGTACGAGAAAACCCCCAAGCAATACGACAGCAGTCGTTCGCAACTGTTCAAAGTCGCTTCCCAAAATAAATGTTTTTCCCTGGCTGTTTTTAACAAACGTAAGATTTCAAATGCCGGCAAAATTACTTTAGCTGAGATTTGGCAGATCCCAGTTCCATGAGGCGTTCCAAGAAAAAAAATAATAAGAAATTAAGGGACAGACCGTTAGAAAAGTGATGGGAGGAAGGGTGGGGGATTTTTAGCCTGCCAGAAATTTTTTTTGGCCCATTTCCTGTGCAAGAATGTTTTTTTGGCTACAGCCCTATGTATGAATTTTTTTTTTTGAGAAAATATTTTCCTTATGCAACTTTGTTTTACTAAGTACATAGCTTGTACTGTTACGTTACTTTACATTTTAAAGCTTCTTTTATTACAAAACACTTTTTAATAATGTTCGCTTTAAAATTTAATTTACTGAAGGAGGTTTCAAAAATAAATAGCGATTTATAGTGAAAAATTGTGTAATATTATTGATATACGTGTATGGATTTTTTATAAAAGACGTATTCATATGAAATGATTTGATACCAACAGTGGTGTCCAGAAAGATTAATTTATAAAATATACAGTACATACACTGTTATTTCCTTAATTTAAAAACAATTCTTTTCAAAAACGTAACTCATAAATTTGCCCTTAAAACTTTTGATATAAAATACATACAGGTACCTTCTAACCCTTTGCTGGGAAGTTAAGGGTTATAATTTGATGTAACAGCTTTTTGAGGATGTAGACACAGTGTCAAAAACGCAACATATACAAACACAAGTAAGCTTCAAACGGATAAGGATCGAAAACCACATTTGACAGTTGGCCACCTTTGATTAACCAATAGAGATCCTGGATTTTTGATCCAAACAGTGGGTATACATACACAACGGGAAACGTTTGCCAAACAGAATGCCTTGCCATTCTCAAAACGTACATGAGGTTGCATAAGAGCAACTCGCAAAACCAATCCCGGCAACTGATGAGACCCATGTGGAGGGTCGAAACCATGGTCTTGCCTGTACAAATCGGCAGTCGAAAGGCTTGCTTACAAAAGGAGGAAACATATCAAGCTCCATAGACACGAAACTCACAGTTTCGAAAGGGGCTAATTGTTACACATTTGACTGAACTCGATGTCAACAAACGGTGCCAAGGCTCAAACACGTTTTAATGGCACTTTATAAAATCAAGACAGTCATTGCACCGACAAATCTTACGAGCCACTGTTCATATCCTTTTGTTAAAAATCACATACTTGCCAGTGCAAAAATATTAAGAGGCTACATTAGCTAAATGTTTCCATTGTTTAATAGAAGTCGTGCAGGCCTGTCGCTCCTTGCTACTCCCAACTTAAACCAACTTCCCTTCGGCTTGGATTTGCCCTTCACTCATTTACTATCGGTTATTTTAGACTCCTGCTATTTCAAACTTTTTTGTTTCCCCTGACGGTTCAAAATAACGGGGTTCAACTGTATGACTATGACTATAAAAACAACAAAAAATTTGTTCCAGGCGAAGGTATCCCCCTCCCGACAAAAGAAATATTATTTATGAAAACAGTATTTTATAGCATCCTGGCAGAGCCCCAGAAAATTTCCAATTTTTAAACACTGGAGACACTTCTTGAGCACTTTGGCAGAACGAATTATGATTTCGTATCAAAATGAGGCTCATCTTGTGCATGAATTTTTTTTCGGACATTTTCCCTTGCATGAATTTTTTTTTTGTTTTTTCCCCACCCCCCCCCCCCCCCCATCACTTTTCTAATGGTCCGTCCCTAAAAACACAAAGATAACAATTAAGAAAAAATCAAATTTAGACTGAGGCGGGTTCCTTCCAAACGTATTCCTTTGATTAATGTTTTGTCCATCCAAATTTTAAAATTTGCTAAGTATTATGCCTTATGCGGGTCTATGGGTGACACCTAATTGATGACAAGTGCTGATGGTAATGATAATACTTAAATCAAGACAATGCAATCGCTGAGGTTGAATTCATTATCTTACATTACCTTTAGCATTTTACAGTAACTTATTTTTTAGCTTTAGATTATTGCAGGTTTTTTAAAAGCGTGTAGTCTCCTTCCAAAGGTCTCTGTCACTGGGTTCCCTTCAACTAAAACCGAACGTCTTGCAGGTCGTTCAGTCGCTGGAGTTGAACAATATTTTTAGCCGAACTAATTCATGAATGATTGACCCCAAAGATTGAACCAATATCAAGAGTCTAATTAAAAGACGTCTATTTAGACGTTTGCTAACAATTTTTGTCTCTTTTAAAGCAAGTATTTAGGTTTATCCACTACTTAAGAAATTGACAGTATTAGATAGGATCACTAAATCTGCAAAATTAAGCTGTTCCTGTTCCCTGTTTCATCTGCTTCAGTGTAATGAAACCGTAACTAAGTGTGAATGCAACAAAGAAAAGACAATTTCCTCCTAGAGTGACAAAACACACACAGTCAAGGCAAGAATAGCAAAAGCCATCACTCGTGACCCCGCCCCACTGGCTACATTTGTGGGTGTTGGGGTTGGCCTTGCTGTAGATGTAGATGTGGATGTGGCTGATGTAGATGATATAGATCTTATCATCATGCCTGTTGTAGATGTTGTTGTAGATGAAGATGCAGTTGTTGTAGATGACGCCATCATAGTAGTGGACGGCTGTATTCCAGCGTTCATTGCCTCCACGATCAGGTTACGTTTGGTGGTAAATACGCCAGTGGCAGTGTGTTGCGTCAGACCCGAATTGCCGTCAGCAGTGTTGAGTGCCCACGCAATGTAAACTTCAGTGTCGCTCTACAAATTAATTAAAACATAGGACAAAAAGAACAAGAATCTTAGCATTTAATTTATTTCATGACAACTACAGCCAATCAAGCGATTGGCAAGTCAGGACAGTACTTGACGGTATTCCGTGGATTGTTCACGTTAGGGTAGTTATGTCGTTTTACTGGTTATCAACGCAGTTAAAGTCACTGCAATTGCATTCACTGAGGTTGAGAGACACAATATAATACTGATAAACGTAAAACAGTGCGCGAAAACTCGTTTTGGTCTTTGCTTCTTTCTCTTTTTAAAGAGGCTGGCTACTATCTTGGCTTGACACGTTGACAAAGGTACCACCACTTTTGGTGGGAGTTTTGACAGCACCCAAAGGCATACCGGCCGACGAGTACCTTTCGTATGACACAACTGAACAGTTATTAGACGCTATCTTTCCTTTTAAAAGTCGATCGAAGGCCTGTCTTAGACGCCAAAGCTTTGATCTCTTTTTATGTCAAAGGCAGTGTTTCGTGGAGTACAACAAGCAGGAGGCTGTCAGGACTGTTGTGTTGTACAGTGGAACTCCGAGACAACGAAATGCTAAGCCACTATAATGAAAATGTCGTTATTAGCGAGACCCCGCCGTGATTTCTATCTCTGGCTTTCAGTCGTTCGGTGACATTTAATCGTTACATTGGGTTAGATTACGTTGTGTTTCGCGTGGTCATCTCAAGAGTATCGTTTGTTATCTGATATAGCCGGGAACTTCGTCCTAAAGGAGTCTCCACCACCTTTAGATATCAAATCTAGCACTTTAACCCGGCTCACCACGGCTCATTCACGCTGTATCCAGAGTATTTTTAGGTGTAATTTAGAAATTTAATCTTTACCATAAACTGAATATCTTGATGGTCTCCTGTTGTTACATTCCTGTAGAAATCCACATAGGTTTTCCCACCCACTTCCATAGCCCTTATCAGCTTGTAGTCTTGCGATGCATCTTTTGGTGGGCTTCCCACTGTAGTGCTCCAGTAATCCTGTCGTTCAAATAGTTTAACAGCAGCAAAGATACAAATTTATGAATCAGTAACTGAGCGATTCCAGTAAGCTGTCTCAGTGGTAAGCAATCTAAAGGGTTCCATTTTCTCTTTCCTCCTTAGCAGAGCAAGTGGCATGGGTTCGAGATTAAGACAAATGGCCTGCGCGCTCATAGGGCTTGGCAAAGGAGACAGCTGACACTTGGTTTGTTAAATGCCAATTTAAAAAGAATCCCTAACATAATATAGAAAAAGCACCGTTAAACGAGCTTACAGCAAAATTACCCCCACCTCTCCAAAAAAGCCTTAAGATCCCCAAAGGTGTTCGTGTGAAAAGGCATTCGAGGTGACGTAAAGTAAAATGAATGTTAATTAACCGAATGTGCTGAAGGAAATTTTGATTGTCATTTTTTAAGTTGCCTTAAATCTATCCAATTTAAAAAACCTGCTTGGCTGGAATACTAAATAAATACGCCTTCAAAGTTGAGTTACTTTGCTTAAATGTTTTGAAACTCTTCATAACCACTCTCCCCCCCCCCATGATGGACTGACTATGCTGGCTGATTCATTGATGGCAGAACGTCAGACTAAGCCACAGGCTTGTGCATCGCACGTTAGCTCCAGTTAAGTATTATTCTGTCTGTGGCAGCTTGATGCATGATCTGAATGAAGGAAGGTATTGAGGAATGATAGATTATGAACTTCTCAACAGCTACGGAAGCCAGGTCCATAACGTATCGCACAAGTTGATAACTAAACCACTTTCCTTTAAATAAACATTAACTATAAACACAGACTTACATCAAGATACACAGAGTCAGAGGCGACTCCACCAAGAGATATGTCATAGTTTACCATGCCTCTACCGCCAGGGTTTGTGGTAAAAGCGACTGCACACCAGCCAGTGGTTTTGCACGTCATGTTGAAGATCAACATGTTGTTGCTGTACGCCCATTTTAGCTGGAAATTGCCATCACCAGAATCGACGCTGGCATACTTCAATGCTATTTAAGAATAGCAAAAGGACGAAAAAAACTGATATTAATTTTAAGGAACATATCCATTATGCTTCAGCTTGGTAGTGAAATCAACCTATAAGTAATGGGAATACTATAAAGCCAAGACCATTTCTTTTTAGAGTGAAAAAGCACAGGCAGTTCAGACACAAATAGGAAAAGCCACAACACGCGATCTCGACTCACCACCAGGTTTTGTGGGTTTTGGAGTAGGCATGCCCGTTTTAGTTATAGATGTAGATGTAGTTGTTGTAGATGACACCATCATAGAAGTGGACGGCGTTATTCCAGCGTTCATTGCCTCCACGATTAGGTTGCGTTTGGTGGTAAATACGCCAGTAGCAGTGTGTTGCGTCAGACCTGAATTGGCGTCAGCGGAGGCGTGGAGTGCCCACGCAATATAAACTTCAGTATCGCTCTACAAATAAAAAAAAAAGGACAAAAAGGACACTTACTACCAACTCACTTGTCTTAGATTTCAACTCATTTCATGGGGAACAGCAAACCGAGCGCCTGGGAAGTCAGGGCATGTTTTACGGTATTCCTACGGTTGTATACGTTAGCCTCGTAGTTACCTGTTTTGTGTTACTTATCAACGCATTTATGGTCAGTGCGTTGCATGACCCCAGGTTGAGAGAGAAACCTTATTTGTTCCTTAATTCTATTTCATGATAAAGTCATGATAGACGCATGATAGCTGGCTCAGTATACTGGCTTGGCTTGACACAACGATAAAGGTGAAGGTTTGCTCTCCTTGCGACAATATCTTGCTCTTGGTGTTCTAGGAGCATTTTGTGGGGGAGTCAAGACACTTAATCACAATTTCAGAACAGTTTTGACAAAACGCCAGCAAATTAATCCCAGCAGGTACACATGCTCTTTAAAGCTGCACCACACACTCACCATTCGGTTTAATCTTACTATCCGGGTTTGACTAAAGGAGTCTTGTCCGGTAAAATATAACAAGATGAAATTAAGGATTCCTATCTCTAGCAAACTTTTTCGCATTCACGTTCAGTTGCAAAATGACATTTAATCTTTGCATCGGGTAAGGGTTGGATTATGTTCTGCGTTATATATGTAAGGGATTACGTTACGCTAGGTTCTTGATATCAAGGTTATTTTCCATATATTTTACTGTAACTGGGGTCACCTGAAGAGTATGTTCCGTTAAATCGGGCAGGGACTTCGTTATGAAGGAGTCGGCGCTACCTTCGGATTGCAAATGTAGCCGTTTTATCCGGCTTATCACAGCTGACACTCGGCTGACCCCAGTGTTTCTCTTTTTAGCTATATAGGTGGAGTTTAAAAGTTTGAACTAACCATAAGCTGCACATCTTGATCGTCCCCTGTCGTGGTTTTTCTGTAGAAATCCACATAGGTTTTCCCACCTTCTTCTCTGGCGCTTATCAGCTTATAGTCTTGTGATGCATCTTTTGGTGATGGGTTTGATGTTCTAGTGCTCCAGTAGTCCTGTCGTTCAAATGATTTTAAAAGTAGGAAAAATACAAATCCAGCTAGTTATCTGATAAGCGATCCAAAGGGCTCCACAAACTACATGACAAAAAGTTCGATATTTTTTGTGTTCTCTTTAAATGAGCGAGTGGATGGAGGTTTGAGATTAATTCAAAGGGCCTGCGCCCACAGCGGGTTGCGCTAAGAGAGAGGAGACACACTTTAAAACAAAAGAATACGTCTAAATTGCAATCAGCATTATTTAAAATTCCTCAACGGCTCCGCTTAACATATGCACGAAGCTGGAAAATTTCTTGTGTGAGTTTTTTAATGGAATTAAAAGACATCTTGACGCAGTATTAAGAAACGTTCAATGAGTTTACTGCAACATGTCTGTGTCAAAGAAGTTGCCTGAAATGTATCCACTTGAAAACTTACTTGGCGGAACTAGTAACACGCCTTCAAAGCAGAGTTGCTCCTTTTTAATATCTTGAAACTCTTGATAACCTCCCTTCCCCCGATGAACTGACTAAGGCAGCTGACTCAGCGATCGGAATGGAGGTAGGTATTGAGGAATGACAGATCATGAGGCGACACGAGATTTGGCTCGATCTACCGAAACGTGGTCGATAATGTGTCGCACCAGTTGAGAACTAAACCACTTCAATTTAATAAACATTAACTGTGAACACAGACTTACATCAAGATACTGCACGCCAGAGGCAACCCCACCAAGAGCTATATCATAATTCACCATGTTTCTACCACCAGGATTTGTAGTAAAAGCGACTGCACACCAGCCAGTGGTTTTGCAAGTCATGTTGAAAATCAACATGTTGTTGCTGTACGCCCATTTTAGCTGGAAATTGTCATCACCAGAATCGACGCTGGCATACTTCAATGCTATTTAAGAATAGCAAACAGAAAAAAATATTTATTTTAAGGTACATATCCGTTATGTTTCAGCTTGGTAGTGAAAACAACCTATAAGTAATGGGAATACAATGAAGCAAAAACCATTTGTTTTTAAAGTGAAAAACCACAGACAGTTCAGGCAAGAATAGGAAAAGACACAACACGTGACCCCGACTCACCAGCAGGTTTTGTGGGTGTTGGAGTAGGCATGCTTGTTTTTGTTGTAGATGACACCATCATAGTAGTGGACGTCCTTATTCCAGCAGCCTGCATTGCCTCCATGATTAGGTTACGTTTGGTGGGAAATATGCCAGTGGCAGTGTGTTTCGTCAGACCTGAATTGCCCTCTACAGCGTTTAGTGCCCACGCAATATAAACTTCGGTATTGCTCTGCAAATTAAAAAAAAAGGACAAAAAGAGCACTTACTACCAACTCACTAGTCTTAGATTTCAACTCATTTCATGGGGAATACAATCAACCAAGCGCCTGGGAAGTCAGGGCATGTTTTGCGGTATTCGTCCGATTGTATACTTTAGCGTGGTTGTTACTTATTTTGTGTTACATATCAACGCATTTATGGTCAGTGCATTGCATGCCCCCACGTTGAGAGAGAAACCTTATTTGTTCTTTAATTCTATTTTATGATAAAGTCATGATAGACGCATGATCGCTGGCTGTACTGGCTTGGCTTGACACAACGATAAAGGTGAAGGTTTGCTCTCCTTGCGACAATATCTTGCTCTTGGTGTTCTAGGAGAATTTTGTGTGCGAGTCAAGACACTTAATCCTAATTTCAGAACAGTTCTGACAAAACGCCAGCAAATTAATCCCCGCAGGTACATAGCCGCCTCTTTAACGCTAAACCACACACTCACCATTCGGTTTAATCTTACTATACGGTCTTGTTCAGTAAGATATAACAAGATTAAAGGATTTCTATCTCTAGCGATCATATTCGCATGCACGTTCAGTCGCACGATGTCATTATAAATCCTTACATCGGGTTCGGGTTGGACTAGTGAAGCTAGGGGAATACGTTATGCAAGGGTTCTTGATATCAAGGTTCTGTTCCATAAGTTTTACTGTAACTGTGGTCACCTGAAGAGTATCGTTTGTTATATCGGGCCGGGAGCTTTGTTCTAAAGCGGTTTCCGCTACCTTTTGATTTCAAATCTAGCAGTTAAATATCCCGGCCCACTAACGCTGTCTCCAGAGTTTTTCTTTGCAGGTGCTATTTAGAAATTTGAACTTAATACCATAAACTGAATATCCTGGTCGTCCCCTGTTGTTGCATTCCTGTAAAAATCCACGTAGGTTTTTCCACCATATTCTCTAACGCTTATCAGCTTATAGTCTTGCGATGCATCTTTTGGTGCCGGGTTTCCTGCTGCATAGCTCCAGTAATCCTGTCGTTCAAATGACATTACAAGAACGAAAGATACAGATTTATGCATCAGTCACTAAATGATTGGAGTCAGTAATCTGATAAGCAATCCAAAGGGCTCCACAAAAACATGAGAAAAACTACGACATTTTAGTGTTCATTCTAAATGAGGGAGTGGACCCACAGCGGGCTAGACCAAGGAGGCAGCTGAGACTAGAAAGACTATCCCTAAAGGGTAATCAGCTTTATTTAAACTTTGTTGAGGTACGCCCGCTTAGGGCGCTCACAAAAGTGGAAAATTTCTTATGCTTGTCTTTAAAGCCAATTTAACGAGTCCTTAACGTAAGCACTGCTAAACGATTTTGCTTCAAAGTATAATACAAACAAACAAACAAACAAACAAACAAACACACACACAGACAAGCAAACAAAACAAAACAGAACAGAACAAAAAAAACCTTAATAGAGGCCTGAAAGGTATTCCAGTGAATAGGCAGTCAGGCTGACGTAAATTAATAAACCAACTGTGTTAAAGAAGTTGCCTGAAATGTATCCACTTGAAAACTTATTTGCCTGTGATAGTAATACGCCTATGTTTTGATACTAATCCACAATGTCCTTTCCTTCCCACCCCGCTACCCTCTCCCCTCCGATCGACTAACTAAGCCAGCTCACTCGTCGTCGTCAGAAAGTGACTGCGCCGCCGGCTAGTCCATCACAACCTTACCGCCAGCTAAATACTACTCTGTCTGTGGTAGCTTGATGCATGATCTAAATGAGGTAGGTATTGAGAACCCATTGAGGAATGAAAGATCACGAGGCGCCGTGACACCAGACTCGAACTGTACCGAAGTCAGGTCAATAGTGCACTGTAAAAATTGACTAGTTAAAATGACTATTTAAAATGGTCGTAACTAATAACAATGGTCGTTTTAACTATTTTAAACAGTCAAATTTGTCAACTAAATAAAATAGTTAATGTTACATTTAACTACAGGTTGTTTTAACCATTGAGATTAGTTGTGATAACTATACTTCTCTTATTAGTCTAAACGACCAAACTAATTAGTCATGGTACATATGACTTACTAGTTGGTAAAGTATAATGCATTTAACTCGCCACAGGAACATTCTGCTCGCTATTAAAACTCAAATATTAAAAAATTAATAGCAGCTAAAGTAACAGAGCATTTGATAAGTATGAAATCTAATTGTCGGAAATAAACAAACTCAGTCTTGTTTTAGTGACAGATTTTTTAGTAAATCCGACAGTCGATTGCTAGTGATTGTGGCTAACAATTCATAGGCCGTTGACTGATTCATATCGTTTGGTCCCTCATCACAGGAGCAGAAACTGTTGTAACTGTTCGATGACTGGTTAAAATTACTCTTATTAAATCAGTCAATATAACCAATTAAGAGTGGTTGTGACTAATCAAAACAGTCATTTTGCAAGAGGTAAAACATCAACTAAAGACAAGTTGAATGAAAAGATGTTCGATTTACCATATTGCTTACAATATAATAAAACAAAATGACCCGTAAAGGAAGCTAAGGTTGTTTCTACTTAAGCTATTAGTTAAGATAAACTCAACTAATAGGATTAGTTATTGCATGCCGGGTAGAAAATAACGTGACTTTTACTGACCCACAGGAAATAAGGTACACGTTATCGGCTCAAACGCCGCCGAGCAAGGTTGTTTGAAACTTTTCTTTATTTTGCAGCCACAACTTCTAAACCAAATGGCGTTTAGACCTTTTAAAAAAACGTTGGCTTCTTTCAGTGACGTTTGGATTTTGAATAACTCATTGCTCAAAGCCGATAATGTATCGTTCAATTATGCAAGGAATCCGCATACCTGCCGCAAGTATTTGCAGTCATCTACCGCAAGTATTTGCGGTATGACAGATTCTGTCCTAGATCTCGCCTTGTGTAAACACTACAGCCAATCATAATAGAGGAATTTAAATCCTATTATTCTTGACCAATCAGTGAATAATATCCAACAAAGCCCTTAAACAATTATAGTTACATTCAATTCAGTCCACTTTTAGTCACTGAACCTGAAATCATGTTTGCGTCTTTCAATCGGGGATGGATTTTTCGCTCTAGTTCAGAGGCACGGACAATTCGCACAGCAGTGGTTGTTTCCTTATATTGACTACATGCCAGTTGCTTTCTTTGGAATCAGTTGGGGAGTTACATGAGATTGAATGAATCAAACGAAGATCACTTCTTGCCGATATATCGATGTTGTTCATTCTCCCACATGTGCTCGAGCTTATAATTTCCACTTCTTGTTTTACTTTATTTTTACGGCAAGTACAACTTAACACAACGGCGGGCCGTATTTCTCCGTAAGCCCTGAAGAAAATTCTCCCCTAGACGACCTTCATGCTGTCGTGGTGCCAGGCCATCGCCGGTTAGGTCGTGGTAAGTAAATTGCCGTTTATTTAAAATGTATAAGCAAAGTAGCTTATTTGAGCTGTTTTCATTTTTACGTTTTAATCATTATGAGACGATCAAAGCTATTTACGGAGTTGTCACTGTTTTATGTGCAACAATGTTTAAATTCGTGCCGATGAAACGCAGTGCATAAACTTCCCGCCAAAACTTTGATGAGCTGTGATCTGAATGTCTCAAATTTTTGTGCTTTTAGAACTAGCCTACATATATGCAGGAATTTTTCCAGTAACACTTACGCTTTTAACGTGTGGGATCTATGAGATACGTAGTTTTGTGCCGTTATTTCGATGACAATTTCCCGCTTAAACCAACGGTCACTTTTTTATAAAAGATATGAATGTTCTTTGTGTAATTGTATTTGTTTCCGCCTGTCACATAATTATTTCCGGCGACTTCAAGCGACGCACGCGCCTATTAGCAGTGGAAGTGGGTGCATAAAGCTGTCAGTCATTTGAAAATAATTTCCATAATGATTTGCCGTTTTTTATCACTTCTGTAACCCGAAGGCCGTAGTTTTGTCAAGGCAAGATCTGTGCTTGCCTTCTGACAATTTCCTGGCTGAGGTTGTCTGTAAATGGCAGCCTTGCTTGGGCTTTATTCGTGGTGATTAGAAGTTGATACTTCTCCTTCCGATGAAATGCCTCGATTATCAATTCAAAGCCAACGTACATGCAATTGGCTTCTTTACATTTTCCACACTAAAAGTCAATGAAATTGCTTTTCATTGGCCACTCAGGTTTAATAGATTGTTTATTACTATATTTTGCCTGCTGTCTGAGTATCGTGACTGAACTGAATTATCTACAAAATCCATTCAACTGTTACAAGGGAAATCTGTCAGACATTTAGCAGTTGGATAGCTAGACAACGAGAAAGGAGAAAATCGCTTAAAATGTTTTCTTCCAAAACGTTAATATTTTATTGTTTTATTTGAAGATACTTTCGTTAAAATTTGTCGTTTTTGATCAAATTATAATATAAACTGAAACCAGTTAAGGGAAGTTCACTTCTGTAACCGGGAGGCCGTAGTTTTGTCAAGGCAAGATCTGTGCTTGCCTTCTGACAATTTCCTGGCTGAGGTTGTCTGTAATGGCAGCCTTGCTTGGGCTTTTTTCCTGGTGATTAGAAGTTGATACTTTTCCTCCAATGCTTCAATTATCAATTCAAAGCTAAGGTAGATGCAATTGGCTTCTTCACATTTTCCAAACTAAAAGTCTTGGAAATTGCTTTTCATTGGCCACTCAGGTTTATTACTATATTTTGCGTGCTGTTTGGGTATCGTGACTGAACTGAAGTATCTAGAAAATTCATTCAGCTGTTTTTAAGCTCTCGTTACAAGGGAAATCTGTCAGACATTTTTCAGTTGGATAGCTAGACAATGGGAAAGGAGAAAATCGCTTTAAATGTTTTCTTCCAAAAAGTTAAGTCTTGAAGTATTGGAAATTGCTTTCCATTGGCCTCTCAGGTTTCAAAAAGTGCTAAATGTTATGTTTAGCGTGCTGTTTGAGTATCGTGGCTGAACTGAATTGTCTCAAAAAGTAGTTTATTATCGGTAATTTCCATCAGGCTTGATGATCTTAAAATGTGAGTCATTTCCAAGTCACCTCAGAAGAAAACCTTGTAGTGTTTATGGTTATCAGACTTTCCAGGAGACTGAAGGCTGCCTGTGGGCCATTATAAAATTCATTACGTGAACTGTAGTTAAAGGACTGAATTGTTTTAAATTAAATGTGATAAGGGTTGAGACAGAGAGACTGAACTCCAGCAGTCTGAAGCCGTAGTTTTGTCAAGGCAAGATTTAATTGCTTGCCTACTGACAATTTCCTTGCTGAGGTTGTCACTTTGGCAGCCTTGCTTGGGCTGTAGTCTGCCTGTGAGTTCTTGCTTTCTTGATTGACCTAGCTCACATTTTTTACAGTTACTTAAATTCTGTCCACGATGTACCAAATTCAAATTTAATTTATCGGTTTAAATAATATCTTGCCCTCAGTGACTCAAGCAGCTTTAAGCAGCAACACCATCTTGAATTAACCTGCAGGCGACAAGGTCCCCCAGAGGTGGAAAGAAATAAACGAAAAAGTAGATAAAGAATGAACTGTTTGAATCGAAAAAAAAAAACTTTTTTGAAAACCAGTTCGGCTAAAGCAGTCAACGAGAAAATAATATTTGAGCCTGAGGATAACATGTAAGACGGCCAAGGAAATTGTGTATGGATATTTTTGCAAATGGTAGAAGACAAAGGAAGATAACAACAATGGACTTGTTTCTTCTGCCATGCATGCAGCAGTAATTTTAAGGACGTAGATATATAGATATTCCAAGAAGCAAGATTATGTGACCGAAAGCTTGCTAGAGGTTGAAAGTGACATGATTTTAGGAAAGGGTGCATTTGGAAGATGTGTCAAATGTTGGGTAAAGGATAAATATAAAGGCATAAGTGTTTCCGTAAAATTTCTTGAACAAAAAAGAATACTTTGCGAGGTCCAACCTTATCAACGGAGTAAAAGCAATGCTAAGTCTCATTCGTCATTCTAGTTTGCCTCTGCCTATATCAAGACCTTCATGGAGCGAGTTCCTTTGTACTTTAACCCAGTTTATTGGTTTAGTCAGGAAAGTTTAGCCTTGGACAACTGTTCCAGGAGGCTAATATCCATAACTTGGTCAGAATATAATAATTCAATTATATTATTCACAAGTACCTTGTAATGCAACGCAGATTGGTTAATTCCAAAGAAAGCTTTAGTTTTGCAGAATAACTATTTATCATGAATCACTATTATATTTCTCAGTAATAATTACTTTTCAATCATTGTTTTCAGAAATGGAAAAACGTATCTTGGCTGCTACTGACATGGCGCACATTTTTCTTCAGTAGAAGAAGTCTATAAAAGAACATTACCAGTTACAACCACCAGCAACGGCCAGTTATATACGTTTTAGAGAACGCTTAATAAAGATGTGCATTTAACCAAAACTATTTGTCATCTTGATCTATTTTTAAGGGTCATTTTAACTTACTGAAATGGTCAAGTCAACTGATCATATAAAGTTAAAATAACAGTTTTGGTTAACCCAATATTTTTAGTTAAAATAACAAAAAGTAACTAAAAAAAATGGGTTGTCTCAGATGCATCCCAGGTACTTTTATAAATAGTAGATTTAACCAATTTGAATGGTCAATAACCGAATGAATTGAGTTACTTTCACTAAAGATATTGGTTATTACAACTAAAAATAAACGGGTTAAAACAACTAATTCTAATAGTTAAAACAACAAAAATGTCAGAGACAAAACGACTAAACAGAAAAGGCAAAATAACCTTGTCAGTGGTTATTATAACTAGTGATAATTGGTTATTTCAAACCAAAGAACCTGGTTATTTTAACTATTTAGAACCGGTCAAAGTGACTAAAAAAAGGTAGTTGTCTCAGATGCATTTCACAACTATTTTAATTGGTTAATTTAACTAGTCAATTTTTACAGTGTGTATCGCACCAGTTGAGAACTAGACAACTTCCCTCTAAATAAAACATTAACTACAAACGTAGACTTACATCAAGATATGGCGTGTTGGAGGCAACCCCACCAACAGCTATATCGTATTTCACCATGTTTCTGCCACCCGGATTTGTGGTAAAGGCGACTGCACACCAGCCAGTGGTTTTGCAAGTCATGTTGAAAATCAACATGTTGTTGCTGTACGCCCATTTCAGCTGGAAATTGCCATCACCAGAGTCGACGCTGGCATACTTCAATGCTATAAGAGTAGCAAACAGAAAAAATATATATTAATTTTAAGGTACATATCCGTTATGCTTCAGCTTGGTAGTGCAATCAACCTATGAGTAATGGGAATACAATAAAGCAAAGACCAATTCCTTTTAGAGTGGAAAAACACAGGCAGTTCAGACAAGAATAGGAAAAGCCACAACACCTGACCCCGACTCACCACCAGGTTTTGTGGGTGTTGGAGTAGGCATGCTCGTTTTAGTTGTAGACGTAGATGTAGTTGTTGTAGATGACACTATCATAGTAGTGGACGGCTGTATTCCAGCGTTCATTGCTTCTATGATCAGGTTGCGTTTGGGGAAAAATACGCCAGTAGCAGTGTGCATCGTCAGACCTGAATTTCCATCTGCAGTATTGAGTGCCCACGCAATATAAACTTCAGTACCGCTCTACAAATTAATTAAAACATGAGACGAACAGAACAAGAATCTTAGCATTTAACTCATTTCATGACAAATGCAGCCAATCAAGTGATTGGGAAGTCAGTATTCCTTGGATTGTTTACGTTAGGGTGGTTATGTCGTTTTACTTATCAACGCAGTTCTGGTCATTGCAATTGCATTTACTGAGGTTGAGAGACACAATATTACACTGAGAAACATAAAAAAGTGCCCGAAAAACCGTTTTTGGTCTTTTGTTTTTTTTTCTCTCTTTTTAAAGAAGCTGGCTACTATCTTTGCTTGACACGTTGATAAAGATACCGCAGTACCACCACTTCTGGTGGGAGGTTTCACAGCATACAAAGGCATAACTGACGAGTACCTTTCGTATAGCGCAACTGAACAGTTATCAGACGCTTTCTTTCCGTGGAGTACAACAAGCAGGAGGCTGTCAGGACTGTTGTGTTGTGCAGTAGAACTTCAATGCAACAAAATCCCAAAGAACTAGGAAAATGTCTTTATAAGCGAGACCCCAGCCCGTGATTTCTATCTCTGGATGACATTTAATCGTTACATTGGGTTAGATTACATTATGTTCCGCGTCTTGACGGGGATTTTTGTTACACTAGGGTTCCTTATATCAGAGTACTGTTCCGTATATTTTACTGTAACTGTAGTCATATTTCAAATCTTGGAGTTTAACAAGGCTAACCACGGCTCACTCGCGGTGTCTCCAGAGTTTTTTAGGTGTAATTTAGAAATTAAATCTTTACCCTAAACTGAATATCTTGAGCGTCCCCTGTTGTTGCGTTCCTGTAGAAATCCACATAGGTTTTCCCACCCTCTTCCATAGCCCTTATCAGCTTATAGTCTTGCGATGCATCTTTTGGTGACGGGTTTGACTGTTCAGTGCTCCAGTAATCCTGTCGTTCGAAAGATTTTACAAGTAAGAAAGATACATATTTATGCATCAGTCACTGAAAGATTTCAGTAAGCTATCTCAGTGATAAGCAATCCAAAGGGTTCCATTTTCTCTTATCTCCCTAACAGAGCAAGTGGACATGGGTTTGAGATTAAGACAAAGGGCCTGTGTGCTCAGCTGGCTAGGCTGAGGAGACAAGTGACACTTCTTATAAGTCAGCAATAATTGAAAATTTGTCGAGGTGGCACTTAACACACGCAACAAAGATGGAAAATTTCTAATGCGTGTCCTTAAATGTGAATTAAAAAAGAGTTCTTAACGTAATATAAGGCACCGTTAAAATAAACGTGCTTACAACAAAATCCCCATCCCCCACCCCTCCAGAAAAGCCTTAAGATCCCGAAACGTGTTCAAAAGAATAGGTAAGTTTGGCTTAAACGTAAAGCAATATGAATGTTAATATACGACTGTGTTAAAGAAAATGTTGTTTCTCAATTTTAAACTGCCTGAAATCTATCTAATTTGAAAACCTAGTTGGCTGGAATAGTAATAAGCCAACAAAGTAGAGTTACTTCACTTATCAAATGTTTTGAAACTCTTCATAACATCCCTATCCCCCAAGGGACCGACTAAGCCGACTGACTCATTGATGTCGGAAAGTGAATAAGCCGCGGGTTAGTCCATCGCTGGTTACCGCCAGCTAATTAATATTTCTCTGTTTGTGGTAGCTTGATGAATGATCTGAATGGAGGTAGGTATTGAGGAATGATTGATCATGAGGCACGTGACATCAGGTTTGAGTTACTGAAGCCAGGTCGATACTGTATCGCGCCAGTTGAAAACTAAACCACTTCTCTTTAAGGAAACATTAACTATAAAGACATAGACTTACATGAAGATACTCCGTGCCAGAGGCAACCCCACCAAGAGCTATATCATAGTTTACCATGCCTCTGCCACCAGGATTTGTGGTAAAAGCGACTGCACACCAGCCAGTGGTTTTGCACGTCATGTTGAACATCAACATGCTTTTGCTGTACGCCCATTTTAGCTGGAAATTGCCATCACCAGAATCGACGCTGGCATACTTCAATGCTATTTAAGAATAGCAAAAGGAGGAAAAATATTAATTTTAAGGTACATATCCATTATGCTTTAGCTTGGTAGTGAAATCAACCTATAAATAATTGGAATACAATAAAGCCAAGATCATTTCTTTTTAGATTGAAAAAACACATGCAGTTCAGGCAAGAATAGGAAAAGCCACGACACGTGACCCCAACTCACCAGCAGGTTTTGTGGGTGCTGGAGTAGGTTTGCTTGCTTTAGTTATAGATGACACCATCATAGTAGTGGACGGCCTTATTCCAGCAGCCTGCATTGCCTCCGTGATTAGGTTACGTTTGGTGGAAAATACGCCAGTGGCAGTGTGTATCGTCAGACCTGAATTGCCATCTGCAGTGTTGAGTGCCCACGCAATATAAACTTTAGTATCGCTCTGCAAATTAAAAAAAAAAGGACACAAAGAACACTTACTACCAACTAACTAGTCTTATACTGCGTTTAAACTAGGGCGAAACATGTTTACTCTGATCACGAATGAAACATGTTTGACCATGTTAAGAGTTCACATAATGTAGTGCATCGCGCGAAACACGATCGAAACATGTTTATTCTGACCATGATGGAAATTTCCTCATGAGGTAGTTTCGATCTAGGTTAGACGAGACACGTTAGACATGGCGGCTGAACGGAGAGGAAGCGAGTGCCCGAAAGATCCTTAATTGGGGCTAACAATGAGACAAAATTACTTTTGATTCGTATATGGACTGATGACGAGATACATGGACAGTCATCGGTGATGATGCAGTACCCCGCAAGCCCTTGTAAAAGGACAAAATCCCAATCAGACAATTGCTATAAATTGCTGAGCTTGTGGAAAATGGAATATTTTGTACCAAAGATTGCAAAAATCCTCTCTTCTTGCAATGATGTAAAGCACTCCATTCCTCGGTTTCAAAAGCTTAATTATCAAGAATTTATGCATGTTCGTAAACTGCATAAATTATATAGAACCGGGCGTGAAGCGTGTTTGAACCTGGAGTGAACAATATAATTACAAACATGTTTAGAAAGACACGTTTCATTTAAACATGTTTGCTATAAACATGCTTCGGTGCTAGTGTGAACGCAGCTTTAGATTTCAACTCATTTCACGGGGAATACAGCCAACCAAGCGATTGGGAAGTCAGGGCATGTTTTACGGTATTCCTGCGATTGTATACGTTAGCCTGGTAGCATTTATGGCCAGTGCAATTGCATGCACTCAAGTTAAAAAACAATGTAACACTGATGAAAAAGGACAGAAAACCGTGTTTGATCTTTAGTTCTTTCTCATTAAAGAGTCATGAAAAGTCTCTTTAAAGCTGGCTTTTAGGTTGGTTTGACACAACGACAAAGGTGAAGCCCCACCTTTGTTATATTTAGGGCGTTTTAGACAGCCTAGCCTCTCGCGTACAAAGGCATACCAGACAAAAGTTTGCAGTTTCGTTTTAGTGGCCTTTTCACAAAAAAAAACCAAACAAACATTTAGAAGAAGCCACACTCTTCTTAGGCTCAGTCTCCAGCCGTGAGTGTCTCGATGCGCCCGCGATTCTCGCCACTTTCACGGCTGGGCGCACGGGTTTGGTTGCATGTCCGTGACGTCATTACAATTTTAATAATAACTTCTTACTAACTGAACGCGAGGGCCGTACTGAGGAATATAAGCCCGAGGTCGTGGCAGTACGGACCGAGGGCAGCTCGGTCCGTACAAAAACGACCGAGGGCCAATATTCCTCAGTACGGTCCCGAGCAAGTGAAGTTAGTAAGTAGTTTATTATATGGCATCAATTTTCGTACGAAACAACACTTCCGGTAGTTCATTTAAGTCAATTTCCGGCTCGATGTCAAGGAGAGAAGCCAGCGATTTTAACTGGCTTTCGAATCAGTTTGATGATCGTTGCTGTCGATCGGCGAAAACTTGCGTGGCTCTTGAATGAAAACTGCTCTGCTTCTAATATATGTGTCAGTTTTTCGTCGTCCTCTACAACACAAGACGGTTTTATTTGAAAATACGTCGTCGTTATGGGCGGAGACAATTCGGGAAAAAGAAGAATAATGAAAAGGCCGTGATAAAATCTCAGAAGCGTGCTTCTGAAACTGGAAATTGTGGCAGCGTGTTAGTCCGTAATGTAAACGAAGGAACACTCGAACTTGAAAAAAAAAGAGACTGGAAATTATCTCTCCATCAAATACTGCAAGTTGTTTGCTTCAGTGGCTTTATGGAGAACTTCGTGGATGCTGAGAGCAAATTTTTGTCTCACCTAACAAAGTTGTTTTTAGCGCGAGCTACAGCAAGAGCGGACTTGTGAACAAGCTAAACTTATTTTCAAGGATGTCTACTACGAGAGCAAAAATCTCGCTGAGGAATCAAGGTACACTGTTAGTTTAATACATGAACGTGTAGCTTTAATTTGTCCCGTGTGGAAAACGCTGACTGAAGCGATGGCCAATATTAAACTAGACAAGAACATGATCGTTTTCTTTCGATTTACAGTTGCTGATGAAAGCCGTTTGCTAGTTGTTTTGCAGTTTTCAGTTTTTTTTGCCGAGAGGTTTTCTTGTGAGAAACGTACTCTTTTGTTAATGCTGAATTTTAATAATTATTGTTTAAGTGTTGGCCGATTCACACGGCTCTTTACAGCTTACAGTCTAATAGCCGTACAAGAAAACAATAAACACACAGTCACTGAAGAACGTTGGCCATGCTTTTTGATTCATTGCTGGCGAGTGTTATGCTTATATCAAAAAGTCGGTAAAGTTAATTGAAGAGCGCTTTTTCTAAACAGGCTTGTTGACCTCGTTCATTCCGGTTTTGTACCAGCTCCAAACCTTTCCATTTTTAATCTTCTTGCGTTTTCGGAGTTTGAATTTTGCGGGAGCGGAAGCGCGAAAAAAAAAATATACAAAAAGGACCGTTTCCATAGTAATGGTCCGTACTGTAAAATCCCGACCGAAAACTAACCAATCAGAACACTCAATTTAGACTGGAGAATTGCTTGCCATATAATAATTATGCAGACAATCCACACGTCATTTGCTTAAATTTTATCTGTTTTTTTTTTATCGTCTTGAAAAAAAGCGAAATGCGAAAAGTATGCCTGAAACGTCCTCCTAAAAGTGTGAAATTTCAAGAGAAAGACGAAATTGCGCTAAATTATGTCGCGCATTCTGCCCCGCAAATTTCAGGGGGCTTGTCTCTGAATGGCCAGTCTAAACAATAACCAAACCTGTGCGCCCAGCCGTGAAAGTGGCGAGAATTGCGGGCGCATCGAGACACTCACGGCTGGAGACTGAGCCTACACTTTTCTTTGCTTTTTAAAAATCGAGCAAAGGCCCGTCTCCGAGCATCGCTACTTTATCTTTTGCAAGTCAAAGGCAGTTTTTGAAAAGTTGCAACTAGCATAAGTAGGAGGTTGAATAATAATAATAATGATAATAATAATAATAATAATAATAATAATAATAATAATAATAATAATAATAATAATAATAATAATAATAACTAAATATTTATACGGCACAAATTAGCATACGAATTTGATTAACTGTGTCTTGCAAACTTTGTGAAAAGAAACTAACTGATTAAAATTGCGGAAATTATTTGGTCAAATAAAATAGAATGAAAATATTCTATAAAAAAAATTATGCAAATTGGAATAAAATTCTAATATCAGTAAAAGCGTAAAACTACTCATATACTTTCCTAAATGAAAATGTTTTTAGTTTAGATTTAAAACAAGTAAAATTGTTCTTCCCTCTTATCGCACATGGCAGATTATTCTACAGTCTTGGTGCATCAGCAGTAAAAGCTCTGTCACCAGGAGCTTTCTTCATTTTAGTGGACGGTGGTGCTAACAGAAGTTCAAATTTGGAGCGAAGACTATATAAATGGATTGATTCTTAATATGGCTAAGGGTACTAATACTGTATAGTCCGGTACTTGGCCATGTGTTGCCTTAAAAGTAATATTAAATGTAGCAGTTTCACCCGTGACCCATCACGGCTCAGTCACGCTGTCTCCAGAGTTTTCTTTAAGGTGTAATTTATAAAATAATCTGAACGTTACCATAAATTGAACATCTTTAGCGTCTCCTGTTGTTGCGTTCCTGTAGAAATCCACGTAGGTTTTACCACCCTCTTCCATAGCCCTTATCAACTTATAGTCTTGCGATGCATCTTTTGACGGGTATGCCGTTACAACACTCCAGTAATCCTGTCATTCGAAAGATTTTACAAGTAAGAAAGATACATATTTAAGCATCAGTCCGTCACTGAAAGATTTCAGTAAGCTATCTCAGTGATAAGCATTCCAAAGGGTTCCATTTTCTCTTATCTCCCCAACTGAGCAAGTGGACATTGGTTTGAGATTAAGACATACGGCCTGTGTGCTCAGCTGGCTAGGCTTGAGGAGACAGCTGACACTTCTTTTGAAACAAAAAGACTACGCCTAAGTTATAAGTCAGCAATAATTGAAATTTGTCGAGGTGGCACTTAACACACGCAACAAAGATGGAAAATTTCTAATGCGTGTCCTTAAATCCGAACTAAAAAAGAGTTCTTAACGTAATCTAAGGCACCGTTAAAATAAACGTGCTTACAACAAAATCCCCACCCCCCTACCCCTCCAGAGAAGCCTTAAGATCCCGAAAGGTATTCAAGAGAATAGGCAGTCAGGCTTAAACGTAAAGCAATATGAATGTTTATATACGACTGTGTTGAAGAAAATGTTTCTCAATTTTAAACTGCCTGAAATCTATCTAATTTGAAAACCTAATTGGCTGGCATGGAATAGTATAATACGCCAACAAAGTAGAGTTACTTCACTTATCAAATGTTTTGAAACTCTTCATAACATCCGGCTATCCCCCAAGGGACCGACTAAGCCGACTGGCTCATTGCTGTCGGAAAGTGAATAAGCCGCGGGTTAGTCCATCGCCGGTTACCGCCAGCTAATATATGTTTCTCTGTTTGTGGTAGCTTGATGAATGATCTGAATGGAGGTAGGTATTGAGAAATGATTGATCATGAGGCACGTGACATCACTTTTGAGTGACTGAAGCCAGGTCGATACTGTATCGCGCCAGTTGAAAACTAAGGGACTGTTCGTTATTTATGCCTAAGGGGGGGCCAGTGTTTAGAGGGGGGGGGGTAAAATTTTCAAAATCAACGAAAAAGTCGGGGTGTTTTTTAAAATGCAGTAGAAATAAGGGGGGTAAACTTTTAGAAATTGTTGTTTCAACACTTGTGTAGCCGTTTTGCAGACATTTAAAAAGTTGAGCTCTGTTTCGAGAATTCTATTTCCAAAGAACCTGGTCTTACCTTGAAAAGCCAAGAAAACGTGATGTGGAGCAGCGTTATTTAAATGTTCCAATATATAACTTATTAAATCCCTTTTAAATACATGCAATCTAATATTTAATATTAGCAAAATCCACACACGTGTCATTTGCCGGGGCCAGTTGTAGTTTACAGTATTGTAGTGCGTACATATATAGCCATCCTCAAACAGCAAAACTAGAGATTGTTCCAGCTTGCCAACGCCATATAGGAGTCATTTTCTCAGAAGTACATCCTCGTGGTTCAAGCCTTGCAATGAACTTCTTACAAACTTTCCTACCATTGATTTCTCTCTTAAATCGGATCTTCTCTGGGCCCACGTTAATACCGGTGCTGCAAATTTACTTTCCTTGCTGAGTGCTTCCGTACTGTACGTAGCCTACGCGTACGATCACAAATGACCTTGCACTGGATTTTGGTTTATCGCCACGCGGCCAGAACACGTGTTTTACGCAATTTCGCAATCAGAAGCACGTCGCATCCTAAGGGGAGGGGAGGGGGGGGGGGTAAAATTTTGAACCTGTCACATAAACGGGGGGGCTAATTTTTTAAAATACCCACTTTTGGGGAGGGGTAAATTTTTCATATGCCTGAATTGGTTGAAAATCACCGACCCCCCCTTAGCCATAAATAACGAACAGTCCCTAAACCACTTCTCTTTAAGTAAACATTACCTATAAAGACATAGACTTACATCAAGATACTCCGTGCCAGAGGCAACCCCACCAAGAGCAATATCATAGTTTACCATGCGTCTGCCACCAGGATTTGTGGTAAAAGCGACTGCACACCAGCCAGTGGTTTTGCACGTCATGTTGAACATCAACATGCTTTTGCTGTACGCCCATTTTAGCTGGAAATTGCCATCACCAGAATCGACGCTGGCATACTTCAATGCTATTTAAGAATAGCAAAAGGAGGGAAAATATTAGTTTTAAGGTACATATCCATTATGCTTTAGCTTGGTAGTGAAATCAACCTATAAGTAATTGGAATACAATAAAGTCAAGATCATTTCTTTTCAGAGTGAAAAAACACAGGCAGTTCAGGCAAGAATAGGAAAAGCCACGACACGTGACCCCAACTCACCAGCAGGTTTTGTGGGTGTTGGAGAAGGCATGCCTGTTTTAGTTGTAGATGACACCATCATAGCAGTGGACGGCCTTATTCCAGCAGCCTGCATTGCCTCCATGATTAGGTTACGTTTGATGGTAAATACGCCAGCGGCAGTGTGTTTTGTCAGACCTGAATTGGCGTCAGCGGAGGCGTGGAGTGCCCATGCAATATAAACTTTAGTATCGCTCTGCAAATTAAAAAAAAAGGATATAAAGAACACTTACTACCAACTAACTAGTCTTATACTGCATGCGTTTACACTAGGGCGAAACATGTTTACTCTGATCACGAATGAAACATGTCTGATCATGTAAAGAGTTCACATAATGCAGTGCATCGCGCGAAACACAATCGAAACATGTTTATTCTGACCATGATGGAAATTACCTCATGAGGTAGTTTCGATCTAGGTTAGACGAAACACGTTAGACATGGCGGCTGAACGGAGAGGAAGCGAGTGCCCGAAAGATCCTTAATTGGGGCTAACAATGCGACAAAATTACTTTTGATTCGTATATGGACTGATGATGAGATACATGGACAGTCATCGGTGATGATGCAGTACCCCGCAAGCCCTTGTAAAAGGACAAAAACCCAATCAGACAATCGCTATAAATTGCTGAGCTTGTCGAAAATGGAATATTTTGCACCAAAGATTGCAAAAATCCTCCTCCTTGCAATGATCTAAGGGACCCTTCGCCTCTAAAGGGCTTGATTAAACTACAGAATGAATGCAACAGCAAGTTGCAGCTCCATTCCTCGGTTTTAAAAGCGTAATTATCAAGAATTTATGCATGTTCGTCAACTGCAAAAATTATATAGGACCGCGCGTGAAGCGTGTTTGAAACTGACACCTTGAGTGAACAATGTAATTACAAACATGTTTAGAAAGACACGTTTCATTTAAACATGTTTGCTATAAACATGCTTCGGTGCTAGTGTGAACGCAGCTTTAGATTTCAACTCATTTCATGGGGATTACAGCCAACCAAGCGATTGGGAAGTCAGGGCATGTTTTGCAGTATTCCGACGATTGCAGACGTTAGCCTGGTAGCATTTATGGCCAGCGCAATTGCATGCACTCAAGTTGAAAAACAATGTAACACTGATGAAAAAGGACAGAAAACCGTGTTTGATCTTTAGTTCTTTCTCATTAAAGAGTCATGAAAAGCCTCGGCTTTAAAGCTGGCTGAGGTTGGTTTGACACAACGACAAAGGTGAAGCCCCACTTTTGTTACATTTAGGGTGTTTTAGACAGCCTGGCCTCTTGCGTACAAAGGCATACCAGACAAAACTTTGCAGTTTAGTTTTAGTGGCCTTTTCATAAAAAACAAACAAACAAGCAAACATTTAGAAGAGGCCACACTCTTCTTTGCTTTTTAAAAATCGAGCAAAGGCCCGTCTCCGAGCACCGGCTACTTTATCTTTTGCAAGTCAAAGGCAGGTTTTGGAGAATTGCAACTAGCATTAGTAGGAGGTTGAATAATAATAATAATAATAATAATAATAATAATAACAATAATAATAATAATAATAATAATAATAATAATAATAAAATAATAATAAATGAATAACAAATATTCATACGGCACAAATTAGCATACGAATTTGATCAAATGTGTCTTGCAAACTTTGTGAACATAAACTAACTGATTAAAATTGCGGAAATTATTTGGTCAAATAAAATAGAATGAAAATATTCTATAAATGCAAATTAGAATAAAATTCTAATATTAGTAAAAGCGTAAAACTACTCATATACTTTCCAAAATGAAAATGTTTTCAGTTTAGATTTAAAACAAGTAAAATTGTTCTTCCCTCTTATCGCACATGGCAGATTATTCCACAGTCTTGGTGCAGCAGCAGTAAAAGCTCTCTCCCAGGAGCTATCTTCATTTTAGTGGACGGTGGTGCTAACAGAAGTTCAAAGGTTGGAGCGAAGACTATATAGATGGATTGATTCTTAAAATGGCTAAGGGTACCAACACTGTATAGTCTGGTACTTGGCCATGTGTTGCCTTAAAAGGGATATTAATTAAATGTAGCAGTTTCACCCGTGGCCCATCACGGCTCACTCACGCTGTCTCCAGAGTTTTTCGGCTTTATGGTGTAATTTATAAAATAATCTGAACTTTACCATAAACTGAACATCTTTAGCGTCTCCTGTTGTTGCGTTCCTGTAGAAATCCACGTAGGTTTTACCACCCTCTTCCATAGCCCTTATCAGCTTATAGTCTTGCGATGCATCTTTTGACGGGTATGTCGTTGCAACACTCCAGTAGTCCTGTCGATCGAAAGAGATTACAAGTAAGAAAGATACATATTTAAGCATCAGTCACTGAAAGATTTCAGTAAGCTATCTCAGTGATAAGCAATCCAAAGGGTTCCTCTTATCTCCCTAACAGAGCAAGTGGACATGGGTTTGAGATTAAGACACAGGGCCTGTGTGCTCAGCTGGCTAGGCTGAGGAGACAGCTGACACTTATTTGGAAGAAGAAGACTTCGCCTAAGTTCTAAGTCAGCAATAATTTAAAATTTGTCGAGGTGGCACTTAACGCACGTAACAAAGATGGAAAATTTCTAATGCGTGTCCTTGAATGCGTATTAAAAGAGAATTCTTAACATAATATAAGGCACCGTTAAAATAAACGTGCTTACAACAAAATCCCCACCCCCCACCCCTCCAGAGAAGCCTTAAGATCCCGAAAGGTATTCAAGAGAATAGGCAGTCAGGCTTAAACGTAAAGCAAAATGAATGCTAATATACCGACTGTGTTGAAGAAAATATTGTTTCTCAATTTTAAACTGCCTGAAATCTATCTAATTTGAAAACCTACTTGGCTGGAATAGTAATACGCGAACAAAGTGGAGTTACTTCACTTATCAAATGTTTTGAAACTCTTCATAACATCCGGCTATCCCCCAAGGGACCGACTAAGCCGACTGACTCATTGATGTCGGAAAGTGAATAAGCCGCAGGTTAGTCCATCGCCAGTTACCGCCAGCTAATTTAAAATATTTCTTTGTCTGTAGTAGCTTGATGCATTACCTGAATGGAGGTAGGTATTGAGAAATGATAGATCAAGAGGCAAATGACATCAGGTTTGAGTTACTGAAGCCAGGTCGATACTGTATCGCGCCAGATGAGAACTAAACCACTTCTCTTTAAATAAACATTAACTACAAAGACACAGACTTACATCAAGATACTCCGTGCCAGAGGCAACTCCACCAAGAGCTATATCATAGTTTACCATGCCTCTGCCACCAGGATTTGTGGTAAAAGCGACTGCACACCAGCCAGTGGTTTTGCAAGTCATGTTGAAGATCAACATGTTGTTGCTGTACACCCATTTTAGCTGGAAATTGTCATCACCAGAATTGACGCAGGCATACTTCAATGCTATTTAAAAGAATAGCAAAAGCAGGAAAAATATTAATTTTAAGGTACATATCCATTATGCTGTGAAATCAACCTATAAGTAATTGGAATACAATAAAGTCAAGATCATTTCTTTTCAGAGTGAAAAAACACAGGTAGTTCAGGCAAGAATAGGAAAAGCCACGACACATGAACCCAACTCACCACCAGGTTTTGTGGGTGCTGGAGTAGGCATGCTTGTTTTAGTTGTAGATGACACCATCATAGCAGTGGACGGCCTTATTCCAGCAGCCTGCATTGCCTCCATGATTAGGTTGCGTTTGGTCGTAAGTACGCCAGTTGCAGTATGTTTTGTCAGACCTGAATTGGCGTCAGCGGAGGCGTGGAGTGCCCACGCAATATAAACTTTAGTATCGCTCTGCAAATTTAAAAAAAAGGACATAAAGAACACTTACTACCAACTAACTAGTCTTATACTGCGTTTACACTAGGGCGAAACATGTTTACTCTGATCACGAATGAAACATGTTTGACCATGTAAAGGGTTCACATAATGCAGTGCATCGCGCGAAACATGATCGAAACATGGTTATTCTGACCATGAAAGAAATTACCTCATGAGGTAGTTTCGATTTAGGTTAGACGAAACACGTTAGACATGGCGGCTGAACGGAGAGGAAGCGAGTGCCCGAAAGATCCTTAATTGGGGCTAACAATGAAAAAAAAAATTACTTTTGATTCGTATATGGACTGATGACGAGATACATGGACAGTCATTGGTGATGATGCAAAACCCCGCAAGCCCTTGTAAGAGGACAAAAACCCAATCAGACAATCGCTATAAATTGCTGAGCTTGTCGAAAATGGAATATTTTGTACCAGAGATAGCAAAAATCCTCTCTTCTTGCAATGATCTAAAGGACTCCATTCCTCGGTTTTAAAAGCGTAATTATCAAGAATTTATGCATGTTCGTAAACTGCATAAATTATATAGAACCGGGCGTGAAGCGTGTTTGAACCTGACACCTTGAGTGAACAATGTAATTACAAACATGTTTAGAAAGACACGTTTCATTTAAACATGTTTGCTATAAACATGCTTCGGTGCTAGTGTGAATGCAGCTTTCGATTTCAACTCATTTCATGGGGAATTCGGCCAACCAAGCGATTGGGAAGTCAGGGCATGTTTTACGGTATTCCTGCGATTGTATACGTTAGCCTGGTAGCATTTATGGCCAGCGCAATTGCATGCACTCAAGTTGAAAAACACTGTAACACTGATGAAAAAAGGACAGAAAACCGTGTTTGATCTTTAGTTCTTTCTCATTAAAGAGTCATGAAAAGCCTCTTTAAAGCTGGCTTTTAGGTTGGTTTGACACAACGACAAAGGTGAAGCCCCACTTTTGTTATATTTAGGGCGTTTTAGACAGCCTGGCCTCTTGCGTACAAAGGCATACCAGACAAAAGTTTGCGGTTTAGTTTTAGTGGCCTTTTCATAAAAAAAAAAACAAACAAACATTTAGAAGCCATACTCTTCTTTGCTTTTTAAAAATCGAGCAAAGGCCCGTCTCTGAGCACCGCTACTTTATCTTTTGCAAGTTAAAGGCAGTTTTTGAAAGGTTGCATCTAGCATAAGTAGGAGGTTGTATAATAATAATAATAATAATAATAATAATAATAATAATAATAATAATAATAATAATAATAATAATGATAATAAATGAATAACAAATATTTATACGGCACAAATTAGCATACGAATTTGATCAAGTGTGTCTTACAAACTTTGTGAAAATAAACTAACTCATTAAAATTGCGGAAATTATTTGGTCAAATAAAATAGAATGAAAATATTCTATAAATGCAAATTAGAATAAAATTCTAATATTAGTAAAAGCGTAAAACTACTCACATACTTTCCTAAATGAAAATGTTTTCAGTTTAGATTTAAAACAAGTAAAATTGTTCTTCCCTCTTATCGCACATGGCAGATTATTCTACAGTCTTGGTGCAGCAGCAGTATAAGCTCTGTCACCAGGAGCTTTCTTCATTTTAATGGACGGTGGTGCTAACAGAAGTTCAAAGTTGGAGCGAAGACTATATAAATGGATTGATTCTTAAAATGGCTAAGGTTACTAATACCGTATAGTCCGGTACTTGGCCATGTGTTGCCTTCTGTTAAAAGTAAAATTAAATGTAGCAGTTTCACCCGTGACCCATCACGGCTCAGTCACGCTGTCTCCAGAGTTTTCTTTAAGGTGTAATTTATAAAATAATCTGAACTTTACCATAAATTGAACATCTTTAGCGTCTCCTGTTGTTGCGTTCCTGTAGAAATCCACGTAGGTTTTACCACCCTCTTCCATAGCCCTTATCAGCTTATAGTCTTGCGATGCATCTTTTGACGGGTATGCCGTTACAACACTCCAGTAATCCTGTCGTTCGAAAGATTTTACAAGTAAGAAAGATACATATTTAGGCATCAGTCCGTCACTGAAAGATTTCAGTGAGCTATCTCAGTGATAAGCATTCCAAGGGGTTCCATTTTCTCTTATCTCCCTAACTGAGCAAGTGGACTTTGGTTTGAGATTAAGATATACGGCCTGTGCGCTCAGCTGGCTAGGCTGAGGAGACAGCTGACACTTCTCTTGAAACAAGAAGACTACGCCTAAGTTATAAGTCAGCAATAATTGAAAATTTGTCGAGGTGGCACTTAACACACGCAACAAAGATGGAAAATTTCTAATGCGTGTTCTTAAATGCGAATTAAAAAAGAGTTCTTAACGTAATATAAGGCACCGTTAAAATAAACGTGCTTACAACAAAATCCCCACCCCCCACCCCTCCAGAAAAGCCTTAAGATCCCGAAACGTATTCAAAAGAATAGGCAAGTTTGGCTTAAACGTAAAGCAATATGAATGTTTATATACCGACTGTGTTAAAGAAAATGTTGTTTCTCAATTTTAAACTGCCTGAAATCTATCTAATTTGAAAACCTAGTTGACTGGAATAGTAATACGCCAACAA
The DNA here is from genome assembly GCA_964030785.1 of Siderastrea siderea. NCBI lineage: Eukaryota > Metazoa > Cnidaria > Anthozoa > Scleractinia > Rhizangiidae > Siderastrea > Siderastrea siderea. The sequence goes on from OZ034968.1 coordinate 64,748,913, forward strand.
AGTAGAGTTACTTCACTTATCAAATGTTTTGAAACTCTTCATAACATCCCTGTCCGCCAAGGGACCGACTAAGCCGACTGACTCATTGATGTCGGGAAGTGAATAAGCCGCGGGTTAGTCCATCGCCGGTTAACACCAGCTAATTAATGTTTCTTTGTTTGTGGTAGCTTGATGTATTATCTAAATGGAGGTAGGTATTGAGGAATGATAGATCATGAGGCACATGACATCAGGTTTGAGTTACTGAAGCCAGGTCGATACTGTATTGCGCCAGATGAGAACTAAACCACTTCTCTTTAAGTAACCATTAACTATAAAGACATAGACTTACATGAAGATACTCCGTGCCAGAGGCGACCCCACCAAGAACTATATCATAGTTTACCATGCGTCTGCCACCAGGATTTGTGGTAAAAGCGACTGCACACCAGCCAGTGGTTTTGCACGTCATGTTGAACATCAACATGCTGTTGCTGTACGCCCATTTTAGCTGGAAATTGCCATCACCAGAATCGACGCTGGCATACTTCAATGCTATTTAAGAATAGCAAAAGGAGGAAAAATATTAGTTTTAAGGTACATATCCATTATGCTTTAGCTTGGTAGTGAAATCAACCTATAAGTAATTGGAATACAATAAAGTCAAGATCATTTCTTTTCAGAGTGAAAAAACACAGGCAGTTCAGGCAAGAATAGGAAAAGCCACGACACGTGACCCCAACTCACCAGCAGGTATTGTGGGTGTTGGAGAAGGCATGCCTGTTTTAGTTGTAGATGACACCATCATAGCAGTGGACGGCCTTATTCCAGCAGCCTGCATTGCCTCCATGATTAGGTTACGTTTGATGGTAAATACGCCAGTGGCAGTGTGTTTTGTCAGACCTGAATTGGCGTCAGCGGAGGCGTGGAGTGCCCACGCAATATAAACTTTAGTATCGCTCTGCAAATTAAAAAAAAAAGGACATAAAGAACACTTACTACCAACTAACTAGTCTTATACTGCGTTTACACTAGGGCGAAACATGTTTACTCTGATCACGAATGAAACATGTTTGACCATGTAAAGAGTTCACATAATGCAGTGCATCGCGCGAAACACAATCGAAACATGTTTATTCTGACCATGATGGAAATTACCTCATGAGGTAGTTTCGATCTATGTTAGACGAAACACGTTAGACATGGCGGCTGAACGGAGAGGAAGCGAGTGCCCGAAAGATCCTTAATCGGGGCTAACAATGCGACAAAATTACTTTTGATTCGTATATGGACTGATGACGAGATACATGGACAGTCATCGATGATGATGCAGTACCCCGTAAGCCCTTGTAAAAGGACAAGAACCCAATCAGACCATCGCTATAAATTGCTGAACTTGTCGAAAATGGAATATTTTGCACCAAAGATTGCAAAAATCCTCCTCCTTGCAATGATCTAAAGGACCCTTCGCCTCTAAAGGGCTTGATTAAACTACAGAATGAATGCAACAGCAAGTTGCAGTTCCATTCCTCGGTTTTAAAAGCGTAATTATCAAGAATTTATGCGTGTTCGTAAACTGCAAAAATTATATAGGACCGCGCGTGAAGCGTGTTTCAAACTGACACCTTGAGTGAACAATGTAATTACAAACATGTTTAGAAAGACACGTTTCATTTAAACATGTTTGCTATAAACATGCTTCGGTGCTAGTGTGAACGTAGCTTTAGATTTCAACTCATTTCATGGGGATTACAGCCAACCAAGCGATTGGGAAGGCAGGGCATGTTTTGCGGTATTCCGACGATTGTACACGTTAGCCTGGTAGCATTTATGGCCAGGGCAATTGCATGCACTCAAGTTGAAAAACAATGTAACACTGATGAAAAAAGACCGAAAACCGTGTTTGATCTTTAGTTCTTTCTCATTAAAGAGTCATGAAAAGCCTCGGCTTTAAAGCCGGCTTTTAGGTTGGTTTGACACAACGACAAAGGTGAAGCCCCACTTTTGTTACATTTAGGGTGTTTTAGACAGCCTGGCCTCTTGCGTACAAAGGCATACCAGACAAAACTTTGCAGTTTAGTTTTAGTGGCCTTTTCATAGAAAACAAACAAACAAACAGAAGAGGCCACACTCTTCTCTGCTTTTTAAAAATCGAGCAAAGGCCCGTCTCCGAGCAGCGCTACTTTATCTTTTGCAAGTCAAAGGCAGGTTTTGGAGAATTGCAACTAGCATTAGTAGGAGTTGAATATTAATAATAATAATAATAATAATAATAATAATAATAATAATAATAATAAATGAATAACAAATATTCATACGGCACAAATTAGCATACGAATTTGATCAAATGTGTCTTGCAAACTTTGTGAACATAAACTAACTGATTAAAATTGCGGAAATTATTTGGTCAAATAAAATAGAATGAAAATATTCTATAAATGCAAATTAGAATAAAATTCTAATATTAGTAAAAGCGTAAAACTACTCATATACTTTCCTAAGTGAAAATGTTTTCAGTTTAGATTTAAAACAAGTAAAATTGTTCTTCCCTCTTATCGCACATGGCAGATTATTCCACAGTCTTGGTGCAGCAGCAGCCAGCTCTCTCAATTGGAGCTTTCTTCATTTTAGTGGACGGTGGTGCTAACAGAAGTTCAAAGTTGGAGCGAAGACTATATAGATGGATTGATTCTTAAAATGGCTAAGGGTACTAATAATGTATAGGCTGGTACTTGGCCATGTGTTGCCTTAAAAGGGATATTAATTAAATGTAGCAGTTTCACCCGTGGCCCATCACGGCTCACTCACGCTGTCTCCAGAGTTTTTCGGCTTTATGGTGTAATTTATAAAATAATCTGAACTTTACCATAAACTGAACATCTTTAGCGTCTCCTGTTGTTGCGTTCCTGTAGAAATCCACGTAGGTTTTACCACCCTCTTCCATAGCCCTTATCAGCTTATAGTCTTGCGATGCATCTCTTGACGGGTATGTCGTTGCAACACTCCAGTAATCCTGTCGTTCGAAAGAGATTACAAGTAAGAAAGATACATATTTAAGCATCAGTCACTGAAAGATTTCAGTAAGCTATCTCAGTGATAAGCAATCCAAAGGGTTCCTCTTATCTCCCTAACAGAGCAAGTGGACATGGGTTTGAGATTAAGACACAGGGCCTGTGTGCTCAGCTGGCTAGGCTGAGGAGACAGCTGACACTTATTTGGAAGAAGAAGACTTCGCCTAAGTTCTAAGTCAGCAATAATTTCAAATTTGTCGAGGTGGCACTTAACGCACGTAACAAAGATGGAAAATTTCTAATGCGTGTCCTTAAATGCGAATTAAAAGAGAATTCTTAACATAATATAAGGCACCGTTAAAATAAACGTGCTTACAACAAAATCTCCACCCCCCACCCCTCCAGAAAAGCCTTAAGTTCCCGAAAGGTATTCAAGAGAATAGGCAGTCAGGCTTAAACGTAAAGCAAAATGAATGCTAATATACCGACTATGTTGAAGAAAATATTGTTTCTCAATTTTAAACTGCCTGAAATCTATCTAATTTGAAAACCTACTTGGCTGCAATAGTAATACGCCAACAAAGTGGAGTTACTTCACTTATCAAATGTTTTGAAACTCTTCATAACATCTCTATCCCCCAAGGGACCGACTAAGCCGACTGACTCATTGATGTTGGAAAGTGAATAAGCCGCAGGTTAGTCCATCGCCAGTTACTGCCAGCTAATTTAAAATATTTCTTTGTCTGTAGTAGCTTGATGCATTACCTGAATGGAGGTAGGTATTGAGGAATGATAGATCAAGAGGCAAATGACATCAGGTTTGAGTTACTGAAGCCAGGTCGATACTGTATCGCGCCAGATGAGAACTAAACCACTTCTCTTTAAATAAACATTAACTACAAAGACACAGACTTACATCAAGATACTCCGTGCCAGAGGCAACCCCACCAAGAGCAACATCATAGTTTACCATGCCTCTACCACCAGGATTTGTGGTAAAAGCGACTGCACACCAGCCAGTGGTTTTGCAAGTCATGTTGAAGATCAACATGTTGTTGCTGTACACCCATTTTAGCTGGAAATTGCCATCACTAGAATTGACGCTGGCATACTTCAATGCTATTTAAGAATAGCAAAAGGAGGAAAAATATTAATTTTAAGGTACATATCCATTATGCTGTGAAATCAACCTATAAGTAATTGGAATACAATAAAGCCAAGATCATTTCTTTTCAGAGTGAAAAAACACAGGTAGTTCAGGCAAGAATAGGAAAAGCCACGACACATGAACCCAACTCACCACCAGGTTTTGTGGGTGTTGGAGTAGGCATGCTTGTTTTAGTTGTAGATGACACCATCATAGCAGTGGGCGGCCTTATTCCAGCAGCCTGCATTGCCTCCATGATTAGGTTGCGTTTGGTCGTAAATACGCCAGTTGCAGTATGTTTTGTCAGACCTGAATTGGCGTCAGCGGAGGCGTGGAGTGCCCACGCAATGTAAACTTCAGTATCGCTCTGCGAATAAAAAAAAGGACATAAAGAACACTTACTACCAACTAACTAGTCTTATACTGCGTTTACACTAGGGCGAAACATGTTTACTCTGATCACGAATGAAAGCTGTTTGACCATGTAAAGAGTTCACATAATGCAGTGCATCGCGCGAAACATGATCGAAACATGGTTATTCTGACCATGAAAGAAATTACCTCATGAGGTAGTTTCGATTTAGGTTAGACGAAACACGTTAGACGTGGCGGCTGAACGGAGAAGAAGCGAGTGCCCGAAAGATCCTTAATTGGAGCTAACAATGAAAAAAAAAATTACTTTTGATTCGTATATGGACTGATGACGAGATACATGGACACTCTTTGCTGATGATGCAAAACCCCGCAAGCCCTTGTAAAAAGACAAAAACCCAATCAGACCATCGCTATAAATTGCTGAGCTTGTCGAAAATGGAATATTTTGTACCAAAGATTGCAAAAATCCTCTCTTCTTGCAATGATCTAAAGAACTCCATTCCTCGATCGGTTTTGAAAGCTTAATTATCAAGAATTTATGCATGTTCGTAAACTGCGTAAATTATATAGAGCTGGGCGTGAAGTGTGTTTGAACCTGACACCTTGAGTGAACAATGTAATTACAAACATGTTTAGAAAGACACGTTTCATTTAAACATGTTTGCTATAAACATTCTTCGGTGCTAGTGTGAACGTAGCTTTAGATTTCAACTCATTCCATGGGGATTACAGCCAACCAAGCGATTGGGAAGTCAGGGCATGTTTTACGGTATTCCTGCGATTGTATACGTTAGCCTGGTAGCATTTATGGCCAGGGCAACTACATGCACTCAAGTTGAAAAACAATGTAACACTGATGAAAAAAAGGACAGAAAACCGTGTTTGATCTTTAGTTCTTTCTCATTAAAGAGTCATGAAAAGCCTCTTTAAAGCTGGCTTTTAGGTTGGTTTGACACAACGACATAGGTGAAGCCCCACTTTTGTTATATTTAGGGCTTTCTAGACAAGCAAGCCTCTCGCGTACAAGGCATACCAGACAAAAGTTTGCAGTTTAGTTTTAGTGGCGTTTTCATTAAAAAAAAAAAACCAAACAAACATTTAGAAGAAGCCACGCTCTTCTTTGCTTTTTAAAAATGGAGCAAAGGCCCGTCTCCGAGCACCGCTACTTTATCTTTAGACTGCGAGTAGTCTCTAATTTTGGTGATGGCGATTGTGGGGCTGGCGAAATACACACACGCGCGCGCGCGAAATTTCGAGAAGACGCGTCTCCTGGAAATTTCGCGCGGGCGCGTGTGTGTATTTCGCCCGCCCCAGAATCGCGATCGCCAAAATTAGAGACTACTTGCAGTCTACTTTATCTTTTGCAACTGAGTCAAAGGCAGTTTTTGAAAGGTTGCAACTAGCATTAGTAGGAGGTTGAATAATAATAATAATAATAATAATAATAATAATAATAATAATAATAATAATAATAACAATAATGATAATAAAAGTAATAAATAATAATAAATATTTATAGGGCCCAAACTAGCATACGAATTTGATCAACTGTGTCTTACAAACTTTGTTAAAATAAACTAACTGATTAAAATTGCGGAAATTATTTGGTCAAATAAAATAGAATGAAAATATTCTATAAATGCAAATTAGAATAAAATTCTAAAATCAGTAAAAGCGTAAAACTACTCATATACTTTCCTAAATGAAAATGTTTTCAGTTTAGATTTAAAACAAGTAAAATTGTTCTTCCCTCTTATCGCACATGGCAGATTATTCCACAGGTCTGGTGCATCAGCAGTAAAAGCTCTGTCACCAGGAGCTTTCTTCATTTTAGTGGACGGTGGTGTTAACAGAAGTTCAAAGTTGGAGCGAAGACTATATAGATGGATTGATTCTTAATATGGCTAAGGGTCCTAATACTGTATAGTCCGGTACTTGGTATTTGGTACTTAGTTTAACCCGTGGCCCACCACGGCTCACTCACGCTGTCTCCAAAGTTTTTCGGCTTTAAGGTGTAATTTATAAAATAATCTGAACTTTACCATAAACTGAACATCTTTAGCGTCTCCTGTTGTTGCGTTCCTGTAGAAATCCACGTAGGTTTTACCACCCTCTTCCATAGCCCTTATCAGCTTATAGTCTTGCGATGCATCTTTTGACGGGTATGCCGTTGCAACGCTCCAGTAATCCTGTCATTCAAAAGATTTTACAAGTAAGAAAGATACATGTTTATGCATCAGTCACTGAAAGATTTCAGTAAGCTATCTCAGTGATAAGCAATCCAAAGGGTTCCATTTTCTCAGTCTTATCTCCCTAACAGAGCAAGTGGACATGGGTTTGAGATTAAGACATAGCCGGCCTGTGTGCCAAGCTGGCTAGGCTTGAGGAGACAGCTGACACTTATTTTGAAACAAGAAGACTTCGCCTAAGTTATAAGTCAGCAATAATTTAAAATTTGTCGAGGTGGCACTTAAGGCACGCAACAAAGATGGAAAATTTCTAATGCGTGTTCTTAAATGCGAATTAAAAAACAGTTCTTAACAAAACAAACGTGCTTAGAACAAAATCCCCCCCCCCCACCCCTCCAGAAAAGCCTTAAGATCCCGAAAGGTATTCAAGAGAATAGGCAAGTTTGGCTTAAACGTAAAGCAATATGAATGTTTATATACCGACTGTGTTGAAGAAAATGTTGTTTCTCAATTTTAAATTGCCTGAAATCTATCTAATTTGAAAACCTACTTGGCTGGAATAGTAATACGCCTACAAAGTAGAGTTACTTCACTTATCAAATGTTTTGAGACTCTTCATAACATCCCTATCCCCCAAGGGACCGACTAAGCCGACTGACTCATTGATGCCGGAAAGTGCATGAATAAGCCGCAGGTTAGTCCATCGCCGGTTATCACCAGCTAATTAATGTTTCTTTGTCTGTGGTAGCTTGATGTATGATCTAAATGGAGGTAGGTATTGAGGAATGATAGATCATAAGGCACATGACATCAGGTTTGAGTTACTGAAGCCAGGTCGATACTGTATCGCGCCAGTTGAAAGCTAAACCACTTCTCTTTAAGTAACTATTAACTAAAAAGACATAGACTTACATGAAGATACTCCGTGCCAGAGGCAACCCCACCAAGTGCTATATCATAGTTTACCATGCCTCTACCACCAGGATTTGTGGTAAAAGCGACTGCACACCAGCCAGTGGTTTTGCAAGTCATGTTGAAGATCAACATGTTGTTGCTGTACGCCCATTTCAGCTCAAAATTGTCACCGGAATTGACGCTGGCATACTTCAGTGCTATTTAAGAATAGCAAAAGGAAAACAAATATTAACGTTAAGGTACATAATCATCATGCTTTAGTTTGGTAGAGAAATGAAACTATTATCAATGGGAATATACGTATAACAAGGGAAAAACATTTTCCTCTTAGAGTGACAAAACGCAGGAAGTTCAGCTCAACACTTGACCCCGACTCACTACCTGCATTTGTGGGTGTTGGAGTAGGCATGCTTGTTGTAGATGTAGATGTAGTTGTTGTTGGTGTCATCATCACGGTAGTCGACGGCTGTATTCCAGCGTTTATTGCTTCCTTGATCAGGTTGCGTTTGGTCATAAATACGCCAGTAGTAATGTGTTTCGTCAGACCCGAATTGCCATCAGCAGTGTGGAGCGCCCACGCAATGTAAACTTCAGTATTGCTCTATTAATTAAGAAAATTAAAAGAGTGACAAAAAAAAAAAACAAAAACAAAAACAAAATCACCAAGATTGGGAAGTGAGGACTGGTTGTATACGTTAATTAGTGTAGTTATTTTGAGATACTTATCAATTGCAAGTAAAAGGCATTTATGGCCAGCGCAATTGCATGCACTCAAGTTGCGAAACAATGTAACAGTGATGAACAAGGGCAGAAAACCGTGATTGATCGTGTTATTTCTCATTAAAGAGTCATGCAAAGCCTCTTTAAAGCTGGCCTTCAAGTTGGCTTGACACAACGGCAAAGGTGAAGGGCAACTCTTGTTACATTTTGGGCGTTTTGGACAGCCTGCCTGTCCTCTCGCGTACAAAGGCATAAAAGACGTCTTTCGTCAAATGGTCCGGGATGGAAAAGAATTGCACCTTAAAAGCCTCCTCCAATGAAAACTAATCAACATTATAGAATTTCCACCTCTAGTGAACTTTTTGGCGTTCACATTCGGTCGCACGACGTCATTTAATTTTTACATCGTGTTAGATTAGATTGTGTTCGGTGTTTTAGCAGGGATTTCGTTATACTAGAGTTCTTGCTATCAGGGTTCTTTTCCATATATTTTACTGTAACTTTGGTCGGGGACTGTCGTTATTAAAGGTTTTCCGCTACCTGCGGATTTCAAGGACAGCACTGCTTTTTCGTTTCACTCCCTCTGTCCTCAAAGGTTTTCTTTAAGTTTAGAAATTTGCACTTTACCGTAAATTGAACATCTTTATCGTCCCCTGTTGTGGCGCTCCTGTAGAAATGCACATAGGTTTTCCCACCATCTTCCGAAGCCTTTATCAGCTTATAGTCTTGCGATGCATCTTTTGGCGGTGATCCCACTCCAACACTCCAGTAATCCTTGGTTGTTCAAAGTATTTTACAAGTAAGAAAGATACAAATTTATGCATCAGTCACTGAGTGATTCCAATTATAGTTGTCCGGTAGTGATAAGCAATCCAAAAGGTTCCACAAAAACGTGACGAAAAGTTCGACATTTTCTCTCTTCTCTTTAAAAGAGCCAGTGGACCTGTGTATGAACGGCCTGCGCCCACAGGGGAGGGAGGGGGGGGGGGGGGAGGGGGCTAGGCTGAGTTACGCCTAAGGGTGGATCTCCACTCTCACGTAAAGTTTATCTACGTACTGACGTGAATGCGAAAATAAAATTAGAGATGACGTGTGAGCGGCTTGTGTAAACGCAAAAGAGTTGAGCTGTTCAGCTAGTTACGTTTACGTAAGCCGTTCATACATCGTATCTAATTTTATTTACGTAGAAAAAATTTGACGCGACAGTGGAGATCCACCTGGGTAATCAGCATTATTTCAAATTAGTTCGTTGACGATGCATTTAAGACACGCGGAAAGGTGGAAAAGGTATGCCAGTCCTATAGGCAGTAAGGCTGGCGAAATAAAATATAAAATTCACCTCGGGCTTGTCATCTTGTCGTGGTGGTAAGGCTTGTGTGGACAATTGTAAGCTTCAGTTTATTGTTTTATTTATGTTGTGTGTGTCTTAATGATCCGGCGGGGAATTGTCCCTGGTAGGTTTATCCATGCCGGATTGGTCGAAGGTGAGAGGCCTGACACAGGACAACCCCTAGTCCTCAAAAGAGCGAGTGGACCTTGTAGGTACGAGATTAAGACAAAGGGCATGCGCCCACGGGGGTGAGGAGACAGCTGGACACTTAGTTTTAAGTAAAGAGATTACGCTACCCCTAAGGAGTAATCAAATATTATTTGAAAATAAAGGAGCACTTAACGTAATATTAAGAAACGTTCAACGAGTTTACTACAAAATCTTCCTCCTCGTGCACCCACCCCCCCAGCTCCTAAAAAAAAAAAAAAAAAAAAAACTAACAGCACGCCCTGAAGGTATTTCAGTGAAAGGCAGTCCGGTTGACGTAAAACAATCTTAATGTTAACAAACCAACTGCGTTGAAGGAAATGTTGTTTCTTATTTTTGCGTTGCCTGCAATGTACCCCTTGAAAACTTACTTTGCTGGATAGTAATACGCCTTTAAATTAGGGATACTCTCAATCTCTTCATAACCTCCCATTCCCATGATGGACTAACTAAGCCTTCTGACTCACATTGATCTGAATGGAGGTAGGAATTTACGAATACTAGATCTTGATTCGACACGAGATCAGGCTCGAACTACCGAAGAAAGGTCGATAACGTATCGAACCAGTTGAGAACTAACAACTTTCCTTTAAATAAACATTAGCAAAAACACAAACTTACATCAAGATATGGCGTATTGGAGGCGACTCCACCAAGTGCTATATCATAGTTTACCATGCCTCTACCACCAGGATTTGTGGTAAAAGCGACTGCACACCAGCCAGTGGTTTTGCAAGTCATGTTGAAGATCAACATGTTGTTGCTGTACCCCCATTTCAGCTCAAAATTGTCACCGGAATTGACGCTGGCATACTTCAGTGCTATTTAAGAATAGCAAAAGGAAAACAAATATTAACGTTAAGGTACATAATCATCATGCTTTAGTTTGGTAGAGAAATGAAACTATTATCAATGGGAATATACGTATAACAAGGGAAAAACATTTTCCTCTTAGAGTGACAAAACGCAGGGAGTTCAGTTCAACACTTGACCCCGATTCACTACCTGCATTTGTGGGTGTTGGAGTAGGCATGCTTGTTGTAGATGTAGATGTAGTTGTTGTTGGTGTCATCATCACGGTAGTCGACGGCTGTATTCCAGCGTTTATTGCTTCCTTGATCAGGTTGCGTTTGGTCATAAATACGCCAGTAGTAATGTGTTTCGTCAGACCCGAATTGCCATCAGCAGTGTGGAGCGCCCACGCAATGTAAACTTCAGTATTGCTCTATTAATTAAGAAAATTAAAAGGGTCACAAAAAAAAAAAAAACAAAACCAAAAACAAAATCACCAAGATTGGGAAGTGAGGACTGGTTGTATACGTTAATTAGTGTAGTTATTTTGAGATACTTATCAATTGCAAGTAAAAGGCATTTATGGCCAGCGCAATTGCATGCACTCAAGTTGCGAAACAATGTAACAGTGATGAACAAGGGCAGAAAACCGTGATTGATCGTGTTATTTCTCATTAAAGAGTCATGCAAAGCCTCTTTAAAGCTGGCCTTCAAGTTGGCTTGACACAACGGCAAAGGTGAAGGGCAACTCTTGTTACATTTTGGGCGTTTTGGACAGCCTGCCTGTCCTCTCGCGTACAAAGGCATAAAAGACGTCTTTCGTCAAATGGTCCGGGATGGAAAAGAATTGCACCTTAAAAGCCTCCTCCAATGAAAACTAATCAACATTATAGAATTTCCACCTCTAGTGAACTTTTTGGCGTTCACATTCGGTCGCACGACGTCATTTAATTTTTACATCGTGTTAGATTAGATTGTGTTCGGTGTTATAGCAGGGATTTCGTTATACTAGAGTTCTTGCTATCAGGGTTCTTTTCCATATATTTTACTGTAACTTTGGTCGGGGACTGTCGTTATTAAAGGTTTTCCGCTACCTGCGGATTTCAAGGACAGTACTGCTTTTTCGTTTCACTCCCTCTGTCCTCAAAGGTTTTCTTTAAGTTTAGAAATTTGCACTTTACCGTAAATTGAACATCTTTATCGTCCCCTGTTGTGGCGCTCCTGTAGAAATCCACATAGGTTCTCCCACCATCTTCCGAAGCCTTTATCAGCTTATAGTCTTGCGATGCATCTTTTGGCGGTGATCCCACTCCAACACTCCAGTAATCCTTGGTTGTTCCAAGTATTTTACAAGTAAGAAAGATACAAATTTATGCATCAGTCACTGAGTGATTCCAATTATAGTTGTCCGGTAGTGATAAGCAATCCAAAAGGTTCCACAAAAACGTGACGAAAAGTTCGACATTTTCTGTCTTCTCTTTAAAAGAGCCAGTGGACCTGTGTATGAACGGCCTGCGCCCACGGGGGAGGGAGGGGGGGGGAGGGGGCTAGGCTGAGTTACGCCTAAGGGTGGATCTCCACTCTCACGTAAAGTTTATCTACGTACTGACGTGAATGCGAAAATAAAATTAGAGATGACGTGTGAGCGGCTTGTGTAAACGCAAAAGAGTTGAGCTGTTCAGCTTGTTACGTTTACGTAAGCCGTTCATACATCGTATCTAATTTTATTTACGTAGAAAAAATTTGACGCGACAGTGGAGATCCACCTGGGTAATCAGCATTATTTCAAATTAGTTCGTTGACGATGCATTTAAGACACGCGGAAAGGTGGAAAAGGTATTCCAGTCCTATAGGCAGTAAGGCTGGCGAATGTACCCCTTGAAAACTTACTTTGCTGGATAGTAATACGCCTTTAAATTAGGGATACTCTCAATCTCTTCATAACCTCCCATTCCCATGATGGACTAACTAAGCCTTCTGACTCACATTGATCTGAATGGAGGTAGGAATTTACGAATACTAGATCTTGATTCGACACGAGATCAGGCTCGAACTACCGAAGAAAGGTCGATAACGTATCGAACCAGTTGAGAACTAACAACTTTCCTTTAAATAAACATTAGCAAAAACACAAACTTACATCAAGATATGGCGTATTGGAGGCGACTCCACCAAGTGCTATATCATAGTTTACCATGCCTCTACCACCAGGATTTGTGGTAAAAGCGACTGCACACCAGCCAGTGGTTTTGCAAGTCATGTTGAAGATCAACATGTTGTTGCTGTACCCCCATTTCAGCTCAAAATTGTCACCGGAATTGACGCTGGCATACTTCAGTGCTATTTAAGAATAGCAAAAGGAAAACAAATATTAACGTTAAGGTACATAATCATCATGCTTTAGTTTGGTAGAGAAATGAAACTATTATCAATGGGAATATACGTATAACAAGGGAAAAACATTTTCCTCTTAGAGTGACAAAACGCAGGGAGTTCAGTTCAACACTTGACCCCGATTCACTACCTGCATTTGTGGGTGTTGGAGTAGGCATGCTTGTTGTAGATGTAGATGTAGTTGTTGTTGGTGTCATCATCACGGTAGTCGACGGCTGTATTCCAGCGTTTATTGCTTCCTTGATCAGGTTGCGTTTGGTCATAAATACGCCAGTAGTAATGTGTTTCGTCAGACCCGAATTGCCATCAGCAGTGTGGAGCGCCCACGCAATGTAAACTTCAGTATTGCTCTATTAATTAAGAAAATTAAAAGGGTCACAAAAAAAAAAAAAACAAAACCAAAAACAAAATCACCAAGATTGGGAAGTGAGGACTGGTTGTATACGTTAATTAGTGTAGTTATTTTGAGATACTTATCAATTGCAAGTAAAAGGCATTTATGGCCAGCGCAATTGCATGCACTCAAGTTGCGAAACAATGTAACAGTGATGAACAAGGGCAGAAAACCGTGATTGATCGTGTTATTTCTCATTAAAGAGTCATGCAAAGCCTCTTTAAAGCTGGCCTTCAAGTTGGCTTGACACAACGGCAAAGGTGAAGGGCAACTCTTGTTACATTTTGGGCGTTTTGGACAGCCTGCCTGTCCTCTCGCGTACAAAGGCATAAAAGACGTCTTTCGTCAAATGGTCCGGGATGGAAAAGAATTGCACCTTAAAAGCCTCCTCCAATGAAAACTAATCAACATTATAGAATTTCCACCTCTAGTGAACTTTTTGGCGTTCACATTCGGTCGCACGACGTCATTTAATTTTTACATCGTGTTAGATTAGATTGTGTTCGGTGTTATAGCAGGGATTTCGTTATACTAGAGTTCTTGCTATCAGGGTTCTTTTCCATATATTTTACTGTAACTTTGGTCGGGGACTGTCGTTATTAAAGGTTTTCCGCTACCTGCGGATTTCAAGGACAGTACTGCTTTTTCGTTTCACTCCCTCTGTCCTCAAAGGTTTTCTTTAAGTTTAGAAATTTGCACTTTACCGTAAATTGAACATCTTTATCGTCCCCTGTTGTGGCGCTCCTGTAGAAATCCACATAGGTTCTCCCACCATCTTCCGAAGCCTTTATCAGCTTATAGTCTTGCGATGCATCTTTTGGCGGTGATCCCACTCCAACACTCCAGTAATCCTTGGTTGTTCCAAGTATTTTACAAGTAAGAAAGATACAAATTTATGCATCAGTCACTGAGTGATTCCAATTATAGTTGTCCGGTAGTGATAAGCAATCCAAAAGGTTCCACAAAAACGTGACGAAAAGTTCGACATTTTCTGTCTTCTCTTTAAAAGAGCCAGTGGACCTGTGTATGAACGGCCTGCGCCCACGGGGGAGGGAGGGGGGGGGAGGGGGCTAGGCTGAGTTACGCCTAAGGGTGGATCTCCACTCTCACGTAAAGTTTATCTACGTACTGACGTGAATGCGAAAATAAAATTAGAGATGACGTGTGAGCGGCTTGTGTAAACGCAAAAGAGTTGAGCTGTTCAGCTTGTTACGTTTACGTAAGCCGTTCATACATCGTATCTAATTTTATTTACGTAGAAAAAATTTGACGCGACAGTGGAGATCCACCTGGGTAATCAGCATTATTTCAAATTAGTTCGTTGACGATGCATTTAAGACACGCGGAAAGGTGGAAAAGGTATTCCAGTCCTATAGGCAGTAAGGCTGGCGAATGTACCCCTTGAAAACTTACTTTGCTGGATAGTAATACGCCTTTAAATTAGGGATACTCTCAATCTCTTCATAAGCTCCCATTCCCATGATGGACTAACTAAGCCTTCTGACTCATTGATCTGAATGGAGGTAGGAATTTACGAATACTAGATCTTGATTCGACACGAGATCAGGCTCGAACTACCGAAGAAAGGTCGATAACGTATCGAACCAGTTGAGAACTAACAACTTTTCTTTAAATAAACATTAGCAAAAACACAGACTTACATCAAGATATGGCGTATTAGAGGCGACTCCACCAAGTGCTATATCATAGTTTACCATGCCTCTACCGCCAGGATTTGTAGTAAAAGCGACTGCACACCAGCCGGTGGTTTTGCAAGTCATGTTAAAGATCAACATGTTATTGCTGAACGCCCATTTTAGCTGGAAATTGCCATCTCCGGAATCGACGCTGCCATCCTTCAATGCTATTGAAGAATAGGAAAAGGAACTAAAAATATTAACGTTAAGGTACTACACCATTATGGTTTAGTTTGGCAGAGAAGTCAAACTATTATCAATGCGAATATACATATAGCAAGGGAAAAAACAATTTCCTCTTAGAGTGACAAAACTCAGTAGGTTCAGGGTAAAATAGAAAAAGCTACAACATTTGACCTCGACTCATCACCTGCAATTGTGGGTGTTGGAGTAGGCATGCTTGTTGTAGATGTAGATGTAGTTGTTGTAGATGACATCATCACGGTAGTGGACGGCTTTATTCCAGCATTCATTGCCTCCTTGATCAGGTTGCGTTTGGTGGTAAATACCCCAGTGTAAGTGTGTTTCGTCAGACCTGAATTGCTGTCAGCGGAACCGTGGAGTGCCCACGCAATGTAAACTTCAGTATCGCTCTATTATTTAAAAAAATTAAAAGGGACACACACACACACAAAAATATATATATATATATATATCTCAGCATGTTTCTCATTTCAAACGTTTTCGACTAATTAAGTCATCTTCAGGGTAAAAACGTTTCAAAAACGTTTGGTTTTCCTTTTTTAAACGTTTTTTAGCCTTGTAAATAGTGTTTTTCAGATCATAAGCGATTATTATTGATAAAACGCATTTGCGGCCAGCGTAATTGCAGGTACTGAAGTTGAGAAACAATGTAACAGTGATGAACAAAGGACAGAAAAATCGTGTTTTTTCTCATTAAAGAGTAATGAAAAGCCTCTTTAAAACTGGCTTTTAGTTTGGTTTGACACAACGGCGAAGGTGACGCGCCACTTTTGTTACATTTTAAGCGCTTTGGACAGCCTGCCTAGCCTCTCGCGTACAAAGGCATACCAGACGTCTTGCGTAAGATGGTTTGCGATGGAAAAGAATTGCACCTTGAAAACGTTTGGCCAACCTTTTCAAGTTCTGCGGTTTTGTGTTGTTAAAGACGTGTTACTGTTCGCTCTTCTTGCGAAATTCACTTGATATCTTGCTTTTGGAGTTCTAGGAGCGAAAATGCCAGGGAATTATATCCGTAGTGACATATCACCTTTAACGCTGCACAACTGACCATTCGGTTTAGTAATCATGCAATTATTATCCGGCTTTGATTTAAAAAGCCTCTTCTAATGAAATGTAATCAAAATTAAAGAATTATCTATCTCCAGTGAACTTTTTGGCGGTCGACACATTCAGTCGTACGATGCCATTTAAAGGTTACATCGTGTTAGATTAGATTGTGTTTTGTGTTATAACAGGGATTTCGTTATATTAGAGTTCCTTATATCGGGGTTCTCTTCCATATATTTTACTGTAACTTTGGTCGGCTGAAGCATATCATCGGGGACGTCGTTATTACAGGTTTTCCGCTACCTGCGGATTTCAAGGAGAGTACGTTAACTCGGCTCACTCCCTCTGTCCCCAAGGGTTTTTTTTCAATTTAGAATTTGCACTTTACCGTAAACTGAACATCTTTATCGTCCCCTGTTGTGGCGCTCCTGTAGAAATCCACATAGGTTTTCCCACCATCTTCCGAAGCCTTTATCAGCTTATAGTCTCGCGATGCATCTTTTGGCGGTGATCCCACTCCAACACTCCAGTAATCCTTGGTTGTTCCAAGTATTTTACAAGTAAGAAAGATACAAATTTATGCATCAGTCACTGAGTGATTCCAATTATAGTTGTCCGGTAGTGATAAGCAATCCAAAAGGTTCCACAAAAACGTGACGAAAAGTTCGACATTTTCTCTCTTCTCTTTAAAAGAGCCAGTGGACCTGTGTATGAACGGCCTGCGCCCACGGGGGAGGGAGGGGGGGGGAGGGGGCTAGGCTGAGTTACGCCTAAGGGTGGATCTCCACTCTCACGTAAAGTTTATCTACGTACTGACGTGAATGCAAAAATAAAATTAGAGATGATGTCTGAGCGGCTTGTGTAAACGCAAAAGAGTTGAGCTGTTCAGCTTGTTACGTTTACGTAAGCCGTTCATACATCGTATCTAATTTTGTTTACGCAGAAAAAATTGGACGCGACAGTGGAGATCCACCTGGGTAATCAGCATTATTTCAAATTAGTTCGTTGACGATGCATTTAACGCACGCGGAAAGGTGGAAAAGGTATGCCAGTCCTATAGGCAGTAAGGCTGGCGAAATAAAATATAAAATTCACCTCGGGCTTGTCATCTTGTCGTGGTGGTAAGGCTTGTGTGGACGATTGTAAGCTGCAGTTTATTGTTTTATTTATGTTGTGTGTGTCTTAATGATCCGGCGGGGAAAAGTCCCTGGTAGGTTTATCCATGCCGGATTGGTCGAAGGTGAGAGGCCTGACACAGGACAACCCCTAGTCCTCAAAAGAGAGAGTGGACCTTGTAGGTACGAGATTAAGACAAAGGGCATGCGCCCACGGGGGTGAGGAGACAGCTGGACACTTAGTTTTAAGTAAAGAGATTAGGCTACCCGTAAGGAGTAATCAATATTATTTGAAAATAAAGGAGCACTTAACGTAATATTAAGAAACGTTCAACGAGTTTACTACAAAATCTTCCTCCTCGTGTCCCCCCCCCCCCCCCCCCAGCTCCTAAAAAAAAAAAAACTGACAGCACGCCCTAAAGGTATTTCAGTGAAAGGCAGTCCGGTTGACGTAAAATAATCTTAATGTTAATAAACCAACTGTGTTGAAGGAAATGTTGTTTCTTATTTTTTACGTTGCCTGCAATGTACCCCTTGAAAACTTACTTTGCTGGATAGTAATACGCCTTTAAATTAGGGATACTCTCAAACTATTCATAACCTCCCATTCCCATGATGGACTAACTAAGCCTTCTGACTCATTGATCTGAATGGAGGTAGGAATTTAGGAATGCTAGATCTTGATTCGACACGAGATCAGGCTCGAACTACCGAAGAAAGGTCGATAACGTATCGAACCAGTTGAGGACTAACAACTTCCTTTAAATAAACATTAGCAAAAACACAGACTTACATCAAGATATGGCGTATTAGAGGCGACTCCACCAAGTGCTATATCATAGTTTAGCATGCCTCCACCTCCAGGATTTGTGGTAAAAGCGACTGCACACCAGCCAGTAGTTTTGCAAGTCATGTTAAAGATCAACATGTTGTTGCTGAACGCCCATTTTAGCTGGAAATTGCCATCTCCGGAATCGACGCTGCCATCCTTCAATGCTATTGAAGAATAGGAAAAGGAAGAAAAAATATTAACGTTAAGGTACTACACCATTATGGTTTAGTTTGGTAGAGAAGTCAAACTATTATCAATGCGAATATACATATAGCAAGGAAAAAAACAATTTCCTCTTAGAGTGACAAAATTCAGGAGGTTCAGGGTAAAATACTGAGAGCTACAACATTTGACCTCGACTCATCACCTGCATTTGTGGGTGTTGGAGTAGGCATGCTTGTTGTAGATGTAGTTGTTGTAGATGACATCATCACGGTAGTCGACGGCTTTATTCCAGCATTCATTGCCTCCTTGATCAGGTTGCGTTTGGTGGTAAATACGCCAGTGTAAGTGTGTTTTGTCAGACCTGAATTGCCGTCATCGGAAGCGTGGAGTGCCCACGCAATGTAAACTTCAGTATCGCTCTATTATTTAAAAAAATTAAAAGGGTCACACACACAAAAAAATCTCAGCATGTTTCTCATTTCAAACGTTTTCGACTAATTAAGTCATCTTCAGGGTAAAAACGTTTCGAAAACGTTTGGTTTTCCTTTTTGTAAACGTTTTTTAGCCTTGTAAATAGTGTTTTTCAAATCATAAACGATTATTATGGATAAAACGCATTTGTGGCCAGCGTAATTGCATGCACTGAAGTTAAGAAACAATGTAACAGTGATGAACAAAGGGCAGAAAAATCGTGTTTTTTCTCATTAAAGAGTAATGAAAAGCCTTTTTAAAGCTGGCTTTTAGTTTGGTTTGACGCAACGGCAAAGGTGACGTGCCACTTTTGTTACATTTTAAGCGCTTTGGACAGCCTGCCTAGCCTCTCGCGTACAAAGGCATGCCAGACGTCTTGCGTAAGATGGTTTGCGATGGAAAAGAATTGCACCTTGAAAAAGTTTGGCCAACCTTTTCAAGTTCTGCGGTTTTGTGTTGTTAAAGACGTGTTACTGTTCGCTCTTCTTGCGAAATTCACTTGATATCTTGCTTTTGGAGTTCTAGGAGCGAAAATGCCAGGGAATTATATCCGTAGTGACATATCACCTTTAACGCTGCACAACTGAGCATTCAGTTTAGTAATCATGCAATTATTATCCGGCTTTGACTTAAAAAGCCTCTTCTAATGAAATGTAATCAAAATTAAAGAATTATCCATCTCCAGTGAACTTTTTGGCGGTCGACACATTCAGTCGCACGATGCCATTTAAAGGTTACATCGTGTTAGATTAGATTGTGTTCTGTGTTATAACAGGGATTTCGTTATATTAGAGTTCCTTATATCGGGGGTCTGTTCCATATAGAATTTGCACTTTACCGTAAATTGAACATCTTTATCGTCCCCTGTTGTGGCGCTCCTGTAGAAATGCACATAGGTTTTCCCACCATCTTCCGAAGCCTTTATCAGCTTATAGTCTTGCGATGCATCTTTTGACGGGCGTCCCGCTCCAACACTCCAGTAATCCTGTCGTTCAAAGTATTTTGCAATTAAGTAAGAAAGATACAAATTTATGCATCAGTCACTGAGTGATTCCAGTCACTTATCCGGTAGTGATAAGCAATCCAGAAGGTTCCACAAAAACGTGACGAAGAGTTCGTTACTTTCTCTGGTCTCTTTAAAAGAGCCAGTGGACCTGGCTATGGGGTTAAGACAAGGGGCCTGTACCCACGGGGGGCTAGGCCGAGTTACTCCTAAGGGTGGATCTCCACTGTCGGGTAAAATTGACGTACGTACTGAAGTGAATGCGAAAATAAAATTAGAGACGATGTGTGGGCGACTTGTGTAAACGCAAAAGAGTTGAGCTGTTCAGCTTTTTACGTTGACGTAAGCCGTTCGTACGTATGTAAAATTTACGCGACAGTGAAGATCCACCTAAGTAATCAACATTATTTTAAATTAGTTCGTTGACGATGCATTTAACGCACGCAGAAAGCTGGTAAAGGTACTTCGGTCCGATAGGCAGTAAGGGTGGCGAAAAAAAAAAAAACTTCACCCCGGGTTGTCACCTTGTCGTGGTGTTGAGGCTTGTGTGGACAATTATTAGCTTCAGTTTTATTGTTATATTTTTTGTGTGTGTTTTAGTGATCCAGCGGGGGCATTGCCCCTGGTAGGTTTATCCATGCCGGATTGGTCGAAGATGAGAGGTCTGACAAAGGACAACCCCTGGTCCTGCGGGTTGTGGGGCTAATGACCCCATGCATCCTGTAAAAGAACTGTTGATTAGGGCAACGGGAAATAACCTCAGAAGGGGGGGGGGGGGGGGGAGAGTTGATTTCCATCTCTATTCTCCACACGGGGAGAAGGAACTGATGACGATGATGGACATAATATGAATGCCAATAGGCCGACTGTGTTAAAAAGAATTTTTTCTTCTTTTCAAGTGTACTGAGCAAATGTATACCGTACCTTTAAAAGCTCACTTGGTGGAATGGTATTACGCCTTTAAAGTAGAGTTGCTCCACTTAGAAGAAAAACATTTTGGAACTTTTCATAACCTTCCCCCTGATAGGAATGAATAAACCAGCTAACTTATCCATGTCAGAATAAAAGTGACTGAGCCGCCGGCTAGGCCATCCTAGGTTACCGCAAACTAAGTATTACTCTGTCTGTGGTATCTTGATGCATGATCTAAATGGAGGTAGGTGTTGAGGAATAATAGATCATAAGGCGCAGTGACATCAGGCTTTTGCAACCTTTGAGAACTAGACCACTTCCTTTAAAAAAAAAAAAAAGAGAAACATACTTACATCAAGATACTCCGTGCCAAAGGCGACCCCACCAAGAGTGATATCATAGTTTACCATGCTTCTGCCACCAGGATTTGTGGTAAAACCCACTGCACACCAGCCGGTGGTTTTGCAAGTCATGTTGAAGATCAACTTGCCGTTGTTGTACGCCCATTTTAGCTGGAAATTGCCATCACCGGAATCGACGCTGACGTAATTTAATGCATCGACTTTAAGAACAGCAAAGGGAAGCACCACAAGCAGAAAGAAAGCTAAGATTTGAATCGCGAACGTCATGGATGCAGCAGTTTGTTTTAGAAATGAATTGTCTGGACATCTGCACAGACATGTATTTGCTTTCAAGGAATCTGTTAGGAACGATATTTGCTTTTGGAAACACCGCACACTTGAATTTGTTTTCCTCTCCTGGTTTGTCGAGCGTTAAATAAACTGAAGTGCGTAATACGGCAAACGGTTTGAGTCTGTGGATGAAATTTTTACGTTGAATATTAATGGCACAGGATCTAGACATGACGACACCACTTAGCCGTTCGCAATTGGGAACAGGTACTAGTGTTTTTACTGGAACGATTGAGAAACTAATATGAAAGTCACATGCAGACTTTAGTATATAGCCAATAAAATTTCACAACGTAGGTTAGTGTAAAATCTTTAAGTATTGCTTCATTCTAGTTTTTACCGAGGGTCTATTTTATTACTAGCTCACTCGAGATTACTCTAGCGAACCGAGCACATCCGCTTTAGCAATTTACTGTATCGCCTTTTCAAGCAGCTTTTAGTTTTAGCTTTTATTTCCCACCCTCCCACTTCCAGTTATAATTTCTTTGTTTTACCAATTCTCGTGGTTATATGTTTTTATTTATTATGTTATGTTCATTACGCTGTACTATAGGTAAATGTAACTTTTGAGGCTGCTGTCGGAATGAAACCCTAAAGTGTGGCAAACCATTCAAATGAATCCATTGAGCAGTGCACTCTTGTGGCGCTGTTTATAATGCTGTACAAGGAGGTTTAGAAACGCTACATTCCTGAGATAGTGATTATTATGCTGTTCAAGGTGGCTCTAACTTTTGAGTATGTGAATGAAATCCTAAAGTACCACCATTCAGTTGAAAGTTACCGAGCGCTACTTCCCTTTGTGGTGATGTTGATTTTTATATTTTGTACTATAAAAATTCGTTTTTAACGTTTGAACTTGTAATCTTTAAAGGCGGTTAGATCATTCGTTTTACTACTCAATATTTTAGGTCGCACGTGGTATACCGGCCATAAATTAACTGGATGGTGTTTAATATATTGGCATTCAGTTGACAATATCTCCTATATTGGCCTTGATAAGTGCAATGTCACCCTTTTCAGGAGCGCTTTATTTAGATATGAATAATCTGAAAGTCACGCGATTGTTTCAGAACAACCGTTTCCTCGTTACCTTCAATACGCCAATGAAGTAACAATTTAAGAAGGCTAGGCAATGGTGCGTTTGCTTACACATAGGCCGATACAAGCACGAGAAGTTTGGGAGAAATCGAAAGTTCATCTCAACACAGCCACATGAGAGGGTGTGCAAAATGATCAATTAAACACTTAATTCCAAATTCTCACAAACTATCTTGAGAGTTATCATTTTGAGGTTAGGTGAGTGCAAAGTACTTATCGAGAATATACTCAGTGCAAAAGATTTCAGTTACGCTTTCTTGTTGTAAGTATAAAGTTCATTTTGCCTTTTGATTACCATTATTCGAAAGCGCGTTAGACAATTTCTTTTACTCAAGAAACAGGCTCGTAAGCCATCTCGAAAATGCGCGAGTGGCTATTATTGGGAGTAGTGACACATCACGAGTAACAGAAAATTTTAGTCATGTGTTACTGAGGGGTGACAAAAAACAATCTATGACTCGTCACAGGCTGGTGTAGGGGAATAGTCCAGTGTGTTTTATATGCCCTCCACAAAATACAAGTTATCCAAGCTGGGTTTCATTTTTATTGAGCAAATTGCAACCTTGTATGATAACCTCAGACTTTTCATCAATTAACAAAAGAGAGTTTCTGTCTCGCAATAATCGAGGAGTCACTCTAAATATGATGAGAAACTTAGCTTCGTGCTTGATCCAGTTTTTCACTCGGCTTCGCAAATGCAAGAGGCTGTTCGTTAAGAGAAAGACTGAAAGCTTCAGGAAGTTCAAGGTAGCTCTTTGCTCTGGAACATTTCTGAATTGGAAGAAGCTTCTGAAAAGTAGTCCCGTTTTCCCACTTAAAACGTTCGGAATCAAGTGATTCGTGCCCAGTTTTTAGACCAGTTCCAGACCTTGTACGGTCGTGCCTTTCGCCTCTGACCAAAATAACGGGTCTATAGAAGCGACAACTTCAAATCAGTGGAACGCCCTCTTCTCGAATGGAAGCTGTTAATCGAAACTTCCGAAACTTTCTGGTAAATGGTAAATAACCACTTAAAACATAAGCACACGCACGAATACAAACGGTAGGAGCTCATTTTGTGGCGCATTATATTCACAGTATTTTCGGTCATGCCCTTTTGGTCAATACGCAACTCGTAACGTCATATCCTTCAACCAAGAGCTGGGCGGGGGGGGGGGGGGGGGGGGAGGGCAAGATGATGTAGGAGAAAACCCGCCTCGTTCCCAGAGACCGCGTTACCTTTGGAAATGAAAAGCTGGAAAAGGGTAACGCGGCTCTGGGAACGAGATCCAAAGCCATATCAATGCGGTCAGCCGAAATTCTGAGTTTTAAGTTCGTAAGTTCAAAGTCATTTTCCAAAATTTATGTTTTTTTTTACTGGTTGTTTTTTGTGACGGTAGGATTTTCCACTCTAAACGAACGGGGAACTTGAAACGTAAATACGGCGTCTACGGGACTTCTGGAAACTCTTCGGCGACAACTAGACTCAAAGGAGGCATTCGTTTCTACGGGAAAGAGCCGTCACTCTCTTGGTACACGGAGATCTAAACCACGAACTGGACTGGGAAATAACAGCGACAACTTGAGTTTGGTCCAACAGCACTTTGTTCTTCTCAAATCCGAAATCGTAAAAAGCACGAGAAATGTAGTCGAAATGCCATCGAAATGTAATCGAGGAAGGTTAACAAAGTGATTGCTTATATACGATCTATATACGAGTCTATTGTTACAGAGTACAATAGATGTATTTACACTAAGCGGAAAGTCCTTTGAAGATAGCGAAAAATATTAAAAAAGTCTACGTTTTACGCCTTAGTTTATTATTGCAAGTGTTTGCTAGGAAGCTAGGAACTTGCTTTAGCTAAATTAAAAACTTTCGAGGTAAATTAAACTGAGTAGATAACTTATGAGTCCTTGTAAGGTGCTAATGAGCGACTCGTGCCGGCTGTCAGCTAAACAATAACTACTTAAAATGTTCATAGGCTGAAAAACTAATAGATCAGTTTCCTATTCAATTTGAAAACACACTTAGTCAGCAAAACATATTCGTTAAAGATAATGAATCAGCAAGATAACAAGTTCTAAATTAAACCTATAGAATTGAAAAGAGAACGCAATCCTGATTTCGGAGCGGAACTCATCAAGCGGAAGACAAATTAAACGAAACAAGTTATTAACTTAAAGCAACACTTCTAGAGCTCTATGTTGATTGACCTATTCAAGTACGGCTCAAGCAATCAAGTTGTTTTCCGAATAACTACTGTTGGCTTTTGTTATTATTTTTGTCCCCTATCAATATTGAAAATGAAATTTTTGAAAGGTTAAATATGTATTGTAAATATGGTGTTCCCAAAAGGCTAAATACGAACAGCTAAAAGCGAAACATTAAAACTAAACCCATCTAATCCAAAGGCTGAATAAATATAGCGAAGCTCACTTCAACTAAATTTCACCGCTAAGCACGAACAAAAGACTGAAATAACGGTTTGAACTATAAAATAGCTAAATACGGAATTTATTTCCATGACATTTTAACAAATGTAAAGCTTTCAAAGGCCAGCAAAATTACTTTATATGAGGCTCGGCAGATTGCAGATCAGGCGTGAGGCCTTCCAATTGACTCAAACCGGTTCCTTCTAAAAACATTTCTTTGTACGATCAATGGCTAGTCCGGCAAGTTTAAACATTGCTAAGTATTATGATTATCTCCAGATGCCTTATGCGTCGCACTTAAGAGCAAATGTTGCCAAAAATCAAACATTTTCAAAATATTGTGGCAACAGCTCAAAAATCAATCCCGCTCATATTCTTATGTTAGGTAGACCTTAATGTGAAACAAATCACTGCACAGTTCGTTTGGCTGAATATCGATTTATTTTCAAGAAAATCGATATTAACGGAATTCGCTCAAAAGACCGCTTTTGAAGCTCAAAATTTAAGGCAAATCTCGAAGCTTCGCGTGACAAAATGAAGCATTCCAGAGCGATAAAAGTTAACCAAACTTGTAGAACGATGTTTAAATATGTATGTGTAATCAAATGGTGACGAGTGAAATTAGGAAATAATTTCACGCGCGTTTTGTCAAAATTCTAATAATTTCCCGAGCCTTTAGGCGAGGGAAATTATTAAAATTTTGACAAAACGCAAGTGAAATTATTTCCTAATTTCACGAGTATACCATTTGATTACCTATTAATATCATGGGTGACAAATTACACTCACAATTGTGGGGTTTTGACTTGTTTATCGCATCGAGAACTCCTTGAGCATTGAAACGGTTTAACGCTTAAAGTTCACATTTTTCTGAGTGAAATAATGAAAAACTCTTGTGACAAGTTTTTACCACGCTTTGAGGATTTCGTGTTTTTTTGTAACCGACAGCAAAATACACCAGACTCTGAATTTTTACTTGAAAAGTACCAAAGCAAATCGCTTGGCAAAGGTTATCCGCGTTTTATCCGGGAAATTCACTGAATCGTGCACTACGTTGCTCCCGGCATCGAGCAAGACTCAGAAGGCTTCACAAATTCATTGAAAATACGCACAGCAAACTTGTTTTAACGAAAGTAAACTTCGGAAGCAAATTTGTATTTAAAAACTGACCTTTATTCCATTCGAAGAAGTGCCCAAATCCACTGAATTACTTCTCTGAGTTCGCGGTCAATCACTCGATCGCTGCAGCTGGCTCGCCGTTCAAACATTTTCGCTGTCACACTATCAAAAATAATCTCTTCTTTTTAACTCGCAGGTGATTTCTGAGAAGTTCAGTCAATTAAAAGTCAAAATTCACAGATTACCAATTGTGTCCCCAATGAATATTTCCAGAATTGCTGTAGTTCTGCACAAAACATCTTCATCATTAACAACGCCATCTTGGCGCTGAGCGATAGACCCGTTGCCATGGCAATTTTGTAATTTCACATGTGAAATTATAAATTAACGCTGAAATTTCGCGCCAAAATTATGGAGTAATTTGTCATCCATGATATTAATGTCAAAAGCAATTTCAGCAATTTCTGCTCATTTATTTACGAGCTCTAATTAAATTTGTCCGACATACTTTTGACTAGATAAAAAGTATATCAAGTTTAACCCCTAAAAAAAGTATGTGGTACCAAATATTATTCGTCAAGAATCTGGATTTCAAGAGGAGAAGGGATGTTCTTTTCCCTCCTAAAAGGATTTTTTGGGGAAATTTATTGACGCGATGTTATAGAATTTTAAAGTTGGACAAAATGCGTTGATTCAAGCGATCAGAAAAGTCAGCCTAATTAACTCAGTGTACACATACACAAACAACTTCACGTTTA
Source organism: Siderastrea siderea (assembly GCA_964030785.1). Taxonomy (NCBI): domain Eukaryota; kingdom Metazoa; phylum Cnidaria; class Anthozoa; order Scleractinia; family Rhizangiidae; genus Siderastrea; species Siderastrea siderea. Next base: position 64,775,891 of record OZ034968.1, read on the forward strand.
CCGCAGGTTTTGATCAGCCAACAACCGATTTTAACACAAAATCCTCTAACCCTCATGTTGCTGTATCACAGATGAGAGCTGTGGTCCTTGTTCATGATAAAATTCAAGCAAACTGCAAGGAAACTTGACAGGATATCGCAACTTGCCATGCCGTTTCACCGAACATCCGCCGTTTTTGATGTGAGGATTCTCTTTTCCTATTTTCGTTAGAAAACAGGCTTAAGGTGTTGTACAAAAGATGCCTTTCCTTTGAAACTAGCTCTGAACTGAACAGCGAAACAAGAAGTCGTTCATACATAAACATCTGTTACGTGCTTTGGGTGATGCCGCTAATTAATTCAGTCCGAACGAGTTTTAGTGAAATCGACAACTGCATGCATGTACCGCGGTGACGAAATTTTGGGTGCATCGGGTGACTTTGGGGAATAAGGTTAAATTGTTTTTTCAAATAAGCTATTCTTGTCATCCTACGTTTATTAATTTAAGGACTGAGCGAGGATTCTAAGTAGATTGGGTTCGATGAGTACTTTGAAATCTGTGAAAAAAAAAAAAAAAACGAAAAAGCGCACGTTGGTTGCGTGACATACCCGAGACTGAGCTTTTACCTGATGGGCGGGGCGAAGGGGGTTTAAAATATATGCTCTGTTGGTTTTCCAAGAAGTCGCACAGTTAATGAACGCTATATGATATACTATGGCTAGATTAAAATACAAAATCAGGCATGAAAATTTCCTGTTCGGTCTTAAAATTCTTTTTCGGTTTGTTGGGGTGAGGGTGGGGAGGGGCTGGGGCCATAGGTTTCGGGGAAAGAAGTTTTAGAGAACACTGAATCGACTGATTGTATCGATTCCTGGCATTCAAAGACTTTCAAATGAGGCAGTGGTGATACCTTAAACCTCCTTTTTATTTTTCCCTGGTTCTTGTTCGTATTTACGTGCTAGTGTACATTTAACGCACAACGCACTCTTTCCTCGTGCGTTTTAATGTTCTTTAAAGGCATCTTGAGGTGACTTGGACATCTAAGTCACCCTCATATCAAGGTCTTCGAACACTGTTAAGAGTGATAGCGGGTCGCTGTAAAATGACAGTTTTGAGGAATTATTGCTTGGAATTATTATCTTCAGTGGAATTATCTTTCCCTTTTGCTTAACCGATCAACCGACCGACCGACCGACCGACCCACTTTCGCGAGGATGGGGGCGATGGGTGGGGGGGGGGGGGGGGGGGGTTGGGGTTGGAAACCTACTTAAGGGGAACCTTTTAATGTTGGGGGATTAAGGGTTCAAACTTCCCCCTTCTCTTAGCCTTTAACCCCAGCTGCGCCCTCAGAACGCCCTGAGAACATGGAAAAAGTTGAATTAATATTACAGAACATCATTGCACAGGGTGGCACACCTGAGAACAAAGAAAAGTCGGCAAAATTGTGAAACATCATTAAGCTGGAAGGCCAAACTTGTCTTAAAAATTCAACAGCGTTGATCGGTGTTGAATAGAACGTTGGACCCCCAGTTAACCGTTTTGTAGTTTTCTTCACTGTTGGAAGCTTTAAAAAAAGACTGCACGCACTACAGTGTCAGTCGAGTAGAGTCGTTTTTCGTTAGTGCCTGTTGAGCATCGAAAGCGGAAAACCCAAGACTCATAAAAAGTCATCCAAGTTAAGCCCGTAGTGGGTTGTATTTTCTGTCATAGGGCAAAGCTCTTAACAATCTTGCAGATCATTAAATTTATTCCCTGAGAACCAGTACGAGTTTTGATTTCTTATTAATGTCTATTCTCCGTAAATAAGGGTTTGTGCGTTAAATGTACACTAGCACGTAAATACGAACAAGAACCAGGGAAAAATAAAAAGGAGGTTTAAGGTATCACCACTGCCTTATTTGAAAGTCTTTGAATGCCAGGAATCGATACAATCAGTCGATTCAGTGTTCTCTAAAACTTCTTTCCCCGAAACCTATGGTCCCAGCACCTCCCCACCCTCACCCCAACAAAACGAAAAAAGAATTTAAGACCGAACAGGAAATTTTCATGCCTGATTTTGTATTTTAATCTAGCCATAGTATATCATATAGCGTATAGCATATAGCTTATTTGGAAAAACAATTTAACCTTATTCCCCAAAGTCACCCGATGCACCCAAAATTTCGTCACCGCGGTACATGCATGCAGTTGTCGATTTCACTAAAACTCGTTCGGACTGAATTAATTAGCGGCATCACCCAAAGCACGTAACAGATGTTTATGTATGAACGACTTCTTGTTTCGCTGTTCAGTTCAGAGCTAGTTTCAAAGGAAAGGCATCTTTTGTACAACACCTTAAGCCTGTTTTCTAACGAAAATAGGAAAAGAGAATCCTCACATCAAAAACGGCGGATGTTCGGTGAAACGGCATGGCAAGTTGCGATATCCTGTCAAGTTTCCTTGCAGTTTGCTTGAATTTTATCATGAACAAGGACCACAGCTCTCATCTGTGATACAGCAACATGAAGGTTAGAGGATTTTGTGTTAAAATCGGTTGTTGGCTGATCAAAACCTGCGGTAAACGTGAAGTTGTTTGTGTATGTGTACACTGAGTTAATTAGGCTGACTTTTCTGATCGCTTGAATCAACGCATTTTGTCCAACTTTAAAATTCTATAACATCGCGTCAATAAATTTCCCCAAAAAATCCTTTTAGGAGGGAAAAGAACATCCCTTCTCCTCTTGAAATCCAGATTCTTGACGAATAATATTCGGTACCACATACTTTTTTTAGGGGTTAAACTTGATATACTTTTTATCTAGTCAAAAGTATGTCGGATAAATTTAATTAGAGCTCGTAAATAAATGAGCAGAAATTGCTGAAATTGCTTTTGACATATATTTAAACATCGTTCTACAAGTTTGGTTAACTTTTATCGCTCTGGAATGCTTCATTTTGTCACGCGAAGCTTCGAGATTTGCCTTAAATTTTGAGCTTCAAAAGCGGTCTTTTGAGCGAATTCCGTTAATATCGATTTTCTTGAAAATAAATCGATATTCAGCCAAACGAACTATGCAGTGATTTGTTTGACATTAAGGTCTACCTAACATAAGAATATGAGCGGAATTGATTTTTGACCTGTTGCCACCAAATGTTTGACCGTTGGTAACATTCGCTCTTAAGATCCCAACTGAATCAAGACAATGGAATGCCTGACTGTGAATACTTTATTACACTTTATTTAATTCAGCATGTTACATTAACTCAGCTGTAGCTTTTAGCGTATTGTAAACTATGGGCGAAAGCAATAAAAATTGACAAATATCAAACGCTTAGTCTCCTTCAACAGCTCATTGTCGTTGCGTTCCCTAGAATACAACGCTTTGCAGGTCGTTTCAACCGCTCCACAGAGTGGTGGAACAATATTCTTAGCGCGACAACCTTATTCGCCCATATTTATTTCGACGTTAGTTTATAACTTTCGCCTCCTTAAATTAAAGCAAACATTAGATTTCTGCACAACTGAAATAATCGATTTTACACAAGATCACTAAATTTCCCAGTCGAAAAAATTAAGCTGTTAATTAAAAAAGAAACTTTAAGTTTACGATAATGCTTCAACTTAGTAGTGAAAACAAACTCTAACTAAATGTGAGTACAGTACAACAAGGACAATTTCCTCTTAGAGTGTTAAAACACAGGCAGTCAAGGCAAGAATGGCAAAAGCCATAACTCGCGAACTCCCCTCACTCGCTGCATTTGTGGTGGGTGTTTCTGCTGTGGTACTACCACCAGCGTTCATTGCCTCCATGATCAGGTTGCGTTTGGTGTCACTAAATACGCCAGTAAGAGAGTGTTTCGGCAGACTTGAATCGGCGTCTTTGGAGGCTTCGAGTGCCCACGCAATATAAACTTCAGTATCGCTCTACAAGTTAAACAAAAAGGACAAAAAGAACAAGAATCTTAGAATTTATCCCATTTCATGGTGATACAAGCAAGCAAGCGTTTGGGAAGTCAGAGCATATTCGACGGTCAATCTCGCTGGATTGTATACGTCAGACGGTAGTTAACGTTGTTAATAGCGGAGCCAGCGCGCTAGCGCGTCAGCGGAGCTCCATTGCTAAGGAAATTTGGTAACCTATGAAGCCAAGAAATTCTGGTAGTGACGTAATAGTCACGTGACCGTCCGTACGTACGTCCGTCCGTCCGTCCGTCCGCACCACATGGTTACCAATACGCTTCATACACTGGATATAACCCTGTGCTGAATCCCATGTGTTTTTGGCGCGAAATCGCATGTTGACCCGCGTTGTAGCAAAACAAGCAAAGACAACAAAAGTAAAAAACAAATTTGTTAATGGAAAAAAAAGTTCAAAAGAATACTCAGTTGTGTTTTTGGTGGAAGGGGAAAAGTTCAATTTAGGCGAAAAAAATTAGGTGATAAAGTTTAGGCGAAAAGTTCAAATTTGCCTTGTCGGTTCTGTTCGAACTCGGGTCGGCATACCGCGTGAGTTCGCAGCTTTTCGCAGCGGTTTCGACGCCAAATATAGCAGAGCTAGTGCTTTTTGGTTTTTTCTGTCCACAACCATGGTTTTTACGGCGTTCCGAACACATTTTGCCAGGAAAAACACCAGCATTTTCATGCTGATAGACAGCTTGTCACAAAGAAAGTAAAAAGTATTAAAATTAACTCAGAACCCATCAATAAACGTTCATGGCCAAGTGGACTAATATCTGTCTTCAGACGCAGACGGCCCGGGTTCTGTTCTCAGCATGGTTAGGAAGTTTTTTTTTTTGTTTTTTCCTTTCTTTCTTTTTTTTTTTTTAATTTAACGATTTGAATGAGAGTATTTTCACAAATTAATAACTGCCAGCAAAAAACAAACAAACAAACAAAACAAAAAGGGAGGCTCCGCTTTTAGGCTTGGGCTGGCTAAATCTATATATTATTACTTTAATATCCATTTATGGTCAGCGCAGTTGCATGCACTTGGGTTGAAAGACACAATATAATACTGATAAAAGCAAATCAGTGTACAAAAAAAACGCTTTTGATCGCTAGCCCTTTCTCATAATTAAACAAGTCATCTAGGGCCTCTTTAAAGCTGGCTACTAGCTTGGCTTGGCACAACGACGAAGGTGAAGTGCCGCCACTTTGGTTGACATTTTGAGGGCCTAGTTTCATTTCTCACGACAAAGGCATTCCCGACAAGACCTTGCAGTTTAATTTTAGTACCTATAAACAAAAAACACATTAAAAAGAGGCGTAACTTTCATCTTTTGCAATTGAAAGGCAGTGGAGTGCATCAAGTAAGACGTTTTCGGCACTGTTGTGTTAAATTGAAATCAGGGAGGAGGATGACTTATGTCCGCGACTTTCGCACTCACTCACGCTGTCCTCAGAGTTTTTCTTTTAAGGTTTAATTTATAAATCTGAACTTTACCGTAAACTGAACATCTTTATCGTCCCCTGTTGTGGCGCTCCTGTAGAAATCCACGTAGGTTTTCCCACCCTCTTCCATTGCCCTTATCAGCTTATAGTCTTGCGATGGATCTTTTGGTGGGTCTCCCGTTCCAGCGCTCCAGTAATCCTGTCGTTCAAATAATTTTACAAATAAGAAAAATACAAAGTTTTGCATCTGTCACTGAATTGCACTAAGTTACCTCAGTGATAAGCAATCTAAAGGGTTCCACAACAACATGACAAAAACGGATATTTTCTCTCACGACTGTACTCTACGAAAGAGCGGGAGAACCTGGGTTCGAGATTAAGAGGAAGAGCCTGCGCCCGCGGGGGGCTAGGCCGAAGAGACAGCTGGCAGTTATTACGAAACGAAAGACAACGCCTATGAAATAATTAGCATTATTTGAAATTCATTGAGACGGAAAATTTCTTGTGTGAGTGCACGTGTGTTTTTGAATCTTAAAAGCGAATTAAACCTGTTCTTAACGTAATATAAGCACTTTTAAACGAGGTGAAAAAAAAAGCCTTAATAGCAGACCCTAAAGGTGTTCCAGTCAATAAGCAATTAGGCTGGTGTAAGGAAAGATAAATGTTAATAAGTCGACTGCGTTAAAGAAAATGCTTTCTCTTTCCAGTTGCCTGAAATGTATCCATTCCAAAATTTTATTGCTAATGGATAACCTACTTCCCCCGATGGACTGCTTAAACCAGCTAACTCATCGATGTTATGAGGTGGCTAAGCCGCGGGCTATGGCATCGCAGGATACCCCCACCTAAGTATTACTCTGTCTGTGATAGCTTGATGTATGATCTGAATGGAGGTAGGTATTAAGGAATGATAGACCATGAGCGCCGTGACATCAGGCTTGAGCTACCGAAGCCAGGTCGCCAAAATGTATCGCACCAGTTGGAAACTAGACCACCTTTCTCTACTATAAAACATAAAATATAAACACAGACTTACATCAAGATACCCCGCGCCAGAGGCGAATCCACCAACAGCTATATCATAGTCTACCATGTTTCTGCCACCAGAATTTGTTGTAAAAGCGACTGCACACCAGCCAGTGGTTTTGCAAGTCATGTTGAACATCAACATGTTATTGCTGTACGCCCATTTCAGCTCAAAATTGTCACCGGAATTGACGCTGACATACTTCAATGCTATTTAAGAATAGCAAAAACAAAGAAAAAATATAAATAAATAAATAAATACAAAAATAAATACACAAAATAAAAAATAAAAGTTTTCTTTAAGGTAACGATTACGCTTTAACTTGGTAGTGAAATCAAAACAATGCTAACGTGAATACAATTGAAAACAAAGACAATTTCCGGCTCTGTGACAAAACACATGCAGTCAAGGCAAGAATAGCAAAAGCCATTACAAGAGACCCCGCCTCGTTACCTGCTTTTGTGGTGGGTGCAGGGGTAGTTTTTCCAGCGTTCATTGCCTCCATGATCAGGTTGCGTTCGGTGGGAAATACGTCAGCGTTGGTGTGTTTCATCAGACCTGAATTGGCGTCATCGGAGGTGCGGAATGCCCACGCAATATAAACATTAGTGTCCATCTACAAATTAATAAAAAAACGACAAAAAGAACAAGAATCTTAGCATTTATTCCATTTCATGACGAATAGAGCCAATCAAGCGATTAGGAAGTCAGGGCCGGCATATTCGACGGTATTCCTTGCTGAACGGGTTTGTACTAGGTTATTGTAGTCATCAGGGGTTGTGTTACCTTATAAATCATAAACGCATTTATGGTCAGCACAATTGCATGCACTCATGTTGAAAGGCACAGCATAATACTGATAAATGTAAAACCATAGGCGATAAAGCGTGTTTAATCTTTAGCTCTTTCGCAACAAAGGTGAAGTGCCGCTACCGGCTTTTGTTGGACATTTTGACAGCTTCGTTTTATTGCTCGCGCACGAAGAAAGACCCGATGAAGGATTTTCATGACGAAACAGAAATTTAGAAGAGAATTTACGCCTTTCTCAAGCGCCATATTGACTTTGATCTTTTGCTTTTGCAAGTCAAAGGCAGAATTTTAGTGGACTGCAACTAGAAGGAGGTTGTCACCGCGCGGGACCGTTGACTACTGTGGAACCCCAATACAACCGGAAGCGTTAAAGGACTGTGTTAAACATCATTACAACGAATTTTTGAGAAAACGATCGAAAGTCTTCATTATATCGGCTAATAATTGGCTAATAATTACTTTGCCTTAAAATTTAAGGGACTATGCCAGCTATTTCTGGTAACACTTGGAGAAACCAGAAGTCACACTTACATTAACGGAACCTAAAAAAAATGGATTACTTTTGTTCAAGACACTTTTCTGGTGTAGTGGAACTATTATAAACGTCTTTGGCCACGGATGACTCGCTATAGAAATATATAATGAATTACACCTTAAAACAAGCTTCGTGCCAATGTTTACAAGTTCAGCGGTTTAGTTTTGCAAAACAGTTGTTAAAACTTAAAGTAGTTTCACAGCGGTCAAACGGAAAAAACAACGTCACTTTCGGTTTTTCAGAGCCTTGAAGTCTGAATCAGTTCAGACTTTCACGAGCGCGAAGTTCGTACGAAAACGATGCGTAAAATGTTCCGATAAAACGCCAGCACTTAACCCCCGTAGTGACATATTCCCTATAATGCTGCACCACACACTCAGCATTCAGTTTCATCTGACACTGGAAATTCTGGTGTTATCCTAGATCGTACATTTTAATATGTCCAGTTATGATAATAGCATTTGTCGTTCAGCTTCACTTGCCCTTAGAAACATTGGTGGAGTAAGAAAGTATATTATTATTGTTGTTATTATTATTATTATTATTATAGCAGAATGCACGACTGTATGCTAAAAGCTAAACTAGCTACACAGGGTGCATAGCGTAACCTGTGAGCCTTGGAGTAAAAAAAAAATAGAATAATAATAATAATAATAATAATAATAATAATAATATTATTATTATTATTATTATTATTATTTACTACATCTTTTGTTCACTTTTTTCAGTATTTTTCGGGGTTTGGTCGATTTAAAAAGTCTTGTCCAATGAAATATAATAGGTTCAAAGAGTTTCAATCTTTGGTGGTCATTTTCCCATTCAAGTTTAGTCTCGCGATGACATTTAATCTTTACGCGGGTTGATTTTAAGTTTGGAATTCGGGTTGGTTTTCGATATACCAGGGATTTTGCTATATTGTACTTTGTTATATTGGCCATGGGGTTGTGTTCCATGCATTTTACTGTAACTTTGTCCGGGATGAAGAATACTGTTCATTATATTGGGGACTTCGTTATAAAGTGCCTGTTATATTGGAGCTCCACTCAGTAGGATGACTTATGTCCGTGACCTTCGGATTTCAAATATTGCAACTTTAACCCGGGTCACTCACGCTGTCCCCAGAGTTTTCCTTTTAAGATGTAATTCAGAAATTTGAACTTACCATAAACTGAACATCTTTATCGTCCCCTGTTGTTGCATTCCTGTAGAAATCCACGTAGGTTTTCCCACCATCTTCTCTAGCGCTTATCAGGTTATAGTCTTGCGATGAATCTTTTGGTGACGGGTTTGTTTTGTTGATGCTCCAATAATCCTGTCGTTCAAATGATGTTACAAGTAGGGAAGATACAAATTTATGCATCAGTCACTGAATTGCAGTCAGTTATCTGATAAGCGATCCAAAGCGGTTCCACTAAAACAGTGCAAAACGTTCGTCATTGCCTCTGTTCTTTCTCAAAGAGCGAGCGGGCTGGGTACGAGACCTTAAAGCGAAGGGCCTGCCGCCGACGCAAATTTCCCTTTCGTAAACGGTCGTTGCCATTTTGACGACACTTAGAAAATTTTTGAACTATTATTGAAAGTTTTTCTACTAAAAAGAAAGACATTCACAACCCAGATTCGAACCCGGTCCTTTCGTATGCTATTCTCTCTCCCTTACCACTACACCACCACGCCAATCCGCCACAATTCCGAAAAATTAAAGTATATATTATAATAAACTGTCTTTCATAACTGATACATCTATAATAGGTGACCCTAGCCCTTTCCAGAACTTTTAACGTAAATTCAACTTGGGCTTAAACTTTGTTCTTTCTAAGACTATTTAAAAATGTATTTGTTACCCTACTGTGACTTAATCCAGAGCATATATCACATCTACTATGACAAAAGGCTTGGTTACCAATGATGGCATCGACCGTGAAAAATGGCAACGACCGTTTACGAAAGGGAAATAGGCGCCGCCGACTGTGGGCTAGGTCAAGGAGACGGCTGACAATTATTTTTATACTGAAAAAGACTACGCCTTAGAGGTAATCAGCATTATTTAAAATTCCTTGAATTGGGGCATACACTTAACGCACGCGACTGACTAAGTAAACTGACTCATTAATGCCACAACGCGACTAAGCAGCGGGCTAGAAAATTTCTTATGCGTGTGAATTAAACGTGTTGTTAACGTTGAAATATGAATGCTTATGGTCAAACTCATAAGATTTCGTCCACAGACCGGCAGTAAAAGAACCTGTGCAGCATAGTTCACAGCATCACAAGAAAGAACTGCTCAAAAGCTTTCTATTAACTGACAGCCACACCAACTACAGTAATGATTTCCGCCATCCACAGACTCAAAAGTTAGATCAGCATTGTGCAGTTCAGTTGAATCAACGGTCGACAAAACAAGAGAAGAAAATAAATTGAGGCGAGCGGTAATGTTTCCAGCAACAAATATCGCTCTATGTAGGTGCTTTTCAAATGCAATTGAGTAGAATAGCAATAAGCCTAGCCCTTCAAAGTAGAGTTACTCCATTTAAATATCTTGAAACTCTTCATACCCTCCCTTTTACCCGATGGACTGACTAAGCCAGCTGCCCTATTGATGCCACAAAGTGACTAAGCAGAGGGCTAGTCCATCGCAGGTTGCCGCCAGCTATAAAGTATTGCTTTGTCTGCGGTAGCTTGATGCATGGTCTGAATGGAGGGAGCGAGGAGTGGTAGATTATGCGGGCGACACGAGATGGGGCTCGGGCTAGCGTAGCCAGGTCGCACCAGTTGCGAACTAGACCATTTCCCTCTTAATAAAACATTAACTATAAACACACACTTACATCAAGATATGGCATGTTGGACGCGACCCCACCAAGAGCTATATCGTAGTTCACCATGCCTCTACCACCAGGATTTGTGGTAAAGGCGACTGCACACCAGCCAGTGGTTTTGCAAGTCATGTTGAACATCAACTTGTTGTTGCTGTACGCCCATTTTAGCTCGAAATTGCCATTAGCGGATTTGACGCTGGCGTAATTCAATGCATCGGCTTCAAGAACAGCAAAAGGAAGCACGGCCAAGGCTAGTGTAAAGAAAGTGTAGGTTTGGCTCGCCATGGGTGTATCTTTGTGTCCAACCTCAGAACAACAGCACTGTGCTGACTCTGAACAACTGTGCAGTAGATGCAATGACGCAGGAGCGCTTAATAAATAATGGTATAAAAAAATCTGCATTTCAAAAGAACCTGCTTGGAAAGATATTGGCTTTCAGAAAAATCACCGCAGGCCTCAAGTTATTTTCTTCTCTTGTTTTGTCAAGCGTCAAATAAACTAAACCGCACAAGGTTGCTCTAACTTTTGAGTCAGTGGATAAAATGCTAAAGTGTGACCATTCAAGTGAAAGCTACTGAGGAGTACTTTACCGTAGCGATGTTCGTTTTTTGACATTTTGTACACTAAAATTCTTCTTTTTTTTTATTTTTAGCTGGCAACGCTTGAAGAGGGTTAAAACTTTCCTTTAAAGACTTGTGAATATTCTAGGTCGCTTGAGGTGAACACTCATTTATCAACTGTACATTGTCCAAAAGATATTGGCGTTCGGATGACAATATCCCTTGTGTTGGCCTCGATAAATGCAATGTCACTCTTCAGTAGTACCACGAGTGTTTTGTTTAGATATAAATTTTGTGTTAAAATATTATAAAACTCACCTTATCTTTTTTAATGAGCAATTTAAGTCATGCGATCTTTTTGTTTCCATAACTGTATACCAAACATTATGCTGCACATAATTTCGTTCCAATCGTTGGATATTTTAAATAAAGGTTAACTCAGGAAGGTTAAAAAAGAAACGCCAAAGAAGTAATAGTTTGAACTACAAAATAGTGCACCTGCATACAGGTAAGCCGATACAAGGAAAAGAGGTTTGGGAGAATTCGAAAGTTCATTTCAACACAGCTACAGGCGAGGGTTACATAACATTTAAATACTTTCCGAATACCAGTTATGATTTTAAGATAAAGCACAACACTTTTTAGTTTAAAAGCATACATGTTTCGGCATCCTTGATGCCATCCTCAGTTCAAGGAAAATGCTACAACAAAGCATGAGTGTTTGGGTGGAATCATTTGCCGCATACGCGTATGGCTGTCGCTTTGGCACGTGCGAATTTTCTATTGTTTTTTGGCTAAAAAAACAAAAGAAAATTCCCACGCGCTAAAGCGACAGCTATACGCGTATGCTGCAAATGATTCAACCCTTTGTATCAGTTATGTGAGCACAAAGCGGGACATTTTCTCTTTCATTCACAAAGCCTCATAATTTTTATGAAATAATATTAAACTTAATAAGTTTACATGAACTGATCTTAAGCTGTTACCCAACCAATAAGAACTCGCGTAATAATTATGCGATGTGTAGAACGGTTTTTATTTTAAAAGTGTCGTAAAACCAAAACCAAAATAATCACTGTAGCCAATCACAACAAACGAACACAACACAATGGAACAATCGGAACTCGAGGCAATTGCATGTCGTCAAGCGTCAAGCGCGGTGAAATGCGTGTGAGCACGTCACAGGTTGTTTCGGTTTTACTTCTGAATAAATGAGAAAGTGGCGCGAGTTTTTGTGACCAACCAAGGGGACTTGTAGTAAAACAAAACCATTGGAAACGGGAATAATTTTATACAATCAAGTGAAAATCGCTCTAATAAACTATGGATGAACAAGGAAAGCGATTTCTTGTAAAGCTTTAAACAGTTTACGAACGGCTAAAGTTTTTGAAGATGCTTAACTGTGCATGTAGATCGTGACTATAGCCAATTTCCGATTCCAAACCACTCCTCTCCTTACCACAGGAAACAAGCCTAAGCGACCACAATGTCTTTTTCATTTAAATTTTTAACCACCCTAATATTCATTCTGGAATTTTCCTTGAAATAGACTCCATCTTGAGGTTAAACATCATTAATCAACCTTGTCAAGCTTTCTTGTGGCATTTGATATTAGCGTTTGCTTCTTTTAGCTTCTATGAACCGCTTGAGGCACTTATAAATCCAGTTCACCTGAATAAATGTTATTGAACTCAGTCTTTTCTCAGGCGTATTAACTACATCCAAATATAACTACAAGGCAAATGAAACTTAAGTTGCTTCGTCTCCAGGGGAGGATGGGAAAAAACTCCTGGTCGGATAAAGGTGCAGCCTCGGGGGGAAGGGAAGTCTTGCGATGTAGTATACTGACTATAAACCTAGCATTTAGTAGCGATCAGGGGCAACAGTCGGCTATGACAGTCGACTAAACAACACGAGAAGTGTTGATCGCCTCAGGAGAGTATCTGTCTCGCAATGACAAACGTGCTACGAAATTAGCTTCCTACTCGTGCCAGTCTTTCATTTACTAAATATTAAATAGCTTGTACAAGAGGCTGTTTTGAAAAGAAAGACAGAAAGCTTAAGGAAGAGGTTTTATCAAGGTAGGCTTCTTTGAAAGAAACCAGGTGGTGAAAGGGTTTTTATGAAAGCAGGCTAAGATATAATTATTTCTTTTGACAGTCTCTTAAGTAGATCTGATCTTGGTCAGGAGCCCTCCCCCCCCCCCCCTAAAAAGAAGAAGATAGCAGTTGATTACCAGCTAACTATTATCTTCGACTTTAGAGTGGTACTACGATAAAAAAATTACGTTTATTTTTTCTCCCGGATTTCGAAACTTTGAGTTATTAAGTTTGCAGCACGGAAGTTTTGAGCTTTCAGACTCTCAAACTCGTGTTTTGCATAATTAATTAATAAGCTGTGTTCACACACTGCATTCTAAGGGGCTGTTTACATGGAGGGAGGAAGATCCTAGCACTAGGAAGATCCTAGAAGGCGAAACAAATTTTCGTTTGGTTTACATGCAAAAATTTCGGTCGGGGTGGTTGCTGGAAATCAAATAAAACTGCCGTTCGTTAGCAGCTGAACGCCCGGCTGCCGCCATAATTGTGTTTCTGTCCCTAGCACTAGGATCTTCCGAGCGAAGGCAGTTTACATGGTGCTAGGATCTTCCTAGCGCTAGGATCTTCCTATCTCTCAGCTAGGAAGATCCTATTGCTAGAAAGATCCTAGCACTAGGGCCAAGTACAACATTTTGCATGTAAACTGAATACAGAAAACTTATGGCGCTTGGATGATCTGCCTTCTAGGATCTTCCTAGCGCTAGGATCTTCCTCCCTCCATGTAAAAAGCCCCTAAAGCTCGTGAGTGAATGACGTCATTGTATCCTTTCTGGTGTAATAATGGCGGACCATTAAAACAGAAAATTGCAGTTTAAATAAATAGTCTTCTCAAAATCAAGGGTAAAAATTTCGCTTGGGGAGTGTTTAACTAGTTTCGAAACACAAGAAATTTTAAAATTGATTTTTGATTGTAGTACACTTTAAATCCAGTTTTGCTGCTTAGTCATGTCAATTTCAGTAAATTCTTTTTAACCCACTGTCACGTACCGATTAGCTAACTAACTAAACTAAACTAAACTAAACTAAACAATGTTCAATGAACAATGTTTAATGAACAACGTGCTCCTAACATTTTGAGTCAGTGGAAAACTTCAGAGCAGTTCTTACATTTATTATGTTGTCAGCTATGCTGAAAGCATTTAGTGGGACTATGCAAACAAAGGCTACTGGCGCGTACGTTCTTGCAGCTTTCGAGTCTTTGGAAGTCGAAACCTAAAGTGTGCCTATTCAAGTGAAAATAAAATGATCTATGCTTATCTTGCGGAGTTTTTTTTTTCCAAAATATTTTCAATAAAAAATTCGAGTTATTTTTACTTCTGAAGTTGTTTACCATCTAAAGGGTGAACTCATTCCTTTTTAACCGGCCGTCGCCATGATGGCGACCGCCGGTTTATAAAATAGACACGGTTTTTGGTGAAAGCAAGTTGGTTTAACATACGAAGAAAGTGCTGTAAAGCTTGTGGTACGGGTACTCAAGAGCGGTACTGTCTAATATAAGACGCATGCGCATGTTAGTCTTCTGAATGTTACCTTCCTATGTTTTTGTCTTTTAATTTACAGTATTTAAGATATGAACGGCGAAGGGTTGTTTAAGTTTGGGGTTTTTTGTACAGTACAGCCCAAAAATAATGCACGCGCAAGAACTTCTTTTTGCGTCCGCAAGCCGAGAACTTCTTGCGGCTACTTGCAGGATGCCTGCGCCTGAATACTGCAAGCCGCAAGAACGTCTTTGCGTTTAGAAGTTAAAACCACAAGAACTTCTTTGTGGTAAGATATCTGGACCGCAAGTAAGCGCAAGAACGTCTTTGCGCTAACATCTTAAAAACCCGGAACCCGGAGAAGGTAAAAAAGAGACCACTTTGTAGCGCAAGGCACGTTCGAAATTGGCTGCCTTTGTAATTTGCAATCAGTTGTTTATTTGGTCCCTTGTAAGTTTTTTCTTCGGTTTAGAATTTTTTATCCGATAAAGAGTTCACTAGGTTCTGAATTTGACACTGGTCGCCTTCTATGTTACTTTTTAACGGCTAGGGAGAAACGAGACTCAAACGAAGCACGCGTATGTTATTGTTTATGTGTCCCGGAGTCCCAGACATGCGGTACGCTTAGCGGCGCGAAAGATTTCGCTCGATTTATTTCACTTAAATGAGGAACAATGGCAAAGCACAGTCCATCAGTCACATTATTAAAGAACCGACATTCACCTGTTCAGTGTTGCTGTACTTCCACCAGCACATTAAACTCGGACAAATACTTTTAATTAGTTGCACTCACACATGTGAGAAATGAACATGGTCACTCAGATGAGAAGAAATAATACCCGAAGTCTTAATTGGAAAAACACATTATGTTTGTAAAAATAGTTCCACTCATTACGCTGAAGTCGATATCACATTTTAAATCTTCGAAGTAAACCAAAAAAGTCTGAAGGAAACTAAAACTCCGCGATCTGAAAGAAATTCGGCACGTCAATTCTAACCTGAATAAACACAAATCTGCCGTATGCAAATTTGGTATGATTTGCTTGAATGACATTTTGTAACGCAATGTATGAACAGTTCTCTAAGCCGTCAAGACAGCAAGCCCCGGGCAGCAAGCTGTGTCGAAAGGCGAATGTGTAGTTGAAATCATATGTCTATGCTATTTCTTCGAGTATCCCCTTTTTGCTGGGAAATTAAACTGGTAAAGATGCAGGGATTCTTGATGACTTCACCCACGAGATGGCATGACCTCCTGCATGTGTAAGTCTTGTCTTGTCTTGCCTGTCAAAGAAGAGTTCGCGCAGTTTGCCACAATTATAGCTTTTGGACCTTTTTGTTTCTATTTCTTGGATGGAATAAAAAACTGAATTGAGTCAGTTCTGAGTTGAACCCGTATCACTGTATCTGAGACACGCTTAAAAAAATTGTTCATGTTTTGTCATGTGCCGGAGATCATATTTTATAATACCGGGTGTTTATCTTGCAGTCGGAAAGCTGGCGGATATTCCATTTCGTGATGTGAATTTTCTTCAATACTTCGGTTGTTCGAACATTTGCTTCCTTGAGTTTTTGATTAGCCTTGTGAACTTTCGCTTGACTTGGCGAATTGTCGCGCCAACACGCCAACACGGCGAAAAATCGCTCGAAAGCTCGGTGATATTTCAAAGAGAATAGAGCGCGAGATTCGCTCTCATTACTTTTGCAATACCTCACACTAACACGAGCACTACAAGTTTCTTCGGCTGGACCCTCAGTACTTCTTGCGCCTTCTTGCGGCTTGCGGTAACATTAGTAACTTCTTGCGGCTAGATTTTCAACTTCTTGCGTTTCGAATGTTCTTGCGGGTAAACTGCAAAAACCTAGCACTTTCACTTCTTGCGCGGGCTTGCGTGTTCTTGCGGCGCAAGAACTTCTTGCGCCACTTCTTGCGCGTGCATTATTTTTGATAGGATTGAATGCGAAAATAGGATTGAATGCGAAATTGGCTGTGTTGTCTGATCTAGTTAGTGGTTATGGTGAAAATTTTTTTAGCGCAGGAGTTTTTTTTATTGGGATTGACATTTCGAGGGGTGTAAAAATGTGGGAGTCAGAAGGATTTGTGAATGTCAGGAGCATATCACGCTTCTGTGAATGTCATTTGCTTTGAAAGTTGCGTTTTGCGTGAGAGGCAGTTTCCCTTGGCGTTTTATGGGGGGGGGGGGGGGGGGGTGGTTTGCGAAGTGGATTGTAAGGTTTCTGATTGGCTAACTTGTATTTCGCAGCGGACAAAAAGGACAGTTGCGTTTTGCCGGCGTGGGCTAGGAAGAGAAGGAATTGGTACTAGTATGATGATGCAATATTAGTTGATTGCATCATCAGTACATGATAGTTCTTGTGAACGGAGAGAAATGAGTGTTTATTTCAGGCGAGAAGTTGATACGAAGGAATCGTCATTAATAAGGAGATTAATTAATAAGGCAGGTGTTACGAGTCTTTTTGCATTGAAAGAACGAAAATATCTGAATATTGTCGACGGATTTGTGTGGTTTGCGTGTGGTGTTCGCTAAAGGCTACGAGCAGTCTCACTTTCCGTTCAGAGATAGATAGTGAAGGAAAAGAAAAACAGGCGAGTGAGCGCGAAATCGATTGCGGCTCGACAGACGCGTTAGCTTTCAAAGAGGTGGGCGACTTTCGTCCCCGCTCGCTTGTTTACTTTTGCAAGGGGATTAAAGGGTTAGCAAACTGGATTTAAACATCACGTCATGAGATATGCCTTGACGTGCCCCATACTCTGACGATCTGCTCGAGCTCGTGTTTATCGAGCGTTATATTCTGATTCTACTGCTATGTTCACTGTTTGTATTTAAGGTCTAGGCACAACAGTAAATACTTCGTCGTCCCTGTGTGAGCATTCTCAGTTGTGGACGAATTCATATCGACATTCAACGTTTGAGTGATTTTGCGTTTTTCAGCACAAATAAACCGATAAGAAAGATAAGCTGAGTCATCAGAGTTTAAACATTACGTCATCCAGTACCGCTATAGTCAAAATATTGTGTCACACAATCACACAATCGTCACACCGGTTCGTAAAAAAAGAGGATCGCGCTAACATTTGTGAAACCTAGGGGTGGGGAGGGTCAGAAGGGCCGGTTAAAATGCCCAATGGGCTTTCTTGTTATACTCAGGCTGGTGAATATTTTTGGTCGCCTGACATAATTAGCGTTAAGTTGATTGTTTCCCTGTATTGACCTTCTCTCAAAGTTGAATTTGTTTGTTGTGCGTATTACCAACTCTGCGCTCAATAAAACATTCTTGTTTCAAAAAGTAGAAGTCATGTGTATTTTCTGCGACAAGAAAATTTGTTGCGGTAGAAGGGGGTAACACGCGCAACAAACAATCTCAAACTGGTTGCGCGACAAAAGTTGCACGGAAAATGTTGCCCGTATTTATACTTGGTTAAGAGATGTGAATAATAGTTCGCAGGGTAGGCTAGATGAGCGCCGAACTTGCGTGGCGTTAAATAAGATCTGATACATATACTTTACACCGTAGAAGCTAGTAGCGTGGTTGATGAAAGGGGGAGCCGTAAAAAGTTTGAAACTGACGACGAATGTTAACGTGGTTTGCTTTGTCCATTACCGTCTAGTCTAGTACGCACTTGTAACACCAAATTCTCTAGCCCAAATGACTCGAAATTCTCGCCGAACTCGATAACTCGATGTCTTTAACAACAGGCCGCTCAAACAACTAATTCTCAAAGCATTACATTACATTTTTGTACTGACATGATCGTTTTGGAAATCGTGACACAATTTCCTTTCTTGCAAGTCCTCGTGACACGACAAAGGCATTGCATGACTCGGCCCAGGTTCACGCCCAGTGGACCCCGTCCTTTTCTGCACGGGTTGATTTCAAGATGGCGGCTGCCTCGAGTGACTTGTTCTATGGTGGAATTGAGGGGTAAGATAAGATTCGTGGCTAATATTTAGGTTTAAGAACCAAAAGAAAGTGAATTAAGTTTGGAGGGATTTCATAATACTTGGTCACTTATTTACGTTCCTCTGAAGGCTTAGACATGTAGAACGAGGCAAATGAAACTAAGGTCTGATAAGGAAGCAGGTATCCTGAAATGTAGCGTAGCCTAAGTTTTAACATGAATGAAGTACTGAATTACTGTAGTGTTAATTATTAGTAGTGTTAATTATTGTGTGAGTTTTATCTGTCCCTCAATGCGTACATAGGCTTACATTACACTCTAAAACCAGATTTCTCAATTTAAGACGAAAAAGTTCCTGTTTTTTTTCCCGGTAGTAAGGGCCCAAGTCATCTTATTTTAAAGTTCTCAATTTAAGAAAATTATCTTAATACAAGAATAATTTCTCAAATTAAGAATCCGCAAAAAATAAGAAAATACCTAGAACTTTTCTTGTTTTAAAACTCAGCGAAAAAGTCTCTTTTACTTGATTTCAGGCCAAATATGTTCTCAATTCAAGAAATCATTGTCCGCTGCGATCGTGCGCTACTAGTTCTTTGATGTAAACGACGATAGACATGGAAATATAACGCTTACTTTTACTTGTTTGGCCTACTATTTTGTATTGATTCAACTGTAAATAAAGATGCTTAAGTTCAATAATGATTTCACATTTAATAACTCAAAGAAAAAATAATAAAACTTGGTCAAAATACAAAAGAAAAAAGATAAAGAAGTCGTCCCGAGGTGAGTCGAACCCGGAACTCTAGGTTGTAAGTCGCCCGCGTTAACCACTGGACAAACATGCACTCGCATGCCATGAGTGGTAAAAAATTAATACAAAAACGAACTAATGCCGCGAACAACTTGCGAATAACTTCTATTTGTTCATGTGCAATCGCATGAGGCTAGCTGCCTCCACAAAAACAAAAAAATTCTCGCTGTCTTCTCACAGTGGACTTTTGTTTGTGGGCATTGTAACCTTTCTTGGTATGGAGGTAGTTAAGATTGTCTTCATGCTGTTCGTGTTGTGAAAGCCGGCACGTTCTTATTTTTAGACGACAATAATTAAGACACGATCATACTAATTCTTATAATAAGAATTTTTCTTCTTTTTGTGCCTTAGTTTTAAGATCAAATTTATTCTTAAAATGAAGTTTAAAGTCAAGAGCACATTTCTTAAATTTGTGTCCTAGTTTTGAGTAAAAAAAATTTCTTAAATTGATGTTTAAAATCAAGATCACATGTCTTAATTTGAGAATGTAAGAACTAAAAACAAGAATGGTTGAAAAATCCTAGTTTTGGAGTGCTAATCGACATTATGCATACACTTTCTGTCTCAAGGTCTATTCATGATCGCTCTGTGTTTATGAGAAATAGCATGTCAGTTGAATGCATAAAGCTGTGCAGGAGTTTAACCAAGACAAGTCCAGTTGGTTTATAGTATGCCTTCTCCAATCCAATGCACACATTATCTCCTCAAGCTAAGGAAGAGGGTGGTGGGGGGGGGGGAGATATTTCTCAAACAAAGTACAAGTTTGCATGGCCTGCATCTGTTGTATTACAGTCTGTGGCATATCAACTTCCTCCTCTGCGTCCAAGTAAAAGTTTGTGTAAAATGGCAACCTTGGTGTCTGGTGTTTGATCTAAATCCGCTTTTACTAATACATGCTATGCTTTTTTATAACTAAATATACATTTTTATTGTAGTGGTGGAACAGGATCGATGGCCATTATATTGTCAAATGATGGAAAAATTGTGGGGCGCAGTACAGGACAAGGCACAAATCACTGGGTGTGTATGTCGATTACTGTTATTTTGGACAACCACGTAGCATTAAATATGACTTAAAATAAAAAAAAAATTATCGCATTTTTAATATTTCCTCTGTTGAAAATTTTTTCCAGAAAAATTAATATGTACAATTATGATAATAGTTACTTCAACTTTGTGATCAATTTGATCTCACAGCTGATTGGCTTAGAAGAGTGTCTGCGAAGAGTGAATGAGATGGTGGAGGAAGCTAAAAAGGCCGCTGGAATTGACATCAACAAACCGTTAGCTTCTCTGGTAAGCTTGGTGTAGTGTTTTCAAGAACTGCCATTATTTTACTAATAATTTTTGTATTTTAGTTCCACCTCTTCTCTGCTCCATTAAACCCCTCTTAAAAAGCCTTGGAAAGAAATAACCCTGAGTTTGATGCCTTGAAGGCAATTTTTGATGGAATTTTTGTGGTGATATCGAGTGTGATTTGAAATTGCCTGTGTAAACTGCCAGTGATTTTTGCTGTGAATTTTACAGCAATTCCTCAGTGATTTGAGTATGAGTTTGTTGCCTAGAGCTAATATGTGACATGAGCAAAACCCTTGAGGCAGCCTTTATGCAAATGTTACATGTGCTCTGCTCTGATTGTAACAAAAATTTTCATTGTTAAATTCTCAGGGGCTGTCTCTAAGTGGCTTGGAGAAAGAAGAGATTCAAAAACAAGCGGTGTCTCTTATGATGTCAAAATACCCAAACTGTAGTAACAAGTATCACATGTGTTGTGACACTGTTGGTGCAATTGCTACTTCGTCTGATAAAGGTACCCTTAAAACCCTTTGTTTAGTGGTGAGCATTGTATTAGTTTACCACTCCAGCATAGATCTAGACTAGTTTTCACCTTGTTGTGGCAAACAGTCCCCCACAGTCATCACAGGTATAGGGCCCATTATTAGAACCAAGTTCAGGCAAGATTTAAAAAGCAAAAGCTGTCTGTTAACCAGTTTTATACAGACCTTAGTCCTGGAAGACTTCAAATAGTGTTAACAGTGGAAGGGTCAATGGTTGTGCTTTTTAGTTATCATTTGTGGTTTGGTACCAGTTAAGTGTTAAGATCTAAAATGACCATTACTAGAATTATCTCCTAGTCATGGGTGAAAGTGAATTCAAGCCATGCCCACAGTGTTTCTGGTTCCATTTCGGGGCTTCTTTCATAATGTTAGATGAGCACTTCTTCACTAATATGGGAGTCATCTCCGGGGCCTCTTGTTGTTTCCCTAAGTGTGTGCTCACCTTCCCCACCCTTCCCTCTGTGCCCAGGAAGGAGAAGATGTTGGTTCTTTTGGCAGTTTCCCTTAGCCCAGGTTTAACGACTGCTAGTATTGTATTTATTACTACCAATGAAATACATGACAGTTACAAAGTAACTCTTTTGATCACATTTCTTTAGGTGGCATAGTTTTAATATCAGGGACTGGTTCCAATTGTCAGATGTTAACTCCAAGTGGCAAAACATTCAACTGTGGTGGGTGGGGTCATTTGATGGGCGATGAAGGATCAGGTTAGTTTAGTTAGTCTTATCTTGTTCCACTAAAAAGAACATGCTTCCAGTTGAATGATCGCACTTCAAGGTTTTATTTGCAGGCTGACACATGGTATGAATTCAAAATTCAAAACTTAATCCAAATTTTAGGCTTATCCTGTTAGGTTAAAGGCTGCTTTTAAACAACTGGGCCTTGCTCAGTAGCTTTTGTTTGAATGGAAACACTAAAAGATTGCATCCATAGACCCAAAAGTTAGTACTACCTTGAACAGTGTAATAAACAGCACCACAGAAAAGTACTAGAATCACCTTGTACAGCATAATGAAGAGAACCACAGAAAAGTACTAGAATCACCTTGTACAGCATAATGAAGAGAACCACAGAAAAGTACTGTTTAGCATCTTTCCATTGAGTGATTGTGTGGTTCCAGAAAATATCCATACCCTCCCCAAGGTGGGTCATTGGAATTCCGAGGAGGAGGGGGGGGGGGGGAGTGTTTAACACCAAATATTTTAAAGGAATGTATGAAGCTAAACTGGAATTTCCAAAGGGGTGTGGGGGTTCAAATCAGAAAACCCTCTGTGGGGGGAGTATGGATATTTTCTGGAAAAACACATTACACTTTAAGATTTCATCCACAGACTTACAAGTTACATCTACGTTGTACAGCATAATAAACAGTGCTACAAAAATGTATATGTAATGCTCAGTCACACTTCAGGATTTTATCCACAGACTCAAAAGTCAGAACAACCTTTGTAACTATACAACATAATAAACAACATCTTGTGATTTCTTAGGATGACTCCTGGAGAGAAAGAAACCTACCTGAAGTACTGTAGTAATGACATGAAAAAAAAAAAAAAGAACAACTGATGCTGGTTGATTTCGTGATTCAGCACTTAATTTGTTTTGTTCTTTTTCAGCATGGTGGATATCACATAAAGCCATCAAGACAGTTTTTGATTCCGAGGATGGATTAGTTCCTTCACAATATGACATAACTTACGTGAAGAAAGCAGTTTTTGACCACTTCAAGGTAGTGGAATTTACAGCATTTCAGTGTATAAGCTATATAGGTGTGAGCTGCAGAATAGGGTATGGTTTTTGAGGTTCTTAGTCCTTAAATTAGGTATCCATTTTGCCCCTTTTTGGAACTGTAATCCTGGTGTGATCCTTAGATAGGGTTCCTTTTTGTTCTGTATTAACTAAAATTGCAGCACACATATGTAAATCTATATTCTTTTAATCTTTAATTACAGTTATTTAATAATTACAATAATTGCCAATAATTCCCTGAAATAGGGTGTCATTTTTCGGGTTTGGTCCTTTTCAAACAAGGTATCACTTTTTTTTATTTTCTGTCCTAAGTAGGGCCAGGGTTTAAATAGGGTCAGCATTATAAGACAGGGTTATAAAAACCTTTGTGGCAAACACCTCTCCTAACTTGATGGGAGTACCCCCCCCCCCTCTTGGTTACTCTGGGCTGGGGTGGGGGAGGGGAGTTGCTGCTGGTACATTTAAATCTGTTGTCTGTGATGAGTCTCAGGTTCAGGGAACTGAGAGAATAGGTTGATCCTTACAAAGCTTTAATAAGCAAAATGTTTTATTTATTTATTTATTTATTTATTTACAGATAGACAATTTATTTGGCATGTTGGATCATTTGTATGCAAAATTTGACAAAGCTCATTTTGCAGGATTGTGTAAAGCCATAGCTGATGGTATGTTAATTAACAATTTCCATATGATTATAGAAATAGTGCTCTTCAAGTTAGAGTGTGGGAGGCATGGTGATGAAGTTGTTAGCAAGTTAGACTGTCAATCAGATTTCAGTCGGGAGATCAGATTAGAGTGCCTGCGATTAGAGATCAGATTCCTGTGGTTCAAGGCCTGGGGATGGATTCACGAAGCCCTTGTAAGCTAAGATGTATCCTAAGTATTGTTTCTTAACAATAGCCTTTTGCTGGAATAACAATAAGCTACTGTCCAAAGTAAACACTTAGGATGCATCTTAATTTAGGAGGGCTTCGTCAATCTAGCCTCTGGTCTCTATTTTCTTAGGCATGGATTTTTCCCACATTGTTTTTGCTGACCCAGGGTCCAGTTGTTCAAAGCATGGTTAAGCTAACCTTGGATCAGCGTCAATTTTAAATTCACTTTTTATAGCGTGATGACATGGAGACTAGTAAATATTATTTTCTCTTTGCAATATGACTTTGGCTGCTTTCAAATTTAAAATTAGCAGTGGAAATGCTATTAAAGAGGTCAATCAGTAACCTTGGTCAACATTTAACCCAAGGTTAGTATTAACTGGCTTTCATACAATTGGGCCCAGGTGTATAAATTGTTACAAGTGAACTGTGAGGAAATCCTTGACAAACAAAAATGCGGGGGGAGGGGAGAGTTGGTAACCCTGTGATGCACTAGCATCCCATCCAGGGGGAAGTAGTGATCTTCATGCTACAGAAACCGGAGTTAAGCATCAGTCTTGGTAAACCATCTGGCGCGACACGGCCATCTGACTTAACCATTATTAAGGACGGTGCCTCCTAATACAGATGGATTTTTGCAAAGGTTAAGACTATGGGGAAAAAGTTGATCTTAGCAAGAGTCATTGGAATCCAAAACGAAAAATGTGGGTAACCAGGCATTTTTCAGAGACAAAGAAGCAACCATGATTCCATAAAAGCACTGAAATACAAAGAATGTAATGCAATTTCTTTCCAAATGAGAAATGCGTGGTTACCCCCAATTTTCTTTTTGGATTCTGATAGCCTTTGCTAAGACCTACTTTTTTCACGTAGTCATAAACTGCGCAAAAATATTGTTGTATTATTGGACAAATTCCTTAACTCTTTTCCGTCAAGAGTTGTATTTTCCCGACGTTGAAGTCGGGAACCATTGAGCCACTTGTGACGTCATCATTTTTGATGTCACCAGATTGTTTTGATAAGCAGCTAGCACAGCAAGGACAGATCCATCCATACGTGTGTCCATTTTGAATATCGACCAAATTCTGGCAGAGCTATACCAGAAAAATGTGTCCAATTTTGGCTGCAAAGTTGGTGGTAAAATAGGCCAAGTCACCTAGTTGATCAATGTTCCATTTCCAGGTTTTTAGAAGGACTGAGGCCAAAACTTTTCCAGTGGATAGAAAGGTGATAAAGGGTAGAAGATAAGGAGAAAAGAAAGGGAGAGAAAAAGGAAAGCAAAAGAAGCGAGAAAAAATTAGAAATGAATCAGCAAAAAAAAAAAAAAAAAGCCACATTTTGGCTTATGCGCATGCGTGAAACCAAAATAATGTGCAATTTTCAACAGAAGCTGGCTCAAAATTGAGCTAAAATGTAAGAAAACGCTTTTGTAGCAAAGTTTAGTGGCATTTGGCACCATAACACTTCAAAAACCGCTTTAGCGGTAAAACGCTGACGGTAAAGGGTTAAGAAACTTGAATATCCCGGGATGCGCAGAACGTATGCGCAGTAACAAAAGGAGGCACCGTCCTGAAGGGGCATTCAACGAGAAAATTTTTAGCGAAATGCTTGAAATATTTTCTACTTCCGTAGATTGTTTCAGAACTTTTAAAAGGCATAATTGTGTAAGCTAACACAGGTTGATCTGTTAGCTGAAACTCTAGGGCGCAGAAAATTTTAGGAAACAGAATACTATCTGCCGAATTTTCGAGCTGCTACAGCTCTCCGCAAATGCTAGCTTGCCTTAGTTTACACTCTAAACCACATATCTGTCTCTCCGAAAACAATAGGAATTAATAAGTCCTTTTGTTACGAAAGTCTGAGGTGATTTTTCGCCGAAGAATTCTCTAGTTTTAACTGCAATTAAATCGGAATATCTCAGGCAATTTAGGCCCACCGAGCAGACATTCGCCGAAACGAACCGTTGCATGCCCTTGATTATCGATGACGTTGGCTAATACTACAGTCATTAACTCTACGTTGATATTATGGCAAGGAAGTAATTTTCTTTCTGTGTATTTATTTAATTTTCACAAAAAATAAGAGAAACAAAACTATGCAAAATGGAAAGCATCAGTGTAAGCTATGTGAATTGATTACGTACCATTCTGTAAAATTAGTGTGATGAATTCATTGCTTGTCTTTGTATTTCAGGAGCAGCAGAGGCCAAGGATCCTTTATGCCAGCATCTATTTTTCCAGGCTGGCGAAGTTTTAGGAACTCATGTTAGGGCTGTTATTCAGCACATGGACAAAGTACGTTCTTATCATTGAAATGGTACTCATATCTTAAGGCCACAAAGGATGCGTAAGCCTTTACCGTGTGCAGTTTAATTTTATCAACTATCATAAATTGCTACATCTTGAGGCATAACAAGGATTATTGTATTGTATCACAAAGGGAAAAAACAACCTTTCGTAACGAAGACTGAAGTCTTCAGTTTTTAACATAGAGAATTTTACTTTATTAGAACTTATTAACTACAACATATCTTGAAATCACAAAATCGTGAATATAATTCATGGTAGGGTCACCAAGCATATAGTCTTGTGTATAGTCTCATTACCATGGAGGGTGGATATCTTTGGTTAATGGTAACCCTAACATGAATTACATGCCTCAAAACGTCTTCGGTTGTGGCACAAAAGAGGTCGTTACTGCCCTTTGAGTACTTACTACAATAAAGTATTCTTGTACTCTTGTTTGGCTACCTTGGCAGCTTAAAAGAAGTTTCAGTTTGTGAATTTCTAGTACACGTTCACTATTTACCAATATTTCTGTTGAGTTTTAACTGAATTGCCTCATCAATTTATTCACAGGCATGTTTACTTTGCGGTCTTAACGGCAAATAATTTCAGTGATGACGTTTTCTTTTTACAGGAATGCCAAGATGCGCTGTTAAATGGCCCAAAGGGACTGAAGATCGCTTGCGTTGGTGCTGTGTGGAAAAGCTGGGAACTTCTTAGAGATGGTAAGATCCCAGGGAAGAGGGGTACTCCGAATTTCAAGTGACGGGGAGGTGCAAAATCCAGAGTACCCCCCTGGGGGTAAGATAACTACTCCAGACTGAGAACAGATTCTCTGCTGATCACTTCACAGCGGTCAAAACCAGGACGCGTGCGCAGTTCCCACCATAATTTTACAAAAGAAAAATAATACAGGCAAATGTCGAAAGTTTTACTTTAACCGTAAAACAACGCCACTTCTAAAAACTTAAGGTTTTTACTTTGAGCATGTGTTCAGAATGAAGTAACTGGCATCCACAATTTTAATGGCGTGAAATTTTGTTTACCGGGACATTTTATGCATCGTTTTCTTACGAATTTCGCGCTCGTAAAAGTCTGAACTGATTCTTTCAAGGCTCTGAAAAACCGGAAGTGACGTTTTTCGCGTTTGACCGATGTGAAGCTGATCACTCTTTATTTCTTCACAGGATTTTTACAAGGCATAAAATGTTCTCCTGGCAATGCCGCTGTCCAAGTGAAACGCTTCTCGCTTGTGAAGTTGCATGAGAGTTCTGCTGTTGGTGCAGCTGCTCTAGGAGCCAAAACTGCTGACCATCCACTTCCCATAGATTACGACTCCATGGTGGACGAATTTTTTAGTCATGTTTTCGAATAAGGAAAATACATGTATCTTGAAATTCTTGAATTTAGGGTAGTGACTTATGGTCATGTGATAGATGGTTATTTTAGCTAAGCTACAATAGTTTACAACTTGAAGTGCAGAGGTGTAGCTACTTTCAAATAAACTCAAATAGAAATTGTCTATACAATCAGATTGCGGCCTTGGGCCGATCCCCATTAAAGCATACAAATAACTTAAGTGCTAGTCACAATTCTGTGTTTCATTCTGTTACTGTCCCAGGTTTCAGTGAAGCCAAAATTTTAAAATTTTTCTTTCTTGAAGGAAATCACGAAATTCGAAACGCAACAAAAAGATAAAACCTTTGAGGTCGTTTTTATTAAGTATTTATGATAAATACGACTTCGCACAACACATACGTTTATTGCGCGGAAAATTCGTTACTGAGTTGAGAAAACATGAAATTTTATATACACAAAAAGGAAAATTTTAACTTAAATTTATAAAGACATAGCATGTTATAGTCTACTCCCAGACGTGTAGTGGAAACTACAAATGGCGACAGAACTAGTTTATGCAATAAACGTACACTGTATTTTGCCAAACTCATTGTGCCGTCTTCTCTTGTTTAATTCATAAATTATGTTTAGATGATATAGGCAGACCCCGCCTAATGATGACCGTAATGCTAGAGATACCTCGACATTTTGCGCATTGACTAGTCCGGCTTGCCCAAAAAAAAAAATTAATAATAATAACAATAATAATAATAATAAAATTAAAAAATTAAACGTTATGAGATATGAGGTACTCCCCTGCATCTTACAAGAGATTATAATTGACGTAATCCCTTGTTTCTTATTGGCTGTAGAGGGAGGGGGGGGGGGGGGGGCGACAGAGACAAAGAAGGACGGACAATGCGGGAAAATTTCCAGTTAATCCCCCCACCCCTCCCCCACTACAGAGGTGGTATTTGACTTGCATTGCACTCTCTGTGATGATTACTCTCTCGGCGAAAAACACGTTAAACTGAAGGAGATAGTAACTGCTAATGCTAACTATTGAAAAAGGTTTGCAAAATTTTGGCAGAAATATTACAAAGGTAAAAGAGGAGACAGCCTGAAGCCTTCGAGTGACTTAAAACCGCCAGCGATGATCTGTTTTTTGGCGTATCCTAGAGGTTTAAAAAAGGTAGAACTTTTATTCTTGGTATACCCAAGGGCATTGCGGAAAAGGGTTTGAACTTCGGGGCGGGGCCTTCTTGTAAATAGCTTTCTTGAGCACCTCCTTCTGCGGATACCACAGCCGATCTAGCCTGCGTAGCAAGCGAATTTTTCGCTTCTTGGCCGGGCGAAAATTGGGGCTCCAATGATAAATTTATTATTTAAGCATTTCACAACTGAGAAATATCGAAACGTCGACTTGCGCTAATACTGATATTTCTTTTGAAAATTGGGGCGAGCGCAAAAAAGTGCGAGAAGGGGGAGGAGAAGGGTTTCCTTTTCTCCCCTCCCCCCTCCTTCCATTTGTTGCGCTCGTCACACTTTTCGCGCCACCAAAAACGGGCGGACTCACTGTTCTTTATAGTCCTTACATAAGCAGTACTTTCTTAAATGAGGGCTTCTGTCCAGTATACACCTCGGTTGCTCTCCGTACAGATTGATCCTGCTTATTTCACCAGTGACCCGGTATTGATCACCATCAAAACTCACTGAAGCTTCAAATAGTTCTTTTCCTGGCATTGTCTGGAGCTGCACTTGGTATAAACATTTATCAAGTTTCGCCTTTTCTCTCGAAAACATCGGCTTCCTTCCGTGTATGTCAGATGAACCAAGGTACTGCGCCAGTTTCATGTTTGGTATTTTTTGATGAGCTGCTAAAATTTGGTGTTGATGTAAGCGTAAGCAAAGGTCTAAACCCAGAGGGTCAGACGCTGTTAAGTTGTTCACGTGATCAACAACAGCTTGGGCTGCTCTTCGCGCATGATCTGCACGTTTGTCAATTTCTTTCCACTGTACGCATGGACAGTAATGTTCAGCTACCCCCGTGCTTTCGCAATCACGTGATCTACTAATGTTACCCAAAAGACTCCCTCCTCTTGTTAATTTAGCGGGAGTCTGGGGATAGCTTAATATGTGTTTGAATGTGGCATATAAATCAAATGGCGACGTCACGATGTTGCTGTTTTCTTTTAAATTATGTATCAAGCCGGGATGTTGCTGTGCAAACCATTTTGGAAATGTTAAAGACATCAATGGAAGTCGTTCTTCTAGCTTTCCTTGTAACGTTGCCCTTGCGTCACCGATTCTAACCCCGTGATCAGACATAACTATCAGTAAGGTGTCGTTTAAAGCGTTTCCTTCCCATAGATCTTTTAACAGCGCGGCAAAATCATCTGCACAAAGATAAATATTGGCTAAATTGTTATGGGAAATATCAGTCATGAAAAACAAGCCAAATTTAGGCTGTTGTCGATAAGCTTCAAGAAAGGACTTGATGTAATCAAAGTGAATCTGGTGCTGAGGTTTGCTGTTTACACAATGTGGAGAAGTTATACGAGCAGCAGTCCAAAAATACCGAGAGAAATGATCTGTGGGAGGCTCTGTGAAGCCGTGTAGTCTATAATTGAATGCTGCGTACGCAGGACAATCTTCACTGAACAGTGTTGCATAACCTCGGGTCTGGAAGTCTTTGAATATATGCGGCCATTTGTCGAGGGGCTCTGCGCCTGGAAATCCTCGGCGAGCCTCGGGAAGCTCTGATTCAAATTTGCCTACAGGAGAGGAGATAGAAAGGAATTAGTGGGGTATAAGCCATCATTATCTTCAGTATGTGAGGTCTGTTTTCCCTTACTTTACTCCTACCAGCATCATCTTTATCTTATTCTTTTTTTGTTGCGTTCAACGTTAGATGAAAATTCCAAAATGACTTCGAAGCTTCCTGGGCTAAAAATTTGTACTTGTTCTCTTTTCTTTGCATTCGAATCTTTTATAACAGCTAAGAGACAAAGGCATCTTGACGATATTTACAATTTACGGCCGAAGCTGACTAGGATTCTCCGTCCCCTTCCCGTTTTTACAGTCCCTTTCTCACGTAGGAACTGAACGTACGACACGTGCGCAGTTCCCACCAGAATTTTACAAAGGAACAAAAAGACAAATGTGGAAAGTTTGACTTAAACCGCAAAACTTAACGCCGTTTCTGAAAACCTAAGCTTTGTTACGTTGAGTATGTGTTCAAAATGAAGTAACTGTCGTACACAAGTTTTATCAGCGCGAAAATTAGGGTTTGTCGGAACATGTTAATATGCATCGTTTTCATACGAACTTTACGCTCTTAAAGTGCACCTAACCCCCAAATATCATTTGGAGCATTTCGCCTCAAAAAGTTTTTGATTTGGATTAATCCCTGATTTTCTGTGTGCGGTTGAAGTACGGAAAATCGGGCGAAAATAGACACCATTTTGGTTCAGGGTCGAGCAGTGAAGAACCCGCAGTCTCGCGCTATCTCTATCGGAGTTATATTTCTCTTGAGCTCTCGAAGATGTACAGAAAACTGTCGAACGTTCGTATTGCTCCGAGACATAGTAACCAAAGAAACGAATCACAAGACGTATTACTACAAAAATACAGCATTGTTTGACGACGAGCGACCAGAGGCGAAGAGACGAAATGAGTGGATTTTGTAAAGCAATAGCAAGCAAAGCGGCAGCCTTCCAAGCACTCGATACTATGTTCGATGCATTTTAAACAAAGATTTGCTGTCGCAGAAGAAAGTATGAATGAATGAACAACTTTAGTATCCGATCAAACGATAGCTTTTTGTGCATTTCCAATGATTCAACGGCCGATTAACCACGCGTAATTTTCTGCGTACCGCGATACGCGGTACGCAGAAAATTCTTACCTGTGCGAATTATTCAAGTTGGCTACACGGCAAGCGCTAACGATAATTACATGTAAGCGGTGCCCTAAACAGCGAAGGGGTTAAAATTAAAGACCGTATTTATAGAAAGTCCTCCTTCAGCACAACCGAGCGCGCTTTCTCCACAATAACAAGCCATTGCCATTATTCCTTATTCTAGTCTATGAACATGCCTCGCTATGAGAATTTTATCTTTAGTCATATTAAATCACTCGAGCATAACAAAACATCACTGTGCAGAGATCCCTTGTTCATATCCTCCGTTGAAGTAAACGGCAAACAGTCTCTTTCTGTCTTTCTTAATTCTTTTATTACCATTTTTTGTGCGAAAAAAGCCCGCAAGAAGAACCATTTGAACTGATTCAAACTTCAAGGCTCTGAAGAACCGGACGTGACGTGACTTTTTTGCGTTTGACCGCTGTGAGGAATTCCTGAGAGGGATTTAATGAGAACACATTGCATCCAGGGAAAGCCAAGAGAAAATCAGGAAGCGACCCTACTTTTCCTCCAGCATCCTCTCCACCCTCACCATGGCATCATTTCTCCCCAGTCTCTCATCGTCTTTGAATAAAAATAATAAGGAGGGGTCGACTAGGAACTAGTCTGGGGGAGAGGGGGGGGGGGAGGACTGATCTTGGTCTATCTACGGTCGAGTAGGAACAATGAATGGAACAAAAGATTTTGTTTTTTTCCGCGTTATAATCGTAGAAGAGGACGTTCTCACCCAATTAGCTCGACAATTTCTGTTCAATTTGAAATGCGCTCCCGGAATATTTAATTTTCTCAGCAAAATTAAAGTAGCCTTGGAATCTGGGTTGCAGATAGTCACTGACCTGTCATGAGGGCCGCTAGCGCAGGCGTAGTACCATCACCAACAACAGAGTAACCCTTAAGAAACACAGAATTCATCTCCTCTGTCATAAACTTGTAAGCATCTGGCAGAGCTCTTTGGAAATGGGCCGCTGACAAAGAATCAAAGCCTATGATAATCACACTTAATGGGAGGCCGTTTACTTTGCTGTACTTTTGCTGCGGGGACCTGGGAAGGATTTGGGCGTGGTACTCCACGTGTTTTGTGCCTTTTGCGGTGGTGAGTTGAACGCGGATGAACTCCGAATCCAGATTGAATTGACGTTCATGTGCTTGAAGGATGGTTTCATTTCCAAGCTCGACACCCCAGTCTTTGTGTTTGGGTCGAAATATCGACTGGTACGTCACGGATGTGATGTTAACAACTGCGAACGCACAAGAAGAAACGCATCAAAAATCATGCAAAATGAAGCAAAAAAAAAAAAAAGATAAGCATGTTTTACTGCAAATAGTAAGAATCCAAGTGTTTCAGTAGGCTGTTCAGCCTGCTCAGGTGAGAGTAGTGTTGAGCTATAGGGGTATGTACCGCTATGAACGAAGGGTATGGTCCTGGCCTAGGGTATGAAAATCAGAGAGTTTTTGTCTATAATAGGGTATCATTTATCGGAAAACTAGAGATTGAAACTTGACGAGTCTGCAGCTGAAGGTGGTCTGAAAAAGGGTAAGGGCCTCATAGTCATAGTGGCACAGCCCCACATAAAATTTTACAGGTAGTTTAGTTATAGTGTATGATCAAACGTAAACATGGGAGCATTCAACAAAAACTGTTGATTCAACGTTAAAGTAACAAACTGTTGGATGGCCAACAAAATTCACTTGGAACGTTACATTTTGCCACCTGGGACGAAGAAAAAAAAACTGTTTTGCCAATGAAGAGGAAGTATAAATTTTCGCCATCTTCTCTACACCATTTAATTTTTATGCACCTTATTCCAAAATGGCGGAAAATACATTACTCTTTTCTCTCATTGTTAATTGTCCCTTGTTGCCTCGATCCCATCTACAGAGTTCAAAGGAATATTTGGCTTAAAACGAGGCAACAAGGGCCAATAACATGAAGACAAAAGTGAATAATGTATTTTCCGCCATTTTGGAATAAGGTGTATTTTACATCGGAAAGATATGAGCTGATAGCTAATTAGTAGGTGGCCAATCAGAGGTCCCGCTTGCTCAAATCTAGAAGTAGCTTGATAAAAAGTCAATGTGTGAGTCTTGAGTTATTGGAAAGATATTCCACCTTTTCTTGCGTTCTCAGTTAGCTCCAAGACTCCTCTCTGATACCGTGTCAGCTGGGGACCTGGGCAATGAAGTGGTTCTGGTTTCTTTATAAGTTTAGTTATACTTTCGTCATTCGGGTCCAGGTCAGGTAGCCGGCATCCGTCAGCTGAGGACTGGAATTGGTCAGGTGGCACTGCGCACGTTTCATCTTGAATGGGTTTATCACTTTCCACGAAAGCTTTCTTTACATAAAGATCGAAACCATCGGTGAATACCATTTTGTTCTTTAGTTCTCCTTTTGGGTAAAACTTTCCTGATTCCACGCAATAAACAAATCCCTTGCAGCGGGAACTAAACGAGTTACAAATAATTTTTGCCTGCTCTGGGTTCGGTGCTTTTAAGTTCCTGCAAGTTTCGTTTGCAGAGCAGGTCAGGTCCCCTCCGGGAAGATCCATCTGTTTCTCCTGCCGAGAAAATAACGTCGAAATTTTAGAGCAAAAAGTAGCAATGTTTGGTCACTTTTAATTACATTCGACTATACAATGAGAATTCTAGAAAAGCTTCCAGGAAAACAATTCTTTCTGAGAGGCAATGAGCGAAGAAAAAAGTCGCTGAAAGTCAATTTCGCGTCTTTGTTTATGGCATACTTGTCAAATGACCCTATATGCCCCTCCCGTCGCAAGGACTAAGGGCGGAGGGCAGTGAGGGGGGATCGCAAGGGGAGGCTATAGACGGTGAAAGCATTCCATATCTTAAGAATCATCTACTTAAATCGGAGCACGAGTGTTATAAGTAAAAGCTTGTTAAGTCACTTGGCAGATTTATATGTTACCAGAATGTAGAAGATCTCTCCCTCTTTCTTTTGTAACGTTAAACTAACTAGCCGCTCTGTCGGTTTCTTGATAACGTCAACCTGTGGTAGAAACAAATTGAGCATTTGTTAAGTTATGGCAAAAATAAATCTCGTCAAACCTCTTGTTCACAATTTGTTGTTGGAATTTTACATGAATGTATAAGTTCTCTTCATCTTTTATGTATAAGTTCTCTTCATCTTTTATGTATAAGTTCTCTTCATCTTTTACGTCACTGATCTTAATGTTTTTATTATGTTACCTGATATATAGGAAAAGTTCTTTTTTCCTCTTGCTGTTGGAGTGTTGGATTAGTTGGGAACTTTGTCTAAATGTTTACCGAATTGGAAATAAATTGTTATTATCATTGTCCAATTTGTCTACGTTGAGAACCAAAGTTCAGCCGGCCCTAAGCTATGCAGTAGTCGACTTTAACTTTTTCAGGTTTCAATGACATCGCATAGTAAACAAATTCGCTCAAGATAAGATATTCCTGAGAGGGTGGCGTTTCGTCGGAGATAGGGTCAGACATTCGCGGGACGGGACAAAGATTTTACGGGCGAGACTGGTCTGAAAGGAAGTAAAGCACTAGAGCAGAAGAAGACACCGGCACCGAGCTACCCGGCCCAGCATGCATTCAAAGGACAAGGGATCTACAGATCGGAGAAAGTAAACTAGATTGAGCAATGAGCACCTTTACACTCGACTACCACGTTTAATTCCTAGGAGGCCCTCGTAGTTATGTATGCATCTTTGAGTTGCGAAAAGAGAGCCTGAAAAAAAATTGAAGCCTAGCTGTACTTTCTCCATGCTTTCTTTTCGCAACTGGTGTTTACATAACTGCGAGGGGTTGTCCCATGTATGAAGTATTTCATCCACAGTTCACATATGGGATATTTCATATAGTTCACTCCCATCGACTACCACCGTATCTCCCCAATGTCGTTCCCAGGGCTCCCTTCTTTACTGAACAGCAACAGGGAGGAATTAGGGCTGGGGAACTGAACTGGTTTGAAATTCAAAAATTGTAATTGTGTTTCCAATCATATCCACGCTTGTGGGTTGTAAATTGTGCATCTCAAGCCACGATGTCCATGTCTTTTATTTCTAGTGTCAGTCGATTGTTTCTTAATTTAATTTAATTTAATTTTATTTCAGTTGATTGCTGACGTAATAATGATTGACGGCAGTGAGGAGAGCGCTTTTCAATTTCGCGCGGAAAGTAGATTTGCTGTGATTTTGCTTCAATTCGCCTTGTGACGGGGTAAAACACTCGCCCCACTTTGTGTGTTGTAAATTGTGTATCTCAAGCCACGATGTCCATGTCCTTTATTTCAAGTGTCATTCGGTTGTTTTTTATGTTATTTTATTTTACTTCAGTTTATCGTTAAAGTAATGATGATTTACCGGCAGTGAGGAGAGCGCTTTTCAATTTCGCATGGAAAGTAGATTTGCAGTGGTTTAGCATCACTTCGCCTTGTAATTGTGTAAACCACTCGCGCCACTTTCTCATGCTCAACCAATAAGAACTAAAACGCAAACCATTCGTTTCTTGGTCGCACGCGTTGTCCCCCGTGCTTAGCGCCTGTTGCATGTATTAGCTTCGAGTTCTGATTGGTTTATTAGGTAATTAGTGTATGCTGTGATTGGCTGGGGTAATTTGAACCAATCGGAACCTTAGCGCAGTAATGATATAAAATAACCAAGGAAGATATTTACCTCGTCTAGAGAAGAAAGTTGACGGACAAGTGCTTCCTTGTAGGGGTCCTCTGGGGAAGAAAAAGTACTGAAGCCATAAAGGACTCCGGCCAGCAGACAAAACAACGGAACTATCCGGCGACGACAGAATAGCCGGATGAAAAATCTTTTTATTATTATCATCATTCTTCGGGCTGCAAGGAAATTAAATTCAGTTAAATTTAAACCTTATTGTTGAGACAAAGTGAAATGTTTAATTTTCTATCCTTTGAGGGCAGTTCAAGGAAAAACTGCCTCAAGCAAAAAATTTTTCCGGATAGTCGGACTTCTAAGTAGCCAGTAAAAAAATTACCGCGTTAAAGTATCTAAGGAAAGCTTTCTGTTCGAAGGAACGTACTGGTTCCACATAGAACGCGCAGATAATATCCAGCTTTATATACTTGCATTGGTTTCCAGTGAAGTCTACCGTCAAGTGCACACAAAGAAAACCATGAACACGGAAAAGAATTCTGGAATGTCCGCTATTTTGCGACGTTTGACATGCAAATAACGGCATCAAGTAATTGAGTTTTATCAGTTTGATGCGAACATGCCAAATGCACTTCTGCTTATTAGCGGCATGTTCAAACCATGCAAGCCTAGAGGATACTGGAGCGCCTTTGGGTGATCACCTGGGCCCGGTTGTTCGAAAGCCGGTTAACGCTAGCCTGGGATTAAAATTTAACCAAGGTCCCTGTTTCTCTTATTTCAAAAGAGTTTTCGCGAGAAATTCCAAGTGACCTTTTGAAAGCAACCGAAGTTTAAACCAGAGGGCAAAAAAGATTCACAGGAATCTGTATCGCTTGGCTACAAAACGGAATTAAAAATTGGCGCTAATCCCGGGTTAGCTTAACTCTGCTTTGAACAACTGGGCCCTGGAAGTTTCAGGGGCACCCTAGGAATCGTTTCGCTGAAATATCTGTTCGGAAGACCTTTGATGAAAAGCTAAGAGTTTTCTTTGGCGAAACGTCACCTCACTCTTTCGTAACATGTAAACAAATAATTGCTTTTTTTTCGTAGGGGTAAATGCATCGTTTAGAGTGCAAAATCAGATCAGCTAGCTTGCAGCTTTTACAAACCATGCTTTCAAAGGTCCTGAAACAATCTGTGAAAAATGAAAATGACATTTGAAGTGTTTTGTTTAAAAATTCTCCGGTTGGGTGCCCGAAGTTTCAGAAGCCAGGAGGACAAGTACACGATACACGTAACTCACAAAAATAACTGCCGAACGAACCAAACTCTGAAAAGCACTTATTCGCTTTGACGCAAGAACGCTTCCTGTTTTATGATGACAGAGGATGTATTTTGAAAGGAAACCGAGCTCAACATTCAAAATTCTCAAGCTCTTCATCACGCTTCAGCAATGTCAACAAGCCTGATATTTGCCTGTTTAATACTTGCGCTTTTACGAGATCGATTTTACTTTCAGCAAAATTACTGAACTTTCAGGCCTGATCTTTTTATATATTTTAAGTTACTCTTTCTAGTAGTGTTGATGGATTTTCGCTACATGGCAAATATCAAAAGTTGACCCAAATCATGCCGTATTGCATGAAACTGAGTTTGAGTTTGCGATTTCAAAAGATTAATCAGTTCTTTGGAGATTGGATCTTTTTCACTCCTGAGTTCGGTGCTACAAGTAATCGAAAACCAAAAGCTAGATTTGACAAAGTAAACTACAGCTGTAAAAACATAAATAATTTAACGCAACGACGTATCGGTTGCTTTAAAGTTAGCCTATCTTGGCAATATTTGCAAAGCTATTTTTATGGTAAAGTAAATTTTCACGCAAAATGGTTCTGCTGGTAATACATTTTTGCGATATCTATAGATAGTAAAAAAAAAAAAATATGCAAAAGTAACAATATTAAAAAGCGTAAACGTTTCGTGCCACCTGGTAATCTCTGAACAAGTCAACAAGTTTTGGAAGGTGTGAAGCCACATACGTAGTATTCTGACGCGCCGTTATTTCTTTACCTAAAGGCCCAGTAATACGGGCAACATTTCCTTTCAACTTGTCGCGCAACAACGTTGCCGTTGCAAGTTGAGATTGTTTGTTGCGCGTATTACCACCTTCTCACGCAACAAATTTTCATGATGCAGAAGGCAGATGTCGCTTTTACTTTCTGCAACATAAACATTTGTTGCGCGAGAAGGTGGTAATACGCGCAACAAACGATCACAACTTGCAACGGCAACATTGTTGCGCGACAAGTTGCACGAAAATGTTGCCCGTATTACTGGGCCTTAACGACGGATGTCAGTCCTTGGTCAAACAGATTCGATGCAGTGTCGAACATTTTCGAATACAACTTTGTTGCACGTACGAATGTTTGATGGCAACCGATCTTTGCACAACATCCCCATCTTTCCCGCAGTATTTGTTTAACATCATTAAACAGGGTGCCCAAACGCATTTAACTTGCCGTCGAATTCAATAATGATGAACGATGTTGTCTGATAGAAATGTTGATCTGTTTGGCCGCGGCCGAGGCAGTCTGAGGGACCCGTTCATGGGATAGAGAGGTTGGGGGTTGTGAAAACCACAAAGAACTGAATAAGTAATTCTAACGACAAATCCAAGTTAATACAACCTTCAACTCCTCACCTAGGTCCCCGAACCCTGCTTGACAGTTAACGCATTGACCCTGTCTAGTACGTGCGCACTTTGCTCTGAACTGAACGCTCGCGCGGCCGTCATTCGGCAGGAAACTCCGTGCAAAATAGTTTTGATGAAAACAGAAATTTCCTCATTAATACTTCATCAACAGGCGTTAGTTGAACCCACTTGCAACTGTCACTGGATACCATCAAAATTCAATTAATTCTTACCTTAGTTTTTGAGAAAAATGCGTCTAAATTAACAAGGGTGCGATCTCCTTTTCAGTCGCCGAAACAACATCAGGGTAAGACATCTCGAGTCCAAGATAATCTTGCAGGGATACTCCGGTATCGCTTTGGCAGCAAATAGTGCAGTCGAGAAAAAGCTGTTATATGTAAATATGTTTCTTCCGCTCTTAGGCACGCTTCAGGGCACGGCTTTGGGAGTCGAGACTTCATTAGTGATGAGTGTTAAATGTATAATTATTCATTAATCATTCGGATGTATTAAGACCACGTGATCAGAAACAAGCATGGCCTTTACTTTAATCGACCCGACAGCAAGGTTGTTCCGTGAATAGGTCTTTCAGCAATAAGAATCACTGGTAAAAGTAAGCAAGCGAGCTTGATAAAAAATACTAAATAAATAAATAAATAAATAAATAAATAAATAAATAAATAAATAAATAAATATCGCCGGCTATCTTATTCTACCGAATGATCGCTTTTAAAACGCTACAACTATAAATTTCCTCCAACAATATAAACTCCTTCCAAAAATAGAACTGTTATAAGATGGAAGCCCTTTGAACCTCATTGTGTAGTCCTTAATTCATAATTACAACTGTAGTATACTCTAAGCATCATTTTCGTTTAACAATAATCTGATTTACGTTCACTGCGGTCGAACTTATCGTAAACAAGAGCATAAAACATATACTGATCTGTTTTAAGGACTGGTTTCTTTTAACTCGAGAATGAAAGGGAAATAAAGCCAATAATATATATTTTTTCCAAGTCAGACATCAGGGTGTCAATATTCCAAATGAGAATCAGTGGCATGGATAAAATTGTAACCTAGTTCATACATTTTCTGCGACGTCTGCAAATAAACCACAAACAGTTTCAATCATAGAACTTAGCAAAATATGAGATAGTTTCCGGATCAAAGCTTTGTCTGCAAACTAAATGGGAGATTTAGTTGCTTTTATGAAAACCTGAGTTCCTTTAGACCCTTTAAGCGTTCTAAGCTTGTGTTCATGAGTATTTACTGACTTGATTTTAGTTTAGCATACAAAGAGAAAGATTACCTTTGCAGTGAAAACTTTGACTTAAGAATCTGCTACTTCGCCCCAAAATGTTTTTAGCGACGACAATATATCGTGAATGTAAGAACACTATTCGATGATGTCCATTTCAAAAGCCAAATTATTCATACTTATTAGGTGTGACGGTGTTAACTTACAATGGAGACCTAGGTGACCGAACGAACTTCAGAAAAATGCAAACTAACAGCTTGAAAGCAAATCCAAAGTAAACTGACCATCTTAACCCGCTTTTAATTTATGATTTTGAGAATATGGGATCACAGAAGAAGAAGAATCGGCTGCGTTTCCATCATGTTCAAGGACTTTCATTTAAAAGATCCTATTATACAAACCGATCGTAAAAAATCCAGCTACTGCCGTTTAGCGATAGCACCAGATTATAAGTTTACAGGTTCAGTAAGTTCTTTTGGCAATCATTTCAATTTTTACGGTTAATTTTGACGTTTATTTACATGTAACAATTATCTCTGAAAACTTTTATATCTCATGGTGATTTGTTCACAGAAGAAACGCGGTCGCGTAATTTTTATCTGCATAATGATAAAATCATTATGAGATAAGAAGCCTAGGTGTAGCTCAGTGAACCCGACTAGGCTGTGAAAATGCTCCTCAGTACGAGATAGCGCGTAAGCGAAAACGGCAGGCAGAGCTAGCAGGGTGCGGACTGGGGATGGGAAAGACCCGGATTCTCGTCCCCAGGCGTGCATTTCTCGAAAGCCCCGAAACTTTCTGGTCCGATTTCGGGTACCATAATTAACAATGTATCTTGAAAACATAAACGTTTCTAAGCACGAGACTTTGTTATAAGTTAAATATTTCTTATCTTTAAAACATCTTACATGTGAAATAGGTTCATATTTTTGCAAATGGCTTTCCGAGAGCCGAACAATTTTCGAGGCTTTCGAGAAACAGGCCCCAGAGCCGCCTGGCCCTCTTAGCCGCCATCCAGTCAGCGCGCGCGCTGATGATGGCGGCTAAGAAAATAAAAGTACCGGATCCTGTAGTAAAGGATCTTATCAGCAAAAAATAAAGAACCAAGTACGATAAAAAAGCAACGCTGATTCAACGGTAGGGAAACAGTGTCTATTTTAACCAATATTTCAAAAGGTGCAGCTTTCTTCTTCAGGGTCTTACAGAGAAGACACTGAATAGGAGTTGCTTTTTCATCGTATCTGACATTTTATGACGTCAACATCGCCAAAAAAAGCAAAGTTAACAGTGAATTTTCTCGCGTTTCCTTCGGTGATTTTTTGGAAAACTTGTCAGAGCAATTCAGTTTAATGGTTGGAAATAAGAAATCACGTGATATCGGTGAAACCATCTGAACGACCTCATATTTCTCCCCTGCAAAATGTAAACATCATTTTCACAAGATAGGAAAATTTAAAAGAATTTCACCGAGGGAAAATCAAAATATTAAAGAATAGAGATGAAAAAATGGAAAATATCCCTCATTCTTTAGACGTTTTGTTGCTATGACAACGACCTATACCAAAGAAGCAAAAACTGAAAAAATAAGGGTAATTATGTTGGTAACCTTACTGGCAAACCTCAGCGGGAACAAAGATTGCAAGACAGCAGAACTAGGGTTTCTTTCGACCGTCCCGTGCCATCTCGATTCTCGGTCGCTCCCAGTTGTCTGACATCCCAGTGCTGATGCATAGATTATGCTAAATAGTAATTCGAAAAATTTATTCCTATTATACAGAATTCAGCCAAAGTTTGACCAAAATAGTGCTAGCAAAATCTCAAAACCTATGCGTCTTTTTAAACTACTTTTACAACTACAAACTGAAAGACATCAAAACTGTTTTTCAACACTTTATTAATATTCTGCATTACATCGTTTTAAAAGTGGTATAATATGGAGCAATATTTAAAATTCTTATTTTTGTCTATTTAAATGATAACGGTAATTTATTTAATAGAATACCTTGCGATAACATCAGGTTTACTTTATTTGAACTCTTTAGCTACATAGCTTAATAATTAAATGTTTTCATTGTAACAAATTGGCGCAAGCGTAATTTGCGTAATTAAAAATCTGTAGATCTTTTCTAAAATAGACTGACCCAATTATAATACTCTATTCACATAAACTTTGCTGTAAATTGCAAATTAAAAATCACAACCAACGTTGTTAGCTACAATATTCTTAAATGAAAATTCCAATCTTACTACTTGAATATATGGATATGTAGAAAGGCAAAGATCAACACTAAGAGAATTTCTTGTTCAAGACGTTGATATAGCACAGAATCAAAACTACGTTGAATTAATCATCACTATTTCTCAACCTTACAGATATTTCGTAATTGACTTCCTACGTCTCTAACTAAAACTCGCACAATTTGTTCATCACAAAAACGATTAATAATGGAATGTGTCACCACTGTTCTATGCTGAAACGCGACTTTAATCAAGGTTAAATAAACACGCCTTACCAACTTGAAACCAAGGGTGTTAAAAAGCTCCTAATCAAACCGTGCTCTGCACAGACACAATTTCTAAAACTCCACTAACAGGCGTCCCTCCATATTATATGGTGGTGAGCATGGCATTGTGGGATAGGTGCACTGCGTTTTGCAGCCTTCCCACGACGCCCGGTGCTCCCTGTTTGCCCGCGCTATACCGGCACCTGGGGACTAGGCAGATGCAAGTTCAGTTCGGTTTCATAACCAGAATTTGTTTTTTCCTTGCCCGGGTAAGCACTTCATGAAAGCACTTTGCCTTTTGAAAGACTGTACATGTATTGCCATGGTAGGACGAAGTAAACAGAACAAATTGTACCACCTTCGATTTGAACCCGCGACTTTCAATGCAAATGAGCTGGGGTTATTTTAGTAGACTACGTTATAACAATAGCGAACTGTTGGCGGTAACTCTCTCGGTGGGTGGAGTTGGTATGGTTAGAGGCGAGCGTTCACTCCAGCCGGAGTGGTTAAGTTAACTCTCCCCTTGCGGACATCCCGTTACTTATTCCGGACTGAAGTTGAAGTACCGCCAGCAATGAATTAAGATGTTTTTACATGTACTGATGTATTTAGTTTGTCGCTTGCTGATAGTTATACTACTGGAAATTAT
This sequence comes from Siderastrea siderea, assembly GCA_964030785.1. Classification (NCBI taxonomy): domain Eukaryota; kingdom Metazoa; phylum Cnidaria; class Anthozoa; order Scleractinia; family Rhizangiidae; genus Siderastrea; species Siderastrea siderea. Next base: position 64,818,998 of record OZ034968.1, read on the forward strand.
CCTACTGTCCAGTTTCTTTATATATATGATGGCAGATAAAATGACATACGTTTTTCATCTTCTTCAAAAGATTCAAATGGAGTATTCAGGTTAGACGACCTAGACAAATCAATCTACTTTATCTGTCAAACAATCTTTTGAATATGTATCACGCGTAAACTCATCTCGGAGTTGTTATCACTTGCGTACAACTAGCTTGATAATAACTCCCGCGATTGCAAGCACCAAATCGAGCTCCGGATTTGTCCCCGGTAACGAACGTAAACTGCTTCCGTCTAAGGCAAGAAGGATTTGCTGAGGCCTTTAGCTTGTCCAATATATGAACAATGTAACTAAACAATAAAATTCAGTCATATTATGTTCGTTATTTACAGCACGAAGTGAAAAGAAGTTAGTGAGTTAGTCTCAGTTTGAAGTAGAATACTTACAAATGGCAGTGAGAAGATGAACTACTCGCAAGTCCGTGTATTGTTTTGTTTGAAAATTCAGCACTTTTCTACTGGTATTTGTGTAAATTTTACTTCAGATTGAGAATAACCCTGTCAAAAATGCGTCCTTAGTATTTTTATTCAGCGGTCTCGGTGAACTCGAATGGAGGTAGGCTAGCCAATCAGAATTCGAGAACAGCTGCCAGGAAACCAACTCAAGGACATAGGTGGTTTTCCGGAAGCTTCCTGGAATTCTGATTGGATAATCAAAATTTAAGAAAGAGGTCTTACGTGGGCGCTTCGTGCTGCAAGAAAAGAATGCGCAAAAGAAGCATTTAAAATAACAAAACTTCCTTCTTGCGTGACTGTTGTTTCCACTGTGGCAGCTGGTAAAATTCGTCTCTTGTTATGGAGAACACTTTTTCAAACTCCTCTTCTGAGAGATATGTCTAAAAAAGAAAGCAATTATTAATACACAAAAATTAGCGCTCATGACCTCGGTCACCATGGGATAGCTTCCATGGGAACATTGAGAGGGGAAACACGTTAACGAAAGTTCGAGTTATTAAGAGTATGAGTTACCGACACTTTATTGTACATGTATATACCTCAAGTTTGGTTTTGTCGACTCCTCGCGGTAATTTGTAGTTTGTGGTCAAAAGATCTTTATAGCGGTACACCTGCAAAAGAATTACAGAAATTAGTTACGGCTGCATGCCACTTCGTTGACCTTCAGAGAATTTTGTGAAGAAAAAAAAAGAAAGAAAGAAAATAATGAAAAGTTTCGGGTTTTTTTCTGATTTGGGCCAAGCTTACATAAAAACCGAGCAGATTTCATCCAGGGATGAATTTCCTCTGTCCCGCAAGTTTGAAATAAATAAAGCAGTCTTGCCACTGGAATTACGAAAATTATCGTTCATAAAAAAAACAACAAAAACAAAACAAAACTATTGCGTTTTCATAAGATTTTCATTGCACTACGAACATTGGAATCATCCATGACCAAATTTCACTTAAGTATCTTGTGAAAGATGAGATAGAAATAACCGGGGGCTAGGGCGAAACTCACCTTAGGGAAAAAAAACATACAAAACAAAAATACAAACAAACAAATAAAACCTTATCCTTGGGCAGAAATGTCTCCACCCTACTCACCCTGGGAAAATTGTCGTCGCTGTCCAATTCTTGCCCAAAGGGAGATCTGGAATCTAAAAAAAGGAAGGCTTTGCCTAAGTCCACTGTACCGTTTGACGGAAACTGCATTAATATTACTATTGCCATCCTACAAATGTATATCTATATGACATTAGGGAGATTAAGCGACCACGACGGCAACGCGAAGGGAAACGTCACTTTTTGATGACCTCACAATCTTTTAAACTTTTTCGCGATTATTCCGACTCGCTTAATGTCTAATGTCGCTGAACTATCCAGGAGCTGAATTTGTAAGGACAGCGAAACCGTTCAGGTAGAAAAAGGAAAATTCACCTTCGTGTATTCACGTTCTACACAAAACTTTGAATTTGGTTATTTCGCGTTGCAGTTGTGTACAGAACGGTAAAGAAATGTACCAAAAGGTATAAGCACGTGCAGAGTCACTGTTTTGCTAATTGCAACCAATGTTTTGTGACGTTACACCCGTTAGCCGTCGCCGTCGTGTTCGCTTATTAGGGACTTTAAGTAACGACGACGGCAACGCAAAGGAAAACGTCATTGAAATTGTGTATTTCGGTTCTTTTATTCTACTTCGCAATTATTCCAACGCGTGTAAATTGTCTGATGTGGCCGAACTATCCGGGAGCTGATTTGGTAGGGACAGCGCTCAAGTTCAGTTAGAGAAACAAAAATTCACCGTCGTGTGTTTCCGTTCTACCTAAAACCTTAAAACTGGTCATTTCACGTTGTTGTTTTGCAGAGGACGGCAAAGAATATGTACTAAAATTTAGAACGCACGTGCAGAGCCTTTGTTTTGCTCATTAAGCATATTGTTTTTCACGTCGTCGTTGCCGTCGCCGCCGTGTTCGTCTTTTTGAGACAATCCAGACAGCCCCTGAACATCAGCAAGTGAGTGCTTTTATTCTACTTCGCAATTATTCCAACGCGTGTAAATTGTCTGATGTGGCCGAACTATCCGGGAGCTGATTTGGTAGGGACAGCGCTCAAGTTCAGTTAGAGAAACAAAAATTCACCGTCGTGTGTTCCCGTTCTACCTAAAACCTTAAAACTGGTCATTTCACGTTGTTGTTTTGCAGAGGACGGCAAAGAATATGTACTAAATTTAGAACGCACGTGCAGAGCCTTTGTTTTGCTCATTAAGCATATTGTTTTTCACGTCGTCGTTGCCGTCGCCGCCGTGTTCGTCTTTTTGAGACAATCCAGACAGCCCCTGAACATCAGCAAGTGAGTGCTCTGACTGGTTCCCCTTCTAACAGGTTAGTGAATTTCTAGCATTCTGATTGGTTCACCGCACACAGGTTATCAGCGAATACAATCCTGCCTATTGCCTTATAAGGATATTGGTTGCCGTGTCATGTGGTGGTGTTCAATAGTTTCTTCCTCGAAGCGAAAGTTTTGTCCAAAAAATACAAGCCACAGTTACCAACATTTAAAGTTTAAGAACAAAAACAATTACTGTTTTTCGCATGCTCTGATAGGCGACTCAAACTAGGGACAGTATCTGGTATTCAAGCCCCGGCATTCCTCTGGTTTTTTCCGCACTTCCCAGGAAAAAAGGAACTGTTTGATGCTGGCTATCCACTGGTTTTATGTATATGAGGAGAGGTAGTAGTGTTTTTCAGTACTTACCGACTGTTTGTGGTGCTTCATTGAGACTTTCCTTTAAACGAAAGTGAAAAAGGAGTTAATAACAAAAACACAAACAGAAAACAAAGTTAAACTTTTCTACTGGAATTACATGTTAACAGTGTATTAACTTGGTGCATAGATAGCGTAACGCTTTCAAGATAGGTTCTTCAAATAAAGTTTTAGATGAACGATCAACCCAGACAAACTGGCTCCCAGGCTCAAGCCATTTTCTACAATACAAAAACCAGCAACTGACTGAGTGAGGGAATTGAACATACCTCTTTCCTCGGACTGATCTCTCTGTAGGGAGCACTGTTATCTGGTCAACAAGGCAAAAAGATTATGCTGAAATGCTTGTACAATAATACATACATGTACACAATTCGAGTGACAAGGAAGTAACTATGTTGGCAGTTGTGGCTAGTTTCTAAAAACTTCGGCCTTGAGGAAAAATAAGAATCGTAAAGTCGCACACGAGCCAAGGAGGCCCACACGGCTGGAGCTTATCCCGGTTTCTGTAGGATTAAGCAACTGAGAGTATTGCTACGCCCCCCTGGATGCGACATGTAGTCCACCGCAGGGTTACCCCCAGCAGTATGTTGCCGGTACCCATTTATACACCTGGGTGGAGAAAGACAATGTTGGGTAAAGTTTCTTGTCTAAGAAAACAACACAATAGCAGGGACTGGGCCTTGAACCACCAACCTTCAGATCTGAAGTCCAACACGCTACCCACTACACCACTGCTCCCACACAAATACAGGATCAAATGCCCCTAAAAATGCAACTTTTCAGTTTTTGTTTTTACTTTTTAGGCCAAATTTTTCACTTATGTTCCTCGACGATCAATAGCTCCTCAATTGATAGAACTGTCCCTTGTCTACTGTTTTAAACTCTTTAAGCCCCAATATCCAATGGATATTCTCCTTACTGTTCTCCATATATTTCTTATGGTACTAGTTGGGAGAATTTGATTAAATATCAAGACATTTCATGTCTGGCGACCATTTCCTTTATTCTCCTTGCCTGTATATTTGATCAACTAGTGATATTGTAAGGAGAAATTAGATGCTTATCACTCTTGGGGCTTAAAGGGTTAACAAAAAACAAAGCAACTGCAGTACTGTCTTGAAAAGATTCCCCATCAAATGAATTGCTCTCTACTTTTACCCACATGATTGATCAACACTGCAACTGAATAAACGTGTAAGTGTATGGCACAACACAAAAGTCTACGTACTGGACCTGCAAACTAAGCTGTAAGGTTTGGGAGAAGCCATTGTTCAGTAGCTTTCACGAGGCATACCATACAAAGGAAAAGACCCTTTTAATAAAAGTATGCTGTTTGCCTTAGTGGGCCATTACATGTAAGTAGGAGAAAGTCACATTAATTAAAGTTATCCTTCAGATTTGAGAAATAAACCATTAGATTTAACACTTACAGGATCCTGCATCTTTTGGCGAGTAGTAAGTTGGTTGATAGGCAGGCTGTTCCTCCTGTAAATAAATAAATAAATAAATAAATAAAAATGTTGGTTGTCATCAGCACTTTGTCAGGGATGAAAGCTGGACCCGAGTGACTGGCAGAAATCAAGCCTACACTTTGATCTTTGTTCTTTGTTCTTAAAGTTCTTGAAACATTACATGGTGTTGTTTGCTATCCTTACAATGCATTTTGAGCAATTTTAGATCCATTTACTTTACAGTGTATTAGTACATGTATAATACAATGACAAGGAAGGAGTCATTTGGCCCGACTAGCCACTTTCACCGCTTGACACGTTTCCGAATTTGCTCGAATTTATGCACAAATATAGTTCAGGTGCCCATTCTGGCTTAGCGACTTGATAAAAAGGATGACATCCAAATGATTTTCTCAAAACCAGTTGCACATTTCTTGTGTTAGCAAAGAATTAGCCACTGCACAAAATCATAATAGCACCTCAAAATATTATGACTTTGTGCAGTGGCTAATTCTTTGGGAACACCAGGAATGTGCAACTGGTTTTGAGAAAATCATTTGGATGTCATCCTTTTATCAAGTCGCTAAGTCAGAATGGGAGCCCAGACAATATGCGTGTGTAAATTCGAGCAAATTCGGAAATGTGTTGAGCGGTGAAAGTGGCTAGTTGGGCCAAATGACTACTTCCTTGTCATTGTATTATACATGTACTAATACACGGTAAAGTAAATGGATCTAAAATTGCTCAAAATGCATTGTAAGGATAGCAAACAACACCATGTAATGTTTCAAGAACTTTATTCAGTTAGTTTGCTGTTATGTATTGCTCAAAATGTTCGGTTCGAAATTCCATACAAAGTCTTATATTTTGAAACTCCATTTTTAATGATATTCAAATATTATGCTTGGGCCTCCTATGCCACTCACCTGTGGTCTTCTCCATGGCTCAGCTCTGACCTCAGCTCTGTAAGTTCTTTCCTCTTTCTGAGGTGAATACTTCACTTTCCAATCTGTTGTCCGACTTGCTGATGTTCGGGTGGGAGGGGAGGGACGGTGGGCCTCGTCTTCTGTTGATTTGTTACAATCATTTCACCAAAAAAATTATACAACTAAACAGCGAGGGAAGGTGTGGTTCAGGGGTTACATCTATAGATCTATACCAGGTTGAAGAGGACCTAGAAATAAATCTTTCTACAAGTTTCCAGTCCCGTAGTTTCTTTCGTTTTAAAAATACAGCATTTTGAACTTCCCAATTTTCACCTTGCGTGACACCAAGATAGTAGCCGCAACAAAGCTGTCTGGTTAAAAGAAGGTCGCTCCTTGTGATTTACAGCAGTTTATACATTTCAAGTATTAGGAGATGTGTTTATGTACATGTATACTAGCTCACAAGTGAAAAGAAAGTGTTTTCATCACAAAAGTGAATGCCAGATGTTTTTGCTGATTTCTGGCCACCACATTGGTGTACCTCCGACGTACACCAATATGGCATCTCCATTCAAAGCTCTATAAAGTTGCATGAAACGTTTGGGCAAATAACTCAGAAACGGTGTACCACACAGACCTGAGACTTGGAGAAGATGTTTATATATTAGTCTTTTATACCATTTCATTTTCTTGGCTTTTTTCATTAAATGGTTTCAAATTTATTTTTTTATGGCATGACAGTGAAAACAATCTATTGGCATTTCAGTTCCTGTCATACACAGGTCACGGCTACAAACAATATACTGGCAATTTTTTCTTGAAAGTACACAACAAAACAAAAATATGGTCGGACATCTTACTTTGTTATAATGTACAGTATAATACATGAAATAAATATATATAATACACATGTATACATTATATTGGATCCCAATGCAACATTTTGTTGCAACCATGTAAGTACACTTCACAAAAATTTGCATGTGAACTCAAAGTGGATTACTGTTAACTCTGCAAAATGAGTCTTCGATAGTCTTTGCATGTGCCAGGGCAACCTGCTTTTAGAAATATAGACAACATGTTGCCGTTAACAACAAGATTTGTTACCATAGTGAGTATATCCATCTCCTGGAGCAACCTGCATTGTAAAAAAAGTAACAGTTTGCATTACAGTTGCAGCCTTCAAAATTAATGTTAAACTACATTGTATAACTGGGGCTCATGTAATTACAGTTGTATTTAGGTGACCACAAGGCACGGGCATAATATTGTCACTGTGAGAGCATTTCTACCGGGAGTCTTTTGTTTTTTTTTGGGGGGGGGGGGGGGGGCTTGTGCAGGAAAAAGGATTGGCCACACTTACAGGGTGAACTTCCATTTCACCATTTTGTGCTGCTGCCATGCTACAGTCTGGGTGCCAAATTTCAGATCCTGTAAAGAAACCCATGAAACCATTGAGATTAACATAAATATTTTGTAAACAAGTTAACCCTTAGTGGCAGTTTTGCACAGATTTTCTTACCCTGTAAAAACATCTCCTGGCCTTCACCAAACACTCCATGGCATCGCGCACAACGTGAACACTGAGGATGGTAATGTTTTTCACCCGCCTGGAACATTAAAATCAAAAAAGAAGAAGAGTGCTTGCTTGATTTCTTTTGTTTTGGTTTTAACTGAGTTCAAAACAAATTATTCGTGCTTCACTAATTAGTTAATAAACTTTAAAGGAAAATCTACAAGAAATTCTTCAGATGTAATTTGTACTTTAGATAAAAAAAATGAACAATTGCTTGACTGTACAAACAGTCTACAGGTTAATGAAATTTAGTGGCTTTTGCACAAAACCTTCAGTTATTATTATAAGTATACAGCTGCTGGCTTACCAGCTCTTTCTCATAATTTTGCTGAAAGCTAACAGTTAAGCGGCATAATTATGCTGACATATTAAACATAATTTATTGTGTACCCACAGGAAACAAACTGGTTTTACAACAATCATTTGCAAAGGAAGAAAACCTATTAGCACCACACAGAAAACAACTTGTCAGCCCTTTTCTACTTTAAAGAGAACTTTCTGTTTGAGCAATAGTTATTACAAACCATGGCTTTAAACAAAACATGTTCAATCTTTTTTATATGTGGTCTGGTGCATACCAGTAGTATTGCTGTTTATTTTTTTTTCAAGTATGTGAGGGGGGGGGGGGGGGTCACATAGGCTCACTGACATACAGCATTACAGCAACACTCATTTCAAGCCGTCTAGTGCAAAAAAATTCATGTATTTACCTGGAGAACCTTTCCAATGATATACCCCCCACAGCCGGCACATGTCACGCCAAACTCAGCCTGGTAGTCTTTCTCACAGTATGGTTTCCCATCTCTAAAAAAAAAATTACAACCCTGTTAACCTGATTTATTTACTACAAAAGCCACTATCTTTTTTGGATGATAATCTTGAAATATCACTGCTATGCCTAAAAATACTGGTACTTGTGAACAGTATCCCATACTGTGATTTTGTTGCCATTTGATACAGCGCACTCGATCCCCACTAACCTGCCCATATACTCGCCAGCCAGCAAGCAGCCACATTTGGTGCACGTAAAACACCACAGATGCCACTGCTTTTCCAATGCTAACAGTGACTGACCACTGCGAATGTCCTCTCCACATCCAGCACACTCTAAAAACAAACAAGTGACAAAAAATTTTAAGCATTAGGCTAATTCTGTTTTCTGTATGAATAACATGTCAGGGGTTTTCTCACTCTTGACAGCAGTGCTTCTTCTGTTCTCCCTGTATCATGTGTTTCGTCTGGTGATTGTTTCCTTGATTATCATAATAATTATCCCAATAACAAAGAAGTGAATTTCAGTGAGCTTACTTTCAAGCCTTTGCCCTCTTACATCATCAACTGCCTCCTTTGAACTACACCTCTGGCAAATGTATTCTTTACCTCTCAACACAACTTTCTCTCCAGGAGGAAATGGATTTCTGGAACAAAGATGTAAGCATTAACTTGGCATTAATTTTATATTTTATAACATAGAGGGCAAAATTACTGATTACTGATTGATTGGCCATGCACCAAAATTACTTGCATTTGATTGGCTGGGTGTGAGAGGGTGCCATTTGCATTTTGTGAGCGCCTTGAAATGAAAAGCGGATTTTGAGTTGTTCAACACGAGGATATCGCTTCAGAGTTTGACTTTTACCCGGGGTGGTTGGCAAAAATGGTATGGAAATCGGTGATAGCTAGGGGAGAAATCCCAAAAGGTGAACCTGAAAGTTTTATGAGACACAGCAATGGTTATTTGTTTTAAAACTACTGAAAACCTTGCTTCACTGAGCGAGAGTTTGCTTTGAAACTCAGGTAAATAAAATTTACTTTGTTTGAGTTTTATGTGTGTTTTGTCAATGAACTTGAATTATATTATTTTGTCTCTTATGATGAACATAATTATGCGTAATAGACAGTCTTTTTTGTTCTGTACGCTGAGCAACGGTTAAACTGCTTGCATGGTGAATTCTTTACGAGCAGGTACTTTCATTCTGGGGCCGGTCCGCTGATTGTGTTTCGCCATGCATGGAAAGTTAAATTGCAAAAATTTTGTCCTCTGTGTTGTAAACAAGTAACCGCATTGAATCCTCGTAGAATTGTATTTTCAAAGTTTTTACAAATTGCCCTCATTGTGCAATTTTGTGAAAACTTTGAAAATATCGGCATTCGTCAGCCTCATGTGATTAGCATGTGCAGAGACCATTCCAAATGGCGATCTCATGCACCCATAATATATAACCATACACATTATGCATGAGTTGCACATCTGCAAGTCTAGAACTTCAATGTCCAATTTTCTCAGATATTTAGGTGTTAGTTAATGAAAACTTTTAAGAAACAAGTAAATTTGATCCGATTGGACATAAAGATTAGTCCATATTAATCAAACAAATTATGAAAAAAAGTCTGATTTTGAAAAAAAAAAACAGGAACAAGGGTGAACTTGACCTATTACATAAACAAGGGACTATAACTCTGATATATGGCCAATATTGGGGAAATTTATTGGCATGCATTGGACCATCGCCAGCTAAAATCAAGAATCCTTCAGTAATCACCCTTGATTACTGAATCCAAATCATAAAATGAGTCAAATGATTCAAGGACTTGGTGGACAATTTGGCCTTGAAATCCAAATTGCTCCAATTTTGCTCCACTTTGTCATACAGGCTGCAGATCTATCATGCAAGAAACATATGAGCAAACCTAAAAAAATTCAGGCTTGACAATGATTATGGAATCGTGCCTATTGAAACACGTCGCCTGAAAAAAGTGGGGTACCCTTGATGCTTTGCATGCCCACAAAGGCTACCACAAGTTGAGGTCCCTTTTGAATCCCAGTGTGAGAATGCTCAAGGGTATTGGGCTATTGTTTGCCAAAGACAAAAGAAATTGAATAGAGGCAATGAAGAATGCTTTGCCTATTGAATTACAAGTTTCTGTCGCATGGAGGATTATTACAGACATAAGTTGCGTTTTTAACTCGCAAGAACTCGAGCATTTGTCTTCAGCAAAAGCTCATGGAAACAGTGAATTTCTTGGAAATTTCTAGGGCAAATTTTTTAGTTTTTGTATGCTGCCAAGTCAAGCTGCGACCTTAGTATTTATAACTTTTCAGATATTAAACTTTGCGAGATATTTTGGGTGACTATGAAAATTCAGTACATTAACCAAAAATAGCCGCTTTTGCGATTTAACTCGATTGATTTCGAATTGAATTCATGTAATTGATTATCTATTTGAAACCCCTTGCTTCTAATAAGAAGAAATGCGTCTGAGAAAGCGTACTTTGTATCAAAAGTTACGTTTGTGGAAGTTTGTTTACATTGCGCATATGCAATATACGTTGCGGGAAGTCGTTTTCCCGCATTTTTGTGCAATTTCCTCATGAACCTTCCGCCACAATGTTTGTTCTAATAAAGAACTTACATTTTATGGTCGAATATGTTCAAGAAAAGCTTTATTTCAGCAAATGTGCATTATAGTCTATATTTTAAAGCACACAACCCACACAATTAGCTTCACCTTCAATTCTCTTGACATTTATTATTCTTCTATTGTCCCTCATTTAATTGATACGTTCCACTAATTTTCACCAAAACAATACCCAAACACAAAGGAGTTCCATGATTGACAGAAAAAATAGAGCTCATTTGCATTAGCGATCGACACGTTTCAATAGGTGCGATTCTGTAATGACCAGGATTTGAACCCTTGCCTTTAATTTGTGGTGATTGAACACAGTGCTCTAGCCAATTGAGCTAATCAAGCCAACTGGAGAGCATGCCTTTGTGAGTTTGTATTATAACCGATGATAAATTAATGAAAGTGGATACATATATATATATATAATTATATATATATGAATATATAAATCATAATTATGTGAACTGTGGATGTTACAAATAAAATGATGAAATCAATGTGATCCTCGCAGTTAAATGCATTCAACTTAAGCGATTGAGAAAGCAGACCTCAAAAAAATCAGGCTTGACAGGGATTTGAACCCTGACCTTTGCGATGAGTGGACACAATGCTCTACCCAATTGTGCTAATCAAGCCAACTGGAGAGCAGGCCATTGTGAGTTTGTATTATACCCAATGATGAATTAATGAAGAGGGATATATATGATATAAATCATATGTGAAATGTGGATGTAACATAATAATAGAAATATGTGATCCTTGCAGTTAAATGTATTCAACTTAAGCAGTTGCAGTTCAACTTAAGCAGTTGCAGTACATTGCAAAAAAAGGGAGGACCTGATACTTGGTTGATTTCTTTTGTATTAAATACAAATACTCTACATGTAGTTCAAAAAGGGAGAAAGGAAATAATTATTTACAAGTGTTTTGCTTGAGTCCTTAAACCAGTTTAAACCTTTAGGTCAAACAATAGGGAACTACATGCTTCTCACATGATAAACAGCCTGATTGCCAAGGTAGACTGGAGGTAAATTATTGTACTTTGGATTTCAAGCCTAAATCATCACCTGTGCTGTTTTTCAGCAGACCCTGCAACAAACAGTTTGACCTTACCTGCAACTGGCACATACAAAGCACTTTTCATGGTAAACGTTACTGCCAACATTTATCCCTTCGCCTTCCAGGAAGAGATGGCAAATGCTGCACTTTGTGCCAAAACGTTCTTGAAAATCTTCAGGACAGAAGTACTGGTCATTTTGCTTGAAGAAACCTACGTTTGCCAGACCTTTGCCACAAACTGCAAAGAAAAGACAAAATAGCATTACAGGGGTAAGGTGCTCAAATGTTTTGATTTTTTTAATAAAATTCTCCCAACTAATAATGTAAGAAATATAAGGAGAATAGTGGGGAGAATATGAATGTTCATACTGGGGCCTAAAGGGTGAAGCTGTGACTAAGGACTGATTAGGGTTTTTTTTTTTGAAATTTTTTTTCCCTAACAGTTTATTTCAATCTACTTCATCACAAACTTACAATTATCCTATTAGTTAGTATAATTACTGTACATATGATTGTATATGTGTTTACAAAAGTGACATGTTGTACTGTAGATAAACTGAAGCACATTCATATACACATAGCAAATAAAAATAAAAAGCCAAAAAAAGGAAAAGGAAAAAAGGAAAAAAAACTACACACAAAAACAAAAAGGGAAAACACTATAGCAACAATTAGCAGCAGCAGCTTGGACACGGAGATAATGTTAAGACTAAAGTAAAAAGATGTTGCATGTGTTTTATTATATCAATTAAACATGGTGTAAAATCAAATGACATTTATATTTTTTATGTTGGGTGCATTTGTTCTAATGAATTTAGTTAACGCAATATAATTTAAGTTGTAAGCATATAGTGTGAACAAGTTGCACAGTGTGTTTTTTAGTCATGTACAACCTAGTCAAAGCAATTTAATTTTTTTTTGTAACTACTCAGCTTGTTTAGTTTATTTCTATTCTGGGTAGTTTTTTTGTCTATTTTAGTTAATTTATTTTATGCTGTAATTATTTCTATTTATTTTGGCAAAATAAAATGGTTGTTGTTGTTGTTGTTGTTAGTGAAAGCTACAAAAAGTGCTTGCAACAGTCGCCATACGACCTAAATCAGCCCTTAGAGCACCCTTGTCAGTCTTGATGTACCATAAAATATAGGCCGAAAGTTTTCTTGGCTGTCAAGATCGTGCATTTTGTTTGTACGAGCTTGCAAAAAAAAAAAAAAAGAAATCTGACAGATTACAGCAAAAAGTGCAAATTGGCCTAGAGCCACATCTGCAACCACAAGAAACATTTCCCATACTAGTTAGCATGTGCAGAATACATTTTATACCAACTGCAAATTATAAGATTGTCATTTCATCGAATTTGTGAAATAAATGGATTAAAAAATTCCTTGGAATTTCTATCATCCAATTACACCTCCCAAACTGAATATGTACATATTTCTGTATTTTAGTGTCACAGACAAAGTTAACCCCTGACAGTGAACACATGAATGTGTAAAGCAAACGTTTACCATTTTGCTTTGACAAATTTTGAACTATTAATGACTTAATTATTTCATTCCTGAATGGCTGCCAAACCACCATTTCAACTGAGCCCACCTGGTTTGCTCAAGTGAGTAAACTAAATTTGTACTCGATTTTAATAAATCTCTGCTCAATTGTTTAAGTCGGGCCTATATATAATTTTGAACAATTCACAAATAATTAAAATCTAGTTACGTTGATTGCTCTGCACAATACCTGAAGCTATATTTTGTTAACAAAACGCGTGACTGACAAAGGGAAACATAAACAATAGCTTGCTTACAGGTCTCTTGAATAACAATAAAACGTTTTTTTCAGACTGTACTGGTTAAGCTTAAACAGATAATAGGCAGCTTGCATGAGCTTAAAATTTCAAATTAAGGAGAACGTAAATTTCAAATCCAGAAAAAGGGAATCAGTCCATGCCAAGATAATCAGATTAAAATGTGTTTATACTCAATCACTGTCTCGGTATCTTATTTATCTAAATATCATTTGGCCATACGAATCCATTAAAATTATTTCGGAACTGACAGAGCATGCAAGCTAAGCTAAGGCCATTAAAACCACTTAACACAAAAAGAAGCCAAATATTAATCCTGAAGGTTAGATAGATCTAGTCAAATCAGATCAGGAATTTACAAGCGTTAACTAAATCCCCCCAAATTCCCGCAAATACCTCATTTTCGCGGGCAGAGTTCGTCTCAATTACAGCCAAAAATGACATGAATCTCAAACATGTAAATTTCTGTGCTGAATGACCGCGAATGAATGGCACGCGATAAAACGGCGGCCGAAGCGTCGAGAGAAAATTTACTTCAGTGCACTTTTCATTACATACCAAAGCAAACCAGGCAATTAGCATGAAAAAGCTTGTCGTCAAATCTCAGAGTTTCGCCACTGCACACGTTCTTGCATCGAGCACAGCGAATTGCAGCGTCCCTGTCTGAAAATTGAAGGATTTTTGGTAAAAGAATACAGATCAAAAAGTAATCGCACTTCGCTTTAAAAATAAGACGTGTTCTAGCGCTGTTGATAATTATTTCTCACTCTGATTTCAACGCTTACTTACCCATTGATGTTTTGAACGTTGAATATTCCAGTTCAGGACAAATTTAGTGCAATTTTGTTCGTACAATAAACTGTTATAAACAAAGACAGCACGATAGCCACCGGACGCATTCAAATCCACCCCCAAATACACACCCACAATGCCTTGCACGCCAGTCAAAGAGAGGTTTATTTCATTTCCGGTTTGCAGTTTCAGTCTCCCTTTCTTCTTTCCTTGTTCGCTTCTTTCATTGAAGGAAACTAAGCCTTTGTCGATTGTGCTAACACCTTTTTCAGAACCGATAAACTAGCAAACTGAGCGTATTTTTATTATTTTTCTATATAAAAGAAGAACTTCTTGCTCAATCAATTATAATTTCGTCTGTAAGAGCATATTAAACAAGCAAATGTTGGGAGATCAGTGCAAATTTGATTCATATTTTTACTGGATTATTTTTTACTGGCTAGGTGATCCTATAGATCCGGAAATATTGTAGAGCTCCGCTATCTCCAACCTCATTTTTCTCGAATCCCCCGCTATGACGAACTGAAATTTGTCTCCCTAGGGTGACGTTACACTGGCGACCTGCGTTACGTTGTTATTTGTTCTCAAACTCTCTTCTCTCTCCTCCGCAGAGTTTCCTCTTAGTAAACGACAATTTTTGTTTCCCTAGAGTCCTCGCGATGTTTCCCTAGAGTGCTCGCGATGTTTCCCTAGAGTCCTCGCGATGTTTCCCTAGAGTCCTCGCGATGTTTCCCTAGAGTCCTCGCGATGTTTCCCTAGAGTCCTCGCGATGTTTCCCTAGAGTGCTCGAGATAGCAGAAGACTACTTTATTCCTTTATTCCCATCATTCCCAAACTGTATTTAAGGGGTGTAGAATGGGCTATCCAAAATGATGCGTCTCGGAAAATATCCGAGCCGAGTCTCGAAATCTCGGCATTCAAAATAAGAGTCTCGGAATCTCGGGCTCGCTACATGTTGAACCGTCTCGAAGTCTCGAATTTTTATAATTTGATCTCAGAATCTCGAAAATTGCACCCGATATTAGCACGGAGTTCACAGTTCCACGAGCAAGCAAAGCAAGTGCTAAGTCTATTTCTGTTTGCAGCGACAAATAACCAACACGTAATGAATGAGAACATCCGTACATATTTAAGCTAAATCAGTTATTAGGAAGATCTACATTGCCCTTTTTATTACACATGATTTACTTAGTTCAAGGCTTTGCTGACAACGTTGCAGACTATCCATTATCGTCCAGTCCTTCGGTGCTAAACACTGGTGTGTCCCACTTGTTTTAAACATCTAGCTAAACATGCTTCTAACTGAGCGATTCATATACTGCCTTTTAACCCTTTAAGCCCCTCAAAGTGACGAATAAGAAGTTTCTCTTTACATTATCAATACTTGTTCAGACATTCAAGTGATGAGAATAAAGAAAGTGATCACCCAGGATAAGATGTCTTGATATTAAGACAAATTCAACTTACTAGTTCCATAATAAACGTATGGAGAACAGCAAGGGGAAAATGCATTTTTATGTCAGGGCTTAAAGGGTTAAACAACTGACGTTTCCTTTGATGTATTTTTGTACAATTAAATACAAGATAAGATGTAAGATAACCATACAAGATTAAATATAAGATAACCATGCTCCTTGTTGTCTCTCCACCCAAGTGTACATTTTGTACCAACGAATGTTTAGAGAAAGATTTAATCACGGATGGCCTCGACTGCCATCTTTCTAGTAACAGTACAGGCACCTATAGCTGCTTCATGTCATGGAAACATTTATGTGAAAGCACGATGGCATAGTACGTACTTAGTAAGAAGTCACAAGTCCCCCTTTTGTTTTACAGCCTTAGATAACACACTTTGTTCCACTTTGGCTGTATATCGTTTGTCTCACGAGATGTAGTCACGAAGGTGACTGCTTAGTCTGTATAGCTAGTCGACTGTTTGTAAATGTGTGACCACGATGATAGTACGTTACCTGGTTGCGATTGCGGAATCTTTTCACTGTGAGGACCTATTTCCTCATACGTCCGCTGTAGTACCGACGCTAACCGTAGGTTATGTGCGTTGAAGGTATTTCAAATTCATTACCAGAGCTTTATCCCTCTTGATTAAATAGTCTTATGTCACTAGAACGGGTAAAAAGTTGCAAATGTTCATTGTTTTACTCCCGGAATCTGTGAGGGAGTCGAAGAGTGCGGCCTTCATCAGTTTTCCTTGTGGGAACCAGGCAAACTTTTCGGTGTTTGCGGTACCTTTGTCGCAAACCAGAGCCAGGCAATGATGATATAATTCATCGCTTCAACGTGAAAATCATCATCCAAATAAGACCACATGTCACTTCTCATGGCTACCTCTTGTACAATTTTCTCTTTCCTAACCAGGCCACGCAGGCCATGAGACGTCATGAGACGTCTCGCTACTCTCGCTGACTCTGACATGTTTTACTGTCTTTTTCTTTTTTCCATTTCTTTTGGTCTTTCTTTTTCTCTTTCCTGTAGCCAACGAATTCATTTTTTTTAAATACACGCTTTTGAGCCGAGAATGTGTAAGGCTTTTGTACAAAATGTTGAGTGACTTAACTTGAAATACAGTATTTGCCGGTTAATACGCACACTACTCTCTAACTCAAGTGACACACTCATATACAAAGTTCAGACGATTTCTACTCAACGTTCGAGCAGTAAGTGCAAAAATTAAGTTACCAAAAAAATACTTGCAGCACTGTCACATTTTGAGAACAGATAAGAAGAACTTATCGTTACCTTTGCTCCCAAGCTGACCCCGCGAGAGAAAATTGGATTTGAAGTTATCCATATTTCAATTAAAAAGACACTTCATGTCAGTTCAAAACAAAATGGCGCCCGTTTTTAGCATACTTTTACGAGATTTGAAATTAATTTTCTTGAGAATGCTCGAGAATTTCATCGCGGGGTCACTTGGGCAAGTGAACTAGAGTGAGATGTTTCAAATAGCGTTTAAAATGTTACCGTGCTATGAGTAGTTTTTTAGTAAATATTTTTTGCACTTATTGCTCGAACGTTGAGCGGAATCCGTCTTAAGTGGCTTTATGCACACTGGTTATCTTCACACGGAACGTTTTCAGTTTTCTATCTATGTTTCCATTTTTTTTAAATAGATTACATTGAGACTATTGAGCCGAGTTGTGCACGTTTCAAAATGAACATATGCTTTAGAGCAAGTATTTGGATGTGTTGACCGAGAGTTGAGCTTCTCTTTAGTTAAGAACGTCGGATGATACGGGCACTAAAATCGACGCGCTTTAGTGGGTTCCACTGTGCCATTTTAAAGCAGCAAAAAGTATTTGTACTCTTCTATTAATAAAGCTTTCTATGCGGGGTAGAATGATTACGTCTACCTTTAATTTACGCACAATTAAACTTACCCTCTATATGTTTCCCACCGGAGTTATAAGAAACAGACCAGACAGACCAGACCAGACAATCGAATCATTAGTTTATAAGTAACTAGCCTGGCCAGGCCTGGCTATGTTATCCAATAATTGCGACCAGTTGGGTACTTCGCTTTACTATAAGTTAATAACTTTAATAAAACACCAGGTTCGAGCTTCTGTGAGCTCCAAAAGACCGAAAGCGCGTGATAGCCGCTTTTATTGTTTTCTATCAGATTATCGAGCTCGGATTTTTGATCCAGCGCGTCTCGGGCTCGTATTTTCGTAAGACCCTGTCTCGGGCTTGGATTTTACAAACAGACGGAAGTCTCGGGCTCGCATTTTAAAAGATGGGTCTCGGCGTCTCGGCGAGTCTCGGATTTTACCATTCTATACCCCTTATTTACTCCGCATTCACACGTGGAAACTCCACAGTGGACAACGGACGGTCGGAGGATCGGAGGTCACGCAAATCTCGTTCCAAGCTTCTTTTCTCTACATCCCTCTACAAGGTTGAGTCATCGCTTCTACATTAAAAAAAGGGTGCTGAAAATGACAGAGAAAACAGAGAGCAGTAGCTTACTACCGAATAAATTGCTTCCTGCATTTGCTCGGAATCGGCTAAGAGTCGTGAATCCCGGATCCATGATACTTCGAACAGTTTTTTTAAAAGGGGGAGTGGGGGAGTTTTAAGGAAAGGCCGCAATAACCACGGCAAATTTTTGGACAATCATTTTTAAACATTTTTCTCAAAAGAAAGCTTGTTTTACGGGATGAAGGGGGAGGGGTAGGTTATTGAACGGACAGATGCGCGCGCTACCTGGGTGTTCTGGAATGAAGCGCGCGCTTCTTAGACTACAACTTGATTGTTACGTCAGTTTGTAAAACATACAGCAAACACTGCAAGCTTTTGTAAGCATTTGAAAGAGAGATAGCTTTTTTTAGACTTTGAAGGGGAGAGTATGAACAGGGCGATTGTCAACAACTGCGTGGTCGAGGAAAAAGTGCGTTATGAAAAGGAGAGTGCAACTAAGAGATTTCAAAAAGAACTTTGCGAGTTGCAGAATGGTGTTAAAAAATTTAACGAGCAACTGAGTCGTACCAAAGAAGTGTCCCAGGAAACGGAAGAGGAAATCAAACGATTTCAGATTAGGGCTGAGCGCCAGTGTGAATCAATTAAAATGGAATCTGCAAAAGAAAGAAGGATTTTATCGAAACTTGAAGGGTTGGAGGAAATAACCTCCAAGAGACTGAATGATAACCGTGATGCAACACCGTCCCATGAAGATGACAGCATGCCTGAAGCTGCAAGAAATGCGGCGAGATATACAACGACACAGAGAATTGCGCGATATGTAAAGATCGGCTACGTGATGTTTCTGGATTCGGTAGCAGTCTATGCGCTGTTTAAAATTACAAGGTCATTCTTTTTCTGAATTCCAAACGTTAATAGGTTTTTACAGTGAAAAAAGGCTACGCTACAGCACCAGGGACGGCAGACCATGGAAACCGATATAAAATATTAATGTTTTGTCCTTTTCCTTAGTTGAGAAATGATCTTTTCACTGGCCGTAACGGCTACTCAGAACTTTGGCAGTTCACCTGTGTTGAGACACGCAGCCACGCAGCAGCAGGAACGGTTACTAAACATGTGACTGAGCTGAAAGACATAGAAGCTGAGGAACGATGACGAGAGGGCTAAAAATACTTTTTAGGATTATTGGGGAGGATCCCTTTTTTTAAATGTTAGTTGCTTTCAGTAACCATTTAACAAGGAATATTAAGATAAACGTAGGTCAACGTTTCCGATGTTGCTAACATCATCGCCAACTAGAATAAATAACCGATTAACATTGAAGCTAATTACGATTAAAGGAATGAAGTCATTCCTGTGTGGTGCAAATTATTTGCAAAACCGTAAAAGCACTTGATATGCTCCATATCTTGTCTTTTATATGCATCTCTTCATAAAGCGTAATCACATCAGACAAGTGAGTCTCAGGGTTCTCAAATTTTATACTTATTTAACCCTTTATTACCCTTATGACATGATGAATCCATCAAAATGAATAAAGATCATTATTTCATAATGAAAACGTTTAATATTTTTAGTTGTAATTGATAGTTTGCTGCACCCAATACTTGAGTTCCATCACGTCAGCGTACACTCCGTATCTTCCCTTGCGCGCGCAGCCTATCCCCCAGCTGACGACACCCATGAGGTACCACTTGTCGTTCATGACACATACCAGCGGTCCTCCACTGTCCCCCTGACATGCGTCAATCCGGCCCTCCGCATAACCTGCACAACGCATGCGTGTTGTTATGGTGTATCCTAAATCGCTGTAGCCTGCCTGACAAGTGTCACGTGAGACAAGAGGAACTTTTGCTTGCTGTAAAATCTGAAAAATATATGGTCATCATCATCATCATCATCATCATCATGATTAGTAGACGAAGAAGAAGAATTATCACCACTGTTTTCAGTTGAATTAATTAAGCCGCACGATAAGCAGGTGCTGGTAGAGTTTAAATATGTCTTTTTGCTGTGCTGCGCGTCATTTTTGTATCAACCAATCAGAAGCGCTACCCAGATCCGGGTAGCGCTAACTCTATCAGTACGACAAATTTGGTGGCGAGCACGAGACGACGTCTGTTTTCTCAGGCTATATTTCGAAGTATCGTACTCATCTTTCAGTGAATGACCTCGAGTAAAACAATATGTTATTACACTTTACCCTTGGGATATTTCCTCCCTCTGTTGTATGTCCCCATCCAGTTACGAAACAATTGGTTCCAGGGTCAAAGTCAGAGTTGGCCAGGCAAACTGGTCTCACGCGATTGTTGTACTTGATTGGCGTCTTCAATTTCATCAGTGCCACGTCATAATCGTGGTTATTGTAGGCGTCATACTTTGGATGTTTGATGATTCTCTCAATGGTAATATCCTGTTCATATCCCTCCAATCTGTTAAGGTCATGTTCACCTGACATGGAATAAAACCAAACGATTTAGGGAAGCTAGCTCATCGGCAAAAAATGCCACCAGTAGATTTTGCGGTTTAAATTAAATCTCTTCAGTAAGCGACCCTCACCCAGATGCAGTCATTTTGCCTAAGAACTCGGTGCAGGCAGAATTTTTAAGGTGGTCCCTAAAAAGAGGTTCGATGGACGAGAGACTCAAATACAGAGTTTGAATGGAGAGGGTCGCACACTAACATCTTTCACTAAACTGAAGATAAAGTGTTTGACTGTGGAAAAGTGCAAAGAGGATTTCTCAGGGAAAGTCAGTGAGAGTAGATAGGCGCCGATGAAGACAGGAATGGCGTAGTCCCTCCTGCTCCATAATCACCGACGAAAATCGATAGATATCCTATGAAACTAAAAGGACTTTCTAGTAACTCTTGACAGAAACCTTAAACCGTTGATACCAGTTCTTCCTTTACCTACAGTAATGGTGTATTTATGAGTCTCATCTCCGTAAGCAAAGCAATGAGCAGCGGTGACGATCCAGTCAGGTGTGACAATAGAGCCCCCGCACCAGTGGGGTGCAGGCTCACCAGTGTAGTCCATTGTCACTTGCCACGGCCAAATCCCTGGCTTAGCGTTTGTGCCACCAACTATTCTGGTGTGAACCGCTCTCTTGCCGCACTCAACGCTTCCTGTAAATAATAAATACAATGTCAGTATGTGACAGGCAAGTATAGATTATGATTAACAACGTTTTGGCCTCGGCTTTTGCCGTTTGGAGTAACTTTTTGTGCAACAAGTAACTTCAAGCAATTTTCTACTGACAGAGCACAATTTTGGGAATTCTGACTTTTCAGACACAAATGATAGTTTTTCTTACTAACTGAGACTGCGTTTACGTAAGGAAAAAAAGAATGAGATAAGTGGAACATTTGTTTCTTGTTTCTCTGACGGGCTCGGTTCCTGCCCTGAACAAACAACTGGAGCCAATGTTCCAGGTTTTCAGCGGGTATTCCACCTACGTAAGTTACCTAGCCGCCATTTTGAACTTTAAAACTATGCCAATGGGAGTGACAGACGAGCATGATGTACTTGTGAGCGCCTTTTCGCATTTTAGGATCAACTTTTCCCGTTATCGAAAAAACATCTCAGCATTTTTTAATCATTTTTGAGCAAAGGTGCAGAGCTAGGGTTATCTAGGATCAACGTCACCTTTAAATTCAATCCTAACGGTTAATTTTTAATCCCGAGTTAGATTAATCGGCTTTATAATTCAAACAACGGGTCCCAGACTAGAAGACTAAAACAAAAAGGTTTTTGGCGAGGCCATCATTCTTGTTCTCGTGGGCAAGGTATTTTGCTCACATATACCATGCATCTTTTTGTTCAGACACCGCAAAAAATCATTATCGATCGAAGTACGTTGCAGCATTCTGGGGCATCTTTTAACAAAGGAAGTAGTAATCAGAATGCTGTTAGTCGCTACTAGATAACGAAACATGAAAAAATATGCGCCGGCTATAGCTATATGGGCCATTAAATAGGTCTGGGAGAAATATCACCCACATACTTTAGTTACATCGACATTAATTAATTTAATTTAGCTATAGTCGCTCAATGTTGTGGCCGGGCGTAGATTTGCAATATGCAATCTGTTTGAGGCTCCCAGAATGAGCAGCGTATGAACAAAACCTGACTCCGTAAAAACTAAAATCTTAAATTAAGACGTTTTTTCGTCTTACAGACTGGTGCCTAGATAAGATGCGCATTTGTCTTAAATTAAAATTCCGACGTCTTACTTTAAGATGATAAAATCGTCTTAGAACAAGATGTCAACCTCTTAATTTTAGTTGCCTGACATCTTAAACACGAGGTGCCTAGATAAGATGGGTTTTCGTCTTAATATTTCAACTCGTCTTATTTTTCCGGAGACCGTTACATTTCAAAAATTGATTGCGCGTATTCTTTTTTCGCGTCGCGGCTTGCCCGCTCAGTAAAACCACAGGCAGCCCAAAATGGCAGTATGTATTTCCTTGACAGTCTAAACTTAATAAACGAACAAGTTGAAATGAAAACACAAATAAAGAAACGTGTAAATAAAACATTGCTTACGTTTTATTTGTTGTTGCTTGATGTGTCTTGACTGTCCTGGGAGCTATTTACACAAGTTTTAAATTTCGCTGATTAGTACCGAATGTTCTGTCCTTTATATAGAAAGGACAGAACATTCGGTACTAATCAGCGAAATTTAAAACTTGTGTAAATAGCTCCCAGGACAGTCAAGACACATCAAGCAACAACAAATAAAACGTAAGCAATGTTTTATTTACACGTTTCTTTATTTGTGTTTTCATTTCAACTTGTTCGTTTATTAAGTTTAGACTGTCAAAGAAATCTTCTAGTACACATACTGCCATTTTGGGCTGCCTGTGGTAAAACGAGAATGAACAAATAACCACAAAACATGTTTTAACCAAAAACGCTTTATTACACCACTAAATTAAAATAATTCAGCTCAAACACAAAAGGAAAGATAGAACATTAACAACAAGCTCATCACCGTATCTTTGCTTTTTTTGCGGCCCTTTGCCAGTCTTCTTTGCATGCACTCACGCTGAGCTTTTCAGTGGCGAAGAAAGGAAAAAGCGTCAAATATGGTTGAATACGTCTTTCGGAAGATTTTCTTTTGATGGTACAGATCCGTTGCTTGTGTATATTTTTCCCAACAGTTGCCATTACATCTTCTTCTCAGTAAACTTAACTTTATGCAGTTGCTTTGGACAAACTGTCTTTGAACTTCACAGACATTCTTTCCGTTTTATCGACCCAAGTCTTCAGCATTAAATAATGTATGAATTCCCAACACCAGTTGAAAAATATGTCACTGTCACAACAATCTACAGGCATAAAAATGTCAACTTGAACCACAGGTAACCAAAGCGTAATATGAGAGTTTGTATGGAGCTGAAATTCGATCGAAAATAATCGGCGGTTTTCCGCCGAAAATACATTAAAATCAAAATAAAGTTTAAAAAACCTTACCTGTTGTGTGTTTGCTGTGTTTGTATCGCTTTTCCGAGCTTCCGGAGGCCGTTTTGGGCGATTTTCTGCTTAACGGTCGACGCGACGGCATGTCACGTACTAAAGACAGCTAAAGGTAGGAAAACGGGAATTCAAAATTGCCAACCGACACTCAAGGTCCCGATCAAAATACCCGCTAAAAATCGATTCAATCTAAAGTCAGCGCTTTAAAACCACAACACATTTCAAAGAGGATAAATCTCCTACCTTTCCATGTGATTCAATCGTCAATTAGTTTATCTCTCGAAGTACAGCCCTGCATTAAAAACGAACTAACTTTTCGAAATCGCCGCCATCACAGGCTTGTAAGGAAAAGAGGGTCAAAACTAACGGTCAAGCCTGGGACAAAGCGCCAAATTTCGCTCCACCGGGGGACGACTTGAGTGACTTCTATGTCGCCAAATGCCAAACTCACCCTCTCTCTGGTAAGTCAAGTTTTACACCTGAATGCGACCCGCGCACGATTTCCCGCCGAAATTTGAGCGGTACAACACTTGATTTACCGGAGAGGGGGTAAGTTTGGCATTTGGCGACATAGAAGTCACTCATGTTGTCCCAACAATTAAGTCCCAACAAAGGAGACTAATGTCGCGCATGCGCACAATTCTATTTGAAATGCCTTGAATTTCATTCGAAACGCGGGAAAAGAGGAGATAGCGGCGGTCGTACTGACAGCTTTGATTTCATTGAATGTTTATCCTGTGTTCTGGAGCAAAGGACGCCGTAAGAATGTATAGTTGTTGAATAACTTCCAAATATAGGTCATCATCTCAGCTTTTCCGTCAAGATAATTCCTCGTGAGAAAAATCGCAGCAAGGGATTGCAAATCTGAGAAAGGAGACGAGTCAGAAAAGGCGACGGTGAATTGAAAACTCGTGATAAGCAGACGAACGTTTTGCCTTCCTGTCTTTGTTCTTCATCATCATAACAGACTTCAACGCAAGACCAAGTACTGTTTATCAATAAAGTAAGTTGAACGTGAATGGAAATGCGTAATGTTTGTCGCATTGAAGGATAATTTGTGCTTGAAAGGGGAAGAAGGACAAATTCATTGACAAGAGGGAGGTAAAAAGTGGCGTCCGCCTCGTAAACTACATGTTTTGGGGTTGTGAATGATTTCTGACGTTAAAAAAACGGAACATATAGCCGAGGCAAAAGTAAAAATCGATATGATAAAGGAATTATATGATTTTTGCTGCTTAAGCGAAAATATTGTGCCCAGACGCAAGCAGTTAACAGCGCAACTGCAATAGAAAAGCTCAATTTTATTCCAAACAAATATTTTGCTTCAAGTATCCGAGACTTTTGTCGTGGGTTTTGGTACACGAAATCCCTTTTGCTGGTAACAGTTTATTAATTAAGGAAGCGACGTTTCAAGAAAAGATATTGATAAAAGTGGCAGGGCTCAACAGGGAGTCGTCAAGGTGTGTATCACTGTCAACGACATACGATGAAAATTACGCTACGGTCGCACCTCAGTCTACTTTGCTTCGTTCATTCATTTGGCTACTTTGATTTCTAAAAACTCCAGCCATGAAACAGTATGAAATATCGATTCTTATCAGGGGGTTTTTAACTGTATTGCCACGATTTGTAAAAAGGAAACCCAACAAGATGACGCGCCAGCAGAAAACTGTGAAAAAAATTACTCGAATCTTATCGCCAGATAGGTGTTGTTTGGGCTATATATCCTACAATAGGGCTTGGTACAGCGATCGCTTTCAACCGAGAATAGAATAATAAGGTAAGAATAAGTTAGGCTAAACAGTGTTAACTTAAAAGTGGCAAGGCGTGCGGAAAGGAACGGGGAAAGTGAGGCTACAAGAACATCAAAATAAGTTCCGTGAGATGAAAGAAACAAGGACAAGAGCTGCAGCTGTTATCAATAAAAGCACGCGGAATGAGAATTTATACTTAAAGTGATCGGTGCTTCACCAAAAACTTACGAATTAGTTATAATACTGAAGAAAACTACCCAATTAGTGATGTTCTAGGAACTGTTTAAAGTTTATTAAGGAATAATACATAGAAATTTCACCTCCATGTCTTTTAAACAGACCCATTCATAATGTGTCGAATTTACTATGTACATGTTAAGCTTAAAGTACATTGTGAGTTGTATTAATTTTAATGATTGTACACTGTGTTTAATACTAAACAAGATTCATATAAATACATTTCCAATTAGAAAAGTTTAATTCCAGACATAAAATGTACACATAGCATCTACTAAAAATAGAAAATATCATGTTTGAAAAGCAGCACACACAAATCTAGAAAGAACAAATAAATTATTTGTCCTACTCTTTACTTGACTTTTAAAAGGAACATAATTAAAAAATTATTTACCTTTAAAACCCAGCAAAATAACCAGTAACAGTTCTTTTGTGTTTAATTTACACTGTAAAATTTACCTGTGCTTGAAGTAATGAAACATTTGGTTCTCTTTTATTTAAAAAAAATACACATAACCTATCTAGAAGATCACTAAAATTGTAGAAAAGCTGCTCTTTCTTTTCTTACCTAAAATACTAATAACTTTATTTGTAACAAACTCTCAGTATGAAAAAGAATACATGCACATGATTTTGGTTTGTCTTTCTTGGGAATATGTCTGAATTCACACAAAGTCCAACAACTCCAAGCTGGCTTGATAGCTCAGTTGGTAAGAGTGCTGCACTGCTATCATAAATAAATAAATAAATAAATAAACACTTTATTTCAGTAGGGTGCAAAATTACAGTCAAACTGTAGTCTCCCTTATGGCCCTACGAAACGTCCAGGTCGAATTGGAATTTGGAAATGTTGGTTTTCATGGAGGGAGGAAAACCGGAGTACCCGGAGAAAACCCTCGGAGCAAGGACGAGAACCAACAACAAACTCAACCCACATAAATTATGACACCGGGACCAGGAATCGAACCCGGGCCACACTGGTGGAAGGCGAGTGCTCTCACCACTGCGCCATCCCTGCTCCCCCATTGGGTTTACATGTATATCCCAACCAAACCTGCATTTTTTCAGACTTTTTTTGCAGTTGCCTAAGTTGCACACACAGCTGCCATGGTTTCCCATTTCGTTAAACTCCTAATCTGCTAAAATGAAAACCTAGAGTATGTGGGACCAGTAAGGGACTCATCAGTTTTCTAAAGGAGCAGGGGGAGGGCAATGAAATGTTATGGACCCAAAATCAATTTTGACCCCTCAGAGGACTGGTTGTTTTGGATGACCATAACCAAGGGGAAGTTCCTTTATTTCCTTTAACAAACTTAGGAGGACAACAAGGACAAAGTTACAAGTTACAAGTTAAAGTTAAGAGTTGCCAAGTTTTACTTGCCATTTCTAACCACTTGCAATGTATTTTGTGGAGTCAGTTTCTTGAAAACTTACTGACAAGACAACAACTATGTGAAAATCCTTTGGTTCACAAATGTTTTCTAAGAATACAAATCAACAGCCTAAACATAAGCTCGTGAACTTATATTCAGGGTTACTGGGTGCTGGTCTTCTTTAAAATCTCCTCCTGAAAGAAAAGGTTTCAAGGCTGGTAAGACTGATGCAAACTATGATAGGCGCTAACTGTGTACATAACCTAAGGCTTCCTGTTGCCATTAAAATTAGACTCCTTTATTTAAAATTTTAAAGGGTAGCTCTTTCAGAAGTCAAGGCATTTACTATCAATAGGAGCCCTTATAGTGTTAAAGCATAATTATGCATCGTAATTGTCCAATCAGGATAAAGCAAGACTTTCCTGGGATAAAGCTATTAATATTAATCGATTCATAAGTGAGGTGCGAAGTAACGGTCGAGTTGCTTTTTGATGCTTCATGTTGTGTGTGAGCGTGTGAATTAAGATACTGATTTTTAGATGCTCGCAGGCCAGTTCATTTAGAACTATTACCAGGATTCTACTGCCCTGAATAAAATTATACAACATAACCACCTTTCTGTCAAAAAACTAAGGTAGTTTTAGATTATGCAAGGCAAAAATTGATGGGAAAAACACTTTACTGGTGACAAACACAAATGGCATCATACAAAACTGAGTTAATTCCAACAAGGAATCCTTTGGTGTAAATAAGGCAACAAGAGGCCCATTGGCTAATGAGACAAGACTCTTGCTTTACAAATTTTAACGGCCAAAAAGTCAATGTTTGTAAACATCAAATGTTCTCTTTATGTCCTTAAAATTCTTCAAGCAAAATTATTTCGCATTTCCACTTTCACAAATGGCCTTTTGGGTCGTTATAAAAAAACTTAAACAGTCCATCGGATGACTACAGAATGAAAAACTTCTACATGAAGATCAAACGGAAAACCGAGCGGGGTCCTTGTAAATTTTATTAGCAGAAAGTGTGAACTGAAATGATATTGTACAAGTTTATTTTAATGTTATTTTAGCTGAGATAATTCCCGTTTGCCTGCATTGTTAATCAACTAGTGATTAACTGCAGGTCTTCTAAAGTAGTTTCATGGTTTTTTGCACCTCTTTGAACCTGAGATTACTTGACTGCTGAGTGACCACCACGGCCCCTTCAAACAAGGAAAGTTCACTGATCGATTGATGTGCAGCAAAAGCTAACAAAAACTTGCAAGCGAACACTAATTTTTAAAATCGTGAGTAGGATAGCTTACCTGCTTCGGTAAAAACGGCAGCTGTAAGACTTCGAATATCCCTGTCCTCTCAGTCTTTGAATCCCTCCTGATTTTATTATGACATCTAATCTTGTCTCCCTCACTTCATGGAACCATATATTTTCTTGCGGTGTGAAGGAAAAATTTTCCTGCTCACAAATGCAAAAGCCCGTGCTAAACACTCGTTTTCCCCTTTAAAATACCTTAAACCAATTTCTTTTCGCCACCGAGAAGTTAGAAAAGCGCCTGGAATTGCCATATGTACCAAAAAGGTTAAGAATAAGTGATCAAGCAATGAAAACTACGTCTTTTACTCAGGCCGCCATCTTTGTTTATTTCACTGGCGCGCACGCTTCAGGAATCTGGGTACTAGGAAAATGATTAACCAATCAGACAAAAGTCTCCTTTGTTTGTCGTCCCCCGGTGGAGCGAAATTTGGCGCTTTGTCCCAGGCTTGACCGTTAGTTTTGACCCTCTTTTCCTTACAAGCCTTTGATGGCGGCGATGTCGAAAAGTTAGTTCGTTTTTAATGCAGGGCTGTACTTCGAGAGATAAACTAATTGACGATTGAATCACATAGAAAGGTAGGAGATTTATCCTTTTTGAAATGTGTTGTGGTTTTAAAGCGCTGACTTTAGATTGAATCGATTTTTAGCGGGTATTTTGATCGGGACCTCGAGTGTCGGTTGGCAATTTTGAATTCCCGTTTTCCTACCTTTAGCTGTCTTTAGTACGTGACATGTCGTCGCATCGACCGTTAAGCAGAAAATCGTCCAAAACGGCCTCCGGAAGCTCGGAAAAGCGATACAAACACAGCAAACACACAACAGGTAAGGTTTTTTAAACTTTATTTCGATTTTAATGTATTTTCGGCGGAAAACCGCCGATTATTTTCGATCGAATTTCAGCTCCATACAAACTCTCACATTACGCTTTGGTCACCTGTGCTTGAACCGAAGAAGTCATATGGAATTCATGCCGTGTTGGTCTGTTCAACGAATTGAGTCAAGCACAAAAACGTGGCTGTTTCCGCTGCAGTACGCATTTTGGATCGAAACTAACCAATCACGGGAGGGCAGCAGAACTTTCGATCCTTTTCAGGTGAAAGCTTTGAAAGAAATCTGTTCGCACTGCATCTTACTTAAGATAAATTGCTCTTAACCATTTTCAGATCATCTTAAAATTTATTTAAGATCACGAACAATCTTATTTTAAGATGTTCCTAACTTAAAATAAGAAGTGTAATTCTTAAATTAAGATATGATAAGATAATGCGTCTTAATTTAAGAATCAAGATATCTTAGTTTAAGACGTTTCAAAACCTTAAATTAAGACGGTAAGAATCTTACAAAGAAATAAGAGTGTGGTCATCTTAAATTAAGACGTTTTTGACTCACTTAAGGGTATATCGTCTTAAGATAAGATGATTTCGGTCTTAATTTGAGTTATTATCTATCTTATGTAAGATGCCTAACATCTTAATTTAAGATTTTACTGTTTTAGTTTTTACGGAGCAAACCAAAAAGAGCAACGAGACAATTGAGAGGTGAGAGAACTTTCAGTGTCAGTTAACATAATACTACTTTTACCTTGGTCAACAGGTTTTTCTTGCCAGCTTTGTCGTTGTTTTGTTCTTGTATACTCAGCAAATTAACAAATTGACGTCAGTTTTTTATGCGTCTGTCCTCTTATTGCTGATAAATTTCGTCATAACATTGTCAAAGTGTTCAAAATATTCAGAATAATGTTTTCACCTTGGTCAATGGGCTGTTCTGTTCGAGGAATGGTTGTTGGTGGCAGAGTTGGTGGCGCCACTATAAGACAGAAAAAAACCTAAATAATTTAGTTTTAGTTAAAAAAAACTTTTCACTCTTATAATCTCCTCTGGACTCCCCCCCCCCCCCCCTCCTAGCTCTTTTGTCAGATGTTCCCGTCCCTTTTCCCGGAGAAATTATGGATCATTCCACGTTTCTGGGAAACCCCCCACCTACTTGCTTTAAGTGATAATAAGTAGAAAATGTTGGGCTAGGGGAGGGGTAGGTGGAACACTTCCTTTGCCTTTCCGTCCCCTGTTCTTTCGGGTCTCCTCCCCCCACCTCCCACCCTCGTCCTGAGCCCGTTTCCCATCACAGAAACACAAGAGAAAATTTGACAAGCTCACATTCGTTTAATTGCGTTTCTAACTACCAAGGCTGAAAGTATAAATAAGCTCAAACAGCTGAAGACACAATCCATAATCCATATTAAGCAAGAGATTATTTTTCTCTTGTTATTTGGCTATTCAGATACCCGTCGAGAGTTCTTCGAACGACTGAAACACTATCAGTAACGTAGAATTATTTGCTATATGAGTAAATAAATACCTTCACATTCTCCGCATGTCTTGGCACAGTAATGCTTCATTGAGCCCTCGATGAGTTTGTCCTTGCATTTCTTTTTGATAGCATCACAGTAGGGAACACGATCAAAACACTCTGAAGCAACAGCAAAATATAATTCACGTCCATCGGTTAGTTTACTGGCGTAAAGAAGGGCGGGCTCTCAAGACTTATGAACACCTTGATCACTGGAAAGCTATTGGTGTATTTTCGGCCTCCGACCTCGCTTTGGCTTATAATTAGACGACCGGAGAAAATGAGATAAAACATTCCTTCTGCTACAAGATAGTATTTGCCGCTAGAAGCGGTTGGCGACAGCTGACCACCAACAAGTCAACTCTCCCTCTGATCTGACCTATAACTGTCACTCTCTCTCAAAGACATTCTCGTCCCCAGAGCCGCCTGGCCCACTAGCTTAGCCGAGGACCAGAGTTTGAATACCCGAACCGTACCAACCTCGTTTTCACGGAGGGATGAAGAGAAGGGCCCTGGGACCAAGGTTATAAATCTCCTCGAATTGTGCGTTTTAATAGTTAGATTAGAAAAGAATTCAAAACCTTTCTTCTGGTTGACAGCCAACTCTCTTTCGGTCTCATAGATTTGTTTGCACTCTCTTGATCCTCAACCGGACTGTACGCACTTTTCCGGCTTATCTTGCAACTCCATAAGTTTTGTTTGATCAGGGCTTAAATGGAGCGCAGGTGACAGCTTGTCAACCGCTATGTTGAGGTGATCCCGAGGAAAAAGCTGGTCATACACAGATGACCAAAGCACGTGGATTAACAGTGTCTATCACTTTGCTTCTTTTGCAAAGTTTTTAACACTCGGTTCACATACTAACCGCATACACACACTATCTTTACCTTTCGGACACAAGTCGCACGTTTTCTTGCAGTAACCTTCGACAAAATCTTTGTAGCTAGGGTGTTTACAGTAAGGCTTGTAAATCTTGCAGTCATGATAACGATCTACGCAGGGTGCTAAAAATAAACACACAGAAAAATAGATCAGGACTGCTTTAAGACAGGAACTTAATTCTGAGAACTCAGTATTAATGAGGACACACAAGAAACAACTTTTTTCAGAACGATGGATCCCTGGTATCTAACGAAAATACACTGTCTCTAAGCTGGCAATTTTAGTTTAATTTGTTTCCGGTATAAACAAATAGTATAAATATTGAATGTTTCATTCTTCTCGTTTAAATCTGTTGCCATGGTTTCAACGCTTCGTGCTTTACATAGTACAAACCTGCACGCTTGTATCTTGATTTGTGTTCATTAAAAGACTTCAAGATGTCTGAAACAAGTATATATACAACAATTTAGTACTGACTTGTTAAATTGAATGTATGAGCAAAAACAAAATTATAAGAAAACGAAGCGAAAAAAAAAAACAACAACAACAACAAAAAACAATAACAACTGTGTCAGTTTTCCTGTCATACCAGCTGTTTGGACAACTGAAAACGATCCTCTGAGATCCAGAGGCAGTTTAATCAGTAAGTGGCGGAGATTGGGTTAGGAGGTAAAGCAAGACAAAGGTAAACTTTCTTTATTTTTTAGCATCTCTTACGGCAGGCTTTATTCAGAGGCCGGACTATATAAGGAGGTTCCCCACCCCCGTTTTGTCAAATAAAGCGAGGTTGCCGCAGAGGGCCGAAAATTATATAATAATAATAAAAAGTTGTTATTTTCTTATATAATTCAAAGATGTTTTACTCGGGTTCTTACCTCTGGATCCGCCGCGATGTAGAACCTAATTTAATTTCCAAAAGGTAAAACGCCACCTACGTAACAAAACCGTGGAAATCGTGGTAGGCGTCAAGACCACACCATCGTGGCGACTACGTCACCTACTCTTTTTGTACGGTTATGGGTTTAGTTTCTTCAAAATCAAGGCAGACTAGCCTGTCTCTCCAGCAGTGTAAAGGAAAAATGCACCGGATCAGAGCAAGTCCCACAAACTGACGTGTACCAGTAACACTTACAAATGCTAACTTTACGCTACCGCAAACAGATGCGTAAACGTCTTCGCAGTGTAACGATTTCGGAGAATTTTATGCGTCCTAAGAGTCAAATTTTGTACGGAACGACAACACACTACAAAAAGGTCTTTTTTTGGTCATAAGCACTGCCAGATAAATTGAATCCCAGATGGAAAGGTACGTTTCCTTGTGTTAGCGCAATATACAAACTCTGATTTTGTTTAACATACCGCTTGCTTCATCCTTTTGTTGCGTTATTTTTCCTTGGTTGATTTGGATCCAAGATATGAGCAAAAACAGAACGAAGGGTGTCACCAACATTTCACCTGTGATCAGAATTAGGACTATTTCAAGGAAAGCCAAGAAAATGGGTCGAAGTGTAATTCTGTGTAACTGGCTTCCTTCAAAGTCCTTTTTAATGTTCTGACGTTGCTCCTGACTCACAGCTATGTAAATAGAATAATGCAATTTACAATGGCTTCATTGAAAATGAGGCAAATTCGTTATTAAAAACAAACACGCTGAATAAGCTGTCAGTGTCAGTCAAACAAAATTGCTTTCATGCGTTTTACGTTTTGGTTAATGTTGGTTTTCTGCCCGGTAGACTAATGGAGTTTTTAATTTTTAGTACGTGACCATATAATTCTCAATTGCTAGGGTTTTGCAGCTTTCAGCTGGAGCATTATTATCGCCGTAAAATTACACGAGACCAAGTTTTGTTTTTCACTTATTCTGACTGCATTAACGTATAAAAGAAATACGTTCAAAGCACGTAATTAACATTATCTATAGTCATTTAAAATGGAACAATGCCGCAAGATGGATTCATGGATTTTGCTAGTTTGCTTGTTATGAGCTACAAATCACTTAAACAAACTGGAATTATATATTTTTTATGCTGAAACTAACTCAATGCAACATTATTGTAAAAAAAATTTCGGAAATTTCCTTGACCCAAATCAAACTCATTTGATTCTTAGGTAGATTATTTGCAAAAATGAAGGTAAGTATTTCTCAGTTACACAGCTAAATAATTCGCCAGGCGGAAACTGTTTTGACTTACATCTGATTGTCTTTAATTATGACATTGCAAGAAAGTTCATATATGCAAGTTCCGGGAAGACAAAACTATGAAAAAAAGCGGTTTTTGATCCGAATCAGTTTCTTAAAAATAAGTAAGTTAACAATCTTTAACTACAAGTTGATCGTAATCTTCTGTATGTTTATTAAATTGCGGACTGGTATTCGCATAATTGCAATAACGTTGTCAAACAAAAATGAAAAAGAAACACAAAAGCCAAATAGGAATTAATTAGCCATGCAAATAACATATAATAATAATAATAATAATAATAATAATAATAATATTTAACCAGGGAGCCCACTCGCTTTGGCGGTTTTCAGTGGGGCCCTGCAAATTATAATAAAAATAAAAATTAAAAACTAAGAAAAGAGATAAAAATTGATATTACAATATAAAACTAATTTTAAAATACTTTAACAATTAAGAATTTAAAAAGTTTTAAGCTTTGCCTTAAATGATGACAAGAATTTGCTGTTTTTAATGTCATTGTCTAGGTTGTTCCAGTCCTTAGAGGCTTGATAAATGAAAGTTTGTTTGCCCCAACTGGTACGCACGCGAGGAAGGTATAAATCATTGCTTCTGCGAGTTTGATAAGAATGAAAACTACTATTGCGTCTGATGTCAAATTTAAAATCAATTTCCCCCAACAGATATTTTTGCATCATGACACAGCGATGGAAGTGTCGTCTCTGTGAGAGGGTCTTTAGGTCCAGACGATCTAGTGCCTCGGTTGAAGAACTTCTTGGTGGTAAATTAAGCAGGACTTTGGCTGCCTTGTTTTGAAGAACTTGCAGCTGACCCATAAGCGTGTCGTTATTTTTGTCACCCCATACTGTGCCTCCATAGTCAAACAGTGGGATGATTAAGCAATTGTATAGTGTTAGCTTAGCATGTAAAGGCAAAAGATGTCGTATTCTCTTTATCATTCCAATCCTTTGATTGATCTTTGTACTGATAGTATCAATGTGCTCGGACCAAGACATAGTTTGGTTTATAACCACTCCCAGGTACTTAAACGAGTCAGACCTATCAATAGCAGTGGAATTAACTTTAAGAGAAACCTCATTAACCAGTTTAAGCTTCCGTGAGTTACCAAAAAGAACGAAATTGCATATTCAGATTTTAATAATTATCAAAGCACTTGTGTACTGCAATTTAGTGCTGTAGCTTGGTTGATACAAGGTAAATTGGCCACCGTATAAACCTTTTGAGTTTTTTTAAACTGTTCGTTAGAGAAATTCTCTGAATGTAGCTATAGTTAGCGTGTCTAATTTATTCGTGCCTGTTTGGCTGCTTCCTTTTCTTTTCCTTTGCATTCTTGTATGACAAAAATACTGCAGTTAGGTGTATATACTCGCCAAACAAACTCAATATAAGGTTATTGTAGTATAGATGGAGCGTTGCATTAATTTAAAGATACAGTCATCCTGAGTACAGTAGAGACTTAGCTGATAAATTCTTGGTTAAAAGCCCTTAGCGTAACAACTTCTACGCCCCTCACAGAGGAATTTCTAAACCGGATGGTCTTCTGTACGGGGAGTATATCACCACAGTTATCACCATAGTTTATAAGGCTAAAACTTCAAAAACTTTTAATAATCTTTCACTAAAATAATCGTGACAGTCTAGCATGCAAAAAGTACCTTTTTGCTATTAAACGGCCACAAAGCAGTCAGGCGCAACGAAGTACCGCCACACCCTGTTGCTGGTCCACAGGGAACGATTCTAGAGTCTCTTTATTCTTTCTATTCCTCTTTTATATTTATTGTCAGTACTTAGTCTCTCCTTCATTTGTTCCCTAGAATTTGTGGACTAATTAAAAGGACTAATTATTGCGTTGACTGTTTCCGAGAAAAATTATTCCAGTTCACAAGTTTGTAAGAAACTGACAGTGCAAGAAATTCGCAGGGATAGACCCGCGAAGTTGAAACAACTGGTCGTTGAAAGTTTATTTCTTTTAAATGGGAAAACGCTTAATTTTATGTTTTTTTTTGTGTGTGTGTGCTTAAAAATACTTTGTAAAAAATGTTTGGTGAAGGAACCTGCCGTTACTTGTCGCACTTTTGACCGTTGTCAAAACTGAGGGTTAAATGGACACTGTCACGGACATTTTTACGGTTTGGGGTGAGAAAAGGGGTGATCTTTAAATTAAATACCTTTTCGCCCTTCACAGAATACTCCTAGAAGGTCAAGAGAAGGAAATCAAAAGGTTTCCCCAAAGGAAGAACAAACCATAGTCAGTTACTGGCGATTTCTCCACGAAACAAAGGAAAAACTTGAAAACATCAGCCTGATGTTTTCAAGTTGCAAGCATTTCCACCCGCAGCCAAACACACCTAATTATAGCCTCAGAGAACTAGTAGAGTAGTTTTAAATGAAACCAGTATTTTGGGGTTTCCTCTGATTAGAATATGACTTTAAGCTCTTCAACGGTATCCTAAAAATTGGTGACAGTGTCCTTTTAACAGTCAGCCTGAACAGCCAGCTAATATATGAAATGAAACGATCTAGCCTCCTTTTCTTGACACTTTTGCGCTGTAGATGCTGTCAGGCCGGTGTATTAATTTGCACACTTATTATGTAAATTTTTGTCCATTTAGGAATCGTATTATTACTTGATATACACGAGAGTATTCAGTTTATGAACGCAAAGTACAGCGTTTGAAACAGTTGAGTGGCTACCCAATGATGAGAATTAGAAACACTATTGTGGAGGAGAATGGGTCTTAAGTTCTGTTTACAAAGCTCGGAAGCTCGGAAGCTCGGAAGCTCGGAAGCTCGGATACTTGGCGATCAGCATCAACAACGTAGTACACAACCTAATATCACAGAGCATAAGACAGGGGCACCTAACGGTTCGTTTCGGGGAATATCTGTACGAAAGGCCTGAGATATTCGGATTCAGTTGCAGTGAAAGCTATAGAGATTTCTTTGGCGAAACACCACTTCGGACTTTTGTAACAAGGGGACTCATTAGTTCCTATTGTTTCCATAGGGACATTTATGTGGTTTAGAGTGCAAAATAAGGTCAGCTAGCATTTTCGGAGAGCCAGAAGCACCTCGGAAATTCGACGGATAGGATTCTGTTTCCTAAAATTTTCTCCGGTCTAAATTTGCAGCTAAGAACGCCGAACGGAACAATCTGTATTACCTTACACAAATATGCCTTTAAAGAGCTCTGAAAGAATCTAAGAAAGCTGAAAATGATATTTCAAGTATTTTGTTAAAAATTTCTCGTTGGGTGCCCCTGATAAGATCACTACTGGAATTCTATTTCCCACTATGCCTTTCAGGAGCCAAACTATTTTATGATAACATGAAAGTCTGTCTTCCTCTGAGTAGGTCAGGGATGTCTTTTCTTTGTCTGGTGCCCACAATAACTCCTGTTCTTCGTGATCCTCTTCTTCAGCCCAATAACTCTTTTCAGATTGTTTTTTTGTGCTTTGTTTCCACGTTTTCCTTATTCTTGTTTTCTCTCCACGTTTTCATTGTGCAGTAAATGAGGAGTAAAGTGCCGAGGATGAAGTACAGGCAGACGGCAGAGATACTCCAGCTATCAAACTGCAAAACCCAGTGGTAGCTAGGATTGTTGCAAACACTTTCCACTGTGAATATCACACAACACGAGGTGATCACCAGACGATAAATAATAAACAGTGCTGGGGGGAACCACTGCGAAAGGTAAAAAAGGTCTGTTATTAGTCAGTAAGATGATGAAAAGCAAGATATTATTTCAAGTATCACTGCGTTCAAAAGTTTTCGCAGCAAAGCATGTTTTATCCAAACATTTTGCAAAAAAAATCCAGTAACAGTTTACAAAATAACTATTCGCGCTATGCACCTCTCTGTTAATCGTCACTTCAAATCCACTGCGCCCTCGTGGAATACTCGTTATTATTTATTTTCCCTTCCTTTAAGCCCTGGCGAGGTGGAGGTTTCCACTTTTTCCTTATTCTTGTTTTCTCTCCATGTTTTAATTGTGCAGTAAATGAGGAGTAAAGTGCTCAGATTGAAGTACATGCAGACGGCAGAGATACTCCAGCCATCAAACTGAAAAAAAAAGTAGCTAGGATTGTTGCAGACACTTTCCATTGCGAATTTCACACAACACGAGGTGATCACCAGACGATAAATAATAAACAGTGCTGATGGAAACCACTGAAAGGTAAAAAAGGTATGTGATTGTTCAGATTTCGGCTGATGAATTTTAAGCGTTTTCATTGGTTTACTGCCCACAGGTTATCAGCATCGCTGATCACTGCGTTCAAATGTTTCCGCCGCAAAGCATAGGTCAAGTCGCACACGAGCCAAGAAGGCCCACACGGCCGGAGCTTATCCCGGTTTCTGTAACATGAAGCAACTAAGAGTATTGCTGCTACCCCCCCCCCTCCCCTGGACGGGATACTAATCCATTGCAGGGTTACCCCCAGCAGTATGTCACCGGTACCCATTTTATACACCTGGGTGGAGAGAAACAATGCAGGGTAAAGTTCCTTGTCTAAGGAAACAACACGATGGCAGGGGCTGGGCGTCGAACCACCGACCTTTAGATCCGAAGTCCAACGCGCTAACCACTACAACAACGCGCCCCCTACCACCCCCTGCCACAAAACATGTTTTGTCCAAAATTTCGCAAAAAAATTCAGTAAACCACCGCGCCCTTATGAATCTAATTCTATAGCAAAAGGGTACTTTTTGTATGCTAGACTGTCACGATTGTTTACGCTGGAAGATTAATTGCCTTGGAATAATTAATGATGTTTCAACCTCATAAATTATGCGCCGATCAATTCGAAAGTTCAACATCCCCCTCCCGGGCAACCCCCCGGGCATTTGAACTTTTGAAGATTGGCTTGTTCAAATTCCCTCCCGTCGGGGCAAAAAAGCCGTTCAAATGCCCCACCAATTAATACTGAACTACCTCTCCTCAAAGACAAATTTCGTCTTCAATCAAACATTTTACACGCCTTCCAGAGAGAGATAGGTCGTAATGACACCTTCAAACTTCTTTTAAAGACCCTTTTGAAAGAGTTATTCACTAACAAAGGCGATATTCTATCTTGTAAATCCGTCAAACCCTGCAAAAACCGAAAAAACTCACGAGCGTTTTACGTCAGAACAAGAGATAAATCCGGTTCAAATTCCCCACCCTCCCAACGCAACGTTCAAATTCCCCCCTCCCCGGACACGATGCACAGTCAAATGCCCGGGGTATGCCCGGGGGGGGATGTTGAAGTTTCGAATTGATCAGCGCATTATGGTGACTACTTCTTGGAAATAAGTTCCTTCGGTTAGTAGAAATTCCTGTTTGATGGGCGTTCGAAATTGTTACGCTAAGGGCTTTTAACCAAGAATTTTAGAGTTAGGACTCTACTCAAAGCGACTGTATCTTTAAACTAATGCAACGCTATATCTGTACTGCAATAACCTTATTGTCTGTTTGACGAATATATATACCAGTCCACAATTAAACTCAGTGGGGGCGTGGTGATGTAGCGGTTAGTGTGTTGAATTTCAGGTCTGAAGGTCGGCCAGGGGTTTGACGCCCAGTCCCTGCCATCGTGTTGTTTCCTTAGACAAAAAAACTTTACCCCACATTGTCTCTCTCCACCCAGGTGTATAAATGGGTATCGGCGACATACTGCTGGGAGTAACCGATGGACTAGCATCCCATCCACGGGGGGAGTAGCAATATTTTCAATTGCTTCATGCTACAGAAACAAATTTCCGTGGGGCTGGCCAAAAGGATCGCAGCTCCGGGGACGAGAATGATTCAAATGGGTCCGAATCAAAACAATGCGCATTGTGGGCCACAATGCCTTGCACGCCAGTCAAAGGGACCGGAGGGTTTCGGTTTGCAGTTCCAGTTTCCATTTTTTCTTTTCTTTTTCGCTTCTTTCATTGAAGTGGGACTAAGGCTTTGTCGATTGTGCTAACACCAACTAGCACCTTTTCCAGCACCCATACTCTAGCAAAATGAGCGTATTTTTAATCATTTTTCTATACAAAAGAAGCACTTCTTGCTCAATCAATTATAATTTCGTCTGTAAGAGCATAACTAACAAATGTCGGGAGATTCTGCAAATGCGATTCACATTCAGTTTAGTGGATTTTTTTTTACTGGCTTCGTGACCTTATAGATTCGGAAATATTGTAGACCTCCGCTATCTCCAACCTCGTTTTTCTGGAATCCCCCGCTATGTACGAACTGAAATTTGTCTCCCTCTGATGACGTTACACCTGCAAGCTGCGTTACGCTGTTATTTGTTCTCAAACTCTCTCTGTCTTGGACAATTTTTTGTTTCCCTAGAGTCGTCGAGATAGTGGGAGGCTGTAGTATTCCCAGCATTCGGATACTACACTTACTCCGAATAGCCTGTGAACAGGCTCCGCGGTAAGAAAAAAAGCGCGAAAAGAAACTCGGCCAGCGAAACGAGCCGAGGGTAGAACAAATGTTTTTCGCGTTTTTTTCCCTACTGCTGAGCCTGTTCACAGGTTAACTCCACATTAACACTTGGAAAGTCTACTGTGGACAACTTTCGATCGGAGGATCGGAGGTCACGCAAATCTCGTTCCCAGGTTCTTTTCTCTACGTCCCTCAACGAGGTTTAATCCCAGCTTCTAAATTAAAAAAAGGGTGCTGAAAATGACAGAGAAAACAGAGATCAATAGCTTACTACCGAATAAATTGTTTCCTGCATTTACT
This sequence comes from Siderastrea siderea, assembly GCA_964030785.1. NCBI lineage: Eukaryota > Metazoa > Cnidaria > Anthozoa > Scleractinia > Rhizangiidae > Siderastrea > Siderastrea siderea. The sequence continues at coordinate 64,859,505 of OZ034968.1, forward strand.
GACTTGGCTAGGGCCTAGTTTATACGTCGCAGTATGGTTGAATTTAATTCAGACGAATTTAATTCAAGGTCCCTTAAGGAATCAAATTCGACGATGGTGCGACGTTTAAATCGAATTAAATTCGTCTTAGACGTTTAAACTGTCTGGGTAAGACGGATAAAACTTCTAAAACGACGAATTAAATTCGTCTGAATTGAATTCGGCGCATAAACTAGGCCTAAGAGTCGTGAATCGTGATCCATGCTGACTTTGAACAGTTTTTTGGAAACGAGGAGTTGGAAGGTTTTAAGGGAAGGCCGGATAAATCAAGGTAAATTTTTGGACAATTACTTTTCAACTTTTTTTTTTCAAAAGAAAGCTGATTATTCGGGATAGATGGGGGTGGCCATTGTACCGACAGTTGTACGCGCTACCTGGGTGTTCTGGAATGAAGCGCGCGCTTCTTAGACTACAACTCGATTGTTACGTCAGTTTGTAAAACATACAGCAAACACTACAAGCTTTTACAAGCATTTGAAAGAGAGATAGCTTTTTTAGACTTTGAAGGAGAGACTATGAACAGTGCGATTGTCAACAACTGCGTGGTCGAGGGAAAAGTGCGTTATGAAAAGGAGAGTGCAACTAAGAGATTTCAAAAAGAACTTTGCGAGTTGCAGAAGGGAGTTAAAAAATTTAAAGAGCAGCTGAGTCGTACCAAAGAAGTGTCCCAGGAAGCGGAAGAGGAAATCAAACGATTTCAGACCGGGGCTGAGCGCCAGTGTGAATCAATGGAATCTGCAAGAGAGAGAATTATTTCATCGAAACTTGCAGAGTTGGAAGAAATAAGCTTTAAGAAACTAAATGATAACCGTGATGCAACACCGTCCTAAGATGACAGCATGCCTGAAGCTGCAAGAAATGCGGCGAGATATACAAAAGACATAGAGAGTTGCGCGATATGTAAAGATCAGCTGCGTGACCTTTCTGGATTCGGTAGCAGCATATGCGCTGTTTAAAATTACAAGGCCATTCTTCTTTTCCTGAATTCTAAATGTGAATAGGTTTTTACAGTGGAAAAGGGCTACGCTACGGCACCAGGGACGGGAGACAAAGGAAACCGATATAAAATATTACTATGTCATCCATTTCCATAGTTGAGAAATGATCTGTTCACTGGCTAACGGCTAATCAGAACTTTGGACGTTCACTCGTGTTGAGACATCAGGAACAGCCACGCAGGAATGGTTACTAAGCTTGTGACTGAGCTGAATGACAAAGAAGCTGAAGATCGACGAGAAGAGGGCTAAAAACACTTTTCAGGAGAATTGTGGAGGATTGCTTTTGTTATTATAAATGTCAATTGCTTTCAGTAATTAATATTTAACTAGAAATATTAAGATAAACGTGTGTCAACGTTTTTGATGTTGCTATCATCATCGCCAATTAGAATGAAAAATAAAATTAACATTGGAAGCTAATTAAGAATAAAGTTATGAAGTCATTCCTGTGTGGCGTAAATTATTTGCAAAATCGTTATAGCAATTGATATGCTCGATAACTAGCCTTTTACATAGATCTCTGCATAAAGCATAATCACACCAGACAAGTGAGTCCCAGGATCCTCAATTCTTACGTTTATTTAAGCCTTTATTACCCCTATGACATGATGAATCCATCAAAATGAATAAAGATCATTATTTCTTAAAGAAAACGTTTAGTATTAGTTTTTAGTTTTCATTGATAGTTTGCTGCATCCAATACTTGAGTTCCATCACGTCAGAGTACACTCCGTATCTTCCCTTGCGCGCGCAGCCTATCCCCCAGCTGACGACACCCATGAGGTACCACTTGCGGTTCCTGAAACATACCAGCGGTCCTCCACTGTCTCCCTGGCATGCGTCAATCAGCCCCCCCGCGTAACCTGCACAACGCATGCGTGTTGTTATGGTGTATCCATAATCTTCGTAGCCTGCCTGACAAGTGTCACGTGAGACAAGAGGAACTTTTGCTTGCTGTAAAATCTGAAAAAAATATGGTCATCATCATCATCATCATCATCAGAAGTAGACGAAGAAGAGGGAGTAGAAGAAGAAGAAGAAGAAGAAGAAGAAGAAGAAGAAGAAGAAGAAGAAGAAGAAGACGAACAACAACAACAACAACAAGGAGACTCATCACCATTGTTCTCAGTTGAATTAATTAAACTGCACGACAAGCAGGTGCGTTGGACATGAATTATGACAATTTTTAGCAATAACAGACGAGGTAGTTGTTCCTTTTTTTCATTTCACGGTTTCGCAACGATTTCACTGCGGTAATAAAAACAGATTTCAGGCGCTTGAGCAATTCTGGAAAAAGGAACAATAGATAAGCATGCACTTTTTTTATTGAACAGATATTCACAAAAATACACACTGCCTTGCCAATGTTCTCAGGTAGGTCAAGGTATGCAGTGTAATCTCAACAATAACGCTGTACAAGCAGAGTTTTAAAAAGTCTTATTAAATTTCAAGCTGCGAGTGGTACTGAAATCAACCAATCAGATGCGCTACCCAGATCCGGGTAGCGCTAACTTCACTAGTGCGACAAATTTGGAGTTCAGACGTCTTTGCACGGAGCACGAGACGTCGTCTATTTTCTCAAGCTATATTTCGAACTATCGTGCTCATTGTTTAGCGAATTTCCGCCAGTAAAACAATCTGTTATTACACTTTACCCTTGGGATATTTCCTTGCTCTGACGTAAATCCCCATCCGGTCACGAAACACTTGGTTCCGGGCTCAAAGTCCGACTCGGCCAAGCAAACTGGTCTCACGCGATTGTTGTACTTGATTGGCGTCTTTAGTTTCATCAGTGCCACGTCATAATCGTAGTTTTTGTGGGGGTCATACTTTGGATGTTTGATGATTCTGTCAATGGTAATATTCTGTTCATATCCCTCCAATCTGTTAAGGTCATGTTCACCTGACATGGAATAAAACAGTTAAGACCAAATGATTTAGGGAAACTAGAATGTCACCAGTGGATTGCGGTTTAAAATTAAATCTCTTCAGTAAGAGACCATCGCCCGTTAGCGTATCCCAAAAATAACTAACTACTTACAGAAGATGTTCGTGATCACTAATAAGAGACTTACCGTGTGGCACTAAATTTTTGCGGGAGTTTAATTTTGCAGATTTTTTGTGTTTTGCGGGAACTAATTTTTGCGATTGGAAGAGACTGGTTTTTCTTGCTGGGAATTAATTTTTACGATTTTTTGAAAGTCGTGTTCAAATGGAACTGATAACATTTTCGTTTTTTATTTGAGTACAAGCAATCGAAATACAGATAAGACAACATGGGAATGTAAGACAGACCAATCAATGTCACCATATTACACTACAATGGTCGACAATAACTAGGGTCACACTGTGATGTATTATCCACCGAGTTATCTATGGCATTTTCTCCTTCAAACCAGTATTTTTGTATAAAATGTCTACAGTGGAGTAAATTTTTTGCCGAAAAAAAATTTGTGGTAATTTTATTTTGTGGGAACTTATTTTTGGGGATCGCGAAAAAAACCGCAAAAGTCGCAAAAATTAGAATCCGCAAAAAATTAGTGCCACACAGTAAATGCTGTGTTCGTCTAAGAACTCGGTGCAGGCAGAATTTTTAACATGGAGCCAAATACAGAGTTTGAAAGGAGAGTGTCACACACCAATAGTTTTCATTGAACTGAAGATAAAGTGTTTGACCAAGAATAAGTGCAAAGAGGATTTCTCAGGGAAAGTCAATGAGAGAAGACAAGACAAGAATGGCATAGTCCCGCCCACCTCATAATCACCTGCGAAAATCAGATATCCTATGAAACGAAAAGGACTTGCTAGGTCCTCTTGACAAAAACCTTAAACCGTTCATATCAGTGCTTCCTTTACCTACGGTAATGGTATAGTGGCGAGTCTCATCTCCGTAAGCAAAGCAATGAGCAGCGGTGACGATCCAGTCAGGTGTGACAATAGAGCCCCCGCACCAGTGGGGTGCAGGTTCACCACTGTAGTCCATTGTCACTTGCCACGGCCAAAACCCTGGCTTAGCGTTTGTGCCACCAACTATTCTGGTGTGAACTCCTCTCTTGCCGCACTCAACGCCTCCTGTAAATAATAACGACAATGTCAGTATATGACAGGCAATTACAGATTTTGATTAGCAACGTTTTGGCCTCGGCCTTTGCCGTTTGGAGCAACTTTTTGTGAAAAAAATAAAAACTTTAAGTAATTTTCTACTGACAGAGCACGATTTTGGGAATTCTGACTTTTCAGACACAAATGATAGCTTTTCTTACTGACTGAGACTACCTTTACGTATAAGGAACTGAAAAAGAATAAGAAAAGAGGAACACGTTTTTTCCATTATCGAAGAACTTTTCAGCATTTTTAAAAATCATTTTTGAGCAAATTTTTAGTACATTTCAGGCTCCTTAAGAGCCCGGGGTTGAGAGGCTTAAGAATCGAGTGCTCCACCCAAAAAAAAGCAGAGCTAGGGTTATCTAGGGTTAACGTCACCTTTAAATTCAGTCCTAACGCTTAATTTTTAGTGCCCGAGTTAGGTTAATCGGCTTTATAATCGTAACAACAGGTCCCACACTAGAAGATTAAAACCACAGGGTTTTTTGGTCAGGCCACATTCTTGTTCTCGTGGGTAAGGTATTTTGCTCACACAAACCATGCATCATTTTGTTTAGGCATTGCAAAAAATCATTATCGAAGTACGTTGCAACATTTTTGGGCATATTTTAACAAAGGAAGTAGTTAATATATAGATTTAGCCAAGCCCAAAAGCGGAGCCCCCCTTTTTGTTTTGTCTGTTTTTTGTTTTGTTTTGTTTTTTTTTCGTTTTGTTTTTGCTGGCAGTTATTAATTTGTGAAAATACTCTCATTCAAGTCGAAAAAAACAACCTGCTCCCTCTGAGTGTCGAACCCGGCTCGTCAGCGTGAGATGCCGATAACTAGTCCACTAGACCATGGGCGTTTAACGTTACATTACAAGTTAATTTTTATACTTATTTCTTTCTTCGTGACAAGCTGCCTATCAGCATGAAAATGCTGGTGTTTTTCCTGGCAAAATGTGTTCGAAACGCCGTAAAAACCATGGTTGTGGACAGAAAAAACCAAAAACCACTAGCTCTGCTATATTTGGCGCCGAAACCGCTGCGAAAAGCTGCAAACTCAAGCGGTGTACCGACCGAGTTTGAACAGAACCGACGAGGCAAATTTGAACTTTTTGCCTGAACTTTATCGCCTAATTTTTTTCGCCTAAATTGAACTTTTCCCCTTCCACCAAAAAGACAACTGAGTGTTCTTTTGAACTTTTTTTTTCCATTAACAAATTTGTTTTTGACTTTTGTTGTCTTTGCTTGTTTTGCTACAACGCGGGTCAACATGCGATTTCGCGCCAAAAACACACGGGATTCAGCACAGGGTCATATCCAGTGTAGGAAGTGTATTGGTAACCCTGTGGTGCGTACGGACGTACGGATGTACGGACGTACGGATCTACGGACGTACGGACGGACGGTCACGTGACTATTACGTCACTACCAAAATTTTTTGGCTTGATAGGTTACCAAATTTCCTTAGCAATGGAGCTCCGCTGATGCGCTAGCGCGCTGGCTCCGCTATTAGAATGCTGTTAGTTGCTACTAGAGAACGAAGTTATGCAAAAAATATGCCCCGGCTATAGCTATGTGGATCATTAAATAGCCGGTCTGGGAGAAACATCACCCACATTCCTTAGTTACATCGACATTCATGAATTTAATTAAGCTATGGTAGCTCAATTTTGTGGCTGGGGCTTAGATTTGTAATATGCAATCTGTTTCAGGCTCCCAGAATGAGGCGAGAATGAGAGGTGAGAGAACTTTCAGTGTCAGTTAACATAACACTATTTTGACCTTGGTCAACGGGTTTTTCTCATCAGCTTTGTCACTGTGTCGTTCTTGGTCGTTCTTATGTTCAGGAAAACAGTTAATACATTTGTTTTATTTTTATCTTAGTCAATGGGTTGTTCAGTGTGATAATGTTGTTTTTTCTTGGTCAGTTGAATTAGTGTTTCGTGTATTCAGAAAAATGTTGTTTTTACCTTGGTCAATGGGCTGTTCTGTTTGAGGAATGGTTATGGGTGGCAGAGTTGTTGGCGCGACTATAAGACAGGGAAAAAGCAAGAACTAAATAATTTAGTTTGGACAAAAAAATTTCCACTCATAATCTTCCCTGGACTTCCCTCCCACTCCTAACTCTTTTGGTAGAAGATCCCGTCCCTTTACCCGAAGAAACTATATTCCCTGATCTCTGTTTTCCCATTTCCTTAGCCTTTCCGTCCCCTTTTCTTTCGGGTTCTCCTTCCTTCCCTCTACCTCCCCACCCGCGTCCTGATCCCGCTTCCCTGCACACAAACACAAGAGGATTGAAGAAGAAGTGGTTGGCGACAGCTGACCATCAATAAGGCAACTCTCCCTCTCGCCTAACCTGCAACTGTCCCTCACTCTCAAACACATGTTTGCCTACAGAGCGGCCTGGCTCACTAGCTTTAAAGCCGAGGACCAGAGTTTAAGTCTCCTAACCTCGTTTCCAGGGCCCTTTCTCCTTTTTGCACGAGAAAGGGGAGGAATGAAGAGAAGGGGCCCTGGGGACAAGATTATGAATCTCCTCGAATTATGCGTTTTAACAGTTAGATTAGACAAGAATTCAAATCCTTTCTTCTGGTTGACAGCCAACTCTCTTTTGTTCTCATATATTTCTTTGCACTCTCTTGACTCTCAACCGGACTGCACGCTCTTTTCACTTGTCTTGCAACTCCAGGGCATAAATGGAGCGCCAATGAGAAGCAGCTTGTCAACCGCAATGTCGAACTGATCCCGAGGTAAAAGTTGGTCATACGCAGATGAACAAAGTACGTGGATCAACAGTGTCCATAACGTTGCTTCTTTTACCAAGTTTTTAACACCCTATTCACATACTAGCCGCATGCTCACTCTATCCTTACCTTTCGAACACAAGGCGCACGTTTTCTTGCAGAAACGTTCGAGAAAATCTTTGTAGTCAGGGTGTTCACAGTAAGTCTTGTAAATCTTGCAGTAAGGATTATGATCCACGCAGGGTGCTAAAACACACACACAGAAAATAGATCAGGATGCTTTGACCCTTTAGGCCCCAGTATTAACATCCACATTCTCCTCACTTTTCTCCCTATATTTCTTATGTTACTAGTTTGGAGAATTTGGTGAAAAATCATGACATTTGATCATTAGTGACCATTTTCTTGATTCTCATGACTTGTTTGTTTGATCAACTAGTAGTGCTGTGAGGAGAAATTAGATGCTTGTCACTGTATTGATGAGAATACATAAGAAACAACTTTTTTTTCAGAATAATGGGTGACTGGTATCTAAGAAAATACACTGTCTTTAAGCTGGCAATTTTAGTTTCATTTGTTTCCGGTATAAACAAATGGAATAAATATTGAATGTTTCATTCTTCTCGTGTTAATCTGTTGCCATTGTTACCTGAACGCTTCGTGCTTTACATAGTACAAACCTGTACGCTTGTATCTTGATTTGTGTTCATTAAAAGACTTCATGATGTCTAAAACAAGTATATACAACAATTTAGTACTGACTTGTGAAATTGAAGTATATGAACAAAAACAAAATAAAAACAAAGCGAAGGTAAAAGGAAAAACAACAACAACAACTGCGTCAGTTGTTCTGTCATACCAGCTGTTTGGACAACTGTAAACAATACTCTGAGATCCAGGGGCAGTTAAATCAGTAAGCAGCGTAGATTGCATGGGTAAGGAGGTAAAGCGAGAGAAAATTAAACTTTCGCCTGCCCGATCTGAGGAGGTTCCCCAGCCCCGTTTTGTCAAATAAAGCGAGGTTCTCGCAGAGGGCCGAAAATTTTATAATATAAAATAGTCCTATTTTTTTCTTTTTACATTCAAAGATGTTTTACTTGGGTCCCTACCTCTGGATCCGCCGTTGTGTAAATAACCTTAATTTCACGGTATTTTCATTCATTTTTCTGACTGACCTGACAAAATTACTTTCGCATTGAAGGAAACCTCGAAATAATAGTTTCCTTAGCGAGACAAACACCAACGAAGTAATAACAAACCAAAACTAGACAAGGATGGTTACGACTTAGGGAGATTAAGACGAATTACGAATGCCAAACTTGAAAAAGTTGGCCCAATTTCAGTTCAAGATGCGTTATCCGTAAGACACCTACATACCAAAACCGTGCAAATCGTGGTAGCCGTCAATAATAAAGTGAACATGCATGCAAAACCACAGCATCGGGAACTACGTCACCTAAATACTATGCAAAGAGGAAGGAGGCAAACTACCCTGTCTTCCAGGGGCTCTAAGAGGACAATGCCCTAGATCAGAGCAAGTCCCACAAACTGACGCGTAACACCAACACTAGCAGATGCTAACTTTAAGATACCGCAAATAAATGCGTAAAAGTCTTTGCAGTGTAACGATTTGGCTGAATTTTATGTGCCCTTAGACAGTCAAACTTTGTGTGACATGACAGCAAACTACAAGAAAGTTCTTTTCTTGGACATAAGCACTACCAGATAAATTGAATTCCAGATGGGAAGGTTCGTTTTCTTGCATTAACGCAATTTACACACTCTGATTTTATGTTAAACATACCGCTTGCTTCATACTTTTGTTGCTTTATTTTTCCTTGGTTGATTTGGATCCACGAAATGAGCAAAAACAGAACGAAGGGCGTCACCAACATTTCACCTGCGATCAGAAATAGGACTATGTCAAGTGAAGCCAAGAAATGAGTGTAATTGCGTGTAACTGGCTTCCTGAAAAGTCCTCCTTTATGTTCCGGCGTTGCTCAAACTCACAGCTATGTAAATAGAACAATGCAATTTACAATGGCTTCTTAGTGTTGGTTTTCTAGCGTAGACTAATGGAGCTTTTAATTGTAGCACCATATAGTTTTCAATTGATAGGTTTTTGCAGCTTTCAGCTGGAGCATTTTTTATCTCAGTTCTTAAAATTCAGTGCACGAGACCAAGTTTTTTTTTCACTTATTCTGACCACATTGACATATTAATAAAAGAAATGCATTAAAAACACGTAATTCACATTAGCTTTTGTCATTTGAAATGGAATAAGGCCGCAAGATAGAGTCATGGATTTTGCTAGCGTGCTTGTTATGAGTTACAAATCGCTTAAACAAACTGTGCAATGAATATATATTTTCGAATATTTAAACTAACTCAATGTATGATGCAACATTATTTGAAAAAAATGTCGGAAATTTCATCAACCCAAATCAAACTCATTTCTTAGGTAGATTATTTACAAAAATGAAGGCAAGTACATTTATATAGCTAAATAATTCGCCAGACGGAAACTGCTTCATCCTAATGTAATCGTCTTTAATTATGACACTGGGAGAAAATCACATGTATGTAAGTTCAGGAAGACAAAACTATGAAAAAAAGCGGTTTTTGATTAGAATCAGTTTCTTGAAAATAAGTACGTTAACTATCTTTAACTGCAAGTTGATCGTAATCTTCTGTGTGTTTATTAAATTGCGGACTGGTATACACATAATTGCAATAACGTCAAACAAAAATGAAAAAGAAAAAAAAAGCCAAATGGGAATTAATTGACCATGCAAATAACATTCTCATATTTCAATGGCACCCAACGGGTTCGTTTCGGGGATCGGAATATCTGTTCGGAAGGTCTAGAATCGCCTGAGATTTCAAAGTTAATTGCAGTGAAAGCTAGAGATTTCTTCGGCGGAACATCACGTCGGAGTTTCGTAACAAGAGAACATATTTGTTCCTATTGTTTTCGGAGAGACAAATATGTCGTTTAGAGTGCAAATTCGGCGGATAGGATTCTGTTTCTAAAACTTTTCTGTGGCCTAAATTTTCAGCTAAAAACGCCGAACAGATCAATCCGTATTAGCTTACATAAATATGCTTTTGAAAAGCTCTGAAACAATTTAAGAAAGCAGAAAGTGATATTTCAAGTATTTTGCCAAAATTTTCTCGTTGGGTGCCCCTGAGATTTTTATGATTATCAAAGCACTTGTGTACTACAATTTTAATACTGCAGATTGGTATCAGATGAGTTGATACGAGGTAAATTGGCCGCCATATAGACCTTTAAAGCTTTAAATGTTCTTTAGAGCAATTCTCTGAATGTAGTCAGCGTGTCTAATTTATTCATGCCTATTTGGCTTCTTCCTTTTCTTTTCTTTTCTTTTCTTTTTCATTTCTGTATGTCAAAGATATTGCAGTTAGGTGCATTCTTGGTCAAACGCCCTTAGCGTAACAACTTCGTACGCCCCTTACAGAGGGCGTATGGATGTTCTTATGTCCAGGGAGTATATCACCACAGTTATCATCACAGTTTATAAGGCTGTAACGTCATAAATTTTATTAATCTTCCAACGTAAATAATCGTGACAGTCTAGCATACAAAAAGTACCTTTTTGCTATTAAACGGCCACAAAGCAGTCAGGCCGCGCAACGAAGTACCGCCACACCCTGTTGGTGGTCCACAGGGAACGATTCCAGAGCCTCTTTATTCTTTCGATTTCTCTTTTATCTTATTCCTCTTTTATCTATATTGATCTCGTGCAATTTAACGGACATAGACACCATGAAAATATTCCAGCTGAAAGCTGCAAAAACCAAGCACTTGAAAATCATTTTACGCTACAAATAAAACTGAGACTCCATTTATCTATGGCAGAAAACCAGCATTAACCAAAACGTAAAATGCGTGAAAGCAATTTTGTTTGACTGTAGCGGAAAGCTTATTCAGCAGGTTTGTTTTTAATAAAGAATTTGCCTTATTTTCAATGAAGCCATTGTAAATTGCATTGTTCTATTTACATAGCTGTGAGTTTGAGCAACGCCAGAACATTAAAACGGACTATTAAGGAAGCTAGTTACACGCAACTCACTGTTGTCTCAATTAAAAAGTTTAATTAATTAAAAGCTTCATTGAAAATTTCAATTAAAAAATTTAGTTAATAAAAACATTTTAATACTAGTAGCGTGATCACGTTTTGCTGTGCAAAAACTGCAAACAAGCGGGAGCCACCAAAGAACGAGTGGGAATCTCAGGCGTCGACCCCATTCACAAAATTAATAGTGCCTGCAGTTGTAGACGTTTTATTCACGGGCGAGCTCTGAATTACCACCACACCCGGTTGCTGGTCCACAGGGACCGATTCTAGAGCCTCTTTATTCTTTCTATTTCCCTTTTATATTCATTATCGGTACTTTGTCTTAAAATGATCTACCTAATGTCTGGTTCATTTGTAACCTAGAATTTGTGGACTAATTAAAAGGAGTAATTAATGCCTTGACTATTTCCGAGAAAAATTATACCAGTACTCAAGTTTGTAAGAAACTAACAGTGCAAGAAATTCGCAGCGATAGACCCGCGAAGCTCAAACAACCGGTGGTTAAAAGTTTTTTTCTTTTACATGAGAAAAAGCTCAATTTTACAGGTTTTTTTGTGCTTAAAAATACTTTGTAAATAATGTTTGGTGAAGGAAACTGTGTATTCGTCGCGCTTTCGACTGTTGTCAATTCAAAACTGAGGGTTAACAGTCAGCCTGCGGAAAAGTATATATAAAGATCTAACCTCGGCTAGTCTTGACTAATTCCTTATCTTGATACTTTAGCGATACAGATGCTGGCAAAGTGTATTACTTTTTTACATCTATTATCCAAGTTATTGTCCATTTAGTAATCGTAATACTTGATATACACGAAAATATTGAGTTTATGAACGCAAAAATACAGAGTCTGAAACAGTGGCTGCCCAATGATGAGAATTAAGAACACTACTGTGGAGGAGAATGGGCCTTGAATTCTGTTTACAAAGCGCGGAAGCTCGGATACTTCGCGATCAGCACCAACAACGTAGTACACAACAACGACGAGGACGTACAACAAAGTAAACAAGTACGAATAAACAACATGGCTAAGTCTGATCGGAGTAAAGCAAAATATTGCATCTGCGAGGATAAATACTGTAAAGGAGATATAGGTCGCTAGCACTAATGCGTTAAGCTGTTCCTCTAGTATCACATAGCATAAGATCACTACTAGAATACTATTTCCCGCTATGCCTTGCAGGAACCAAACTATTTTATGATAACATGATAGTCTGTCTTCCGCTGAGCAGGTCAGGGATGTCTCTTCTTCGTCTGGTGCCCACAATAACTCTTGTTCTTCGTGATCCTCCTCTTCAGCCCAATAACTCTTTTCAGATTGTTTTTCGTGCTTTGCTTCCACGTTTTCCTTATTCTTGTTTTCTCTCCACGTTTTTATTGTGCAGTAAATGAGGGGTAAAGTGCTGAGGATGAAGTACAGGCAGACGGCAGAGATACTCCAGCTATCAAACTGCAAAAACCAATGGTAGCTAGGATTGTTGCAAACACTTTCCACTGTGAATATCACACAACACGAGGTGATCACCAGACGATAAATAATAAACAGTGCTGGGGGGAACCACTGAAAGGTAAAAAAGGTCTGTTATTAGTCAGTAAGATGATGGAAAGCAAGATATCATTTCAAGTATCACTGTGTTCAAAAGTTTTTGCAGCAAAGCATGTTTTATCCAAACATTTTGCACAAAAAATCCAGTAACAGTTTACAAAATAACTATTCGCACTATGCACCTCTCTGCTTAATCGTCACTTCAAATCCACGGCGCCCTCATGGAATACTCGTTAATTATTTATTTTCCTTTCCTGCCCTGGCGAGATGGAGGTGCATGTCAGTGCAAAGTTCAGGTTCGCGACGTCGAATTGCAACTCCATTAGGTCCGCAACACTGTGGCATATTGTGAAACATTGCGTTTCCCCTTTTAGCGGCCTTTTTTTGCAGGGCCAACGAGCGCTGAAAATCCTTCGTATGTTCAAACTTCTCGACCCTCTACGTTCAGAAAATACTAAGACTGAGTCAAGATCGAGGTAAAACATACTGGTTGAATTTAATTCAGAGCTCGCCCTGAAAAAACGTCTGCACTGCATGTACTATTATGTATATAGACGACGCCTGAGATTCCCACTCGTTCTTTGGTGGCTCCCGCTTGTCTGCACTTTTTGCACTGCAAAATATCACACTAATGGTATTGAAACTTTTTTGGAATTTAATATTTTTTATTTTCCATGTGCAAAAACAAAAAAAAAGAAAAAAAGAAAATACACAAATTGTGCATTACAACAATTACAACTAACATCACCTTCATTTGCAAAACAGAAGAAGATTACATTTACAGCTACAATAAAAGTTACAGTTTTACACAAAAAAGAAAAAAAAAACATTACGTACACAATCATTACTTCTCAATTTGTTTTAGTATAAATATGAAACTTATACAACAGTGACAATTTGGATAAGGAGGAGAAACACTTTCAAAATTGTCCTTTACTGGATCGGCTTGGCAAGATTTTTTTTCCGTTTCTCATCGGTGCGTATAGGAGCTTATTATGTTTAGTTCCTATTTGTCGCTCTATTTCAGTAAACTGTCTTGGTCTTGGCTATGAAAACTTTCAACGACGGATTCCTGCTGTTTATCTTGCATTTATAGGTATAAAGCTTCGCCATAAGAATCAAGTGATTCAAAATGATGTTGTCCTCATTTTCACTGAATACACCAAACAAAATGTTCACTAAAGTTAAAACTTTTGTAATTTATCCCGCTTCTAGTGGGCCATGCACATTGTCAATCCGGGCTTTTGTCCTGTTTTGGTGCCTCTTATAAACTTCCTGCTCCCTTTCCTGCCGGGCTCCCACCCCGTGCCCTCCCTCCCCCCCCCCCCCCCCCCCTTGCCGCTTTACTGTTTGCTGTGCCGTATCTCTGAACCGGACTGAAACCAAAGAATGCATGGCATCTTAATAATCTAAGTCATTTGCCGTCGAATCCGGGCTAAAAGTTGGATTGTCCCCAAGCACTTGATCATTTCTTTCTCAAGTGAGCACATGTAGAAGATGTTTCTAAGAAAAGTAGCAAAACTTAAGTCTGAGCCATGATCAAAGCACAAGCTAATATAGAATCACGAATCTATAAACAGCCTTCCAATCCCAATGTTGTAAGTAAACTTGTTCCGGAGAGAACAGCATACAAAGTAGAGTTTACGAGCAAAGAAAGTTAAATTTAACGAAACCTGTTGCAAAAGGTTCATAATCTTCCAGTAAAGAACAGAATTCAAACTAAAGTAGCTGAGCAATATTCACGAGCTACAGTGTTTCGCTTGAAGAGACAACTCTCAAACAAAGAAATCTTCAAGTTTCTTTCAAAACACTTACCGGGGATTCTGAGAACAACTCAGGATTTGAAAACCTCAGCAACAAGCCGCTAAGTCGACATTCCTCTGCAAATACAGCTTTCAACAACTTTTTAGAGTCTGGCATACTGAAGCACCAAATTTTCGCGCATTCACTAAGGCAAGGCAGTGAAGCATTCAATTATAACTACGTTATGCATGTTATAGAGGAGATTGTTTAAAGGGCGTTTTGGCGGTGAATAGGTAAAGAAAACGCTTCAATGAACTCAAGACAAGAGGAGACACGACATAAAATGTCACTAAAAAGTAATAGACATGAATCTTAACAAGATTGGTATCCTTAACCAAGATAATGCACCAGTTGCTGAGAGAGAAATATTTGCGTCATTGCGATTTCGCGGAGAAAAAGCTAACAGCTGATTTTAAAGTTCTTTGAAATCCTCAAGCTTCAATGAGCATTTAATTAGCATTGTTCCGCTTGAGAGAGAAGTTATGGAATGGCGCCTAAAAGTGAGTTATGCAGATTTACCTAAGCCATTCCCAAGAGCAATTATTTCATCGTCGATCGGAACTGAGGTGGTTGTTGAAGTAATTATGGGCCGTTGTTGTAGAGCACTTGGCGAGGAATGCAGTATAAGAAATCTTGGAACAAAATTTCATGATACAAGAGCGTTTACCGATTCTCCGGTAAGTGAGACGAATTAATTGCGCAAAAAGTCATTTACTAGAAGGCCTTTCAAGCAGTCAAGGTGGCGTCAGTCTTAAACAACAAAATCCGTGTTTAGACATCTTAGCAGCGCGATTCTATTGCGTTGTTTTCGCCTAAGCTCAGTTAGGTTTTTAAGTCTTAAGATGGTTAAGAAATTGAGATCAACCAATCGAAGAACTAAGAGTTTAAGAGCGCAGTGCGCGCACCAGGGTTTGGGGAATTTAAAAATGCCTTCGCAAACAATACACATTACTTTGTAGTCGTCAACAAAAACAAATCTCATTTTGTTTTGAGAAACGTTTTGTTTTCATGCTACTAACACTGAACTGGAGTCTTTGAAACGAAAAATCATAGGAAGGATTTTTGAAATGGACTTTAAGAATGGGTAAAGAACGATTTGTTCTGTTCATGGATTGCGCTGTTTTTGAAGTATCGGGGATTTGCATACATAATAACAATTTAAGGTAAAAAATTTAATTGAATTGTGGAAAGCGGAGGCAAAGAGACTTATGAAGTCTTACAAGCAGTGTAATTTTTACAAAAGAAATACAGGTCTGTGCGTAACTATTTTTTCTCAGAGTCGAAATTAGTCAATTCCATGACAGTTGATGAGAAACTTAATAAACGTCGTGTCCTTGAAAAGAGCGGTAATTGCATTCGGTTCTTCTGAAAACTTACGCTTGATTGATCCTAAAGAATTGCTTTTTCATGGTTCGGTTAAAATGTCAAATAAATCATGTCTGTTTTGACAGAAGAACAAACAATGAGAAAGTTCAAAGTTCAAAGTTTGCTTCGGGATCATTCAACCACTTACACTTCCTTCCTGAGTTCGATACGTGGGAGTGAAGAAGTTACCATCGCATTGCACAGTAATTTTCGAAATCAATTTTTCGCGATATTCTTGAAAATGTGATGACCCGGGCGAAAGAAAAAGCTCCCTTTTTTCACATCACTTAGTATGGAAAGGATGTTTAAATTTGTGAACTTCTTTTGTCGCTAGATATATTTCGCTCTTTCTTAGTCACTTCACAAAAATTTATTGTTTTAAGGTAGGGGTCAGGTAGATGTCCGATGACTGGGCGCATTCACAAACCGATGCATGAAATGATATATATGACAGAGAAAAAATAATGAAGGATTTTGAAGGACTTTAAGTGGACACTTTTTCGAACATTCATGAGTGCTAACCGTTTGTGAATAGTAGAGGATCCTTTATAGTGGGTTGACTAGCTTCTCAGTTGTCGATCGGCTCTTTCCGCTTGCCAACCATGATTCTTTTTCCTCTGTTTCCCTCATGTCAAAGAAGCCTGTTCATTAGTGCTCACTTAACATTCTTTGCAATTTTCTTCGAATTTGCTGAACACATCACTACAGCGGACATGTCATACTTCCTTCCGCTGAGTCCGAAACATTTGACGTTACAGGGCACAGGTTACAAGCCGCACAAACGTCTTCAAAACCATTGGTCTACAGTATACGTTGAAGAGAGTATATTCCGGTCTAATTATAACCTACTTTAAAGTCAACAGTTGTGTGCGATTTCAAACTTTTTCAGATCTCTTCTAGGAGCCAAACGGTGACGCCTAGGATTGTCATTTGAATTGCCCTCTCCCCCCACCCCCCTTACAAAAAAATTACCATAATAATAAAAACAAAGAAATGAGGGAAGGATCTGAACGGAAATAAAAACTTTCGAAAGCTTAGCAAGATCAACAACAATTACCTACCAATATTAGAGCACTAGCGTTGCCACTACCGTTACCACGTGGACAGTTATAGAATAACTGGAGTATAACTGGGAAAAGCTCAAACCATAGCTGCCCCACTGTCATATTTGAGAATGAAACCTCTGATCACCTGCACTAATGAAAACCATAAAGTCCTTTTAGCACATTACAACGACAGATTGTCACCGCGTATTCCTTTAACAAATGTCTTCATATTTTACAGCTTCCAAGACCATTGTTTGCCGTGCTTCGCTTTTTGTACGCTGCCTTAGCAATCGGTGACCTGGTATGGATTGGACTGGACCACCCTAGAGGAGAGTGGATCATTCACTTGGGGAATTGGAGTCGTGTAGTAACAGCACTATACTTTCTGCTTGGCTCAATCACCGCGTTTCACCGCTCAGTGTGCGGATCAAAGGAAAGTGATCAGTACAATAGAGTCACCCCAGATGGCAGCAAACAGGGCTATACATTTCTTGACAACGCTGAATCCGATTCCTGCGCTTTGATTCCCGGAGAGAAAGACGAAAGCGTGGCAACGCACACAAATCGCCTTTCCTGGCACCATGAAGTGTTGTGGATCCTGCACACACTCGCATCCAACACCACATTCGTTTGCATGATCGCTTATTTCTCCTTCTTCTACGAAGAGCGTTACACAGTTATTGGATTGCTGGACTTTCCCCGCCACGTGCTGTATCTAATTGTGATGATTGTCGACACACTGGCCAGTTACATCCCCGTAAGGCTGTGGCACGTCATGTATGCCTACATATTCGGTGCCGCGCACGTCGTTTTCACTGTGATTTTCATTTTAACGGAAATCAAGATTGACTTACGTCTTAATCCAGTGGTGTACCCCTCGCTGGAAGTTGGTGACGAGCCTCTAATCTACACAGCTTACCTATCTATTTTCATGATTGCTGGGTGTCCTGTGGCGCAGATATTTTTCTTCCTCATTTACAAATTTAGAGCTCGGCTCGCTTCGAGCTAAATTAACAGTCATGTTAGTAATACAGTTAAACGATTTAAAAATATTAACGGATTGTCAAAACAGTATCATCCAATGTTGTCTCGTTTCTGAAAGCCTGCACAGGCGGTCATGAAGGGGGAAAAGGAAATACCGTGAAATATCCGCGAAAAATATTTGTTAGTCAGCAATTTTCCCTCATTATGCACCTTTTCGTAAGAAGTTCCCAAGCTATTACTTGTGTCGCTTGCGTTTCGCACGAGTAGTGATGTCGAAAATTCTAACCACGCGTGCCAGTGGCGATTGACCAAATCCAGCGAAGGTACTAGGCTAGGCTTGGATAAATTCTGCCGGCAGAATTTCGAGCAGAATAAGCGATTTTTGACGAGAGCATTCTGCCGGCAGAATTTGAGCAGAATAACGGAAAATCAGTGACACTAACGATATGCATAACAGTCGCAAGAAAAATTGAAATCTAAATACGAAACAAATGGAAAATAAAAAGCACTCACATGATTCCATCACCTATTTTGAAGTCAGCGGCATTGTATAAAAGTACCCACGGCATACTCTATACACTAATATTAGTGATATAAAGTAAGATGAATTACAATGTTGTTATGCATAATGAATACCTAACTAGAATTTAAGGGTAAGACCCAGGCTTTCTTCCATACTTTCGAAAATGTATAAGGCCCGAAGGGCCGAAAATTTTTCGGGTACCGAGCAGGATTCGCGCAGAATAAGGGTGTCCGGGCAGAATTTCGAGCGGAATAAGCGATTTTTACGAGCACTGCCGGCAGGCAGAATAAGGGGTTTTACGAGCAGAATTTATCCAAGCCTATACTAGGCTCGATTTTCAGCCGCGTTTGGCGCCCGCGTTCCTCCACCCAAAGAAGGATGACAACCTTGAGAAAACTGGAATCACTGAAGTAGTAAGGGGGGCTAGTTTGGTAGATTTCCTGGCTTCTGATTGGTCGAGAGCAAATCAATGACGTCACCGGAACCGGAAGTGCCTGGAACCGGAAGTCATGTGATTTGGAATGGGAAACCGCTGACCAGTGGAAAAAAAGGGATCGTGGGCTCATGGGAACCGGAAGTCACGTGATTTAGAATGGGAAACCGCTGACCAGTGTGAAAAAGGGATCGTGGGCGCAGGGTGAATTAAAACCGCTGAGAAAACGCGGGCTCAAAGTCCAAAGTCCAATTTGGGGAACGGGGGTGGTCCTTTGGAGTGAAAAGTACACAAAATGAATAAATCATGTTTTATTGATTTGTTTTACAATAACTGTGGTATTCCTTTGAGTGTTCCTTAATGTTCAATAGAGGGTCCCCACCATTGTTTTTGACATCGAGTTATTCTTCGCCATTGGTTGTTGTCACGGATCCATTGTTGTAATTGACGTCGAGGATTTCTGTTCAAAGGTACGGCAAAGGAACTGTAGAATGGGGGTGGTGGCGCCAAATGTTCTCGATCACAGTGATCACAATCGACGATCTTGTTGGGGTTTTCACTGGTAGCCATAGGGGTAGGTCTTGAAGGTGTTGTGATCAATGACTCGTTTGTCATAGACCAACTTGTACCATTTATGTTGGGGTTCAGTGAGCAAGGTGTAGTTTGTTGGGTTGCGAACAATTTGATGGGAGTTAATGACCTGGATTTCCCTTGGTTTGGGAAGGGGTTTCTGGATTTCGTCCTTGACATTTTGAAGCATGACATCATAATTCAGCTGGGTGTGTCCTTCGCTGTTGAGTCGGAAGCCTCTGACCTTGCATTCCACTTTTCCTTTATTCGTAGTATACCCATAGTTCTTGGGTCCTCCACTGACAAATTCTTGAATGTATTCATCCTTAGCTAATTCGGAGTCGAAGTCCCCAAGATAGGAACCCAAGACAGGTTGGAATTGAGTGGGTGTTTCCTCCAGGTAGATGACGGAGTCGGTGTCAAAGTAGAGGACTCTTTCCCCTAAGCGTTCCAGGGCGTCATACAATTTAAGGCGGGCGTGGCAGGTAGTGAAGCAGGCCACAAAAATGTTGAGGTTGGGTGAGCCGCGGATGTCCTCTTTTTGGTTTTGGTAGTGGATCTCCACAGTTTGTTCATTGATAACTGCGACGTGACGTACGTCTAAGGCATCGCTATCCAAAAACTGGTGGAAGGCATGAGGGTCATCGAAGGCTTGAATTTGGGTTTTGTTGAGGCGTTGTCCAAACTTGCCCCACATGGAGTTGAGCATGAGCTTAGCTAGGGTACGCAGGCCCGGGTTGTATTCGATCTTGTCGTATTCTAACTGGATGCCTTCATGCAGGAAGTATTGTTCGATGTAACGTTGCTTTTCTTCTTCTGTCGTGACATCCTTAGGCCACCCACTAGCTTCTTGTTTGATTTTTAACCAGGTGTTAACATAATCGGCGAAGAGGCCCTCACAGGTCTCTTCAAAATGCCAGGCTTCATAGATGTATTGGACTTGGTACCCGAGCTCCACGGCTTTATACAGTTCTGGGGTGCACCAGGTACTGGTGAGGGCTCGTTGTTCGTCGGTGTGAGGGCAATGATAAGATCTGTCCAAAAGAGGTTTGTCCATTTCTTCTTCCACACAACGGGCACAGAGTGGAAAGAGCAGTTTGTTGTCATGACGGTAAGGCAGCACGGGATGGTACAATTCACGGGGAGGCAGGACTTTGCACTGAATAAGGCCAAAGTACTGGTGTATGTCCGTGTGACCCGGTTGAGAATAGATGGTGGGATGCCCTTTGGGGTACACAGACTTCTTGTTGACCCACGGGTACAAGGAGGTGACATCGATGTAGTGAATTTTTTGGTCAGGGGTAATATGATGGTACAGTTTAATGGCATTGGTACGACCTCCACAGAAAGCATCCCGAGGTTCAAGAGGTTGGATAAAGTTGAGTTCCCGGACGAAGGAGTCGATCTCTGGGTGGGTGTCTCGGAGGTGGTCCCATTGACATCCCCACATTTGAATGACGTTGTACCCTTGGTCGGTAAGCTTTTGGACTTTGTTTTGGGTGACGTCATAGAGGTCCTGCATGGTTCGATCATAGTTGCGGGGATGTTTTTCGTAGCGATGGGGATAACAGGTAGGGCATCCGTGGGTGAAACAGCCTTGAAATTCGTAGACGGTGTGGGTGTCAGGGCAATAACCATCCACATGGATGTTGGTCCCGGGGATCTTATACTCGCCTTGATTTCGGACATGTTGGATGTACTGAGGCTTTGGATTGGTACTGGTCAGTAGATCGTTGGGGTTGAGATCTTGGAGGGCGCGTTGACGTAGTTGGTGATCGCACCAGGTTAACCATTCAAGGGCTGGGATGGACTGGTTGATGTTATTTCTCCATCCTTTATGACCGGCGGGTTCGCTGGCAATACTGTTGGGGATCATCCGGTTCATACGTAAATCTCGATTACAAGCGGAGGCAATGGTAACGTGATCGAAGGGATTGAAGCCTGTTAAGTCTTCAAACATGCGTTTGAAAGTCAGACATCCTTGTTTGAGGAGTCGTACATCGGAACTGCAATAGGCCAATAACTCTTGTTGAAAATGAAACACCACACCCTGGTCGCGTTGTTGTTGATGCCAGGTTTCAAAGGCTTGTCTTCCTTCGAGTGTCATGCTCTCAGGCATGTAGTAATCGCGTGAGGGGAGGATGTCCACGTAGTTTTGATGCTTAGGTATGTTGAACTTGTGGGGGAAATAGCCTTTGCAGAGTTCTGTCAAACCAAAGGTTTTGGGAAACGCGGAGAGGGGCATCTGGAAGAAACTCATGGAATCAATGAACCGGATGCGGTCATGTTTGATTTGTAAGAGTTTACATCCGTTGCGGAGCTGCTCGACGATGCGGTTTTCACTATAGTATTCTTGGATGATAAAGTACCCATCGTACCCTTGAAAATTATGAGCGATGACGTTGACTTGACGGGTATCGTGGAGGGTCAAGGTATCCAGCCATTCCAGAAAGTCACGGATACAGGTGGGACCTGGGAAAGGCTTGGGTTCATCGTTGTCTTCGGTTTCGACCACGACGAGATTGGCAATGTGTTTTCCGTGGGGTTGCATGGCTTCGATATCAAAGAAGACGTGTAAGGGTGGCAGGTCTTGCTCGTCCTCGTCCTCGGAGGAGGCAGGGGGTTCCGCGGCGGCGGCGGCGGCGGCGGCGGCGCCGGCACCTCGTTTGGCGCCAGGACCTTTTTGACGGGTCCTCTTTCTCTTCTTTTGGTCTTGAGGTTTGGGGGCTCTTTGTATAAAACAACGGTGGTCGTCAGCGTGCACGTACTGATGACAAGACGGGCAATCCACGTGCCAACAAAGGTGACGTTGAATGCGGGACAAGCCTACATTTTGTTGATAACAGTCACGGCATCGGTGTCGTTGAGAGCACACGGAGGTCTGGAGGCCCGTGACGGGTTTGCCCGCATGGGTCTTGCTGGAATGGGCTTCGAAACACGCGGGTCCAAAAAAGTCCCGATGACACGAGTCGCAACGTTGAGTGGCTTTCAGGTGTCGGGGGTAAGCATATTGAAAGTCTGGACAATCTTTCTGTCGACAGGCTCCACACACCTTGGTCTTGGTGCATCGATGACGTCCCTCGGTGTTGTAGGGTTTCCAACAATCCGCACACACATAACTGGACCCAAAAAATCCCGGCAATTTGGTGATGACATCATAATGGTCTTGGTTGTGCAACAGGATCAGTTGTTTGTCAGAAAGGGGTCCAAACGTGGTGATGTGAAACGATCGCTGCGCATCGACCAACAGGATCTGGTAACCGGTGAGGGACGGAGCTTGACTGAATTGGGTCAAGGCGTCATAGCTGCAAGGACCCAAGGGTACCCGGGCTTCATTCTGGAGGTCCAGAGCGAGACGTCTCTGCAGCGGACCGTACCCCCGCTGAATGGATGCCAATTTCGGGTGCTGGTCCACGCGAGCTTTGGCGACCACGAGGGCTCTGGCACAACAGAGCTCATCATCATTTTGGATGCGGATGACCGATTTTTTGTTGGCCGTTAACATGGTCATGGTAGGATGGCCGGGTTTCCCACGACGGGGGATGCCGGTACCTTGAGGAGCATGATGAACTTGAGTGATGGAGACTTGAAAGGAATCATCCATTTCAAATTGTTCGTTGCTGTTGAGGGCTTGGGCTAAACGTTGGAATAGAGCTTCCACCCGTTCTGTGTCTCGATGCCATTCACCGGCACGTAATCCCCACCCCTGAAAATTATTGTGCAAGCGATCGGATGCTATGGTAAAGTAGAGGCGATCTTGATCGTGGAGGTCGGGGGTGGTGGTTAACACTTGATCGACGGCTCGACGTAATCCATCTTGCAGAGCTTGGGTTATATTTTGGCCTGGAAGCAAGTTCCCCCTTTGGCGTAACTGGGTCTTGAAATGACGTTCTTGTACCCCCATGCGATCACTCTTCCGATTGACAAAAGGTTCGAGTTCAAAGTCGAAGGTAACGTGTTCAGAGGGATCCAATCCACCCCCACTTTGTTCCCATTGGTTCAAGGCCTCTTCACAAATGTCGTCGTCACTGTCTGCCATGTTTTCGGTGCAAATCAAAGGCCCCATACAGGAATTGGTGTCATCGTCCGAATCAGAGATGTCCAAACCGAGCATGGCTAAAACCTCATGGTGGGCGAGGCCACTTGGCCCCGCCACATCGTCTTCTTGAGAGGACATGATCAGATGAAGTCACTGGAGATCAGGGCTCTGTTTTTATAGAGAACCAAAATGTCACGTGGGAGGGGAAGGAGCCAATCACTAAACAGGGTACCCCCCTGAGAGGGGGTGCCCTAGGGAGGGGTGGGACGAGGTGGGGGGACCCCCCTCCCCCCTCTCTAGTTAGGGTCCATGGTGCATCACGGGAACGAATGAGAGACTATAAAACAGATCGACCCTCGAGGTGAGTCACCCCAAGATGGCCTCTTGTCAAGACCAATTACTCATAGAGTTTGAAGAATTCGAAGGGGATCTCGAGGTGGAGGACATCTTGAAGAAAGTCAAGGTGGAGTTGGTGCTCGACCCAAGTGTCGTGGAGTTTGGTGAGAAGTTAAAGCGAAGAGAGCGGGGACCATGCAAGTCGTGGAACCCCCTGACTGGGATGACCTTTCGTTTTTGCAGGACTTATTGAAAGACATGTCACCCGACGATTGGGAGCAGGTCATGGACGATGTCGAGGACTTTGATTTGGAGGCATTGGTGCCCCCTGATGGCATTGTTCATGACATGTCACCCGACGAGGGCGTGGATTTGATGTACGATTTGGTGTCTTAACCCTCGTCTCAGTATTTTGGCAGAACATTGAACTTGACAACTCGTGAATCAAATGAGACATTTTCATTTTTTATTACTCAACATGGTATGGTTTGCCATTAAATTTACAATTTTAAACGTTTCTTGGCTTGCATGATTTTCTTGACCACCCGTTCCGTCTTGTTTTTCTTGCCGGGTAATCGATCAATGGCTTGGATCATCTTGGTATCGGCTTTCCATTTATCTTGCAAATTCTTGGCACGACTGTAATCAATGTCGTGTTGTTTAGCAATCTGGTCCAAGCGATTGATCCCGGGATCCCCACGTTTCAGACGTTTGGCCAAATGGGTGCCAGGGCCCATGTACTGATAGCCAGGCCAATGAAATTCTTTGCCAGTTTTCGCAATCCATTTTTGGACATCCAAGGCTCCTCCTCGTTGGGGGCGTTTGATACCCCTTTTTCTCTTGGTGGGCATGTTTTAGTCACTGTCGTAATCCAATCGACGTCGTAACTTTTTGCCACGAGCCCAATCTTCCCAACCGGGTAAAGGTTTCAATCGTTCCACTTCACGAGCGGGTCCTTTGCCTTTGCGACTCTCGGCTAACTTTTTTTCCAAGGTCTTGCGCTGTTCTCGAAGGGCTTCTAAACGCGACCGGGTATCCCCTCGACTGGTGGATGGGCTCCCTTTCTTGACAATCTTACTGGTAGTGGCTGCTCCTTTGCCTTTCTTGGTTGCAGGGGTAATGGGTGGTTTGGGAGTCGACGGGCTGCCTTTTATCATGCGCTTCAACCATTGTTCCACGGGTCCCGTCACCAAATCCCCGGCCTCTTCCTCGCCTTCTTCACCTGGCGGACCACCCGGGGCACCCGGGGCACCAACCCCCACCCCGCCAGGAAATTGACGAATGCGTTTGGTTAACTTGATTAATTCTTGACTCAACGGTTTGGTTTGAGCATTCACCAGAGCGGGAGGTAATTGGGGGTTGGCTAACAACACATGTTTTTTGGCGGCGAGCGTGGCGGCTTTGTTCAACAAGGCATTTTCGGTGAGTTCTCCTTTGTAATATTGAATGAGTTGTTCCAAGTCCTTTTGGGGAATCATGTACACTTCGTCCATGTTCGTTGACTACACTCGGAGCAAAGTTCCCCGTCTTCCTGGTCACGGCAACTCTTACAAAGACGGGCCCTCAAGATGTGTTGGTACTCTCGATACAACAGGTGATATTTATGCTTCCAATAATGACACTCGTCTTTCCACTTGTCGGTGGCCCGATTGGCCTCTTGTAATAGAGTCATCCACGTAGGGAGGGTTAACGAACACATTGACATAGCACCTCGTGAAGTCCTTGAAACAATCCGCTTCCTTTTTGTTGGACTAACCACTGACGACGTTTTTTGACGGAATGTCGACGACGTCCCAAATCACGTAGTACCTTTTTATAGGGTTGAAGTTTAGCCAGCATGGGTGGGGTGACAGGAATCTTGTTTTTTAAGAAGTTCAAGACCAGTTCACTCACAGCATTGATTTGATCGGCATTGGCATGTTGTAACAACTCTTGACGTTTGGAACCATTGGCTTCTTGTAACATGGACCGTAAAAACGGTAATTGACGTCGAAGACGTTTCATACTGCCCACGGTCTTCGCCGGAAATTAGACACAGCACCTCCCACACCGAGGGCTCCCATTCTTTTATACTCCTTACTCTTGCCCAGTTTGATGCCAAGTTTCGCAGCGCCTTTCAGTAAAGAAAGAATACCTCCACCCACATGCACAGGACCACGACGTGGTCTTCTTCTTCTTCTTCTTCTTCGTTTTCTGGGTGCTCGCTTCATTGGATACAACACTTGTTGGGTTTTTTGGCATAGCCTTTGTCAATCAACCAACTGTTGTACCCTTTGGTACCCCCTCGTCTTTTATACGCTTGATATTGTTGTTTGTACCCCGAGACCATCTTTCTCCCTTCGGCAGCACTCATTTGCGGTTTTTTCAACGCCTTGACCAAATCACTTGTGACTTCATACCCCTTTTTCACGTCGACGAACCAAGGTATGCCTTCTCCTTGCTGGGTTCTTCTTTTTCTTTTTGTTCGTCTTCTTCTTCGGGGGGCCATGGCTCTAAGAGTGTGGGACTAGGAGGGAGTGGCTTTTTATGGATCCAATAGTCTTTGGGTTTCAAGGGACGAGGACATCCGTCTACATAGCATAGGGCTTCCAAGGGTTGGTACACAAAATGACCATGGTAATCTTGGAGACATCGTTTGGGTAATGGAGGGGTGAAATCCACAATGGTATCATCCAAGGTTTGCATCTTGATTAAAAATCGTTCCAGATCCTCCAAGGGAATACCCCGCACATGGGTTTTCAATTCGGTCAAGGCTTTGGCATAAGTGGTAAACGCAAACCGACTCATGGTCACTTTAAATCGGTATTGTTTAAAATCATTCCATCCTTTGACCACGGTGCCCACCGCCGCCAAACAGGCTACCAATGTACTGTTTTCCAAAAGGGGACCCGCAATCATACCGGCAGCCATCAGGAGTAAGGCCAACCCATTGAACAAGGCATTGATACACCTGTAATGATTCAACATTTTTCGATAACACCACCATTGTTGATGATAAAAGGCATACAAGGAATCCATGCGTTGTAATAATTCTGGGGGGAAGGGAAGACCATGTTGTTTCGATCCATTCAA
This sequence comes from Siderastrea siderea, assembly GCA_964030785.1. Lineage (NCBI taxonomy): Eukaryota > Metazoa > Cnidaria > Anthozoa > Scleractinia > Rhizangiidae > Siderastrea > Siderastrea siderea. The sequence continues at coordinate 64,886,192 of OZ034968.1, forward strand.
TAACGACACGACGGTTTTCATCCTCACGGCGAAACACGGGACGACGAGGTTTGTACGCTCGGTGCTCCTCCTTGTTTATAACTGGTCACAATGCTATTGGTCATGGTGACATTAGCAATTTCACGTCCTTGGGCCAACTGTTCTTGATCTTGTAACAGCATGCGTAAACGTCGTTGTAAATCCGCTTGACGCAAGGTACGAGGGGGTGGAGTCCGAGATCCTCGAGGAGTGGAGGGACTGGAGGAAGGTGTCCTAGGTGAACCGGGGAAAAGTCGTCGTCGTCGTCCGCGTCGACCACCACCACCACGACGGCCACCACCGCCACCACCACCACCACCACCACCACCACCTCCTCCACCACCACCACCACCACCACCACCAGCACCACCAGCACCTCCACCACCAGCACCACCAGCACCACCACCACCACCACCACCACCACCACCACTACCACCAGCACCACCACCACCAGCACCACCACGTCCACCACCTCTAGTCCTAGGACCACGACGTCCCCCACGTCCATTACCATTACCCCCTGCACCCGCTGCTGTTCGAGCACCCGCCACTGTTCTTCTTCGTGGATCGGGTGACACGCGTGCGCTTCCCCAAGTACGTGGACTGTCCACGGAAGACGGTGGGGTGGTCTGGGGGCTACGGAATGATTGACTTCCTGCACTTCCTACCCCGGCTGGGGAAGAGGCCTGTGCAGGGGGTGCACCATCCAAATCGGGCCAGCTCGCGATGACGTCCGCAGGGGGGATGGATTCCATAAACTCCCAGAGGGGATCAGCGGGCATTTCCTCCATGGCGGCATCGAGAAGGCCTTGGTCTCCCGTGAAATACAAATCTTGCCAGGCCCTTGGGGACATTTGATTGCCGCTGGCCGCCCCCACCCCCGCAGGGGCCACGGTATCGTACGATTGCGGAGGTTGACGGTCATCATCATCGGCCATGGTCGCTCTTTTTCCTGTTCCAAGGGGCTCCCTTTATAGTCGTTTTTGATAGGTGCGAGTCCATCCTTCGTCTTTTAACAGGTGACTCAACACCCGTTGTTGATCGGAGGAGGCGGGATGTAAATCCAAGACCAAATACCCATACGGTCGTGTGGTGGCTTGATGAAACGTCTCCAACGTGTCTTTCCACGTGGTCGGAAACGATTGAAGCATGACATTGCGTACCCCTAATTGATCTCGGGGGTTCTTGAACGCCACGATGTAATGGGCATTGCGGGATATACTTTTCGCATAGCGACCCACGGGAAACATGTCTTGGCACAAGTAGAGCACCGTCACCCCTTGATGATGTGAATGTTTGGTGAATAAATCCAACACGCGTTTATCGTGACTGCCTTCATCCATTAAATCATCCAAAACCAGGACCCCCTGTCCTTCAGGAAACCATTGCACTAAGGCCTCATGATCGGGAATCCCTTCGTGAAACACCACCCCTTGATCTTGCATGCCTTGAAATCGATCTTGCCAGGCCCCATAACAATAATGCCTTTGGGTCGGTGGGGTGTCAAACAAATCCGGGTTGTCTACCAAGAGTTTTTCCGTAAACGCGGTTTTACCACATCCCGAAGGACCCACCACCAAGATAGAGGAAGGCGTATGAAAACGAAACGGTTTCCCCGTTTGCATGATGATAATACCCTTAGAAAAAAAAAAAGGCACCTTTTTATTGGAATCGGTGGGACTCGAACCCACGCACGACCCGATCCCTATCTGAATCAAAGGTCTAAGGCTCTAACCGACTGAGCTACGACTCCGACACCAGTTTTTTCCAACAAATTTTATTTAACTATTACATTGATGATACGGATGACAACAGAGTTGATACCATCTGGCTTCTTGGCCTACAATCAATTGTTGAAGGCGTTGACCGGCTTGATGGTCATTACTAACATAATCATGATCCGAAAACTCATTTAAAAACGCTTGCAAGGTCCGTCCACGGGCTTTGGCTTTCAAGTACAACAAGGCGTAATCACCACAACTCTTGCTTGTAATGGCTTGGAGGGACTTGCCATTGGTCACCACATACTTCCAATGTTGGACAATCCAATCTCGTAACGGGGTCGCTTGCACGTACGTGTCCATGGGCAAAGCATAACTGTCCAGGACTTCACACACCTTTCCATCCGTCCACACCGCTAACCAATGTTGTCCCGGTTGATCGTGTGGGTCTGTATTCACAATGTACCCTTGGGGTTGGGTCTTGACAGGACTCTTGGGTAAACGATCACAGGCCACCGTCCCGTAAAAGACCGGGTTCAATTGGGGGTCGTCTCGGGCTAAATAATCCAACTGGACATTATTCAAGGCCACATGTTCCATCAGTGCTGGTAAATGTTATACAACACGGCTCCGTTCCTGTCAATCTCCAGCAAATTCTCAAATTCTCCATACACGAGTACGGTTATATTGACACCGGGGGCGGCTCCAAATTCCAACACCAGTTGTAAATCACCCGTTTGCTTGGGGTTGAGGTTTTGACTGTCAGCACATCCATTGGCCACATTGTCAAACATGAACAAGGTACAATTTTTCCTGTGGCCCCAATCCAGTAGTTCTACCATATTGCCTTTCTTTTTACACCAAGCACCACTGGCTTGCAGAAAACGGAAGTAGCCTAGATTATCTCGGGTGCCATTGTTGTGCACTAACTGCAGGGTTTCATAAGGGTACTCTTCTCCTCTGACAATCTGTTTAATGGACGTCAGACCAAATTTCTGGAAACAGAATGGATCTCGGGTCACATCTCCATTGAAGGCACGGCTGTCCAGTAACCCCACAATCAATCGGTCAGGTATTCTGTTTTGAAACAGGTTGGGGATATCAAAGCGGACCAGGTTGTTTTGCATGCTGAAAGTCCGGATTTCACTGCGGACGGTCGGGTAAGCCGCCACTTGGCCTTCATTGTGTCTTTTTTCAGAGATACTCTGGTAGATGGCGTCATTCAAACGCAGTTGACAGAGATGAAACCTTAGTTTCACATCCCCTTCCATCAATCGGCCAGCTAGACCCACTCCATTCAAAAACAGGCTGGGGCCATTGAAATGAAATTTCATCTTGATTTCGATACCAGGCACCAACAGTTTGCCGGTATGAAAGACTTCCAAGTGCGGGGTAAACACTAGACTGTGGGTGGCACCTGCAGCATACTTCTCCACTTCGGCCGCAGAGGCATTGAAGGCCTCTTGATGATTAGCAGGCAGATCTTGCCAATGTTGATGGTTTCCTGCTTTGTCTGTGTTGGTGGCAGTCCATTGGGGTGGGAAATCCACTTGATTGAACCATCCTTGGGGTCCTAACACGGTCTTGCCATCTTCTCGGTCAAAATTCAGCAAGTTTTCTAGGTAAGCTTTGTAATGATACGTGTCGGATTGTGGACTGATCAACGTACCATTCAACTGCAAGTCAATTTGTTTGATGATGGAATGGGCCAAATTATTGACGGGCCACAATTTCTCCGCGGCCACCAAGTTCGCACCATTCGCCTTTTTCAAACTCAATTCCATGGTAAAGTAACTGCGTCCCAAATCCACAAAATCGTCCAACCCCGGTATGATGAATTCCATAGGATTGATACCCGTGGTGGTGGGTTGGATGGTAACCATGCGATAGGCATTGATGCTAATGTCGGTCGGTGGCACCTTGAAAATCCGTAAGGCAGGGTTAACGGTCCCTTCGGAACGCGCGTGAGCCGGGGCGGTTTGTGTACTCACGTCAGGCATGTTTAACGTCGTCGAGTGGTACCCCGTCGTCGTCGTGAGGGGTTTTTATAGCGTCGTCGTCGGGCTAAACGTTGTCTCAAATCAAACCCGGGGACTCTCATGACCTCGGGACTTAACCATCCACCACGTTGTCGTCGTCGCATGAGTTTCCAAAACGGATACAGTCCACCCCATTGAGACAACCCTCGATTACTACGAATCCGTCGAGGTCGTGAATGCACGGGTTCCATTAGACTCCCAAAATATCACGTGCACGTTTGGTTTGTTTGGGAAATAAGGCAGTGGCTACACGCACGGCGTCTTTCACGTTCTTCTGACTCAACGCTTTCTTGGCTTGTTTGGTGATTTCCTTTTTAAGGACGTCTTCGGCTTTGCGTTTGATACCTCGTGTCAAACCCGTTTCCAAGCCTCTCTTGATATTACTAGGCAATTTTAAAGGATTTCGCGTGCTTTTAAGGCCTTGGAACCCACCACGCATCAGATCCGTCACCAACCCTTTTCCACTTTGACCATGTTGATCATACCACTCGTCGGTTCGAAATCGTGTCAAACTTCCCCCACGCATGGTGCCTTCTTCACCAGGGATAAACGTTTTGTTTAGGCTTTATGGGACTCCCCTTTTTATACCGTCATCATCGTCGTCGTCGTTTTTTCCGAAAAGCGGCTTCCAACCCTTTTTTAGCCCCGTAACTCGCGGCACCACTTGCGGCACCCAACGCCACAGCTTTTCCCCCAGCGATCAAGGCTGGAATGAGGGCCGCCAGGGGCAAGAGACCCCCTCGTTGCCTTCTTCTTCGACGCACTCTTGTCTTGGGCATCTTTGTTTGTTTTCACAACTCTTGTTTTCTTTTTATACTCACATGACGTTGCACGTAAACGATTCCCCCGCCCACCGTTTGCGTTTCCCACTTCGCATTTCTTCCATACGTTTCTTCGTTGATCTTAGGTAATTCTTTTTGGCTAACTTTTCTACCCCTTTGGTGATGGACCAAGCGGCCTTAGGAATCCCGGCAATCACCGCGTTGACCCCTTCCCCCGCTTGTGGACGCTGTGGTCGGCGTCGTCGTCGTCGTCGTCGTCGTTTCGGAGGCATGATTGATTTTGGGTTCCCTTCTCGTCTCTCTTTTTTATGTCTTTTTGAAGTGTAACGTGACAATGGTATGGCCTTCACCAAACTTGACCAAGTCTCCTCCTCTACCAATGGTTTCAGCCACTTGAACGTGAATCATTTCCACCACTTCGTTACGAAGAGGTAGGTATTGAATGTGCAACGGTTCAAAATACAGGGTGCCTCTGCCTTGTCGCTTGTACTGGATTTCACGCAACAAATCAGTCACGCGATTGCCCACCACACTGCTGCCTGCCACGTCGGAGTACACGTGCAACGATCGTGTGGGGTCACCCACCACGGAACGAAACGCTACATTCAAATTGGTGAAACGCCAATTCACGCTGAAACTCAACCAAATCCACGTGGTCCCAGCACCATCCACGCTCACTTGATAATACTCCGGGTCGTTCTTGCTATTTCTTAATTCAATGTCACTATTGTTGGGTACCTTGTCATCACGGAACTCCATGTTCAAGTTGGGTCCCAACACATAGTTTCCTTGGCCGTTTTTTTTAAACCATCCCATTTTTTCGGCCATGAGATGATGAATGGCCAAGTGAGGGACGAACATCGTCGCGTTGTCTTTGTATGGAAGCACGTACTTGTACCGCATGATATTGCGATTGTTCATGACCAAATCCTCACCGTCCCACTCAAAGGTGGTACACGTCTTCTTTCCCCGCTCCGTATTCGGTGCGCCATGGTAGTCCAGGTAACTATAGTTCATACGTTGCCTCACCCAATGCAAAAAGGCTTTCATGAAGGTCACGCCATCCACAATGGAATCATCATGTTTCAAATCGTCCATTTTCATATTGAAGCTTTTCACCACACGTCCCGCGGAGGAGGTCAATCGATAACAAGAGGTACCAAACACGAACTGATCCGATGGCAGCAGATTAAAAATGTTGACCCCCGTGTCCGGTAAGGAAATGGCACTCAACCCCACTTGCCATCCACCCCCTGTGAGCTGTAACGGTTGAGGTAAACGAATCTTGAAGGAATTGGGTTGGTTGTTGGGAAATTCACGTCGGTTGGCATGACTCGGTAACGTCACGTAGAACGACATGTTGTCTTTCTTCTTCACACCACCACTTCCCTTTTAAAGTGGAGGGTCAGGAGGGCATGGCCTTCACCAAATTTCACCAGATCCCCATTGGTTTCGGCCATCTGGGTTTCGACGATTTCCACCACTTCGTTGCGTACTGGGATATATTGAATATGCCGAGGTTCAAAGTGGGTGGTGTTTTGAGGCTGGTACTTGATTTCTCGTAAGAGATCGGTGATACGACCCCCTACCATGCTGCTGGTGCCTACATCACAATACACGTGCAAAGGACGCACCGAGGGAAATTCCAACGAGGGACGAAAGGTCTGGTTCACATTCACAAACCGCCAAGGACACGATAGACTCAATTTCAGATAATCCCCCTCCACTTTCCAAAAGAGGGGCTTGTTGGCGGCATCGCGGACATCCGTCGGGGTGGGAATGGTGGAAATGCCTTGAAATTCTTGCAGGAGATTCGGCCCCAATCGATACTGGCCGGGGGACGCTTGTTCAATCCATCCCATTCTCAGGGCCAAGGATCTGCCCCATGACACGTGCGCTACTTGTCGTGTGTAATCCACATTGGTGGTATTCAATAACAAATCCCCTTCGGAGGTCCATTCAAACGTCGGGTATAATTTAACGCCATTGTCCTCGGTCCATTTGTTTTTGGGTTCGGTTTGTTTGGCACGGCTTTGCTCGTAACGGTACACCAGTTGATGAAAAAAGTGCGATCCCGTCGAGGAGGCCAATTCCTTTCTCATATCTCGACCGTAGACAGTGAGTTCGCGACGTTGATGCCACCATCGATCGTTGCCTTGATCGTCTTGGGCATACACCCGTTCGTGCCATCGTACGTACAACAGAGGATGGGAATCGCCCACGCCTCCTTCTTCAGCTATCACGGGAATGGTGGGTAAGGATAAACTCACCATACCCACCATCCATCCTCGTCCCACAAATCGGATGCGTTTAGGCAATCGGTTTCTGAAATGATGACTCTTGTTTCCAGGAAACTCTTTGGTACTCGCATGACTCATCAACGTCACGTAAAACGAAGAGTTGGGCACCAACGTCATTGTTTAGTCACGTCGTCTTTTGGGTGGGCTTGTCTCTTTAATCTTCAGTTGTCGTTTGGGGGGGCTTTTCCTCTGGGGTGGTTGGAGAGACGTGACGTCTTGACTACGAATCCAACTATTGTACTTGTCGGGCCACCCTTTCCACTTGACCAACCAACGATCTTTTTGTCGCTTAAGTACCTTTTCGATGCGAAACACCTCGGATACATGGACTTTTTGTAAATCCTCTTCATAAAACGTACCTTGGACGGGGGTCTCATCCCATTCGTGAATCTTATACGTGGGCACAGATCCCGGGATCACACGATGCACCACAAACACTTCTTCGGTCCAACCGGGTAAATAGCCTTTTTCAAAGGTACGATGAATCTTATTGAGACGGACACGATCTCCGACTTTGAATTTAGGTTTTTTCTGGTCTTTCAACCGTTGGGTATACAATCGTTTCCACACCGCTTCTTCGTTGTCCCATGTCACGTCTTGAGGGGCCATACCAATACTTCGATGCCGGGTGGCATTATACCCCTGCACCAACTCGGGTAAGACATCGTCAAACTGTAAGGTGTTGGCCGCGGTGAAATAACGGTACAACCGTTCTTTCAAGGTGCGGTTAAATCGTTCCACCACACTGGCTTTGGCATCCCCTTCGGTCGAAAAATGTTGAATGCCTTGCTCGTCAAGCCATCGTTGAAACGTCCGGTTGTAAAATTCTTTCCCTCGATCCGTTTGCAATCGATTCGGGTGACGTCCTTTCAAAATCTTGTCAAAGGCATGGACCAACGCCACCCCGGTTTTGTCTTTCAACGGTTGGACCCACGCGTACTTGGACAACACATCCAAGACCGTCAACAAGTATCGTATACCCCGATTATACTTGGCCAAGGGTTGCACTTCCACTAAATCCGCGACCCATTGATCATCTAATCCTCCTACGATCACGGGTAAGGTGGGAAAACGACGACGTCGTGGTTTATGTAACGTATAGGCCAAATCCCGTTCCAAGACCCGTTGAGCTTTTTTCAAAGGGAGACGATGGGCTTTAGCAAACCGTTGCACGCCTCCTAAACTGCCGGGGGCTCGAGGATCGTGGTAACGACTCAACCATGATGGGGAGACCTTTTTCTTTCGAGGGGCCATACTTTTTGGCATTCATCCCATAAGGTCGATATGGTAGGGACCGTGTGGGGATGCGCCTTTTGAATGATTCGATACCATCGCCATGCGTTCGGGTGAGCTTTTAACCATAAGACAAACACCACCCATCGATATAGGTTGCGGTCCACATGGGTTTCTTCAAAGAGGTGAAGAGGATGCGTGTCCTCGGGACAAGGGGGTATGGGGATTTGGGTGCCGGGTTGGTGATCATATAAGACTTGGCAAAGGGTTTGATGACATTGCCATTGCCCCAGGGACAAGATAGACTCCCATGCATCACATACAGACTCCATGATGACATTGATAAAAAATTTTATTCGTTCTCTCATTTTAAAAGAGACCTAGACGGCCACAGCTGATGGTCTCTAGACCTTTCTGCCAGTTCTCCACACTGTCACTGTACTTGGGGGGTGGTGGAGCTGGGGCCACCATCATTTCTTGACGGTTCTTGAGATCTTGAATTTCTCGTAACAATTGTTTCTCATACTCTGTCAGGGGCCGTTCTCGTTCCACGTCCTCTTTCCTTCTGACTGGAGGGCCAGGGATGTCATAGCCCCTCTTGGGATATCCTTGAGCATCACGGGTGGGTGGTTCAGCTTGTTGGTCGGCTTTTTTGGGAGGGTTGTCATGAAACCAAGTCCAGTACTTGGGACCCAAGGGTTGATCGGCCCATCGGAAGAAGCCACACGTTTTCTTGGAACAAGTCAGAAACAAGCGATCGGGGTTCTGAGTCGAATGACTCTGTTGAAGCGTAGCGGGTTCACGGCAAAAGCATTGCAAACCACCCCACATGTCCAACACTTCTACATGAGGTTGACTGTACACGGCTTTCATATACTCAAGAACTTGATCTTGACCACAAAACAGCAAACACGGTTGCATGGGACATTTCACATACTTCCATCCCTTTTGAGATTCTCGGGCCTCCAAACGCACCTCATGGTAAGGACATACCATAGTGTCCAGTGAACTGGGAGGATCATACACGGTCGTCAAGGTGAATTGAGGTGATGGGGGTGATTGCTCCACCATGTCATTCAATTCTTTCATCATATCTTCCACAGCAGCTCGGGTGTCTTCCACCACGTCGCACACCACAGGATCACAGTCCACGGGCGTCATATGTTGAATGCTCTTCTTCTTCTTCTTCCCCTCTGGGGGATGGGTTGATTTTCTCTTCCGATCGACAGACATCGTACTCAAAGGTTGATGTCACCCCTACCGACCATGCCTTTTTATACCTTACACCCTTGACTGTCATTGGTCAGCTTATCCTACCCATATAAGGACTTGTTATCTTCCCATTGGTCAGCTTGTTCAATCCAAATAAGGACCTCTTGTCTTCCCATTGGTCCGTTGTCCCTATTTAAGACGGTCCCTTGGTCTCTAGATCTTCATTCTCAAAAGCCATGCCCCCAGACATTGACATGATCGGAGAACAAGATCTCGGTGCCTTGGAACTGCAAGTGGGTCATGGCCATGTGGTCTACACAGGGGGAGCCAAAGGTACGGATGCCCTCGTGGAACAACAGGCCAAACACTTTGGGATGCAACTCGAAGTCCTGGTCCCCCCGAACCATCCTCGAGCCACTTTCATCACCCCTTCTACGGTGGAAGTCCTGATGCTGGCCAACCCCCATCTTCACCAGGCGGCGGAGAAACTAGGCAAACATATGCCCAGTCATTTTTACACCCTGCAATTGCTGCAACGCAATTATCAATTGGCCAAAAAAGCCCATACCCTCTATGCCTTTGGCATCTTGGAACCGGATCATAAACGCGTGAAAGGAGGCACTGGTTGGACTGTGCAATTGGCTATGGATCAAGGCAAACCCGTCTACCTGTTTGACATCCCCAGTCAATCATGGTACCGCTCGGACCATTACTACCAAGTCAATGAGAATGCCGCCACCCTGGTCACTGGCAGTCAATTTGTTCCTTGGGGACCTAAAAAGCCCACCCTACATCAAAGCAGTGCTATTGTGGGATCCCGGGATGTGGACGAGAAAACCCGAGCCGAAATTCAAGCCTTGTTCAACCGCACCTTCTGTCTACCCGAGAACATTGATCAATTACGTATGGAACTGGAAGACTTTCATTTGTAATTTCTTAGTTTTTATTTTTCAATCTGTAAATAGCTTTTCTTTTAGTTTTTATTTTTTTTCCAATTGTACATAGCTTTTCTTTTAGTTTTTCAAATTGTAGATAGCTTTTTTCAATTGTACATAGGAGCGCCCCACCCCGCGTGGCAAAGAACACAGACCACCCTTTGTAAAAAACATCAACTCTTTTTTTAATTAAAATAAAAAAGTTCACAACCCTGACGTCATGTCCGTTGACTTTTTCTGGAGAGTTGAAGGGTAATGATGGTACTGCCTTGTTTGAAAGGAGCCGGCTGTCCATTCGCTGTTTGAATGTCAATGGCAATGCTGTCAAAGATGGTTTTGCCAAGAGGAAAATACATCCGTTGCGTGGTATCAAACTGATGATCGGTATTGCCAGCATCAATGGCACGTAAAAAACCTTTTTCTTGATTTCCAACCACGCTGTCAATGACGAGATCCGTGTAAATCATGAGTTGTTGTCGTCCTTGTTGCGGTTTGACGGTTTGGGTGGTGGGAAATGGTTGTCGACTGAGATTAGGACCCAAGAACAACTCATACTCGAAATCGGGGTGGGTAAAGCTGACAGAGACGATGCCATGCGGTGGATATTTGTTGACAGGCCCTATGGTGGGTGTCCATTTGTGGCGATCGTCGTAATCCACGATATGTTTCACCAGATAATTTTTTTCTTGGACAATTCTCTGCGTTGGCGTTCCATCTTTGACAAGTCCCATCAGGCTGGCCAATTTCCATTCCATTTCAAATTGCATGTTGGCTGGTATGAGTACATACAACGAATCTAATTCGGAGGCGATGCCGGCATTGGTGATTTTCACGTAGGGTTGAGCCAGGTTAAGAGCGGCTAGTTGTTGTCGTTTCCCTAGATCGTCCACGTCCATTTTGGCTATATCCATCATGACTTCCATGTGTTGTTTTTCTATTTCGTAAGCGATGGCAATCCATGCCTCTTTCAAATTGTGGTAATACCCTGGCGGTAAATGGATTTGTTTGGTCACTTGAATGGGAGCCGTTCCATCAGCACGTTTTGGTATGTATCTGATATCTGTTTTCATCCAATGTTTTTGACTATCTTCTTGCGTCCAATTCTGCTTGGTTTGATCTCCCAATTGTTGATAAAAAGCCGGGTGTGAGATATGAACCAAGGCCGCTTCCCAATCATCTTCCACCAAATAATGTGAATGAGGAAGTCTGACAGTAAATTTTTGATTCGTGCCTTGTGCTTGATCACTGATAAGGGTGATGTAAAAACTCATGGTCACAATCACCACCTAACCCCTCTGGTTACCTTTTTATACCTGCCCCCGATGCTCAAATTGGACTGTGGACTTTGAGCCCGCGTTCCTCAGCAGTTTTGCTCCATCCTGAGCCCGCGATCCTTTTTTTCCACTGGTCAGCGGTTTCCCACCCTAGCCAGAGGCCTATTCTGATACGTCATGTAAGCGTCACGAAATGTCCTCTCTTTTCTTTCCTCTGAGCCCACGTGCTCCAGGATTTAATTAATGATTCGCTTTCTCTATAAAAAAAACCAACCACGTCATGTCCGTTGACTTTTTTCTGGAGAGTTGAGATGAAACTATTTTTTTTTTGTCGCCTCAAAAAAAAAAAAAAAAATTTGAAAACCGAAGCGGTTCTGTTTAGCTCGCAATGTTTTCCCATTCCCCGCGTTGTTGTGAAACTCTGCTTCTGATCGGCTGATACTTTGACCATGGCCTTGGACCTTGACCATGGCCTGACTGGGACTGACCAATCACAACCAAATGACGTCACACTGTTTAGCTATATAAGCAGCAAAATTACCTCCGAACTTTCTTTTTTTCAAGATGGAGGAAGGTCAGGGAGACTTACGACAGTTTTTTCACAGATTTATTCATCGCTTTACCCCAGCAACCCTCGGCTTTACAAACAAAACGATGACAGCTAAGATTTCAGCGAAAAATGTGGGAGATTTTTATCTGTAGAAGCCGCCGAATGGATGTTTTGAAAACAGCGAAAGCTTAACACGAGGTAAGTGTTGTGTTTTGCTGCCGGCTAAAAATATTGAAGTGTTTAGCCTGTTTTTCCCACAACGACGAACTTTTCGATTAAAAAACAGTGTGTCTTATAATACTCGTTTACTAGTTTTGTTTTTCGAAATGAAACTAATTTTTTGTCGCCTCGAAAAAAATTGAAAACCGAAGCGGTTCTGTTTAGCTCGCAATGTTTTCCCATTCCCCGCGTTGTTGTGAAAAAATCCTTTTCTACCCGAAAGACTATTTGATTTATTTTTACTCACTCTCTGTATTTCTTTTTTCCACAGTCCAACGATGTGCTGACTGTAACGCGGTGAGACAAACGAGATGACAACTCGTATTTTCGCCGAGAAGAAAGCGAGCGGCTTGTTGAAAACAACAAGCAAACCTCCACGCAAAGTAAGCATCATTTTTTTCTGACTGTCAGCTAAAAAAAATATATAGATTTAGCCAAGCCTAAAAGCGGAACTCCATATCTACCGGTTACCATCGGTCGCCTATAAATTAGGTACTTGACCTCGTTAATTACTGTATAGTTTTATTAAGCGTATCATTTTAGTATAAACTTAGAGTTATAATTCTGTTTCGTGATTCAAGCAAATCTAGTTTATCTATTTGTGCTTTCACTTTAAGTTCGCTAGGCAAATTCATTTAATCGTTTATCGGCATTTTTCGTTTGTTTTGATTGCTGTTATTTTATTTGTCGCTTTGTATTTTGTAATTGGAGACGCGTGTTCGCTTCGAAACTACTAGAAATTCTCTTTTGGTTTTGTTTACAGATTATTGCACAGTGTTGCACACATTTGACACATTTTGTCGTAAATTCAATCTGTTTACTGTGAATAAATTTAATTCTGTTTTACAACTGTCAATTGGAAAGCTATGTTCTTCTAATTCTGTTTGGCAAACGGATACGCTTCATTCGTTTTAAAATACAAAGGTCATGCTTTAGGTCAGAATTATTTGTTCGCAAATTATTACTTTTCTGATCAACTTATACTCTTTCCCAGGGCGCGTGTTCCTTCCCAGGACATTGAACTTTGGACTCCGTGCCGCTGCCTGGCTTGCATAGTTCGTCATTGTGCCCTCGTCCTCTACCAGGGGCCTCTCTTCATGGAATCATGCCTCCAGACATCGTCGCAAGCCACCATATCCAGTTTAGACTTTGGACTCATTTTTGTTTTCTCACTTGTTGTGAAAAAGTTTGACAATAAAGTATTTATTATTTTTTTTTATGTTGTTTCGCCATGCTTCCCCCTTGTGACATGGAACTCTCATCATCTGCAAGCCACATTAAAATATTTTCTTTCCCAAATGCCTTTTGCTTGATGTGCCATATCAAACCCATATCAAATCCATATCTGGGCCATATATGGGTTACCCCCGTTCCAAAAATTGGACTTTGGACTTTGAGCCCGCGTTTTCTCAGCGGTTTTCACCCACCTTGAGCCCACGATCCATTTTTCACACTCGCCAGCGGTTTCCCATTCCAAATCACGTGACTTCCGGTTCCCATGAGCCCACGATCCCTTTTTCCCACTGGTCAGCGGTTTCCCATTCTAAATCACGTGACTTCCGGTTCCCATGAGCCCACGATCCCTTTTTTCCACTGGTCAGCGGTTTCCCATTCCAAATCACATGACTTCCGGTTCCAGGCACTTCCGGTTCCGGTGACGTCATTGATTTGCTCTCGACCAATCAGAAGCCAGGAAATCTACCAAACTAGCCCCCCTTACTACTCACTGACAGTCAAACAAAGAGGCCGCCACGATTGTAGTTTCTTCGTAGCTTTGGGTACTCGCTACCGGTATGCTTGGCTACGCGAAGCGCCTTAAAGGTCTGCTCGATTAGAATTGGAATTTTTGACCATTTTGTTCTTTCGAGAGACTTGTATTTCATCAACATTAAGAATCGGATGAGTTTTTACTTTTTATTTTTGACTTTTTACTAGTACGTTTCTCTCAAATATCACACTAGCATGACACAAGGTCTCCTTAACTCAACAACTTCTTGAATATACCCACATATACATTTTACTTTTTAACTACGAAAAAATAATACACAAATGAACAATTACAAACGTACAATAATGATAATTCTTATGAATACCACTTCACTTGAAAACCAAAACATTTCCATTTCAATCTTGGATAATTTTTCTCTTTTTCTGTTTTCCAAGAAACTTACTGAGAAATGCAAGTGCTTTCTTTCCATAAGCCACCTACGTTGTAGTAAACTGAAAAGGAATTTGTATAAGGGCGAGAAACTACATTGCTGCATAATTGTAATTAAGCAAAACAACTGTGAAAAGCCCGGGTAAAATGAAAGCCACCAAGCGTTGAAAGGATTTACTATAGTTAACCCTTTCTTTGACTTCCTGGTTGCACGCTCAGAAAGGCTGATCTCTAGTCAACTCCTGTTGGCTTTCGTTTATGCTTTACCCAGGCTTATGAAGCAGCAACTGCCATTCATTTTAGTAGTACTAGCAGCTGCATGTTCAGTAACTCTTAATCCATTAAAAAATAAGTTGTCATCGTATTTTAGAACTGAGAGTTAATCCATTACTTGAAAATACTACAAAATAAATGACACTTTCACTTAATTATTTCAGTATAAATATTTTCAACAGATCTTGGAAAAGCAGTAATTCGGCAGTGTACATTTTCTAATGTAAAAAATCTATGACTAAGTTTCTGTTTGAACTCTCATTTGGAGAGCTCATTTGAGAGCCAGTCCAATCCTTCATAAAGACCTTGTCCCTGAGTGGCGCATGTAGCTTGTACATACCACTAATGATGAAAAGAAAAACAGTAGTTACAACCAACAAGCAATGAAAAGGTGTTCATTACACGGGACCAAATAAGAGAGTGAAATTTAGATTATTAGGGGAAAAGCAGAGTTAGTTACATTTTAACCACTACCCAGTGGGGGAGGGGAGGACGAGATTTACTCATCACAATTTTGGGCCAGAAGAGATTAATACTTTTACCATATTTTAGACCAAAATAATTTGCTTGTCAAATCTTTGCCCTATTTTAATCAACCAGTTTGGCACAAAATGGCTCGTACTGAGATACTCTTTGGGGCAGAACATATCTAACCTGCATTCAGCCTTTCCCCCTTCCTCCAAAAAATGCTTGATTATACAGTGTAGGTTACTACATACCAACACAAGCTACATAGACAGGTCCCGCCCCTTTACCACCACTCTGCAGCAGACATACACAAGCCCAGCTAGTGGTAGTTCTGTATAGTACAAAGCAACTAACAGTATTACTACTTTACTCCATATGGTATGATTTTGCAATGACGAAATACAACTTAACTAGCGAGGAAGTTCTCTTGGGGGTGGTGGTGAGGGTAGGAGAAAGGGGTGAGGTGGGGGTGCGGGAGAGTTCCTCACACCCACCCCCAGCCTCAAGAGAGCTTGCTTGCCGGCTAATGTCAGTTGAAATCCACTCACCTGTGTTAACTGCATGTCTAATAAATGAGAACATGTGATAACAAATCTCTAACAGTAAAATAACCAATCTTTAGTCCTCACCTGTCTGTTTCTTAAGCCATGAAGTCCAAGTTTGTCTGTTAATTCGGAGACTGAAAAAGCATTTGGCAAATCTTGCTTGTTTGCAAAAACCAGTAAAATAGCATCTTGCAACTCCTCTTCTTGGAGCTGTTTATTCAAAAAAAATGAGGAGGTATCAGTAAAATGCTCCAAAACAACAGCAATAGTGTAGAATTATAAACTGGTAATTGTAACAGAACTACAAAAAAGAATACAAGGTACCATCAAAACAACTGGAAGGATATAGGCAGATCCTTGTTTATGTTTGCAGTCTTTGATCTTAGCATTATCATAAACTATTGAAAATTTTATAGTTAGCTTGGCAAGAGAAAACACAAACAATTGAAAGACTGGCATATTTAGTAAAAATAGAAAGTATGAGAGGAGAATGTTGAAAATTGAGGGAAATGTTCCTTTTTGAAAAAGGTCAAATTTACACACGTTTGTATTGAAACCGGTTTCCATCCTTTTTCTTTCAAACTTCGCAAACTAACTAAATGTTACATGCTCTTTCTAGTAACAATCTTTGTTTGTTTATCGGATGAATTTCAGTTTTTAAGATGTAAACAATGACATCAGCCTATTGACCAAACAATACAAAGACAAGCATTGTACCTGAGAGCCACTTTGGCATGAAACCTAATCACATTGCAGCACAGAACATGATACATCTGTACAAATGTGTGCTGTATTGCACTAACATTGATTGGCTAAATAACAAGGTTGGAAGTTAATATTTCTGTTGTACAAAGTAATTCAGTTTTCAGTTTCCAAAGCCTGGTATGTACTCATATATTACTGAGGCATGGTCGTGACCGATAATTTTTTAAAAATATCATTGTGTTATTTGCTTACCATTTTTTGCAGTTCGTCATTAGCCTCTCCTATTCTTTCTCTGTCGTTACTGTCTACAACAAATATGAGGCCCTGAAAAAAGAAAAACAAACGAAAATTCTCAACACTATAAGGTTTATCCTTATCTTCTGTTATCCTCTCTTTGTCATTACCGTCTATGACACATATAAAGGCCCTGAGGAAAGGAAAACAAAGCAAGAAATTTCAGATCATTTGTTGTAGAGAATTACTTTTGCATGGTTATGTAGGTTTTACCTGTGTGTTTGTGAAATAGTGTCTCCACAATGGTCTGATTTTGTCTTGGCCACCAACATCCCAAACAGTAAAGGAGATATTCTTATATTCCACTGTCTCAACATTAAATCCTTCAAAAAACAAAAACAAGAAAACCTGTAAATCCACACAGCATGATTTCGTTAAAGTCACCCCATTTACATGAACCTTTTTCACTGTCAACAACATGCAAGTTTGAAAGTGGGTGGGGATGTGAAGATAAAACAAAAGACATTTAATCAACTTTGAAGTGAAAAGGCACAGTAATGGCAAATTGTCCCATTTCACCTACTTTACAATCTTCTAATTTGCTGATCCTGTTAAAATGTGCTGTGCAATAAAGATACAAGCTTCAGTCAAACCCTTAAAATGTCACCCTGGAGAATGGCTAACTTACCACTCATACAGGTCGAGATTGGTCATAGCAATATTACTTTGGTTTTGGTTTTATGATGTCCAATTAAAAACTGCTTTAATCCAGCACAAATAACTAATCAATAAGGATTGTTTCAAACGTTTTCACCCTTCAGTTTTGATTTTCTCCACCTTGCACTTAAAAAGCTTCTGCACACATTTCCAGATGAAGACCTTGATTAAAGTGCACCTAACCCCAAAATATTTTTTTCGCTAAAATAACTCTTTGCACCTGTTCGAAAAGCATTACGCCTTTTTTTTATGAAATCCCCCTCAGTCTTGATATTTTATAGGCTGTAAAAGTTTCGAAATCTAGCCATCATCTGGTACACGACCGAGCTAGTGAGGGCATGGGTCTATTCTGGATTTGACATCACAAACTGATTTGCATCTCCTTAAGTCTTTGTAAACATGCATGCAAAGCAGTTTGTGACGTCAAATCAAGAATAGACCCATGCCCCTTCTAACTCGGTTGTGCAACAAATGGAGCTTAGTTTGTCGTAAGTTTTGAAGCCCATAAAAAAGTCAAAAACTGCAAATAATGGCGAAATGTTTTTAAAATAGGTGCTAAGATTTATATTAGCATAAAAAATATTTTGGGGTTAGGTGCACTTTAACATTTAATCCTGGGTAGCATTAATCCGTTTTTGGACAATCTGACCTGGAAATTTTAAAAATGCAACCATCCTTGAGGCACATTCAACTGTAAAAAGTTAGGCATAATTTCCTAGTTGAATGAATTGAAATACTCGTACTGCCCTCTGTGGGGCTAAAGAAGAGTCCCCTCTAATTTGAATTTATCAAATGAGTTAATAAGGCAATTTGGCCACCATAAAGATTTTGAAAAGCTGACTTTTCAAGCATTAGCCCTTCCTCCAAGCAAATCATTTCCTTTAAGAAAGGTTTAAAGCTAGAACATCAGCTTTTGAATTTCTTTGTGGTGGGTAATTTACCTTATCAACTCAGTTGATTGATGCAGCACCACAGCTTCTTTAGAAACCAAACCCATTCTGTACAATTCCCCCCTGGTCATCCATACAAGTATGAAAATTTTAAAGTCAAGGGCAAGGGCAAGCTGGAATTAAAGTTTTTGTCAAGACCTGCTCTGGCTAAAATCTTGCTCACAGTGGACTTGCCAAAAGCATCCTCAGTACTTACCAATAGTAGGAATGGTTGTGACTACCTCTCCTAGTTTAAGTTTATACAAAATTGTGGTTTTACCAGCTGCATCAAGGCCGACTGTAAACACAAGAATAGAGACTGTCATGTACTAGAAGAAAGAAATGTCACCCCATAAATAATCCGGCTGTCGCCATAAGCCGGGTCTAGTAATGCCTTTTCTTTGTTGTGTTCACTTTTTTGTCAGTTACTTAACCCAGACTTCTTGTTTTTGCTCAGCCAAACAAATATGCATTGTAAACTTCCAATTCCGGTCAACACATCATATAGTTGCGACAACAGGAATTCAGTGTAGTCATGATGTTTTACTCTAACTGCAATACCCTAATATTAATTTTTTCTCAAGACAATTTAATTCCTCATCATCAAAGCGCTGCTAACTTTGTGGTAGCGGTACATGTATTACATAACACAAATGCACAATTAATTTAAGGTCCTCACGTGGGCTTGTATCTGGAGTGACGCTAGTATCTTTTTACCCAGGGGGTGGGGGTTAGGTGGGGGATGATGGCCAGGTCTAATGCCCCCAGGGCTTTTCTTGTTTTACCCAAAAGAAAATAAATGCACCCACTTGCAGTAGCTGCAGAAATGATAACATGTTACTTGAGTTAAGTATCTAAGAATGGAGCAAGTTGTTTGAAAAAAAAGAAAAGAAGAGAAAAGTAGACAGTGAGTGAAAAAATAAAACTTTGAGAATTTTGTTTAATTCATTGTTTGCTTAAGCTTACTTACACTTAAGGCATTCGAACAAAATCGACAAATGAGGAAAGCAAATGCATCCAGATAATTCTTTTCACATTTTTCTTGCGTTCTTGAATGCCTGTTGTGTTTCATGACACTACAGTACATGTTTTGCCTTCTTTATTTGTTAAGTAAAGTAGAGGCGGAAGAATGTTCTTGAGTAATTTAATATCACGGACTGTAAAAATATTACATGCTCAATCATACTGACCATACAGTTACCCACCGGTATACAATCAACTGCTTGAAGAAACATTTACGTTCAAATGGAAACTTGTCCAACCATGTTATCATATCTAAGCTTAAATAACCGAGTTTTGATTTAGCAAAATTTCAAACATCGAAAGAGGTAAAAACGCGAAAATTCACGACGAAATACGAGTGCGTATCACTTGACTGCAAAACTTGAGTATAAAGCTCGTACTAAGTAAGCCGGTCTGATCAGCTGATTTCAAACGAAATGGCAGTTGATCGTGAACCCTTAACGACTCTTAAAGACCTGGTGAAAATGCGAGAGAGCAGGCAGACAAAAGGAACTCTAGTTGATGATCCAGGCTTATTTCCCAACTGAAGCAAAAGCTCGGAAATAAGACCGGGCTTAGAAGGAGTTCAAATTGTCGTTTTCTTTAATTTAATAACATGGAGGTTACTTACGAACTTAGAGAAAAATATGATAATCTTACCCATTAAAATCCTCATTTGTTTCTTGCCAAAAAGCCGAGAGAACAGGCTTGACAAAGTGAGACCCATGTTGAGGTATTCTTGCCGAAACTGAGCTAAATATCACGGTAAAATCTTCTATATTCTCGCGTGGTTCAAGTCGACAAGAACTCGGCCACGTCAAGACTTCTCGTGCGCTTGCGTAAGTGACAACTATTTCCGCTAGCACCCAGAGCCCTCGCGTTTCAGTAACAGCGGCGCCAGCGCCATCTTGGAAAATCAACGATCTATTGAAATCAGGGCGCCCTGATTAAAATGGACTAGTAGAATATGCTATGGGTGCATTTATAGGTTGTGTTGGCTCGGCAAGGCTCTTAGATGGGAGATACAATGCGATGAAATTATAAAGAAAACGTTCCTGACTAGTATGCAAAAAAATTAAGTAAATAAATGAAAATTAAAAAATTAACAATAATAGTAAAAAATCCCAGTTGTTAAAAACTTGGCATTATGTGACAGTGATTATCCACTGTTTCTCTTTTGGAGTCCTTAGAGTGGGAAATGGCGGTCTCTTCAGTTTTCTTGTAGGGCTTCCATTCTTGAGCCTGCGATCTTAACAATGAAAATAAGACAGTATGCGTGGAAGTCCAAACATCTCCTGCGCAGGAGTAGGATTTTGGTTTGGAGGATCACCGGCAAATATGGCTCTTTCTCGCAACTTTTTACGAGTCCCAAGCAAGGTAAATCCTTTTACACTTTAAATTTTATACTTTAGAATACCTCAAGCGTATTATTTTGGTTTGTTTGTGACAGGGTGTCCTTTCAAAGATTTGTCGGGCTGGTTTTAGCACAACACCTCGGGCTGCTGCGACTGTGAGTAGACATGTCTGCAAATATCAGTGTCATGTGCCAGGCATTCTAGTCATAGCTGTTTGCGATAGTCCACAGTAATTCTCGTGTTGTTGCATGTAATAATGAATACTTAAGTACGTATCAAACTAGCCGCTGACCTCTGCCTTTGCTGGATTTTAAATAGTTTTACTTGTTACAATTAAGGCTTTACGAAGGCTACAATTTATATAACAAAGTAATAACTGAAGATTGGATCTAGTGGTAACTCCAAAGATCTTTTGATTATTCTCTCGGGTATGATTCTTTTTTGTTTTTTAATGCGTGCAATAATGCAAATCATCTTTTGTACGTATTAAAGGTAACTTCCAACATAAAGTCAATTACCAATCATTTAATTATTTTCAAGGGGATGACATAGAGGCGGGCGAATTGGCTCTATACATTATTGCTGAACATGATGGCCACCAAACATCAATGTATTATGCACCTGTCAATGTTCAGCCCCAGGGTGGGGGAGACGGGCTATCCCCGGGAAATGATACGAGGCTGTTCCTTGGGAACATACACGGTGCCCCAATTAGTTGACTTTCAGAGAAAAAGTTATTGTATTGGCTGGAATTTGTCATTCATTAGTCGTCCAGGGGTAGGGAATTTGGCTCTGGCCTCCCTAAAATTATCAAATTTCCCAGGGGAATAAAGATTCTAAGGGCAATAGGCACACAAATTTAAAATGAGCTATGAGCTAACTTATTATTCCACTCTGTATACATGAAGTACCTCTATTTAATAGAAAAAGACAGTTGATCTGTCTTTTACTATAAATTAAAAGTTGTAGGTTTTCTCAAAGTTGTTGAACTTTGCTGTCAAATAGATGGAACTTAACTGAACTGGACCAGGTTATTTCTTAAATTTTCGTTTGGTACAATGATATTGTTTTCCTTTTGCATCAGATGGCAGTTCGAGATGCTATAAATGCAGCTATGGAGGAGGAGATCAAGAGAGATGATCGAGTCTTCTTGTTAGGTGAAGAAGTTGCCATGTATGATGGTGCCTACAAGGTGATTTTAAATGTTGTATGAAATAAGAATCCAGTAAAAAGGGCTAGCTCTCCACAGTTGAATAAAGGTGTTATTTTCTAAAGAAGCCATGGTGCTGCATCGATGGGGAAGTTAAAGACAAAAATTGGGATTTATCAACTGAGTTAGTAAGGTGTTTATTTTTATTTATTTATTTATTTAAATGAATATTTATACAGGAGCATCCAGTTTAGCATAGCTAGTTTAAATGGGCTCCTGATATAACACATATTTACAAGCAAGATAAATGTACTAGACGAAACTAAACTAAACCTATGGGTTATAACTACCAATAAAATATCAATGATAGAAGGTATTATTCCTTAAGATGGTGTTTAAGCTTAATCTTAAATTCGTTGAACTCCTTTATTTGCCTGATGTTTGGAGGACAAGCATTATATGCGTGAGCACTGTGTATTGATCATTCTAGGTGTGGATCATTCCTAACTAGCCAACACGTGATGATCTGTGGCCTTTTCCTACATCAGAGCAACATGGAAAGCTGTAAAATATAGAGCAAACCAGCACTCTAAATCCCCTTGGAATCAAGTAGATGCTTTTCATTCAACTGATATTATTGGTGTTTTCATGTAGCCATGTTTCCACGAACAGCATAGCTCCACTATCAATATATAAACCATGTGCAATCCAAAGTTCTGTGATTCGCTGTGATGTGGGGTTAATGCTCAAAACTTCAGCCTTTACATTTCTTTTTGACAGCCAATTCACCTTATCATCTCCACTTAAAGACCCCAATTTTTTTAGCTCACCACAAGTTTCCTTGTAGCCTTATGGTTGACACATCATAGTGGTGTCTAGAACACCATTGGTTTGACTCCTGTCGGTGGCTTAGCATTTTTTTATTGTATCCTTGCAATCATTGGAGGGGAAGGGGGGATGGCAAATTTCTGTTTCCTAAAAATAATCTACTTGTAGTGGCAAAGGTGCGGTGGTGTAGTAGCTCCTGCATCAGACGTTTAGGTGAACTTTCAAACAGAAGATCAGAGGGTTGGTACTTCGAGGCTAGGTTGGTCTGTCCAGTGTTGTTTTGTTTCCTTAAACAAGAAACTCTTCATTTTGTCTCCTCTCCAGCTGTATAAAATGGGTAATGACAAAAAAAAAGCTGGGGAGAACCCTGTATTGGACTGGTGTCCCATCCAGGGGGAGTAGTGATGCTCCTAGTCATTTCATGCTGGGTGTCCTGCGATGGGCTGGTGTGCCATCCAGGGGGGAGTAGTGATGCTCCTAGTTGTATCATGTTGGGTATCCTGATGGACTGGCGTCCCATCGAGGGGATAGAAGTGATGCTCCTAGTCACTTTATGCTGGGTATCCTGTGATAGACTGGTGTCCCATCCGGGGGGGGGGGGGGGGGGGGGAGTAGTGATGCTCCTAGTCTCATCATGCTAGGTATCCTGTGATGGACTGGCGTCCCATCCAGGAGGACAGTAGTACGTGTAATACAACTAACTGCTTTATTCGATAGAAATTGGATCCCGTGCATGCTGTATAAGCCACCTAGGCCCAAATGGCATTTTTTACTAGTCAATCTGGGAGGCCTTTTCATAAGTTCTGAGTACTGCAGTAGGCATAGCATTTTCTTAGGTTTGTACTTGTCTTTGTAGGTGAGTCGAGGATTGTGGCAGAAGTTTGGCGACAAGAGAGTTATAGACACGCCCATCAGTGAGGTACATGTATGCCAGTTCTGTTATGAATACCATGGAATTATGAAATTATACCTCTCTTCCCCCCCCCCCCAAAAAAAGTTTGAGATGTTTCTATTAATCCCAAAAATAATGATTCTCCTGAATGTATCCCTCATCTTCTCCCTGAAAGTCACAGACCCTCAGTGAAAGCAAAATGCAAAATGCTACAAAACTACTATAAATCCACAGTGACAATGTATTCCCATATGTGCAGGGTATGTGTGGTTCTGTTTCATTTGTTGCCCATTGAAGTACACACCTTTCTCATTGAGTATTGTGTGTGTGGGTGCCGTGGTCAGGTGTAGTGGTTAGAGCATTGGACTTCAGATCTGAAGGTTGGTGGTTTGATGTCCAGTCCCTGCCATTGTGTTGTTTCCTTAGGCAAGAAGCTTTACCCCACATTGTCCCTCTCAACCCAGGGGTATAAAATGGGTGCGGGCAACATACTGCTGGAGGTAACCCTATGATGGACCTGGCATCCCATCCAGGGGGGAGTAGCAATACTCTCAGTTGCTTCATGCTACAGAAACTGGGATAAGCTTCAGCTGTGTGGGCCTCCTTGGCTCATGTGTGACTTTACCTACTTTACCTATTTACTCATTGTAAGGCCTTTATACTTGCAAATAAAGTTCAATAAGAAGGTGTCTTGAGGATTAAAGTGATACGAGCGTTTTTCACAGTTGTAAGTACATGTACTGTATTTACCTTCAGTGAGTTCCTTATCTTCACTGTACTCACATATTTTAGCTGTCCTGCTGAAGAGTAACCTGAAGGTAGCTACAACCCAAAAGTTGTGGCCTGAGGCCTGCTAATTCTGAAAGTAATGAGGGAT
The DNA here is from genome assembly GCA_964030785.1 of Siderastrea siderea. NCBI lineage: Eukaryota > Metazoa > Cnidaria > Anthozoa > Scleractinia > Rhizangiidae > Siderastrea > Siderastrea siderea. The sequence continues at coordinate 64,910,608 of OZ034968.1, forward strand.
GTTACTTTTGGAATTCTACATGTGGTGTGATTGGGTTTGTTCAATGTACACTTAATTGTTTCAGATGGGTTTTGCTGGTATTGCAGTGGGAGCTGCTATGGTGAGTCTGTGTTTTCTAATTTCATTGCAGTTGTACAGAATCTTTGTAGTGTAGAAGCTTCTCTTTAATATGCCCACCCAGTTTACACATCCATCTCATTTTTAAATCCACTTTATTTTGATCAAAACAAAAGCTCCTATAGTCATTTCCTTATGTAAAACCCCTTCAATTCTGTCACCCGGTTAATGCTACCCGATTTTGTGGCCTAATAGGGGTCAGATTAATTGGCCACCCCTTATTTCCTTGGAGTAACTAAATGTACACAAATGCAGTGTCAGATAATAAACTTTAATGAACACTATTTACAAGGCTAAAAATTTAAAAGAAAAAACTAAACAAAAATGTTTGTTTTTTCTTTTTACTTTTTAGCCTTGTAAATAGTATTTTTGTCTTAAGTGAACATTATGGACATAAACTTTTTTATTTTTTTCTGAAGCATTTTTCTGGTCCGGAATCCGGAATCCTTGAATTTGATTGGCTGTTGACGCGCGTTCCGCCGGTCCAGTTTTTTCCTATCCGGACCAGTTTTGTTATGGTAACCGCGCGAATTAACCGCGCGAAAACCATTGAATGAAAGTTGAAAAACGACATACCTCAGTTGAACTCGAGAATTTTTTTATTTACGGCTCAAAGATGTGACTTTTTTGGCAAGTCACAATTCTTGTGTGTGTTGTAAATGGAAAGTTCAACAAGGAGGGGAATAAAAGACCTTGAAATACCTTCAAAAGGCAAGTACTCGTTTTAATTTTGTGTCGCTTAGCATGGCGGTTGGTGAGTTTGTTGTTGAATTCACTTAACACAGCAGTTTTAGCTTTTAAATTGCGATCGCCACAATGCCTTTTGACTCCGATATTACTTTAATGACTTCGTTTTTCAGTTTTTTCTCTTAAATTAACGAGGTTCGGTATATTTTCATTCAAGAAATTGTGCAGGCTTAAACTGGAATTTTGCTTTTTCATCTGTCGTAAATGAAGATAAGCTTAAAAGCCAGCGCACCATTCGCTTTGGTTAAAACTGAGATCAAACCGAACGATTTCGCTAAATAATTAAATTGTTTATATCCAAAGAACCAGCACATACGTTTACAGGTACGAAGCAAAACATAAAAAGAAAGTAATTAGGCTAAACAGAGATGTTTTTCGAAGTATTATTCTCTTTCGTTTTTTATGCAAGGGCAATTAAACCTGTCCTAATGATTGAGTCCTTTGTTTTTGTTTTTAGTAAGCTTAAGCTTAATTATAAGTATTTAATTGGGTTGTTTATCCCTATGCCGGGCAGGATTTTCCATGTGCGTGTCTGTTCTTGAAAAACAACCTTTTCCGTGTTGATACGATAGTTTCTAGTTGAAAATATTACACTTAAGTTTTAAAAAAGGTTGAAGTGTTTATGATTACATTCGCTCCACGGTTTCCTGCCATCTGACTCAGTGAAACTTACGCGCGTTCTGACAACCTTTCAAGATTGATCTGTTAACTCGCAAATGTTGGGAAAAAAATAAATATGTTATTTACCTGCCTAGGTTGGTCTTAGACCCATTAGTGAATTGGTGATTTTAAATTTAGGCTATCAAGCACACAAACTAACATGTGTTTTTGTTTTTTTTTCTAGGCTGGACTTAGACCTATCTGTGAATTCATGACATTCAATTTTGCAATGCAGGCTATTGACCAGGTGAGTAAACCTTGATGTGTGTTTCCTGATTTCATGTTGTGAGGAACTGGTGCTTAGCTACATGAGATTAATGCCAAGGTCATGCAACAAATGTTTGAAAGCTTTATTGTGTATTTCATCCCCAACCATGTACTTTTTCATCTTGCTTCCACATGATGTGTTTAACTGTTTTGACTGATATCTCATAAATATTAATCTTCTTTATTACATGGACTATTTTTGTTAGTTTGAGTCTCACTGAGATGGGGGACAGGGGCGGGGGGTTTACATTTCCCGCTTCCCACTCCCTTTATCCCATTTCCCACCATCTCCTTGCATTTCTTGATTGCAAAGTATTGTGCAATGTCATGTAATTTTCCCCTATTCTCTCAGTTCCTGCCTCTTTGGGAATTCTGCTTCCCACCCCCTCTGCTCCCTCCTCCCATACACTACCACCCCCTTTTTTCCTGGGCTCCTGCCCCCCCTGTCCTTCTGCATCTCAGATAATCTAGGTTAAGCTGTAGTGTAGTTGCCAGATGATGTAGGCCATGTTGAGTGTGAAATTCCACACTGCATGTATTCAGATGCATCACAAGGGTTACCTGCTTGGCTTTCTCCACCCCTGGGTGGGCAAGGGCTAATACATTTTTAATACTAACAGACATGCCTTTGCCTTACAGATAATAAATTCTGCAGCTAAAACATTCTACATGTCTGCTGGCCAGGTAAAGAAACACTGTTCAAGCATTAAATCAGAAATAAACTCCTAGGGAACAGATTGAAACACGTTTTCACAAAAATGGTGGCTTAGGACCTATATATGTGAGACAAGTTTTTATGTGTCAAATATCGGGGGGGGGGGGGGGGTGTGAGTGCTACAGCCCATCTAGCGAATACAGCTTTGACTGTATGATACATGCAAAAAGAACATTCATCAGAGTACTGTGTGGCACTAAATTTTTGCGGGTTTTTTCGTGATCCGCAAAAATAAGTTCCCGCAAAATAAAATTACTGCAAATTTTTTTTTTCCGCAAAAATGTACTCCACTGTAGAAATTATATACAAAAATACTGATGTGAAGGAGAAAATGCTGTAGATAACTTGGTGGATAATGCATCAAGTGGTACTCTAGGTATTGTCGATCCATTGTAAAAGAGTGACACAGATGAATCTGTTTTACATTTGCATGTTGTTTTATCCGTCTTTCTTTTGCATGTACTCAAATAAAAAACGAAATTGTTATCAGTTCTACTGATTTGAACGCGACTTTCAGAAAATCGTAAAAATTAATTCCCAGAAAGAAAAACCAGACTTTTCCAATCGCAAAAATTAGTTCCCGCAAAACAAAACAAAAATTGCCAATTCGCAAAAACTTCCACAAAAATTTAGTGCTATGTGGTACTTGCTTGTGCATTGTATGAATACTTATAAAGAATGATACTAGAATGATTGGTGACACAGGAAGTAAAGTTGAATAAATCACGAAAGGACTTAATCATTTGCTTCACTCGTAGGTTCCTGTCCCCATTGTATTTAGAGGTCCAAATGGTGCCGCAGCAGGAGTGGCTGCTCAGCATTCACAGTGTTATGCTGCATGGTACGGTCACTGCCCAGGTCTGAAGGTTAGCATTCAGTCAACACTTATCTTGCAGTGGGAGTTGTATTGCTTGGTCACCAAATTTGAGTTGCATGCTGCCTTCAGTGGGAGAAAACTAACGTCTTGTGAAACTTGTATCTATCACAAATACTGTCAAACAGTGACAGTGTTGAATTAAATTTGGTTTGCAGTGCATGAGTGGAGCTGGATAATGTTGTGTGATACAGTGTATAGCTCACATATTATTAGAGAAGTGGTCAAAACTATTGTACATAGACAGGACCCACCATTCCACGGAAAGACTGGTGGTGTCTGTTCCTAATCCCCTCTCCCCACCATAAAAAATGGTGTCCAGAAAAAATTGGTGTCTCTTCTGAATAGCCCCCTGTCTATCACTAGTGGAAAATAGGTACAAGACTTAAATGTCTTTGTGCAGTTTGCCTTAAAATGCAAGATTCATGCACACAAAAGATGAAAGTCTTGTCTCAAATTTTCAGGCTTAAAATATGTGTCTATCAGGCTCATAAGATGAGTGGTGTTTGTATAGCCCCCCCCACCCTTAGTCAAGGTGGGTCTCCCTTGAGTTCACTTGTTTTGACGGCATCCCTTTCGTTATGTGTAAGTCTGATCTTGTTTGTTTTAGGTGGTCTCTCCATATTCAGCTGAAGATGCAAAAGGTTTGCTCAAGTCAGCTGTCAGAGACTCTGATCCAGGTACAATTTTACATGTGCCACATACAGTTAAGTTGTAATCTTTTAACATTTGGTGGAACGGTGCTACCAAACATTGTGGGCCGGTTATTTAAACAAGGTTTAGACGAGGGTTAACAAAACCATGGTCGAAGTCGATTTCAATCTGAGATATCCAAACGTGTAAGCCTTCTTTACCACAATTAATGTAAAGCAGGCATGTAGCACAGACTACAAGAATGTTTATTTCCTACAAATAACCCACTTTCAAACAGATTTAGAGGTTTATTTAAACCACAGTCTAAGTTAGACTTCATTTAAATAATCAGCCCTGTAGCTACAACAATACCTTTATGACAGGACACCACATGCACTTTGGTTTAGTGACGGTAGCTCTACCACAATAATAGCTCTACTGAAACAGACAAATATTTGTAAAAATGGTGATAACTCTAATGGAAACATGGGAAAAGAAAACTTTTTTTGTAGTTTCCTTTGTCAGCTACCCACTTGGAGATGCAACATGTTCAGTTCGTGAAGAATTGCCTCTTCTTCTGTGGTGAAATTCAGTTGTCTTTTCGAAGAATTTCAACTGTTGTTCTTTGATTGGTGTCCACCAAAACCCAACTTTACTTACGTAGAGAGAGGTGTGCTGGCTTGGCTAACCATGGCCAACTGTTTAATTTGGCAGCCTCATCATTATGGCCACTAAATTTTGTTGCAAAGAAAAGCTGAAACAACCATGCATACACCATGCATAAGCTATTCACAGAGGACCCATCCCCTTTTAACAAGCCCTTATGGTTTCTAAGAGGACTCCTGGCCAGCTCTGTTTCTTTAAGTAAACTTGTTATTAAATATTTTTGTAGTCACTGGTATGGCAAAATTCAATAATTAATAAATAATATTATTGAAAGCACTTGCAGTCATTTTTACCGAAAAACTTCTTTAACTCTTTAAGCCCTAAAGGTGATGAAAATGAAATTTCTCTTTACAATGTATATCATCACTACTTATTCAAACATTCAAGTGATGAGAATAACGGAAGTAATCACCAAGGATAAAATGCCTTGATATTTAGACAAATTCTCCTCACTAGTTCCAGAAGAAATGTATGGAGAACAGTAAGGAGAATAATATGCATTTTCATTTGAGGGCTTAAAGAGTCCATCCTGTCACCCCATCATTACAGCCAGATTTTGTGTTACATGTTTGTGGCCCTGTAGCTGTTGTATATTAATGGTGTTCCCCTGTATAAACTGAAGATGCTGTGTTGATACATTTCCTGTCTCCATTGCAGTGGTGGTTCTAGAAAATGAAGTTATGTATGGTGTACAGTTTGAAATGTCTGAGGAAGCCATGAGTCCAGATTTTTTATTACCCATCGGTAAAGCCAAGATTGAAAGAGCCGGTGAGTTTTGTGTTCCTTTGACATGTACAAAGGCCATTTGCAGCTGAGGTCATGTGACCTACATGTGTACACTTCTATTAATATTATGGAATGCAACTAAGTGCTAGTCAGAGAAAAGGTTGGTTAATTTTAAGCTTGGTAAAGAAATAATAAAGTTGTAATACTCAGCAGGACACAAGCTTGGGGCCAAAAAACAATCTGAGTTAGTTGGTTGCTCTTTTCACTGGCCGACTGGGTAACTTGTGGCAAGTTAGGTCATATTTCCTAATTTCATTGTCACTCATAAAATCTCACTCTTGCATGTTGACCGGTGTCCTTAAAGTCAACAGACTATTATCCAATGTTTGTCTTCTTTAAGTTGTATCCCATGATTTCAGTGGGGAATTCAATATACCATGTGATAAGCATCCAAGGCACGTGGAGTTGTGGGGTAGTGGTCATCTTGCAAGACTTTCAATTCAACTTTCGATTAGGTCATCAGAGGTTTGGTGGTTTGAGGGATGGTCTCTGCATTGCATCGTATTGTTTCCTTAGACAAGAAACTTTACTGAGCCACAGTCTCTCTCAACCCAGGTGTATAGTTGGGTATCAGCAAACTGCTAGGGGAACTTAGCAGAAAAGATGGGGTAATCAGTCAGTGGACTGGGGCAAGTAGTGATTCTCCTAGTGGCTTTATGCTGGGTATCCTGTGATGGACTAGCATTCCATCCAGGGGGGAGTAGCAATACTTCCTAGTCACTTTATGCTGGGTATCCTGTGATGGACTAGCATTCCATCCAGGGGGGAGTAGTAATACTCCTAGTCACTTTATGCTGGGTATCCTGTGATGGACTAGCATCCTATCCAGGGGAGAGTAGTAATACTCCTAGTCACTTTATGCTGGGTATCCTGTGATGGACTAGCATTCCATCCAGGGGGGAGTAGTAATTCTCCTAGTCACTTTATGCTGGGTATCCTGTGATGGACTAGCATCCCATCCAGGGGAATAGTGATGCTCCTAGTCACTTTATTGTGGGTATCTTGTGATGGAGTATCATCCCATCATGAGCTATAGGAGACATGGATTTTGACTTCTTACCGAACATTGTTTCAAGCAAACAGCGATGAAATATGTCAACGATTCAAGGAAGCTATCACCTTACTGTCAGTTCTGCTGTCCTGTGTCGTTGATTTTTACGTCACCTTCTGTTTTTCCCCGATTCTTTGGTGAGTTCTATATGCTTCATACTTTTACTGCCCGCTATTTTGAAAAAACACTCGTTCCCAGTTCTACGCAGCTAACTAGAAAACCTCCTAAAGGCGCTCTAAAGCCCCTGGGTAGGAAGCGCTTGGGCTGTAGCTAGGAGATTTGTGCCATTGCCCAATTGTAGGGCCAAAAAGACAATTGCTATTGTTTTTCAAATTCATCTTCAGCTGGTAAGAGCAAAAAGCATTTTCCAGTCCCCTGACAGAACTTAATTTGAATTGTAACTTTTTGATCCGTTGCACAACGGGCTTCCATATATGGAAGTCTGTCGTGCTAAGTTCTTAACCATAAGCTCGTAACCATAACCTGGAAAAGATGGTCCACCCATGGGCTTTAGAGCGGCTTTAGGAGGTTTTCTAGTTAGCTGCGTAGAACTGGGAATGAGTGTTTTTTCAAAATGGCGGGTGGTAAAAGTATGAGGCATATCGAACTCACTGAAGAATCAGGGAGAAACAGGGATATTTGCAGAAGGTGATGTAGAAATCAAAGACACAGGACCAGCAGAACTGACAGTAAGGTGACAGTTTTCTTGAATTGTCGACACATTTCTTTGCTGTTTGCTTGTTACAACGTTTGGTGAGAATTCAAAATCGATGTTTCCTATAACTCATGATCCCATCCAGGGGGGAGTAGTAATACTCTTAGTCACTTTATGCTGGGTATCCTGTGATGGACTACCATCCCATCCAGGGGGGAGTAGTGCTACTCCTAGTCACTTTATGCTGGGTATTCTGTGACAAACTAACATCCCATCCAGGGGAGACTAGTAATACTTCTAGTCACTTTATGCTGGGTATCCTAGTCATTTCATGCTATGGAACGCCAGCCTTGATGAGCCTAATGGGTCTACTAATGCAGCTGAGTGGGCACAGGTCTCTGTTAACCTTTTTTACCAGTTAAAACACACTAATTTTTTTTCTGTTTTCTTGGTGCTGTAGGAAATCACATCACCATAGTAGCACACTCAAGATCTGTTCAAATTGCTTTGGATGCTGCTAAGCAGTTAGAAGCAGAAGGCGTTGACTGTGAGGTTTGTGCAGAATGTTATGGGTTAACAACTGTTAATTTGCTGTGGTCACATCTTAGCATGAACTAATAGTGAAGTGACACATCTGAACTAAGCGTGAAAAAATAGTAGTTGGAGAATTTGATTAATCATCAGGACATTTTATCTTTGGTGTTTACTGGTACTTGCATTATCGCCATGAACCGTATGATTAGTCAAGTATTGATACTGCAAGGAGAGCTTGGATGCTTGTCACTGTTGGGGCTTCAGTTTGAAGGTGCAATTAATAGACGTAAGGTGTGTGCTTGAAGTGCTTTGGATGGTGGTGAAGTTTGAATGAAACCCATAATGTCTTAGCCACGTCTTATAGTAATATATATTTTTTCTGTTGAAGCAAAATTAATTGCTTGTCTGTTAACCGAACTTATTTTTGTTTGACAGTTGTAGGTAAAGGGAAAGTTTGACAAATGCACGTCAGACTTTAATTAAATATTTGAAATCAAGTCTTGATCGGTTGATGCCCTCTTGGATCTTATACCTAGATGCAACCAGCAATATTGCATTCCCTTAATATTGCAAAGAGGAATTAAACCTGAGTTATTTTGCGTGATTTCAACACCATAAACGTCTTTCTTGGCTGCCATCAATAATAACTACAGTCTTTGAAAGGTGTGGCATCCAAAGTAGTTCTGTTTTAACTGAATCGTGATATTTGCTGTTTATTATCAGGTAATCAACCTTCGTACCATTCGTCCAATGGACACAGAATGCATCGAAAACTCCGTCAAAAAAACAAATCATCTTATTACCATTGAGGGAGGCTGGCCTCACTTTGGTGTTGGGGCGGAGATTGCTGCTTCTGTTATGGAAGGTGCGTACCGCAAACTTGGCTCAGTATTCCCCGGTATCTCAAACTCCAGCTACCTCGAATAACCCGCTATCTCGAACGCCAGCTACCTCGAACGCCAGCTACCTCGATTTCCCCGGTATCTCGAACGTCATCAACCTGGAACACCCCGCTATCCCGAACGCTAGTTGCCCCGAATACCCCGGTATCTCGAACGCCTGCTACCTCAAATACCCTGCTATGTCGAACGCCAGCGACCTCGAATATCCCGGCTATTTCGAACTGAAACCAGTTTCCTTTACAGAGTGTATGGATTATTTTCGCTATCTCGAACTGTTGTCAGGTTATCTCGAACAATTTTCTGTTTCCCTGTTCCCGGTATGGTCCCTGTCCACGCTTGTAGGAGTGAATGCGATTGAAAACTCTTCGAAAACGTAGATTTTCAAAAACGCTGTCTAAAGTGGAGATTGTTGTAAGCGGGTGTTATTGTTGACGTGTGGACGGCAAAAACGGACAAAAGTGGAAATTTAATACACGGTTTAGTCCACACATAGACGAAAACGACGAAGTTATATCGTTCGACAAACCTCTAAAAAGTAGTGTACCTTTTCAGCCCCTTTCGTTCACTCACGTGGGGCGTATAAAAATCTCCTTTTTGAATAAAAAGGATTGCAAACGGATATGCGTGAACAAGGCCTTAAAACAGAGAAGTTTTTAATTGAGTATTGAAAGTAATATAGTGTTTGTTGCTTTACTTCGCTATCTGATTGGTCAAAAAAGTTCGCGTCACTTTCTCAACCAATGAGACGTAAAACCCAAACCAATCGTGACTTGCTCGCACGCGTTTTCCCGCGCTTAGCGCTAATTACTTGCATTTGTGTTTTGTTCCTGTTGTGATTGGTCAGAGTAATTAGGGTCTGTTTACATGTAAGTGGGGGACCCCAGGTAGGTGAAGTACCACGGCTAGGCGAGGTCCCAGGCCTTTCCATATAATCTCTCCTTTTTCCTTTACTGTGTTTACATGAGAAGTGGGGTACTCCACCGATGCGGATTGCCCGGTCAGTCGGGGTAGGGGATCTCACCCAGCCGAGGCGACTTTTCTCCATGTAAACGCTTGAGGTGGGGTACTCCGGCTACCCGGGGTGAGGTTCATCCGGGGTTTGAAAGCTCAAATTTGCGTGCCAGTGCCCGCCAAAACAACATTGCTGCCAACAAGTATCGTCCTGGTTCAATTTTTCGTCGAGTTTACCTTCCTAATAGCAAACCGAGGCTCAAATAGCGATGATAGTGGGGAGATGATTGCACATATGGCGAGAGCACGTCTTTGCCCGCCATTTTGTCTGTTTACGTACTTAGCAGCCGCGCCACAGCATTTCAGGACCTCACCCCAGCACCTTGGGTTGTACAGATTGCATGTAAAGGCGACGATTTTACGACCCCGGTTGAGTGAGGTACCTCAGCTACCTGGGGTCCCCCGCTTCCATGTAAACAGGCCCTAACTGTCGTTTTGGTTCCACGATACTCGTTTGGAAGTCGCTGTAAAAGCGTACACTGATAACTGTTTTCGCGCGAAAAACTTCTACAATACAGATTTTTTTCATACTTTGGCTACAGTCAGATAATGAGTTACCTATGTCAGAAATGCAAAAAAATTGAGGGGTCACCGACTTCGTTTTCAAAATAAAGCGCGTGGAAAACTACCCTAATTTCGACAAATCGGCCCTCGCAACTCGACATAGCCTCAATGCTTGTTAGTTTAAAAATATTAAAAATCATTCGCTGTAGACCCACTTTCTAAGCCAAACTTTATTTAAGTGGGTCTGTCAAGTAAACAATGTGAGCTGGTGTCATCCTTTTAGTTAAACTCATCCTCTAAGGTGGACTTTTGCGAACACCGTGCAGCTACAATAATAGCATAATTCAACGATGCGAAGGCAGAAAAGTTGGAAAAAATCAAACTTCCACAATACAGATTTTCTTTAATTTTTCTCAAAATGTAGATAATGGACAGACAAAGTGATTTATCAAAAGAAAATATGGGGTCACCGAACATTTAAGAGAGTTAAACTCGTGCATAGATACTGAAGTGCCTACTAGCGCTATGTATCTCCACCAGGGCGGGAAAAGGTTGGGCGATGAAACGAGCAGTCCGCTCTTCAAGCGATGTGTGATGCGGAGAAGGACTGGCACGAGCGCTCTTTCCGCGCTTGCGGTGCGTTTGGTGGCCGGCAAAATTTACCTTTTAACAAACCGGAAATCTCATTTTCTTTCTTTATTTTTCAGCCAGCCGTGCACTATGATTGAAACGTTTTTCTACAGTCCTGGCTCACAGCTTAAAATCCTTATGTCTGCGTGGACATTAGTCAATCTTTTTCACAGTAAGTTCCGGAAAAATGCGCTCAATTTGAGAGTGTCGAATGCTTGCTCTTGCCGAGAAACATGACATGGTTGTCTTTCCTCGTCTCTTTTAAAAAAGCTCCAAATTACTCCACCCTAAATCTTACATATATTAAAGGCCGATAAATTTTACATGACATAATAAAAAATTAGCTGGAGATATTTGGAGATAGTGGCGTTTTGCAACTTTAAGACGGAATCCATTAGGAAACTGAGTAATTTCAATTTTCAGTGGACAAAAACCTTGTACCAGAATAATTTGAAGCATATCTCATTCTTTTTTACATTTTTTGAGAACTATGGATGTAATTTGTTATCTGTAATAACCCCAAAGACAATTTCTTATGGGAGCCCGAGAAAATAAATTTCAAATTTCACAAAATGAAATCTTACGCATAAAAATTTACCTATTTTACCCGTGTTTACACAATTCCTGTGAAATTTGAAATTTAATTTCACGGGCTCCCATAAGAAATTGTCTTTGGTGTTATTACAGATAACTAATTACGTCTATAGCTCTTAAAAAGTGTAAAAAAGAATGCGATAAACTTTAAATTATTCTGGTACAAGGTTTTTGTCCACTGATTACTCAATTTCCTGATGGATTCCGTCTTAAACTTTGCCCCCTTGCAACGCGCCATGGTGATGATTCGTCGCAACGCCACAAACTGTATGTAAACAAATTAAAAGTGAAATTAAATTTGCAGATTTCTCCTCCTTTTATCTCACAAAAACAAAGCAAAGAAAACCGTCTAAACTGAGGAGCAATTTTATTTGTAGTGCCTAAAGAAACAGACAAGCATAGGAGAGGTTTGGGGGAAAAAAGAAGAAGAAGCGCGGTGTTAATGTTGATTTGATTTAATTAATTAACTAGGGACGTGTCATGATTAACCTTGCACGAGCTGCACGAATTATAAATACGCGTCATGCCACGCGTCATCCAAACGCCATTTTCCATCTTTTTACTTTGCTCTGCTCGTTTTAAGACAGTTTTTTAGCATCGATTAAGGCGGAAAAGACAAAGAAAAGATAACCCAAAGTTAACGTTTTTCGGAAACTATTAATAGATTATTAGGATTTTGAATTTGGATCTTTGAATTTTGAATTTTGGTCTAGCACCCAATTCGATCCCAGTCCACTGCATCACACCTTTTTGCTCGGACACGCTCGTTTCATCGCCCAACCTTTTTCCGCCCTGATCTCCACATTTCTCCAACAGCGCGCGCGCGCTCAATGCATGACGTGGCAGTGAATTGCGTGCGCAGTAAGGATCCGCAGAAACAATTAGCGCGAACGTCCTTAACAACTGACTACTTTTTGTTTGCTTTCTAGGCGATGCATTTGACTACCTTGACGCTCCAATATTCCGAGTCACGGGGGCAGATATCCCTATGCCTTACGCTCAACTGTTAGAATCAAACTCTGTACCTCAAGTGCAAAATGCTGTCCTTACTGTGAAAAAATGCCTCAATCTAGCTTAACGAGACTCCAACTATCAAGAATAGAATCAGATTAATTAGGTCTAAGATGTAAATTGATGCTAATGAAATACGTTTTTATGGTGACTGGGCAGAAACTGCTGCGTATATTATTAACAATGCACGTATCTATAATCTCTGAAGATCTCTCTGCGTCTTTTTTTTGTCTGATCTTTGGTTGAGAGCAGATTCTGCAAATGGTGAAAAAAGTCTTGGATCAGTCTCTCTCTAACCTCAAGGATTTATCGCGTAACGATAAGCGCACCCGTTTTTCTCCACTGAGTTTTTTATCCTGAGCTAAAAGCGGGACTGGTCATAATAAGCTCCAAAGTACGTGTATTGGTAGCTTAAAGGAGATACTTAGACTATAAGCGCGCGGTTGATTGAACTAGGGCAAGGTTGAAGTGAACTTAAAAGGCACCATTAACTTTTGTCTGGTGATAGTGCGACTCTTGTTTTGTAATGTTCCATGACATTGAAGACCACGTTTGTTAAATTACGAGAAAGGACCAACGTAAGCTGCAAAGAAATGGAATAACTTTGCCTTTGTTCACGTGTGCACCATTAACTTTTGTCTGGGTGATAGTGCGACTCGTGTTTTGTAATGTTCGATGACATTGAAGACCACGTTTGTTAAATTACGTGAAAGGACCAACGTAAGCTGCAAAGAAATGGAACAACTTTGCCTTTGTTCATCTGCTTTATTGGTCGTGAAGTTTTCCACTGTAAAACTGGTCGCAAACTATTTGTAAATGGTTCCACATCTATACACACAAAGACGACCTATACATACTTAGGAACGATCCTTGGGATTATTTTTAAAATTGTGTGGGATATATATTTTATCAGAAGCACATCACGGAATAACTTCTGATCATATAAAACCGTATGCTATTGTAGGCCAGTTATTTAACGGTTTATTGAATTTGATTATATAACGTGTGCTTTGATTGGTTGCTTAGCCGTTTTATATGTGCTGTGACGTCAGGTAACACTTGTTTGGCCTCATTCTATAAAATCTCTAAACCAGGTAGAAAACGGCAGTTTTGCGATTTCATAACCAGATGCAAACCGGCTCTCAAAGTAGTTAAGGAGAATTCGAAAAAACTTTAAAAGGTAGACATCGGCCTGTTCTTCCAGACTACCTCGAGTGCTTGCAGCTAGTTGCAGATGCACGTGTGCCATTTTGTTTCTTTCTGGTAGTTGATCTTTCACTGTCAAAGAGTGCAAAAGTGCGGACCGGATAAAAATACCAACTTATTATATACTTCTTGGAAAACAACGAGAAACAAACGGTTCCCTAGAAAAGTACTGTTTAACAGCTTTCATTTTGATTATTACACGATGGGATTTCAAAAGTGGAATCACATATGAACCAGCAGCTGTCTTTGGGAGTGAAAGAGCATTTGTACAACTGTGATGTGTAAACTTACATGGTATTTGTAAGGCCGTCTCCTATTGTGTAAATCAATACTGTAGCTGTAGATCTGTGCTTTCCGATGTGTGTTGGATAGACATGCAGTTTAAGGGAAGTGTAAGGTAATGAAAAGTACCGTAATAAAGTACATGATTTAATATACACGCAGTCAGTGTGCTGTCAGTGCTCTACCTCAATATATGTTCCGGGCGTGGAGGACCAAATCGAATCTAGAATCGCCGCCAAGGCAAACGCTGCATATGGAAGGCTTCGTTTGTCAGTGTGGAATGACAAAAAGGTGGGCCTCTCCAGCCTCCTCTACTCATGTGAGACTTGGACAAGCTCTCACTGGTATCAGCCACGCACAAACACCATACTTCTATTCTCCCATATACGGACACTTGTTTTAACCCTTAAAGACCCAATAGTGATCAGCATCAGATTTCTCCTTGTAACATCAATGCACAATTAAGTGCACAGGTGTTGAGAATTAAGGGAATGATCACCAGGGATGAACTCTTTCGATATTGGAACAACTTCTCCCAACTAGCACTTCAACAAATGTACGGCGACCAGTAAGGGGAATTGACATGCTGACACTGGGCATTAAAGGGTTAAGTAGACACTCGCTCGTAGTTCGAGCCACAAACACTTTTTAGCTTTCCATATACAGGACACCTCTTTGCAAGCAGGTAAAGGGGCTAGTTTCTAAATAAACTGGAACTGCATCGGTGGATAGGGAAGTGAAACTGGAACATTTGATTTATCAGCTGAGCTGATAAGGTAAGTTGGCCCCCGTAGAGAAATTGAAAACTGACGTTTCGAGCGTTACCCCATCCGGTCAGAGCCACTCAAGGAATTGTAGGTTGTACTTGGTTTGTATCGGAGAAGGGTGGGACGATATACAGTTAAGATAAACAGTGGAATTACCCTATTTGCAGGAACATGGCAATGTACAAAATAAGACTAAATTAGTTAAATAGAAAAACGTTTGTCGATACCTTGGGAATTAAGTGTGTTTGCCGTAGATTTTGACGGCTTTCTGTATTTGTACCCTGATGTTGGGAAAGGCCGCAGACCATCTGTGGCACGAGTGATAAGGGAAATTGAAGTGTCGGGCGACTGGCTGACCGAAACAACAGCGCATTCACCACAAATTTAAATTTTCCCGCTGACCCTGAGGAAAA
Organism: Siderastrea siderea; assembly: GCA_964030785.1. Classification (NCBI taxonomy): domain Eukaryota; kingdom Metazoa; phylum Cnidaria; class Anthozoa; order Scleractinia; family Rhizangiidae; genus Siderastrea; species Siderastrea siderea. The sequence goes on from OZ034968.1 coordinate 64,925,633, forward strand.
AAACCTGCGGTCATTTTTCAGTCCGTTTTTGAAAAGTTCGCCTTTTTCTTCTTTCATATTCCAATATTTCATATTTCATATTCTATTCATTCATTTAATAATTCTCGCCGTTCAGATTCTGCCTATTCTCATTCCAGAAGAGGCTAAGCCGAAAACGCGCCCCAACCCCCAGAGGCAACGGCCCCAAGGAAAGCGTTATTTGATGCTGAATTTTTGCGGAAGTCGTTATTATTTTTAACCTGGTATGTCAATTGATAAACATTCTAATGTGCCAATCAATTCGAAACTTCAACATCCCCGCTGGGCATACCCCGGGTATTTGACTGTGCATCGTGCCCGAGGAGGGGGGAATTTGAACCGGATTTATCTCTTATTCTGACGTGATACGCCCGTGAGTTTTTTCGGTTTTTGCAGGGTTTGACGATAGAATTTCACCTTTGTTAACAGGAGCCATAATCGGGGATGGAGACCGTAACTAACTGCCATTTTCAGTATTGGCGTTGGCCCCATCGAAAAAGACAAATGTGCTATTTTTAGAAAAAATTGCGCCATCGCGCGTGACACACACACGTGTGTGTTGCGAGGACTCCGCGCAGAGAAAAACAAACAAAATGGCGTCGGAAGTTACCTTTGTTGGAGATGAATAAATTCAATTTCTGTCATCATTGTCACTTCCTAATTTGAGGCAAGCCATTGGGGAGAACTTTCTGGATAGTGAGTCTGGATATGAGGATTATACAAGTGATTCCGATGATGGCAGTGAGAATATTTTAGAAAAATCCTGTGGCGAAGATGTGTCGGACATGTCGGACGAGGATTTCCCCGTTAGACGGAAGAAACGTTTTACGGGCAAAAATGGCGTCGAACTACGAAAAAATCAGTTGAAGGCGAATCAGGCAGAAAAAGGGAAAATACATCTCGAATATATATTTCTTCTGAGGACGTACAGAGATTGAAGGGCAGCCGCAAAGACTGTAAAATGATTTTCCAAGCACGTACTGAAGAAAAGTAACGCACTGATAAATCGTTGTCACTTTTTTCACTGCAAGAAAAATAGTAACATATATTCAAATACCGAGTCAGCAAAAAAAATGTCTGTCAAGATTTCTCAGCGTATGTTTTCTGGAATAATGTCCGCCTTTACCGAAATGGCCGAAATGTTTATAATGAAGACCAAGAATAGTGAAAAGCGCGCCTTGTTTTCAATCAAATGCTCTCATGGTGCGTTATCAATCGTCGACAAAATAGAGAACTGGAAAAACACCAAGAGAAAAAAAAACTACTTCCGTCGATGAGAAGGAGAAAGATGAAGTGAAACTCCATGCTGCCCTAGTACTTAATATTACTTTCTGGGCAATTTACGAACCTAGAAGGGATACATAGCGCAGTGGATGTGGTAAGGGTTTCAACGACGGAGTGAGCTTAAATTATTTTTCGAAATTATTAATCCTGTCTTCAGTTCGATGAAACAAACACATGATGGCTCCGTTGTCAGCGTTGTGCGAACGGAGCGATTTCAAACTCGTTCATTTGAACTCCCGCAGCCATAACGGTGAGATTGTACAGCTTCAATCCGCTTTGAACGACGATTACAACAATTTTCAGGAAAAATCAAACACGTACCACATTTCTGAGCCCATAATTGGGAGATTTTTCCCAGACCTTGTGCTTGTACGTTCACTTCGGAGCAGTTTCATTGATTCATTCAGCTCCGCAAAGAAACGCTGCAACACTTCGCAAGGTTTTGGCGCCTTTTTCGGTCAGTCATGTGATCGCGATCGATTCTTGTTCCCTTTTATCTCGGAGTTTCTCTCTCCTTTTTTCTCTTTTTTGATTTTATAGCAATTAGTGATTGCGTTTTTAATAATAAAAACAATTGTGTACTCGGGCATACCAGATATCAAATAATTATAACCATCTTGGTCATATCCAGCACGCCCTCGTTGTACGCAAATTTGCGTGTAGCCACGCGTGTTTATGACGTTGAGGGTGGCGTAATTTTTTCTAAAAATAGCACATTTGTCTTTTTCGATGGGGCCGGGTGGACCCCGCGCTTACGGTCTCCGTCCCCGACTATGGCTCCTGTTGTTAGTGAATAACTCTTTCAGAAGGGGCTTTAAAAGAAGTTTGAAGGTGTCATTACGGCATATCTCTTCCTGAAAAGCGTGTTAAGTGTTTGATTGAAGACGAAATTTGTCTTCGAGGAGAGGTATTTCAGTACTAATTGGTGGCATTTGAACGACTTTTTTGCCCCGAGGGGATCGAATTTGAACAAGCCAATCTTCGAAAGTTCAATTGCCCGGGGGGTTACCCGGGGGAGGATGTTGAACTTTCGAATTGATGAGCGCGTAAATCGTCCGTTTCCCTTTACCAGAATAGTGACTTGAATAGTGACTTGAAGGCAAACTTGTATATACTGTTTTGGGGGATGACCCTTCATCAGTTTGTTCCCTCCTCGGTTAATTTTTTTTGTTTATTAATTGATTAACTAATTAATTTATTTTTTGATTGGTGGGGGGGGGGGGGGGGCAGGGGGGTCACATAAAGCTCCTGGGATGTTAGCCCCGAGCAACCCAGTGAGGATTACCCCCTGCAGACTCTGGATCATCTTACAAAAATCCGCAGTCACGTGAAATGCAGCCGGCCACTAACAGTAAAATGGCGTTGATTGTATTTCGCACAGCGGTCCTGTTTTTGCTTTCGTTTTGCACTATAATTAGTGCAGACACTCCTGCTAACTGCACATACGAGGAGATAAGAGGAACATAGCTGTTTTCAGTTGGAGAAGGAGGAAAAGATAACACGATCGACTGCTCCAAGGACTTCAAAGTTGTGTCGGAAGTTCAAGTAGATCTGTTGTTTCCTGACAATGCAATGGACAGCGACGGCAATGTTGGCTTCTGGACCATGATCTACAATCAAGGATTTGAAGTGCAGATAAATGGGAAGAAATATTTTGCGTTTTCTGCCTACCAGAAAAGTGGAAAAAAAGTTGTGAGCTTGTGCGACCAAACGTTGAATGGCTGGAGTCATGACGCTGCGAAATACAAACCGGGCAACTGGGCTTGCTATAAAGGTAAGCTTAAATGATTAATCTGCCTGGGTTTAGGAGTTGATCAGTCGCAAACGCCCTCAACCAAAAATCTTCTCAGCTCAGTGAGGATATTTCAGGGTGTGTAAGTGAGATACTGCGGCAAAGATCTGTTGTGGGGGGGGGGGGGGGATGCGGGTCCCCAACTCTAGACATCCGGCGGAAAAACAAGACAAAAGACCCCAAAACAGTAACCTTATCCTTTCCCTAATCCCCAATTGGTCCAAATGAGGTGTTCCCTTCCCGTACTCCTCCCTTTCTAGACAGGAGATCAATAAGCAAGCAAATGAAGCAATGACCTCTGTTCTGAAAACCATTTGAGGGCTAATCTGATGAAGTAACTGGCAAGTACAGTGTAAGCATTCTTCTAGCAATTTCTTTTGTTGCTGGCAAATTTTATCTAGATAAATGAATGCAATAACTCCACTTTAATAAGACAACTTCCCAGGATTCAAAAAGAAACTGACTACTATATGCCACTGCTACTCTAGTGTATACAAATGAGGTGTTCCCTTCCCGTACTCCTCCCTTTCTAGACAGGAGATCAATAAGCAAGCAAATGAAGCAATGACCTCTGTTCTGAAAACCATTTGAGGGCTAATCTGATGAAGTAACTGGCAAGTACAGTGTAAGCATTCTTCTAGCAATTTCTTTTGTTGCTGGCAAATTTTATCTAGATAAATGAATGCAATAACTCCACTTTAATAAGACAACTTCCCAGGATTCAAAAAGAAACTGACTACTATATGCCACTGCTACTCTAGTGTATACAGTATTATTATAAGTATTAATAATTCTAAAAACTAATATAAAAGTTAAATACTTCCTGATGTACTGCAAACCTGCTTTGCATCGTTGCCATGTAAATCACTAGAAGAATAATTTGTTTGCAGCCAGCACTGAAGGGTCTGTGGGTGTTTACTTGCTGCAGCTCAAAGGGAAGGCTATTGCAAAGAACTGCCCAGAGTAACTGATACTATTTTTCGTAAAATTTGTATCATGGAGCAGAAGAATAGCAAGTTTGCCACATGTGTCTCTAAGAAATGAATTGGAGACACTGCAACTGCCTTGCCTGTCAATATTTCTCCAAACAAGTTTTCTGTTAAGAGGTCGGTAATAAATGTGTCAGAGCTTGAGTATAATAGGATATGTGCCGATACAATGTGGGAGTTTTTGAAGGTTGCTTGGCAGAGTTTTGTTGCAGTTTCCCCAGTTAACACTTCAGGATGAACGTTTGATTTTCTTCAATATAATTGTTTGGTAAAGTTGAGTTTGCACCTGTCAGAGAGCAGGGGGCATCCAACGGTTCATTTTGGGGAATGTCCGTTCAGAAGGCCTAAAATTGCCTGAGATTTTCGTATTTAATTGCAGTGAAAGCTAGAAATTTCTTTGGCGAACATCATGTTGGACTTTCATAGCAAGAGGACTTATTTCTTCCTATTGTTTTCGGAGGGACAAATATGTCATTTAGAGTACAAAATAAGGTCAGCTAGCAGTTTTGGAGAGCCATCAGCAGCTTGGAAATTCGGTGGATAAGGATTCCATTTCCTAAAATTTTCTGTGGCCCTAATTTTCAGCTAGAGAATCCAAACAGATCAATCTTTATTGGTGAAGAAATTGGTAATTGATCCTGTCATATTGAATCAAAACAAAACAGGTTTCATCTTTCACAGAATCCAAAATTTATGTAACCACAACCTTTCAACTCTGTCGCGGAATCTTAATCAAATGATGGAGTTTGACGTTTTGTCATGTCATTTAGGGTGGTGAAAAACGCGACAAACATCCCGGTAGATCACCAGGAGCTCGTATCCGTTGTCTCGATTCATTTTGGGGGCCTGGCAGTGTATTTCGATCATGGCCTCTCTTATTCTTCTCTTGAGAGTGTCATTTTCCCTTGCAATGATCAAGGAAGAAGAGAAGTCAAGGGTGTGCCCCAATCTTTATTAGCTTGCACAAATATTCCTTAGAAAGCTCTAAAACAATCTACGAATGCGGAAAATGATATTTCAAGTATTTTGCCAAAATTTTCTTCTTGGGTGAGAGGGGGGTGGGGTAGGGGCTGGTGAGGGACTGCAATTGCAGTCTTTTTTTTCTTTGCTGGTGCTTCTCTAAAATTATGCACTTTGGTTTCCTTCCTTAGGAAAAAAGCTTTCCAAGGTTCCTCCTAAAGAACAAAAATTGAGAGAGTTGACAGAACTTAAAAACCAGAAGTTTGTCTCCAGTCAGAAGTTTATTGATCAAGTAAACAGTGCTCAGAGTTCATGGAAAGCTGCTTTATATGAGGAGTATAATGGGATGTCTGTGGCACAGTTGATGTCCCGTGCTGGTGGTCTCAAGAGGTTCCAGTTTCCTCAGGCAAGGTCGGTTAGAGTCTTGTAATTGTCTTCTTGTCTAATAAGTATTAAGAGTTTATTTTCTAAGTCTTTATACAGTGTTAAGTAATATTTATTTATTGTTGTGTTAATTTGCATAATTATACAGTGATGGAGAAGTGCAAAGTTTTACTGGTTTGAAATCCAGTTTTTTTTTTCAGGAGAGGTAGACTTCAAAAGAGTCTGTAATTTAGTGCCTTTGTTGGGGAAATCTGATGACCTGAAAAGGCACAATTCATGCATTTGCCTGTCACTCATCAATATTTGCATTGATATCTCAATAACTGCCTCTCTGCCAGTGGCTTATGAAATATAGTCAACTAAAATGTATTTCCATTCATACTGCCCGACATGGGCAATCCATAAAAATCGATATCGGAAAACCGCTTGATAAATCGATAACTATTGATATCAATCACATAAACGTTATCGATTGTATCGATCAATCGATAAAAATCAATACTCACAACTCTTCTGGTAATTAATCGATTGTATCGATTTTATTGATAGATGTCTATTGCACATGTCTTTAATTTCTGATGTTGATTTTGCTTTTAAAAGACGTTTAATCGCAGTAAAATGATTGCGGTGGCTTTGTTCACGTATTTTGTATTTCAGTAAATGTGGTTTATTAAGCTGGCTGGCTGTGCTCACATATTTCGACACAAAAAATGTAACCGAAAAAATCGATAATTTTCAATAAAATCGATAAAACTGATTGAAAAATCAATAATTATCGATTTCTCACAACAAATCCGTTCATAGATTTTTATCAATTTCCGTTACAATCGACAAATTTTATCGATTGTTATTGAATGTTATCGTTTATCGATTTTATTGATTGCCCACGTCGGGATACTGGAAATAATAAAAATATTCAATCATGTTACGTGTATAGATATGATGTAGGTAATTTGGAAAACACAGAATGCCGGAATGCCGGAATCCCCGGAATCCTTGGAATAACTACAAAAATTACGAATTAAAAAGTAAGTTAATAAAATTAAATTAAGACGCCTAAGACGTGCGCAGAATCATTATTACCATGCAAGCATGACCTGCATTAAATACCGAAATCCTGGTTTTAAAACAGAATTGCACCTTACAGGCGTTGCTGGAAGGTTGGAAGGCGGACTTGTTCTTACAAATGAACTGTGGCGGGAGCTTTGGGAAAGGTTCGGGCAAGCAATATTTTACTAGTTTTTGAGCATCATCAAACCAAACAAAATTGAACACACACAGTGAAATATACAGCATGACAATACAACCTCTTAGGACGAGTTGTTTTATTGCCTAACGAAACAATAGATGAATGACCCAAACAATGTCGCTATCCCTAAAAACAACAGTGGATGTGCTTTCAAGGGTCAATCAAAATAGAGGTTTATGAAAGCTTTGTGACCACTTAGGGCACAGTTCTTATTGTTAAAAAGAGAAATTTTTGTCCAGGTTTACCGTTTTTGTGTATTGTACAAATCCATTGCCGCTGACAGCTGTGAAATTAAAAAAACACTTGCCAATCTTTTGACGAGATTTGAGCCCACAGAACATAAGTTATTTTTAAAGCAACATAATTAAAGGAGAGGGGGCATTTGTTCAATATTTTTATTGGATTCCGAGGATTCCTGCCATAGGATATTAAATAAGAAGGGCATTTATTCAATGACGTCGCTACATTTTAAAAAATTTTTTAATGTTCTCGCCTGGGGCCAGAACGTGAACAAAGGCCCCCCCCTCTCCCCCCACGGGCCGTTAATTAATTTTAAATATTTATTTGATTTTCCTTTATTTTTTAAAAATCCAATATGGATTTTTCTTTTTTTTAATTTTTAATTTCTGTAGTTATTCCAAGGATTCCGGGGATTTCGGCATTCCGGCATTCCGGCATTCCATGTTTTCCAAATTACCAAGTGATGTATAATCAGATCAGAAAGTGGGGAAATTGATGGAGATCAAATAACAATATTATTTCTTAAAGAAAAAGCTCTTTCTGCAACCTTATTGCATTGAGTTGGCAGAGAAGGCTTCAAAATGAGTTTTTATTTTATTGCGTAGCAATAAGATAAAAAACTCCTATTCCTGTAGCTGACAAATGTGCAGCGTTTTTTGACCAATTTTTTTCGTGGAGATTTTGGTCGAGCTCCACATTACTTCAACCGGTTGTGTTGCATTGCTTTGTGTGGCGTTTTGTCTGCTTCGTATTGCATTGTCTTGTGATGTTGTGTTGTGATCTGTCTCTTACTTGTTGGCTCAAAATTTATCAGTTTTCCTGTTCCTTCATTACACGACTCGACGGAACAACTAGATGGACGTACAATGGTTTGACCAGCTCAACCAACGCTACGACTTAATGAGCAAAACTTCCACTGTGTACGCTCCACAGGCAAACACTGTTTTCTCCATGGAATTTTCATAATCATGACTACTTTTTTATGTGCCTTCAGTTGCCCTGGTTAAGTTAGCCAAAATTTCATCTCTTTCACTAACGAGCACGTTTTGGTGACCATTTCATGTGCTAAAAAGAATTGCTACCCTTAAAAGGGCACCGTAAACAATTTTTAGGATTGCTACAAAAAGCTAAAAGAGATATATTCCTTTAATTCTGTTCATGTTCTAGAAGCATTTCATGTACGAGAAAAGATATATGAAATATTTCTCAGAACAATCTTCTACTGAAAACCGGACTTGAAAATCACGGTGACAGAGCCCCTCTAAATATGGTGCAAGCTTTAACAAGGCAGCCCTTTACCCAAAAACTTAAAAAATACTGTATATTCAATTGCAAAAATTGGTCTACCTTTTGAGTAAAGTCAACAGAGTTTACAGGGTTGAAAGTTTAATCTTTCGGAAGAATACACTGTTGAGTTGGCTTATAGATGAAAAGAAAATAGTGAAATTTAAGCGTTAAGATCGTCTAAAACAATTGTTAGTAGAGTCGGTGGAGTTTGTTGAGTTGGTCGTTTGCCGAGTTTACAGTGTTCGATGAAATCAGTCTGTTGCCTTTGTCGAGTCATCGAAATGCTTTGCGGGTTGGTCGAGTTTGTCTAGTTGGTTCGCGTGGTGGGGTTCGTACTGTCTTATAGTACATATATGTAAGGATTGTTGATTGATTTTTTAGTAAGGCTCGTTGTGTTTGTCGAGTTGTGTTGAGGTGTGGAACATTTCGTCTGCCAGTGAGTGAGGTTTGTTGAGTTTGTCTAGTTGGTAAGGGTCACTGTGTTTATCAAGTTGTGTGGAGGCATGGAGATTTTGTTTGCCAGTGAGTGTAGTTTGTTGAGTATGTCGAGTTGTGTGATTCTTACTTTCTTTGAGAAAGTGAGCATTATCGAGTTTGCCTATTTCGTAAGGAGTTGCGTCGAGGTGTGAAGTTTTAGTCTGCCTCAGTGCGTGACAATTATTAGTCGACTTTGTTGAGTTAGTCGCATTGTCCGTTTATAGTAGTCTTAAAGTAAGTGAGGATTGTTAAGTTTGTCTGTTTGGTAAGGGTCGTTTTGTTTGTCAAGTTGTGTTGAGATGAGGAGATTTTGTCTGCCAGTGAGTGAGGGTTGTAGAGTTTGTCGAGTTGGTCACGTACTGGGGTTCTTACTGTCTTAAAGTAAGTGAAAGATGTTGAGTTTATCTATTTGGTAAGGGTGGTTGAGTTTGTCTAGTTCTCTGGTGTAGAGATTGTCTGCCAGTGAGTGAGGTTGGTTGAGTATATGTCTTCCAATGTACAACTTTAACATAGACGGAGTACTAGAAATGCTGAAGTTGTCAACAGCGCAACACAACACAACACAAGGCAACGCAACAAAACGGATCACAATGCAACACAACGCAACACAACACAACATAATGGATTGCAACACAACACAATGCAACACAACAGACACAACACAACAGAACTCACCTCAACACAACAAAACAGGAAATAAAAACCACGCACATATGCTAAACAAACCAGTCGAGGTAACATCGAGCTCGACGTGTAACTTTAGCATGTAACTTTAGCATGAGGTTTCTGTTTTAACATTGAACGATTACTCTGGCCAATATGATGAACCCTCACAAGCTTGCAAACATTGTTGCCTGGATCAAGTTTGTTCCCACTTGTTTCCTGTTGTCATTTGGTCAATATTTGACAATTATTCACAGAAATGGAGGTGAATAGGGGTGGATATTCACGGTGAGGTAAATGTCTATTAGTCCTCGCCAACACTAAGGTGAATAATTGTTTTAGTAAACCAGTGGATAGCCAGCACCAAATAGTTCCTTTATTCTGAGAAATGAGGGAAAACTCTCGCGCGAAATCCAGAAAAATGCTGGGAGTTGAATAGCAGATACTCCTGAGTTTGAGTAGCCAATCAGAGTGGGCAAAAAACACTATCCACTATCCACCATCTGGTGAGATACGGAGCACTTAAACTAGGCCATTGTAAGTCAAACTTTGTTTGAGAAGGGAAGAATCAAGATAACTGAGTTCAAGATGGCAATAGTAAAAGACAGAAAAATGCTAAGCACATTTTTGGGAGACAAGTTTCTGTTTGAGAGAGAGCAGGGGATTTGAAATAACCGGTGTTCTAGATCATGGGAATCTAGGGTAATTGTAATCCTTCTTTTCTATGAATTTTTTACAGCCAAGTCACGAAGGCAGATCTTCTGGCAGCAAAGGCTTTGCCAGAGGAGTTCGACTGGAGGAATGTAGATGGAAAAGATTATGTCAGTCCAGTCAGAAATCAGCTCTCCTGTGGCAGTTGTTATGCATTCGGCACATTGGCCATGTTTGAAGCACGTGTACGCATTTTGACTAATGGTACTAAAACTCCTGGGTTTTCAACTCAAGACATTGTGAGCTGCTGTGAGTATTCCCAGGGCTGCGAAGGAGGTAATAACAGCAGTTCTTCTTTAGTTCATTATTTATTTGGGAGAGATAAAAATTAGGGGTGTAGGGGATGCAGGGTGATACTTAATTTGGTATTGTGTAATGACCCAGTTTAAGGGTGGCATCCATGGCCAGGGGAAGTCAACACTTACTGAATTAATACTGTCCTGTTTATGCTGCTGTACTGTTAACCATCTAGTTTACATCATTTTCTTTTTGTGGGTGGAGAATTGAAAAGGCAGAAACAGCAAATGGGAGCTGGAAAAAAGTAAAAGCAGGGTCCCACAGTCAGGGGAGGTCAGAGAAATTCTTTATTCTGCCTCAACAAGAGGCAGCAAGTCAATCATTCCTCAGGGAGTTGATTGACTTGCCACTAGGTTTGATAATGATGTTTTGTTGTTTTTGTAAGGCAACTGAATGTCAATTTAAAAAGTATCTATGGGTCAACTTATCAGCCGACCGTTGCCAATATGGCGACAACCTGATCTAGTAATACCCATTTTTTTCTTTCATATTGTTCCTCTTCTTTTTGTTTTTTTACCCCACTGTCAGGACGGGGTCTAGTAATTCCCATTTTTTTCTTTCGTGTTCCGTTTTTTGTCAGTCACTATACCCAGACTCCCGGTTTTCGCTCAACGAAAAAAATATTCATTAGAAATTTTGCTACACCACTTGGGCTCATATCTTGAGTGACCATAATAGTACTATATTTTGCACCCTGAGGGGAGGGGGAACAATGGCAGGGTCCAATGCCCCTGGGGCTTTTCTTGTTTTTCTTTGGTTACTTACCCCAGACTTTGGTTTTCGCTCGGCCTAACGAATGTTTGTGGCAAACTTTCGGTAAACACAAGCATCATCTGTGATCATTTAAAGTGTCTTTCTTTAAGTTCCTGTTAGGTTAAAAATCGTATTTTCTCATTGACACATTAAAATTTAAAAGTATTTAATGTGCTGTACACAGTGATCAATCACCCCTGTGCTCTTTGCTGCACAAGTTTTAATCCTGACCATCATTTCTTTGTTGTCTTTTCACTCTATTGTCAGGATTTCCTTACCTAATCAGTAAGTACGCTGAAGACTTTGGATTAGTTGGTGAACAGTGTTTCCCATATGAGGGCCACGACTCAGCATGCCACGAGCAGAAATGTCCACGGCAGTTTGGGACTGGGTACCACTATGTTGGGGGTTTCTACGGAGCATGTAATGAGGCACTGATGAGGTTGGAGCTGGTGAAGAATGGACCGATTACAGTTTCCTTTGAAGTTTATAATGACTTCTTTAACTACAAGTCAGGAATTTATCATCACACAGGTAGGATGTACAATGTAATAGCATTTTCCAGACTAAATTAAGGTGGCTCATAGTTTTAAATGTAAACCCTTTGAAACGAGGAAAGATTACAAAGAAGTATTTCTGAGCGTGTGGGCAGTCTATGAATATCTTGACAACTCTTTTATTGGGCAATACTTTAAGGCTGGTTGTGACATCATAGCCATCACCATGACAACCCTAAAGGTTCACAAAAAGAACCCCCAAATTTCAGTTTTCGCTAGTTATCTGAAAAACTAAGTCGGTGACCTTCCCTTTTTATTACATTTTTAGAAAACTCCCTAAATTCTTCAACTTCTCTGATGGTATGGCAAAAAGTTATTCAGTAGAACTTAAGTTATACCAAAAAAGCCATTTTATGAATTACAAAAAAATTCCAAGTGAACAACTTTCTTCCAAAAGCTTATATTTGAATTGGCATGCTTGGAGTTACGTGCATGCAAAAAATCAGGATGGGTCACCGAGCAAAATTTCGAGATAAAAACAAATGTTTTGTGCAAGTTTTATTTCTGGTTTGCATGACTTTTTAATAGAAATTTGGATTCACTTAGCTGATGCATGCATACTTGCTATGTCATGTGTAGGCTTAGCGTGTGCGCGGCTAAAAACCCTTAAGAGCCTCCTTAAGGCTATTTTTCATGCTAACAGCACTGTAGAAAATTTCAGATGGTTGTGCTACCAACCACAAATTTACTGTGACTGTTCTAGATAAGTTGCAGTGGTTTCAGTAAAAGGCAGACTTTGAGAGAACTTATAAATTTTTCATCCTTGCTGAGCAACAGTCTCATATATTTGATATGGTTACTTTTGAATTCCTTCCTTACATCTAAGCCCCGGCTGAAATGCATTATAGATCGATCAATTTTATTGGTAGATAAAGAAGGGTAGACAGAAGCCTTAAATATGTGATTGGTGTGACATAGTCGGTAGTATACTTGATATAATGTCACCAATCTCTCAATTACTTAAAGGCATGCTGATGGCCAAACCCATCCACAGCTGAGTGATGAAAAGTGATGATTGTGAAATTTGTGCTCAATACTATGCATTACCAGTACCACTGTAAAGTGCGTGTTATTCGTCAGGTTCACCATTTGCTGCATCTGTTGAGCTTCAGTTCAGTTCTGCTGTTTTACATCACACAGGTTTGAAGGACAAATTCAACCCATTTGAGATCACTAATCATGCGGTGCTGGCCGTGGGGTATGGAGCAGATAAAGAGACTGGGGAGAAGTTCTGGATTGTGAAGAACAGCTGGGGAGAGGAGTGGGGCGAGAATGGATACTTTCGTATCCGGCGAGGAACTGATGAATGTTCGATTGAAAGCATCGCTGTAGCAGCTGAACCAGTAATTGACTGAGAAGTGGTTGGTTAATGATATGACTGTTGAATAATTAAGTGAATTTATGTCTTTTGAATCTTATTAGGAGTACCCGACGAAAAAATTAAAGCCAGACTTAAAAGGGGTCAACTTAACTATACAAATTTATTGTATCTAGAGCCGTTGCTATTAAGGGATTGCTAGGATGGTATGTTATACAAATTTGTCTTGGAGCGTTTTGTTCTGCAAAAGTGGTGAAATTTACGAGGGTGGTCATCCCGGGTTTAAAAATCGCCATTGCCAGTGCCAATTCCAAAAAGTGCGCATTGGAGTGAAAAATCCCAAAAAATCGGTTGAAGGGACGTAGGGTTCTCATTTTTTTTTTTGTAAGAATTAGAGATAATCTAGCCATTAGGATGATGATATTAGACACCTGCATAAGAAATTACGGTTCCTGCAGGAAAAAACGCTACTGGAGAGAATGTATTAGTAGACTTGTTTATGACAAGATAACTTTTAATTAATAGTCGCGATTAACTTCAACAAACCGAAAGGTCATGTTAGGCAATGTTCTTGAGGTTCTGTAACTTTTGAATTCAAATCTTTTAAGTTCGTAAGACCACAGCGATAAGACGTTGAGAATTGCCGGAACTTTAGGAGACCTGGATCAGTAAAATACTTGAAGTTAAAAAGAAAAAAAAAGACGACATTACTCATTTTGTTCTTGTAGCCCCCGAAGACGGTTTGTTTTCCAAACCGAAATATCGGGCAATTTATTGTCACACATATTTTTACTTTTTGTATCCAACTTTTTTGTTTTCGTCTTGTGTGTATTTTACTGCCGCAGGGATCAATCTTAACTTTCGAAACGATTGTAATGTCCAGTTGAGCACCTTCTGAGTTGTAGGGTTTTTGTTTCCTCGTAACGTACCTTACCAAATGAAGTGTTCGCTCGAAAGTCTTGGAGGAACAACAAGGGCAAACAGTGTATTTGTGACTAAACCGCTTAGTAACGTTGTATTAATGTCCCCCTTTGACGTCTTTTTGTTTTTGTATGTCGTTTTAGGGCTGAACACTGCTTCATCTAGCTAGAAAATGTTAATTCAATTTTAAGATAAGGAAAATGTAAATTAAACGTCAGATCGAAAGGTTAGATAAATTATCAAAGTTTGTGAATTGTTAGGAAAATTTTCAACGGAATTAACTAATTACTAGTGGTAGTTTGATGTCCCGCCTTCGTTGTCGCGAGCTAAAGAGAGGAAGCCCTAGAAGGACCTAAATCGTGCCAGTCCCAAAAGTGGGTATTGGTCGTGTTAAACACAAATTGTTCATAACTAATTTTAAGATTTGTATGATTCGTTGTCAGTAATTATTTCTAATAAAGTTTTTAACTCGTGCCTTGTTTAATAATTTGTAGCCTGGCAGCGTTGACCATGTTATGGTGGTGGAGCTCAAGGGTATCTTACCTAGCGAAAGCGGATTCAAAACTTTGCATATACAAATCAAAACGCATTAGTGAGGACATCTGAAACTACACGACAACGCAATTGCGAACTAAAATATTTTGCTATGTTTTCGACTAAAAGGAAACAGACTTGAATACGCATTAGTACAGACGGGTCTTTGAAGTACAAGCAGTCTTTTGCGTTTTCGTGATTAGGATCAGGCTGCAAAGGTTTTCACCTTCCCACTGAGATTAAGGACGACATAATCATAAACACGACAAAATGATCATTGATTTTCTTCTGATAATGTTGATCATAAGTACCCTTGGCATATGATTTTGTTTTTGGCGTTCCCAATGAGTCATAAGCGTCATGACATGTTTGCGCTTATAATTGTATTTAGTTAAATTAAGGCCTGATGTCTTTAACCGTGTTTAAATAAACTTAAATGAACGAACGAAAGAACAAACGAACGAACGAACGCACGCACGCACGCACGCACGAACGAACCAGCCAACGAACGAACCAACGAACGAACGTTATGTCGCTAGTGGGAACCAAGGTAAACCGATTCGCCGGAACTGGAATAAAGTTGGAAAGAGACAACTTGGAACAAACTTTCTAAGACAGAGACAAGAATTATCCAAAATATTCTTTCATAATCACGACACGTCATTCGAATGTACACAGGCTTGTTTTTTTTATTTGGTAAATAAATTAAACCCTTATTAATACAACCGATATGTGTACGTTATATAAATTGCTTCCCAGCTTTGAATAACTGAGTCTAGTAAAATCTTAACTCACAATATACTTAAACAGATTCTTCCAAACAAATTTAACTTCTTTCAAAGACCTTGCTTTAAGGTGATTTTAAATCAACCTACATCACACCTCTACAAAAACGTATAGTCTCCAACTTTAACACACCTACTCTACATTTCATGCAACTGAACATATTTTTCACCAACAGGTTAATTGACTTCTTTATGTCCTGTTTACGATGTTTCGAATAAATACAAAGAAGAATCGCGTTCATTCTGCTGGAACATAAAAAATAACAACACCTTAAAACAGTTCACCGCGTTTTGTCGCTTCTTGTTCACGAAAGAAAATATTAGGAATTAACCGTTCGCGTTAAATAACGGACACATAAAAATTATCGACTGATGAATCGACATCTCATATATAAATACACCATTATCAATATTTAACAAACACCAGTTGATAAATTTTGTCAAGTCTGAAAATTTTTGTCGCGTCGCAAGCGCGCGGTGGAAATCTGACGTGCGACACAAGCGACACAAGAATCTGAGTTTCCCACCAAAAAAAACAAAACAAAACAAAACAAAGCAAAAAAAAAAAATGTAAAAAAAAAATTAAATAACATCAACAACAATGAGATGAATTTCTGCGAGTTTTTTACAGCTGTCGAAGCTTCTGCAAAAATAGGTGTACATGCGATTTCCACTGCGTTTTAGAGCGACGTAGAATTACTCAAGTGACTCCTTTAAAATGTTCACTTATGATCCAACTTGATCCTCTTTCCTGGAGGAGTGACGTCGTCGGTTAACACGCTTGCAGTTGGTGAAAATACATTGTTGGACATTTCCTGACATGCTATGGTACTGAAGTAGTTCGTCATGTATGGCGAGGCAACTTCCCAGATCTGCGAAAAGATTGAACAGTGGTGTGATAAAACAGCAGAGAGAGAAGTTGTGCGAAGTGGGAGGAGGAGTCAAGTGCTTCTTTTTAAAAGCAGTGTTTCTTTGGCAAATTTCGAACATTTCCCGAGCAATTGTTGCACTTTATCTCGTAGAGCTTTAACTCTTCGCTCGGCACCGCACGCCTCTTTGGTTGTGATTTGAGACACCATTTCGTAAAATAGTTATTTAAAAATTCTCATTCTCGGTTAATGAAGTTCTAGCTTTCTCACTGGTTCATTGAAAGAACCCTGCGTTTGCCTTACAAGGAAATTGATGCCATGTCAAGCGCCGCGCCGTTCAAAAGATTCCAGTCAATAGGCCGCGAAGCAAATGCTTAGTTCAAAAGTATAGCAGAACTGAATGAAAATGAAATAGAAGCCCGTAAAATTACTACCATTTTGTTTTGCTTTGAACAAGGCTTGTTCTCTTTCTCCAATTTTGAGCGAGTCCGACCGTTTTTTGGAAAACTGACACAGAAAAACGAGCTCTTGGAATAATTATTAAATATATTACTTCAAAGAAGAGCTATCAGTCCAGACTGGAAAAGACAAAGAATAAAGGGATCTTACTTTGCCTTCCTTAACAAGCTTGAGTGCAGCTTCAATGTCAGCGGCCATGAACCGATCCTTATCCCAAGACCTACAAAAACACGACAAAGGATTAATTGAAAATGGAAAAAAGATAGGTAGCTTTTTAACAAGTAGGAGAGAAAATTCCACTTTGTCTACGAACAGTTAGTGCGTATACACTTTGTCTACGAACAGTTAGTGCGGAACTGATTGTTATAATAAATATTATTATTACTAAAGCTAGGAAGGATGACCTGGTAAAAACAGCATGCTTTTTCTGAGTCACTGCGGCAAATAATCCGATATCGGGGCTTATTGTTGGTGGGAGGATGTTCGGGGGAGCGGGGTTAAACAGGAGAAAAGAAGGAGAAAAAAGGAAGTATCCGCCTATGGCGTACGTTTCTCAAAAGTCCTGAATACTTGTTCAGGCCCAGTAACATCTGAGGTTTATTTTGGGAAATATTTTCGTTTCTTACTTGATATTTTTCCTCACGAGGGAATGAACAGCTTCGAGAGGTTCTGTCGTTTTCAAAGGGCGTAGAAGATCAATTCCCTGGCAAGCTATCAACAACTCAATCGCAAGCACTGAAAGTAGAAAGGAGAAAATAAAATCAAACCAATCTACTTACAGATCAAACATAGCTGCACACAAGCGAAATACATGGTAACCTATTCTATGTACTCAGAATTTGGAATTGGAAAAAAGGCGTAGTCTGAGAAAAAATCTCCATTGCTCGCAATAGTTTTGAACAACTCAGATGGCTAACCGATTATGCCGTTTAGGTAAAAGCGACTAACAGCCCACGCCCATGGACGGGATGCTAGTCCATGACAGGGTTTCTCTAGCATTTTATAGATTAAGATTTCAGGCTATCGGTTCGTTACTACTCGGGGTCTCAAAGGGGAGTTCTTTGGATCTCTGCAGCCCCAAAAGTTTTGCTTTGAGCCCGGAGTCTGAATACTACATGATCTCTGCTTGGACCCCGGACAAAAATACTGATTTTGGGTAAATGAAGCCTCGGTGTAAAACGATGGAGCCCGGATCCTTGGAGCTTTTAACTCTTTGGGAACCTGAGAACTCATTTGTACAGCTGGGTAGAGAATGACAACCTTGAACAAAGTTTCTTATCTTAGACAACTCGCTGCAGAAACTATCGTCCGATCAACGACCATCCGTCCTTCCCATCGAAATTAACAACACATCAAATAGTAGAAAACGACTACAGCGAAGGACACGGTGAAAGTTTGGGTCTGTTCAAAACTGGTTCAGAAATAAGAGTAAACATTCCAACCTTTTTCCACATTTTCAACAACTTTGATGGCCTTTCTCGCGGCAAACCCTCCCATGGACACGTGATCTTCTTGGCCAGCGGACGTGGGTAACGAATCTACCGAGGAGGGGTGGCACAGGACTTTGTTCTCTGAAACTAAGATTTGAAGCAGTAAAATTAAAGGCTGAAAATAAACTCTGAAACCAACATTCGAAGCCAGTTAGCAGGAGTTAAGGGCTTTCAGATTTCAATCAACTACAAGTAGGTGGGGAAACTGGCTTAACTTGTGGACCCAAAATTTTAAATAAAAAAAAGTTAAATTTAATATGTGTAGTCTTCGGACTTTTCGGACTGTCGAAGTTTTGGGTTGAGTTTGTTGTTGGTTCTCATCCTTCCTCCGAGAGGTTTTTCTCCGGGTACTCCGGTTTTCCCCTCTCCTCAAAAACCAACACTTCCAAATTCCAATTAGATCTGAGCGCACGAACACGTCTAAAGGAGCTTCTAAGCTCCTAAGTGTTTCGTGGGTAAACAAATTACAAATTACAAAATTACAATTATAAATGTTACGGAACTCCTTTTTAATACAAATAGCTGCCAAGCCTAAGAGTTTTATATTCTATTTTTGTGGGCTGATAGTCCGGTTGTAGAAGACTTATCATAACTCACGACTTAATATCCACTTCTTACCCCGAAGGAGTGAAATAGAAGGAGCCGCGATCCCTTCTTGTTTTATAAAGAAAAATAGATAAAACTATGTGAAATCACTTTACCTAAAGATGCCGCCGTACAGTGTGCCATCATAAAACCTGTATAGAGCGAAGAAAAACACAAATATTTATTACATTTGACTTTACAGTGGAGCCAGACCGATAATATGCAAAAGCACAAGTAAACACGAGACAACGAATCGTTACCAGAATTAAGTCCTCCTTCTTTGACAAGAAATGCTGGTAGCTCACTGTATGCTGAACAAAGAGAAATTAAATATATTTTACCAGAAACTCATAAGTCCTAAGGAGTTTCTGATTTCACTAATTATTGACCAGCTATGTGAATAATAGGATAAAACATTTTTATTCTACCAAGGTTCTTGTTGAAGCTGTATAAAGCTTTTAATTTCTTTTTCTTCGATATATTTTTTTGTAATTTAGTATTTTTTAATATTGCAAAACAACAGTTGGGAGCTCATTTAAGGAAAAAATTGTGAGTTTAGAACTGAACAGAGCGATATCGCCCTCTCGTGGTTTCCATGCTCACAGAGGTTTTCAGGTCAGGAAAGGTGAAAGATACATAGGGGCGAGTTTTCGTGGCCACGCGTGAAAAGAGAAGCTGCGTGTGTTCTTCGCGCCTCCACTAAATCGCACTTAACATCAAGAAGAAAAATGCAAATTACTTGGATTGACAAGTCTCTCCATTCTTCTCTCGCTGATACTCGCGAGTTCATGAATGCCAATGGTTAAGTAGTCCAACACCTAACAAACAAACAGTCAGCTAGTTATGTATTCACATCATGGAAGTTTACTTCACAATTATAATAAACATGTGTTTTTTTCTTTCTTTTAAAACTTCTAAACTACTCTCGCTTTTTTTCTTTTGTAAAAACAGAGATGCATTAGTTGATTTTTTGTTACTGACCTGCAAAAAGACGTTTCTGGATTGCTCCCTGCACATATAGATGATATCAAGAAACCTCTAGTCGAACATGTTAATTTGTCACTCACCTTGGCAGGATATTCGCCATGAAAATTTCCACCTGAAATAACCTCTCCGTGTTCAGCAAAAACGATCTATTGATAACCTCGTTAAGGGCATCCTCACTTCCTCATTCTCAACTCACTGTTCTCCATATGCCTCTTATGTAATAAGTTGGAAGAATTTCTATAAGCATCAAGATTATTTCACCTATTGTGATCATTTCCTTATTCTCCTGACCTGTATGTTTCACGAAGTAGTGATATTGTGAAAAGAATTGTTGGTCACTAGTGGAGCTTAGGAGTTACTCTCTTGGAGGAACTTTAGCAAACATGAAGGGAAAGCCAAGGTAAACTTCTTTTAGAAAACAAATTCACGTCATTTAAAACTGTTTCGCGATGTTTTCAAACCGTTCAACTTGTCTAATGTGGTCAGCTTTCAGGAGCTGAGTTCTTAGGGACGGCGTTCACGTTCAGGACGAAAAAGGGAAAATGCACTGTCGTGGGTTCACGATCTCCATGAAAACCAAATTTGATCCTCCCATGTTGCACCAAATGTGTCATGGACGTGCAGAGGTGCCCCTAATCTTGTACCCACATCTCCCACGGTCATATACTGACAATGAGATCTGGGTACGAGATTAGAATTTCTCAGGCCTCTGACGACTTCATAGCCACCACATCAGTGAAGGCCACGAGAACGTTCTCTCCCCCCTCCATAAATAAAAAACAACAAGGCAACGAGAATAACGTGCTTGAGAAAAACGACAACGCTGTTACAAATGATCGCATATTGAGATAGCATCCAACGCACACATTCTTTGGGCTTCTTTGTTGGAGGCTATTATTCAGATTATATTGCTTTTCACATTCCAGTCAAGGTCAAGGATACTGGGTTGTCTGTGGCACTGTTCATTTCTGTCGTTATCACCTCTTCCGCGAAGTCGATAGTGTCATTGACAATTCCGTGTACCTACCACAAACAGAAAAAATGACAAGGTTAAGAAGAGAATTTACCTTAACCTAAACATTCAAACAAGTGATTACGACTGAAAGTCGCAATCCCTTGAATTACACTTGACAATGGCTTGCCATTTTCCTAGAGTTGAAGATACTCTTGCCGTGGGTTCAGTCGACGAAATCTGCGAACATGCTACTACGTGCGTTTTGCCGTGCTACAAACTCTAGTCAACCTCGTTCCCATAGCCTTGTGCGCATTCAAAATGGCTGGGTTTGAGTGCGGAGAAGGCCCTGGGAATGAGGTTGGGCTCTAGTTGCACCATTGCACTGAAGTTTTAGAGTGGCGTTAAAAGAACAGTCGTAAGATCTAGACCAAAAACAAAGCGGCACAAGAACGTTGGTCACGATTATTTTTGATTTTGTGTCTCTGGTTGAGAAAGTGGCAATAGTTTTCCTCACTACTTACAGAGCAGAGCAATACAAACCCGAAGCACGCCATTACTTTCGGTATTGAAATGGAAATGATTGGCCGGTGTGGTTACAACGTAATTTCTGGCCATGAAATTACCCGCCCTAGGTGACTTACCTGGGGACAACAGCGTAACGTGTATGCGTCTTGGACACGGTTACAAAATCTGTGACTTTCTGCAAGAGTACAAGGAAGAAATTATTAACAAATTTGGTTAGGTTGGTCAAAAACACATTTCATTCGCCCAGACATTGTTCTTTTAAATTAACTTGACTTCTGTTTTTCCCCTAAGAGGTTGCCCGCTTAGCACGACATAACCCAGCGCCAAGCATTTCTCTTTCCACTAACTTGATTTTGGCGCTAATCTATGAGGTCAAAAACTGACAACAGTCAACACACAACCCACTCCCAAGCACGTCGATTTGCAACGATGATTGTTATCAACAATACGACGATTTTTAGTGTACGTTACATCAGACGTTTGTTAGCGCAATATTTACGCGAAGTCCACCAGCAAAAGGCATGTAACGTATTTATGGGCGGGTAGACTATTTTCAGCATATTGCGAATTTTTAAAGCTGATTCAAAACTTGTAACATACGAAAACTCGAAACTTACTGTCAGGGCGAAAAATGTGCTGGCATCAAATTTTCGAGCAACATTTTTGCCCTAAAAATCTTCGGAATCGAATCGAAGCGAAGTAGCCTCTGTAACATCACCTTGCGCTCATTTCGCAGAACAGGACGCCCGTGAACTAGATTAAACATGACACACAGTACTGTAGTCCAGCCACATTGCCCTGTCCTGATGTAGGTATGCAACGCACACTTGCCTGCAATTTCCGAATGATGTATTCTTGAATGAAGCAGAGACCGCAACCTTTCAGCTACGCGACGCTGACCAACGTGTGGGCGCACCTGTTGGATTACTAATGGTTTGAAACAGATCAAATTACTGTCAGCCACGCCACTTATCATTTTACCTCTCTCTAAATCACAGGAATTTATTGATCACAGGCTTATCCATTTGTTTGTTTGGCGCAATGTGGCTATGTTGGTAATCAAGTTAATCTGGCTTTGTAAAGGCAACGTTTATTAAAGGACTTTTCAAACTAAGATGAAAGAAAAAACAGGAAGTTTCGTACTTCGTTGTTTTGTGTTTGTTTTCTTTTTAAGTTTACGAGCGCTCAATGTTTTGTAAAGTTTTAAGTTTGATATTATGTACTTTTTATATACTTCTGAGTGGTAACTGACAAAGCCATTTAAAAGCGCAGTTAACCAAACAGAAACAGAATGGCAAGCCCGTGTTGTGATGACTAAACTTACAAGCATCAAACGCTCTTGTTGTTCCCTTCAACACTTCTAATGACAATGCTGCAATGACGTCAGCTTGCTTGGCAATTAAACGAGACCGTTCCACGGCTAGAAACGAAAAAAAAAAATGCTTAAGCACAAAGTACAAAGCATAAATATTTGTGAAATTTAAATTCGTGTTCTTGAGAATCGTTACCTAAACATTTCTGGATTACAAAGTTTCCCAAAAGTTTCCCTGTTTGTGAGCACACGTATCAATTGTTGCGAAAGCTCTAAACTGCTTCTGAAAGGAATCGCAGGAGTTAGAAAATCGATCTCGTTTCGCCAAGTTTGCGATGTTCTTCTATGACCTCCCGTGTAACGTATGACTGAGGGAAGTTTATTGCAAACCTCTCAGTGGAGGTTTGATTTAAAAGGTCGCATAACAGCGACTGAAAAGATAGTAGTTCTTTTAGATATATTTTGCTTCCGCGAAAAGTGTGTGTGCTCTATAAGGGTTATAAATATTGGAAAATACTGTTGCCATAATAAAAAGGACGTTTCCTTGCTTGCCGCGCAGTGATGTCCATGTTGCTCCTCTCTCCTGGACTTGTTAACTTTCTCAAACCGATCCGCTCTTTACAAGTGGGAACTAAAGAAAATGACAAGCTTACCTTCGGCACCAAGCGAAGTTATCAACTGAGTCCCATTTATCAAAGCAAGCCCCTGAATAATGGATGAGCAAAAAATGGTGTCAGAAACTTTGAAGATATTGGTGCTTGTGAAAGGGAAATGGAAAAACAAATAAGATGAATAACGTACCTCCTTAGGACCGAGCATGAGCGACTCAAGACCATGCGCCTTGAGGACCTGGGATAACATTAATGGGTAAGATATTAAAATACTGTATCTAGCAATGTGAAACCTAGAGTGCAAACGGTCGTTTTTTTTCTTCAAGGATGGTAGGGAACGCCGAAGAATCAAGAATGGTGCGATGGCCGGAACCGAGGGGTGAGCGGCGAAGCGCCGTAGCACCATTTCCGTATTCTTCGCGAGCCCTCTGCTGTCCTTGAAGAACTGACAATTGCTCGCAGTCTTAGTATGTGAAGACTTGTACATGGGGGAGACACGAGTTTTGTGTCGCCAGCGGACAGTGAAAAGCAACACAGGGAATGACAAAAGTAAACTTTTGTTGTTGCAAAGTCTCGTTAAGTTTCTTACGACTTTTTTCACAGCTATTTTTTTCAGCTGTTGTGCAGTCTGCGCGATGTGCAAGCAATAAATAGCACAAGCATCCAGCAAGTACGTAACATGTACGGTGACCTGGCCAGTGGTCAGAGTGTCGAATTTTTGAACTGCCATCAGGTTTTTCATATTATGATTATAGATTACTGGAGAACAGAAAGATATAGCACTATGGAATACGGTAAAAGCGAACGGCAGAAATCACTACGTAATCATAACTTTTCCCGCCATTTTTCACCTTTACGTTGATCTACGTCACTTGTACGTTCGCTGTTTCAACGTAAGAACTATTATTCGTGTTCGTCAACAACGAGTACGAATACGAGTACGAGTACGAGTACGAGGACGAACACGAATAATAAAGTTTTTAAATTGTTCTATACCACAGTGAGTTACCATCTTACTGTAAACGTTCAGCTCAGTGCTGTTTTATTTCATGCTAGCTCTATGTTAAGTAACTGGCTAACTATCAGCAAGTATATGGAAAAAGAAAGAAAAGTAGGATTAAAAAAAAACGCTAATGTTTGGCTGTCACAGTCGTTCACGAAAATGATGGTAAAATTATAGAGTTGCTTCAAAACTTCCAAAAAGATCGTTGTCAGTTTAGTTGATACTTAGAACGCTTCAGTTTTATCTTGTATGTAGCTTTTAGTGCTTGAGTTTCGGCGGAACTAGCGTCGAAAATTTTAGCGGAGCCCGCCCGCTAGCGCGTCAGCGGAGCACCGTTGCTAAGGAAATTTGGTAACCTGTCAAGCCAAGAAATTTTGGTAGTGACGTAATAGTCACGTGACCGTCCGTCTGTACGTCCGTACATTCGTAGTTCAAATTTGCCTTGTCGGTTCTGTTGCAAACTCGGTCGGCACACCGCTTGAGTTCGCAGCGGTTTCGACGCCAAATATAGCAGAGCTAGTGCCTTTTGGTTTTTTCTGTCTACAACCATGGTTTTTACGGCGTTCCGAACACATTTTGCCAGGAAAAACACCAGCATTTTCATTTTGATATGCAGCTTGTCACGAAGAAAGAAATAAGTAGTAAAATTAACGTCTGAAGATACCAATAAACTCTCATGGCCTAGTGGATTAATCGCCGGCTTATGCTGGGTTCGGCTCCCAGCAAAAACATTAATTTTTTTCTTTTTTCTTTTTTTTTATTTTATTTAACGACTTGAATGAGAGTATTTTCACAAATTAATAAGTGCCAGCAACTAAAAAAAAAAAGGGGGGGGGGCTCCACTTTTAGGCTTGGCTAAATCTATATATTACGTACTACCAGGGGCCATAATCGGGGACGGAGACCGTAAGCGCGGGGTCCACGCGGCCCCATCGAAAAAGACAAATGTGCTATTTTTAGAAAAAATTGCGCCACCCTCAACGTCATAAACGCGCGTGGCTACACGCAAATTTGCGTTCAACGTGGATATGACCAAGATGGTTATAATTATTTGATATCCAGTATGCCCGAGTACATTTAACAAATTGACGTCAGTTTTTTATGCGTCTGTCCTCTTATTGATGATAAATTTCGTCATAACATTGTCAAAGTGTTGTAGATTCACGTGCCGCAGGCGAGTGGATCTACAACAAACTTTGACAATGTTATGACGAAATTTATCATCAATAAGAGGACAGACGCATAAAAAACTGACGTCAATTTGTTTTTTACAATAACAAAAAGCCAAAACTGATTTTCAAACGGAAGAAAGAACTGCTGTCTAGAGTCAATGGAAGATGCGATTGCCGCAGAATCTGAATTTTATCGCTGTAATTCGGAGAATCACAGGCTCGTTAATTAAAACTTTAGTAAGAATAGGTCAGAAATACAAGGACAAATTCGAATTACTCAACTAACCTTTAATCCAGTGGAAACTGTTCACAAAATAATCCGTTAAAACACGGTTCAGCTTAATTTCATCAACAGCACAAATTCCCGCTCACCGCCGATTTTCATGTCTGAATCCACAATAAACATCCTCATCTTTTCGCTCTAAGGTTGCAATGGTTTCTTCAGTTTTAAGCCATAAATTTTAGATGATTTCCTCATTGACGACTACTAGATTTGTGGTACAATTCTCACCTCATCAAGAACGCAGCACTTAAAAGTTTGACAAAACTTTTGCTGATTGCGTCAGCTTTACGTGTTTCATCCGTCTGTACTCTTATTGACGATAAAAATTAGCCAATCAGCGCGCGAGAATTCGCTCAGTTATTGTAAAAAATGGTTTTTATTATTAAAAACGCAATCGCTAATTGCTATGAAATCAAGAAAGAGAGAAAAAAAAGAGAGAAACTCCGAGATAAAAGGGAACAGGAATCGATCGCGATCACATGACTGACCGAAAAAGGCGCCAAAACCTTGCGAAATGTTGCAGCGTTTCTTTCCGGAGCTGAATGAATCAATGGAACTGCCCCGAAGTGAACGTACAAGCACAAGGTTTGGGAAAAATCTTCCAATTATGGGCTCTGAAATGTGGCACGTGTTTGAGTTTTCCTGAAAATTGTTGGAATCGTCGTTCAAAGCGGATTGAAGCTGTACGATCTCACCGTTATGGCTGCTAGAGTTCAAATGAAAGAGTTTGTAATCGCTCCATTCGCACAACGCTGACAACGGAGCCATCATGTGTTTGTTTGATCGAACTGAAGGCAGAATTAATAATTAAGCTTGAACGATAATTTCTATGCAGCTCACTGAAACAAGACTACGGAGGTGAGGAACATTAGAATTCACCATCTTACTTTTTAAACGCAAACCACAAAACGCAATTGATCTCAGTTTAGAGCCCGCGGACGGAATGGCAAAAACAACACTCAAACAACTGTGAAAGCGATTCAACGTATTTTACATGGCATCTGACTTGTGTCTAAATGTCTGGAGCTGCTCAAGGGAACACAGATAGAGCCACAACGAGTACAGGTAAACCAGTGTCAATTTTGCGTGGTGTAGCCAAAAAATGTCGCCTTTTCTGGTACTGAATTTGTCTAATGCTTTTTGTTCAGACTGCTGCATGATTTTTGTACTGACTCGCCATAAAAAGTGTGACAATTTTTATTAAATGCTTCTTTCCTATTTTACTGTGCTTATTTTGTCTTGTCTCGATATTTCCGACTCAAAGCCTTCCGTATAAAACCTACTGTTTGTGAAATTTTAAGAACAAGTGATTGAGTTGACGATGAAAGAAATTGTAAACACAGCGCTAAATGCTTAAGTCTTATATTTCTATTTCTACAGTTTCTGTTCGTCCTAAGAAATCAAGCATTTGTGTCTCAGTGACGTTCAGTTGTAATTTCTCCTTGATTTTGCTTCGATACAAAGTGATTTTTCTCGCCGGGTTGCTGGCGGAGAAAAAAATCAAACTCACTCTGTCGTTGATACCCTTGCCATGTCCACTGCGCTATGTATCCCTTCTAGGTTCGTAAATTACCCAGTAAGTAATATTCAGTACTAGGGCAGCATGAAGTTTCACTTCATCTTTCTCCTTCTCATCGACGGAAGTAGTTTTTTTCTTGGTGTTTTTCCAGTTCTCTATTTTGTCGACGATTGATAACGCACCGCGAGAGTATTTGATTGAAAACAAAGCGCGCTTTTCACTATTTTTTGTCTTCATTATAAACATTTCGGTCATTTCGGTAAAGGCGGGCATTATTTCAGAAAACATACGCTGCGAAATCTCGGCAAACATTTTCTTTACTGATTCGGTATTTGAATCTATGTTACTATTTTTCTTGCTGGGGAAATAGTGACAACGATTTATCAGTGCATAACTTTTCTTCACAATGCTTGAAAGATCATTTTACAGTCTTTGCGGCTGCCCTTCAATCTCTGTACATCCTCAGAGGAAATACGCTTTCGGGATGTATTTTCCCTTTTCGTGCCTGATTCGCCTTCAACTGATTTTTTCGTCGTTCGACGCCTTTTTGGCCCGCAAAACGTTTGTTCCGTCTAACGGGGAAATCCTCGTCCGACATGTCCGACGCATCTTCGCTACAGGATTTTTCTAAAATATTCTCACTGCCATCATCGGAATCACTTGTACAATCCTCATATCCAGAATCACTATCCAAAAAGTTCTCCTCAAGGGCTTGCCTTAGATTTGGAATTGTCACTGATGACAAAAACTGGATTTCTTCATCTCCAACGATTGTAATTTCCGACCGCCATTTTGTTTGTTTTTTCTTTGCGCGGCATCCTCGCAACATACACGCGTGTTTCACGCGCGCGATGGCGCAATTTTTTCTAAAAATAGCACATTTGTCTTTTTCGATGGGGCCAGCCCCATCACTGAAAATGGTATTCAGTTACGGTCTCCGTCCCCGATTATGGCTCCTGGTACTACAGTGCAGACTGAAAAACGTCGGGTTGACGTTTGCAGATGAGGCCTGCATAATTGGTTTGTTTTAACTTTGATTGGTTGAGGAAACGGCGCGAGTTTTTGAACCAATCAGAACGTAGTAAAAGAAAACCAAAGCAAATGCCAATTACTTTCGACACAATTCAAAACCGCGCGCTCTTTTGCTTAATAAGTAGATAGTACTAACCAAACTGGCATCAGCCCAGCCGCTCTTGGGACTCCACATTTGTCCCTCTCCCAGCAAACCAAGTGCTAAGTGTGATAACGGAGCGAGGTCACCACTCGCCCCTACAGTACCCTGCTCAGGAACCCACGGCAGGCAGGACTCTATAAACATACAAAAAAACTCAGATTGGGTTCACAAAGCTGGAGTGGTCTAAACGAGTTTGAAAAAAAGATAAGTAAAAAATAAATAAATAAATAAATACGTAATAAAGCGTCAAGGCATTCAGTGCTGTAGTGCTAATTGCGGGCAATAAACGTCAGAAAAACTATACAACGAACGTAAATATTTTAAAAATTTAAGCAGGCCGATAATCTGAGCCCTTGACTATTGTGAGACAAATCCAAATGATTAGAGAGGAGACCTTGAACCTGGGACTCCCCGATTACAAGTTCAACCGCGCTTCAACCATTACGCCACGCTGCGAATGACTGTAAATACCGTTTAGGAGGCGACTAATCATCGGCACAGTCAAAAAAATAACTATTAGATGCTTAGAAATGACTTGCTGATACGAAGGTTGAAAACGTCGCGATCCACATCAAACTTAAAAGATCGTGAGATAAACGATAAACAAGGATATCATTTTAAACCACGATGAACAACCACATCTTTCATGACAAGAAGGTCTCTACTTCTTAGTTTTAAGGACGGTACCCCCCCCCCCCCCTTTGTTACTGCGTACACGTTCTGCGCATATCGAGATGTTCCGACAAACTCAGGTTTCTTAAGGGACGGAACCTAGCAATGCAAAGGCATTTTTGCGCATCTTATAACTATGCGGAAAAACCAGATCTTAGCAATGGCTGTTGGAATCCCAAAAGAAAATTAATTAGGGTAACCACCCATTTTTCAGAGATAACTGAGCTCAAATTTGTTATGAATTTAAAGCTTTTTTAGAATTATGGTTGCTTGATTATCTTTGAAAAATACGTGGTTACCCATATTTCCCTTTTGATTTCAGTAGCTCTTGCTAAGATCTGCTTTTCCCGCATAGTCATAAACCGTGCAAAAATACCTCTTCATTTGGAGGCACTGTCCTAAAGCATCTTCAAACCAGGCTTGACTTAGACGCTGTCATAATCGGCCCCTGAATTAATAATCAAGTGTTCTTACCATTAAAGGCTGCAACCAGCTGTTTTAAGGTCTTGAGTGAGACCCCACTGAAAGAAAAGTAAAGCGTAATGATAGATAAGATGCACGAGTTGACAGTCAATGTTAAACATTCAGAGCCACTTAATGCCGGCGATTTTACTGGTCGTTTATTATTTTAGATTAGAAGCGTTCTCGCTGCTGCACGAAACTGCAGTGAATCGTATCAGGGGAACGACCATTAGGCTGAACTAACCTGTAACCTTTTGCCAGAATGTTAATCCTTAGTGCCAACAACATTCGAGTGTGCTCTATTGACAAAGGAGGACCTACACCTACACAAAGGACAGAATGATAAAGATGAACTACTGTATGCCGGGTATGGACATTTTCCGCGTTTTGCATGTAAATGTTTGGAGCTTTTGCGTTTCTTATGATTCCTCAAAACAAAAGTAAATGAAATAAAATAAACTAAAATAACATCCTGCAAAAACTAAATTTCTCAATCGCAAAAGAGCCTTGCTTAAAATCAGCAAAGCAACAAACTCGAAATTACTCATTGCTACAAAAACGTAATGAAGTAGTAAAGTAAATCGCTAAGTAACCACACCCAAAATACCTCGCTTTGGGTATGTCCATGACTGACAGATAAAACCGCCCCTGTTAGGTGCCATCTTAAAATATAAGGGACATTCGTACGAAAGGAATGCCAGCGCGGCTTGGTTAAGCGAGGGAATAGTCAAGTGCCAGCGAAATCAGTTCACAAAAATATGCTGTTGTCACGAATTTATACGCTTAGATAGGCCCCTGGTTAGGGAAACCAGCAATAGTCACCGACCTTTTCATTATGTTGTTTGCCGCTCTTGCAATAGATTACTCGTATATTTACCTGCAGCATGCGATCTTATGAGATTGTTTTGCAGCTCCCTGGAATGTGAATACAAAGCCAGTAAAAACAAAAGCAGCACAAACGCAGTTTTCAGTAGCAGTTTTCAAAAGCTGGACCAATCAACCAATTAAACATCTTTCGTCGCCCGGATTGAAGTTTTCAACTGGCCTGGAAGAGGGATTCTCGGCGACAATAGTATTAATACAACTATAAAATCATGACTAAAAACGCCAGAGAGATACTACTCTGCAATTAAACTTACCTACGGAAATTTACATTAAAGGTTCCGAAAAACGTAGCCGTACAAAGGGGGAAATTACTTTAGATTTGAGAAAGTTGTTATACTGCGAACTATTTCTTCGTTGAAACTTCGTTAATTTAAGTCGCATTAATTTCAGATATCTTTAAAAAATTACAAGCGTTAATTTCCTGTAATAAGGTTTGTCGTTAGAAAGGGCGTTCAAAGACTTAGCGCTGTAACATGCAAAGGATCGGAGCTTGAAGTTTAATCTACATTTGAGCAGTTCACGGATCTAAGTTGAACCTTGTCCGCCTAGATTGTCTTTCGAATGTGAGTATGAATTTCTGAAAGATAACTGGAGGCCTTTGTATCAGGACATTTGCGTCCCTCCGGCGACATGCAACTTTGTTCATCGATGTATCCTGTGTAGTTAGACGGGTGCCTGTACACAGACTAACATACATACCACATAATAATCATACTCACATAAGTTTTTCATTAGGAATAACCACGGTTGCAAACTTTCCGAATCCTGTTGTCACACCGTACACCACTGAAAAAGCCAAGGCAAAATAACGATCTTTCAATTTGTTCGAATAAACTAATATCAAATTATTAGTTAAGCTTAGGTAACAGTAGTTTGAAATTCGGGAAATTTGTACAAAACTGGCCAATGAAAACCCGCAGGTCAACTTTCGCCGGTGAAGCAGTTATAGCAGTTCTAAATCCACCACGGCAAATTTACCGTGGTGTGTTTTCCTTAGCGTGTACACTCAAAATGGGAAAACAAACAACCGAGCAGTTGCCATGTTCGATTTTATAGGACCAAAAGGGGTTTTTAAACCACCTTCGTTTCGTCAAAGACATTTGCCCATTAAATTAAAAATGCACACTTGAAACAATTAGTGTACAATGACGCAAAAATAATGAATGAACAAATAAAAAATAAATAAACAAAAACACAACAAAAAATGACGCCATACCGAATCGATAGAAAGGCAGTTTACCAGATGAAAAACATTGCGTTATATTACAATGTAACAGATCATTTTTTCCCCAAACTTGGCGTGTTTTCGCGAATCGACACGGCACTCTGATTGGCTATTTTACCTAGGGTTGCAAAACTCAAAAGAGGTGTTTACTCTATCATTTGATCTTTTTGACGTATCCATGGATACTTACCGCGGAAATTTTACCTACACAAAGTATTTTCAACATGAAAAAACCCTTCTACCGCTGAGAGACGAAAACGGTTTTTTTGTTCGTTTATCACATGTACAAATTAACGCAAAAAGTTAAGTAGGAGTTACGTAGCAACGTTAATCTTGTTTTTGAAGGTCTACCTTTATTTTCACGGACGATGCCGTCTAACAATGCCCGTGACTTGCTCACATTTTTCTCAGACTCTTCTGTCAGCTGAGAGGAAAAAATGAATTCAGTAAATAACCCATGAAAGGAAAGAAAGGAAAAAATCCTTAAATGTTTACTGCGACAGTAAAAATCTACCTCGGAATTCTTAGGTCCGATAGTTATAGGGGTTAAAATGTTCGGACCAAAGTAGTGTATCTCGACACACACCCTAACCTTCTTAGTGGGTCCGATTTCGATATATTTTTGCAAAGAAAAGTTAGAAAACACATTCTAGTTCCTGTTAATTTACAGGAGAACGCGAGCTTCCGTAAGTAGCAAGGCTAAGTAAACTCCAGAAAACCTCGGGAAGTTGATTAGGACTTTCTACGTTACAGTACCTCAGGTACCTAGTAAGTTATGGGATCTTTAAGAACCAGTTACGTTTTCTGCCAAAAAGCGGTCTGAACTTGAATAACTTGGTATTTTTTGCGTGGAATGACGACATAAATTTGGTTGCAAACGTGAGAGATTTGTCCTGTCCATTTCTCAAAGAACGTGCCGCAAGGTGATAAAAACCGAAAACAATACCTGGCATATGTGTCTCTATAAAGAAGATATACCTTTATTTGAAAATTTGGTTCTACCATTTTGTTACTAAAATAGCATGAAATGGCTCAAAATTTTACATCCACCCTTTTGATTAGGTCAACATGTAAGTGTTTCAGACTTTTTCCAGTTCATAGAACGAAAATAAGAGAGCAGTTTGCAGGAACATATCCACAACAAGAATTGTGTATTTACTTACTGTCTAAGTACAATAACAACTAATTATATAAGGTACCTTAATCTTTAGTTTGCCTTGTCCCAATGCAACCAGTGTTTCAGGTGTCAGTGAGCATCCATCAAGTTCAACAAACTAAAAATGAGGTTGACCAAGGGAAGGTTAACAAGCTCTGATCTCGGGGTTAACAAGCTGGAACCCTTTGAGCCTTGCCCAGCAGACTATTTGAGGCTACCTGCCAACCATACCCAACTTTCGTTCGCATCGAATTTCCTGCACATATTTTATTAAATAGCATTTGGTGGTCTTTGAGTGTACCATTGTATTTCTAGGCCATTTTTTTAAAATTCAAAATTGACTCTGGAGGAGGTCCTTAGGAGCTTGCTGGGTCCAGAACACCTTGATTCTTCAGTTTCCCCACCTTTAAACTGCCTTAGCTGTACCCATCATGACAGGTGACAGTGAAAATTGTTCAATAAAATGCCCAGGGGGGGGGGGGGGGCAGTGTAGGTACTAGGGGCGAGTCACACAAGAAAAAAAAAAGAGGAAAAAAGAAGCAAATAAAAAGAAAGTGCTGACAAAAACATATACAAGAGAAACTTCTGTATTAAGCACCAAATGCATATAAAGATTAATTTTCCCCCGTACTTATTCCTTGATAACACAAAGAAAACAACTCCCTCCCACAAAACACCAAAAACACCAAGGCATTACAAATTCAGCCTAAGCCTAAATGGTTCTTCATGCCAGTTCTCACTTCATTAACCTGTATAATTTTAGATGGTGCAATCTTGGTTATGAATCACAATCAGTATACATGTAGCCTGCGTAGCAGCAAAGAGGGGGGAGGGGAAGGGGGGTGAGAACATGGGAGAAAAATGGGGACTGGGGTATAGGGACAAGGCTTGCCTCCAGTTCCCCATTTTTCTCCCACGTTCTTGCTTCCTTTCGTCTTCCCCATTTACGCCTGCTATGCAGGCTACAATCGGTAATAAATATATTTACCTGTATTTGTTTCTGATCCTTTTTTATTCCCCCTCTTCTGTTGAATTATATATTGTAGTACATTAAGGATTAAACCACTAAAATCTATTTCCCAGTAACAAACATCAATCTCTCATTTCAAGTTAACAAGACTGATCATTTACACAAAATGAACAGAACTTATGCCTAGATGTGTTTTCACGTCATTGTCTCTAGATCGTGTGAGTTGGTTTGTGTATACCGAAAAGAGACATTACATTTCACAAAGTTCTGCAGTGGGTGTATGACATGAATGGATGTTGATCCATATTGCTGCTTATGGCTTACTGTGTCAAACTCTATACCTGTCAACTTTTTCTGAGTCAAATGAGTGAGATTATTGTCTCTACTTGACTGGAATTTCTGAGAACATTCCGGTGACTTCTAAAGATTTCCGACAATTTCCCAAAGACTTCCGAACTCTACCGAAAATGTCCAAAGATGTTCTGATGATTTTCTGAACACTTCTGAAGCTATTTGAAGCTTTTCCAATTGCTTTGGAATGTATTGAAACGCGACATTTTAGCACGTTCTAATACAGTTAGGACACAAACTTAACATTAAGCGCCATTTATTGGAATATTTTGGGGGGAATTGAATTGAATTTTTGTTGCTGATGTGTTAAAGAACAAGTTGTCTGGATTTGTGAGTCAGAAATTGTATTGTATGTGTTTTTTTCAGCACTTTCTTTTATTTGTGAGTGAGAAATTGTCCTTGATGCATGAGATCGATGTCTTTGATGATTCACAGGTGCAAGACTCACGCATAATGCGTAAGAGTTAGCACGTATAAAATTCTCAGTAGCTCAAATGGGTTTGTGTCGCCCCTGCTAGTTTCACTTATCAGAATAGTGTCTACTTTAGATAGAAACTGTACAAGCTGGCCTTCTCACTACTTGTTTTGTATGCTTGTAATGTTATTGCACATCTCAATACTATGTGAGCCCTGAAGTGCAAAATCCAAATAATGATTACATTTTATGTTGGCAACAATCATACTAAAAATAATAACAGTAATATTATGAAATGATAACAAATTATTATGATTACAGCAGACAGATTAAGTAAAAAAAAGTATTATAGTTTAAAATCATTTCATCCCTCTTTAAGTCTTATATTTTTGGAAAATTAGGTGCAGGGTGCCCCCCCCTGGATCATCACTGGATCATTTTAGGCTCCCTCATGTTTGTTGTCCTCATATAATTCACCATCAGATATCCCTTTTTTTTTTGCATTTTTAAAGCATGATTAGGGTCTAAGCTCAGGACCCTGTTGAGCATGATTATCACATCACAAATGATGCACAAACAACAGCTAGCCGTAGTGCAGGATACAAAACATTTTCATGTGAGGTTTGATCATCTTTCTCTGCAGTTTCTCTTGCTGCAAAAAATAAAGTGATAAAATGGATTGTTGTCGAAGTATATATGTATATCGCCTAAAGAGATGTAAACAAAAAACTCCACCCAGCAACATTACAAACAAGCCGGATATGACTGTGCTTGAAAAACAGGCGAAATGAAGCTACCAGTATAGAAGATCAAGTTTGAATCTGGGAGAATCAGTAGTTGGTCTGGTGGTTGTACGGTTGAGAGTAGTTTAAAAAGATTTATGCTATGAACGAGTTGAGCGGAAGCAATATCATCGGATGACGAAGCCGCCTGATGTCTGCACGATTTCCTTAAGGAACTTCACGCATGCATGTTTACAAAACGCACTATTTTGTGCCATGGTTGAATGCTAGTCTTACCTGAAATATGTACAAAATCGCTGTCGTTCAATACTTCTTTTATAGCATCCTTTAGACATAGTTTCCCTCCGCTCTGGGCCAAGACTGCCTTGACGTTTTCGGCGGTGAAATGTGACTTTTCACACACGTCGGAACGATGAATTGTCTCTTCGATTAACCATTGAATAGAATTTTCACCTTCTCCGCAAGGAACAACAATCCATTTGCCGTTGAATCGAACTGACAATCGCATCCTCTGTAATTCTGCCGTTCAGTGAAGAGAAATCGTGTCAAATGAGACCAGATCACACTTCCAGACAAGAACAAGACAAGTTATAAATGAGCAGAGACAAGGCGGAGTGAGTCCTCAGCGCGCAAAAAATATTCAGTTGTTGTCGGTCAGCTGTATCTCTTGTTGCTTATGTGCATATGAGGTGATTCGATCAACTTGAATAGCCGGTTTGGTCGCCAAATTTTGCTCTTGTAAACTCCTCCTGTAGTGAAAAATAGTGTGCAACTGTTATTACAGTTTTTGCAGACAAAGCAAGTTGTGCCCTTAGCGTCAAAATGTATTCAACACGAGTCATTGCATCATCTAAACAGGAAAAAAACAGTGCCGGAAAATCAACCAATCACATTTCAAAACTGGGCATCCGCCTCCGACATTCCTCCGACACACCCCCAAACCCGCTGGTCGCGCATATATTTGAAACGACAAAGCGCTGGATATCGGGCGCGAGTCGTGACTAAAATGGCGTCTTTGAAAGAAATTTGTGGTGGTCTTCCAGTCGATCCACTTCCTTCCCCTAGAGATCGAGATGACTCTGTTCCTCATGCGCCTGTTAGGGCAGTGAATCTTTCTGACGATGAACGCAGGGTATGGAATAATCGTAATAACCATATTGATACAATTGCTTTGAATTTCTCTGTAGCTTATTATTTCCCGCCCTGGTTGCATAAGTGCACTGTTTTGAGTTTAATTTAGCTGCCTTATTTTGGACTCGAAGTCGTAGGAAATCTAAACATCTATTTTCCCGTTGTTGTTCTATACTGGTATTTGAACGTCTCTTTGGTGGAGAAATCGAAAGAAGGCCCGTTTTCTCTCTCTTGCTTCACAGCATCACACGCTTGGAAAGAAAACGCGCGCTGACCCGCACGCATGTTAAGCGTGTGTCGCAGCAAGTTTTAGAAGTGAGGTACAGAATATCGTTAAAAGACGCAAAACGAAGAAATCTAATTTTATAATACTTACAACAACATGTGCATACACCACCGTGGTTAGCTGTGTTTGTGGGGCTCCAGACGTGTACAAAGCGGTAGCTCGTACACTCGTACATCCCTAGTTTCCCCATAAACGCCACATAAATGCATGAACTCCAGTTTTGCATTGTCTGGACTTTGTGCAGGCTGTTTTGAAAATATGCTAACCAGAAGGGCAAAGATCTAGAGTCCAGATTTCAGACTGTGAACTTTGCCATAAGGTCAACTTTTATGAGCAGAACAAAATTGTTTTTTTTTGTTAAGTCAACAATAGTAATACTAATAAAGAAACAACAACGACAGCAAAACACTATTTGGAGCAATAAAATGGTGTAATTGGCTGCTGTGGCTTCATAATTAATATATTTTGTTATGTGGGTAGCCTGTGGTCCACATAGACGAGACCTATAGCTAGTTTGTGTTGCCTGTAGTCGTCAGGTGAAAGCAATTTCCTTATTAATAACTGTTTATTTTTGCTTTGTAGCTGGCGCTGCAAAATGCATTAAGATATTTTCCTCACACTTGTCACCATGTACTTGCTCCAGAATTTGCTGACGAGCTAAGACAATATGGACACATCTACATGTACCGCTTTAGACCACACATTGAAATGCGGTATGTTTAGTTTCATGCCTTGCTTTTTATTACAAAATATAAGTTATTAAAGGGACAAAGTAACTGTAAAGGGACCAAGCTATTTATATTGCATTTGTTAAATAGATAATGGACTGGGACTGATGTTCTCCAGGTATAATTGGTCTATATAGTTTTTTCTGGAAAAAATCCAAGACACAAACAAAAGATGCATCTGCATGGCTGCAAAGAAGTGTTAAGGATGGTGCCTCCTTAATTGTTACCACCCGCACATATGTTCTGCACATCTTGGAATGGTCTGGTTTCTTGAGGAGGTTACCTGCTGATGCAAAGTAATATATTTTTGCAGGGTTTTTGAGGAATTCAAATTGGAATTGAAAAAGAAAATTCAACCATGCAAGTGACCATTACAAACCAAAAATAAAAGTAAGATCATCTTCAGTATGGGTAACACAGTCCTGTGGTGGGTTATTTGGTACTCTGGACTTTTATGCATGCACATAATTGAAGCCTAACATAATCCATCACAACCACATGGAACACTGACTCAAAAACGTTGCTATGAACCTCTTGATCAGATTACAACAGTTACTCCAATTTTCAATTCTTCTGTTAAGTTCAGAATGTACGAATATGTGAAACCCTTTTACAAAGATCCTTGTAAGATCCTCCTACATGTATCTGAGCGAATTTGAAAAACAATGTACCGTTAAGTTTTCCTCCAGAATAAAGTGAAAACCATGTGGCCGACTAAAAGTGAGGGGGCTTAGCATTACAGAGCACAGTGCCATGCTCCCCAGGGACCAAGCTTTGTGACCACTGGAGATTGTTGGGTGTGGGACCCCATTCAGTGGGGGTATGAGGCTGACAAATAACTGTTCTGTGCAAAAGATATGAAAAAGAAAGTCAGACGGCTTGTGAACTAGCACTTTAGGGCAGCTTGACCCCTTGACTTTGTGCACAGAGCTTTATCTATCCACTTGACTGGAGGGTTGGCTAGCCCAGGGAGGGTCAGAGCTGCTCTGAAGTCCCTGGGGATCTGTGGGAGAGGGTTGGGGAGGGAGTCCCACAGCCAGTCTTTTTTTTTTTCGTGTTCTGTTTATTAAATAGACATTTATGTTGTTCTAAAATCACTCAGATCTACAGTCTCAGTTTGGTCCTTTTATCATTATACTAAAATATGATCTGTTTTGTGCTTATGTTCGTAGTGCTTATCCAGTTGATGAGTATCCAGCAAAAATGCGTCAAGCAGCTGCCATCATGCTGATGATAATGAACAATCTGGACCCCAGAGTAGCTCAAGTAAGTCAATCTCTCACAATCATCATGATATAAAAAAGATAATTAATGTAATGAGTTAACAACTATTTAATGTTTCCACTGATATAGAAACAAAGCAAAATTTTTTTATCAATCATTTGCAGAACAGATTACTTTTCTTTAGATAGATTTCCAGACTTTTGCGTGGACTACGTGTACGTGCCATAAATACCAAAAAGAATACGTAAAATTTAACAGCTGTGGCTAAATGTGCCTACCAGGCTTCCGTAACATCCACTGTTTTTCTATTAATTTGCTCTCACAAACTTTTTTGTGTTTAGAGAACCATATGAGAAATCATATGGAAACATGCATGAAACAACTTCTTGTGTTTTCTACAACCTTTTAGTGAATTTTAGTTACCTAATCATATCAAACTGGCTATTATTTTATGCTTTACTTATCTGCAGTGTTTTTTTTAGCTAACATCTTAGAAAAGTATTAAACAGTGTTAAAGTTAATTCACCATTTAATTTCTAATGAACTGTTATTCTTAGTTTCCTCATGAACTTGTCACATATGGAGGAAATGGCCAGGTGTTTTCAAACTGGGCTCAGGTAAGGTATAATTATTGTTTAGCTGATATCTTTGAAAGGAAATGTTTTCATCATCTTCGAACCTCTCTTAAAATAGCCAAACAAAATCAGAGATGCTGTGTTTATACAAGGATCAAAGTGTTCATACTGATCTTTTCCTTTAGTTCTTAATTTTAATATAATTCTTTTTCATTTAGACTTCATGGTAATGTGATTGTTAAAAAAAAAGAGATTAAGTGTCATGTTTATGGCAAACATTAAAATGTGGTGCTTACTGCATATATCTCGACCAATTGCAAAGTAAACTGCAGCATCACCTCACAGTTACATTGTACTTACAGTGTACATTGTAGCTAGATAACCCTGGCAAATTCATTTGAGTATTATGACCACTTTTGGCATTATTTTGTTTTAGTTTTGGCTTGTAATGCATTACCTGTCTGAGATGACTGAAGAACAGACATTAGTAATGTGTTCAGGTCACCCTCAGGGGCTATTTCCCAGCAGTCCATCTGCTCCCAGGGCTATCATCTCCAATGGAATGGTGAGTAAAAATATTTTAGAATATTTTTGTTTAAAATGATTTTATTCCGCTTTTACCAAGCGGTAAAACGCAGTTAATGGAACGTGACGCCCTAGGGGTGGTAGGTCAGGCAGGCTTTGCCAAAAACAAATAGCAATGAAGGCTTTATTCATAAATGAATACTCCGTATTCATGTAGCTAGAATAAAAGTCTTTCATGTCTAAAATCGTGACCGATACCTTGTTTTTCGTAGTCTAGAAATGTATCTTAGCCTTGTTCGCATTGGTTCTTATTTTGTTAGCTCTATTCATCGCTAGTAGTTCGCCACGTTGTGTCTACTTTGCTTATAGTACAACTTTATCTATTGGCCGAACTCTGAGACACTGTCTTGCTATATAAACAGCAGAACATTATCCAAGTGCATTACCTTGGCAGTCTTGCATGAAAGCAACATTTGTAACAATTTCGTTTACCCACCCTCCCTCCCTTTGGAGAAGGGTCATTTTTTTTTTTTGCTCATTAAACTGGGGTCACTCCTTGTGGTTTGGTTAAGTCTGCGTTGCGACTTCCCCCAAGCTTTTGACATTGCTTGTGTCTTGCCATTTTATACCTTTGCCTTAATCTTGTCCGATCCAGCCCGTGTGGCGCTGGGGAGATAAGAAAGGCTCTGCCAATACTCTTGTCCTAACCCCCACGGTGTGGGGGGATAAGTGAGGCTTTACTTGGTACACATAACTCGAAGTCGCTAATAACCTGCCACAGGGCTGCGTCCCCCTATTACGCCATACTGTTGTTGTTTATTTTGCTGTGTCACGGTCATGGGTTGCGTTACATCCTTGTATCATTGTTAAGTTATATTATGCAGAACAGTGACATTAACTTGTAGTTTTACTGATTGAATCTATATGAAGGAAGGCTGAATGATGTCTGAAATTAGGGCACTAAAAACAATAATTACTGATAAGTACATTTAAGAAATTTAAAGATCCTGGTACAAAAAAGGCTTATAAACATAAAAAATATATGAAAGATGCATGTGTTCAGGTGACTTTGAATGTCAGGAAATTATTTTCACTTTACATGAATTTTGTGTCCCTGGTGGACATCCCTTATACATGTAGGATAAACATCTAGAGTGGCACAAAGTGGCTTGTGTACATAACGATTATAATCATCAAGGTTACCGTAGTACCTTTTCTGCAATTGTGCTTTACAAAATGTAAGCTTATAGTAATCA
This sequence comes from Siderastrea siderea, assembly GCA_964030785.1. Lineage (NCBI taxonomy): Eukaryota > Metazoa > Cnidaria > Anthozoa > Scleractinia > Rhizangiidae > Siderastrea > Siderastrea siderea. The sequence continues at coordinate 64,966,400 of OZ034968.1, forward strand.
AGTGTTTTCCAATGTGTTAAATTTGAAATTATTGCAGTATTTGGTAAAGTCATCTGGCTTGTTTGTTTTTCAGGTAATTCCAAACTACTCCTCAAGAGATCTCTATGATAAGCTGTTTGCCTTGGGTGTAACAATGTACGGTCAGATGACAGCTGGAAGTTACTGTTACATTGGTCCTCAAGGGATTGTTCATGGAACCACGGTTGGTTTTTTGTGCTGTGCAATTGATGCATTCCTACTAAAACAACTGTTTTTGCCTCAGCTAATTCTTCCATTTCACCATGTAGAGCTATATCAAAAAATTAGTGACAGCCTTGCAATTGCAAAAAGAAAACAAAATGTGGTCTGAGAAACTTTTCAAAATTAAAAGGTCACAAACCAGTGACTGATAAAATGGCTTCATTCTAAACAGAATTGTAGATGGTTGTACAGCAGGACATCAGGATGCTACTTGATCATTTGTAGCTTGCACGGAACTGTGTGTAAATTATCAAAAAGTTTTTTCAATTATTAAAATAAAAGATCTATTCTATAAATGAAGAAGCATCACCTTTGCAAGAGAGAAGCATTCTTAATGTATTTTAATTTGAAATGATCAAAAAATTGATAATAATTATTGAAAGCTAATTTAATAATTGAAAGTGCTTTTTGATGTGCAGATTACAGTGTTAAATGCTGCCAGAAGACAATTCGGAGCAAATAACCTCAAAGGAAAGGTATTTGTGATATATACATGAATTAACAGTTAAACTGTTTGGACTTTCAAAAGTTAAGGATGATGTTAGCTAGCTGATGACAAAATTGATGTTATCTAATTGGCATCTGTCACTCTTAATTCTTTCTATTATAAATCTGTCAATAATTATTTTGACAACATTTCTCCTAAGAATTTTAAAAGTTCCTTATTAAAATGAGGAAGTTGAAATGCTACTAGTTTAGAAGAACTTTTATCAAAGGTTAAAGAATGTTTAAATAAAATTTAAAGATAATGTTTATTGTATTTCCTCTGCAAAAAGTGAATGTTAAAAGACCCACAGTGAAAATGGCTGTGACGACAGCTGGTGACAGTGTTAAATTTGTATGGTCTTTGACTCGGCAACAAAATTTTTCGTGTTAAAAGATGCATTTTGCTAGGTACCCATGTGCACTGACTTTGCCTCTCCTACAGTCACTATCACCCAGTTCATTCTGGTTTTGAGAATTCTTTAAATTGCTCCTGTCAGGTATTTAACTAGATTAAGTCATGTCATTGTAATTGTAAGTAATTTATTCTACATTACAATGTTTAAGTTTTTTTAATAGGACATTCTCATGTAAAATTTTTAAATGTTGTTAAGTACTCTTATGTTGTGATCTCATGGGAAAGGGCACTATACAAAAAAATTATTATTGTTATTATAAAATTATTATTATTATTACTATTATTATTAGTATTTATGTATACTATAGCAAGGCATGTAATGAGATAAAAGTGCTCCTTTTAGATAGCTGTGTCTCATGACTGCTGTTCATTGTTATCGTTAGGTGTTTGTTACTTCTGGTCTGGGTGGCATGAGTGGTGCTCAAGCAAAAGCTGCAGTGATCGCTGGCTGTGTTGGTGTGGTGGCTGAGGTTTGTGTACAGTGTATTAATTTTACAGTAGTATCTTGATAATGTGAGTTCCAGTTTACTGAAAATCCGGACTTGCTACCTGAAACTGGAAGGAGCTGCCCCTGGTTCACTCACTATTTCCAAACAGTAATCTAGCCTCTGACAACTGAAACAGTTTGGTTTTTTCCCCCCTTTGGGTCAACTTATTGGGACTCAAGAGATTTATTAAGGTCAGCTTATTTTAGATTTCTCTAATCTTCACCTCTGCCCCCTCTCCCTTTTTTTTCTGAGAAAAATAAGCCTGAAGGACCAAAAAATTGAAATGTTTCTTTTCTAAACATTTTCACTCCCCTGGCTTCCTGTTTACTTTTTCTCCCCCTTCCTCAGCAACAGCTGCATCCACCACTAATAACTGAACCAATAATGACTGCTACATAAGATTTTAGAAATTAGGTAGGAAGAGGAGCAAATTCTTAATTAATTGCAGACCACAAATCCAAGTCTTCTTGAAGCAAATACCTACACGTAATTAAAAATTTCATCAATGGAAATAGCTAAGGGAGACTGTGATTACATTGTGGTCGCTACATTTTAAGCATGACCTAGCTAACTCACAGTTGATCATTCACTTACAGGTTAATGAGACTGCTCTGAAGAAAAGACACGAGCAAGGGTCAGTGGTTTTAATTCACGATCACCTATTTTGTCTCAATTAACCAAATGATAATAATAATAAACTCACTCGGCAGTTGGCTGCCTACATTGGTTAAATCATGACTCCTAATTGAAAAGACGTTAAAAGTGAGGGTAGCCAAGTGGTCAGGCCAGTGGAACTGCAATTCTGAGGCCCAAGGTTCAAGTCCCGCTGGGGTTGTTTCTTAGTGGTCCAGAACCAGGATTGTAATAAGCCAACTGGTTTACCTCCTGCCGGTTAAGATTTTAATAATAATTATTTGAGTGGAATGACTGTAAACTAGTTTAAAAATTAACTAGTGAGAGTAAATAATGACCCAGTGCAATCCTTTATGCTGACTTTTTTTAATGTGTTGTTTTGTTTACTTCCCTCTCAGGTGGCTGATGGAATATACCTCTGATTTGGACACCTGCATAGATATGATCAAGTATGAAAATTAACCTGTTTAATATTGAAACATAATCAGTGAATCCATTTAGATTGCTAATTCTTACTCAAACAGAAACTTGTTTCCCTTAGAACCAATCTTGAATACGAGCTATCTCAAAATGAAGCGTGGATTTCCGTGACCTTCACTACTAACACTCTGTGTCTTGAACATCAGTAAATGGATGTATGATGTACATGTACTGACTAAGTGATGAAAAGGGTTGCACATTCAAGAACTTAACTGACAAATTTAGAAAAAGACTTGATCCTTGTAATAAGAGATGATGTTTGCCTACAACCTTAAGTATCCAGGGGCATCTACAGTAGATAGCTAAAAGCTAGTTTTAAATGGAGCCCTGTTAAAAAGATAATTAAGTAGCGATACACACAATTATTGATTGATTTATTTACAGGAAAGCACGGCAGTTGAAGAGACCACACAGCTTGGGATATCATGGCAATGTTGTTGACTTATGGTTAGAAACTTTTAATCCTTTTATCATTACAACTCATATCCCAAATCAAATTATAGACTTATATGATTATGCTGTTTTCAGGAGTGTGATTACAAAGTGTGTTGAAAGATTGTATGTGATTATATACTGTGTGATCGTGCCATGATCAAAGTTCTGGTAGAATCTGGTGGCATTGGCCAGTTTGGATTTGTAAAAGATATTTGAGGTGGTCCAGCTAAAAATTAATAAAAGCTTTCATATTCCTGAACAAAATTATGCTTGGAAGAAGAGGATTCAGTGGTATCTAATGCACAGGGTCCTCTATGTGCAGATGGCATTCTCCCACCTAGCTGAGATCTGTTTGCTTTTCCATGGCCCCCAGCCTGTGACTGGCAACCCAACTATATTCACATTGTAACTTTAGAGTTTATAACATTTGGTATAATAGTCCATGTTAATGATTTTGTTGCCTTTCCAGGGAACGTTTAGTGCAGGAGTATGAGAGCACTGGGGAGCTTCTTGTAGATCTTGGCTCTGATCAAACTTCTCTTCATAATCCATTTAATGGTGGCTATTATCCTGTCCAGGTCAGTGTCCGTGTTTGTTGCATCTCTTTACTTTTTCCATGGATTTCATCAAAAAATATTCTGACTTTCCACTGAATACTCAGGAAGTCTTCTGATTGAAGCCTCAGGTTTTCACTACTGAAGCAGGTACATTAGTGCACAAGGATCTAAATGTTTGGTCCTTGTGCTTGTGCCTGCATTTCTTAGTGTTTGTATGAATTCTTGTGCTTGCACTAAGTGCTTGTGTTGCTTGCTGAAAACCAGGCTTAAAATCCTTCTGCTAACACTGACTGCATGGCTTACAGTTGCCGGGTTGTTGGTATGTGACATTTGCAGTCTGTGACCTGCAGCCTAATGTCTGCTTTATAAGGTTTGGGGTAAGCTGGAGCTTACGTCTGCAGCAAAGGGTAAGGATTAGGATTAGGTTTTTGTAGGAAAAATTACTACATTAAAAAAGGCACTGTAAAAGTGATCTTAATACTTTGAAGTGCCAATGTTTATTAATTTAATTAATTAAGTTTTAGATTTTCTGCTGTTTGAAATTTGAGTTCTTTGAATTTAACTTAGGTGAAATTTGATGAGGCAAATGAAGTTATGAAATATGACCCTGAAAGATTCAAAGCCTTGGTTCAAGAAAGGTGAGGACCAAATTTTAACATAGGTTATTAACTAAAAGATTTCTATCCTATATTAAAATTCTACTGGTAATAAGTGACAACAGGCTTTTTGTATTGCAGCTTACGTCGTCAGGTTGCAGCCATCAATAAACTGACAGCACGTGGAATGTTCTTTTGGGATTATGGAAATGCATTTCTTCTTGAGGCCAGTCGTGCCGGTGACAATTAATATTAATATTTAATTTATGCCTGTTGTGTATTTACTGTAAGTAAATAAGTAATGTTGGATTTTCTGGTTACTAGATAAGTGTTTTGTAATAAATAACACTTCCTAGTTATCTGCATTGTAATATTAAAAATTATTTTAGTAAGCTTAAATAAAGTTATTCATTTCAAAATATATTAACTAGTGTAAAAATTTGCAACATGAATTTTTTACAAATTAATTCTACGATTTTTTTTTTGTAATATCAGATCAGGCGACAATACACATCATTCAGAGGAAAAACTTCTTCAAAGTAGTTGTGTACAGTGTAAATAATGAAAAGTTGTTATAATCAGTTTTTATGTTTTAAGGTGCTGATGTCTGCAAAGAGGGTGCACCCCTTGGAGTGTTTCGTTATCCATCCTATGTACAAGATATTATGGGGTATGTGATATGGCTTATTAATGTATGTGTTAACGGCTTTTTAATTTTTTAGCTTTTATTGGAGGAATTATAGAAGCAGATTTATTAATAAAAAAAGAAAGAGAGATGATAACAGCTCAACAAAGAGGTCATTGAATGGCTACAGTCTGCAGTTAATGTTTGCTACTTGTGGCATCTTGTGACTGTCATATGGGACTTGAAGCAGTTCAGATTGTAAATTATTGGGAAAAAAACCTAAGTGGAATTTAAGGTAAAATTAGAGTTTTTGTGGAACAGTACACTATTAACTGTATTGGCTGCCTATATATATGGTGTAAATACATATAAAACAGAGTTTTGTTTATTTTCTTTGTAGAGATATCTTTTCAATGGGCTTTGGACCATTTCGGTAAGTGTTTCTTTCCTTTTTATTCTTTTTTTTGCACACTTGAAAACCTATTTCGTTTTACTAATTTTCTTCTTTTAGAAGATTTAGGCCAATGATCACCACCGTGATCATTGGCCTAAATCTTGTTTTCAAGTATTCAGATGCAATTAATGCCTAGAAAATATTCATTCTACTCCTTGCAAGTCCTGATAATAAAGGTTGGACCATAGTTTTATTGGCCAATTTAAAACCCTGGAACTAATAATAGGTGAACATGGGACGTGACATGTGTTTTGTTGCTATTATTTTGTCTTTGTACATATAGGTGGGTCTGCACATCCGGTCTTGCTGCTGATCTTGCAACAACTGATGAAATTGCCAAAAAAGTATTGGAGCAGATCATGGAGGAAGGATGTAAGTGTACAATCTTAATTTTTCTTTATTATCCTTCACTTCCCATCTCCATCTTCTATTTTGCCACTTCCATTTACCCTCCCTCTTGTGTTTCTTTCGTGTCCCTCCACTAGGTGCATTATCAACCATGGGTAAGGATACTCTGACTTTTAATTCTGTTCTGAAACCTTTCAGGTGAACCTTTTGAAGTATTTTCCTGTGAACATAGGAATTTCAGTTTGAAGTTCAGCACGCTAAAACAGGGCTAACATGAGGCTATTCTCAGTATGTTTCCAGGGTCCTAACTATTGTAATTCAGCTTGATGCTGCATAATCTTCGGCTTCTGTTGGGGTCCTGAAGGGAAGGGGGAAGGGAGGTCTTTTGAGCCCTGGAGCCCTGAAAGTTTTGTCATGGAGCCTGGAGCCCAAAGCCTTTCTCTACCTAGAGTCCAGACAGAAATGATGATTCTGGCTAATTGGAGCCCGGTGGATTGAATTAGTGATGGAACCCCAGAGCCCCGAGTTTTCTGTCTTGGAGCCCTGCATTTTTTTAGGCTGGAGCCCTGGAACCCTAAACCTCTTTGGGACCCTGATTTATGATTAAATAATTTTTCCACCCCTAATTCTTCATTTTACTTTGAGGCTATAGCCATATTATTGTAATTGCTCATGCGTTTATTTTCTATCAGGTTAATGACTAATGTAATTTTGTACTCCATCAGGAAGCCCATAGCCTTTTGGATGATTTTAGGCTTCCTCGCCACAGTAATCTTAATTTATTTTTCCACATTTTGCTATATTTACTCGTACTTGTGTGATGAATCAAACTGAATGAATTTTGAAATGGAAACGGTGATATCATTGTCCTATGATGGACAGATCAGTGCTCTGTTGTCAAGCTCAGATCACTGAGTTATTTACTTTAAATTGTTCTTATATGTTTTGTAGTACCAGCGGAAGTGAAGGCCCAATATGAGGACAACATTAGATGGATTGAAGAGGCACAACAGCATCATTTGGTGAGAATTTTTTGCTTATCAATCCGTGCTTCATTCCATCATTTAACCTTTACTTTCGAAGACTTCTTGAGAGAAGTCCTCGACGAATTCGAGACAAAGTCCTTTCGATATAAGGAGTTTCGATACAAATTGACGTCGTTTCGATACATATCGAAACGACTTAGGTTGTAGCGAAACGACTTGTACCGAAACCACCGGAATACCGTTAAAAAATTAGGTTTAGGGTGCTAAAGGAGAGAACCACGTTTTACCTGTTTTAATAGAATGGGTTTAAAATGTAGAATTACTGTCCTATAAATCAATACAAAGAACGGTGATTGCCCTCATACTTGATAATAATCCAGCAAAATGATGTGTTCGTCGCAAACTTGAGAGTTTTCAGCTACACTTGCAATCATTTGACCTGGACTCCTTCTCCGCTAAAGTCTTGCCATGTCAACAAGATTGCATCATGCGCTGGTAGTATGAGTCGATTTAAAGAGGAGTATAGTTTGGTCTTGTTTACGTTAAGGACTTAAGTCTTATCAAGACTGACAATATTATTTTTCCCGGCAAAACGGTATCTAGCGCCATCGAAGAAATTTAACAGGACTTGGAGGAGGCGAGTGACAAGAAAACAAAGTCGTAAAGCTACACACACAAAAAGAGCAACAACAACGACAACTCAGGGAAGAACACTTACCAGTAACAGAACTTGACCTTACACTGTAAGGACGGACCACGAATGAACTCGGACAACAATGTAGTAGTCGAAGTATAGTCTAACTAACTTGATTAGTATATTACAATGCAGGGTGACAGATTAAAAGAAACAACTTACCTAACCTTTTTGAGCCACCCGGTGTGCAGGATTGACATCTGACAACAAAACACTGAAAACACCTGGGTAAAACCGTAAAAACGACTCGTAAATCATAAGTCTAAACGATCACATGGTTTTGAATGGAACACATTTAGGTCACGTGACTAAAATTGGCGCGAAACAACAGCTCACGCCTCCCAGGCCCGAAGTGGAAAAAAATTCACATTGGTCAATTTTTTTTCGTCAAAACCGGCTGGAATACCGCAATATTTAAAATGGACAAAAGCCGCAGATCTTAGGATGTAGGTGATATTTTGTAAATCCCTTCAAAGCGTCAGTTTCTCGACTAATTATAGCTGGTGATAACTAATCAAAAATAAGATCGAAAATGGGTCAAAATGACGATCGAAAATGTTCACGACCGAAAGGGAAGATGGTGTCATTCCGAAACAATGAAGAGACTCTTCATTGATTCAACACACTAAATCTCGAATTCTGTAAAAGAGAAAGGTAACAAAACAATTATCCGGCACAAATCGCTCCTATATTGCTCCCAATTTTTTTCCTGATAGGCAAGTCTTACATGTTTTAAGATTTGTTTAATTAAGCTCAATTTTCGACGATGGAAAGAATCAAGAGGAGTTGAACTCACCGATTCTGAACAGCTTTAGCTCACATTTTGCTTCGCATATATTTACACTGAATCGAAATTCCCACTCCGTTCTTTTTTGTTGAAAGTTTTTAGAGTTTTGTATCTTTCACACGTGCAAAAAGGCAATTGTGTGGTTGTAAAATAATATTTGTTTCGCGGTCAATTACAACTTTTTTCAACCGAGAGCTAGTTAATCGAGAAATAACTCTGTTTTCAGGAACGCCTTTTTTCCCTGGATTAGTTATTTTCGGGATAAGGAAGAACCGGGGCCAGGATTACAAGGATGGGAGTGGATTCAGATGGGATTTGAGTCTTTTTCTTTGCTCTCGTCGCTGTTGGCGATCCTTTCTCCCTGTTTCAATGTAATGAAGCAAGCTTTAGGCAATTCCTGGCCATACTTAAGAATGACACGATATCAGCCGAATACTGTCCTTTTACGTTGTAAGAGTGGAATAAACGCTAATGCAGTCCTTTTTTTCTTGTTTGAAGGTGGTTGGTTCCCAGGCTCGTATTTTGTACGCAGATCAGCGTGGACGGGTGGGTGTCGCAGAAGCGTTCAATAAAGCCATCAGTGACAAACGATTACTGGTAAGTATTGTTACCTTACAACTTATTACATTGCCACGTTATGGAAGTGTGCAGGAGTCAGTTACTATACTATGCCTCTGTTTACTTACAGTTGGGTCGTTATGGTAATAAGTTAATAAACTATGCCTTTATTTTCCCAGGGTTGTGTCGTTATCAGTCGTGACCATCATGATGTCTCTGGCACAGACAGGTAAAACGCTGTTACACCTCTACTAAATTAGAGTAGTGCGTCACAGAGCGTCACAAAGAACGCAAAAAGTGACAACAGTATAGACTTGCTATAGAACAACATTGCAATAGTTTTGACAATTAGGGTGGACGACAGACCTGTCAATAGACTTGGAGCACCACCCATAAATATCCGTCGGTTACCAGTGTGGGCACGTCACGAAAAAATACGTGACCTAATTTGGCATGTCTGTTTCGTCATCGAACATTTGAGATTTGAATCTGCGTTAGGGGGACTTTGACACCCCAGACTGTTGCACAGAAACGAGTTTGTTTTACGAAATGTTTTCCAATGGATTATAAATATTTAAACACTAAAAAGATTTACACCACAACAGTTAAGCACACTATCACAACAACTTCCGAACAACAGCAAACAACTTATTTTGACCGCCAAAAGTCACGTACGGGCCTGTCAAACTTCCAGGGCGGGTTATTTAAACACGGGTAATTAATAAAACTGTGGTCTGAAGCGGTCTTAGCATGGCCAACCCGAATGTGTAAGCGTTGTTTACTGAGTAGTGTAAAGAAAGTTTGAAGCCCCGACAAGAAAACATTTATCTCCTTAAAATGACCCACATGGGGGTTCATGGTCTTAAACTGCGGTCAAAGTTAGGCCGCTGTAAAAATTGGCCCTTTGGTTTGATAACGTAACATGTCACGTTTCATTAGGTCGTGTTTTTCGTGACTTGTCCACGCTTAGATGCAACCGGTCATTAGACTTGTGTCATGCGCTCGCATTCTGCAGGTTAATCCGTATTCTCCCTTTGTTTTTCAGCCCATTCCGTGAGACTTCGAACATTTACGATGGGTCAAGTTTCTGTGCAGGTTGGTACCTAACGATGGGATAATGATTTTCGTGACAGAAAACGGACAGGAAAAGCTAACAAACACGCACTAACTGATGGCGTGGCTAAAATGGAAGAAATTTCTGCGTAAGCAAATGTTTCTCCGTTAAGACACACCAAAAGTCTGTTTCGGAAGCAAAACTCAGTTCTCGGAAACAAAAAATGTTTTTTGAATCGAGTCAAAAACGTCAATGTTGTTTCCCTAATTGAAACTTTTGATTCCGAAACTCGTTTCCCAGTTTAACCACATAGAAGAAACAATGTAAGAAAGTGAGGGGCCAATAATCCTTTATTTTGACGGCCTCACTGATTGAATCAGTAATGACTTGAATTGTGCAGGATATTAAACGTATCGATTCAAAACTTACCTAAGCTTATCACATAGGTATTTTTTTTTACTCCAGACATGGCTGTTCAAAACGTTATTGGTGATGCTTTCCGTGGAGCAACTTGGGTGGCACTTCATAATGGCGGTGGGGTCGGTTGGTAAGTTGTACAGCACCACTTTACTCATTTAACCGTTAAACTTCCAAGAGGAGTCGTGTTCTTATTTGCCATATTACACAAAAATATCTTCAGCCGAAAATACTGCTTAATAGCTTTTGTGTGAGAGAATACATTTGAGGGTTTCGTTCACAGAATGTTTTTCTTTCTATTTTGTTTTGATTGAAATGTGTACAGAATGACGTAAACCTAATAACCATTAAAATATCTTTACTTAAACGCTTTTTTCCAGTTGTCTTCGGAAGACTTATGACCAATAAAACTCTGAACTAAAATTGTTTTCAATCTGTACTTCCAAATAAAAATGTCAAACGCAACCAGCGTGTCGTCCTGAAGCGTCATACCTGGGATATACTCGACTTCAGGCACAAAAATTGAAACTTTCAGTTGCAACATTGTTTTCAAACGGCGTTACTCTAAAAGATTTATTTTAATTCACGTCTTAACAATAGCGCTACTTTTTCCATTTTACAGGGGTGAAGTTGTTAATGGAGGCTTTGGTCTTGTGTTAGATGGATCTCAAGTGAGTCTTTTTTTTAAATCTTAAATTGTACTCTCTCAGCTTCCTATCAACGCAGTTACTCCCGTTAGCTACAGTACAGTTGCAGTGATGCTATTTTTGTACAGTTTTAATTGTTGCCTTTGCCGGTCAAATAAGGAAATCCGCAACACAACCAGGCTTATATGTGATGTTAATAGTTAGTTCTAGTTTTAACTATCGTGAACTACTCATCATTTTTTTCTCTTTTTTTTCCCCCCTTGTTAGGAAGCCGGTGACAGAGCTCGTATGATGCTATCCTGGGATGTTAATAACGGGGTAAGACTATCCTTCACATTTCAGTTGTCTTAACTACTTTCTCAAGCAGGAGACTGAAGCGCTGTGAGGCGCTGACACAGGAACTTTTCAATGGTAGTTTAAGGCTATTTTAACAATGGGTGGGGAGTGGGGGAAGAGGGAGGTTCACTGGCCCCCCCGTTAAAGAATGACGGAAGGTTATGTGGAGTAAATTGACTGTGGCGGAACCAGACACGATGTAACAGAGAAAGTTGTTAATGCTGTAACTGACCTCTGTTCTGTTGATATCAGTGCGAGATTTTTTATCCCATAGCGAGTCCTCAAAAACTCGCGCATTTTCCCGCCCGTTCAACTTATGCCCCGTTCACACCAAATAAACAAGTGTACGTAAACGAAGTTCAATCAAACACTATTTAAACACGCGTGATCTTGGTGTAAACGTAACATAACTGGCTAGTATGACTTTTGGAATTTTGAAACAGTCGTTTACAATTTAATTCTAATTGAACTGTCACTATTGTATTTCAGGTTGCTCGTCGTTGCTGGGCAGGGAACGTCCATGCCAAAAATGCCATTTGCAAAGCAATGGAAGAGAATCCCTTGCTGAAAGTTACAATCCCTTCTCACGTGGAAGACCTGACCCTGTTAGACAACGCTTTAAAGCCATGACCAAGAATCCTTTTGCATTACGACGAGAGAATCTGGACAATGGAACCAAACATGCGCAAAGCTAGGGGTTGTTTTGAAAAATGTTCGGGCGGGTAAATGTTTCGTGTTGACTCGTGCAGAGATTGGTTAAACGCAAACTTGGCTTTTAAAATTTGTCAGGCAGTTTGTTTGGGCGGACTTAATCTCAGTGGGTTAGAAGGCTCATACTCGGTTTTGAAAAAAAAAATCCATAATTTATTGTATTACTTTGTAAAACAGTTATGAACTTAGTTACAGTAAAACACAAGAAAGGGCAGATTTTTACGGTGTTACTGTAAGACTGACTGTCTTTTTACCAGGTTTTAGCTGAACCTTTTGCCATTATAGCTTATAAATCAGTTATTTTTACGAAACTTATTTACAACGTGACACGATATCGATCCGTCTTCAAAGTTGGTTTTGAGAGCTGACTGCCTGTTAGTAGAGAGCCAGTCGGGGCTCCCGCTTTCTCGTATACAATATCCGTTTTTTTTTTGTTATTATTATTATTATTATTATTATTATTATTATTATTTTATTTATTTTTTTGGCGTGAAACGCGTTTATTTGCAACATGGTACGCGTTAGAAATGCGACAAGTAGATCCACCCAATGATAAATGTGATAAATGGCATCCCCTATACGCGTACCCCAGTTGGGATGCAAACAAACAAGCTGTCGCATATTAGAGCATGGTAGCAGTTGTGATCTTTGCCTTTAAAAATATTGTGAACAATGCCTCCAGCTGCGGTTTAACAAAAATAAACAAACACGGACGTGAATTGTTTTGTCTTCTTTGAATCTATCTTCCTTCTTAGTTCTGAAGAAAGGTTTTTTTTTTGGACAGTTGCAGTGTCAACTCGTGACTGTGCAATATAATGGGTGTTAATCTGTTTGATTAGCACAGTGGGTCTTTTTGATGTGGCTCTGAAGAAAGTGGGGAATTAAGGATTTGATGGAATCTGTCCATGACGCAGTCCGAAAGTCTACTACCTTAGAGCAGTTATCAAATGAGTGTGGAAAGTAATGTTGTGTTGGCTTTGGTTTTGCTTTACTTCGCTCTCTGATTGGATAAAAAAGTTCACTACACTTTCTCGACCAATGAGAAGTTAAACTAAACCCAATCGTTACTTGTTCGTACGCGTTTTCCCGCGCTTGACGCTTATTACTTGTATTTGCTTCAATTTCTAATTGGTTCATTTTGTGTTGTTCCTGTTGTAATTGGTTAGAGTGATTACTTTGGTTTGGTTTTACGACACACTTGAAAATCGCTCTCTCGATTAATTAATTAATTAATTGATACTCTGAACTCTAACTCGATATACGACATAACAAAACAAAGCATCAGTGGTTAAATAAAAAAGTTCCAACAGAAATTCAAACTTTCTCAATCATTTAAGCCATTCAGCATCTTTTCTATTCGGAGTTAATTCCAGTTACAATACAAATGCACCCCTTCATCAGGCGAATAAATTCCCCTCAAGCGACTAAATTAATCGGCTCTAGAAAAACATAAGAGTGCGGAATTCCATGTGGACGTTAAGGAGGGGGGGGGGGGGGGTGGGGGAGGATTCTGACCTTAACGTCCAGTGGACGTTAAGCGGGGAACTTTTGAATATGTCGCCTGTCCCTAGGAAATGCCAGGTTCAAAAATGGCTGAAACTGACAAGAAACAGTTCGATAAAGAAATATCAGCTTTGGTTAAAGGTGTGAGGGAGATGAGTGAAAGTTTCCGATCTGCTGTCGATGAAATACGTACCCCAGTACAGCTGGTTACCTGGATAAAGTATAGAAGGACTGTAGGCTGAGCGTCCGCTGTTGGTAGCGGGACCGCTATAGTGGGAGACCTGTTCACTTGACAACTGATCGGCGCATTGCCACAGTTCTAACAGCCTCATGCACACGAGCAAATTTTCTATGACAAGTTTTCTTTGGCAAATGATTTGAGCGTGTACATTGATGAACAAATTTTCTTTGACAGATCTCCTTGTTTGTGTGCTGGCAATGGCTTTTGGACAGCGGAACAGCAAGCGCGCAATTCAAGGAGATAAAGGCGGAAACCTGCCCAAAGTAAGTGAAAAATGTTACCAAAAATAAAAGGCTCATTTTTCAAGTAAAGGCAAGTTAAATTATATCGTAGCTCGGTAGCAGTAGTTTTATTGCGACCTAAAGCTGAAAATGCGGAGCAGGAAAAAATACCGGCCGCATGGACCATGAAAAATGGAGGCTCGTTGTGATAAAATGCTTCCAGAAGCATAGAAATTGTCTGAAATGGCTAAATCACTCGGTTAGGCCCGATAAAAGCTCCAAAAAACGCGCGGGCGAAGGATCCTTGAACTAATTTTCCATAAATCTTTGACAAATTTCCTTGACGATCCATCTACAAGTTTAGAGCAAATTTCACATCTGACAAAGTTTCTTTGACTAGGTTTTAGTTGGTAATATGAAAAGTTGACAAATCTCATCTACACGAGCAAACGTTTGTCATAGAATATTTGTCAAAGCGAACTTGCTTGTCTGCATGGGGCTTACTTTGGTTTTGGTGTAAGGCATTCATTTGAAAAGCACTCCATATAACCCTAAGTGTACTCCTTAAAAGTTGTCGAAAATATTGCACCGCATCGTTTGATCTAAACTCCGAAGGTGACTAAAGATTTTTACGGGTTGTCCATGTTGGAGAAAATCAACCTAATGACCCCAGAATTTCTTTGCCTTCTTTCCAGTTAGAAAACTTCTATTCAGTTATGTTGAGATGGGCGAAAGAGTAAAAGTGAAGGGAAGAATTGACCTTGGGATCAAGGCTTGAAATAAATGTGATCGGATCGCGTTGTTCAACCTCAGCTGGCTGTGGTTGATTTGTGTAATGTTTCCTTTTATTTATTTCCCTTGTTTACCGACGTCAGATGTACCTCACTAATGAGAACTCTGACGGGACATTTCTGAACATTTTTTTGCTTGAAACGGGAGATAGCCATATTGAACAATTCGATCAACCATGGCCACCTAGTCTGGTGTCAGTTGAAACGGTTGATCAACCCTAAACCAACCGGAAAAGGTTTTTTTCCCGCCAAACGAACGCGATGCAACCCAACTAAACCACTGATGCTAGTAGAAATACTCAAATGTCGTCAGTAGTTAGTAAAGCCTTACAGTATCGATCCTCCGAATAGTAAGAGCTAGATGACAAAAATAACTTGACTTTTCCTAAGTAACCCTTTACATATAAAACCATAACATATGCAATAAGACGTTTAGCTCCGTGGCAAGCGAGTCTGATGTTAGTTGAAACGGTTGATCAACCCTAAACCAACCGGAAAGGGTTTTTTGTCCCGGGCGAACGCGATACAACCCAACTGAACAGTTGTTGTCGGCAGTTAATAAAACCTTACAGTAGCGATCCTCCGAAATTGTAAGAGCTACATGACAAACGTAACCTGACTTTTCGTAAGTAACCCTTTTACATAGAAAATCATAACATATGCAATAAGACGTTTGGTTACGTGGCAACGGAGTCTGATGTTAGTTGAAACGGTTGATCAACCCTAAACCAACCGGAAAAGGTTTTTTTCCTGGGCGAACGTGATAAAACCCAACTGAACGATTGTTGTCGGCAGTTAATAAAACCTTACAGTAGCGATCCTCCGAAATTCTAAGAGCTACATGACAAACGTAACCTGACTTTTCGTAAGTAACCCTTTTACATAGAAAATCATAACATATGCAATAAGACGTTTGGTTACGTGGCAACGGAGTCTGATGTTAGTTGAAACAGTTGATCAACCCTAAACCAACCGGAAAAGGTTTTTTTCCCGCCAAACAAACGCGATACAACCCAACTCAACCCAACTTAAGAGCTAGATGACAAACGTAATTTGACTTTTCGTAAACCCTTTCTCATCTGATAAAACGATAACATATGCAATAAGACGTTTGGTACCTAGAAACATATGTTCAATTCGAACATTTATTTTAAGAGCTAAGTCAATTGTTTATGCGAAGATTTACTCAACCATGGTGTTTACGTTGTTTCTATATAATACAGAAACAAGATCAAGTCTCTCAGTTTTACTTTCATTTCTTTCTTTAGTCTAACGCACATGGAAGAGCTTAAAACGTATGTAGGAAAAAAATTCTGCTTACGCTTTTAAAACGACAAAATGAAATCGATTGTCTAAAGAATATCTGTGGCGCTAAGTGGTGGCCCCCCCCCCCCCCCTAAATTTTCATTGTGTGGAACTAGCGACCGACACGCTCTTTTGCAGCCATTGACGCTTTGGGCGTGTCCAGCTGTGCAATTTTATTGGCTGTATATCTTTGGCTTACATTGTGACGCTGCAATTTTATTTATAGCTTGCAAAAACACAAGAAAGGGACTTTCCCTGTTTAAAGAAAAAAGCGCACAACTTGTAAACCTGTATTAGCATGACTTTTGCAACTTTGTGGTCAGTTGCGGTGGAGATTTGATACTGGTCAGTTGTTGTAGACCTGAAACAACTGGAGCTGTAAGCAGACATAAAACGCGGAAAAGGAACTGCCAGTCTTGTCCTGCATTTTATTGACAACCGTACGAAGTCTCATTATCAAAGGTAAGCGTCTGTGTTAGCCTCGTTTTATCCAAAACGTACCGGCCTTAGGTGATAATGATTAAAGTCTCTGTAAGTTAAAAATTGTGACGAGTTTCTCTGATTGGAAGCACTCAACATCAAAATTACTTGCAATACAGGTAATTGGCAAACAATCATTTACTGTAAGAATGGCATACTTCTTGATTTAGAATTTAGTTTGTCTTTTATTTACAAGGCAAAATGTGGGTAAGCGGTGAGTAAATTAATGGACTGTCTTCGGTAGATACTTTTCAAACCCTTGTCAGTGCTCACCGCCTTACGACCGATACGTTTATATTTATAATATACTGGTCAAGGCGCATTAACGTTAATTTTTATGTATACCTATTATAAAATATTCAGTTATTACCTTATAAGAAGCTAAGACCTGAAATCACATGAGGTCACTATTTTATGTTAACTGAGTTAAATTAGTTACAAGTTTTTCTCCAACTTTAGTCAATTAAAAGTCGGGACCCAGCAAGCAGTCTTTACGTAACTGTTAGTAGCCCTGCAACTATACAATGATTGAACGTGCATGTTTAATAAAACATTTTTTTTTCTCTTCTATCATTAGCTGTGTTTGAGTTTTGGAAGACGCAAAGAGCGTATTAGAAGAGATGCAAGGTTCAGAAATATCCTCTTTGACTAAAAATGACAAAAACCAGTTCGATAAAGAAATATCAGCCATCGTGAATGACGTAAGGAAGATGAATGGACGTATGCAATCTGCTGTCGATAAACTCCGTACTACAGCTGATTATCTGGATAAAGTGTGGAAGGACTGTAGAATAGCGGCCGCTGTTGGTAGTGGGACTGGTGTAGTGGGAGGCCTGTTGGCAATCGGCGGAGGCGTTGCCACAATTCTTTCAGCCGGAGCTGCGACACCCTTATTAATTGCTGGGATTGCAGTAGGGGCGGCTGGAACTGGCACAAAGCTAGGAACAAACTCTATAGAGGCCGTCATCAATTCTTCCCAAGTAAAAGAGGCAGACGAGGCGGTAAATACGGCGTGCGAGATAGCCAAGAATGTCAGAAATAAAGTGGAGATGTGGTCAGGCCGCGAGACGAGAGCTAAACAGCAGTTTCTCGGTTACCTCGCTTCAAAAATGGTGGATATAGAGTTAGATACCAAGACGATGAGCGTCATTTATGGAATGCTTCGATCCACTGGATCTTTTGTTCAAACCAGCGAGACCTGTGTTGCTGCCTCAGCCGAGACCACAGCTAAAGCAGCAGGGAATGCAGGCGCGAAATTGGGCGCCAAAGCAGCCGGTGGTATCATCATTGGGGTCGGTGCCGCGTTTGTGGTGTGGGATGCTGTGGACTTCGGTTTCACCGTCAGAGATCTGGTGCAGGACAAAAAGTCTGAGGCTGCCAGGGAATTAAGGCAAAGGGCGAAAGAAATTGAAGCACAGCTGCTTGGCCAATGATTACTGTGATCGCTGGATTTAAAAACAATGCCAGTAATTGCACTAGTTGCAATTATCATTCGGAAACTGACATTTTTAGACAAGATGTCAACAACAACAACAACAACAACAACTTTATTTAGACACGGTAGAAACACCCCTAAATAAAAATAGAGAATTTACATACTCTATTAACTGGTTCACATATTGCCGTGTGGGAGTTGGGTGCGGAAAACCATTAATAAATAAGTATTTTCGGAGAGACTGTTCAAGAGAAAAGCTCCACTGCAGGAAAAGCTGCGTTTTAGTTAGTCACTTTTTGGCTTTGGTAAGACCAGTTTATGGGCAGCGTCGTGGAAATCACAGGACGTCTTTCTCCCAGTAAACATGTCAAATAGATAACCTGGAGCTTGCTTATTTAGTATTACTGTTAAAAATCATACAGACCTTTTGTTTCGCCCTTCTGACAGAAAGGGGGTCCCAGCCAAGCGAGTTGAGACGGAAACCTAGAGTCAGTATCATACCTAGATTTTGTAATAACTCTAGCCGCGGGATTCTGTAGTTTTTGAAGTGTAGTGATTCGGCAGTGTCATCGAATAGTAATCCTACGAAATTTCTCGTATGAGCTTGCGGCAGTTCAGGTGGCAGTTGATGCTCAGAAGATGAGACTTCCTCGCCACTGAATTCTTTTTCTTGTTTCCATAGATGCAGTGTTGTATAGATCTTTGAATATTTTCTTTTTCTTTTAGTGAATAATGTTTGCCATAGGTTTTATAAAGGTAATTCTAGGTAAATATATTTTAGATATTATCTTTTATATGTTTTATACATCAACTCGATTTATTTTTCTTTTCTCTTCCAGGCAGTTTATTTTCATAAGGAACTTAATGTTCTGTATAAACTGGCCTTATTACGCAGATATTTATTTACTTATTGTTTTTTACTATCTTTGTAATTAAATTGAGTAAATAAATAAATTAAATAAGTAAATTATATACTAACATTCTTTGGTAACTCGAGCAGAATTTTCACAACGTATTTAGATGTCCTACTGTTCGTTAGCGATCTTGTGATCTTGATATGTAACTTGTTTTCTTTTTCTTAGTGTATAAACTGTCTGCGTCAAAACAAAATTAAAAATTAAATATTTGTTTCTTAGATTCGCGAATTTCTTCACCTACTAAGCTCTATCATGCAATTTTCCGTTTTTGAATCGCACGAACTTGTAAAGTTTTGCAGAGCTTTCCATAACAGTATTGATAACTGCTACCGCTGTTCAGCTGAAATACCTCACATCACCTTCCCTACCCCTGAGCATATCTCAGAGACGATCACCGTCCCTGAAGCAGAATCCAATCTGCCAGTCGATGCACCAATAACGCAAGCAGATTGTACAGATCGTGAACTGTTTGTTTTTCGTCTTTTTAACATTATGGCTCGTTACTTTACAGTAAATGGGCACCATTTTAACTTTCACTTGGGAACCCGTATACGTGGATACAATGAAACTAAGCTCAGCTATTCGGATTATCCTTTATCCTAATTAACTCACACCTTTATAGATATAGACAACAAACCTTCGTCCTCATGGTCTCTCTCTATTCAGGTGTATAAATGGGTACCAAAAAAGTGCCCTATATAGGTGTAAGTTTGCTCGCTCCGCCTTATCTCAAATCCGGTCAGCTTGGATGGAAGGTGGGCATACAATGATGATAAATGTGTCTGAAATAGTCTGAAATACACTTACCATCTATACGAGACGTTATGCTCAATTCTCACAGATCACCTTTTTTCCTTTTTTTTTTTGATACGTTAATAAATACCTATCGATGTCCTTGAGAAATCTGTTAGGAAGAATGTTTAGAAAATTAAAAATTTGATCAGTCATTTTATAGTTCAGCTATTACATCTCAATATGCAGACTAATTTTAATAGAAAAATGTGCAAAAAATGTTAAGATATTTGTTCAGATTTCAAATTTAACCGAAATCATTTGACCTTGGATTTCTTTTTTTCTTTTTTTTTAATTCCAGCGTTGTATTATGAGTTCTTAATTACCATATTACCCCATTTACAAACTGGCTCACGATTTTAACGAAAAGATCTGGTGAAGGTACTTATTTATAAGTTTTTGTTTCAACTTCTCAATTTAACACTATTTAAATGAAGAGTAAGCAAAATACACGCGTTAAAAACAATTCATAGAATGAGATTTAAAGACAAGTACTAATTTAAGTAGCGCTTCACCTAAGACGGAAAGTGAAAACAATAGGCCCGCGGCACGGGTGTCTGTAAAACCCGGAACACCCCGGAACACCCCCGGAACACCCCGGAACATCCCCGGGACACCCCCGGAACACCCCGGAACACCCCGGAACAACCCCGGAACACCCCTGGAACATCCCATAATACCCCGGAACACCCTCGAAACAGCAAGGAACACCCCCGGAACACCAAAAGTAGTGGTCAGCGGTCAGATTGCTCACGAATTTACTAAGCCGAAGACCTCCGAAGATTCCCAATTCTTCATAAGACTTTTGCGGATCACCCAGAGATTTCCGAGCATTTCAAGAATGCTTGGGATATTTTCGAAGCTTTTAAGAACAGCGAAAAAACCATTAATTAATGGGGAAAATATATCATGCACGTGACCTTCATATCAATAACTTACGACTTTCAGTGATGTGAAAATGTGACAGTTGAATTGTTAATTCTGCATTGATTTTTCTCGTGCGAGGTTTGCATTATCACGTTCAAAAACCAGGTGTGACCTCAAGGACACAACAAAGCCAAATGATACGGTGTCACGCAATGCTATAAGGTCATTATTCCGAGGTCACACGATCGTCATCGTTTTCTTTCCACAGGCGCATGGAAATGTTTGGCCGCCGGTTCGTTACGCTAATATACAGTGAATATATACACCTCATTTAAAAAAACCTCAGTTTATATTAATTTGAAGTATCATACCGTAGTGCATGAGTGCTTCAGGAATGTTAAAATTCGAGAACGTTTTTCCATGTCTAATAAATTCCCATCTTGCAGCTTTCTCTTGTCATATTTGAATGACAACTCGAGACAACGTTTTTGCAGTTAGGTCTGCATATATTTTGGTTAACAAAAGAGCGTAGCTCGGAAGATAAATGAGTAGGAGAAATGTGCGCCTGCTAAAAAGTACTCACTATAATTTTGTAGAGGTATCCGAGGCCTTATAATGTAGGATGTCACAGCGTAACCCGGGAGCAAACGGATCGAACGAGTTTACACTCTTATAGCGAAAAAAGGAACAAGTATTTTATTTACATTCACAAGATCTAGTTAGACTTTAAGAGAAAAATTCAGTAAACGAAAAAAGGAAAATATCAACGATGAGAGCACATATCACATTTCCTTGAACTTTGCAAAGTTCGTGTGCTCCCCATCCTCGGAGACCCAGGGGCAGCTAGTCGGGACGACGGGATTTCATGGGCGAAAGTTTACAACAAGAGTGGGAGAGCCCCTGGGCACTTACTCTTACCGAGCGAGTTCCAGAAGCGTTTGAAATCCCGCCTTCTGATTGGCCAGAAAAATATTTTTCTGGCCAATCAGCGAAGAGGAACAGCCGGGCGACTCTCATGTCTTCTTACACGAGGTTGTTTTCCTCATCGAACGCCGTAGTAGCGTGGCCCGTTCAACGGGAACATTTTTGATGAGAACTTCAGAAAAAATGAATAAATAATAAATGAACGAAGTCGAGGAAATTGCATACTATAACTTGGCCGCAAGAAAACAAACACTGAGACACCGGGATTTTTCACGGCGGACTTATCGAAGGTATCGTAAATTTGTAGAGCTAGCGACTTCCCCTTTCTCCAATGTAACTAATTATTTCTCCTTCTTCGTTGATCTTCGTCTGAAACTTTCCATCTGTGATGCACGGGCCACGCAACTATGTTGATCGAGCGTGTCATGTCACGTACTAGAGAGAACTAGTTCTCTCCAGTACGTGGCATGACGTCTCATCGACCGTTAAGCAGAAAATCGCCCAGATCGGCCTCCAGAAGCTCGGAAAAGCAATAAAAACGCAGCAAACACATAGCGGGTAATGTTTTTCAAACTGTATTTCCATTTTAATGCATTTTCAGCGGAAAACCGCCGATTATTTTCGATCGAATTTCAGTTCCATACAAACACTCATATTACGCTTTGGTTAACTGTGGTTCCCATGCTCGAGCGACATAGTTACGTGGCCCGTGCATCGGAGATTCCCGTGGAAAGTTTCAGACGTGGTTCAACGAACAAGGAGAAATAATAAGTAACATCGTTTACTCGAGTAGCTATTAGCCTCATGCAACACTTGAGAAAGGAGAAGTCGCTAGCTCTAAAAATTTACGATACCTTCGATAAGTCCGCCGTGAAAAATCCCGGTGAGTGTTTGTTTTCTTGCGGCCACGTTATAGTTTGCGATTTCCTCGCGACTTCGTTCATTTATTATTTATTTATTTTTTCTGAAGCTCTCATCAAAAGTGTTCCAGTTGAACGGGCCACGCTACTACGGCGTTCGATGAGGAAAACAACCTCGTGTAAGAAGACATGAGAGTCGCCCGGCTGTTCCTCTTCGCTGATTGGCCAGAAAAATATTTTTCTGGCCAATCAGAAGGCGGGATTTCAAACGCTTCTGGAACTCGCTCGGTAAGAGTAAGTGCCCAGGGGCTCTCCCGCTCTTGTTGTAAACTTTCGCCAATGAAAATCCCGTCGTCCCGACTAGCTGCCCCTGGGTCTCCGAGGATGTGTGCTCCCTCAATAAGCCAACTTTATACGTTGCGATAAACCTTGAGTTACAACTTACTTCTCAAAACTATTCAAACATTTTTCTAATTGGTCTTTAGAAGGAGCGGCGGTGTTTCTTTGCCCAGTTCGTACAGTAACAGCAAGTGGGGCACTTATTGAGAAAATGCGGTAGTACTAGCTACATAAATTTAAAAGGAACAGCCTTTACGGAAACAAAATAAATCCTATAGACGTTTAGCAGCCTGCAAAATCTGTTTTGTTTTGCGTGCAAAATCTGTCACGCAATGCCCAAGAGTAAGTTGTCGCGACCGTGACGTGTTATATGATGAATTGAATTATTATTCGGGATGCCCACCCCCAGAATTTTACTTATAGATGTCACATCGGTTTGTCGAGAGTTATAATGCAAATCTCGCATGAGTTAGAACAACTTCAATAATTGAATTGAAATATTCAAAATCAAATCTTTGTCGATCTAAAGGACACCAATGTTATTTTTTATTTTATTTTTGTCATTTTGTCTTCGGGTGATCCGCAAAGGCCTTCGGAAAAATTCGGAAATCTTCGTTAATCTTCGGAGGTCCTCGGGACAGTCTATGCGTGAGCGGCTGACCGCTGACCAGAATTTTTGGTGTTCAAGAGTGTTCCTGGCTGTATTGAGGGTATTCCGGGGCATTATGGGATGTTCGGGGGTATTATGGGATGTTCCAGGGGTGTTCCGGGGTTGTTCCGGGCTGTTCCGGGGGTGTTCCGGGGGTGTTCCGGGGTGTTCCGGGTGTGTTCCGGGTTTTACAGACACCCCCGCGGCACCGGGAACCGTTGCAACGTTGCCCGCTGTTAACTACTAATTAAATTAGTAACAAAGTTTTCATTGGCCAAAGGAGCATTAGCGCGAAATTCAAACAGACTTTCTCAGAAAAATAATCTTTATAGTGCGATTGCCGAACCTAATTTAACACACGATATATGTTTTGAGGCAACAAGTAATACAGCGTAATTTCAGCGAAATTGTATGTGAGGAAAGCTACATCTTTGAATTCAACTCTTTGTATATTCAAAATATCTATTGTTTTCCGTATTCGCGATGACAGAAATATCACTTACATGTAAGACCATTGGTTCAAATGTTCGCGGAAAATCAGACACCCGAATAGCGCGCGACTTTCCCTGCTAGCAGAGGCCCCTTTTCCTTTGTATTCGCTGAGCTGACGGACGGGACGAAAAGGGACCTCTGCCATGGGTCGAAATGAACTGTGTTGAGCATGCGCCACGGTTACTTAGCGACCGAAACGTCACGTGATGCTTTTAGCACGTGATCAGCTGACGACTCCCACCTTTCTCAACTAGCGCGCCAAAAAACAGCTGCACAGTCTTGTTGTCGTGAATGGCGAGTTCACCAAAACCCTAAAAAAGGTAGACAGTTCGTCTAGAGATAGTTGTTGTCTAATCTACGGTATTAATTTCAAGTTATCTGGACAAGGAAGCTTTTTTAACATGACCACAACTCCAGGAATCAAAGAGAATATGATCGCTTCACTAAATTAGCAGTTGCATTGCGAAAGGACAATTTATAGGTTCGAAAAAACAAAACTCACTTGATCTAGAATAGTTAAAATTTCTTACTTTTAAATAAATTACACCAGTTGTCAATTAAGAATTAGCCAAAAATACATTCTCAGTCAAAATTTTGAAAATTTCCGCAAGAGATTTCTCATGTTGTCTCGCGCGTGAAATCAAATCACAACAGAGCATTTGTGTCTGTTTAGGTCAGATTACTACTTTTCGAATTTTTTTGAATGAAGGTACACAGAAGAAGAGACAGTAGGCTTTTCTTAATAATACATTTATTAAAACACGCCTTTACTTGTTTCTGAAGACCAAACGCGTTCAATTCTTTCTTCGAGAGAAGCTACGCGCAAGCGATTTCGCTCGATGTGCAAGTTATTTTGAAGAGCATTTGGTGATGCGAACTGTGCACATTTTTCAAAACTATTACGAAAACTGTAAGGAATATGAAGAATCCCTCAATTAAAAAGCAATTTCGATACAAATTTACAATCAAATGTGTAATTTACTCTACCGTAGACTCGTAGAAGTGCTGGCGCATCTCACAGAAAGTCCGCAGCTCGAAAAATCTTTGGAGGTGGAAGGTTGTCCTTCGCCTTGACAGACGTTTTCTTCGCTCTAAATTCCATTCCTTGACTTGTCGAGTGTTTCTTAGAGCTTCTTCTTTCGATTGTTTATCTTTCCGTCGTCCATGTTAACAAAAACAAGAGAAAGTAAACGTTGTAACTCTTCACGAGTTTAGTTCTCTTTCCACGGCAAGTTACTATGCAGGCTCACTAAATGACAGCGGAATAACTGTAAAGGAATGCGCGAGATACGGTGGGCTCAAGTCCCGGTCAGCAAACAATACAGGGAGCATGCGTTTCGGAAACCGCCGTCCACTACCATGGACGGCGGTTGGATCAAAGGGAGTTTCGACCCATGGCAGAGGTCCCTTTTCGTCCCGCCCGTCAGCTCAGCGAATACAAAGGAAAAGGGGCCTCTGCTAGCAGGGAACGCGCGACTCCTCCTGCGCGAAACAAAACAATAACATACAACAGAATAAAAATGAAAATACAAGGTTTTCGATGACTTGTGGCGTTATATGCGCAAACGTTTGTCGTGTATTTTCTGATACATTTACAAACTGTTAATGTTCATCAAAAATCTTCAAAAAATAAATCAGAAATAGCGTCCAGCGCATCAAAAAACTATCGCCTTCCAGTGTATGTGTTTGTCCATTTCCAAGTCGCGGGAAAGTCTTCACCAGAAATAATAGGTATCTTTCTTCTAGCTTGAGTCCCCTTAAGCTTGCACAGATTCCTCGTACAGAGCTGTAAGAGCATAAACAGGCAACAGAAAGAACGGTCAACTGTTCGTTGAAAGAAATGTTTATGCTTCTCAAGCGACCAAGGTACACTTTCGCTTTGAATATTGCCAGGTCAGATATTTTCACACACCATTCGACGTTCAACAGCTGTACATGTAGATATTTTGCTGTTGCGACAAGTTTAAAAAAATCCTCTGTGGAGATAAAAGTCCTCTTCAAGTTTATCCCTGTTAACCACGCATAGAATTTTAGCGGCACTTTCTGATACAGCTTCCCCGTGTCGCCTAAATGCAGACGTTCTCAGCGTCTCGCGGGCAGGCAGTCGATTTTCGGCCTTGAAATACAATTTTCCACTAAGTTAGGCATACAGACGCCACACTACGAGATCTTCTGGGTCAAGATACTGAAAAACAAGCGGCCAAAAACAGAGAAGAGCCTCAACATGCCTTCGAGACGCTTTTTCGATTCCCCGATACAGATTACTTTCACTGCGTACGTGACCGCCGACATGCCATGAAATTCGAGATACAACGGCAAAGCCCTCGTAACTTTTTTCGCGCACATACGAATTGCCCGATAAACTGCCAAACAATAGATCGGCACATGATCGTTCCATACTTGAAGGCTACGAGCGTGCAATCGACAATTTTCGTAGAAAATACGAAGAGAAAGTAATTTCAACCAATCAAATCGTTGCATTTTAATTGAATAAGCCAATTATGATGCGGTCGCGCGCGACATTCTTTGCATTCCTGTGCCGATTTCTCTTTCCCTCTTAGTCGAAGCGCTACTTAAGGCGTAATGTTTCAAGAACTGTTATAAACCGAATGCTGAGCTCGAATTATTTAGATTTTACTGAATTGTAAATGTTTTGATCTTAATGAGTACTATACTAATGCAAGATGTTTTATATTAAACATAAAAACACAATCTTCCCCCAGGAAACCATCGTTGAGCCATTAAGAGCTGGTGAATATTTTGATTTTGATTTTAACAATTGAAATCTCCAGTTTCAGCTTAAAAATGCTTCACCTAGCCTTTCATTTTACTGATTAAGTGAGACAACTACCTAAAAGTCACGAAAATGTCCGACATCTCAATTTTGCTGTTTGATGTTTTGCATACATAGCTTTTGAGTCACTCAGAATAAAACCGAAAAAAGTGTAACTATTAAATAAAAGCCGCTGAGGACGTCTATCACTTTACAGTTTTATATTTTGGATCAGCTTTCTATTTTCGGATCAGTTTCGCGACAGAGAGTTAATTTCGACGATTTTGAAGGATTTACTCACGCAATCTTCCTTTTAAAACATAGGCTATTTGAAGTCACTTAATTTTCGATTTTTGTTTATATGGGCTCCTAGTTTGTATGTAGAAAGAAGTGCAATTCACATCACATCATTTTCTGTCTTGAGGCGGCAGCAGTTATCATGTTTCCCTTTATAATGTAACCCTCGGGCTTTTTTTTAATCTGCTTTTTTCAACTAACGGACTCCTCTAAGGGACGGACCATTTTATTTTTGAGGGGGGCGGGGTTGGGCAAATACCAAAAAAAAAAAAAAATTCCCGCACAGCTTTTGCAGAAGAAATAAAAATCTTGCATAGCGGCACAAAGCAAAGAAATCTATTGCAAGCTAGTGAAATAAAATTCACACAAAGCTTTAAGTCACGAAAAAAAAAATTTCTGCAGAAGCAAAATGCCCACTCCACCCACCCCCCCTCAAAAATATAATGGTCCATTCCTAATAAAGACTAAAAATTACTAGGGTGGAAAAACAAAACAAAGATAGTGATAAACAGGAAATTATTCTGAAAGGTTTCCTTGGGAGATATGTATATACTACTGCTGCACCTGCGACATTTGCTATTCAATAGTCCGTCCGTAAAAGATGACTGTTATATTCTTTGTAGTTTTGTTTACTTTTCCTTTTAATTAAAGATCAGCGTGCCTCAGTGTTTGATCTATACTCGGGTAATTAACTCCTTCATTTACCTGTGGAGAGAAATCCTCCTTCAGCAATTTATGTTTCGTTAAAATTCATTATCAACTAAGCAGATGCTACACTTGGAGAATTTAATAACATTGATAGCGGCTCAAAGTCCACTATACTTAATAATTTTCATTTTTATGTCAATATATGATCACTGTATTATCAGTACATTCTTTTTTTTTTTTGCTCCTCATTAATAATTAACGTATGTTGTTGAGCAAAAGGAGCGACCCTTTGGATTTTTTGCTACACCAGGTTACCCTCGTTTTGGTAGGTCTAAGAAAAAGTAAAATATCTCAGTGAAAACTAGAAAAAATGATGGCTTTACGACAGAAAGTGAATAAGGTTCAAATTTTCGAAGAAACTCCTAGCAAGGTCGATGTTGTCAACAAAAATGATACCAAGTCCAACGAAAGCAACCAAACTGAAACCGAGTCCATAAGTTCCTTCGCGGAAAACACAACCCTGCATGGCGCTCGATTTCTCTTCACTGAAAACGTTTTCAGGAGACTGCTTTGGGCATTGGCTCTCATGTCTTGTTTTGGTTATTGCGTCTATCAAGTTTATCAGGCAGTAGATGCATACTATGATCGACCATTCAGTTCGAAATTTTCGACAAAGACAGCCAACAAGATTCATCTACCATTTCCTGCTGTGACGCTCTGCAACTACAATTCTTTTAATAGGCGAAGGTATACGAACCATATGAAGAAACAGAACGAAAGCAGTGATATTATTGACAACAATCTCAATATTTTTGCAGAAATGTTGGCAGGTTCAAAGGATGTCTTCAACAACAAGTCAAAACAACAAAATCCTTACTTGTTTGAGCGTAGATACGGCGAGGTTCCAGAACACGACCATTATCTCTCACTGTTTAGTCATCGAATTGAAGAGATGCTTCTTCCAAGTCTGACCTTTCAGTCTTGCAATATTAATGGCAAAATCTGCGGGTCCAAGAACTTTACATCTTTCATCAGCACTGCGTTTGGTCAGTGTTATACGTTCAACTCCGGGCATGATAATCGTCCTATAATAAACGCCACTATGGCCGGTCAACTGTACGGTTTGAAACTGTTGTTGAATATTGAGAGAGACAGTTACCTAGATAATCCTGCGACCCCATTTGTTGGGCTTAGAGTCCTGGTCCACGATCAACACACCCTTCCTTTTATGGAACAGTTTGGATTTGCCGTTCAACCAGGACTTCGTACCCTCTGTGCTATAAAAACAAAAAAGGTATGTTTTAACATTGATCGGGTATTCATGTCTCTTGGGACTTCTGTGACCGAAGGGGAGAATTACGCTCCTTCTACAACTGATAAATATGCTACGACAATGTACATTTCCCTTTAAATTTACTATTTATTTTTTATATAGAGAGAAAAATGACTCATGTCGTCCTAATCGACAAAAACAGATTCGCAATGATAGAATGTTAAATGTTTCATAAAATTAGAAGCGTCACTTCCAAATTTTCCCATATTACTTTTTATTCATCTCGCATCTGATTGGTCTTTTTCCGCGACGCAACAAAGTTCCAGAAATTATTCTAGTGTTTACTTATTTATGATTCGCACTGTTAAGTTAGCGACAACGCCGGGGACACTATACACTGAAAAATAATTATTTCAGATATGTACGTCCTAAACACCAATATAACAGCAGTTATGTTAATTACTGTGGCCGTCTTGACTTCCGTCTACTAAACTTAATGGCGACTGCAAATCCAGCAAATTTAATATCATAAAAGTGGCACATCTTTTATTGTTACAGATAAAAAACTTGAAAGGGCCATATTCAGCCAACTGCACCACAAGAAACCTGCACATTCTCAGAGATACCGGTTACACGTATTCCAAGCCTGCCTGTTTGATGCAATGTCTGAGTCAGTTTGTTATCAAGAAATGTGGTTGTCACCCTATGGAATATAAAGGTAACTTTTCCTGTTCATTGGGGTGGG